>AP025384.1:6293980-7576182 GCA_030295005.1 Cephonodes hylas | reverse complement strand
CTTATTTTAAATGTTTTCAAGTATTGTAAGGCAAGCCCGATCAGGACCAGATCGGGACCTGATCAGGATAGCCTTATGTTAAATGTTTTCAAGTATTGTACGGCAAGCCCGATCAGGACCAGATCGGGACCTGATCAGGATAGCCTTATGTTAAATGTTTTCAAGTATTGTATGGCCAGCCCGATCAGGACCAGATCGGGACCAGATCAGGATAGCCTTATGTTAAATGTTTTCAAGTATTGTACGGCCAGCCCGATCAGGACCAGATCGGGACCAGATCAGGATAGCCTTATGTTAAATGTTTTCAAGTATTGTACGGCCAGCCCGATCAGGACCAGATCGGGACCAGATCAGGATAGCCTTATGTTAAATGTTTTCAAGTATTGTACGGCAAGCCCGATCAGGACCAGATCGGGACCAGATCAGGATAGCCTTATGTTAAATGTTTTCAAGTATTGTACGGCCAGCCCGATCAGGACCAGATCGGGACCAGATCAGGATAGCCTTATGTTAAATGTTTTCAAGTATTGTACGGCAAGCCCGATCAGGACCAGATCGGGACCTGATCAGGATAGCCTTATGTTAAATGTTTTCAAGTATTGTACGGCAAGCCCGATCAGGACCAGATCGGGACCTGATTAGGATAGCCTTATATGTTAAATGTTATCAAATATTGTAAGGCAAGCCCGATCAGGACCAGATCGGGACCTGATCAGTAGGGCTACCATGACCTCTTATTGCGATTCAGTTTACGACCTAAACTGAACTGAATTGTTATTTTGTACCATGACGTCTATAATGCGACTCAGTATAGGTTCAACAGCTTTGTAACAATTCAGTTTAAGAATTGAATGATATTTGACTATTGTTCGTTCATTTTCGTACCATGACCCTCTGAGACGACCTAAACTGAATCGCTTAACTGTCAAAATTTATTACTTTTAGCGATCCATTTTAAGTTACTATTTTGTCAACAGAATTGAAAAGTTTTTATATCTTTGAGGACTTTTGTGACAATTTTTAACGTTTTATGGTAAATAAGTGATTGTTGTTGAAAAATTGTGATTGGGTTTTGATATTTTTACAATTAATTTTCATTTATACATGAATAATAACAAGGGTGCCTGAAGCTGCTGTAAAAATCGTTTTAGAATTTATGAAATGTGATAATGAATCCTGTATATCACGACGTAAAGAAAGGTGTAAACTTAGGGAACACTCGGATCCATTTGAAGAATTCGATGATACAGAGTTTAGCAAAAGATATCGACTTTCTTAACAATTGACTTCAAGTTTGTGTAAGGAGTTAAGACCTATGTTCAAAGAGCCGCTAAAATCTACCGATCTTTCTGTGGAGAAAAAGGTAAGAAACATTAAAAATTAAATATTTGTTAGATACTCCATTGCCTACATGCTTGGTTTTATCTCATACATGTATATCAAACAACTCAAAATTAACGTAAGATTTCAATATTAATACATTTTCATGTACATTATACTACTCACACACCTAAAATTGAGGATTGTAAGGGCTTGCCCACGGTACTGTCTTATTACAGGTTGCTGGGATAATACATAACAAATGTAGTTTCTTTTCTTGTATTGATGTTAGTAATAATAATTTGATGAACCTTTATTAGAATTTTTACTAAAACAATAATTTGTTGCAGGTTTTATGAGAAACTTTCCTGTTTTGGGGTGCAAAGACTCTACAAATAGCTATAATAAAGCCCACTGAACAAGAAAAACAATTCTATTGTAGGAAACATTATCACTCATTTAGTAAGACTAATCATCTCTTAAAAAACAATAATTGTAATAACAAAAACTTTGTTCTATCCACATGTATGTGTCATGTTTTTCTAGATATTATGTGATGCGGAAATGCAAATGACCAGGATAGATGCCAGCTATAGAGGCGCTACACATGATTCATTGATATGGATTGTGCACCCTTTAAAATATGTTTGGACAGTCTTTATGAATCTACTTGGTTACTTGGTGAGTTCTAATATTATTAATATTATGGTTGAAAAAAGTAAGACTCAATATTATAAAGTGTAAATAATTTGCTTAGAAAATTAAGCTAAAAAACAAAATTGTTAACTTGTGTGTTAAAATGTTTACTTATATAATATTCCTTTACATTTTACACAAAAAGACCACAATAAAGTATCTAATAAAATAAGTATGTGTAGTTTTGTATATATCTAATATTAGCTTAATTGGTGAAACCCAAAAGTTTATTTCACAAATTGCATTAAATTAATTACTGTGACGCTTTAAAAATTGTTGTTGTTTTGTTGCAGGAGATTCTGGATATCCATTAAGAAAATATGTATTGACTCCAGTTATTAATGCAGTCCCAGGGACACCAGAGAGCCACTATACAGCTCTTCATGTTTGGACAAGGAACATAATAGAAAGGACTATTCAAGGCTTTTCAAGGCACATTTTCATTGCCTTTTGGTGCATTACGAACCAAGAATGGCTCCATCTTAAAAATAAATGCATACATAATATTGCATAACATTTGTGTTAAGCTAATATGCCTACCATAAATTTGATTGATGAAGATGTCACTAGAGAAGAACAATTAGCTATTATTGCCATATACTGAGTCTGATAATTTGAATCACAACTACCTTAGGCAATGTATAGCTACAAGGAACAGCATCATACAATGTCTGGAGCATGCCAATTTACTTTAAAATAATATCGTATTTACTGTATAATTCAATATATTTTTGTAAACCATCTTATATTTGTATTTTATGTTTTATAGTTGTTAATAAACTACATCTATCTTCGTCTACCTCTTTCTCGCATAATTTCTTTTATTTCTCTTAATAAAAGTGTTAAACTGTTTAATTGTTCCACCCTCATGCCTTCCACTAAGGCGCGACGGGCTTTTTCTGCCGTCATAGGTGGCTCCCGACTTGGTTGTCGTCGGCGTAAGGCCGTAAGTGTCCGCTGAATTTTGATGGGGGGATGGGGAAATTATAATACTACTTTACACCCTTAAATACACCACCCTTTCCAATCTTTCACAGCACCATAACCATTAATCAAATATTCTTCGCGAAAATTCCCTTAGTGATATTTTGTTATAGCCCAAGAGTACCTATATCTTTGTGTTTATAAAGAAACTCCCATAAGTGCTTGAGTTAGCCATAAGTAACGCTATGCTGTGGAACTTTACTATATTCAAAAAAACAGCACTTGAAATACCGATGACGATACAAATATTTTTGTAAGTGAAATTGGTAAAAACTACATATAAGAACTCAATACATTAATTGATAATGCTAAATATGTATGTTCAAAAAGTCAGTTACCCCATTGTTTAATACCATTTTAATTGAAATTTATTATAAACATAAAATTGACAAATCAAATCCACCGCCACATCAACCTCGACTTGATGATGCGAAATATTGAATAACACATGTTCGAAACTTGAACCAAGTTTTAAAGTTAAATTCTTTAAAAACTTTGTACCGATATAATTTATCTTACTACAATCAAAATAATTATAAACTCCTTTACACATCACTACAGCATGTTTTTTTTACAAATGAAGTATTATAAATAAAAAATAGACGTAATAATTAGGAATTAAATAGTAATCATAAATACCGACAATTTGCTATGTAGAGTTTCAAAACGCACTCTACTATGGTGGATGAAACAAACGATAAATGTATAGCGTTATCTCTTTCAATCAAAACGTTTCAGTTTTAAGTTTCGTTCATTCAAACGATTCAATTGCGACTTTGTTTAAAGTACGTCATGGTACGAATATAAGCGATTCAGTTTAAGAACCTAAACTGAACTGCTCTGCAATTGAATCGTTTGTTAAAAGGTCATGGTAGGCCTACAGGATAGCCTTATGTTAAATGTTATCAAATATATTGTAAGGCATATTGGATCAGGACCAGATCGGGACCAGATCAGGATAGCCTTATGTTAAATGTTATCAAGTATTGAAAGGCAATGTAAACTCTATATAACGGCACTGAAGGGACTGTGCATTATATGGCGTTATAGAGTTGTCGTTAAATAGAGAGAAGATAATCATTGTATGGAAGGCAAGCTAAACCAATCAAAGCCAAGTGACTTCGACGTTTTAGGGAGTTTGTCGTTAAATCGAGTGATGTTGTATGGAGTTTAGACTGTATTTGGAAATTTAATGCATATATTTGATTGTAATGACATAATAATAGTGTGCTATGAAATTAAATGCCAATGTAAAATAATATTTTTTATTCATGTGATTCACATATGAAGCAAAGGAATTACATACAATTTTTCTTTTTGATCCGTACTTAAATCAAAACAAATCATTTTTTTCTCAACATTAGTTAATGAAAAAGTGATAATGTTGGAATCTCTTTTAGTAACTTTCCACATATTTAATGATTCTGATGAACATGGATAGCTGTAAATTGGTTTTTCTTTTTTTAGTATTTGTCCAGTCATTTTAATATTATTTTCACCTGAGGAGGTATAAATATTATCAATTTGTAATACTTTATTGTTTTTCAATATCACAGTATTATCTGGATACTTTGTTGACAGAGTTACTCCTTTATACTGAATTTTTTTTATAATAATTGTTCCATCAGCATATGGTTGTAATTGTCTGAGAATTTTAATTTGTTTTGGTAATGCTGCCTTTTCAATGTTTTTAAAAAACAATTCATTAAGACGACGACATAATTGTGAGAGAGGTTTATTTCCACTTCGAATTAATTTTTTCATTTTTCCCAATTCGTTTTCAAAAGCATATGCATTTAATTCTGATAGAGAGCATTTCATATACTCTACATCGTCTGCAACATGTACTAAATGATGCATATTTCCGATAAGACAAGTTATTCCATATAATTCTTTAGCTGATTTTACAAAATTATTTAAAAATATTTGAGCATGTTGTCTTTTAGAGACAGCTAAATCTCTGGACCATAATATTCTTATACCAACATGCAGGAGTAAAAAATTTTTGTATACATCTTGAGAAAGAATTTTTTTAAAAATAATTGGTCCTATGTATAATAAAATAAACTGATATTCAATTGCTTTATATTTGGCAACATCATCCAATGATCTGGTTGTCCTCTGAAACTCCATTGGAATTTGTTGCTGTATTTTTATAAGTGAGCTTGATAATAAATCTTTTAATGTTTTACTTAACTTCACTGATTCTATATTTCCTTTTAACCAATACTCAAGCAATTTTTTAAACACTCCTAAGAAAACTAAATGCATTGAGTCTAATGGAAAATCATGGATAAGATCTATTGGTGGATTTATATCCAGTAAAGGAGATTGTCCTTTATGATGATGAATGTTTCTTTGGTTTCGAAATGATTTATCTGTTCTTGGCACACATTTTTCATTATTTATTGAATATATAGTTCGTTTATTCACTCTCGTTCCTTGCACTTCACAGCGTTCACATGCATAATATCCACCATGACCTATAATACACTTCAAGAAAGCACGTGCTGGTCTATCACATATAATAGCTTTTAAGGATACTTGAAATATTCTATTATTTATCTGGATTCCTGATTGTTGTAATTCATTAATTTCCGTCACAAACTTTTTTAAATAACTGTTTACATTATTTGGCTTTTGATTTCCACAGTAAACAGCAACAGGAAAAGGTTTATAAACATCAGGATAATAAAATATCTTACACAGAATTGGCCAGAATTGTTTAGAACTGGATTTATATAGAGGTAGTCCATCAGCATTTATTATTAATTTAATATCATCATCTTCATGTATATCAGGATTAATACATTTTAAAATATTATTTTTTATTCCAAAATAGATGAATTCGCCGGGATCACTTTCATCTAGTTTTTCGATTTTATAACAATTGGTTTCTGTACCTAAAAATGTTTTTGCACTTTTAGGCAAATCAGGATAATTATATTTTCTCAGTATATTTAATAGCCCTTCTAATTTAGTATGTGGAATCGGTGGATTCATTAATGCCCACTGTCGAAGTTCTTCTATCGCATTAAATTGATTATTTTCATCATCATTAAACTCATTATCACAGCGATTTTTACTCAAATCTTCATTTAGGTCCGATGAATTTTCACCACATGATAAATCAATAAATTCATTATCATTTTTTGCAGAAATATTTTCATTTTTACCAGATTTATGACCAATGTTCTCATTATTTGAATTTACAAAGGCATGATCACTAGCACTATCGCTTGAAATATATCCTAATGGTTTGCACAAATCAACTACTTGGTCACTGGACTTTATTCGAGCTTGACGATATTTACTAACTCTTTGACGGGTGAGCTCACGAATTTTTCGTTGATTTTTATTATCTGACATTTTTTGTGTAATAAATTCTAACTTAATAGGTACTATACTTATAAATGATAATATTATAGCCGATATAATCCCGCTCGCCATAGAATTTTAGTGTTGCCAAGTGCATAAGCCGATGCATTATTGATTACTTTTTAATCGATATTTTTCAAGACCATAATGTTGAAAAAAAAGTATCATTATATTGTCAGGATGTTCAATGCATGAATACCTAGTAGTATGTAGCTATAGGACTAGATCCGTACTTGGTGAATTTGTTAAAAATTAATAAATAGAAATCTATTAATTGATGTAATTGTTGCAAACAAGCACGCGTGAATGCAATGTGCACAAAGGCAATAATCAGTGAATTGCTTCTTACGAAAAATGTGTGCGGTTGATAGTAAAACTAAACACTATGGCAAAACCCTTGTTAAAGAATAGGTTACTTTTATTTAAATATAGGTCCTTATAATATACAATTTCACACTTGCGAACACACTGGCTGGGTTGGTGACAGCTTACAACAATACTTTTATTGATTTTAATAGCAAATAAATGATCAATATGATCTATTTATAAAAAGGTTTTGCCCGCGACTCCGTCTACGTAGACTACAGGGTTGAGTGGTGTGAGTGGTAGTCTATTTTACTCCTCAGAATTTTCGAAATCGGTTCAGTAGATTCGGAGATTATTTTCTACAACGTCACAAATTCACAAAAACACGAACATTACCTTTTATAATATTAGTATAGATTTGATAACGCATGAACAGTATTTTTTTTGTTATGGCAACATTGCTTGGTAAACTGACAACAAAAATGTAGGAATTAGGATTAGGTACAAAATGAGAAAGTTACTTATTATCTTAATTTTTTTTTTCTAGCTAATATAAGGTAAACTAATACGTGATAAAATCATTATAATTAAAAACAAGAATTATTACTAACTTATGACACAATACAAAATAATGCGATACCGCTTTAGGGCATTCCCCACCTTTTACTACAAACGGCAAAACACACACATCCACATCCGAAACACGGCAGTTAATTTATATTGTGTGTTAAACGAAAAACAATGTCTGTTTAATTGTCTAGACATTTACAAAGTGTGTATTGAGTACAAAATACGAACTTGTGGTCTAAACTAATTAGATAAATAATTAATTATTTGTTGTGTGTAAAGCTTCATTATTATATTTAATTACATAAAACGTTCAAGGTTAGTAACAAAATATTTAATAATACATTACATCTTTGCTATTTTTCAAAATAAATTAAAATTTCAATAATCCGTATTCTTTTTTAGATGACTTATAAATATGCATTAGTTTTATTCATAAATAATTCATCCCATAAAGAAATTGATATAGTACCGAGTTCTTGGTTGAAACATTGCAACGAATTAGGTGGTACTGGATGTAAATATATGCCTTCATCAAAGTTAAAAAGTGCCAAGTATTGTAAATTATTACAATCAATGGTAAAAAGCTGCGAAGAGCCTGATCCGACATGGCCGACATTTCATGTGCAAATACGTGGCACAGCAGGTAATTTATTCTTAATTAAATTTTAGACTTGTTAGAATTGATATCTTATTGTCAAACTAGAAAGTAATTAATTTATACTATTAATGTTATCAGAAACAATGGAAGAGGCAGAGGAAAAAATTATAATCTTAGAAAAAGAACCCTATGCTTTCTCAACGGATAATGAGCAGTCTGCTAAAGACAAAGCAGCTGCTGTTGAAAAAACCTTAAAAATACAATCATTATCGAAAAATCGATCAAAAATACATAATATATTTAGCAAAACAGCTTTAGAATTAACCAGTGAACCCACTGAAATTGGAGGTAATATTTATTATTTAAAATGTAAATATTGTTGATGAATGAAATTCTAATAATTTTTTTACTAATGAAATTTTTTAACAAATGATCAATATATTTTTATTGTTAATTTTGATACAAATAATTAAGTTATACTACTGTTATTTTATTTCTAATATTCAAACATTTTTAATTCCTCTAGAACCTAAGACATTAAAAAGTCAAAAAAATATTTACCAAAAAATAGTGAAGAAACCTTTAAGCCTTAAAGAAAATAGTCTTAACTCATCAACAACCTCAATAGCTTCTTCATCATCTTCATCATCATTATTGTATAAACCTATGAAAGTAAATAAGGAAACTAAAAAAAAACGAATTATTGAGAGGACTAACTATATTGATGGCTCAAAAAAAAGGAAAAACAATAGTTCACTATCATCTTTATCATCATTACCATCACTATCAAATAAAAGTAGAAAAATAAGAAAAAGCAACTCTAATTTGGAGGACCTAAATGTGTGCATGGAAATAGCACATGAAGATAATACATTAGCAACAACTGCTAATAATTCATTTCAACATCTTCATTGTAATAAATCTGAAACTGAAATGAATATATTATCAACATCAACAAAATCTGTATCCAATGGTAAGAAAAAAATAACAATTTAATCATTACAATATCCAATAATTATAAGTAACTAAGGTCAAAATTTGGATTATATTCTGAGATGATGGAGTCTTGTAATTGTTATAATATTCATATTTAAATGAGAGTTGGAATTTTGATATTTAAATGAATGTATCATCAGTGTAAAAATTTGTATTAATGTATATTAATTATATTTTATTTTCAACAGATTCCTTGCTTGAATGTATCAGACATCATTATAGCAGTTTAACTAAACAAATAGCAAATTTAAAAGGGCAAATTGTAAGCATATCTGCTGATGTTGCCCAAATATTATCGGAAATAAAGAAGAATAACAGTACTCAACTGCTAGATTCCATTCAAACAGACATTGAAGGTACAACAGATGTGGTTCAAAAATTAGAATTTCCACTCTCCACACTGGAAGATTTTGATAAATTCAACGAAAAGTTGAAAGATGAAAAATATAAAAAAAAATTGTAAGTGATTGATAAACTATATTCTTATATATAAATATATTCTATATTCTTATATATAGATCTAATATAGTTGCTCTGTCTGACAATATTGAAATTGTTGAATTTGAAAAAATGCTCATAATAATTATAATAAACTTTCTTTTCCAGAATAAAAGAATATACTTTTCCATTGATGGAAAAATAACTATTACCCGTAATATGGGAAACATAATTCGATCCTACATATCAAGAGACATAGCCATGTCATATGTAGCTGTTAAAGCAACTGGAAAAAAAAAAGCTTTAAAAGATACAGCGTTTTTCACTTTGATAAAAAGTATGTTAATCATTATATAGTGCAGGATTATTATCATTGATACCAAATTAATTATTTCTTAATTGTATGTTATTTCTTTATGAATAATAATATTTTTTATTGTTATTACTTATTTAATTACACACATAATTAATTCAAATTTTGTATTTCAGCTGCAATGAGACAAAAATTTCAAAATGCACAAGATATTCCTGACTGTAAATTATATCGGTCATTGTCGACGATATTAAACAATGCGAAAGATTGGGATGGTTACAGGGTAGCCAGGATCACAAAAAGCCCTATAAAGAAGATCAATAAAATAAACTAAAGTTATTATTTTATTTCATTGTTAATTTTCATTGCTGCTTTAAAATATTTTATCATGTAAAAAATAAACAAATTAATGAATACTGAGTTGCTGATTTAAAAAACATTGATATGTAAATTAAAACAAAAACCATAATAAATAATGCATTGATAAAAAATATATAATAATATGTTAAGTAACATATTTATAATATCAATTCATATTTTTAACAAACTTTTTTCATGACTATAATATATTCATGATTTTAAAGAGCTGGACTGGGCATACTCAATTTGGATCAGGCAAGGTATTATATTATGATGCAGATGATTGATTGGGGCCCGATGATTAATTCCTAGTCTGGACCCGATCAGGCATTTCTAGTCTGGACCCGATCAGGCATTCCTAGTCTGGACCCGATCAGGCATTCCTAGTCTGGACCCGATCAGGCATTCCTAGTCTGGACCCGATCAGGCATTCCTGATCGGGTCCAGACCAATGTTCTGCGTTACATGCCCGATCTGGACCCGATCAGGCATGCCCGATCTGGACCCGATCAGGCTTGCCCGATCTGGACCCGATCAGGCTTGCCCGATCTGGACCCGATCAGGCATGCCCGATCTGGACCCGATCAGGCATGCCCGATCTGGACCCGATCAGGCATGCCCGATCTGGACCCGATCAGGCATGCCCGATCTGGACCCGATCAGGCATTCCTGATCGGGTCCAGACCAATGTTCTGCGTTACATGCCTTATCTGGACCCGATCAGGCATTCCTGATCGGGTCCAGATCAGGAACACGAAAAAATTTCTACTCGGGAAAGCTAATTGTAAACATCGAGATCCTATTTCTATGTCATGACAACTGATATAGAGCACGAAATCATCCGCATATTGTGAGATATGGATATTATCAAAGAGTTTACATGCATCGCTGGTAACAATATTAAATAAAAGAGGTGAGAGTGGATCGCCTTGGGCCAAGCCGCGATGAGTGTAACGACAAAGAATGGAATTTTCTAATTTAATGTTAATTTTTCTGCTTTTTAAATATGACCATAGATATTGACACATTTTGGTACCTACGCCTATTCTATCCAAAGAATGTATCAAGCTGGTGATGTCAACATTATTATACGCATTGTCAATGTCTATGAAGCAAGCAATAGTAGCCATACCTTTTAAGAAGCCTAGTTGAATTCTTGTAACTAAGCTGGTTATATTGTCGTAAGTTGAGCGACCTTTCCTAAATCCAGTAGCATTAGACGACAGTACTTTGTTTTTCTCCACAAACCACTCTAATCTATTGACTAGTATGTTGTGAAAGATTTTACATACGCAAGAGATCATCGAAATTGGTCGATAAGCTGAGTGAGATTGAATATCACGACCTGGTTTGGGAATGGGTACGATGACAACATCGCGCCATTGCGTAGGGATATAACTATATTTATAAAACTTGTCGTATAAGTTGGTAAGGATAGTCTTGCCGGAGTCAGGTAAGTTCGCTAACATTGAATAGGATATCAGGTCACTGCCAGGGCAAGTATCTTTACGCCTCAAACAATGGTCTAACTCTTGTTTCAATATGGGAGTGTCCAATATATCGTTTTTAGATGTAATGTTTGGTTTTTGGGGGCGCACATAATCAGGAGTTAAGTTTTGGAGCAACTGGCTAGCATTTTCTTCACTTATATGGGATTGGGATGTTTTGCTACCTTTAAACCATCTAAGTTTTCGCCATAATTCACCTTCCGATGTAGACCCGTCTATTGAAGAACAATATTCTTGCCATGCTTTATTCTTTTCTTCACGAATTATTTGCTGCGCAATTCTGGTTTTATTTTTCAGTTCGACTAAATTGTAGGGAGTAGGATTTCTTCGGAATTTTGAGAGCGCTAATCGACGTTCTGCTACTGCTTTAGACATACGAGTATTCCAGTAAGGTTTAGCAACAAATTTCGTGTGTGGATTAGATTTACTTCTAATAATGGGGATGTACATATTAGCAGCAGAATTAATGTACTCAATAAATTTATTGTAAGATAATTGACAGTCACCTAACGCGGGAAAGTTATTAAAATCGACTTCTAGTTGTTTTTTATATAAAATCCAATCGGCTCCTTTAAAATTTCTTTTGATTGTTACTCCCGATGTAACATTAAAAAATGTAGTTGTTTTAACAATAAGGTGATCGCTTCCCAAGCTCTCATTACAGGTAGCCCATTTAAATCTTAGCGCTATGTCGCTAGTTACACAAGTCAAATCTGGAGATGACTGCTGCAGCACATTATTGACTAGTTTTATTCTTGTTGGATCGCCGTTATTTAAAGTTACAAAGTTATTGTCAACCAGTGCCTCAAGAATATGAGAGCCTCTTTGATCAGTCTTATAGGACCAATTTAGATGATGTCCATTTAAATCGCCAACAATAAGAGATTTTTTATTCCATTGAGAGAACAAAAGGTCCCAATCGCGTTGATTAGTGCGAACAGAAGGTGCACAGTATACGGATAAAATGTTTTGGATGTCGTTACAGTTATATATTTTTACTCCTAAAGCTTCAATACCCGGGTTAATATTATTTACAATAAGTTGACTTGATTTAACGGATCTGTGAACTAGGATTGCAACTCCACCATACGCATCATCCCTATCCTGCCGATAAACATTGTAGCCACTGACCTTAATATAATTATCGGGAGTCAGCCAAGTTTCGCTAATGGCCGCTATGTGTATTTTTTCTTGAGATAAAAATTGTTCTAATTCGCTTAATTTAGGCTTTAAACTTTGAGCATTCCATTGAATTATATTAAGTTTAACTTCATCTTTCTTACCGTTATCCATCGTTACATACAAAATTAAAAATACTCTTTAAAATTGGCCATTCAGGTATAAGATCTGCTACTAACAATATTACCCACTCTATACAACATTTAATCACCGCCTTAACTTTTTCTTGTATTGTTAACCCTCGAATAAATAACACCTTTTTATCCTCTCTAAAAGTTCTCCTAAATGTACAGTCCTCTGATTTTCTTCTTTGTGAGACGTTTGTTCTTGCTGTTGAATTATGGGATCAAATGTTGAACTTTCTTCAACATTCTCATACCATATATGTGGTGGTGGGGGTCTTTGCTGTCCATTTTTCACTGAGGAGGCTGAAGTCTTTCTGGATTTTTTTTTTAAATCATTCTGTTGCGTTACACTAGCGTAGGTCATTGTGTCTGTTGTTTTAGAATAATGAGAATGGTTGCTGTCATGTACTATACTATCAGTTTCCAGTTTGTTTGTTTTGCAATCAGAGCTTGTAGATACATACATAGTAAGAGCTCTCCTGTAGGTGACGTTAAATTCTGCCATAATCTCTCTTAATTTTTTTTCTTTCGCAAAAGCTGGGCAGGATGATTTAGCCAGCGCCATGTGATTTCCGTTGCAATTCACGCATCTAAAGCTTTTTGTTTCACAATTTGCATGTTTTCCACCACATTTTGGGCACGTTATGTAGTTCGCCGGGCATCTCTTTGTAGTATGACCTAGTTTCCAGCATCGGCCACATTGCGATACTGGAAATACGTAAGGAGTAACTTTTATACGTAAACCGTCTACTGTGACGTATGCGGGTAGGGATGACCCTCTAAAACAGAGACGAACAGCTTCACTGACTTTCCATACGCCGTCCTCTCTGCTCCGGTAATTAAGGCGTGTAGCTGTAACTAATTTCTCCCCGTTAGGACATACTATGTTATCAATAATTTCTTTGTCATCTATATCTATGTCGACATTTTTAATGACCCCATAAGACATGTCATTCTCCATAGCTCTGTAAATTCTCCATCCTTTTTCTAGTAAAGATTGATTATTTTCTATTTTATAAGCGCTGTTCTCATTAGTAATATCGACCCGAATTTTAAATGGGGTTATGAATTTAATTTTTTCAACGTCATTTAAGTCGAGTGATTTAAATAGCTTTGCCATTGCGAATAACTTAGGTAATTTTTCGTTGGACGACATATATATCTCAATTTTACCTCCATTTGATTTCATTTTTTTTTGTCTGGTAACTAACTCCCATTCCTGTTCTTCTCTGTCCCTCTTGACTGGTCTCACGGACCCATCCATGTATATCTCCACATTATTATAATTGTATTCTTCGTGATCCATGTTATTATCTCCATTACTTTCTCTTTGACTTATAAATTCATCCGTACTTATTAAATCATCTTCATTCAACGTATTATTATCCATTATATTTATTGTACAAACTCGTTAGCATTGTTATCGCTAGGCGCGGACCCAAACGCAGGTAGCAGCCCGGCGGCTTGCGCGATTCGCTTGTTGCAGATAGCACTGTACTCAATAGATATACCCACAATTATTAAGGTAACGACAACAACCACTCCGTACGAGTGTCGCGACGATACTGAGGTCTAGCATTGATAATGAGGTGTGAAATATTGTATTCGATTACTAGATCGCTTTTTTTTTATGGTTCATAAATTATAATTTTAAAGTAAAATTTTTATATAACATTTTGATTGCACAACTTTCGCAACAGATTTAAGGTTTATGTCTTCTGTATTTTATTGAGAGATTGTGATAGCGTCTTTGATAAGACGTTGCTACTACTTTTGACATGTATGTACTTATGAGGATCAGTAAGCGATATCACATTTGTTAAGTATTCAACATTGTATCACAACCTCTAACTCCGTAACAACATTGCCAAAGCAAGTTCGATTATGCGCTTACAAGCTTAAGTTACATGTCTCGAGATTTAAGTGGTCGAGTCAACCCTCGGCAGACGCTGGTTATCTCGTATTTTAAAGGTGAAGGAAAAGTGAAACTTGCAGCCCTAAAGATTTTTATTTGTGTAGTCCGCTAACACACCCTTGGCCAGCGTTGTCAGGTTAAGACTAAACCTTAAGGCCCCCGCTCAGCAGTGGTACGTATGGTGATGATTTAAATTTACTATAAATATAAAATAAAACAATAAACATCTTTAGATTTGTCACTGGATACGATTCTATGCAACATTTCAACCTTTTCAAATAGCTTCCAAATGAATAAATTTCTGCACCAATGGTTGACAAAAATTAGTCATAAATTAACCCTTTATTACGTTGAAGGACTAGGAGCTCATACCATCCAGATTATAACAAACATATTCCATAGAATTTGTGAGGCGAGTAAACACATTGCTTCCTTTGCACAGCGTATTTGCGGAGATCACTTGTGATACAGTTCAAACTCGGCACAGCCTACTGATAACTGTGACAGGTGATAACAGTTGACATGTTGAAAACAGACGGCACACGAGACCGACGCGTGGTAAGGCGTTGATCATACTGCTTCTGAACTATTTCAGAGTAGTAGGTTTTGGATATTAAACCTATCCTTACTATATTATAAACGTGATCATATTGCTTCTAAACTATTGCAGAGTAGTATATTTTGGATATTAAATCTTCCATTTCATTATAAATGTGAAAACGCATTCACGGAAAAACTTCTCAACCGAACGTCATGAATCTTTGCACACATATTCTTAGAGGTATTAGAAGTAACATATGTAGGATACTTTGACGATTACACGCCTAAATTATTTGACCGGGTGGAATAATTTTTCGTATGGACATAAATGAGACTGTGGAGTAAAATAGTTTACAACTTATTATCTTTCTGAACCCAAACCTAGTCTACGCGGACGACATCGCGGGCAAAAGCTAATACTTAATATTCTTACGTTGAAGAGTTTGTTCATTAGTTGATCGCGCAAAGCTTAGGAACGTTTGAATCAGCAAAATCTTTTTGGGTTCAATAGTACGTACATTTATTGAGGACCGTACTAGTTACGAAGTTTAACATTAAATTAACTTCATAACTCTCTAGTATTTTTAAGTTTACAAAATATCCAGTCTATTCTACTTAATTTAATTAATTTAACCGGTCATGCGACAGAAAATGACAGATTTTTTCCATTTCCTGGCAATTATATTTCTTAAAACATGGCGCGAGGCGTTTGACGCCAGTTGTATCAGACAACTTTTAGCGATGACGACAATAACGATAATCTAGGAGAGCTAATGCCTGAATCATTAATCAAAATTAAAACAATCAGTCCGTTTGTAAAGAGTATTTGAAGTACCCGCTAAAATTTTTAAAAATAATATGTTATCATTTTTGTTCCTCTGCTGAGTACAGGTCTTTTCCACAACTGAGAGGTGTGGGGTAGATACAACAACATTTTTAGTAATAATAATAAACAAAGACACCCAAAAGTCACCCCTAGGATACAAGTCCTGTGTCGTGGGTATCAGAAACTACGAGAGTGTCAATTTACACAACTTTATCTGACATATAAATAGGATTTATCTGATATTCATCTATTTCAATCCTAATGATAAACATTTGTACTTATTAAACACAATCATTCATGAACCACTTTGGTTAATTTTATTCATATACATTGAAATGTACATCTGTAAGATAAGTTCATACATAACGCATTTTTTGTGTTTATGTTTAACGAAGCCTAAGCTGAGTTACCTCATAAGTGTGACAAAGCCCTTACGTCTTACATTTTCTTTTAATGAAGTTTTCCAACAACAAATAAAGTGGGACACAGTGTCACATGATGTACGAGTACATAATGGTCAGCGTCACACTCTCACACTGTGTTTGTGTTGTCAAACTGTTCGGGAACACCGGTGTTGACTTACCTGTAAACAAAGAGACACGTAATTAGCATAATCATGATGCATTGCGAAATGTAATAATTGTGATAGTTTGTCGTGTGACCATTTTAAATATTTATACTGTGATAGTAAGGTACAATATGTTAAGTGTTATAAAAAGAGGAATATCAAGGAGCAAAGAAATGTTCCTCTTGAGATCTTTTTTAATTTTGCCTCGAGAAGAGCTTAGGCCTCTGGAAATTCTAGTCGATTCATCCTGACAGTGAAATTTCGACGTCACTCTACCAATTCAATATTACGAACATACAGCTTTTTGATACTATCATTAAAAGCAATAAAATTGTATATTTACGAGTAATTGTATCAATTAACCAGAGTTTTGTCAGAATAGGAGTAATACGACTATGATCACTTCTGTCATTCCTGACTTCGTTGCTCTTAAAAGACTCTAGATTTTACTAATGTATGACACCTAAGTTGACGAACCAAACAGCTTAATAAAACACACATTGGTGGTAGGATTAATATGCATTTACAAATTAATTAATGAGGTCATAATAAATCTGAAAACCGACTGATCTTATTACTTATTATCCAGAGGACGCTTGCTACAAAGATAACTAAATAAGTAAAATAGTGTAGATTTTGACCTGTTGCTTAGTTTACATTATTAAAAATTTTATCACAGCAAGATTATACAAAATGAGTGATTAAATAAAACACTGTCTAACCTCAGCTACACAAGCATGAGCATATAGTAAGTAACTATTCGAAGTTCCCACAGACTGTACAAGTGTTTGCGTGTTACCAAGCACACAGTATCGCCGTCTACTTACGCAGTCGGCATTCTTGATGTATTAACATGACCCAATTCCTTTTAGCAATGAATGACAATTTAAAAATTTTAATTAACCAGAACGAGTGTTGATTAATTTGTGGACGAAACTACTTCGACTTCAGACATATGGGGCTTAAAAGAGTTAAATAAAAATACAAATATTACTAAAAGCTTAACTTCAAAACGTGTTCAAATAAATAAGAGATAAATGGCCCCCTGTTGAGTAGTTGGTTAAACGTTGATATAAAAAAGGACATATATTCATTCATTAGTCTTGGTGTACCAATGATAATGTCGTTAAATACGAATAGCAATAGTTAACCATTGATTCAAAAGAACTTGTAAACCTATGTATAAACATGATTTTGACTATAACTTCGACTACGTGTTACCTCTTTTACATGTTGCAAACAATCTGATGTAGATTGTCACCGGCTCAAACAACATCCTCCGCCCGTCGAATCGGCCCATGCAGTCGCCACCGGATCTCAGCCATTTGCACATCCACGCTTATACACACTAACGGACAGGCGTCACCTCCAGATGGGTTCATGGTCTTTAGATTTAAGACATCTTGGAATAAGGACTTGGGTTATGTCTATCATGAAAACGACAAAAAAGCTGAATTTGTAACTTCTAAATTTGTGAAGTAAACACATTGTTTTATCTTAGAATTACAAGATTATAATTAGCGTATTAAAAGAGATTCTAGGTTATTTGTATATGATGGAATTAAATGTTAATAAGGATCTAAATCTACTGAAGTTGTTAATCCTCAAAGAAACATACACTTTCCTGGGACTAACTTTATCTATCCATATACAAAAATTTTTAGAAATTTGTATTTCAATCAATATTTTTTATGATGGCAGTAACCACGATTCTACCTAAATGAAACACCAAGTGGCAAAAATCTACCTTGTATTAACAAAGTTCGTGAACCAAGATTTGCTATGCAATTTTTATGAGCGTCAGTGTTTCAATTGACTCTTACTCTACAGGAATGCTATAGTTAAATAAGTAAGTACTTATTTAGTAACGCCCTAATAGAAACTAATGATCCTTCGACGCCCAATTTCTGTGAGACCAGTGACCACCCTATGAGTCGAAAACTAAGCCTTATCCAGAACTAATAAGGATCTCGTGTTAATTTTCTAATGTTTGTTTCTTTTCAATATTAAGACACATACTCGTACATATGTGTTCAATATAACGCACCGCAATAGATCGTACTACACATGGTTAAGGGCACTTAACCAGGTCAAGAAGAAAGGCTATGATTAGAACCTGTTATTTGTGACGTGAGCTCGCGTCATACCACCTTGTGTGTGGGTAATTTGCATCACTTATTCAACTTTACCTTTGGTTTCTTTTTAATCGGCAAAATAGAAAAATCCGGCCAGTTGCAAGCCGGATTCGCGCTAGAAGGGCCCCGTAGCGTATTATTTTGTAAAAACGGCAAAAAAATCATGTCTGTTTTATCGGAGCCCCGCCTAAATATTCATTCTATTTTTAAGTATTTGTTGTTATAGATATCTTTTGTCGTTATAGATTATAGATAGCGATACATCA
The DNA here is from genome assembly GCA_030295005.1 of Cephonodes hylas. Lineage (NCBI taxonomy): Eukaryota > Metazoa > Arthropoda > Insecta > Lepidoptera > Sphingidae > Cephonodes > Cephonodes hylas. The sequence continues at coordinate 7,557,161 of AP025384.1, read as the reverse complement.
CTTTTCATAATTGGCAGACGGACAGCGAAGTCTTAGTAATAAGATCCTGTTTTACCCTTCGGGACCAGAACACTAAAAAACTGATTTATTTGAAAGGCATTGAAAAATTATAAGGGAATTTTTTAATAGATAAATAAAAAGGCTATAAAGTTTCTTTAAATCAGACCCTTAAGAAATTAGACTTCTTGAAATAGCTGAAAATCGCGTTCAAAAATTCCGTTACATACATACAGCCCAAGCTTATAAAGGCGTGTTAAAAAGAGCTTCGCTTGTAGTTGTTAATGTTCACAATACTAAAGTTGAAACTTCATGTTAGGTCAGAACTATGTATGTGACTTTTGAATGTACTAATTTAGTACAAGGAGACATTTTTGTTTCCTATTTATTCATGACGTGCCTTTATATAAGGTTCCGAAAATAAATTCATTATACCAGCCGAGACTTCGCTTCGCAATAAAAAGTTTTAATTGCAAGCTGTCAAACTTGTCGTTGATTGATGAAATCGACAAAAATATATTCAGTGTGAGAAATTTAAGCGAAAGCGATAAATTAGCAAACTTATTTAGAAACAGTCAACGCTGGAGAGGGCGGTCGCGGATTCAGTGTCAATATTTTTCGTATATTTTTAATTCAGTATTGTCTTATTGATTTGGTAAGGACTAACCACTGTTCACCATGTGGTCAAATAATATTTTTAAAATGCTTACATAAGAAATTTTTATAAAAGTGAAAACATTCACTGCTTTTAGTTTGAAATATGAAAATAAAAATATTTTTTGACATGTTCCGTGTTATTTTTTATAAATTGAATTTAAATAATAAAAATATTAAAATAATCGTCCAACGCCATCTATCGTTGAACGGTCGAGTTAGAAAGTGAAATTGGCAACTGGTGGATAACTGAAGATGATGTCATGTTTACATCGCTAGATAGAGCCACCGGTATAAGTGAATTATCATCCATTACAACTTGACCTACAATGACGTTACAAAACAAAAATGTTTCAGGTAATATAAACATCATTCATAGAATCAGCACCGTGGCGCAGTTGGCTAGACACCAGCTTGCGAAACAAGAGGCCGCGGGTTCGATGCCCGCACCGAGAGAAATTTTAAACAAATATTTGTTTCGGGTCTAGGTGTTGGTGAGACCGAAAAGTCTCTCGTAGTTTCTGATACACACGACACAAGACTTGTATCTTAATGTGGGGTCAGGTTTATGACTGTTGGGTGTATTTATTTATTATTAATTTCCAAGGTTTAATAGTCTGTGTTTTGCCCTTAGTAGATACATACATTACTCTGTATCCTGCAAGGGTAGGCAAAGGTTTAATTCTGCTTCTACGTTTAATTAGTTGTGTTTTAAGTACGTGCAATGGAACGTGTCGTGTCTATTACCATTTTTAAGGGAATATCCGAAGTGCCACCGAGAACTTCCTAGACCCCACCTGGTCCTAATCCCAGAATAGATCTCAGGAAATGTATACAGCATAATATACACTTAGATATACAGGGTGTATTTAGACCGTGATCGAAAACTGAGGCAGGTAATAGCGTTAGTAATTACAAACCCCCTGGCATTAAAGAAAATCCCGACAAAAAATAAATTTTTGTTGTATGGAAATCGTCAAAATTTTTATTTTTTGTTGGGATTTTTAATAGCGCCACTGGGTTTGTGATCACCCTCGCTATTACCTGCCTCAGTTTTCGATCACGGTCTAAATACACCCTGTATGTGCATACTGTACATCATATAGGATACAGCGATAAAAAACGAACGTCTACCAGTTTATATAACTATTGTTGTTAAAAATCGTCATATTGCCCAGTCGTTGCTCTTAGAACGCAATACACATCAGGATTCAACCTAAGTGGTAACTTTGTCAAACCTGTATCATAAGCACACTATAACCTGCACATGTCTATGGGATTCCGGTTTCTGACGCGCCTGCATAATAAATAATAAACAAATATATTAAATAGTCACATACATTACTACAAGTCATATGTCTTAGGTATATCGAGCCCAGTGGCGTGCCATAGGAGAGGCCTATGTCTAGCAGTGGGCGTGAAAGGCTGATGATGATGATGATGATGATGTTGGAGGTATCAGGCATTACGTGAATTTTTTCTGTCTTTTATGGATGGTATAAATTTTTGTCTCGCTTTAGAGATCGAACCAGCGGCAGCGGCCTACACAAGTTGGGATACTACGACTGTCAATAATGCATCAAATATTGAGAAAAAAATCTTGATAGTAGACGAAATAGAAACAATTGACGTTTGCATTTATGAACAATTTATTTTTTTTACAACAAGGTGACCGCCCAGCTAACTGCGGTACGAACCACCGTGACAACTAGCGAGAAACTATTAGAGTTACAGTCTACTCAAGCTTCAAGCCGTTTACTACTGCGCCACGGAGGCTTTAATAATTATTTACGTATTATTTACGATACATGTCAGTATAATCGTATGAGAGCGCTATCAAGTGTAGATCGCTGAACAAATATGGAGACAATGCCAACTGTTTGAACGACTTGCTTGTATTAGCACTAGGCATTAATTGCAATTTAATTAGCTAGCTTCAATCTGCGATTTGGTCTGCTTCCACTTTTGACAAAAGAAGGATAAAGGAAGATGATGGAAAAAGCATCCACTATATTTCGACCTATGCGCAGAATAAAGTTGTAAGTGCTTTCGCACAACTACTCTTTCTCAGCGATTTAAACTTAATTGGGCACAAAATTATCAGTAAATTTTTATGTTCTTCAAACTACAACAAAATTTATGATCATTATTACTTCACTAGTGCAATATATAAACAATTTCAACTCTATTATAGACATAAAAGTACTTTCGTATTATAGTAATAAGTAACCTTATTCTATGCATAGGTCGATTTATTGAACCATACATTTATATTTATATAGCTAATTAGTTAGATAGTTACAAGTGCAAGAAAAAATACAAACCTATTTGATAAAAGCTGGTTATACCAGTAATTAGATTTTAAAACTGAATTAAATTAATTATTTCTGCACGATAAACATTCAAATGTGTATAATCATGCTTCTGAACGCATTTTTTCCGCCGTGTTCCAAGCTAATCAGAAGCGAGCAATAAAACACGACGGGACGAGACAAAACACGTCACATTATAAATATTATGAACAATATGTCATTATGAAAGATAATGTTTGTATAATATCTTATTGAACCATTGACTCGCGTTTGAATGTCGGCAGAATAATAGATTGTGTATTCGTATGATTCTACTGGGAGCGATTTTATGGTTATGGTCTTAGCCACGGCGCTAGCAATTCATCATCATCAGATCATATATTTTCCTCGCACTCCTGGGCACGACCTTTACTATTGAAAGGGTTTAGGCCATACTCCACCACGCGAGCCTTGTGCGGGTTGGCGGACTACACACCTAAGAGATTCCTAAAAACCTTAAGTGTGCAGTTTCACTACGATGTTTTTTCTCTCTCCTTTTCCAACAGTTGACTGTGGAAGTAATTGGGGGAGGTCTATGCTCAGCAGTGGACATTCTTTGCCTGATAGATGGATAAAGAAGTATATGAGAAAAAGTTTGCGAGTAAACGAAACATGTTTTTATATTGACATTACGTCTAAATCTTTAAGGCCGTGCGTTCGCGATGTCTTGGATTCGATCTTGGTTTGGGCAAAATTTTATTCGGGTTTTCCATTAACAAATTTCCAGCATGAGTACGTAGTCTGGAAATATGCCCAAATAACGGCGGTAAGAAATTTCTTAGGTGTGTAGTCCGCCAACCCGCACTAGGCCAGCGTGGTGGACTACTTCAACGACTTTGGGCGGTAAACTTATAAGCGCAATAAATACTTCTGATCCCACATTCGGAAACTACGAGAGACTTTCCGATCTCACAAACATTAAGACCCAAATATTTGTGGATTTCTTTCGGTGCGGCGTTCGAAAACATAACCTCTCGTTTCCAAGCTGGTAGCTAGCCAAATGCGCCACGAGAGGTCTAGAATACTAAGAATATAGAATCTAGACTACTAGACATAGCTGGGGTGTGAAGCTAGCAGCCGGTCAGTGGTGTAACACGAGCTCACTACGTAACAAGTCGTGGGAGCGAGGGAAAGTGTCGCGGACACTCGTGCTTAGAAAAACGTATCATCAAGTATACATTACATTCTCATTCGTAGCTCATTGTCGTAGTAGGGTAAAGAGGGTTCAAATCTGGGTGATTTACTTTTGACTTTTAAATGTTTATTTAGTGTAGTAGTTAAATATGCGTCGTGCAATGGGAAATCATGGGTTTGATTTCCGGGGTAAGGTAAACGTGTTATCAACTTTTTTAGAGGTCTTTGAACATTATAGAGACCTTAAAAACACTATTAACGTAACATAAAGAATGCTTGATTTTCAAGCCTTCGAAAAAAGGAGTAAGAGTGCATTTGTACTTTTAATTAGAAAGCCTACAGGATTATTATGAATAACATGAAACTGCATAAACCCTATAAATCGTAGATCGAACATATTCCAACTATGCGAGGCGTATATAATTCATATGTACATGTATGTTATTATAGAACGCACAACCGAGCAATTGTAGGTAGACGTAAAATCAGTAGGTAATAAAATTACACGACAATAATTATATTTATCTTATGAATTATGTAAATATTGCATACTTAATATGCTCTAAATGATAGTCGCCATAAAAATGATAGAATATAGTAAACAAGTCGTCCGCACGTTAGCAATACTGAGTTCTTGTTATTTTTCCGTTTAATTTACCATGTCATCGATTGCCGACGCATAACCGAGCACCAGTGTGAGATGAACAGAAGAAATTGCGGTTTAACTTCTAAGAAGCATTACACTTGTCATCAAAATAATAACTTAATCTGTCCAAACAGCGGAACTAAGGCATCATTCATCTACTTTCTTTCTACCCGGCGGAATTTCGGCCTGGCCCAGGGTCTGCTTTCAGCATTGCTCAATCTTTAGCATGTTCTATGTATCTTCTCTGATGACGCCTAAACACCGCATTTTAAGCCCAGTCTTAGTTTTGTATTTCTTGACCAGTCTTAAATCTCAGTAATCGTCCAAACATTTGCTATCAACATGAAACTTCAGTGTTAATGTGCAAATGTCACGAAATTTATATTTATTGTTAAAGAAAACATATGTAAGAATGACGTACAGTGAAACATGGTTCTTCAGCCAGATAGTGGGTGGGGTGTTGTCGTGTTATTTACATCTATGACGTATTCTTGCACCGAAAGCCACTGCGTCACACTAAACAGTTGCCGAGAATAATACTACACGTAATAGTATTAAAGAAAAAATATTTATGTACAACGCAACCAATAATGCTGGAGATTTGTAAGAATGATTTTGTTTTTTAAGCAAAGATATGAAGTAGTCCAAGCGTTTCCCGTTAGATGTCGCGATACTAAAGGTTGCGTACTTTTCGTTTTTAAAACCTTTTTGATATTATATTTATATTGGGCGCCTAATTAAAAACACCAGACGTGATGGTACACGGTGCTGTTCAATTAAAGCTTGTGGCCAGAGACAGCCGTTAATATTACTGTGTAACAAAAAGAGTACTTTAATACCAGGAAAGCTGAACATGGTAGAAATATATAAAGATAAATCTATAAATTGTCATCAACCCACACTGCAGGCAGAAAAATTCAGATTACAAATATTTTATATCATAGCTGACATTTTTTTTTGATTTATTTAACACTTTGTGTAGATATATATTTATGTTAATATATTAAATCAAGTCAAGACGTCTCTTCTATATTTAATTCTCATACCAATGGTAACCACATTACCACTTGATATTTTTCAATCCTTGACATGAGATTCCATATCTTTTATTAACTTTAATTTCCCTTTGCAACAAAGTTTTAGTACTGATAAAAGGTTTGGTTAGTTTATGTATGTAGTATGACGACAATCTATTTTCCATGTTAGTATAAAGGATGCTCCTCTTCTCAATTAATAACAGTAATTGAGTCATCATCATCGTCATCAACAGCCATCAATTCGTCCACTGCTGGACATACGCCTCTTAAGGCACGCCATTAGGCTTGATCTTCGGCGCTCCTCATCCAACCACTGCCAGCCACCTCGCGGATATCGTCACCCCACCTAGCCAGAGGGCGTCCTACACTACGTTTGCCGAGTAATTGAGTAAACGAAACTGAATGGACAACCAAAATATTTAGTTGGTGACAAGTTGTTCTTAGTCTTGTGAAAAATCGCATTACGCAAGCCCCTTTCTAATGGCCATTCTTGTAATTCGTAACAGTCACGTGCTGCGACCGACTCTGTTGTGATGCTCTGTATTGGTTTTTATTATTCACGTTTATTTGTGTTTTACTGTTGATGACACGTGTTTACTTGTAGCTTAGATAATTGCGGGATTGAAAGATGGGAAAGGCTTGCGGTAGAGTATTGGACAGAGTCTAGAAAAATAACAATACTTATGTTTGTATCTCTGAAAGTATAGGAAGAGGTGTGTGTCTAAGTCCATGTCTCGCTAACTTTGGGTATACTTCCAGCTCATTAGATAGCGAGCATGTTACAGTTTTTAAAGCATATTTTCCAAATACCAAAAAAAATCTTGAATAAACACTTAATTTCACTCAGATCCAGATATCGATCCCTCAAAACCTCACGATCCAGTCACTGTTAAATTAACCGATTATTAGTAAAATTGTAAAACAAAGTCGCTCTTATATTCTTGTATCTTCTGTGCCATATCCTTTTCATCACCATAATTATCATCCACAAGAAGACCACAGGCTTGACGTCCGTAACCTTTCGGGTACCCGCATTATCGAACCTTTGGCATCCAAGCACTTGTACTCTCCAAGTTTATTAACCAATGAGTAGACAAACAATTCGATTCTCCATTGTATGCATTTCGTGTCACGCGTCGTCCGCGTGCTAAATGAAGCATGCAGACGCCCAATCGACTCAAATGTATCGTCTTAATTGGCTTCGTACAGCTACATACTTGCGGCTGAGGAGGGGAAAATTAATTACAGTTTTCATTGTCGTTGAATGTATGAGTAAATGTATTGGGTAGATGGAGTTAGCGAGTGTTTATGGATTGGTTAACACTGTCTGATGAGTAGAGATGAGTCACTGTCTCGGTGGTAGTTTTGAGTAAACGCACAAATTGACAAAGACTGTAAAGAAGAAAACAGAGAGGAAAGCTGCCTGTGAACAGAAGCATAAGGCAGATGATAAAAAAGATTCATAAATTACAGCAGAATTAGAAGAACAAACGCTCCAGTAAAGACTGCTTATAACTATAAAATTAGTGTTGCCCAAATTCAGTCTTGGTCTTGCAGTCTTGGTCTTGTTCTTGCGTTTTTGCGAGACCAAGACCAAGAACAAGACCGCGTATTTTTAGCAAGACCAAGACCAAGACTGACCGTGCAAGACTTGAGCAAGAACAAGACATAGCCTGCAAGACTCTTGCGTCTTGCAGCTAGGACTTAGCGCTATTTCACGGAGTAGTTAGGTGTAACAGTTCGGTGTATAGGTACGCTTAGGAATTCAATTCATTGCAAAAAACTGTATCAAAGAATATGAAAAACTGGACCTATGCGCATTACGACTAATACCATAAACTACATAACGAATAAAAAAATATCCATTAAAATCAAACTGAGTGCATGCATAGTTATGTTTTAACTATCGGCACTTTGATAATGCGGCATCAAAGGTTTTGTACTTACTTCTCAAAGTAATTTGCCGCTTTTCGGAAATACATGGTTATGATACACGCGCCGGCGGCTTCTTTTGAAATCATATACAACAATCGTTGCCGCCGCGCCGAAATCACAACATTTGACACTATTTGATTGCCGCCACAGGGCGTAGGTTAAAATATTCTTAGGTTCTTTAAAATACAGTCAAGTTATTGTAATTGATTTGTTTTTTTTACATGTTTTAGCAAATGTAAGCTATAAATCATAAATGTTTATTAAGAAACAGTTACTTCCATGGAAAACGACATATAGGTCAGTTGATTTTTCGAATTTCTTATCAAATCTTCAGTAATTTATTAATCTGCTTGATCTTTACTATTGCTATGTTAATTCAAGCTCACAATGTTCCAATTCTAATACGTTTTTCTAAGATTTAAAGTAAATTTTAATAAATATTAATAGACTAATAGGTAATTGCAAGACTTGCAAGACTCTTGCTGCAAGACCAAGACCAAGACTCGGAGCGCAAGACCAAGACCAAGACCAAGACCAGGTGTATTGACGCAAGACCAAGACCAAGACTGGCTAAGTCTCGTCTTGTTCTTGCATTTGGGCAACACTATATAAAATAGTAGTGTGAAGTTGTAGTTTTGTATTTATGTATATTATATGTCATGTATCGCTGTACCACCCTAACCTAAGGTTGACTAGTAGACAATTAATGTATAAAAAACATAAAAAATAAATAAAATAAACATTTAATTTTTTTTTAAGTATTCTCTTTTAAATTTTTAATTTTTTTACTCAAATTGTGATTTAAACACTAGAAGAATTATGCTAGATATACAATATACATATATCGTGCCAAAAACTACATACTACACCAAACACAGCTGGCCAATCATGACTGAAGAAATACACCTATGGCTACCATTTTGAGGCTACACGAGTAAGTATGTTTCTAATGAATAATTAAATGACGTAGATATAAATAAGAGTACGTATGATACAAACAGGTGTTCCGACTCCGGTTATGTTAATAAAACTGTTAATTTAATTGTAATCAACGTGTTCCATGTGTGAAATCCACAAGATCCATGATGTCGACGTATTAAGATCCATCTAGTATGTTCTTGATAATATTTGCTGAACTCCATGGTGCTCTAGTAACATAGTTTCTAAATCAGAAATGTTACGAATTATTTTAAGGACAGCTTACAAAAACCTACACAATACTCATATTGTGAGTTTTGGTAATCCAAAAGGATAGCTATTCTTAACACTAAATTTTTGTAGACACATTATACTATGGGTATTAGCCACATAAGTCATAACAGACAGCGATCGAAACTTGAAAACTTTATTGTTATCGGGATTTATTAACATCTATAGATTTGTAATTTTCGACAAAGATCTGTTTACACCTTTACATCGACCCTACTGCATGCTGTAAAATAAAGTATAAATAAATACTATGACGGTAATTACAAGGAATACTTGTATTTGGTCGTATAATTGTATGATTTATTTCCAGTGACCTTGACTTCGAATTGATTCTCGACATTAATATAATGTTATCGGTGACGTTCCTACAATAAATGACCAATAAACTCCAATTAGAGATGTCTTTAATAATGTTTTTGATAAACCACAGTATCTAAACAATTATATAATGTTCTGTTTGTATTTTAACGGGTGGTCTTTTGGCCTCGCTGTCCCGGGGCACAAATGGATGTCGCGTGATCTAGAGGCTCGGGGTTCGATTCCTGAATCTAGCAGTGATTCATCATATTTTACTAAGGAAATTATCAAAACAGTATGGTATCTCAACAACGGCAACAGGCTTTGGCAATAGGCTAATACGTATCCACCGTAATCCACCATATCTAAACAATTATCCACTTTTATTAAACTATACGTACTCCTTATACTTTTCAGATTGTACATAAACACCGTGCTCTTACCAAGAATTTTCAAATAAATAAACAAAAATAAAACGAAACTCGCCCTGGGATTCAAACTCTAAACCACGAGACCAATAAACCAATCATCCGAAACCTAAATTTGCATATTAAATAGCAGTTCCTAATTTTCCATCGCCGCAACGACAACAAAACAAAGACATGACATTCAGAAGGTGCGAATTAAATGTCATAGTTTTGTTACAATCTAATATGGCTGCCGGGAACATCCGTTAGCTCTAGTGCGATCGATATCCATGTTTGGGTTGTCTATGATTCAAAATTCATATACGGATAACGAGGGAATTTTAAGTTAAGGTTTTCTAATCGAAAAGTAAATGGTAAATTATATTATTGAAGATTATAATTGCAACGCTTATGGTAACGTTAAACAATTATTTACTATTTTAGATATTAATATTTCTATACACTTGATATCAACTAGATCTAACAGTTTTTCTTTAATAATAAAATTTAGTACAACATACAATTTAGGCACTAATTGAAAACTATTTATTTTTCGCAAGAATTATCCTTTTTTATAGCACGTCATTTCCCAATAAACAGAGACAATACTTAAAAAAAACCTATTCCATTCACCAGCAATTTTTATCATAAGCCCCCTTCGGCGGCTTAGTATGGTTTAATAGAGTTTATTTTTAAAAATCGCGTTCAGTTGCACTAACACTATCTAACAATATGATATCAATTTTAAGAATATTATTAAATTGAGATAAGATCAAAGTTGTAAAGATTATTTTAAAATAGATTTTTTATCTGACTTCGAGCAGATTAAATTTTGCCAAAATGTACTGGAGATAATTTCTAAAATGTCTACTACGAAAATTGTATATAATTAATTTGAATTTATCATCCATTTCACAACAGTTATCCTTAAATAAAAATATATCTGTGAGACAAAAGCATCGAGGTAAACCATATATAAAATAAAATGATATTTTAAAGGTAGTAACTAGTAAGTTTATCTCTACATCGTTCTCGTACGCTCTAACTTAAATAGTTCATATTGTGTATTAGTGCCTAGTAATTTAGCGAATTTTACTTAAATAAATATTAAAATTTCTATATCTAAGTAGAAAATTATAAGAATAAAGTTGACATTTTGGTTAAAATAAGAAAAATAAGTGAACTAAGTAATGGTAAAAAATGTTTCTTCCGTGGTCACCCTACACGTGATTTACTACGAAGTGTAAACATTTGCTTTGGACGGCATTCAATTACATTCTCGGAACTGTACATCACAATGGAAGGAACTATTCGGTGATGTCAGCCTCCGTGCACCAATTGTTTAGATAAATGAAGAGGCCGCGGGTTCGATATCCGCAACGGAATATGAGTGATAATATTTTCTGAGTGATTGATGATGAAGAATATTTTTGCAGTGTATGAGGTACATACAACAATTTCATCGAGTTTTATTAAAGTTACTGATGGGTGTTAGAGTACCTTAATTTCTTTATTGTTGTGGTATATTCGTAGCAATATAAATACTGATATTTTTGAAGGTAATTCCTTCTACTTTTGAATTGTCTGTTGATTGTTCATGATGACGAAGATAGGAAAATCGTAATAATTAATAGCGATTTCTTATAATTTAGCATACTACTTCACTGCATCCTGTAGAGCCATGAACGGTAAGAGATAAGTGCTAACCTTTTGCAAAAAAGGAATGCAGGATTCGCTCCAGTCTCGTGCACGAATTTTTAATATATAAAAAACTTACATGATCTCGGGAGGATTAGTCGCGAATTGACGTAGACTCATACCTTTCGTGTTTCGAATTGATGTGTATTGTTAATTGATTACACTGGTCAACACGATTTTTGGGTCTGGCTCCTGAATATGAAATTTTAGTTTCTCCTATGTCACAAATAAATAAAAAAATATCTATTCTGATCAAAGTTTGCTTTTGTAGAAAATAGAGCAATTTTATGAATTAAAAAAAATGTATACGATTTTTTATCTATTCTCTTTAATTTTATTAAAAATTATAATAAGGTTTTTTTTTATTGAACACAAAAAGTGTGTTTATACAAGAAATATGACAAATAATAGCAAACAAATAGAAAATAACAAAAAGTCGAGTTCAAAAAACGATTTTTTAGTTGATCTTTTATGCATGTATGGGCGTTTTTCGTCTTCTTCTTCATCAACCCATATATGCCCACTGCTGAGCAAGGGTCTCATCTACCATTGAGAGGGTTTAGGCCACAGTCCACCACGCTGGCCTAGTGCGGGTTGGCGGACTACACACCTAAGAAATTCCTAAGAACTTTTAGGTGTGCAGGTTTCATCACGATGTTTTCCTTCACCGTTTAAGCAAGTGATAATTCAATTTGAATACACACATAACTTCGAAAAGTCAGAGGTGTGTGCCTGGGGTTCGAACCTGCGACCGCCGAGATTCTCGACCGCGCGCCTAAACCAGGCCATCACTGCTTTTTCCTAAACCTCGAGGCCATCACTGCTTTTTTGCGTTTTTCGTATGAACCCCTAAATACCAAGTTGGACTTCAGCATTAGATAATTTAGTAAAGAATCTCTTTAAATATCTAAAAGCTCCCGAATTATGATCTAGACTCTAGAGCTTTCAAAATTATCTTCATTAGACCTAACTTTATACATTACGGTGGTATCAATATATCTTTGGGCTTGACGATTGGTTTAGCATTCATATTATGTTTTCCAATTTGAAATTAAAGTCGATCAGGCCATATACGCCGTTAGTAATGTTTTAAGAGCGTATATACAAATTTAGCGTCATTTGGGCAAAAACAGTACTTTTCGAACCCCTTAAAGTTGATGAAAGACCCATTGTAGAAAAATATAAATTACCAATTATTGTAGGCAATTTTGTCATCTAAAAAGTTAGTTAAGAACATTTTAAGATTTTTTCGTAAATTTTGATAAATAAAAAGATAACTGAGCTAAGGTCGTCAAAATTCACTTTTAGAGTCATTTTCGAGGCTCAAAATTTTGTTAAATTCATAATATATGTAATGAAAATAAAATGTTATTAAATAGACAATATCCCCAAGCAAAAAGTTAGTTACGAACATTTTAAGATTTAGCTCCAGTTTTTGAGTAATAAAATATCTAAAGCGTTCGAAATAATTGAGAAATTACTGTCTCTAAATATTTTTTTTAAACCTTATATGGTACTTTATTTAACAGGGCAATATTTTTTTATGAAAGAAGAACATATACTTGAAAACGTACAATTTTTATTTTGAAGAAATCAAACTTATTGCTTTTTTAATAAATTTTATAAAATGGGCTATAAAACGCTGCGCGCAGACCTGAGCAAATCAGTCCGCCGCATGGCCTTTCAGAGAGAGGACGTGTCGCTCTGGGCTCTGTCCTTGTATCGATGTTTTTAAGGTTATTACTCAAAGTTATAACTTACACTAACGTGCTCAAGGTTGAGTGCATTCTTAGTGGGAAATGTTGATAACATCAGCTGTAATTTCAAATTGACGTAAAATAAAAAAGTAAACACGGATTTTGGAAAGCAGTGATGGCCTCGAGGTTTGGGCGCGCGGTCGAGAATCCGACGGTCGCGTGTTCGAACCCCAGGCACACACCTCTGACTTTTCGAAGTTATGTGTGTATTCACATTGAATTATCACTTGCTTTAACGGTGAAGGAAAACATCGTGATAAAACCTGCACACCTAAGAGTTCTTAGGAATTTCTTAGGTGTGTAGTCCGCCAACCCGCACTAGGCCAGCGTGGTGGACTATGGCCTAAACCCTCTCAATGGTAGAGGAGACCCGTGCTCAGCAGTGGGCGTATATGGGTTGATGAAGAAACACGGATTTTACAGGGAGAGGGCACGGTGTGGTAAATTCATTTTGGGACTAGACTGCGTATTTCGACAATGTCTCCAACGGCGCAGTGGCCTAGTTAGCAGTATATCCGCCTCCCACGCGGACACTCAAGGTTCGAGTTCCGCATATTACGTTTCTTTTTTATTACTTTTTTTTTCTTTTTAAAATAACCATTTTAATAATTAAATGATTTCTTCATCCATTAACATTGCTTCATAGGAAATAGAACTAGAACATTGTGACATTGTTAAATTATTTTTTGGAGTAAAGTTTTAAAATGCTCAACTGCCACTGTTAATTTCATTTTTGAACTTTCACTATACATAGAATCATCAGGAACTTGTTCTTCAGCTGTTTGTGCACTAGTAACATCTTGATTCACAGACATTTTTATTAAAAACTCTTTAAACAATTTATTTTGAGTTTGATATAATTTCGAAACAGTAAGTCACAGAAAGCTACAAACTCTGTGAAGCCTTCAAATAGACTGCCAAGTTGGCCCAGAGGTTATACTCTAATGAGAAGAGTAACGACAATAAATTCAACTTTGGGGAACATACACTACCTACGTGTAATATAAAAAAAATTGCTTTCTAATATTGGAGGTGAGGCTTGAGCGAAACCGGTTTGGTAAATACCCAAGTAATATTTTATGTTATTCATATATAATATATAACTGAAAAATTTGTTAAATAATTAATGATAGATATAAATGTGGTTATTATTTATGAATACCATAATTATTAGCTGCTTTATAATTTAGAAAGTATAATAGTTAATGTAAATTAAAATTAATTTTATACTTAACAATTTTTTTCTTGATTGAATTTATTTAATTATTAAAACAGTTAATTTAAAAAGAAATAAATAAGTAATAAAAAACAAAAAGTCAAAAGCAGGATTTGAACCCTGAGCGTCCGCGTGGGAGGTGGAGACAGTGCTGACTAGGCCATTTCGCAGTTAGTGCCCATGTCGAAAATAAATAAGTAAACTTACATGTGAAGATTCAAAGAACAAAACAAAATATTCCGCGGACGCCGTGTTGCGTCATTGGTCATTTGCTTATCTCTATAGGTAGTAATATTATAGTAGGAGAGCTAGCATACATTTTTGGGTTGGTATTTGAGGCAAGCTGAAAACTTGTTATAGCTCTCCTATTATATCCCAACACTCGTGCCAGCCTCGTGGTCTCGCGGAATAAGTATGCGCCGGGCAGTATTATTGCAATTAGAAAATTTTCAGTAGCATTACGGAGTCTGGAAATGTGGTTGCAGAAATGCAGTTCTGCCTACCCCTATGGAGGATAGATACAGACGTGAGGTTATGTATGTGTATGTGGAGCTGCAGACCTGGCTTTGAGTAGCGGGGTTAATTCAACCCCAAAATAAAAAAAATAAGCCCAACGTATTATTTTTATTCTTTTAACATTTAACTACAACATACATACATATATTGCAACATATATTGAATTAAATTTATTTTTAGATTTTTTTTTAATTTAGTGATTAATTTAGCCCCGCTACTTACCAGCCAGGTCTGCAGTTCCGTGTTGGGATATTATATATATGACAAGTTTTCAACTTGCTTCCAATACATACCCAAAAATTCATGCTAGCTCTTGAACTATTAGCTCAATGCGACGAACTAATAAAATTGAACAAGCGAACGCCACCGCGGCCGGCGATGCGCGGCGGCACCTTTGAAACCGCGGCACCTTTGACGCCGCGCCTTGTTTGACAATTCGCCGACGCAACGAACGAAATAGATAAAAGGAAAAAATCAAAGGACTATAGCCTGAGTCCTGTCGATGGTAGAGGAAGCCCGTGCCCAGCCGTGGGACGTATAAGGGTTGATGAGTGAATCAAAATAAATAACAGTACTTTCCATACCGTAATTAAATTTACTTTTATGGGTAATTTCTCACTTCATTGTATAATTTAAATTTTACATAACACTAGCTGTTGCCTGCGACTTCGTCCGCGTAGACTACAGGGTTGAGTTCAGAAAGAAAATCTATTTTACTCCTCAGAGTCCTATTTATACCCATACCAAAAATCATACGAATCGGTCAAAATTACGTGAAACCGTAACGTGCCGGCCGGCGCCTTGTACATAAAGAATTGCGCGCTTGATCATTATTTTGAAACTGCGATATCTTCTTAGATACTTATTGTAATTAAATTATGTAAAGGGCAAATTTCTTTAAAATTAAATACTTATACTAAATAACGCATTTATTTGGATAAGGATTAATAGAATCTTCACAAACATTGCTTTATGATATAACAAATTTGGTTAGCATAAAAGAGGTTATAGTGAACAAATCCTAAAAGTTAGACATATGCTACCGCTGACTTTTTTGTAGGCATTATCAAGCTCTACAACTTTTCTCTAGGACTTAACTATATATCTCCCATGGGTAAGGCTACGTTTGCGGAAAACCCATTCGTTCGACCGATTTTTCTCCGACTCACTTCGCAAATCCGGCCACAGCGAATAACTAATATCTTTTTTTCGGACTAATAATATAGCCTATGAGACTCACAAAGAACGTAGCTTTCGATTGGTAAAAGAATTTTCAAAATCGGTTCAATATATCCAGAGTTTACTTTCTACAACGTCACAAATTCACAAACTCAATAACGTTACCTCATTATAATATTAGTATAGATAATGTATGTAAAAGATTAGAACAATCACAATTTTATATGTGATATTTTCATTTTATTATCCATTTATGAAATTCCAATTTACCGCTAAGGATCTCGGTCACTGACCACTGTTGTGTTATACACGGCGAGCGCCCGCCCCTCGCACGTCGATGTGTGCCGGCATTTACGTTGGTGTGAGTTGAAATTCGGCGAGCGGCGATTTGTTTATACGCTCTTAAGTCTGCTCTGCTATTCCATAAGCATAGGTGACAAGAATATTTGGTTTATCCGCCTTATCCTTGCTTTAATAAATTCACCACAAATAAAACAGAATGAATCAACATTTTCTTTACACAGTCTTGTTGCCATTTTCTATCTAGATACGACATAAAAGTCGGTTGTTATAACTGTAATAGTTTTTTTTTAATAGTAATGGACAAGTAAACACTCACTAGTGTCAATTAGAAATAATGCACTATTTGCAATTAAGATAATAATCAAAGTGCTACCACCCATTGTCTATAATAATCAATGAAAATCTTCAAACGAACTTATCAACATAAATCAGACAAAAGCAAACTTTAAGACCTAAAAATTGATATCCGAGTATTTTTCGATGTTTGGAATCAGAATCGAAGCATTAGAACAGAAACCCAAAAAAATATTTTTTTTTTGTTGACCTGTGTTATCACTCACTTTTTACGGTTACGGAAAATAATGTAAGAACACGTGTATAGCTGTGAATCCTTCACAAGGAATTTCGCATATAGGTGAGGAACGTCGTACTAAGAAAAGAGGTAGCCCTTAAAAATAATAAAGAACCTACTTATAAAATTATTCTAAAAATAATGACTATTAAATTTTTTTAATATTTTTTATCATGATCATCCTATGTACGTCCCACTGCTAGGCAGAGGCTTTGTCTAAATTTGCTTTGCGGCTTGGCAGACTACATATTTAAAATAATCAATAGCTTTTAGGTGTACAGGTTTCCTCACCATGATTTCCTTTCCGTTAAAATACGCGAAAATTCATTATAAATACACACATAACTTCGATGTCGGGGGTGTGTGCATATGGTATGAATTCGCGACCGCCGAGATTCTCAACGGCACGCCTAAATCTCAAGGCCATCACTACTTAAAGACATGATTATTTGCAGTATATTTTGGTTACACGACTACCGCATAATCTATGTTTTCTCATTCCAACAAAGCTGTTCTTTCCATTCATACCTTCATTAAACAAAACTGTATACTCATGCCAGTCATGATGACAACATTTACGTAAAAACAAAAACGCAACGTGATACAAAACTCTCAATGAAGACTCGAAGAAAAGGTTACTTGTTAGCTAAAATATGTAATATGCATAACTATGCTTCCATAGTAAAGTTTAATTGCAAATACTTTGTAAGTAGAATTAGAACAAAAACTCACGCGCTGCTTTTATAGGTGAAGCTTGGTTGTAAATATCTAGTTTTTTAACGGTCTACTCAATTTCAGAAAAAGTGTGAATTAACAATTTTTTGGCTCTCATGCCTACTCATTAATCAATATGAAAAACTCCGTAATTTGAGCGTGATAAAAAGTAAGTGTAATTGTAAGGAAAATCCCTGAGAGTGATCATAGGGAGTAATAACCAAAATGACCAAACCTGTGTAAAGAAATATGTTAAGTACTTTATGTTTTCGGAGATATAGGCGTGATATGTATGTTAAATATCAGCTATTAATATTAAGACTACCTTGACTTACTATCAAAACTGGCTCGATAAACAAACCTAGCTCTGTGTGAAATAAACAGACTTGTTATTCCTGCGGCGTAAAGTTGCGCATTAGATTTCATGGTCCCAGATTCGATAGTTCGATACTTTATTTTCCTATTAGTAAAGTCTCAGTAAAATCCAGAGACTGAAAATAGGCTTACAATATAAAAAAAATCGGAACTCAAAACATTTAACTAATTTCATACCGTATAATATACAGCCCTGTGGCGCAGTTTTTTAAATACCAGGTTCACGAAACGAGAGGCCGCGAGTTCGATACTCGCAACGAGACAAATGTTGTTGTGATCCACAAATGACAAAAGATGATCGTTTTATGTGCATCATCAGCCCATACAGGTACATCCGACTGTAAGGCACGTCTTTCCTTTACCATTGTGAGGGTTAACCTTAGCCCACCACGCTGGCCTGGTGCACATGTCTGCAGAGTGTCTATTAAATGTACCAAACTATTCATTCCTACCAAATTTCGCTCAATTTGCATGCAAGCGTAACTACGCGTAGAGTTTTGGCAGATGGCGTTAGCGCGAGTGTGGGGAGTCGGAGGCGGGAGCTTGGCACCGACCGCCGCTGGTGTTTACTGATGCTATTTATACGGCGACACGGCAAGTTCAAGGACTCGCGGATAGAACTATGGGAACGTGCGCACTTCGTATATGCTGTACTCAGCCCAATGAAGCAAGCTGGGAGGCGCAGGACCAGTAGAGGAAGATTATAGAGACCACAGATCGTGAGTTTAACAGTGACAGAAAATATCGTGAGGAAATCTGCACACCTAAAGAATCTTAGGAATTTGGAAGCGTGGTGGACAAAGGCCTTAACCCTCTCAGTTGTAGAGGAGACCCGTGCCCAGTAGTGGAACGTATAAAGGGTGATGATGATGATATCGAGGGCGCAGTGTTTGACGTCTGTATACAGGATAATTTTAGACTGTTCAGTTAATAATATTGCCTGAGGCTCTGTTTAGTGAAAGTATAAGCTACAATACTCTTTTGGTTCTAGAAAAAATAAGTGCCAATAGTTGACAGTCTAAGGTGTGTGGTGGATTAGAAATCAGTAGACCGTAGATAAAACTTCGAGAATTCATGAAAGACGATATTAATAGTGTTTGTATTGTATTGTCAGTGAATGATGAAAAATTCTCGAAAAAAAATCTTAAAAGACAAAATTTAAATCGTATTGCATTAATCATACCCATATTGTTTCACAGACTGTACAAACCAAATGTATTACGAAAGAGGTCATTACCCTAACACAAAATAAGATGTAAACTTTTAACGCTAGTATCACCTTTATCTTCCTTTGTAGATCATACATAATATGTACCTGCAAAGAAATAAAAAAACATAAATAAATACACCCACATAATGTAAAGTCATCAATAAGTTTCTTGGTAAAACAAAGCTAATTATAAAATCATTATCACGCATTTAAATAGTGTAGGGTAAATATGTAGTGGGAACAGCGACAAAAAATACTGGACACCATTTGAAGATGGTATTTCAAAATAAATTTAGACTGTCTAAATGACGAAATACCGAGGTTTAATTTGAAAGTAAATTTTGTTGGTATGCCACTGATAACCAATTAATGGCAAGGCAAAGCAATTTCATTGACATGAATATCAAACAGCTCTTTGTCACTGCAGTATCTGATAACTCATTAACGAGCAATAAGATTTTAACTGTGGACTTTGCACAAATTTTATGTACTGGAATATTTTGTATAACAACTACTTTGATGAGGTCTGATTTAAATTATAGCAGACTCCAGCTCCAAATTCAAAACATCTTATACAGAGCGACTGGTGATTCACTAGAAACGACATTTGATTCGTATTATTTATTAGAGAAAAGTATGGCTACAAGATCTTTACATATATATATATCGATAGAATTATTTATACTACTATGGTTTAGAAAAAGACGCGCACTAGTTTTCGTTTTACCTACTCCGAATTTGTATAGCAAAGATTTTACGCTTATGCACCTATTTACATTATTACATTACATTACTAAGTTGCATCTATCTCGTTCATTTTTGCAAAATGTTAGAACGATATTAAATTATCATGCAATAATTAACAAATAAATTCGCAAATGGTTTGAAATTTTTTACATCCCTAATATTCCATCTTGCCCTTTCCGCTCTTCAAAAATTTTTAATCACTTAACCCGCATCCAAAGATACGCTCATTAAGATAAATTATATTTCGGTTCCCAGAAACACATTAAGTGTCATCATCGAAATTGCATGCCCACGTACAGTAGCGCGATTGATAAGTCATGTTCTATTTCAATATCTTTAGAACAAAGAACGCCTTGAATATTCATCTAATGATAGTCAACAAACTTTTAATGTCTATCTATAGGTGGTACAGTCACTGAGTATTTTTCTATAGAGCGAATGAAAATATTCTCTTTGAGCTGAAATATTGTGATATTTATTATGTGAAAGGTTCTGGAATCGTGGAAGATAAAAATATAAATACACCCAACATTCACATGGATAGTTGGGATCACTATGAAGCACGTCCTGTGTCGTGGGTGTCAGAAACTATGAGAGACTTTTCAGTCTAACAGACACCCAGAACAAATGTTTATGGATGAAACATTTCTTATTGTATAGGAATCGAACCTGCGGCCTCTTATTACGCAAGCTGATATCAAGCTTCCGCCCTGTGGATTGGGGGTGTAAGAATTCCGCCACGGTATCCCCTACCTGTCGTAAGAGACGACTAACAGGGGTACTGGGGTAGCAGGGCGTACTGCGGGGGCGGTACCCCATGATAGCAACCCCGAGATTGGCGGCGGGGGACGTGACCTCTTAACTGTCGCGGACGTTCAAAATGAACGTCCAAATAGATTAAGTGGAGGGCATACCAAGCCCTCCCAATTTGGAGGGGTCCATAATTGGACGATGCGCTGGGCGGCAGCGGACCATTTAGAACACTTCTGGCCCTGAGATGCCGCAAAACCGTAACGTATGTAATGCGCATGATGGTCACCGAGAGGTTTTAGTCGGTATGCTGGCGTAGCCAGTGACCCCGACATACCCCTTACGGCCTCCCCCGAGGTACCGAAAAGGGGAGCTTAAGGCGCTTTCCTCTGGTGAAAAAAAAAAAACAAAAAAAGCTGGTATCAAGCCAACTGCGCCACGGAGGTGTAGATATAAACTTACAAATATCACATATCTTTTTTACTTATCAGTTTACTTTAAGCTCTGTTCTATTACCCAATGTAATGTTTTATTTGTTCAACCGTGTAAAAACTTTTAAGAGACCAAAAGTCCAACAGATAATGACATTCTGATAAGTATCTAGTGGTCGAAACTCTTATCTGAGGTCTATCGATACATTTTACGCAATAAGAGACCGATGGCCTATGAGGCATAAAGAATATGAACAGTGCCAAACGTAGCGTTGGACGTCCATCAACACGATTGATGACCCGGTGAAGCTCGTGGTAGTAACTAGGCGCTTCTAATAGTTGTCTAATATTCGCGTAAGACAAATATCCAGGAGTGGACGTTTTATGTCGTTAATTGTGAGAATCACGCTATTTTCAAATATTTTTTTATTTATTAATTCGACATTCTACATTTCACATTTACATGTAGTCGTTATCAATACAAACGGTTTTAATTTACATTTTCTTACTAAGTACTCTAAGCGGAGCTTGACTCATAGAGGCAGTATGTTGAATTGTTGTATTTTTCGGTAAATAGTTGATATCCCACCTTATAACGTAGATCTATATAAAGTCAGTTAAAAATCTCCTTAATTATATAGTGCTTGTATCATTTGACGGACCAGTTATAACAAAAGGCAGGTATGCAAATTAACTACGATATTCTAAACACGTTTGCAATTTTCATATATTTATAATAATTATTTAATTCGTTCATCCGGGAAGATGATTGATTCGAAATTGTCATTGTTATATCTGACCTTTACGTTTCGATCAGCAATATTTTTTTTATTTTAGTGTATTCACCAAAGCTTTGTGATCTCGCGACACAAGTATGTGACGTGCGATTTACAATACCTGGGTTCGATATAAAATAGTTTCGCTTAGTTCCTATGTTTTAGGAAGTAGGAGAAGAATTTTAAAGCATAATTTGTCAAGCCCAGTGTGACCCCACATTAAAGGGATATTACAGTGGGAAATGATATAAATATCTGTACATAGCGCACTGCCGTATCCTCGAAAAACGGGTATTTCTAGACTAGCTTTCTTTCTGCTTACGTATCAACCGAGCTGAGCGCTATTGCTTAATATTTACATTGAATAAAATTATACTGAGGCATTTGGAATTCTTGATCGGACGAGTGTATATTTTGGTGCTTATAGGTTGTGAGTCTTGTCATGTTTTTTTCGTAAAATCAACTTTTGATAAATAATCTAATTGGGTCCAATTCGTAAACGATGAAAAACGGTTTTACTTTTAATGCAGAAAACTCATTAATGGCAAGTATTAAGCAGCAAAAAGTTTTTCCACGGTGAAACGAAGTACGTTTATTCGACAATACATTAATCCAAAAACAACTTAATTTTGTCGTCATATTCGTATAAACGTCGACGATTTTATCGAACCGTACAGCCCAATACAAAACGCAAGTAATAAATAATTACAAGTAAAACGTTTACTATTTACAAGACCTTACAATTCCGTGCCCCCTCCACAATCTAGAAATGAAGTCTTATAGAAATAAAGTGTAATATGGGCCAGTCCCGTGACCGTGTCTGCCCTTGCTCGCGTATCGTGGTCAAGGCTTGCATGGTGGATATTTTTTATACGCCGTCCATTGACTGTTGACCTGCATTGTCGGGCGTGTTGTTGCTAAACAAACTGTTATTGGATTACGTTCAATTTCACTTTTGGTTAACGTTCGTAATAGAATTGGTACCTATTAATATTTTTGAAATAGCCACTTTTGTAGCAAAATATATCGATATTCTGTCAATTTATAAAAGATTTTAATTTATATTTTGAAAAGCTAGACAATAATAGCCTAGTTATTGCTAACAATAGAGAAGTAATTTGTTATGTAGATTATTTTTTTGAAATATTTGTTACGTTGGGTGTTGGAGAACGGCTTTGTAGCTTATAAACATGTTAAATGTTATATGCGTGGTTTTAATTATGTCAGCTGCTGTATTTTTTTTTACGAAAGGAAGACATTACAATTTTATCCATACAAGTAAATTTTTATAAAAACTAACTAAAAATGAATTAAAAGTTACACACAACAGCACATGCCACGAAAAACTCAGACCACTATTGAAAGACCGTATGCCACGACTATAGGGGATTTCCTATGAAAGACTGAAGTCAAAATATCCATAAGTCATAAGCTAGACACAGTACAAATGAGTACAAAGGATGTGAGTAATTCGAGCTATCCTGGCTCCATGCCCGATCTTGTATCGCGCTCACGGCATCCGGAAACTCGGAATCCGACGCGATTGATAAATGATTGTAAACTTAGATCAAAAACATTTTCGCCTTTTGATCGACAAATAGGGAAGTAAAATATGGAGAGCAGTTGTCGCTTCTAACTCTTTAATAAGTCATAAATTGTTTATATGTTTAAAGCTATAGGGGGATTATATATTATATTATTAGATATAGAGCTATAGCTGCAGTACGATGGTCCGACGACTTGAGAAAGGTGGCGGGTAACGGATGGATGAGGGCTGCAGAAGACCGGGATGGTTGGCGCTTTCTTGGGGAGGCCTACGTTCAGCAGTGGACGGCGATAGGCTAATGAGATGAGATGAGATGTTTAAAGCTTCGCTCTTAACAATAATGCAAGAGCTTAAATGAGGTAATTGAGTCAATATGGTCGAAATTTAACTAACTAGGTACATAGCTACACGTATATAAATAACTAGCTGTTGCCCGCGACTTCGTCCGCGTAGACTACAGGGTTGAGTTCAGAAAGAAAATAAGATATAGTCTATTTTACTCCTTAAAGTCCTATTTATGCCCATACCAAAAATCATACAAATCAGTAAAATTATTTAAACGTGAAACCGTAACGCGCCGGTCGGCGCCTTGTACATAATTATTGCGCGCTTGATGATTATTTTGAAACTGCGATATCTTCTAAGATACTCATCGAAATTAAATGATGTAAAGGGCAAATTTCTTTTAAATTAAATACTTATACTGAATAACGCATTTATTTGGATAAGGGTTAATATAATCTTTTAAAAAAATACCTTCACAAACAATGCTTTATTTTATAACAAATTTAGCTAGCATAAAAGAGGTTATAGTGAATCAACCCTAAAAGTTAGACATATGCTACCGCTGACTTTTTTGTAGATATTATCAAGCTCTACAACTTTTCTCTAGGACTCAACTATATATCTCCCATGGGTAAGGCAGCGTTTGCAAAAAACGGTTTCGTTCGCCCGTTTTTTCTCCGACTTACTTCGTAAATCCTGCTACAACAAAAAAGTGTTATCATTTTTCGGACTTATATATAGCCTATGACACTCACAAAGAACGTAGCTTTCTATTGGTAAAAGAATTTTCAAAATCGGTTCAGTAGATCGCGAGTTTACTTTCTACAACGTCACAAACATACAAACATACAAACTTACAAACATACAAACTCACAAACCTTACCTCTTTATAATATTAGTATAGATTATAAACAACCAGCAATGACACACTGTGATACAAGTCTTGTGTCGTGGGTATCAGATGAAACTTATCGGTCTCACAAACACCCAGAATTGAAAATATTTTATATACATTTGTCTAAAAGTGCGGGGATTGTATCCGCGCTCTCTGGTTCACATTTTTCACCAAGATCGAATATAAGTAATGCTATTCTTAGAAATTTCCCAGTAGTGACTACATAGTGACTATCATAATTATGTAATTATTCAACCCACGCATATTACAGGCAAAAGTGATAACTTTGACTTATTTGCTTTAGGACCATTCATCGCTTGTTAGTACCATAGCAAAGTGTGCACCAAGCTTCAATAGGTTTCCGGTTTGACCTGCCCGATCCGACAGCAATTTCAGGTTTTTATTATAAAAATCCCCGGTAGCAGTAAGAAGGCAGAAAATCTGTATTGGACTCGTAAATATGACTGATGGAATGTAGCTATAGAAAAAAACCTTAAAAATATTGAAGTGAAATTGTACATCAGGTATCTTCCTGACCAACCTAAGTTACTTCAAAGACGATAACTCTAAGATTCTCTGAGATTTGTACCTAGATATTAAGCATGCAACAGTAAAGTACTATAAGATGGGTATGAAAATGTAATAGCTTGATTGCGTTTTAATAACTGGGCAATTAACCGATGTCATGTTCGAAAGCGCAATACTCATAGCATAGATCAGTTATTTCTGTGACGCAATTTTAAATGACAATATAATATGAGACATTACTCGTTCGAATATTTGACATCTTTACTACATTTACACGAGTGCCTCGTGGCTCAACTACGTCAATGAGATTTAGAGATCCCAGATTTGATTCCCAAGTCGGGTTATTGGGTTTTCCATTAGACTTCGAGGCCATCACTACTATCAGTAGTCATTGATCATTATTGTGCCTGTATAGTTTACCTGTTCACTGGTTATTCGAATTCAAAATATCCTTCAATTGTAGTGGAAATCTTGTTCTTTCACAGAATATACCTATTCTTTTAATATTACAAAGTTATTTTGAGAAATAAAAATCGTGATTATGCAATTTATTTCTGTTTGTAAAATTATTTTATATCTCTTGATGTACATCCGACTAAGTTACTAAGCAAATAATATTAACATAGGTCAAAAAGTACAATAACCTATGACGTAATGTCTAGTCTTATTGACAATTAAGATTTATATACAGTCATGGAGTTGGGCGGGATTCTTGCCAAGGTGGGACAACGGGAGATAGAGTTCGGCGGTAGCTGAATGGTGGACGAGGCAGAGGAAGCGCAGTTTTGGCCGACCAGCAGCAAAATATGAACGATCTGATCTTGAATGAGACTGGCCTAGGATAGAAATGAATGGCATGCTAGAAGAGGGGAGGTATGCCCAGTGGAATGGAAAAGACTGATGAATGATGCAGTCATAAGTCTATTGGCATAAGCGGGTTTTCAGTCTGATTATTACTATATTGTGAATTATATAATGTCCTGTATAGAAGAATAAGGTAAGTTATACCAGAATCAAGTTACAACACAAACTAGCGTTTAACAGCAAAACACCCATGCAAAGCTAAACCTGGCATTTTCCATAAACTACGTAATTTAAAGAAAACGTCACAAATAGCTGTGAACAAAAACCGCGAAATAGGAATCTGTCTGGTCGAAAATAACGGTGACGTGTGACATACTCCCAGATGAAAGATTCGGCGGGATGACACCAGGGAAAAAAATTCTGGCACGAGACAGTCTTAGTGAGTCATTGTCGGTTTACTAGTTTATTGTAAATTTGAAGGGCCGTGTTTCTAGGCCTATAGAAAAGTTCGAAGACCGTGCTGTCCACTTCATTGCTCTTTCGCCTCCTTTCTAATTACAATGTCTAAATTCGAGTCGGACTCACGCACAACGGGTCCCGTGCCATCACTTATAAAAACGGCAAAGAACTCACGTTCTTTGTATGGGAGTCCCGAAGATCTCGAAGGCAGATGATGAATGAATCAATGAAAATATAATAAAGTAACTTTTTCGAATACGTATAAAACATATTAGACATGAATAATGTTCTACATCAATAACGCAATACTAGAAGCGGCGCTTTCAGCTATACGCACAGAAAATCTACGAGCACGTCACTTCAAGACAAAGTGCATCGAATTACAAGGGCAGAAAGTTTATTTTATCCTAAAATGTATTTGGCTGTTATTTCGTTTTGTAATGCAAGAAAATCTTGGCGATCTACCAAGTAGATTCGAGTATATTCACGATAACAAAATATTAATAAATAGTAATCTTTCTTTTTTTTTCTTCAAAGAAGGATGAGCTTTTTATTTACCATACAAAAATAAGTCAACAAACAACTCCAGTCAGCGGCTATGAAGCTCAAATCAAATCTTTTTAAGTTAACTCTTATTTAAACAATAAGTTCTTTGTAAGAGTATTTTTGTAGGAAAAAATGTGAAAACTCACATTGGCCATAATGCAGAGGTTACCAGAAAAGACTTAAAATATGCGATCTAAAAAGGAATTAAATCTCAATTATTATTCTGCTTGAATTGCACTGCACTCACCTTCGGGACAATAAGGTTATTATGCCAATCACAACCAAAAAATGCAAACAATTATTTAGGTCACTACAACTACTATATATACAAACGGCGAAAAATTATGTTAAATATTACACAAATAAATACATTAAGTCCAGTGGCGTGCCTAGGGTGTCAAACTAAAGCAAGCCCAAATGTTTATTTAGCAGCAGCATATTTTTTTGGTACGTAGGACTAATAAATTCCTACCGTTTAGTACTCACATTCACGTTTATAGCGTTATTTTATAAATAAACAATCGTTAAGTTCGTTATTCGGAACTATGTAAGGCAAGTCGGGCTTCTATGGAAGTACCGCCACTGATATTAACCTCTTGCCTCAATTTTCCAAAAAAGTAGGCTGAGGTACGTTTCGTTTGGTACGTAATAGGCGACTAGCCTATAACCGCTGTTGCGGCACATTCTTAGACGCCATGCTGCTACTGAGAACTATCTAATGAAAATATCTAATAACACCGTACGTCCTGTGAATCAAATCCAGGATATCTATATCGCACGGCACATTTAAGCCGCGAGACCAAGAGACGATCAAAATAAGTTATTAGGAAAGCGTACAACACGATGATATGACATATTCGATCGGTTTTAACAGTCACGCATCATCACGCTTCCAAGCACGTGTTGCAAGCACGATGATTTACTAAAATTATTATGCGATAGTAATTAATTACAAAATGTGGAAAGTATAGACGGCGAAACGTGAAAACGCATCTTTGTCAAACTATCATCGTCATTATCATCAGCCTGAATATGTTCCTCTATTGGGCACGAGCCTCCTCTACAAATGAGATGGTTTACGCCTTAGTCCGCCATGCTGGCCTAGTGCGAGTAGGCGGACTGGGACTACACAACCAAGAAATCCATGTGGACTTTTATGTGTGTAGGTTTTTTACATTGTTTTGTAAAGTCAGAGGTGTGTATTTCTATTAGCTATTCTAGAATTTGCCTCGACATCGAGCGATAAGACCGCCACTTGTATTGAACATTTAGTTTATTTCTCCTTTTCTACTAATTTCTCTGATATCGTATTATCTTGAAAAATGCAAATTTTTGCCCATGAAGTTATACCGGAGGTCGAAATTTTGGCTTATTTTTTCCATACGGGCAAAGACTATACACTGTACCTGATTGTCATAACGATAGTGTTAAAACAGGCATCAAATGACGCATAACAGCGTATTTTAAGTCTTGTAGATGTCACCGTAAAGTTGTAAATACCGTTAGATTATGATCTATATCTCGAGATGGCAACATGATAATCTTAAAATATCAAACTGTCTGTAGGCTATCCCTGATTGGTCGACCTTACAGTCTACTATGTGTCCATAGAATTAAGTTATATTGTCACAATCGTGACATGTATAGGCGATGTACATCTGAGCGGTTACGAATATTCCTGCTTTCAAACTAAATAAAGCCTAATTATTGCACTATCACTGAAATAGATTATGATTATGAAAATTACATAAGGATAAATTAAAAAATATTGTTAAGAATGAGATAAGATATAGACACTATGCCAATAAGTTTTTATTCATAACATTTCTCCGGTTCTGTAGTGCTGTTAGAGTGTTTTAAAGTTAAATCTAATTATAAGATAATCGCTGAGATAAATTATTAATTTATAGTTCTAACTTTAAATAGTATTTGGATTGAATATACAAAACCCTTTCATTAATTTATTTTCACACCAATTCCATAAAAATACACATAATCTTGAAAGTACTTTAAATACATTTAACTTCTTTGATTTACACAGAATTTCAACAAAAATACAAGAAATCTCATAATCCTAGCTAATCGTGAAGGCTTAGCGTGTTTTGATAAAGATCAGTGTGACGTAAAAAGGAAAAATTATGTAAATATGAGCGGATGAAAGTAATAATACACTGCAGTGAATAACAAATTGCTGTAATGACTCATACAGTAATTTACTCACTGTTTTGGAAGTTCAAACATTTAAAGAAAACTTGATCAGTACAGATACCTACATATTAATCCATTGACGTTAACTGTCAAAAAAGTCGAGACCACGAGGTTTATCTTGAATGAAAAATAAGAAAAATATGTCATAACAACCGTAAATAGACAATTTAAACTGAAATCTAAAGAAATATGTGACTCAAAAAATACTTTCATACACGTGGAAAAACCCGTAAGACAAAAGTTATTCAAATATTTGTAAACTGTGACATCACATCGAAACTATTTTAAAGCGAACAGACAATATTACCATAAATATATTAGCTCGTGTCCAAAACAAAAGGACATAGTCGACTGTGCCGAAAAGCTTGCAAAATACAAATAACATTTGCTCTGTTAGAAGGCCTTCGTTTTACCAATTTAATATTTGTAACGTTTAATGAAACAGTGCTTTTTAGAATTATTGGCCTTACAGTTAAAACGCGCAGGGGAGATCTCTCAACAATTGCCAGTCAAACAACAGAGACAACTCTTTTCAAACTTATGCGTGTATCATTAATTATAATGCACTTTAACGGTGAAGAAAAACATTGTGAGGAAAGTTCAGCTAATACATTTCTTAAGATTTTCTTTGATGTGTCCGAAAACCCGCACTAGGCAAGCGTGGTGGACTATGACTTTCCCTCCCTATTTAAGGCCACATCTCTGAGTGGTAAAAGAAACCAGTTTCCAGCAATAGGACGTATAGAGGCTGTCAATGATCATAATGTCAATACTTGTACAATGTACATGTCGAAGTTATTAATTAATTAAACCAACCCAAAACATATCAGTGAAAGTTACAAAAAGGTATACTCCAAACACGATCTACCTTAATTTCAGCAGACTTTACCATAGTGCTAACAAAACAAAAATTACCCGTAAATTAACTCAATTAGCCATTTCAAATGCCAGTTAATACTCGCTAACGGGCGGGGCACGATCGTCTGCTCACTCGGCAAACATTTCGTAAAACATCTGCACCACGTACATACATACAGCTGGGAATTACTTATCTTATTTAAATTCCTACGTTGTCATGCGACATTTGTGAGCGGAACTCGTAATTCGTACATCTGGTATAATACGTCATTTGTTTATCTTTCGGTAACTGTACAATAAACATTCTCATTTAGTCACCAAAAATATGGAGGTATATTTCTTTTTGCCACGTGGTTCCAATTGACAATAGCCCTGTAGAGCAATTGGCTATATATATACTAGTTTACGATACGAGTGACTTGGCACAAGACAACATAGCAGACTCTTAAGCTTCCTTTAACTGACATTGTTCACATTATGATTAAATGAAAAAAATAAAAAATCTCTGTCCTTTCATTTGTTTTTTATTTTGCTTTTTACGACAGACGCGTTGAAAACACACAATTCTAACCTTCTCAATAGCAAGGCCGCGCTTATTGCAGTGTAATAAATGTCACTGAAAGCAATTTTATAAAATTGCAAAACAAATGGTAATAATTTTATTACTTTGAAGACGTCAAAGCGTAACGTCTCTTCCACGTGCAGTAAGTTAACTGAAGATTAAAGAGGCAAGTTGATATGGGAGGCAAATGGCCGGAGAATGCACTATGCTGGATATAACATATTATTTTTATATTAATTACTACTTCTTGAAGTGGTAAATCGCAATATCGTTAGTTCTTAATGGGCTTATTGTGCCCGCTAACAAGTACTAGACTAGCGTAGTGGCCTAAAGGCTAAACCCTCTCGGTTCTAGAGGAGGCTCATCCCTAGCAATAAGACGTATATGGGCCGATGATGATGATAGTGATAATAATCATTATGCTGAAAAATTACTCTATACAGCCAGTACAGCACATACACCTCTTAAATAATATACACATACATTGTTAGCCCGTTTCTAACAATGTATAGATATTTGCATATAAAACTAACGCGCAGTGTTTTGATCCGTATCAGACGTGCGAGAGTCGCTAGTCGCTCGTGTACCGTAATCAGTTGCGCGTAAACAACATGTAGTGCAAACAGGCTCGATACCGCGCCCGGCAACTGTCATCGTGTGAAGCGGACTTTAGATAGCTAGGGCTACGCGAGAGCTACGCGGTTGAACGTTCTGTGAGAAGGGGGCGTAAGAGTACTACAATAGCCAGACACGACATTCAAACTTAATTTAAAAACGCCTAATTATAAGTCAGTTGTTCTAACAGTTCTAGGAGGGGAGAGACTATATTTATCTATCAATTAACAAAACAATGGTATGCTTTAGGTACTGAAACGGTTATTCGGGGATGTCAAGTATCAAATTATACGGGATAGTGAAGAATTGCTATGGGTCACAGATTGAGTCTATGTACGATCATTTTTATCATTAGATAATATTCGCAATTTATTTTTTGAAAAATCATACCGATTACAACCTCCCGTACCATTAAAAAGAGTTAGGCCATAGTCGTCAATTTTGACGAAAGCGAGTTTGATCACCATGTACCAGTAACGATTTATCATGGTCCGACGACTTGAAATAAAAGATTGCTCAAGACTGGGATGGCTGGCGCTTACTTGGGATGACCTATGTTCAGCAGTGGACGGCGATTTGCCGAGTATATCACCATCATCAGCACATACGTCCCACTGACGGGCACGGGCCTCCTCTACTATTGAAAGCGTTTAGGCTTAAGCCCACCACGCTGGCTTAGTGCGGGTTGGCAAGCTACACTTAAGAAATTCCTAAGAACTTTTAGGTGTGCAAGTTTCATAGACTGAGTATAAACCTAAGTAATATATAAATACAAAATATATAAAAATAGAACATGACAGCCCTGTCGCATGCGTACGAAACGTTATCGCCACACGTACAATCGTATCATATGATAATTGCATGGACAATAACCAAACACTGAGACGAGATGAATTACAATTGAAATACTTCGTGTATTTGTGGCCGTGTTTATTTTTTTCTTTTATCTGCATCTTTGCGGTAAAACGTCACTTATTTTTTACTGGGTTTGTGGTTTAGACAGTGTTAATTAGACTTTGTACCTTGTTTTGAAAGCCTGTTGCTTTTTGACTGTTTGAAGATAGTGGATGTATATTGAATGAATGCAATTTCTTAGAACATTATTTTCTTCTAATACTATTTCCATCATATCTTATAGCAGCCGTTGTCTTTTGAGCAATTATCACTTATGATGGTGAAAGCATTCGACATATTACTGTGCCAACAATTCTCTATGTTACAGCTACTTTACTCCACGGATCTCCAGCTGTCTTGACTGTGTCAACGCTCTATCGCATGTCAAATCTACTACTTTTACCAGATTTTTGTTTGTATATAAAACGTAGAAGTAAAGAAAGAAAAATTAATGTCTCTATCAGTAACTTGCTAAAATTAAATTTCCTATTACATAACGAGTTAAATTTACCACCAGATTTTCGGTAACAAGTGTTTAATCTACGGATATTTGCTGAGATAAGCGCAGCATCAACATCGCTGTATCTTGTGTAAAGATACTAAGCCCGACTAGACTTCTGTCTCGAGGTCCCGAGATGCAACACTAATCAAGGTCAATATGAGTTTATTGGTAACTGATGGTAGATTGATGGACGATGATTTATAATGCTGAGTACGTCAGAGAAAATCACTGGAAACAAACGATATTAATAAACTAGTAGTCACTAATAGAATGACGGATAGGCTCGTGCGATCTGAGTACAACAGAATGTTCTAACGAAAAAAAAGGATACACAAAAAGCAGCAGGGAAAGATTCAAAAGAATCGCTTACTATTACTTGCTATCTAGACATAAAAATAAATAATGTAAAGTTATAGTCATGCTTATTTATATAAATTGATAGTCAAGTTCCACTATGTACAGATGTATAACCTGGAACATTCAGTACACGCACAAATTTTACATAAATTTCGATTGTTGTTGAAATGTCTCGTAAGTCCTTATATGTTTTCACTTCATAATCAATTATAATTACTTTTACTAAGCTAACGTGGTGTTTTCAATAATAAAGGAGATCCGTGTATGTCTTATAGCTATCATTTCTTTCGAATCAAATGTCAGTGTAAGGTACATCTTCTAACAAATCACTCTTTAGTTCGCTTCCTTTTAGATCAAAAATTTTCATCGTATTAGAAAAATATTAAAAAAACACAATTATAGGACACCATATAGAAATAAAACCACGAGTAATTAGAAATTTAGTAGAACACAACTCTTTGCAACGACGGGTGTCGTGTAATGATGAGTGATAAAAATACTTTTCGTTTATTGCTATCAATACGATAAATTATCAAGGTCTCCCTACACAATATAAAAGTCGTATTTAGTTCATTATAAGTATAATGTACTAATGGATCTATATAAGACGTTCCCAGCTACAAGACATCTACAGGGATAATTTTAGTATTTTATAAGATGATCAAAATTTTTGATTTTTAAATTCGATAACGGCAACAACATGACATAGTTAATCAGTTATTAGGGAATTTGTTTCTAATAGATATAAATAAGCCATGGTCGAATTAGGCTACGGTAGAAATGGGTCAGCATGACCAGGCTTACGTCACTGTCTCACAAAAACCCTTATTCAGCAATACCTTTACAATAAACATTTGCTGGCGTTAAGATAATCATAACTACTCATATTCAGATGACATATACACATATAGATTCTTTAATTGAGTGATTCTTTAAATGAGTGTAACGTTGATCGTGGTTTTATCGAATGGTGATTATTGTAATCGCTTTCCTCATCATTCATGGCGCTTATAACTTTGCTAACGTCTTTGTCAATTAAGAAATATTAGGTCTTAATGTTTTTAGAAACATTAGATTTGTGGCAACACATATCTTTTTTGAGAATGATCTTATCAACGTTTTCAATTTAACCATCAAAGTCTACCTCCCTTTGCCAGTAAGAAAAGTCATGTTCATTTCGTTCGGTATATAAATTATATAAAAGCGAAACGATATAAAATATTGTTTATAAACAGTCCAATAAACCGCGATCGGTCACAATGTTTCAATTGACCTTAAATCAGTCACGAGAAGATTCATGCGCTGAAGTTAGTGTGTATGATCACCAACTACTTTAGATTGTTTTGTGTTCGATTTAAATTATAATTTTTTATTGTATATGAATTCAAACCTCCTTCGACTTTTAGCTTTCCAACCTCTATTAGTCATTTAGTGTTTAATATCTGAAATCGTCAACTTACGCTTATATTCCCAAAGGTGTAAACAGAGTAGTAATTCTTCATAAAATTTTCGTCAGCTGTATTTTTAAGCCCTTAGTGGGCTAGAGGGCAACTGTAACCGTTTTCTGAGCATGTTTTATGGAATGTAAAACAATACTTCTAAGCCCAGCACAGATATTTTTCTATTACAATTTTACTTACAGCATATGCTTATGCTAAGACGGCAATGAGGCGATCTTAACATCAGCTAATTGACTTTTCTTTACCAATATGATAGTTCAATTTAATACTTTTAAAAATAGAAGCTACAAGATGTTACGGATAAAATTTGTCGGCTTACAATAGACCAGAGATAATGCCAAAAGATCCTAACTGCCGTCATTTAGATAGCGTTTGAACTTGAACTGGCTGATAGCCACGGCGCAGGCGCGTCGTTTGTGTATTAAGAGGGGGGTTTAATGCCGATAAAACTCACTTAGAGGTCCATAAACGTAGATGCATGTTTTTATGAATCTTAACACATCTTAACATTGGTGCAATAACTCATCATGGATTTTGAGGGGTTACACCTTAGATTCGTAGTTTTCCACGATAACTACGTAATTTCGTTTATTTCCCTAAAGCTTCATTTGAAAAAATCCATGTTTCACCATTCCTTTCCATTGACGCTTACGCTCATAGAAAAAGCGTTCTCAACTAGGGGGCCCGCTTCAACGGAGACTTTTCTCAAGAAAGACCTCCTATTTATAAATCCCCAACCCAGCACCTAAATACGCGCCAGGCACCCAACAACGTCTTTATTAAGGTATCATTGTGGCAAATTGCGATCAATTCAAAAATGGGCCCCGATTGGCGGACGAGGATAACTGCCGGCAACGACCAATAAGATATCCGCACCTCGAACTAGGGTTAAACAACTGAACCCATTGCGGCTTCTGATTTGTTTTTATTTGGAATATTTTGTTTTTGTACACTAATATGCAAATACCATACAAGGTCCAAGACATCGCTCAAATGATAGCCCTAATCTGACACTCAAGTTCATATTTTGATATCATCAACAGCGTTTACTGTTGGACATAGGCCTCTCCTATGGCACGCCATTGGGCTCGATCAACGGCTTTCTTCATCCAAGCATGAAGTGAAGTATAGGATTCTTATATGATGCAACACATACCTTTTTTGCGAATGATCTTACCAACGTCTTAATTTGGATCGTATAGATATCAAAAACTACAACAAACATTGATTATTATGAGTGCTCATGCACTCCTCCTAGCTGAAAAGCATAAGCACGTGGCGATTAAACCCGTATTGAAAATATCAGCTTTGTTGACAGTCTCCATGGTTCAAATGATGAAAGGTTGATAAGATAAACGAAGCTGCAAGTTTAATCACCATACTAAGGAATATTTGGTTGGATGTTTGTGAGATCTAAAGGTCTTTTTCAATTTACTATGATCTATGTTTAGGATCAGAACTGCATATTAAAATTATAGTATTTTTATTTTTGTGACCAATTACAATAAGTATGAATTGTCAAACTCAAACCGTGGTGATTAAGCCGTTCATATATCATCCAGGAAGCTCGAGTGCGCATAGTTTCAAGAAGTAAGATCTGTTCACCATTACTAATGTGAGTGCGTTGCCAATATCTAAAAGTGATTAGCGATTACCGGCAGACGAGCATTTCGCTTGGCGCACTTCCGACTTACGAAACCAAATAAATGTTGTTACCTAGTACTTATAAGCATATATGTAGTTGCATTAGGTATCTCTTTAACCATAAAATGGTTATTATCATATGTTTTATGAGCTGAAAAGACTAAAACATCAGCCATTCTTGTTTACAGTTTTCCGTCTCCAATCATTCCTACATTTAAGGAGTTTTGTTTGAAACATTGCTATTATAGTAAGTTGTGTAATAAATTCTGCCTATTCGATTGTGTAAATATATGAACAGCGTTAAGGTGTAGCGAGGTTAATTAATAGAAGAAGTATATTTCTCCAAGTATTCTCCTGATTGAAATCAACTTCCACGGCTACTCGGTCAAAGGCGGCGTAAAAATTACTATCGTTTGCGGTGATCGACCTAGTAACCTCAGCGTTGGCTTCGTCTCGGAAGTTTAAGTGATATCGGGGATTTATTTACTTTTCAACTGATTTATATTACGGATACCCTAGCAGTGTACAAGAAGAATTTATCTGTCTGCCGATAATTTAGGTCAATATAATACTTAGACTCATATTAAATTTATTATACATCCTACTGTTGGCTTATACTATCCATTCCCCACACAAGCCGCTTGTTTCCCTAAGAAACCTAATCACCATTTTTCGGCTACATTTCTAAACTATTCTCTGTTTGAAAATTTTCTTGTAATTAAACACACTAGCCTACCCAGAAATCGAACCCAAAATTATATAGCAAATCAGACACGCCTTCGAGACATTCTTTTAATTTGGCCTGATCTAAATGAAATGTGATAGTGAAACATAAATAAAGCGAAGATGCGCGATATGTTAAATTGTTATCGGTTGTTGAATTTCATATCTTTTGGTTCTAAATATTGTTTATCTAGATGCTACGCCTCATATGTTTTCGCGTGTATAAATAATTTAGTTCAGCCTTAAAGGTGACATTTAAGGCTTGAAATGTCATTTATGTCGTGTATATCAGTCCCATTTTAACTATAGAATAATCCATTCTGTTTTTTAAGGTTTCATTTGAAATGTTGCCGAAGTGGAATTTTGTCTTTTTTTTTAATTTGCTACTATATTACATTCTATCTGCCAGTGTAAGTCTCGTTAAAATCGGCTTAGTCAATAATAATAATACACTCGTAACGTTATTTGGAAATAATATAATTAAATGATTGTATTTAATAGTATATTATTTGATAAAGTTTCATTCATGGTTCGAAATTGGTTCACCAAACTCATTGGTGTCAAAAGCAATAACAACAAATTCTTAATGAAAACGTAATTAAAATTGTTCTTCCAAGTTTACTTGATGGTGTGAGCGATAATTGTTGATTTTAATCGTAAAGTTAGGCGCCACTAAACGGGGTCAGTGGCCACCCATTAATTGGGTCTTAATTATTTCTTGAGAGTATTGAAGATTAATAGGAATTTATGCTAAAGAAACACGGTAGGACGAAAAGGAATTTCTTATCTTTTATTGTTTCCATAATAAATTATAATAATCGGGAAATTCACGCTAATATACTTCATGTTAATGTCTCAACCGAGCGTCAATTTTGATTAACCTATATTTATACCAAAAGTCGAAATATTTTTTGTTACATTCTAATATATAATTACTTTCCAACCATCATTTTTAAAATAAACTGCTATAATAAAAATAAAACGCCATCAAAGAACCACCTTCATATATTTTTTAAGATTGTGTCTGGACAAAACTGGACCGAACCGCTAGTTTGTATACAAAATGTCACTTTAGAAGTTTATTGAGAATTTTGTGCACAATAGATTCTATTTGATATATCAATTGAAGGTAAATAAAAAACTATACCTTAGTAAGAAATAAGAACGAAACATACCCACTGTCCCGAAACTCGAAAGGTCAATGACCGCTACATTAAAGATATTACATTTGTATATTTGCTTTTTATTGTACACTAAAAAGGAACAAAACAGGTATTAGAAATATTAGAATATTGTAATGACATAAAAGCGGGGCTTTAACGCTATCGGTAACTTCCAGGCAACCGTTAGATAGACCGAAATGTTTAGACACCTAAAACATATTTTTAATATAACGTAAAATATTCAGCCTTTGTGTTTAATATAATATATTTTCAGCCAGTCCGTGCGAATATCCTTTTGAATAGCGATGAGTGTTCTCAAATATTGGATTTTTTTACGAAACCATTCGTTATCAAGTGACGCTCTAATGTTGAAAGTGCGAATAATTGTTTATTCAAACACTAGAGAGTATTTTCGTGTAGAATGTGAATAGAAATCGAGCAAATCGTGGGAAGTAACATAAAATGAAAGGAAGATGAGGACGAAATACTCGGACATCAAATTGCTTTTAACGGTAAAGATTTTAGTATTACTACGCTATAAAGACTAGTTAGCGTTTATGTTCGCCGCAGGTGGATGTAGAATGGATAGAGATTGCTGCATTATTGTATGGGCTATGTCCAACAGTAGAGGCAGTATGTCCACTAAGGCTGATAATAATAATGATGATCTACAGTCGACTGAGCATTTCCTACAATATCTATTAGAAACATATCGTAACAACATCCTGACAGGCATGATCTTTGCAATTAATAATTTTTTACCACAAAATCCATTAGACATACAAGGTAGACTAAGACCAACACTAGTAGCAATTTGAGAAAGGCTTTCGCTAAGCTATTATACGTTTACGAGGTACTAATCGCATTATTCGAGGAGAGTGTGCGTTACTGTATCAATAGATACAAAGTCATGTGACCGAGCCGTATTTATATCGGGTAAAGGTTAAATGCAGTACTCTTTGTGTTCTCTTTTTTATGTATCTTGGATAAAAGAGGTCCATTGCAGGACCAAGATACAACTAAAAATTCCTGATTAGAGATACAACCTCCAAAAGTAAAAATAGCAACGCACCGATAATTCCTTCCGTATTTTGGGTGTTCATAGGCAGTGCTGATTACTTAACATCAGGTGGCTCACTAGCTCGTTTTCCGCCTTTCCCAGAAAAAAAAGCCAGCATTGAACTACTTTCTGCGATCTGCATCTACAATATAGATCTCCTCATCAGACCATATGCATATGCTGGACATTGGTCCTACCGCCTCTTTTCGATCTGGCTTATGACTTTTATTTACCATGCAGATCCAGTGTGGAATTTTAGGATAAAAGTAGCATTATTATTAATCAACAATGATCACTATAGCTTCATTAATTAAATATGGCTTATATTTGCATATCGCATATAGTTGAGAGGGGTACTCTCACGAGTCACACAGACCACAATAGATTAATAGGGAGCATTGGGGTTCAATTTGTGCTCATGACTTGCAATATACCAACAAATATCTACAACTTATAGTTAGATCTATAAAAGGTGGCAGAAGATAGGGGAGCAAGATTGCTTATAATCACGATCTGTCATAATATGCTGTATGGTTTGAGTTTAAAGCCAATGCTTGGATAAAAATAATTAATACAGTGATAGTGATATCTAATAAAAGTAATTAAAACAATTTCAACCGCACAACCAAAACATAAATAGGCGGATTCATTATATAAAAAAAATACTATTAAAACTTTAATTCTGTTGTTTCTCTGTCTCGCGGCTATTATTAGGTATAATTCTATATAGTTACACGTTTTATATGGTTACATTAAACGGACTAACTAATAGGCAAAAAAAGAGACCCTTTGGAAAAAAGAGAAAAAAAGAGAGGTCCTGGGTCGGGAAAGCGTTATTAGGATTCCTTTAAGAAATTCTCAGTTTAAAATTTAAAAAGCAATAATCTTGCTTTCCATAATAGTGCAGTAAATAGTACGCAGTCGCTTAAACGTGAGCAAAATACACAGGGGTGTATGTCAAGTTTCTACAGTAATTTTGTCATCAATAAAGATTGGGCATTGCATAGAAAGTGTTGCATAAAAGACAAGAGATTAATACGTTATGACACCGAATTATGAGTACATCCATTAGCTCTTCATTGGCTAAGCGTGTTTGGATGTGATCCAAGTAACATTAAAACAATGTTTGTACACATCACTGCAACTGCAATTATACTGAACTGTGATTGTAGATTATTCTGTATAGACGAAGCTATTTTGTAAGTGGTGCAGTGAGATTGGTTGAATGTGGTGGTACTGCTGAAAACGGGCCGAACCCTTCTAAAACTAAAAACATTTGGCCTTTCTGACCCCGCTGGCCTGTGCGGGTTGACGGACTAGACAACTAAGATATTAATAAGACCTCTTAGGCACGCCGGTTTCCTCTCGATTTTTTTGGGTTTGAACCCGTGACTCCAGAGATTCATGACCACGCGTCTAAGTCTCGAGGTCATCACTGCTTTTGGTGGTACCACCGTCTCTTAAAAATCTGAGTGTTTACTGAATTTTTAATTTGACGGTAAGTTACATTACCAGGGGCTCAGTTGGAAGGTAAAATTCGCCATTGCTAAGGAAATATACTCAATTGATAATTTTTAGTAAATAAAAATTTAATATTAATAAAATTAAGATCATGTCGAATTGTCACATTCAAAATTCAAGTAAGGCAAATTAATCAATTTATGAGGTTTCTTGCTTAATCTAATAACAAATATACGTTAAAAGTAAAGGTTAAAACGATGTCTATGATCCTTCGTCCTTGAATGTTGAAAGTTAGTTGTGGTCTCAAGATGGCGGCTGCTGGCACGTGAAAGGTGCTCATCATATAACAGCCTCATTTACAAATACCAATACATACCAATAGGAACGAGAAATATTGGCTTTTACCAGGATTTTACAAACAAATAACCAACAGGACTGAATAATTATAAGTCCTAACTTTGCTATTGTGAATTCGAGAGGCTAGTATAATAATCTTACGATGTAAAGTCTGTTACTATATTTCACTATAAGATATTAAAATTTATTCTTGGAAAAAGTAAAACTTATATTATTTAACAAAGTTATTGTAGATAATACGTTTTCCTAAAATATCTAGTTCAAATTACATATTAAAACTAAATAAATATTAGAATTACAACTTTGATATTAGTTACACACGCACTTTAGAAGATAATAGGAAGCTGTGATTACAATAATCACTCACGTTGTGTTCACACCCCAGACCCATCATGTATCAATTTTCCAGTAACATCGAACTGATTAGATCTGTACTTTGATAAATGACGGCGGCACGCAGATAAGATGTCACATTTAGAATACTTTTTTTCTAATCGACAACTAACTTAGAAATTTCAATATAATACATTTACGTATTTCATAATCTCACTCCTTTACTCCCTAAGAGTGAGAAAGAGATGCATTTCTGCTCTTATACTCCGCCAATTGTGTTTTTGCACCACGTCATAGGAAGTGGGGAAATTTCCGTTTTTCGGAAAAATGGCAATCAATCTACCACGTTGGCCTAGTTTATTCATTAATTCGCACCTGCTACTAAAGGTACGCTTATTAATGTGTCTACATCCTTGAAAGGGTAACGATATTTCTCAAGTATATCTACTTTGATATGCAAAATGTACCGGATCTATACCCAGAGTCTAAAATTCACTTTGCTAGAATCTCATAAGGATAAATAAAATATATAGCACCTTTGCTGCATAGGAAGGGTCGTCAGAATCAAAAATAAGATAAGTGTAAAAACTAGGAACGATTGTATTCTTATTAGATTTATTGTAGCTATCCTTAAAAACCCATTTACCAGTCTAAATAATGTTGGCAACTTCACCTTCAATGAGCGTAACGGACGAACAAATCCAAATGTTTGTATTACAATGTTTGTTTCGCTTCTTTTACACTGCAAATCGCTTTTGGCTAGCATTGTTATTGTAAATAATTAATCTGAATGCAAAGTGAATGTATAATGCACGTTTCCGACTGGTATTATCTTAATCGTTTCTTTAATGCTTGAATTCATTCAACTTTGCGTTAGAATGTAATAAACGTAACTTTTCAAGGGTTGAAGTTTCAAAATAAGATTTTGAACCCGCGGCTCTCGTTTCTTAAGCTGGTGGCTTACCAACTACGCCAGGAGCTGTTGACTTTTACAAGTTATAAAGGTATGTCATGTGATATATCGTAAACTTTACGACTAGACACTTCAACCCAATTGAAACGCAGTCGCCATTGGCTAGTAGGTACCTACTACACGCTACTCGCAGCCTAGATTTTTACTGATGTGGTCTTTAATATTGGCTTTCATAAAGATTTGGGCACAATGCTCAAAGGTCTCGATAGGATTCCAAACAGGTCCGTCATAAAATCAACAACCCACCTCTATTTCAGTTGGGAGCTTTACTCTCGAAGTTATTGATGAATATATATATCCTGGACATCCAACTCGGTTGGGCGACGTTCTGGAAATATTGGCTTTAATCTAATTAATCTTAAATCAGGAGAAAGAAGCAATCACGTCACACACTAAAATTTACTTCCCTGACAGCTAGCTAGCTCGCGATAGCTTACTTCTTGTCATTTCTACGTAAAAGTAGATTCAAATAGTGAATACTTCAAACATTACCGGATACTATGTTTTTATACGTATTCATAGTTGAAAGATGTTATCAGTATTCCCCAAACATTTAACTTTAAAATAATACGTTAAAGAAATTACATTATAACAACACGAAACTATAGTCAGGTTAAGCATTTCATTCTTTTGCCGTAGCCATCATGAAAACGAATGCAACTCGCTTTATAATATTGTGCTGACAATTCTTCTACGGCGTTCTGGCTAATTTGGTTCCACTCTTTGCAAATCAATAGAACAAAACGTTGGCATTCTTATGAGATGAACATAATTTATGATTTTAAAAGCAAACATTACTCAATGCATCAATCATTAAATCTTAATACCTAAACTTCACTTTCCTTTTCTTGCTAAACGTTAGAGTTGCGAACTCGAAACAAATTTATAAACTGTCATTTACATGACTTCTTGCCTATCAGTTGACAGAAACGCTTGTAAAACAATATAATAATTAACATCGCAAAACAAAGATGGGCTGCTAATCGTTGACAGTCAGAACGATCGCCGACCGCCACTTTATTTCGTTGGTCGGCTCACGCGCTGCTAAGAAGGTCAATTTCGAAAGTAATGGCAGACTGCTATACTAACTTCCCTGTTTTATAATCGCGCCCATACAGTATAACACTAATTCGTAAACAAATCTGGACAAATCATAACTATTAAACAAAAATGAATTCAGCTATATTAAAATATATGGCGGGAAAACTTTCAAATACAAAACTAATAAGATTCTTTTTCATTTAAAAAAATAATGCAATAAAATATATGTTTTATGGTATTCCGCATTCAAAAAAATAAAAATGATTGAGTCAGTAGCCAAATATCTTCACCAACGACTAGCTCCGACGATGGAATGCTTGCAAATTCGTGTAAAGCAAAGATAAACAAGATTGGTAAAAACTGGGGGCTTTGCCAAGTCCAGTTTTCAGGGTCGCGAGCGTATCGTGTTCGGTGAAATTGTTCCTCCATAATAATGCGCTAAAAATATTCGCATAACATTAGCCACCAAGTCCTCCTAGACAAAATAGTTGGTGTTTCTTAAGAATATTTGCCTACCTTTCTGTTATGGGCACCGCTTTTGACTTGAGCTCGTAGAACATGAAGTCCTGGTGCTGCTGAGCGGCTGTCATCTCTTCTAATATCCTTTGATCAACACTAAAGTCGTTTGTCAGAAGAGATGCGAGATCGAATCCCATATCAATCCCGGATTCATCCATTTTCAAACGAAAACACAAACACAAACTTTCACACTGACGTAGTATATTACATAAATATGCTAAACATTCATTATTGTCCCAAAACAAAACGTGGCTATTTGATAGAGAATGGGATGAATATCTCAACAGCATCCATCCTGCCAGCTGTCTACTTGTTGCTATTGTATTGTTGGTTATACATGTAAATGATATGTGATAAAAGGTATGACTACAACTCGGCCATATTAAATATTATTTATTAAGCTATTAGACCTGAACATGCTTCAACTTCTGAAATAATTAGTATTATAACAACCCATATATTTTTGGTGCTGGCAATATTTTTTGTGTCATCACCCAACAATAAATAAAAAAAGAAGTACTTGTCTTTTTCTTTGAAATCTCTATGTTCTAGGAATTATTTTAGTAACTTTAGCTCTTTATTGTACATCGATATCTAAAATGTTATCGATAAATACTCCATAAACTTACTAAATGGTACAAATTATCAAAACCAATATATTTTAAAAATAAATTAAAATATGAAGACAATTTTCGGAAAATTGTGTGTGAACATTTTGAAGTGTCAGAGTTACCAACTTTTCAAAATTTTCCTAATTTGTTGAAAATGCAATTCAAGCGCAAGATCAATTTTAAAAATGAAGGCAAAAATAAATTGATATATTCTTATGTCATTGGACATTTTATTAATACGACTACTAAAGTTTAACAGGTTTTACTACTTAATTTTATGATTTGGCAACCCACGCTCAGTAGAACTCAACAATCAATCGCAAACATTATAACATTTTATTTAACCAGTAAACATAAACTTTAACGAATTTATACATTGAATAATACATAAAAAGAAGCAAAATGTCGAAAGCGCATCCGCCAGAATTAAAAAAGTAAGTCGAACA
Source organism: Cephonodes hylas (assembly GCA_030295005.1). NCBI lineage: Eukaryota > Metazoa > Arthropoda > Insecta > Lepidoptera > Sphingidae > Cephonodes > Cephonodes hylas. The sequence continues at coordinate 7,512,401 of AP025384.1, read as the reverse complement.
AAATTAATTCACAAAATAATGGTAAAACACGAAGCGTCTTTCGCGCCATGTTAACCTTACTATACTTCGTTTAATGCACTTTTGTATTATTGTAAACAAGCTGTATTTATAAGCATCGTGTTAAAAAGGTATTAAGTTTTACAAGAAAATAATTTAAATGTGTTTCAGGTTCATGGACAAAAAATTATCAATAAAACTCAACGCGGGACGCGCTGTGACCGGCGTGTTGAGAGGTTTTGATCCGTTCATGAACTTAGTATTGGATGAGTCCGTTGAAGAGTGTAAGGATGGACAGCGTAACAATATTGGAATGGTGGTAAGTAGCTACATTCTACATAATATATCGTGGGAATGGCATATAGACTTATCTTCACCAGCCCGCACACGTCCCTGTTGACACAGGCCTCCTCCACAATTGAGAGAGTTTTGGTCTTAGTTGACTAAGCTAACCTAGTGTCGGTTAGTCCAATAAATCCAATTAGGGCAAATTATATATCTTACTTTTTCTCTATTTTCGTTACATTTATAATTATCACTCACCTTTAGCAAAGCCTTATTTGCTTAGATTAATTGTTTGATGATAAAAAAATATTATTCATAAGAAGAATGTATATAGAATGATTTATTTTACTCCTCCTCCTCCTCGCATCGTTCACCTCATTGCTGAGGGTCGTGATCCCCTGCACCAACAGCAGTAGTTCTTCTTACTATACTTATTTTACTAAGCAATGATAAATTCTAGAAATTGTTTTACACTGAATAAAATTCTTGAATATATCATTGCTCGGTAAAATAAATTTACTAGCAATATTCTAAATATATATTGTTTGGTTTGAATCAAGAAAACTTTTGAAACCTGAGTATGGTCAGTATAGCTTTAAAGCATTGTTTTGTCATCATAATGTATTTAAAAAGATATCTTAATAGCCCAAGAGCCCGTGAACGCCAGACAACAGTCATTTTAATAAAGCTGAAAATTTGTCAGTACATGCTCCCAACACAGGTAAGAACGATGGCCAATTATGAAGTTTAGGTTGCAGTGGCTTTGGCAGGTACACGGTACTAAAGGTGTGAAAATACCGGCATATTTTCGTCATTTTATAAAGGCTAATATTTTGATATTACCTTCAGAATATCATTAAAAATTACATTCTTCATTGACAGACACTTTCCATGGTGGAAACCCCTCGCCAGACACCCTTAAAGGTCAGTAAATTATGATTCTAATTTCGTCATTTTATAAATGCTGATTTTTATACATATTACTTGGGTAATGATTATATGATGTTTCCTCAGTAGCCAGACACTTTTGATAGTTCTAACCCCTGCCAGACAAGCGTATAAGGTTGCTGTAAAAGCAAGCGCGAGGCAGGATATATGCACATGGGTGGATGCGAGTGAGATACGTCTGTATTGTTTAGTATTTTGTACCCGTGTATATCAGCCAAAAATAACATTTTAGCTATCTTGAAGTTTGTATAAGTATTTTAAGTCCGAAAATATACTATCATACTGCATGTTAGGATTCACTTTAATAATAAAATATCTTCAACGGAGAAATCATCCGTTAAAAGTGATTGGCACCATTATCGATAGTACCACCAAGAAGATTTTATTGAAATTAGTAGCATCATAGAAAAATATATTATTAATAATGGTCGTAGTCATTTATTGATTTATTTATATGACTTATGTACTGATTCGTTGGAGAGAATATATGCAGATAATTCCATTGAAATAGTTGCTTTTTTTACTGAACACCACCTAAAAAAATAGATAAGAAGTTTTCTAAAGATATTAAATTCTTTACGGTCCAAAATAAAAAATACTAGCACCCAATTGACGAAACAGTACAGTAATATTGTGACAGTAAGATCGTATTTGAAGAATACATTTTATGCTTTGTTTCTACCTATAAGAGCAAAATTTTTTTTTTTCGTAATATTAAAATCCGAAAATATTCTACAGAAAGCAGCATTAATCTTACATTCAGTTGTCCAATACTGTTTTATAAAAAATACTAGCACCCAATTGACGAAACAGTATTGGACAACTTAAAATCCAAAAATATTCTACAGAAAGCAGCATTAATCTTACGAAAAAAAAATATTTTGCTCTTATAGGTAGAAACGAAAAAATAGCATAAAATGTATTCTTCAAATACGATCTTACTGTCAAAACATTACTGTACTGTTTCGTCAATTGGGTGCTAGTATTTTTTATTTTGGACCGTAAAGAATTTAATATCTTTAAAAAACTTCTTATCTATTTTTTTAGGTGGTGTTCAGTAAAAAAAGCAACTATTTCAATGGAATTATCTGCATATATTCTCTCCAACGAATCAGTACATAAGTCATATAAATCAAGCAATAAATGACTACGACCATTATTAATAATATATTTTTCTATGATGCTACTAATTTCGATAAAATCTTCTTGGTGGTACTATCGATAATGGTGCCAATCACTTTTAACGGATGATTTCTCCGTTGAAGATATGTTATTATTAAAGTGAATCCTACATGCAGTATGATAGTATATTTTCGGACTTAAAATACTTATACAAACTTCAAGATAGCTAAAATATTATTTTTGGCTGATATACACGGGTACAAAATACTAAACAATACAGACGTATCTCACTCGCATCCACCCATGTGCATATATCCTGCCTCGCGCTTGCTTTTACAGCAACCTTATACGCTTGTCTGGCAGGGGTTAGAACTATCAAAAGTGTCTGGCTACTGAGGAAACATCATATAATCATTACCCAAGTAATATGTATAAAAATCAGCATTTATAAAATGACGAAATTAGAATCATAATTTACTGACCTTTAAGGGTGTCTGGCGAGGGGTTTCCACCATGGAAAGTGTCTGTCAATGAAGAATGTAATTTTTAATGATATTCTGAAGGTAATATCAAAATATTAGCCTTTATAAAATGACGAAAATATGCCGGTATTTTCACACCTTTAGTACCGTGTACCTGCCAAAGCCACTGCAACCTAAACTTCATAATTGGCCATCGTTCTTACCTGTGTTGGGAGCATGTACTGACAAATTTTCAGCTTTATTAAAATGACTGTTGTCTGGCGTTCACGGGCTCTTGCGCTATAATGTTTGCTAATTGTATTGTAATTTCAGGTGATCAGAGGCAACAGTATCATCATGCTGGAGTCCCTAGATAGAATTTAGTTGATAATTTAATTTAATATAAGCTTTGTGAGAGATAAAATATTTACTACTAATGTAATAAAACAACTAGTGACCTGATGTTGGAGGAAATACTGTAATTTCTCAGTTTATCTTATTTATTTGATGAAAAGTTGAAACTACATTTTAATTAACGTAAACATAATGATTATACACTAAAAAAATGTGTTTAATAACATCATAAATAAGTTTATAAGGTCACCATACATATTTTATGCATTTACAAGTTTGCTAAAGAGTAGATAAAACTTTAATTCTCTCACAATTTAGTTAAATGTGTTGCAAGTGACCAAAATAACTTTGCATTAAAATTTCGTGAAAGGCAAATGGATTTAGGTTAAACAAATTGTAAAAAGCACTTAATAAAAGTATGTTTTCTATCTAATTGTGTTTCTTATTTCTATTTAAAATGACAGTAGTAGCATTGTTTTAAGTGTTAGACACACTTAAAACTCAAGATATAATTCTCTTTTATGCACGAAATTCAAACACAAATGCAAAAAAAAAATGATATGATGCAATTATTTATACTTATAAGAAGATATTAACATAGAGAATACATGTTTATTTAAATGTTATTGTAAACTTCATTAAATTAATAAAATAGGCAAGTCTTTTTTACCGTTTCCAATCACTAAATAATAGTTTTTACTAGGTTTTCAATACTCTGTACTATTATATTCATAGTATACATGACTTCATCTCATATTATATTTATTGATGGCAGAGAATCATAGTGGTATAGCAAGGGTTCTTTTAAATTTAACCACCGATTTGTTGGTTTGGAATATAAATTTAATGTAATGAATTTACGCCCCACTCTAACTTAAATGACAGACAGATCACAAAAGTCAGTAAAAGATGTTTAGAGTTGTGGATCACAAAAACATTTAATTTAGTTTGAAATTTAAATTTTATTCAAATACATATACTCTACTAATGTACAAAATACTTAGGTAATGTTTCTTAATTAATCTGTAAGAGCTCAATTTATTTTTACTCATTACTGAAGTAACTTTTTTCAATACTCAGGTTTCTAAACGAAATATTTGTTTGACATCATTTTGACGTTGACTTTGTCATTTCAGATGATATGACAGTTATGTGACAGTTGACTATATGTTGCATTTATGTATCTGTAGGCGTAGTTTGTATTACTTTCATTGATACGTTGAATAAGGAATTCCTTGTTTATATATTCCCCTTGTTTCCAACACGATAATATGGTTATGTACGTGGAACAATGAAAGAATTTTAACCATAGTCCAAAACTGTCTGTATTAATAATAATCTCAAACTTGTAAGTAGTACATTTTTTCATTGTTCTGTGAGTCACGCACAAAAAGAACAATTGCTTATTCAACTATGTTTATAACGCTTTGAAAAACATTTTGTCGAATAGAAAGTTAGATCATACTTCCTTTGCCTATAAAGTATTTTTTTCTTCCTTCATGTTATGATTTGATTGAAACGATGTTTATATTTTGTTATGAGGTCATGAGAATGAAAACATACGAGATATGTTATACAAGCGGATTAAATTACGTGTTATAATTGTTGTAATTACGAGGCATAACTATGTGATTGAGTTTTTCAATTAATTACCATAGAAGCCTTGTTTGTGCTTAAGTAGGTTGTCTTCAGATGTCTGTGCCTTGTGTATGAAGTATCCTTGTACTGCTTCTGTGTGTGAAAATAAATGTAATTTGAATAGCTAATAACATGGAAGATATTTTTCTGTGTAAGTGTCACAATTTGTTTCATTATACAATAGTTTAAGTATTATGGTTAGTATTTAAAATCCACAATTATTTGGGATTAAGTACTTGAGTTGCTATTGAACATAAGATTATTTTTGGATGTAAGATAAAATGGGTATGTAGGAATTACACAGAAAGTGATTTGTAACTGTATAGAGTAAAATATTTGGATCATGAGCCATTTATCAGTATTTTTTGGGAATTCAAACATAGTATGATAACATATATGTTACTTTAAATAACAAATATTATTTTTTAAATATCAAAATATTATATTGTTGTAGCGACAAAGCCAACAACTATGGCTGAAACCCTGGACCCATTGGCACCGAGTGTAAATGACTCCCCACAAAGAGGGGTATTTAATAAATTAAGAACAAGGTTCTGCCGAGCTGTGCCTGTCAACAGAACTAATGGAGAAGGTAAGCTCTTTATATTATAACTAATTTTAGAATACCTTTTTTTCTTTGTAATATTTCTACACTTTTTGCTGTTATTAAACCAATGACAAGTATTACTCACATCCTGTTTGTGATTGCTATGCAAATGTTTAAGCTAAATCAGTAAAGTTAAATTAGAGCTGCTTACACAGAGTTTTGTAAAAGGGAATATCTCTTTACCATAATCATATTAAACCATCAATTTATTCAGTACAACCCAGGAGTTTCATGAATTTCTACACATTTATTGTTATTTTCCTATCTTTTTCTCCATGAAATAAACATACTTCCTATATTACCAACCATATGTCCCACTGCTGGGCTCACAACAAGTGTGAGAAGTTTGTGGTTTGTTTGTCAAATATGCTGCTATACTTTTTTCAACCTATTCAGAAGGGGATTAACACCCAGACTCTGGAAATGCCTATAGGAAACATTTATAATATTAGGTTAGTGATGAATTAATTATGAAACATTAGGTGATAAGTTTATTATGAAGAATATAAATATGCCTATCGGTATTAATGTATGATGTCACCATATAGTAGTTGTGGTCCAGTTTGTGCACATAATTTACCAAGTAAATAGGTATTGAAAGAATTAAGATTTAAGTCACACTGAGCTCATTTATCATTGGTTGGCATTTATGGACATATAAATGCATCATTAGACATGCTTACTTACATAGGCAATTTGCGGTTGAAAAATTCTGAAGATTTCTTTTAATTTCATTGAATATGTAATACAAATTATCATTCCCTTGCCCTGTTACCAAGTTTTGATTTGGGGTCTAAACATGTCTTCATTCAACTATTTTCCTTTTATACTTTTTCACACATTTCATTCATCTTTTCTTTAGCATTTCCCTGCTTGCCCATCTTTTAACTTTTACTTTTTTTTTGAGTATGGAATACAATATTTCCTTTTTTTATTAGCATGATAACTACAAAATAATCAACCTCAATAAAACTTATCACTTGTCACAATAATAAAAACAATTAGGTGTAATGTAACAAATAGCTTCACATATTAATTTTATGCCTTGATTCATATTAACTTTGATTTGTTCATCAGTGTTTTTGATATATTACATACATACATACATAAACTCACGCCTGTCTCCCGTTAGGGTAGGCAGAGACTATAGAGCGCCAAATGCCACGGTCCAAACACACCTCTTTCGCTTCCTCCACTGACATTATCCTCTTCATGCATGCACGTCGGTTTCGAGGACTCTTTATATTACTCTTTCTGAATAAATTACCTATGTGGTCTTTTTAGGTGCACCTGGGCCGTCCTCCACCGACTTCACCACTCATTCCCGCGCAGTATATCTCTTTCGTAACTCTGGGACCATTCATCCTTTCAATGTGGCCAAACCATTTAAGCATCTCCTTTTCAATTTTGGTCACTACATCGACTTTCAATCCACATTTTTCCCTTATCACACTATTCCTCACTCTATCTACCAATTTCCTCCATATATTACATGTAGATTGATAAAGAAATAAACAATAACTGTAGGTGTTTTTACATGTTATAAGTAATGGGAGTAATGCTATATACATGTAGTTGTGGATGTCCGCTTGATCCAAGCACAATATTATAAAATTAAATATCTTAGGTGCTTTCCCAAGTTCCTATCCATTGCCATTCTTGAAATCGGCTTAGCGGTCAAAGCGAAACAAACATACATTTAATACTTGCATGGATTAGACGACTATTTTCAAGTTGCCGGTTCAAAACATAGAATAATAATTAATTGATGATTAATGATTCTCTTGAAAGAAAATATTAAGTACCAAGAATGAGCAAAAAATGCCCTGACCGGGCACCAAACCCGTGATCTGTCTACTACACTTCACTCACTTAAAGTCGTTTGTTATTTTCTTTATGCATAACGTAGCATATTAATATAAACTGTATACAAATTGAATGCTGCAATTTGAGTATAAATAAAACATTAAGATAATTTTAAGTTGTCACCACGTAGGTCATTAACTTACGTCAGTGCATCTCAGAGCGTCGCGACGTCTGCTCGGATAATTATGATTGAAGAAAAGTTTTATCCTGGTGATTGTTATTATGTATAATATTATATATCTTTGATTGTGAATTAATACAAGTTAGTGAAAAAAGTAGGTTTAAAGGCGTGTTTTAAAGTTACTAAATTTAAAAGTAATACAAGATGTATACACATACAGGTGCACATTCGGTATGATAAATAGTGTGTTCAATTAAATGTCTTACATTGCAAGTTATTTATTAGCCTTGCAAATTGACCTACCTTGATGGTAAGTGCAAAGAGATCAAAAAAGTTTAGACTAGCAAGAAATAATTAGTACGACCTTTATTGAAAGTACGTAATATTATTATTAGATCTTGAGGAAACCTCCATGCCTTAATATGCTTAGGAATTTCTTAAGTATGCAGTCCACCAACTCGCACTAGGCTATCGTGGTGAATTATGACCTAATCCCTTTCAGATTTAGAGGAGGTTAATGTCTATCAGTGGGACATGTATGATAAGCATAATTATAAGGTGATGAAATCTGAGAAAGTTAAAAAATTGTTACGTCCTTATGGCGAGTTTTACACTTTATCTACAAGACTACAATGTCAGGAATCCGAGGTCGTTACAGCTACTAAGACCCTTTGGGCTTTTTCATTGTCCATATATATTTTCCTTAGTAACTAATGTTCTAGAATCTAGATGATTCTACGTGTTAATTAATAATAAATTAAGTAAACAAACATATTAGAATATTAATAGAGTTGGTCGACTGTTTATTTTAGTGTAAACCAGTTTTTATTACATTTATGTTTGTTACATATTTATATATTTTATGAGAAATATGTGGCAGGCAGTTTGGTTCTCTTTTTTGTATTATAAGATTATTTCTGTTCTGCTGTAGCAAAATCTTTAAGCGCCTAGTCGTTAATGCAAGAATCTCTATTTCAGGTTATGTGGAGTTTGGCGAGTTTCGGGCGGAGCGCGCAGGGATCAAGAAAGTGGGCACTTTCGCCGGCGTTTTCTGCCCCGTCGTACTGTCCATGTTTAGCGCACTCATATTCATACGAATGGGTAAGTTACCACAATATTTTATCGTTCGTATCAATATTGGGAACGGGATAAAGATTGTGGTTGACGCAATCATATAATTTTTGCTTTAGTTAATTCCGTATTTGACTGCTCCTAGGCGCAGTTGGTAAGGTACCAGCTTGCAAAACGAGATGTCGCAGACACAAACCCCGCAGCGACACAAATGTTTTTGTCATCCACAAATATTTGTTTGGGGTCTGGTTGTTTGTGAGACTGAAAAGTCTCTCGTAGTTTGCGATACCCATGACACAGTAGGTACTTATATCCTAGTGTGGGGTCATAACTATTTATATGAATTTTGGAGATAATCTGTACTTATCCCAATAGAGCATAAATAAGGATGAAGTATGTAATTGCCGCCCTCAAATAATAATTGTTGGTTTAGTTTATTTCATCTGACATGAATTTAGATAATATAATTGTTTATTTAATTTGCCTTAAAATATAAAGAATTATTGTTAAGAAATATGCTTACGATTACAAAATTTATTAGCTTAAACTTTATTTTACGCTCGGAGACTAATGGTATAGATCAGTAAATTCTACCGAGCCAATTTACTGCGGAAATAGACCTCAATTCCCGAAGCCTAGTTCGCATTGATAGGGATGAAAGGAGGCATTAATTACATCCTAGTGAAACCTAACAACTGCAGAATTTTTTAACTGGCAGTTTTAAAAGCATTACTTTGTTATTTCCACTCGTCTAGTTTTTAAATATTATTTATTGCACAGACGGTCATTATCTTGTTTTGTTAAATTCAACCTCTTTAATCGAGGTCATTTCTTAAATCAGCTTTTTGTCACATTGTTGCATTATGTTTATGCGTTAGGCATTGATTTAGTTGACATACAAAATACTTACGCCTGTCTTGCCTGAAGAGAAAGGCAGAGGTGCATTTCTGCATCCACATTTCGCTAAGTATGTATCAGTCCCACGTAATAAGGGGCAAGCCTATTGCCGTTTTAGTCACAATTTTAGACTCTTTTTTGCTACGTAAGCAGAGTTTTAGTGGACGAGTTTTTGTAAATGTTCTTAACTAAATAACTGGCTTAAGTAAATTGGTAGCCTTAATCATTAGAAAGCGGTTTTAATTAAAAAACTGACTTGAGTACATAAGGTGCCCTTAAGCCTAATCCCGATTGAGAGAAGGTCCATGTATGGTACATATCGACGGCGGAAAGCAAAAACGTCGTAGTCCACAAAATGTGATTTTTTTTTTATTGCACTGTTCGAATCAGAAAAAAAACTGCTTCGAATGGTCCCGGTCCCATAAATCTAGGATGAATAGATTAGAAATTAACATTTTAAAAAAACAGGTTTTCACGTAAATGCCTGCATTCAAAAACGCTGTAAGCTACAGAAAAAATAGTAATAAGTTATACTATGTTGATTACAACAATTTCGCTTTCTGTAAAAAAAAGTTACATGTTGATGATGCGGTCAGTAGTGCTGCGTTTACTACGTTTTCGTCGCTCGTGTTTTTATGTATCTTGCATTAAGGACGTTTTAGCGAGTAGTGGTATAAAGAACCGAACCTATTACTAAATTTGGTACGGTTACCCCAAGTTAATTACCCCAAGTCAGTAATTATTGTAGTTTAGGTACGCCATATCTAAGAGATGGGTTTCATTAAATAACCACGTTTACAACGTTCAGTTGAGCAGCCCTAGTTCAAGTATAACTGCTTACCACGTTTTCGCTTTCCCTAAAAAAATGTATTTGACCCATCTCTATACAACTCGATGTGCATTTACAGCATTTTAGCATTCTGTAAAAATATTTCAAAATGTCGTAGTCAACAAATTTTTGGCAAATAATTGTTAGAATGAGATTTGAGAGTTAGAATTATATTTAGAAAAAAATAACATGTCTAGTGTCCAAAAATCATGAGTCTAAGTTAAAAAATACGCGAGTAATGATTTTTTGAAAAAATATGTAAAAGTTTTTTGGCTCTGGTGAACATTTCCATTTTTGTGGTTTACTACGTTTTCGCTTTCCGCCGTCGATATTATGTCCTTAGCAGTGAAACTCGTATGATAAATATAGGGACCTATTTGTCCGTGTTAGTTTTTATGATTAATTATTATATCACATAGGACGCGACTCGTGACAAATGACAGATGTAATGTGTTAGATAACGGTAATTATAGGCAATTGTTTCCGTTGATATACGATTTAATACTTGTTTGAATTGAAGTTTTTATAATAACGAACAAGGCTGGGTTACTGTTAATGCTTAGAAGAATCAGTTCTGTAGAAAATATGTTGTCGTTTAATATTCAGCTTTCAGCTTATGTTTATCCGCTTATAAATGGATACGACATAACTAAGTCGAGTATGAAGAAATAGTCGTAAAAGCTTCTCATTGGTTACCAAGTGTCAGGATTCAGATCATAATGCCGAAATAGTGAAAAACAAAACTATGTATCTCCTTTTAACTTATTTACTTACTTACCAAGGCGCAACGTCCCAACATGAGTTCTGGCCTCCGACACCAAGAGGCATTTGGGCCTGTCCTGTTCTGTTTCTTGCCATGAGATCGCGCGAAGCTTACACAAGTCTTTCTCGGCTTGATCCAGCTTTAAGTTCTTCTTTTTAACTACTATATCTTCCTTTCCAGGTTACTTAGTAGGCAACGCGGGTTTGCTGGTGACCCTGGCGCAGTTCGGCATGGCCTACCTGATCGTCGTGTTCACCGTGACGTCGATATGCGCCATATCGACCAACGGCGCTGTCGAGGGCGGCGGGGTTTACTGTATCCTTTGATAATATTGCAGCATTCTCCTCATTTTTTATATTATCTGGTCCTGTATTAGTATCTTGTCTACAGGATTATATCTGTTGTGTAGACGCGTCTTTTATCTCAGCTTAACCCAAGAGTTGACTATTAAATAATAATTTCTGGAGCAAACTAATATAATTAATATTATACTTCTAGAGTTGTGAGATTAGATTTATTTATTTAGCACTTAAAACAAACTTACAGTTTAGACAAAATTGTTACGTAATCAAATCATTTGTTTTGAATATCCATCCAAATAACATGATATGATGGACTAATGACCAGATAAAGATCCCAAGAAATCAATCCATGTATGTATCTTCTTAAAACCTGTTCTTATAATATGCCTACCCTACAACAGAAGACTTGCCTATGATTTTTGTTGATGTCATCATAATATTCCTGAACCCCTTTCAGTCATGATAAGCAGAACGCTAGGTCCAGAGTTTGGTGGCGCGATAGGAACGCTGTTCTTCTTCGCAAACGTAGTGTCCAGTGCGTTATGTATCTCCGCTTGTACTGAGGCGCTTGTGGAAAACTTCGGCACTAATGGTAAGCTTACTTAATTATCTGACTCTAATCCAATCGATCATAATCGATACACTTCACTATTTCTTTCAGTTACAAATACAATATAATATTTACCCCTAATTAATAAAGAAATAACTTTCTTCACTTTCATTTTTTATCACTTTCTTTGGGGTGAGGTAAAACATCGTGAAGAAACTTGCACATCTAAAATTTTCTCAGGTGTGTAATCTACCAAATCGCAATAGGCCAGCCTGGAGGACTTATGCCTAAACCCACTCAGTTTTACAGGAGGCCCATGTCCAGCAGTAAGACGTATATGGGCTGATGTTTGAATACCTACAACTCAAACTTATAAACAAAATTCCATTTAGAAAATCAATGTCAAAGTCATCTTCACTACATAGTATAAAACAAAGTCGCTTTCTCTGTCCCTATGTCCCTTTGTATGCTTAAATCTTTGAAACTACGCAACGGATTTTGATGCGGTTTTTTTTAATAGATAGAGTGATTGAAGAGGAAGGTTTATATGTATGATAACATCCATTAAATATCAGCATTGCACCCGTGCGAAGCCGGGGCGGGTCGCTAGTTATTGATAAAGTCTCTCCCAAGATCGTCAATACATCATTATTTGGAAGTGTCTTCACTGTAAAGAAGATGCAACATAAGAAACTCCCTCAACTTACAATAAAATTCCCATTCATGAAATCCCTTTTACCAGGATTCTCTTGTATTCCAGGGTACCTAGTGCACGGCAGTCCAGGCATCCCCGACGGCTGGTGGTACCGGTTCCTGTACCGCTCCTCGCTGAACGCCGTTGGTCTCGGAGTATCCCTGGCCGGGGCTTCGTTGTTCGCCCGGACCAGCCTCGCGATCTGGGTCACCATGCTTGTGTGCCTCTCCAGCGCTTTCCTCAGCTTCTTCATCACGCCGGCGCAAGGGGTAAGGAGAGGAGACTTGGATATAGTACTTTATAAATAAATAAAGGTCGAATCATACATAGAGATATAGCTTCACCTCTGTTTTCCTGATAAGGTAGGCAGAGGTGCACTTTTACCTCATTACGCAAGATAAGTGCCAAGTAATAAGAAGCCTATTGTCGTTTTTCGGGTATATTTCCAGACTTCGAATTGTTACCAATAATTTTATAACAGACATAATTATAGACATTATGTGTTTTTTTTTTTATATATTTTATTAATAGAATTGTAAGTTCGTGTTATTTTTACAATGTAAGTGTTTTGGTTAAGACTGTCAGCTTACATTAAGAAAGAAAGAAATAAATAAATAATAGACTAAAGTCATTCTTCAAAATTTTATTAATTTAGATTATTTTATTGATATACTGGTTTTTCTAGATACATTTGTTTTAAGTTTTAGTTGATTAATCAGTGCAGAATTTGCTTAATCAACTGATATACTAAGCCCTTTTACTTACTATGAATCATTTAAATCATTCCATGCCATAGTCTTAGCAGAAACTAGCATCGTCTCCATTTTTGCTCCACTTTTATTTCGATACCTTAAAAAAGATAAATCTTAATTAAACCGTATACTTCACAGACCCCAAAACCCGACACGAACCACCTAATAAACGACACATACCTGAACTACACGGGCCTGAGCTCCGCCACGCTGTATTCGAACCTGTACCCCTCGTACGGGCGGGACTACACCACGTCGGACGGCCAGCTGGTGGACTTCGCGTCCGTCTTCGGAGTACTGTTCACTGGAGTCACTGGCGTCATGGCAGGGGCTAATATGAGCGGTCAGTTGCATATTCTATTTAATTTCATATCGATATCATTTCAATACCAGTTTCATGTCGATAATAATGTTTTGGTTTTCAACTCCCCCTTTATACTGGGTGCCAGCCTTAGTTTCTGATCACGGTTTGAATACACCCTGTATAGCAACCCTCCCAATGGTGGAGGAGGTCTGTGCTCAGTAGTGGCCCCACTACTGCTGATGATGATGAATAATGTATGGCAAATGAGTTTAAGTCGAATCGAAAATCATCGATCGAAATTAATCTATGGTTATAAAATTTGTTTCAACTAGATTTTGGGGTTAAGAATAACACTGGCAATAATTGTTCTCTATGTATATTTGTTTCGGGATTGGTGTTTGTGACACCGGAAGGTCTCTCGAAGTTTCCTCGGATCTATGAATGTGATTGTTGGGTGCAAAAATACCGAATAAAATCTTGAAGCTCTCAATCATTAATTAACAATAACAATTTGACATCAATCAATCAATCAGCCTATCGCCGTCCACTGCTGAACGTAGGCCTCCCCAAGATAGCGCCAACCATCCCGCCCTTGAGCAGCCCCCATCCATCCGTTTCCCGCCACCTTTCTCAAGTCGTCGGACCATCGTGCTACAGGATTTGACATATAAATGAGAAAATCTTGACTACATTATAAACTACACATTTCACAATTGTACGTATTTCCAGGTGAGCTAAAGAACCCGTCCCGCAGCATCCCCCTGGGCACCCTCACCGCTCTACTGTTTACCGCGGTATCGTACTTCGCGCTGAGCCTCCTCACCGCGGCCACCTGCTCGCGGGAGCTGCTGCAGAACAACTACGTGTACCTGCTGCCTGTCAATGTGTGGCCGCCTTTTATCGCTGTTGGTGAGTTTTGTTCAAGGTTCTTGGGCGATTGGGGGAGGGGGAGACTATGGTGTCTACTAGAGAAAATAGTGGCATCGCCTAACAGACAACTGGTTTGAAACAGTAAATATATTGCAATAACGTGTGAAGAAAATAGTATCAAATAGAAATGAAATGTTAATACTCTGTCATCATCATTTTGCCTTGTCTACGATTCTAAACATGGCTATCACTCGTCATATGTACATTCACCCCTTTTTCTTTCATATTTTCCTTACACTCTCCATCCATTTCTTCATGGCCCTCCTCTACCTTTCTATCCTTTATCTTTCAACCTCCTTTCCTTTTTGAAATTGTCACTTTTCATTTGAATATTTTTTTATGGCTAACTATAATTAACTTAACACTTTATGTGAAAAATTCTACAGTAGAAATCATTCATTTTTATCAATATGTATAAATCATATTCAATATAAATTCCAGGTATGCTAATGGCGACGTTTTCCGCCGGACTCTCCAATCTGATTGGAGCATCGCGAGTGCTGGAAGCTTTGGCGAAGGACAATATATTTGGTGAGACATTATAACAAGATTTTGACAGCTTCGTAGCAGAGTTGGCTAGACAGCAGCTTACGAAATAAAAGGTCGCAAGTTCGATCCCCGCACCGAGACAAATGTTTGTGTTATATACTGCTTATGGCTGTACTTCCCGCCAGCCCGGAAGAGGGGGGCGAGAAGTGTATGTCGGGGTCACAGGTCTTCCAGCCCGACGCGCGGCGACGTCATATCCGCGCAGATGTTAGTGCCGGGCTGGGTCCTTAACAAAATCCCTGAGCCAGGCGACTAAAACCCCCGGTGGCCATCTCCGCGCCGAGTTGGGCGACCATGGTACGTGAGCGAGAGGCGCCCACCGTTAACCACAGCCGCCCGGTGCGCCTCCGAGACTTTATTGTCTCGGCCGTCTCGGAGTTGTAGGGGGCACAGTCACGCCCCCACTACCTTGGTTTGGGCGCCCCGATTGTGGATGGGCGCCCGCGACGTACACAGGCCACAGTGCCGCCGCCCCTCCCGGGGTCACTTTCAGTGACAGCGCGCCGCCCCCACCGCACGCCGAGCGACCCCGAGGGTCCCTTTGAGTCACCTCGTACGACAGGTAGGGGATACCGTGGTCGGATTCTAAAGCCCCCTTGCCACAGGGCAGACCGTAGCTATTACCTGCCTCAGTTTCCGATCACGGTCTGAATACGCCCTGGATAATAGAGACTAAAAGGTCTTAAAACAAATTCAAACCAATA
The DNA here is from genome assembly GCA_030295005.1 of Cephonodes hylas. Classification (NCBI taxonomy): domain Eukaryota; kingdom Metazoa; phylum Arthropoda; class Insecta; order Lepidoptera; family Sphingidae; genus Cephonodes; species Cephonodes hylas. Next base: position 7,496,657 of record AP025384.1, on the reverse strand, counting down.
ATAATTGCCTTTCAGGTTTCCTCCTCCGCCCGATGGTCTCCCGTTCCGGCAACCCTGTGGTAGCTGTGATCACATCCTGGCTGCTGGTGCAGGTGGGCGTGATGGTGGACTCGCTGAACGCCATCGCGCAGATCAACACCGTGCTCTTCATGACCAGCTACTTCGCCATCAACCTCGCCTGTCTCGGGCTGGACCTCGCCTCCGCGCCTAACTTCAGGTCGGTTGTATATGAGAACGATGGGGTTGGATAGTACTTCAAGTCGTTCTAATGATATGAGATGAATGGGGTAACTTCAGGTTGGTTGTATGACAAGAATGAGGCTACTTCAGGTCAGTTTAATGATATGAGAAAGATAGGGCTAACTTCAGATTGGTTGTCTGATTGTATGAGTAGATTTAATCACTTTAAGGGCGGCTAACTTCAGGCCGGTTGGCGACTGATTGTGTCAGAAAGATGGGGTTAAGTAGTATGTAGGTAAATGGTCTCTTATATTAATAAGAACTTTAAGGAGAACCCCTCTATAACTTGCAGGCCGACTTTCAAGCAGTTCTCGTGGGTGACGTCGTTCGCCGGGCTGTCGGGCTGCGCGGCGCTGATGTTCAGCCTGCGGCCGCTGCACGCGGGCGGCGCCACCGTCGCCGTGGCGGCGCTGCTGCTGGGCCTGCATCTCCTGTCGCCGGCTGCCGCGGACCCCAAGTGGGGGAGCCTCAGCCAGGCGCTCATCTTCCACCAGGTCAGTGTGATATTTTAGTAGGAGTACCTCGAAGAAAATATTTGAGGATAATGCAAATTTTATATGTAGTGATGGCTATGAGGTTTGAGGGCGTGGTCAAACATCAGTCGCGGTTTCATTCCACCTCTGACTTATTGAAGCTATGTGTGTATTCACAATGAATTTACACTTCAATGGTAAAAAAAACGTTGTGAGAAACTTTAAAGTTGTCATTAACATAGATGTGTAGTCCATTAACCCATACTTGGCCAACGTTTATTATTAAGGATTAGACCCTCTTAATTATAGAGGATTCTGTGTCCAGCGGTAGAAAGTATTTGTTAGCATAATATGCTAATAATGATGAATACAATCATTTTTGAAATATGCCACAAAAATTCACTAATAATTAAAACTATTAAAATCCAAAATTTTCACCACCATTACCCCACCAATCCCACAGGTCCGCAAGTACCTGCTCCTGCTGGACCCCCGGCGCGAGCACGTGAAGTTCTGGCGGCCGCAGATGTTGCTGCTGGTGGCGTCGCCCCGCCAGTCCGCGCCACTCATTGACTTCGTTAACGACCAGAAAAAGGTGAGTGGACATAAAATGGTGACTATTTGATTGAGAAATAAATTGGCGATGGTATAGAACACTTATAATCCGTAGTACAGGTAATATAGAAAATGGAATTTGGAATAAGCAGGCTGTATTTGATTGTCTCTTACATTATGCAGATTTGAAGTGCAAAAATTACAATTTTTATAATTATGTTTGTGAATTTAAAAAAAGACAAGTGGGTATTTTCTTGGAGCTTTGTAAATATTGCCGATATTTAATTTTCTTTACATTAAAAATAAAAAGCAAACTGTTTGGTTTCACACGGCTCTTACGACCTCGGAACTCTACTTTAGTACGAACTTCAGAATAGAATCTCTACGCTAACTTCACAATGTCTGTGCCTTACCAAATCATCTTTTATACCAATGATCTCATTGACATAAACCGCTTACTTCGCAATATAGAATCAAATTACTGTCCAGGCCATTTCGAATAATAAAGATTTTTAATATTTATTTCAATATTGTTGTACAGGGCGGTCTGTTCGTGGTGGGTCACGTGCGCGTGGGTCAACTGGACGGGTCGGGGGACCCGCTCGCCCCCGAACACAAGTACTGGCTCAAACTCATCGACCATCTGAAGGTAAGTGCTGCTATAGCTTTGTCCATGAATTTGTATATTTGACGCTGTGTTTTATTAACAAAGGCAATTTGAAAGGGGGGGGGGGTTACTTTTTAAAAGGGGATTGGGGGGAGTGTTAATATTTAACATCACGAAAATGCACAAACTTAAGATTTGATTTTTTTGCAAAAATCTTGTCCAGGTGATTAAAATAATGCCACCTAACACCATTGTGAACGTTCCGAGAAATTTTGTGTTATTACACGGATGATTTCAAAAGTTAGAGATTTTTTTACCCTCTGAACCTCAAAATCATTTCAACTATCCCTTGTTCAATTTAAAAACTATCTATTCCAGGTGAAAGCATTCGTGGAGCTATGCCTGGCGGAGTCTATCCGCAGCGGCGCGGGGCACCTCACGCGGCTGGCGGGGCTGGGCGCCATGAAGCCCGACACTGTTCTACTTGGATTCCGGGACTCCGCCCCACCGCGGGACTTCTTCAGGGAGTACGTTATATGTGTAGCTATATGAGGTATAGGGAGTTATGGAGGTCAGGTAAAACGTAAAGGGGCAACTCAATGTGAAATTTTGTGACTTTTGAAGAAAGATATTAGAAGAAACGTATGTCTAATAAGTGCCATCTTTTTATTGATTTTTGAAGACAGATATGTTATAGTTATGAAGAAAAAGCTTTCATATGATGTGAGAGCGACATGCTAAAAACTGAGCGTAGATAAATTATTGTCTCCTTGATTCCTTCGATTCAAAGTAACAGTAACGATTTCATCATTAAAAACGTTTTATAACACAAAAAAAATTAAAACTTTTTACTATTATGTCTCCTATCTCCGCTAGATGGCTCTATGAAGACTAGTGCTGCCTTCTACAGTGTTACCACTACACAAAAACACTTTTCCAGGGCGGAGTCCCCCTACAAGACGGATCTGTTCGAGCTGGAGAGCGGCGCGGCGCTGTTCCCGCTGCGCCGCCCCACGAGTCCCGCCATCTCCGCCAGGGAGTACGTGAGGATCGTCGGCGATGTACTGTGCGTGGGCAAGAACGTCTGTCTGTGCAGACACTTCCAGATGCTGGACATGGCTGCCGTGGAGAGGTAGGGATATTGTTTTATTTCTTTGGTGTTGTTTGTCTGGTAAAATACAGTAGGGAAAAGTGGAGGATTAAGGCCAAAACCCTCTCATTTGTAGAAGACCCAGCGATGGGATGTATATGGGCTATTGGTTGATGACGATTGTTTAGTCTTACAAGCAATTTAATTTGCTAGTCGCATATTAACTTAATTATGACAAAAATATATATATACTTTGTATTGTTGTGTTTACAACTCTATTATTATAATTGTGTGTTCAACTATGTAATATTTTATATTGCAAGTTGTTTTTCTAATAGCCTGGCAAATTGACCTACTTTGATGGTAAGTGGCGATGCATTCAAAAATTTAAGAATTTCTTACTACATTCATCGACTCGCAACAGCCCAACGAGATACACTAAGACCTATTGACCTTATTCACGACTCACTACTAGTCCACCACAAACACTCCTATCCCTAGAAAATCATCGGGCACGCGGTACATCGACGTGTGGAGCGCGGGGCTGGTGGGCGAGGGCTCCGCCCCCGGGCCGGCGCCCCCCAGCGCCGCGGAGGCGTTCGGCGTGCGCGCCCTGTTCGCGCTGCAGCTGGCCGCCGTCGTGCGGTCCGCGCGCGGCTGGCAGAGACTGCGGCTCCGGCTGTTTGCACCGCCACAGCCACAGCAGCAACATGGTATGGCATATAACGTACTATTAATACCCCTCTTCTTAAACGTAAGCCACCTAGTAACACTACAGCCCACGCAACTACACGGTATGCCATACTATTCTATATCCCCCCTATAAGCTTCCCCTCAGTCGACTAGCAATACACATGCAACATGTTATGGCATATAACATACTCCAAATTATAATAACCCCCTCCCCTAAACTTCCCGTCAGCCACCTGACCACAACCCACGCAATAACATGTCACGTTACATACTCCAAATCCCCTCTAAATTTCCCATCACCTGTCAAAAATCCATTTGCATACAACTTCACTCTGGTAAACCTGTTCACTAAATTTTTATTGAATTATAGTATACGTTCCCTTTAATGTCCTTATTTATACTTGACTATCTATGGTTATATGTAAATGCTTTGTATACCAGGTCTGGGACTAGACGGCGCCGACACTCGTCTGTCTGCAGAAGCGGCCCGACCGTTACACGACAGACTGGAGGAACTGCTCAAGCTGCTAAGAATCAACGCTTCTATTCATATCGTGAGTTAATCTACTATTGAATACAATAGTAGAGAGATAAAAAGACTGTAGAATGACTGTGATCGAAAACTGAGACTGATTATAGTGATGGTGATTACAAACAGATTGATAATAACAAAATTCCAAAAATAGTGACTTTTCTGACTACTATAAATAAATAGGTATATTATTTTTTATACGACATCGAGTTAGTCAATTTACTTTTGTTGATAAATTAATGTCGAGTAGAAATACTAAGTATTATATAACTGTAGGTGAACGACTGGCCGAAGCTGGAATTAAACAGATGGTCTGGAGATGACGAAGAAGACGAAGGCAGCGTGTACCAAAGGATACCAATGAGTTATATTAAATCGTAAGTACCGCGTGTCATATTATTTTAGTGATGTTAGAGGTGTCGATTGGAAAAAAACGATTATCGATATTTCTTGTACACGCTGGAGACACCATCGTGCTCCATCGTTATGGTGATTTTATCGATTGAATAAAGGCTACGATTTATCTCACTAACGTATTTTTTACTAGAACATTCGTTGCAGGCACGCAATCGTTACTATGGTAGCAGCAGTGGCAAAAAGATGTTTCAAAGATATTAGACTTTATACGTGGTCGGCAACGTTTTGGCTTGCAAGGGCCAGAAAGTAGCAAAATAAAATATAGGCGGGCCGTTCTTTTGATATTTACCCCAGACTTCTAATGAATTAAGGTGGGCTAAGGCCATTCACGGGTCGCAAGTAAGACGTCCGCGGGTCGCATGCGGCCCGCTGGTCACGGGTTGCCGACCATTGATATAGTGTATCATAATCTTCATCAACCCATATACGCCCACTGCTGAGCACGGGTCTCCTCTACCATTGAGATGGTTTAGGCCATAGTCCACCACGCTGGCCTAGTGCGGGTTGGCGGACTACACACCTAAGAAATTCCTAAGAACTTTTAGGTGTGCAGGTTTCATCACGATGTTTTCCTTCACCATTAAAGCAAGTGATAATTCAATTTGAATACACACATAACTTCGAAAAGTCAGAGGTGTGTGCCTGGGGTTCGGACCCGCGACCGCCGAGATTCTCGACCGCGCGCCTAAACCTCGAGGCCATCACTGCTTGCAGTGTATCATAACTTTGTAGAAATACATCTCAGACTCAGGAGATACTCCTCTAAGACTACAGATATATACGCAAAAGTTACAACTATACACTACGTATCCCTTCCAGATTGAACAGTATAATGAAGGCGCGCTGCTCAGAGGGGACAGCAGTGACGTTCGTGCAGCTCCCCGCGCCGCCCACGCTGCCGCCACATGACAGCGCCGCGGATGAACTCGTGTGCGAACAGTATTTGAAGGTACCCACTTATAAGTATACGGAAAATGTTCTGTAATTTATATAAGAAATGTAGAATTTCGGATGGGTATTTGCATGAAAAATAAAATAAAAAATCTACATCATCATTACCACCACTTTCTTCATTATCATCATCATTATCATCATCATCATAATCATGATGATCATCATGATCATCATCGTTATCATTACCATCATCACTCTAAAGACGTCCACTGATAGAAATAGGCCTCCCCATAGACTGACAAAATGTTCTATCGGAACCGGCCTATATCCAGGCGCCTTCTCGCAATCTTACCCAAAGCGTCTGTCCATCTTGTGGATCCCCACATGGACTTAATAATCTGATTCTATCTTCCTATTAATTACTTTATTGCACATAATATTGTACCAGGCTGATGAATTCTTAAATCTCGATAAATTAGCACTTTTATATCTATTTATTTTATGTTCAGAAACATTACATTTGAAGATATAATTTTTAAAGTACCTTAAAATTTATCAGCGCATAAATTCTTACCTATAGACCCCAGTATCTTATCGGCGTTAATTTAGTCGTTAATTTTTGTTTTGCAGGTATTAGACGAATTAACAAAGGATCTCTCGCCGACTATACTAGTGCGCGGCTTGAAGTCGGTCACGTCCACAGCTTTATAATTATTACTCAAATTAGATATAATCAAATCGAAACCCTTTATATTTTGATATCGATAAAACATCGACTAATGGAGAAATCGATAGATTACTCCTTAGTAATGTAAGTCCTGTTACCATACCATCAAGAGGTTTTATAGCCGGTGTTTTCTAATTCTATGTCTGATTCTGAAAATTTATGTGTCTATGAATGCTGTCAACCACAACTTTAAAATGAAGTCAGCTTCTTTTTTCTCTTTTTCTTTTCATTTACCTATTTTTCTTGAAGTATTTCCTAATTGAATTATTAATTAGTTAATTATTAAATGGGATTATCAATGCAGGCAATTGATAAAACAAACATTTGTCTCGAAGTTGGGATTGAACCCGCTGCCTCCTTTTTGTTTTATTAACGAAATGAATATAAACGGTTTCGATGAAAGCTCTAGCATTTTCAAGCGAGAGTATAGCTTAGTAAGTTGTTGGTTTATGTTCTCGGCATATTAAATATAGTTAAAAAATAGCTTTTAACTTTTTTGTTTGGCAAACTTATTTCTGACGATATGGGCATTTGTATGCTTGTAAATGTGGAATTTATATGAAAATATAAGCTAATCTAGAATTCTTAAAAACACTAGTGTTGCTGTAGCCTCTTTTAAAAACAGAATAGAATAGGCTGGTCCTAATTAAAAATTCATTTAATATTTTTTATATAGATCATATCCAATAGCTGATGACAGAAATATGTTTATTGTCAGTAGGTTGCCTTAAATTTATTGTATCTCTTCAATTGTTAACATTATACTGACCAGAAATTGGCCTCGAATTGCAATATGCCGAGAAAATAATAGCTCCAATTTAGTATTAATAATGATATTTTATGACATTTTTATTAATTTTTATTCCAATTGTGTAATATATGGTTAAGAATTTTATTAAATTTTACCAATGGATATTGTATGCTTATGAATAGATTTAGACAAGACCAATACCATAGAGTTAAGTTTGTGTATGTGGAGGCCTTTATAGACAATTTAAAGTATGTAAAATAATGCATGGCTTTTTTGACAGATGTCAAAATTTTGAATTTTTTGTCAATGGAGGGATATTTAAATTCACAAATTTTAAATATTCTTAGGTGTGTAGTCCGCCAACTCGCATTAGGCCAGCATTGTGGAGTATGGCCTAAACCCTCTCAGTGGTAGAGGAGGCAAGTGCCCAGCAATGGGATGTATATGGGCTGATGATAATGAAATATCTTTAAAACTACTACTAAATAAACCTGTGTACAAAAAAAAACTAAAGCTCGCTTCTTCAATATATCTTTAACTGACCTACATTTAAATCAAATACTCATTCAAAAAAAATCTGTCGTAAAGGCCATGCAATAAACTATAAATTACTATTGACATTATATTAAAACCATCGATTTTTGTAGTTTTTTTTTTTAACTTTTCCTTTGACTTACTTGTTTTTGACGTTTTTGTTATTTAAATCAACAAAATCAAAATAGGATTAACCAAGGACATTTTTTACCCTTTTTGCATTTTGACAAATCATTTGACTTAAATACTATCCTAGCGCAATTATACTAACGCTTATCACAGCTTAAGTCCATTAGTAAAAAAATCTACCTATCTTAATTAAAATCCTTTCCAATTATAGGTAACATTTTTGCCCAATAGTGGTATGTATATGGGCTGATAAAGATAGATTTACTTATGTAAAAAAGGTATTAGTTTAAACATATTATGTTAGAAAATTGTAACCAAATCGTATTTTATGAATAGATGGGACCAAGTAGGATTTCTTCCATATTAAAGTCAATTATCTTTTGGCATGTTGGTTGGTGCTTATATAATTTTTTTTATATAATCCCAAGCTTTTTTCTTCTAACAAGACCGCAACATAATATGATAAATAAACGTAGTTACGAACAACATAGAAATATATCTTAGTGTGAGGTCAGAACATTTATTATTCATGATTCAAAATTTCATTTAACATAATTATATTAAATCATTTATTTTCTTTTGGTATACCAAGGCCTAGGGAACTGTAATGAATTAGGTCTGAATGTATTATTAGTGGTCTTACAATTGCATATATTGGTTTTAATTTAAGCTATTAATAGGGTTTTCAAATTGTGATACAAATAAATGATTATATTTGTGATGTGCGTTTTATTACTATAAATCTTTTTGGTCCAGTCAAATTGCTTTTTCTGGTAAACTATACTATGGCTTCACAAAATTTTATAGGACTAGCACTCTAATATGAACTTCTGTTATTATCTAATTAAAAGGAAAAAATCTCCGTACATTTTGGTACCGTAGAGTCGTATGACTTTGGCCCAATATTCAGCAATATTTTCATTTTCACCTTACAGTTGAAAGGAGTTTGTCTATATTTTTATTTTATTGAATTAGTTGTATTATTAGGGATATAAGGAAACTATACACATAAATATTTGGTAGCCATTTAAAAGATTTAGTATATATATTTTTTGGCAAACTTTGGGTCAAAGTCATCCTAGGGCTTGGGTGACTTTGGCCCACTCACTTTCTTGTTCTGAAATCGCAAGGTTGTTGCTGCTGGGACAAACTAAACTCCATGAAATAAATCTACTGGTGAGAAAATACAAATCCACATCAAATAGAGCAATATTTTTAAATTTTTAGTCAAATATTTTTATACTTATGTTAACAAATGAGTTTTACTTTATGGCGCTCTTAACAGTCTTCCAATAAAAAAATCAAAATGGGAATACAAAGTAAAAAACAGCTTACAAGGCTTACAAAGCTTACAGCACTTACAAGGTAATTTTAACGTTTATTGTTACAAGATTTTTAAATTGACATGAAGAGTAGATAAGAAAATAATACTGATCAAAATACCATAAAACTATAGCATTGTTAGTTATAGTATTGTGAAGTCATGTCCATTTTAATTTGTGATCCATCTTCGAACTCGAAGTCATCAGGTAATTCTTGAGTAGACGAGACTTCACTCATTCAAGAGCTACAACTTGTAATAGAGTCACGGCTCTGTTGTCGTCTTTTCTTAGGCTTGGCGAGTGGTTTTGGCGTCAAACCTGATGAAGTTGCTGCTGCAATGTCTGCTGCAACTAACCAGCAAGGACGTTCAGTTTCTTTTTCAGCAATTTTTTTATATAGGCAGCTTTCATTTCGTGCTTGCTCCAACTTTCCCATGGACCAAAGTGAAACAAAAATTGATTAAAATTCTGACCAAATCACTTTTTCGCAATATCACAAAAATAGTTAAATTTCTTGATAAAAAAAAGGGCGATGCCGAGGGTCACTGACATAAGTACCACACTTTTAACCAAATATTTACAAGGAAACTCACCTGAATTATTAGTTATAGACGAAAGTTTGCACTACAAAATTTTGCTCCATAAACAAACTTTTCGAAAACAGCTAAATCAATCAATCAGAGTAGGGACCACAAGCTCGAAACACTGTTTTACTGACAACTTGTGCTTGTTGTCTGCTGATTTTAATGCGTACTTTTTCGAAACAGACTGCAGGAGAGGTGTGGCGCGAATTCCAAACTTTTACCTATTTTGGGCCAAAGTCACCCCCTAGGGCCAAAGTCATACGAATTTACAGTACTGGCAAATTAATAATGTTGTGGGGTAAAGTTGAAACTTAAACTTATTAATTTGATAATTGTGATATTTAATTATGACACTAACTTAAACTCACGTTTAATCAACGTAAGGAGTGTACTGATTTTTAGTGTCTTAGTTAATAAAACTTTTTTTTAAAGTAATACCATACTTTTAAATCGAAGAATCAGATATTATATTTTTTTATTTATCAGGTACTAGCTTTTGCCCGCCACTCCGTCCGCGTAGACTCTAGGGTTAAGTGCAGAGAGATTATTGCAATTATAACATGTTTATCCCACGGGATTACATTTTCCAGGATAAAATGATTCCATGTTAATTCTGTGAGCCCTACCTACCTCTATACCAAAAATCATTCAAATCGGTTTGGTAGATCCAGAAATACCCATTCCCACAGGAATACTCCATTTTCCGGGCTTAAAAAATTATCTCATGTTAATTCTGTGACCTCTACCTCTCTCTATACCAAATTTCATTCAAATCGCTTTGGTAGATCACGAAATACCCATTCCCACGGGAATACTACATTTTCCGGGATAAAAAGTATTCTATGTTCTATCCTGATGTATAAGCTATATTATTGTAGAGTTTCATTAAAATCAATTCGGAGTTTTTACGTGAAAGCGTAACAGACAGACAGAGTTACTTTCGCATTTATAATATTAGTGTTTAAGTATTTAATTCCAGCCAATGCAAGCAAAGTCTAATAAAGCTAGTTCCATTGGTTATTCCTCGTTCTAGCCCCAGTATTTGTAGCGAGCAGGCGACATGCACGCTCGTTTAATTGGCGGCGGCCGAAGCGCCACTTGACCCGCCCTCGCCTTTGTGCCGACACCTGAGGGCTTATTGTGTCTTAATAAAGAACACTGCTCAAATTCACCACATCTACATGTTCCTAAATACTCTTCCGGTAGAAAGGTAATAGAATGGCCACTTATTATATTCTATGTATCCAGATCGTGATCGAAAACGAAGGCAGGAAATGCGGTGATCACAAACCCATTGGCGTTAAAAAAATCCCGACAAAAAATAAAGAAATAACGTTTTCCATACAAACCACATTGATTTAATACTGATGGTTGTATAGAAAACGTAAAATTTTATATTTTTGTGTTTTTTTTTAATGTCAATGGGTTTGTGATCACCGTAACTATTAGGTACCCTCCTTAGTTTTCGTTATCACGGTCTGAATATACTCTGTATATAAATTCACTTTTATTTGGTTTAATATAATGCGATCAATATTCAAATTAGGGAAAATCCTAACACACACTTCCTAGCTCGTGTATTGAACCAAACTTATACAGCACTTCTATGTATACATCTCTATCGATGGATTTAAAACACAGCTATGATGTGATATGTGGGGGCAGAAGTGAACTTCTGCTAATCGCTTTAAGGCAGGCGTTGAAGTGTGTGTTAAATTTTTAAAGGAGAAATTCAAAATCTTTTTCTGATTTTCTTTTTCTAATCTTTAATCACCATATATACAATGTAATTAATAATTAATATTGTATAACTGTAAATTTATCTTTTAACTATATTGAATACAGCACCACTTTGGTCAATTTAAAAGAAGGTAGTTTTGGAAATTTACGGCTTGCAGAATAGTGAGTAAAGCGGTAAAAGTTTAAAATTGAGCATTCAAGAGAACTTGTCAAAGTCTGTTTGAATATGGTGTTTTGTCTTTGACCTTAAACATTACTTTCGTATTCACCACCGTATTTTTCATACCAATCATTGACTTGAGTTTAAGATTATTTCTGGAATAAATAAATAAAACTTTAATCAAAGAAACTTGGAGAAATCTTCAGCAGCGGAATATTTTCCTTTGCATATAAATGGCCATAAATTTTGACTCGCTTGATTTGACAAACACTCGAGTGTGGGGCATCACGTGCCGACTATCTATATCGCTTAACGAGTTAATAAAAAGGCCCGGCGCCGCCCCAGCGTCATGGGACGTGGGAGAAGGCGCGGGATAAAATTTATTTATTGGGTACTGCTATGTCATATTCGTCTATTGCACTAGAAGTATGCAGTTTATTGCAAATGTATGACTATAGATCCCACATATTAGTTTGGTAATGTAAACTTTAGGCAGCATGAGCTTGGGGCCATACGGGATAAGTGCGATTAAGAGGTCCTAGGTGCTATTCCCAAGTTGGGCATCGAACACATCTACGTATATTCGAATGGCAAAAAATTCTTGTTATTTAGAAAAGTTCAGATGAAGGGGAACCAACCGGCTTGCATAAAACACGTTAGCCTTATCCCACCACACACCCGCCACTGTAACTCCTGTGCTCCAGGATCAACAACGGCACGCACAGTATTGGCGCCGAGTAATGAAGCTCAGCGAATCTAAGGGGACCTAATTTGTCATAATCCCGCAACGAAGTTAATCAGAAACACAGTATAAAACAGAAGTTGGATACGTTAAAAATAAGTTAAAAACAAATTCAGTTCTTCAAAAACTGCTATATTATACCTGTAACCAGACTAAAATGAAGTCTCAATGAAGTGAGTTCGGACCGTGTACTGCATGACTGGATAGAACAAAAGGAGAGTTTCCACAGCACAAAAGGCCGCTCGGATGTCCGTCCGTCCGCACTAACTAGTTCAAACGCCAGTGTAACCGAGAACTAGATCGGTGCCTTTTTAAATTAATTGCGTAATGACCTACTTAGGGACAATGTGGTGTCGAAGCGAAAGACTTGTTTCTAGGCTTTCTAGGTAGAAATGTTGATGTGAATTACATACATATAATAAGAATGTTCTCAGGAATTTCTTTCTTAAGACGGTGTGTAGTACGCTAACTTACACTAGGTCTGCCTGGTGGCCTAAATTTTCTCAGATGGTCTGTTCCCAGCAGTAGTACGTACCATATAAAAGTTAGTAATGATGACTTATATTTAAATACAAATGCTCACACTATAGATCCTAAAAGGGTAGGTTATATAGTAGGTATGTCATAGGTAAATTGCGATCTGTCTATGTTTAATTTTCCGAATTTTTAACTATCAATATAATCAATATAAACTTACCTAGGTTCTCAAACCGAATTAACTGCGACTTTTACACGTTATGTGCGTATTTAGAATTACTTACTATACGTACTTCCATAGTGGATAAATTACTGTAAGAAAATCTGCACACCTTGAAGGGTAAATGTTATAGTTACGAATTTCTTAAGTGTGTAGTCCGTCCCGCCCTGTGGATTGGGGGTGTAAGAATTCCGCCACGGTATCCCCTACCTGTCGTAAGAGGCGACTAACAGGGGTACTGGGGTAGCAGGGCGTACTGCGGGGGCGGTACCCTATGATAGCAACCCCGAGATTGGCGGCAGAGGACGTGACCTCTTAACTGTCGCGGACGTTCAAAATGAACGTCTAAATAGATTAATTGGAGGGCATACCAAGCCCTCCCAATTTGGAGGGGTCCATAATTGGATGGTGCGCTGGGCGGCAGCGGACCATTTAGGACACTTCTGGCCCTGAGATGCCGCAAAACCGCCCTAAATGCGCGTGATGGTCACCGAGAGGTTTTAGTCGGTATGCTAGCGTAGCCAGTGACCCCGACATACCCCTTACGGCCTCCCCCGAGGTACCGAACAGGGGAGCTTAAGGCGCTTTCCTCTCGTGATAAAAAAAAAAGTGTGTAGTCCGCCAACCCGCATTAGGCCATTTTGGTGGACTAAGCGCTCTTAAATGGAGGGTTCCCGTGCATAGAGTCCCAAAAACCAAATTAGGCATTAAATTCGAAACTATCCATTTTATTTTCGTTTCCAGAAACATTACTGCATTTTTAGCAGGCTACTTAGATCTAGACTGACCATTACGGTATACAAGCGGGTGACTTAATTTAGGGTTTACGACGGGCCGTGTCGAATCATTAACCTAGTATTGTAGTGTTCGTTTACTGACGTCATGGTTGGTCATTGCCCTGTCACATTAGTTCAACGGATAGATAGAATGAAAATACGTCATGAGTTCATTACAAGCGACTTCTCATCAGCGACAGCTATCTGTTCAGAGAGACGGGGCACAGGCCTCTAAAATTCAGAATATTTAGGCATTTGTCCACCACGCTGGCCCAATGCGCGTTGTCGGACTACACACCTTAGAAATTCCTAAAAAAATTAGGTGTGCCGTGTGCAGGTTTTCTCACAATGTTTTCCTTCACTATTACATTACGTCAAAAATTGTGTATACACACATGACTTGGAAAATTCAGAGGTGTGTGCCTGGGGTTGAAGCCCTAGATTAATAATTTATATTCATAAATATAATTTTGATAATTCGATTGACAAATTTCTGTCGGTTACGATTTGCAAGTCGGGGAATCGTGTGTATTATTAATAGCAGCTCCGAGTCAGCAAATGCATGTACGAATAATCGTCTTAACGCTCACCTTTATATGACTTAATATATACTAAATATTCCGCTGAGTACTAAAGCTTTAGTGTAAATATTATATCGTACTTAATCCCCTACGAGATCCTAAAACAGACACACAAAACTATTAAAGACCGTATTTCGGCTTTCAAATATCAATAAAATTTTCCGCGATATCTCTTCTATTATTTATGCGTTTATGAAGGTGTAGGCAATCCATTTCTGTACTCACATTCCGTCAAGTATGTCTTAGTCCCATCTAATAGCGAGCCTATTGGCTTATTTTGGGCACAATTCCAGACGCCATGCTTCTATTAAGAATATCCTAAAGAAAACCCCTAGGAACTTAATGTATCAAACCAGATTTTAAACTTAAAGTTTGAAAAGAGTTATCTGAAGAGGTCAAGTATTAGTGTATGTAAGAAGTAGGTTGTCGCGCCAACATAGTAACTTGGAGGACTCCTTAATAATTCACACAGGCGTGTATCGATTGGTGTGATTGCTTCCAAGGACTTGTCAAACGGTATCCACTTATGAAAACATTAGATCGATCGCGTAATTCTTACATTATTTGTGATATCGATGTCATTAATTTTTTGGTATTAGTATCATTATCGTCATTAGCCCATATACGTCCCACAGCTGGGTACAGGCCTCATCTACTTTAGAAGGTTTAGGCCTTAGTCCACGACGCTGGTCTAGTCCAGGTTGACGGACTACACACCTAAGCAATTCCTAAAAGATTTTAGCTGTTCAGGTTTCCTCACAATTTTTTCCTTGACAGTTAAAGTACGTGAGAAATACAAGATTTCAAAAATTCAGGTATGTGCTAAGGGCTTGAATCTACGATCGCTGAGATATATCTCCTCAATTATTTATAACATAAACCTCCAGGCCATAACCACTTAAAACAAAGAAGACAATGTGTGGCCTATACATGAAAAGGTTCTAAAACCCATAAATATATCATCTCAAAATACGCCACTTTGCATACTCAGATCCAATATAATCCAAAGTGGCGGTGCTCGGCGACCTGAAGAAATCAATTTTAAATTTAATCATTTGCCGAGCAAAAATCCGGTTATAGACGTGAAAACGCTGCTTGGACATTTGTGCAAGCTATTTCTGGATAGGGTCTGCGGATGTCCCGTTTTAAATGCGGGTAATTTTGTGATTTTATACCTGCGGAGGTCAAATGAGGTTATTTGATTGTATATTGGTAGCCTGTTAGAAGTATAATGGCCGAATACTGAAACGCAACTTAAAAATTAAGGTGAACTTAAACGTCTAATCCCGTCTTATTTTAATCGGTCGTTATCAACTTACATAGAATTAAGTAGCGTTTCAGTATTCGGCCGTAAAAGAGATAATGCTTTAATGTAGTATTTAGATATATTATGATAATAATCCTTATTCTTCGAACTGAATTTTGTGTCGACAAAATGTTAAATGTGAACCTCTTGCTGAACATGAAAATGAATTGTATGCCACCTATACACCTAAGTGATCTATTTAAGTTATATTACAAAAGTTATGATCATGTTCAATATAACTAATTATAATATATTTTTAATAACATACCAGTTACGCCAAAACCTAAAGATGCACAGACAAACAAATACGTGGATAAGTCAAACGAAAGCAACCCGCAGTCGTATCCCCCGTATCCCAATTGATTTCCATCCCCGCACCCCTACCCATGTAGGGGGTTTCAAAACTCATTTCTTTCACTCGCCGAGCCGCCTTTCGTTCCTACAATATTTTGCGTTTGAATTTATTCCCGTATTAAACGTTATGCTCTTATGATTTTTAACGTAACGGACGTAAATAGACTGTGATTGAAAACTTAGTCAGGTAATTATTATAATGAACGCATTAACGTTAAAAGATTCGGAAAGAAAAGATGTTTTCCTAACCATATTAACTATTATTTTCCTGGGTTTTCGAACATGGTCTATTAAAACTTTATATAAACTTCAGAAGTGACTATAATAAACTAAATATAATTATTTGTAAAACTGAACGTAAATTAAATTTCGTCTCGTCACTAGATATGTATATTTCTAAGTTTTATAAGTATCTTTATATTTTAATTAAGTAATTTCAAACGTTTTGTCTAGTTGCTCTGAAGTCTTCTTACTATGCTCCTCCTAGTAGCACACATAACACTTACATAACTGCATTATGTAACGAAGAGTATATTTTGAAATCTTTCCTTAATTTTGTACTAAAGAAAATTTGTATGTAAAATTTGTAAAATCATTTTGTATCTATACTATACGAGATTAATAATTTTTATTAATTAGTAGTCCACGTCAGAGCTTTAGGCTAAGATGACCACCTAACCTGCAATATGCTTATTCTACTTACCTTACAGTATCCCTACAAGGGTACGCAGAAAAGATATTGTTCCACGCACGTTTTGCCACCTATCAAGTCCCTGATAATGGGTGCGAGCCTATTATCGTTTGTCTAACGCATTATCAGCCTCAAAGTTGTGACAGTTTTCTAACAGAATTGAAGTTGCGGTCTTATAATCGCGTATTGCCGCAGAACATTTAAACGTAACGGTAAATTTGATTTTTCGCGGGATAAACTAAGGACATCAGCTGGAGCAACAAAAAGCAAGTGCAAGTTTTTTGGTACCAGTCTAGCGTCTCAGGTTTTAGTGCGAAAAATTAGTTTATTCGTTTCAAAAGGTAGGTATTCCCTCTGCTTTTAAAATCTGCAATATTAATAAAAAAATAATCCTGAAAATTAATAAAAAATTTAACGTTTTCTTATCACTAATACATTTACTACTTATAGGAGTCAAGGAAACACTTTTTTACAAGCTTTTATTTAACTTCACTTTTGTATGTATGTATGTATGTATGTATGTATGTATGTATGTATGTATGTATGTATGTATGTTTGTATGTTTACAAATCTTGCAATGAAGATTTGAACCACTTCCAATAGACCGATTGTGCTGAAACTTGGTATACCTACGTAACTTGGATGACAATACAATAATATGGTACCATGGAGCTGGTCTGATGATGAGGTTGGAAGATGACCATAGAAACATCGGTTCTTGTGGACCGATTGAGCTGAAATTTGGTATGTCTTTGTAACTTCGACAACAATACACAAATATGGTATCATGGTGCTGATCTGACGAAGAGTTGGAAGATGCCCATAGGAACTTCGATTTCTGTGGTCCAATTGAGCTGAAATTTGGTATGTCTTCGTAGCTTCGGTAACAATACAAAAATATGATATTATGGAACTGATCTATTGAGGAGTTGGAAGAAGCCCACAGGAACTCCGATACCTTTGGACCGATTGAGCTGAAATTTGGTATACCTATGTAATTTCGGTGACAATATAATAACAAGGTATCATAGAGCTGATCTGACGAAGAGTTGGAAGATGCCCATAGGAACTCCGATTCTTGTGGTCCAATTGAACTGAAATTTGGTGTGTCTTCGTTACTTCGGTAATAATACAAAAATATGGTATCATGAAGCTGATCTGATGAGGAGTTGGAAGAAGCCCATAGGAACTCCGATTCCTGTGGACCAAGTAAGCTAAAATTTGGTATGCCTTTGTATTTTTAGTGACAACATAATAACAAGGTATCGTTGATCTGGTGTCATGACAAGTTGGAAGGTGCCCATAGGAACACTAGTTTTCATGGACCGATTGAGTTGAATTTCGGTATGACTACGAAATGGATAGACTTAGAAATATTTCCAACTAAAAAGTTAAAAATAAATTAACGGTGAAAAACACATTTTAAAATCAAGCTTTTATTATGCACGAAAAATTAAAAAAATAAACTAAGAAAACATTCATAAAATTCGTATTTTTTTAAACTTTACAAGTAACAATTTACAAAAGTGTTCGGTTTATCAGTAGAAGTATGATACATAAACATATATTATCTATAACTAGTATATTAATATTCTTAAGTGATTTAAAAGCTTGTCGCGCAATTTCGTTAATGCAAAGACCTCGGCCGCGACGAGCTTTTAGATCACTTAAGAATATTAATATACTAGTTATAGATAATATATGTTTATGTATCATACTTCTACTGATAAACCGAACACTTTTGTAAATTGTTACTTGTAAAGTTTAAAAAAATACGAATTTTATGAATGTTTTCTTAGTTTATTTTTTTAATTTTTCGTGCATAATAAAAGCTTGATTTTAAAATGTGTTTTTCACCGTTAATTTTCTTGATGCATTTTAGCGTCAATCATCGTAAGCATATTATTTGTCTTAGTTTTCGATCATGGTCTTTTTACACTTAGTATCAATTATATTTACGACCTTTTATTCTTTGAGTTGCCTTTTCTCTTCCTTTGTAAATAGTTAACAATTCGGTTGGATCAGTAGTATGCAGTTTATTGACAGGTAAGTGATAGATAGTGCGCCGGCGGTACGGGGGCGCGGACGCTACAACCGTGCGCTTTGTTTACCTTATCGTAGCTGTCAGAACGCATGCAGGGATACACAACATTTTGAAATAAGTAATTTTGTAGTATTTTTGTGTTTTTTCAATTATATACTCAGTCTATCGCTGTCCACTGCTGAACGTGACCTACGTTCCCTAAGAAGTATAATTTATGAAGTGTATATTTTTGAAATCATTACATAAACTAACGCCCGTATTCTTCGTAGAGGTAAGTAGAGGGTGTTTCCGCATTTCGGCAACTACCTATGTTTTGAAATAAGACTGAAAAGAAAAAAGTATGCTGAGCATGACGAACCTTACTAATTTGTGTTGCGCGTAATAACAGGACATTTAGCAATGTGTAACAACTAATTGCAGCCCATCATTATTGTTTGAAATTTTTATTATTGGTTGCGTAATCGCAGTTGAATGAATAGGCGACATACAAACAGCGACATTCGTCCCTATACAAAAATGTCTATTTCACTTCTAATATTGTGGGTGCAGACATATTTCTGGCATCTACCGGGAATACATGAGGCTTATAAGGGTTTTGTATGCATATTTAATTCCCGTGTATTTCTGATTGTTGGTGATCCCTGTCGGCGTGTTTACCCCACAGATGTGGTGCACGTGTGGCGGCGCGTGTACCGCCAGCCGCACCGGCGACTCATTAACTACATATCCTCTTTGTTAACCTCACCTAACCTCACGCCTATCTATGGGCTAGGCTATACCGCAAGTACATAACAACTATCATTGGCTAAACTGGTGCTTCCAATGCAGAATAGTATTCTAAACGATTTAAAAATACGATTATTAATCTGTAAATTCGATTAACGTATCGTTATTTAAAGATAATGCGTTAATGAAGATTTACTACACTCCATTGGAAGGATTTAGCGAGATAAAAATTGAATGACCTATGCTGCACATTATGTAAAAATAAACTCACGCCTATCTTTGGTTGGGGTAGCTCAAGATTCTAAACATTTTTGTACCTCGACTAATATTATGGTTTAAAGGCAGACACGTAGGTTAGCAATAACATGGTGGACAAAGGCTTGAATCCTCAATGGTAGAGTATCGCTTCCAGTAGAAGAACGTATATGGGCTGATGACAAATCAATGAACAGCATGCCGCCTTCCCTTCTAGGAAAAAGGCTTCAGTATTGATCGCCAAATGTCATCCTTCAAACATACTTCAATAACTCAACTGACATTATCCTCTTCATTCATTACTACAGCAAATCTCTTTTAACTGACTTTATTTTCTTCATTCATCGAAACTGCAAATCTCTTCTGTATTATAACCATTCAACCTATCTATGTACCCTGCCTTCCCTTCTAAGATAAAGGCGTGAGTATCCGTGCATTACCACGTATGTAGGTTAGCAGTAAAGACGTGTGTTTAGAACCGGCGCACAATGCTAGATCTTTGTCCCACACCACAAAGCAATGATTGTGCTGCATAGCAGGTAGTGTTGCAGTAATATGTGTAGTTTGGTTGTTACTGCTTTTAAAAGCGTTATGTTCTTTGTTTGGATGCAAATCATCATCAGCCAATATTAAATTTTCATGGCAGTGAAATATATTTTTACTGTGATGTTTTTTGGGCTCGAGGTTTGGGCACACAGTCGAGAATCTCGGTAGAAGAATTGTATTGTTGACATACAAGGACAAAAGTTTGTACGGATCTGTGTATTTGTGTTGTACTTTCGCGCAAAAATTACTGATTGGTTTTGGATGACTTTTGGTATGGAAATAAATAGGACCTTAGCAAACGACGTAGAAATAATTTCATGTAATAAGATTCAGGTGAATCCGGGCGACAAAATGCTGTATTTTACTTACCAATCAGTATACAAAGTTGCTAAATCCATTTAAATAGAATCTTCCATCTTGTATGACGCAAATTTCTGGAATATCGCGATTACATTCAATGCATCTATGACACGTTGGATTTATTTATGAAACATCGTATTTAGCTGTTTAATTCCGTCTATTCCTCTAGGCTTTACATGTTTCTTGCAATGTGTGTGCAAGAGCGTTAATCTTCAAACATAACGCTACATATATTGCTTGCTTGATATCTCTTGTATATGTGTAATATACATGCATAACCTCAAGCCTGTATTCCTTAGTAGCGTAGGCACTTGCGCATTTGTGAACCCATATTTCGCCAAGTGTATGAGTCCCACAAAATAGGGGGTGAGTCTATTTATTTTTACAAACTACGACCTGCTAATAAAAAAATCCTTATGGAAACACCCAATACACTTTGCTCCCGGGAATCGAACCCAGGACGAACATGCTTTTACCGCAAAAGCACGAGGTATAAGTATTTACAGCATCAAGCCTTTTAAGTTTTAACAATCGTAGTTCTATCTATCTGAGTTACCTAAAGAACAATTTGTGCGACGAACAAGGTTGGTGTTATCAGAACTCCAGGGATTATGGACGTTATTGTGTTCTAATAATAGCTAGTAAACGGCCACACTGCAATTTCCAACATTAGGTCCTGCGCTGTGGGGTTAATTTTAGTATTTAAGCAAATACTGTTAGTGTACATTAGGGTGTCCCAGCTTAGTAGGGCGATTTTTTTTTTCTCGAAATTAGATACGCATACCCTCTATATTTTTTCTAATTGACCCTAATAACTCAAATACGAAATATTATCGAAATTGGATAGCGGTAACCCGTGCCGACTTGATGGCAAAGTTTTAAGAAAAAAATTGTATGGTAATTGTAGAGCACATATAAAAACTTAATTTTTATTTTCAAAATTATATCCTATTTCACCGGTATTATATATTTATTATTTAAACAGGAATATTTGAGATATTTTAATCTTAAAGTTTTCTTTTTACTGTTAGGATAAATCACAGGAAAAATTGCTTTAGTTTCCCTTTAAAGGTGACTTTTTCACGAAAATTTTGTATCAGTATAACTGCAATTTGCAGTATCACTAGCGACTTTTAGTGTCATTATTTATTTCTTAACTGCTTGAAAAGAAGTATAACTATTCTGTGAAGTAAGCAACTCATTGAGAAAAGTGTCAAAATTTTTAAAACGATTGAAGAAAAGCAAGACTAGTTTTTGATCGAAATAAAGTCGTTTATGTCTTTCTAAAAAAGTAAATCACGCAGATATCTTTCCAGGGGATATGAATTGATGGATCGTCTTTAATTAAGCTTTAAAATATTATCATTTTTGGTTCCTGGTCTCCATCATAGTGATATAGAGACAAGACAGCTACTTCATGAACCAAAGGCCAAAAATGCTGAAAAATATTCTGTATAGTCATTTCTGAGTTAATTTTATTGACAGTTTCCCAGAGTTTCAAAGTATTAGGCAAACATAAGTCGTGGTAAGGTGCCGTCACTGATAATATACAATGCATCCAAGCCTTAACATGGTATATAGCGATGCAAATCTAGATGTCTAATAGTGCGACTTTTTATTAGTAATTTACAATAAAAAAATAAGTTACGACATTTTTAATCAATTAATTGCTTCGGCCATCATGGTGTCTGGTACATAGAACTTGGAGATCGAATATTTATTTATTATTTATTTTATTTAAACTTCATTGTACACACAACACTTAAACTAAGGAGTACAGAAGATGAGTAGAGTACAATGGGCGGCCTTATCGCGCAAGGCGATCTCTTACAGGCAACCAAACAGGCATGGATTTGCAGGAAGAGAAATGAAAGGTAGTTGAGGTGTACTAAATAAATCAAAGACATATCGCAAATTAAAATGTAAGAATAAAATACAAAAAAAAAGAAAAATACAAATACATCTAAATAAATATACATAAACATAAATACTTACATACATATATACCTAGATAAATACATACATACATACATACACACATACATACACAATTTTCTTTCTGTATCACCACCAAAGAATATGATTATAGCTATTGTTAATTCTTGATAGCCAACCCTTAAATTTCCTTCATAATTCTGTCCGGTAAAACAATGTATATCTAATTATATAACTATATCTATTATCTAGATTTATTTTTATCAATTAAAGGGCACTGGCGTGTGCAATATACAAAAAGTAGTCCAAGCTTGTAACAAACTCTTGACGACACTGTACGAACACATCTTGCGATTTTTCCGCATTATTTGTTGATCTCTTCAGTCGGTATAAGGCAACTTATTTCTTAAAATTAGTTTATTAAAGCTTAAATAGGCATATAAGCCCTTTAACAAAAAATAATTAATCTCGAATAGTTAAATTTGCGATTTACAAAATTCAATTTTACTTCACGAATTTTATTAAACAGAACTGCCAATATTTGCTTTTTACAGAGAAGTTTTAAGCCGTTATTTTAATGTTTTGCTCCCCCCTATTAAAATTTGCCTTTGAAATCTTAATCTGATATATTGATTAAACAAAAAGAGGCGTTTACCAATACAATAAAAAGCAACCACGAAACTTCCATGCGAATATTGCGACGCGCCGAAGTTCATACAAAGTATGTAAGTACTGAAACACATGAATGCAAGTCGGCACGGGTTGCAGTGGTCCTAAGTTCATGAAATTTTATTTATGAATGTTTTAACACCATTCGAAAATAATTAGAGGGTATGCGTTGACAAAAAAAGATTTTGATTTTTTTGGGACACCCTAGTGTACATATATGCGTGAATTGTGTAAGGTTTGTGATTATACACTGATTTACAAACATATGAAAACCTCTCTTCGATGGCTGGGTAATGAGCTTCAAAAGTAGTAATGCCCTCGAGGCTCAGGCACGCGGTTGAGAATCTTGGCGATCACATTTTTAAACCTCAGGAAAACACACCTCTGAATCTTTCTCTCATATTTATCACATCTTTGAAGTTATTTGTGTATTCGCAATGAATTATCGCTTACTTGAACAGTGAAGGAAAAAGGAAAACATTAAGTAAAGAAGTTCTTAAGAGTGTACTTAAATTATAGCATTGCAAATTGTCTTGATAAATAAACCCAATACCACTTTTTGGTTTGTAGTCTCCAAAACCTCATTAGTCTAGCGTATTTAATTAAGGTCAAATGTAGAGGCCTGTGCCCATAAGTGGGATGTTTATAGGTTCCTAAAGAAAAATAAGGAACTTCCTCCTATCATTAATGGATAAATAGTATATTTAAGGTAATTCGTTGACTCATCGTATTGTTGTTTCGCTCGCAGTGA
Source organism: Cephonodes hylas (assembly GCA_030295005.1). Lineage (NCBI taxonomy): Eukaryota > Metazoa > Arthropoda > Insecta > Lepidoptera > Sphingidae > Cephonodes > Cephonodes hylas. Next base: position 7,472,776 of record AP025384.1, on the reverse strand, counting down.
CGTCAGAATGAGTGATTAGACACATTACGGATAATTAGTGGTACATACTATGCAAGTACGTACTAATGCGCACCAAACAGATTAGTGTAGGCCCGTACTGTTTGCAAACAAATTTATATTTTCAGATGTATGAAAAATATGAAAGTGAATCTATGGAAGTACTGCCACTGGTCGCATAGCTGAGCACGGGCGTTCTCTCTAACTGAGCCTTAAGCCTTATTTCACCATCCTTACCAAAAAAAATCGTAACTACTTTAGCAGTGTAGGTTTCATAATTCCAAATTTGTGCATTCAAATGAATGAACATATAATTTACAATGAAAGAAAACATTGTGAGGAAGCCTACACCACTCGGGATGGTAAACTAAGGCTTAAGACTTAGTTAGAGATAATTATGTTTCAAAAGTGAGAGATGTGTGCCTAGGGTCGGAATCTGCGACCGCCGAGACTCGATCGCGCGCTTAAACATCAAATCCATTTATTAACTTTATATATGCCCGTATACAACATTTTTGGCTACTGAAATTACCTGAATTAAAAAAGTTAACTACGCCATTACCTATCATAAAAACTATTCAAAAAAATATTGCTGGAAAAACATGTAGAGTGCTATATTAGAGTTTTCTGCAGACTCTACAATATAATATAATGTATTCAGTAGGTCTGTTTGTATCGCTGGATGGATTAGTCATCAGTAGGTGCATCTGACCATAGGACGTCCCACGACAAATGCGTTGCAATGCGACCTTCCGATCTGCCTCCACTCCTAGTGGATATTGTCATAAAACATAATACTATGTTTCGTTTGAGCAATGGTTTGTAAACATTGCTATACGATTGTAATCTAGAGTGAGTAGATATGAGTCTTCCATATGAAACGCATAGAGCAACTAATCTTACAGTTTTGTTACACATAGAATATTATACTTTTGACAGTCACAATGGCGCAGATAGTTAGACATTAGTTGGTGAAACTAAAAGTCGAGGGTTTGATCATTGTACCAAGGCAAATGCTTTTGGGGTTCACAAGTATCTGTTTTGGGTCTAAGTGTTTGGTGGGCCGAATATTTCTCGTAATTAATAAAAGATTTCACAATATCTTGATGTGGGAGTTACGACTATTATATACGAAATGTGACGGTTAGGTTAATGTGTTAAATTTTACTTGAAATCTTAGAACTCTATATACCTGAGAGATTCATTGTGCAGAAGTCTAATAATATGTATGTGTACTAAATCTCAATGTTTTCTTTCATCTTTATTTTGTTGCGAATACATAGGCAACTTGAAAGAAAAAATGCGAATACCCTATATCTACTGCTAACTTTTTATGACGATAGTCGTCTTAGTCTCCTGATCATAACAGCTTTTTGTTGTATTATTTTTAGCTTATTCAAAATACTTGGAAGTTATGATTGGAGTTAGAATTTGTCGCGCTCGGCCTGTGCAAACTTCGCAGTCGCTCCTGTCCAAACTATCTGGAGCTGGATGAATTATTCAAACGCGATGCTAATTATATACCTCGACTGTATTATTTCCGCCTTTGACTGCGGAAATTAGGGGAAATACTTCTCCATCTTATATATTTTTGTCTTAAAATTGTTCCTAATCTTGAGTTATTTAGGCCTCACCCTTTTGTGCTGTGAAGTTGTTGTATTGAGATAAATAAAAATAGTGATTTGATGTGATGTAACTGTTCGTCTTAATCATCTTGGCTATAACTAGGTTGATTCAATTTTGATTAAATTGGCTTTTATTGAATCAAGGAAAGCTATTCTGCCTATGGCTTGACTTCTTGAGGATTGGCAGCAAAAGCTTGTCCAAAAATTTTGCGGATGATCAAAGACCCCTAAAATCACTGTTGAAACTTGAATGTAGCAAAACACCTCTGAAAAATGGAACAAAACTTTTGGACGAAACTCCGTTTTAAACTAAATGCAAAGTCTGGAATAATAACTAGATAAGTAGGGGGAACAAGATGGCGGTGCTAAATTTCGGGCGCCATTTGCATATAGTCGGCCATTTTGTAATGTTTGAGCTGTTTATTCAATGAATCAGCGGTTTAATCTGACGGAATCTTTCCTCTTTTGAATAATTATTTTTGTTTTACTCATTGCGTTAATTTTATTCAATTGTTACGATTTATGTTATTGGGTAGATGTTTTTTTCTGCCCTCCGAACAGACTGTACGATTTACTTGACATCTTATAGATTCAATAAATATGATTTTAATACAATCTAAAGCTCGTAATTTCATTACGGTGATCCTTTTCCTTGAATGAAAATGGCTGAGTTAAGGATTTACCGCGGAGAACGAGCTGAGAAAATTGTATTGCCTGTTCAGAGATAGGCCTCAATCATTTCTTTATAAAAAACATCATTTGAATTGCCATTAAATTAAAATCAGAAGCAGTTTAACCGCTCCCAATTTTTATATTAAAACAATACTTCTCATCTTTCCGTTAAACTGAAGATTGCATAGAAATCATCAACAATACGCAATGTACATATGTTAAACATTGCAGTAATCCCTAATCTTTTATCAAGATTACTCCTCGAAATCCAGGTGTTTCTACATTACGTGTAGTAACGCATCCGCCTCGCGCTTGACCGTAACTTTATTTTTAACTGAAGTAGAGGCCATCTGCTATATACACGCTACATCAAAGAACAAAAGAATTAGCTTCATGAAGAAAGTAAAAATAAATCGTATGCGATACAAGGCGCTCCGTTTTGTAAAGGTAAATTACGGATTTAATTTTATCAAAATTGTTTGGAATTTAAGTGTTTGTGAAATTCAAATATTATTTTAGTTTTTGGAAGGAATTTTTATTGGTAAATATATCGATTGAATTTCATTTCAAACTTTTACTCGCAAGTAAGAAATTAGTTTCATATATTCAATTTCATTGGAATAGTTGATCAACAACCTATTAATTTACATTTTATTCATTACTTTTTAAAAGTAGCCTATAACTAAAACAAGTCTAGCTGTTTCCGTTTTAAAAAATCTGTTAAATAATAATGCTTTATGAATGAAAAAACATTGCTAAAAGTTCTTAGGAATTTCTTAGGTGTGTAGTCCGCCAACCCGCACTAGGCCAGCGTGGCGGACTATGGCCTAAACCCTCTCAATGGTAGAGGAGACCCGTTCTCAGCAGTGGGCGTATATGGGTTGATGAAGAAGAAGAAGAAAATACGTTTAAAAACAAGATAGGGTAGTTATTTTTCCAAAGATAAAAGTAATTTGAAAACTTAAGTGTTTTCTTAATATCTTAATTATTTTGTCAATGAATATAAAAAAATCGAACAACTTACAGTCTTTTATCACTCTGAAGCAGTGTGTACAAAGCAAGCTTTATTTTTTACAATTAATGGCACGATTATTTGAACACATGGTCTCGGTCTGAGGTCGTAGCTTAGATATGTTATGATTTACAACACGTAAAAAATGTCCATTAATAACTATATATCCTTGAATTATTAACAGCAGGAATGAATAGCACGTTCTGTTTATATTATAAATAGTATATAAAATACACTTTTTGTATTACGTCACATGACATCTTGTGTCCAGAATTAAATATTTAAATTGTGTGGAGCATTAATATTAAATTTATTCGGAAAAGATGGAAAAGTAAAGAAAGGAGACATAAGATTTCCTACAATTCCATTCAACAGACGTAAGTAATGTAAGCAAGTATGTTGATATTTAGAAGCATAGTGACATTATGATTACTGATTCTTATGACTGAGTATATCATTTCGTTAGGCAAATAACTAGTTATAGACGTTGCGTATGCATTCGATAAAACGACAAAAATAAATAGCATCAATTCCATTCATTAAATTAAAAGATCATTTTAACGCCATCTACCAGCAAGCATTAGAACTACAACAGTTAAATGCAATGCAGCGTTTCTTTTAATTTATTGCCGCAGATATATCTATAAATTGAGTTGCTCACGCCGCAATCCATTAGGTCTTGGGCAAATTTGACAAGTTTCAACAGTCACTGCGGGTTGCTTAATGCATTCCTGTGGTTCTCGTGATATGCCGCCAGTTCGTGGATAAGATCGCTCTCGATCTTACTTCACTCAACAACCGTCATTGAGAGAATTTGTTGGGACATGAGAAAGGTTGTTGTAACATTACACCCATTTTATACGGATTTATGTATGAATATTTAGTGAGGAATGGCTTTTATAATTTAGTGTACATTGCTGTGTTACCTAAATTGGCGTTTGAGATCAAAATTGAATATGATTCTATGGTTGATTAATAAAACACTTCTAAATAGAATATTTTAAAAGGAGCACCTTTTTTGCTAAACACTTTTAAAATGAGAATACGACTAGCGAAATTCTTTCGTAAAACTATATTTTGCTCACCTCTAAAATTATTAACACAAATTAATGTTTTTAATATAAAATATTTAAAACTCCTTGCTAAAAACCACCATCCTGTACATCCGTTGGGGCCCCTCGATAAAGAGGAGCGCGCCGTCCCGAAACCGGGCGTCGAACCCGCGCATCTGTTTGGCTGCGCACGCGCCGGCGCGCCCGCACCGTCTGCATCACTCAGCCAGCACTATTTACATGTTTATATATTATATGATGTATGATACGGAGCATGTGGTCGAATTTTTTGGAATCGTTAACAAATTTAGCAGCTGTTAGTAAGGACGCCGGAGATTGATCCAAGATACAGTCTTTGGTTCAGTTTGTTCAATGGAATAGAGATGTTTAAGTATAGTAAATGTTATATAAATCCTCTGAATGATGGAGGATGCCTGTGTTCAGAAATGGGACGTATGATGATGACGATGATTAATTATATATAGTGGCGTTACTTTCATAGAAGCCCAAAAATGTCATATCACGTCTGGAATCCCCGAAGGGGTGGACAGAAATGCATGTTTTGCCAATTATGTTTTGATCCACGTAACAGATGCCGAGCTTATGGCCGTTTTTGGGACCTCAGTGATTTTAATGGGAATTTTCTATTTGAAAAATCTAATATCCATCACTCGACACTTATGCCGTGAGACCACGAGGCAGTCGTATTTACAAACTAGTTTGTGTAACACTAGAAAATAAAGGTGAGGAGTTTCAATTAGAAAAGGTTATATCGAACACGGTTGTAAAAATACCAGCTGGGTAAAGGCCGAAGGGTGCAATATTAACAAACCTTTAGTAACTATAAATCCATAAATGATTTGGTCTATACTAATATTGTATAATTCAAACTCTATGTACATACATACCTCTGACTTGAGGAAGTTATGTGTGTATTCAAAATTAATTATCGTACGTACTAAACATTACGTTTTTTTACGAACTTTAACGGTGACGGAAAATATCGAGAAGCAACTTAGACATTTAAAAGTTCTTAGATGTATTAAGTTGACTGCCTCGTGGTCTCGTGGTACAAGCATGTGCCGCGCTATGTAGAGCTCCTGGGTTCGATTCCCGGGTCGGGCAAAGCGTTATTGGGTTTTTCCATTAGGAAATTCTCAGTAGCAGCACGGAGTCTGGAAATGAGCCCGAAAAACGGCAATAGGCTCGCCCCCTATTACGTGGGACTGAAACATACCTGGCGAAATGTGGGTGCAGAAATGCATCTCTGCCTACCCCTTCGGGCATTATAGGCGTGAGGTATGTTTGTTTGTTTATGTATTAAGTAGGTATTTCTTAGGCGTGTAGTTCGTCAACTACGCTAGCCCAGTGTGGTGGACTTTAGTCCTAAATCCTCACAGTTATAGAGGTGGCCCGAGGCCAGTATGATGCATATGGGCTGATAATAATGATGATCTTGATTTATTTTGATGATCTTATCTCTATTATTATTCGTGGCACTAGAGTAACTTCTGAATTAGATATTGCTATTTAGTCCTACGGTACTGGTAGTAACCTTTAACAAACTTTAAAACTGCAAGCTACATTACTGTGACCTTTTAGTAAATATGAACTTAACGCTACCATGTTCCCCCATTCCCTTGGGAACCTACCAACTCCTAAGGTCAATTAGTCTAGTCGTTTGACAAAATGTCAAAAATAAGGTCGATACAACAGCGAGTGAATGTTAAGTCGTGACATTTGAAGCACAGATTGCGAATCTGCTTACGGTCGGCTGCCCACCCTCCTTCGGCTATTGTTTTCCGCCTAAGTTATTTATTGTGATGAACTTTTTGCATAATGGCCTGTTCTGTTTATTTCTCTTTTGATTTATATGGAAAATTTTGGATGGTGGCATTATGAGAGAATTACGTGGAGAACTAAATGTCAGGCAAACCTTTCTGTGTTGTGTGTTATAACATTATTATATAACTCCTGTTTTATCTTCGATAGTTCATAACTTGACGCCAGTATTCTTCGTAGGGGTTGACAGAGATATCTTGTTGACGTATCTTTAGTCACTCTCGCCTCATCATCGTCATTATCATCAGTCCATATACTCGTACGTCCCACTACTAGACACGAGTCTCCTCTACCTTTCTTCCGTTTTCGCCTAGTTTCTATAAGTCGAACTAAGTCATATTTCGTCTATAGTATAGAACCTAAAACTTTGAATTTGACTATTAAAATAGCTGAGTAAGTAATAAAGTATATAAAATAAACTGATCGCAGTTTACATGGAGCGAGTATTAAGTTAATTCCTTTACCTTCATTCTCTTTTTAGTACAGTTTTGCCAGTAGCTATACTTATTACACCAACTTTAGATCTTCATTTAATCCGAGCCCTGCAGGATCCTCTAGAAATTAAGAGGGTTTCGTCCATAGTCTACCACGCTGGCCTAGCGCAGGTTGGCAGACTACACACCTGAGATATTATAGGAATCAACCTACTATAATTGATTCCAGAATTGTGTACATCCAAAATACGGGTCACCGCCCGTCTCGGAGTTATGAATAAAACAACATATTTTTATTTCTTTGTTCCCTAATCGGATATTTGCATTTAGGTTTTAGTGTCGCACAATAATGGCGGTGTTTGCATTTCAGTCATAACAAGTGTTTTGTTTCTTGCACAAATACATAAATATTGTTTATTTTTTCAAGATTTCTAACTTTTGTTCACTATTTTAGTTAAGAATTTATTGATTTTAGCAGTAAATGAAAACACATAATCACTACTTTCATGGTCTTATCTACCTCCTTATTCTTGTAAAATTATAAGGGTGTGGCTGTTACAATGAAAATTTTGCTTTTATAATCATCTTACTAGCTGTTGGGTCCGGCTACGGCTTGATAGAAATTTGAATACCAAACCGTACTGTATTTTTATAAACCTATATCCTGTCTCACGACTTTTGCTGTGTCTGTACGAAAAGCTATTTAAATCGGTACAGCGATTTAGGCGTGAAAGCGTAACAGACCGACAAAGTAATAGACATAAATAGTAACTTACTTTCGCATACATCAGATTAGCACGTATTTTGAGAAGGGTAGATTCATGCAGCTGAATTCCTAAATGTAGTATAAATAGTTTATAGTATAGACTTCCAAGATCTCGTTGATAATTAACGCTTATTTGTTAAAAGTTGTATTTATTTTATAATTTGTATATTAAAAGGAAAATTGCAAAACATTCAACCTCTTCAACCAGCCAAGTGAAAAAGTAATTAATTTCATCGGCGAATCCTTATTACGTACACATCATTAAGCGCGTCATTATACCAGTGTCAATCGTGCATTACTCAAGGAATTTATACAAAAATAACAGTCCAGAAAGGCGGGCTATTAAAACGTAACGACCCCAGCCGGCCATCTTTACGTTTTCGCGCCCTTTTTGACATTAGCCGCGGCCATCTTGGCGATAACGCGTCGTCAACATGGCGGCTTTATGGGCGATCGTAAACTACGCCAAAATTAACTGAGCTTTTGGCAGCTGACGGCTTTTAAATCTTAATAATATTCGTACTCGAGTTAGTGGTTGACATTAGTTGAAACAAAAATGTTACCTGGTCTATTGAGATTGGCATAAGACACTTGCGTTTTAAAGACAATTCAGTTATTGATGGATAATAAAACTAGATATTTAACGATTCCATTAGTTCTTACGTAGGCCCTTCCTCTTTGCTATAAAATAGATGTTGACAAAATTGATAGGTGTTTCTTGTCAAATTTCATAAATTATTTGCGTATACCTACTAAGTAGGTACTTAAATATGTATAATAAGCAGGGTTGGGCAGTATTTAAATTACTTGTAATTAAAATACGTAATTGAAATACAAATACGTATTTTGTATTTGTATTTCAATTACTTCCTTAAAATGTAATTTGTAATTCGTATTTCAAATACCTGACGCCGAGGTATTTTGTAATTAGTATTTTAAATACTTGAGGCTTTAAAATACATTAATATTAAAATACAATTAACCACCACGAGTGCAATAGTGGTAAGTGGCGAGAAACGACATAATTCTCTCAATGAGTGAAACTAGGACCAGGCCTCCAGTCCCCGGCAGCCCCACTATTCCTGGTTACGGTAGCGGCCATGGTAACGGCGGGGCAGGGGGTGCTAAGAATCCCCGGGTTGGCCCCGGCTACCACACCCATCGACAACTGGCCATGGTTACACACAACATACGCACTTTGAGGACAAACGGGAAGATTGTTGATTGAATTGAGTGGATAACACTGGGACATACTGGGGTTGTCGGAAGTCCGAAAAATCGGGGAGGACATGACAACCCTGAAGTCCGATGTCCCGAGGAGGAGTCGGATTTCTCGTCCACAGGTCCCATTAGCAACATCGTATCCAATGAAAGTGTGTCGAACAAGGCAGTGTACCTCATACTCAGAATATCCAAAAGATATTCGTTGAAGGTCATATAGGTATACGCGCCGACCTCGACACACCCAGATGAAGAAGTAGAGGAGATCTATGAGAACATACGTCGAGCCACACATACTTCGAAAACGTACTTCAATGTTGTTATGGGAGACTTCAACGCAAAGTTGGGCATGAGAAGCGATGCGCAGTTGAAAGTGGGGCAATTTGGACATGGGCAACGCAACCCCAGGGGTTAGAGATAGACCGATTTTCTGGAGAAAGAGGGACTCTTTGCGATGAATTCTTTCTTCCAGAAGCCGGCTCATAGGAAATGGACCTGGCTGAGTCCTGACGGTTCTACGAGAAATGAGATAGACTTCAGTGATGTCTTTGTGATCAACAGAGTGAAAACCGGCAGTGATCACCGAATGGTTAGAGGCTCATTGAATATCAACGTCCAATTAGAAAGGCGTCGCTTGATGAAGTCTACGCTTCGACCTACTCGCGCCCACATCCAAAACCCCGAGAGCTTTTAACTTGAGCTGAAAATTCGCTTTGAGTGTCTAGAAGAAAACCGTGTAGTGGACGAGTTAAACAGCGGTTTGGTAGAAGCTATCCGCGGCGGGATCTAAGCATTTTAGACCTCGCCGTAGAGATAGACCACAAAAACTCTCGTTCACACTCTTGACCTCATGGCTGAACGTCGATTCGATTCCGTCGTCGATCGGTTTCGGAAAAGGCTCTAGCACCTTAGATCACATCCATATGCTTCAGCAAGTTATACAAAAAACCGAGGAATATAACTTGCCGCTTTGTTTAGCGTTTGTAGACTATGAAAAAGCTGTTGATTCGATCTAGACGTGGGCTGTGCTAGAGTCCCTCCAGCGGTGCCACATTGACTGCCGGTACATCAAGGTGTTGGAAAGCATATACAGCAACGCCACCATGTCGGTCCGAGTACAAAATCAGAGCACGAAGGAATAGCCACTATAGAGAGGCGTAAGACAGGGAGATGTTATACTCATATCTCCGAAACTGTTTACTACTGTGCTGGAAAACGCCTTCAAGCTCTTGGAGTGGAAAGGATTCGGCATCAACATCAACGGCGAGTATATCACACACCTTCGGTTTGCCGACGATATTTTAGTCATGGCAGAATCGCTGAAGGACCTTAGCACTACGCTCGAAAACCTCAATCGAGTCTCCCAATAGGTGGGTTTGAAATGAACATGGACAAGACGAAAATCATGTCGAATGTTCATGTTGTCCCCACCCCAATCGCAGTTGGGGGCTTGACTCTCGAAGTTATTGACGAATATGTCTATTTAGGACAGGTGGTCCGGTTAGGCATGTCGACCTTCGAGAGAGAGGTAAATCGTCGAATCCAACTCAGTTGGGCAGCGTTCGGGAAGTTGCGAGACGTCTTCTCGTCCGAAATACCTCAGTGCCTGAAGACGAAAGTCTTCAATAGAACTTGTGTGTTACCAGTGACGAAGTGCGGCACTGAGACGTGGCATCTCATTAAAGGCGTTATTGGACGGCTCAGAGTCACTCAACGAGTTATGGAGAGGGCTATGCTCGGGGTTTCCCTACGAGATCGCCTCAGAAATGAAGAGATCCGTAGGAGAACTAAAGTAACTGTCAAAGTCCAATGGATTAGCACGTTGAAGAGGAAATGGGCCGTCCACATAGCGCGGAGAACTGATGGCCGATGGGGCCAGAAAGTTCTCCAGTGGAGGCCACGTGCAGGAAAGTGCAGCGTGGGACGTCCCCCGACAAGGTGGTCGGACGACCTTGTCAAGGTCTCGGGACGTCGATAGCTGCAAGCGGCTTCCGACTGATCCCGGTGGAAGTCATTGGGAGAGACCTATGTCCAGCAGTGGACTTCGATAAGCTGATGATGATGATGAAACTTTTTTCCTCATCTTTCCAGACCATGCAGATTACTTATTAAGTATTTTGTAATTTGTATTTGGTATTTTAATTACAAATAGCTAAAATACTGTATTTTGTATTTTATATTTCAAATACCTTACTTAAAAGTATTTTGTATTTCGTATTTTAATTACTTGTGATAAAGTATTTTGTATTTTGCATTTCAATTAAAGTAAAGCATGTATTTTGCCCAGCCCTGATAATAAGTATGTAGAGACAAAAATATAGAGGACTGAAGAAAAACGAAAAAGGATTTCAATTAGGTTTGGTTACATAAAATTATGAAGTAATAAACATGATAAAAAAATTCAGCTACATGTAACATAAATGGGTTAATTTGCCTAACATTTCACTAACATACTTATAATACACATCCACCAAGATGATGGATAATACAGATGTTTTTCTTTGTTTCGTATCAATAAGCAAGTTGTAATTTTTGCGACACGCCTATAAATATGTAGTGTAGCTGAGGCGTTTGGTTATTTTAAAGGTTACATCTCAGTAGAAGCGTTGAGATATTTCTACTAGCCAATTTAGAGAGTCGTATTTTGACATCCAAGTTATGTTTAAAAATTCACTTAATAAAATCTTCGATCCTAATATCGTTTTTAGATACTTTTTAGAAAAAAATAACATCATCCAAAAGATGTCTACTTTTGGATATAGGCCTTCTCCAATGACTTACAAAGCGCTTAATCACAATGTCCCAATGAAAAGTTCATTCCTTCTGCCAAAGGGGATCCCAAACCAAAATCTCTCATTTAAACCAAAAATCAACGAAACAATGGGTCTACATATAATTATACTTTTTATCAAAAGATTGTATGGAAGAGATCGTTAAGCGATAAGATCACCTTATTGTCAGTTTTATTGTTCAATTTGTTAACAGCATTATTAACAATGTTTTTTCTTGATAGCCCCGTGGCGCAGTTGGTTGGACAGCAGCTTGCGAAACAAGAACCCTCGGATTTGATCACTGCTCCGCGACAAATGTTTTTGTGACCCACAAACGTTTGTTTCGGCTCTGGAAACACTCAGACAAATCTCACTAAGTGGAACCGAGAAGACTCTCGTAGTTTTAGATACCTATGAAACAGGATTAGTATGCTAGTCTAGAGATAGTCGGGATTGTTTTATCGTCGATGTGTTTGTAATCCTGTTACTATGCCTACTTAAGTTTTTGATCAGGGTCTGAATAAACCATATATAAAATGACAGCCCCGTGGCGCAGTTGGCTAGACACCAGCTTGCGAAACGAGCGGCCGCGGGTTCGATCCCCGCGCCGAGACAAATGTTTGTGTGATCCACAAATATTTGTTTCGGGTCTGGGTGTTTGTGAGACCGAAAAGTCTCTCGTAGTTTCTGATACCCACGACACAAGACTCGTATCTTAGTGTGGGGTCAGGACTATGTGTGTGACTGCTGGGTGTATTTATTATTTATGTATTTATTATAAAAAATCTTATAAAGCATAGTTTACAGTGCGACACGGCGCTGGATTGTGCCGATCGGAAGCTAACGTCGATATGTTATTGAGAACTAAGAAGCGCAAATAGGTCACAAGTTGGCTATTTTGAAATGTTTGAGCAACGGCCGAGCTGCGCGGACTGCCCAATTATTTATTAATAGAATTATAACACGCGAATTAGGTCGCGTTTTTATATGACGTCGGCTGGAAGTATGGCGAATATCGAATGCTGTAATCGATTGAAATTAATTTTACGATATTTCTAGTTTATCCAGTGGCGGTACTTCCATATTAGAAAGCCCAGTTTGTCTTATTAAATTATGAATTATGTTGTTTAACAAGCAATTTCACATATAAATGAGAATGTCCTGACTTCACAATAAACAATTATTGTAGGCATTACACAATTAACAAGGAACGCTTTTGGACTTCTGTGGAATACCACCAATAATTTATCATAAAATTAATCTCCTTCAAAATAGTAAGTAGAATTAAGTCAGTATTAAACTGGGTGAAAATTGTTTATTTAGTTAAGCTTATTTAAGTATTAAAGTTTGCTATATAAAATGAGAAGTAGGTACATGTTTCCGCATAATGAAAGCGTAACATCTGGATATGCAATATGCGGATCTCGTTTCGGACGGTTAAATGCCTTTACGTCCCTCTAGGAAGATTTTATGCTTTTGCGTTTTTATCAAACATAATATTAAAAAGACTCGGCCGAATTGAAAATATCCTCCTTTTTTGAAGCCGGCTAAAAAGATCCGTCCCCAGCAGTGTTAAGTGTAGTCCAGTACTTACCTTTGTCTTGTTTGTCACTGTTAACCATGTTTTGCGTATTTTTTAACATGCAAGTCAAGGGACAATATTTTTTTCTTTCTTTGCACTACTTCGTCCACTGCAGATCATAGGCCTCTCCAAGAAAGTAACAATTTAATCTCCTTTATGCAGCAGCTGGTGATATTGGGGATAATTGGTATAATAAATTATAAATAAATAATATATAAATCGTGATTTAGAATTACTTGTGTCAATGTCGTATTATTGTGGTGTACAATTAAGAATATCAATAAATAAATAAATTAATATACTCAACAGTCACACCAAAGTTCTGACCTCACACTAGGGGGGTAAACCTCATTGTATTTTTAATCTATTACAAGTCCTGTGTCGTGGGTATCAGTGACTCCGAGGACCGAGACATCTCCTGAATAGCTCTAGAAAACACGGGCGTAAAAGTTTGTGATTGCGTTAATCCTGAGTCCATAGACTAGATTAAACAAGGGAATTAATGTGGTTACGTGTCGGTCAGTGGACACGCCCGGCCGAAATCCATACCATAGGAACTAGGTTAATCACATTACCATATAGAAAAACAGTATAAAACAATGCCACAGGCTGCGCGGTTTTGCCAAGCTACGGGGAACTTTACGCAATCTATTATTGAATTCTAAAATGTTTCAAATAAAGGATTTTTTAAAATAAAACTGGTAGTTTTCAAGCTGTTAAGGAAGATGAATGACGATAAGTAAATTGCGGCCTGAATTGAATTGAATATCATAAACCAGAATTGAACAAGTCTTGACGGTTGGTGTTTCTGAATAAGATGTTTTACAATAGCACTTCAATGTAAACGTCAAATATGTATCAATTTAATGCTTTCAGCGTCGGTTCCGCTATCCCTTGCATTTATTCTTATGTATCAGCTGATATACGTCTTACTGCATGGCTCCTCTTCTACTCGTATAACTGAGGTGAGTATTTATTTATTTAAACCTTTTTTGTACACGTAATGATAAAGGAAAGAAGTACAATATTACAGATAAGTAAAACATTAGGATTGGGAAATTTTATTTGTTCAAGTTTCTCACAATTTTTTCTTTTACCTACAAGGTGGACTGATGATTGAAGATCGCAGGAAGGCGCTGGATGCAGACCGCTTCCGACAGAATACTTTCAGTCTTTCGGGGAGGCCTTGATATATCAGGAGTTTACATACCATATTACACGTACATAACTTCAAAATGTGGTGTTTACCAAGTTAGCTCTCGGCCGCACACCTATTAAAGACATGACTTTCGACTTTCAACCCGTACCTATCAAAAGTTTCGACTTTAAACAGCTGATATTCGTATGGGATAATAAAGTGTATACAGTGTGGTAACCCCGTCAGGTCGGTCCTATGGCGTGACCCCGTGACCGGGTCGTCGACCCTTCCGTCAGAGCGACTATTGTTCCCCACCCACCACTATTAATTTAAACGCCTTTACGGTGTATCCGGTCATTTTTAGAGCATCCATTAAAACAATGCTCTTTTTAATTCGCTTAGCGGTTGCTGATTGAGGATTTGGTGGCCAATTTGTTAGTGTCCGTGGTCGGAGCATCAGTTCGAAATAGCCTCGGGTTCGATTGACGAAAAATTTTGGAGGGATTTTGAAAAGAATCACTGTATATATCGTAACTTAAATACTTGTCTACCTGCCCCTGTTGGGGTATAGATTCAACGGTGACGTTATTGTTACAATTTTTATGAGATATTGATTGATCAAGGTCTTTGCGGAATCACAACATTATCCAATTATTCTTGAATTTTGATTAAATGATTGGAATACCATCCCGATATCAAAGTATGGTACCTACATATATAGTTGATATACATATATTTGACAGCCCCGTGGCGCAGTTGGCTAGACACCAGCTTTCGAAACGAGAGGCCGCGGGTTCGATCCCCGCACCGAGACAAATGTTTGTGTGATCCACAAATATTTGTTTCGGGTCTGGGTGTTTGTGAGACCGAAAAGTCTCTCGTAGTTTCTGATACCCACGACACAAGACTTGTATCTTAGTGTGGGGTCAGAGCTATGTATGTGACTGCTGGGTGTATTTATTTATATATATAGAATGGATAAGATTTAAATTTACCAACAATTTAATATGTGATCAAGAATCTGACTTAATCCGGCTAGTATCAATCCGTCGTTATATTGTCGACTGGTAAAAATAATATTTGGAATAATTTCTTGTCAATTAACACAAACAGACTGTATAAAAAGTATAGTTTGTGGTCAGGACATCATTCGTAATACGATTCCATTCAAATATGTCCTATTAATTGGTTTCAAACCCATTATGATAATATCGTTAGTGCTAATTTTAACACAGCATCAATATTTAGATTTGCAAATGGAAACTGCTAAATATTCTATTGTGCATTCACTGCGTCACGGATGGAAATATAAAAGCAATTCAATTTGCCGTAAGCGCCATTACCTTTGAATCCGTTCGATGGTTCACTCATTCATTCAATCCCATTCGTCGCTCGCGTCAATGAAGTACATGATTGAGTTGCATGCAAAATTGATATCGGATTTATCATCGCGTTTTGAATTCATTATAGATATGTTATTACAAGTCGTTCAGTCTCTCATTCGTTCATTAGTTCCCATTCAGCGGTGACCGGATACATTTTTAATTTGTGGTCGGATAATTGGGTTATGTGTGATATTTGGCGGATGTGGATGTGTTATTTTGACGGTAGCCGCAAATAAGCGTTGGATTTAAAATCGATGAACTATAAATTAGAGTTTTGTTGATAGTTAATTTGCGTTATTCAGCATAAAGCAAGAATATTCCGGTGTGTCTTAGATCATGATTCCCTTTACTGTCATAACTTATCCTTTTATAATTTATGCTTTTATCGCACCTAAGAATACTTCAAGATGTAGCATTTTTTTTTACTTATTATTAACTTACCATAACGCATTTAAAAACAAATTGGTTACTAGTTTGTTACTAGATTCAATGAAATAATTTATTGTCATAAACTTTTAATAGTAATACGTCTACACATACCTATTAAGAAACTTACAAAAAAAATAATGTTGTCCTTTGCATATACTTTAAAAATCCATGAAAGTTGGAAAAACGACAAAATATTTATAGACTTATGGACTATATATTTATAGACTAAATTTTCTTCCTTTAACTACATACGAATAGATACAAATATCAAATATTGTTTATCATTTATATTGCGTCAAATATCCTAATAATTGGCATAAACGTTAATTAAACTCTAATAATGTTATTTTAGTGTCGAAATTCGCCACAGATTCGAAAACGTCATACCTGATTCCGTTCACTCATTCGTTCGTTCAATCGCATTCCGTTCTGTTCGCTGGGCGCATTCCTAACGCAGATTCTGACAATGTATGTGGAAGCATTTCGCGTTCATATGCGATCGAATTGTTCAGTTTTGGTATTTCCGCTCTATTTCAGGCTGCATTTATTACTTTGGGAATTAACTCGTTCATTCAGTATGTTTGCGAGATCGTTTTCAAATATTAGATTTTTTTATTTCCTTTTTTAATAGGAGTGTTTCTACCTTCTAAATACAGGCGAAAATGTAGTTTTTATAATCTTTTAATTCGTTTTCCATCTGATTGCTTTCTGATGTTTCGTAGTTGGTGATATTAATGCTTAATTTCAGCGGGGCCTGTGAGCTTTACGGATATGCATATTTTATAACATTTAACACTCAAGTAAATTCAGACGTTCTTCTGTTAAGCTTTTAAAGACGAAAGGGTAATAGAGAGTGTTTTTTTCTCAATAGCCAAAAAGACTTTTCATAATGTTCATCAAGTTGAAATTATAAACTTGCTCAATTTTTAATAGCTAAACGTAACGGAAGCTTAAAAAACTCAAAAGTCAGTCTTTAAAAACGGCAATATGATTGTCGTACCTGCGATACTCAACTCCATAATTTTTTTAGGTGTGTAGTCCGCCAATTCGCACTAAGCCAGCCTGGACCAAGGCCTAATCTTCCTCAGTAGAAGTGCCCAGCAGTGGAAATTACCTGTATAAGATCATGATGAAACGTAATTCCGTAGTTTTAACCGTATTAAAACGCAATCTCAAGGAAGGCAGCCTATCTATATTTTCTAGCTTAGTGCTTTAGCTACAAGCCCTAAGCTCGGAGAGTGGAATGACCTAGTAAACTTGACACCAGCACTCTACCTGAGCATACGAATCGATAACGCAAAAACTAGAAGAATTAAACTTTAACACTTTGGAATAAGGTCCTGTTTAGCTTGTAGTAGGGTAGTCTAGCTAGTTCGCGTATAGCACAGAATAAATATATTGAAGATAGAAGTATTAATATGTATGTATGGTTGTTCATTCATTTAACGTAAGAATTTGTTGATCTTACCTGATTGTTTGTTAATGGAAACGAAACAAATATGGATTGCTATTTCACAACCTTTGAGTTGTTGTTGGTTAGAAATAAGATGAATGTTTGCGAATTCGACACGCACGGAGACAGAAGTGTACAAATATTTGTTTCTGGTTGTAGCGTTATATGAGTCAGCATCTTGTAGATCTGATCCGTAACACTATACACTCTATGATACTTTCGAAAGGGTTGGTTAAAGTTTATTTGTATACTAAAGATTTACCAGCTGTGTTTTTTGTTCCATGTAATAGTGCAGTAAGCAGTGATGGCTTCGAGGTTTAGGTGCGCGGTCGAGAATCTCGGCGGTCGCGGGTTCGAACCCTAGGTACACACCTCTGACTTTTCGAAGTTATGTGTGTATTCAAAATTGAATTATCACTTGCTTTAACGGTGAAGGAAAACATCGTGATGAAACCTGCACACCTAAAAGTTTTTAGGAATTTCTTAGGTGTGTAGTCCGCCAACCCGCACTAGGCCAGCGTGGTGGACTATGGCCTAAACCCTCTCAATGGTAGAGGAGACCCGTGCTCAGCAGTAGGCGTATATGGGTTGATGAAGAAGAAGAAGAAGAAGAATAGTGCAGTTAATGCTGTTCATTGAACTAATAAGTTAAGAATCGAACCTATAACCGCACGGGTTTCAAGACCAACAAGGTAGACAATACCAGTATAACCTATTTACCTATATTCCCATTTACGATGTAATTGCACTTAAGACTACTACTTCTTAGGCGCCCCATACACCTACTATAATATTGCACAATCGTTTTATTGTTCAATAATATTGAACACCCCCTTTGATTCCAGACGTTCAATAAATTCTGTCAATAAAATTGACTAACCAGTCTGATCAATATTTTCGTGCGAGCAACATGTCTGACGACGAAGTTTTGGCGGCAGCCACGCTGGTGATTTTGGTGAAAAGAAAAAAAAATATATATTGCGCAATATTAAGCCTACACAGCGCAATAAAAAAATATTGCACAATAAAAATTAAGCTCCCTCAATCTTTTGTTCAATCACTGCGCAATGTTTCAATATTATCCCTACACAGTGCAGGTTTCCTTAGGATGCTTTCCTTCACTTAGAAAAGTCTGAGTTGTAAGCATCAGGCATACCCTCATTTGATGCCTGAGTTTTGAACCCGCGACCCCCGAGATTCTCGATATATAACTTCACATCACACATCATCAGCCAAAGGACGTCCACTGCTGAACATAGGCCTCCCCCAGAGACTTCCAAAGTGTTCTATTGGAAGCGGCCTGCATCCAGGGGTGAAATCAAATGAATGAAATGCCAAGCGCGGCGAGAATCGGCAATCCCCCCCCCCCCCACAATTAAGCAAACATCCAAAAAATTTTGTTTAACAAGGGAATTTTCGCCTACCCTCGTATTTCGTAATCGCTACCAACACTTGAGCTGTAAAATTTCTTAACGCGTCTGCTCTCCGTCTGCGATGGTGTCGGCCTCGTTTAAAATCCCTAAATTTCCACCACTTCTATAAAATTTAACGTGAAATTTATGACCCCAACCCTTTACATCGGTCCTTATATCTATAGCTATTAGGTCGGTTATCCTGTGCCCTGAAATATCTACAGAGTGTTTCTAGTGTTTTTATCCGCTCGTCCAGTTTTTAAACCTGTTGAGTAAGCTGTTTGGTTTAAGCTGCATATTTTAATGGTGTTTGTATTGTTTTGTAATCTGGGAAGGAAATAATAAAATACACTTACCCAACACACTAGCAAGTGAAGAAAAATATCAGGTTGAAACCTTCACACCAAAAGGGGCTTAGAAAATTCTTAGGTCTGTATTCAGCCTATCGGCAATAGGCCAGCGTGGTGGTCTCATCGATTTTAAAAAATACTATAGTTATAATTTTAAATTATAATAAAAAAAATGACTTTTCGTGTTGCTAAGGGAATTTCTTGACGTTTCTTCTCTACAGCCGTATCACGTTCTAAAGCGGCAAGAGTTTAAAACTGACGATTCAAAGGATGTTTTAAAAGTCTATTTCAATAATTTTCACTGTGACTTTGGCCGTAAGCTTATAATAATATAAATCATAGTACATTTATACCCTGTATAAAATATATTTCCAAAACGAGATAAGACTCACCTTGTATAACTGTGCGAGTGGGACGGCATGCGTGGCGGCGCGACTGCGAGTATAAATCAATCGATCGATTTCTGAGCGATCGCCGCGTGCGCGCCTGGTGCCGATCAAACGGTCGGCTATTTACAGACCACTGTTAAGGGTAGGGCTTGCTTTTTTTTCTTTTTATACGGGTTTTAGGGTAGGATGGGTAGTTTTAGCTTGGGTAATGAATATGTTACATAGGGCGTTAAGTTTATAAAGGCCAAAGATTACATCAATCACCCCCAAAGAATTTAGAATAACCTGAATTTTTTTTACAAATCTAACTTATTCAATTCTATCAGTTGTTCTGTATGTAAACAGAGATATATTCCTGCGTACATTTCGTCAGCTGTTTTTTAAGTATCACCTAACAGCAATGGCGAAAGAGGAAAAGAAGTGAAGCCCAAAAGAGTTACATGTTTATTAAGTAATGTTTAGTTTATAATTTTTTATTGTGGGGTCAGAATATCCTCATTAATGTGTCAGATTGCTATAATTAAACAAAGATTTAAAACTTAAAGATTATCATCAATTTTGTAAGGCAAGCTGGGCTTTTAGCATTCTACGGAAGTACAGCTAATGCCTAATAGATAGCTTCTTTCCGTCTTTGAGATAAACACTTTGTAGCAACTGAAAATTTCATATAGAAAATTCCCATGGACACTTAGCCCAATAAATTAACGTCTTCTTCTTTTTATTAGTCTTGCCCTTAACCGCGAGGGGCCTGCCCACTTTACGTTATAGAAAACGACTGGAATGATACAAAAATAGCACAAAAAACCATCTTCAGACGGCGGATAGTGGCGCGAGCCAAAAACTGTATTACAACATTCGTGATTGAAAACACTGACGGGGTGAGAAAAATCGAGTACTGCGATGTGAGATAACAATAAAAGGCCAATTAATTATATGATTATTTTATGTTGGGGTCAGACAGTCATATGAAGAGTAATGTGTGTAATTCAAAGGGGTAAATACGGGTAAAACACCAAGATTATGTCAACTAATAATGCATAGAGAAAGACAGTACAGACTATGATTTAGGGTATTTCTATATGGTGCACATTAACAGAGTCTATGCGGGACTAAAGTTTCGAAATGATACGAATCTAGACATTGTGGATCAGTCAGACAGTGTGGGTATAATATAATATAGGAGTATTTTCAAACAAGGAATCATATACGTCCTACTGGACTATACTTATTGCTGGACACGGGGCTTCTCTACCATTAAGAGAGTGTAGGCCTTACTCCACCACGTTGGCCTAGGGCGGGTTGGCGGTCTACATACATAAGAAATTCCTAAAAACTTTTTAGGTGTGCAGGTTTTATCACGATGTTTTCCTTCTCCTTTAAAGCAAGTGCTAATTAAATTTCAATACACACGTAACTTCGAAATGTTGGACGTGTGTGCTTGGGGTTTGAACCCGCGACCGCCGAGATTCTCGACCGCGTGCCCAAACCTCGAGGCTGTCACTGCTTGATCATGGATAATATACCTAGTTTTTATCTTATAAATAATACATACAAGAACCAAATCACGATGTTAAGAAAATAATCTGGATCGCCGATACAAACAAATCTAGCAAATTGACTTTAAGCAAAGCAAACTTCGTCCCAAAGGTAACCTACACTGGTCTACCCCTCCGAAACCCTATTACGTATACCAATATAGATAGATATTGCTCGTCTTGCGTGTGAGGTAGCAAGGGGGGGTCAACTTGCGCTGGTCGTAAAAACTGAGGGGATTCATTTCTATCCCCTACTAAGGGTAGCTGTTAATTTGTAAAATATGAGTTCTATTGTGGTAAAAGATCGCCTTGAGAAAGGGAGCTTTTTCCACAATAGAAAAAAGCCTTGCTGGTCCTGCGTAAGTTTGCCTGTTATAATGAAGTTTTTGGTTCGATAGCTGAGTCTTTTGTTAGGTACTTTTTTATAAAGGTGTGGAAGTTGCGTATGTTAGCCAAAATTACCATTCGGTACCACAAGTTTATTTTTAGCTTTTTTTTCCATTTATATAACCCTCAATAGATGTATTAAGTTTGCGATAGTCGTCATATAACTATATCAGAGATAATATGTAGTAGATGTTGGTTAAAAGTAATTAATAAAGAAATAATTTATAAGCCCCGGATTTGACAGCCCTGTTGCGCAGACGGCTAGACACCAGCTTGCGAAACGAGCGGCCGCGGGTCCGATCCCCGCACCGAGACAAATGTTTGTGTGATCCACAAATATTTGTTTCGGGTCTGGGTGTTTGAGACCGAAAAGTCTCTCGTAGTTTCTGATACCCACGACACAAGACTCGTATCTTAGTGTGGGGTCAGGACTACGTATGTGACTGTTGGGTGTATTTAATTATTATTTATTATTATTAAGTAGAAAAACACAAATCTACTTGTTAAAGCAAATTCGAGACACAATAGTAATTTCTCAGTTTTGGTTGAATGAAGGGAGTTTGGGCGGTGCGGGGGGGGGGGGGGCGAGTCACGAGTGCAGGGCGCGAGGAAGCTGGGGATGTTTCGACTCCAGACTAAGGTCAAGGCTGCCATATTTTATCGACTATCCGGCGGAGACGATCTCCCCTTCAATATACTTCTGTATATTTGAAAGAGTACTACAGTTTTATTGTCAAGATATGGGTTTGTAGATACGTACTTGAATTCCTTAAGTGTTGATGTGATTGCTTTCGGATCATGCTGCGTTAGTAACATTGCTTTCAGTTACAACTATTATTGGGACTTCATTAAGATGGACTCAAAGCTATCCCAGGCCCCCCAGTCTAAATATTTAGGCCTAGATGGTTTAACAATGGTACCTACTGGTTGTTTAAATTGACTAATTATGGGGGAAATCAGATACATTTTGTGTTCAAATAACTAAATAGTCATCAGTCAGTAAGGTTTTACAGTCGTTTGCATAGGTTTTAGGCTATCGCCTGGTCCTCTGTTCATCATAATATTACATCCGTCCCACTGCTAGGTAAATATCTATAATTATGAGTTAAGGCCTTAGCCACCTTCTCTTAAGACGGACTTAAAACAGCTGGTAAAACATGAAGCTAAAATGCACTTGTGAATAAAGAAATAGATAATGAAAGTGTATATTGTGTGTGTATTTAATTCATATTAAATTTTATCCTTATAAAACAATTTAAAGGGAGCAAATCCGCCAGGTAGCAGCATTAATTCCCGAATTTCTACCCTTCGCTCCGGTGTTTGAAACTATGCGAACGGTAAATTATTTGCAATTCAAATTAAACGTTCCGCTGGCATTACGTACTTACTAACAACTACAGTAATGCAGCGTGGTGTATTGATCCTGAAAATTAACACGAAGAAACTGAAACACCTATAAATATAGAGGCTTGTTCTAAGCAGTGATGGCCTCGAGGTTTAGACGCGTGGTCAAGAATCTCGGCGTTCGCGGTTTTAAACCCTAGATACACCTTTGAGTTTTATAATTTATGTGCATATGAATATGCATAATAAAAACCTCGTGATGAAACCAGCACACCAAAAAGTTCTTAGAAATTTCTTTGGTGTGTAGTCCGCCAACCCACACTAGGCCAGCGTGGTGGACTCAGGAGTAAAAACCCTCTCAATGGTAGAGGATGTCCGTGCCCAGCAATGGGAAGTTTATGGGCTAATGATGATGATTATTAAAAACTCACTAAGAAACGTTGAAAGGGTAGACAGAGGCGCATCTTTAAACAGACAAATACGTAATAGAGAGTAAGCTATTTGTCGTTATTTTTTCAGATACCGTTTTGTTACAGAAAACTTCTTGAGGAATAAGTCATATATCACTTTGTACAATTAGAACGTTGAAATCGGATCCTCTAAGTCGCAAAGCACAGAAACACGCATTTTAAATGTTTTAAACCCAGTCTTTTAGTTGGCAACTCCGAACCATCAGAGTAGGTATATGTTTTTACTAACAATTATTGTATCTGGCAACTCTACAATATATATATATATTATAATACTCTTATATAATATGAAGGTACGTTCAACAGGTGAATATATCGCACGTTCCACTTCAGCGCCCGAATGTCTCTTAGTGTAATCTTGTATTGAATTGAGGAAAAATGAATTTCTCGTTTTTTATACTCGAATTTTATAACCAAGAGTAGGTAGTGAGTATAATCTATAACTATGTTTGGCATGCTCTTATTACGTAAAAAGGGAGTCTTTGTTGCTACCGGGTACAATGCTGTATTAAAATGTAACGATCTTTTATTTATGAAGTAGGCTGTAACATAACACTAATGAAAACTCTATATATCTCTAAAATAGAAAGATAATTAAAACATCATGATTATCATCAGCCACTTAAGGTCCACTGCTGGACATAGGCGTCCTCCAAAGACCTCCACCGGGAACTGCTCCAAAAGTGGCTGAACATTTTGAAAGACAATAAAAGTAAGCATATGAACCGACAAATTAATATCGTAATAATGTTTAGAGATAGTGTATAGTGCACGAATAATAGGGAGTGAATTGGTGTGAGATAATAAAGTTAAAACCGTTTCGTTTCATTCACGGAGCCTATTCGGAAAGCTATCGGGCCGAAATCCATTAGTGTTTCATATATATTATCGGACATTGTATTTTGAAGTACACGCAGAGGGAAAAGTACTAAACATTTTATGAATTAATAGGTTTAGAATAATTTTGGAATTACCTCGAGGCTTAGGTTGTCGAGAACCTCAGCGGTCGTGGGTTTGAAACCCAAAGAACAAATCTTTGTCTTATTATAAAATTATTTGCAATTTATTGCATTCACAATGAATTATCGTCATGTCCTATCATTTATGAGGAAAACTATACACTTAAAAGTTCTAAGGAATTTCTAAGCTGTGTAGTCGCCCAAACTGCAAAATGTCAGCGTGGTGGAATAAAGCCTTAACCCTCTCAGTTATAGAGAAGGCCCGTGCCCAGCAATTAAGAGTACCTGGGCGTGATGATGATTTTGAGTAAGAGAAATATATTGAACTTTCATTTCTCTTCTTACAGCTCCACCCTTGGTTGTCTGTAAGAGATCGCTATGTGTGATAATATATTTGTAATGTACTTTAAATTGTACACAATATAATAAAATAAAATTTATATACTCAGCCTATCATCATCCACTGTTGAACGTAGACTTCCCCTACAAAGCGCCAACCATCCCGGTCTTGAGCAGCCCTCATCCATCCGCTACCCGCCACCTTTCGTAAATAAGTATATTGAGATTGAATTGAAGATCCTATCCCCCTTTTTCTGATCTGTATTCTATATTTCCCCTATTTCACCCTTTTCATCTGAAGTTCCTTCTACAGTTATAAGAAAAAATTAAGCAAACAAGTCACTTTCGCGGCCGATGCTACCCGTCGCGATGTGACGTTTATTATAATTGTGCGCGTCTGTTAAACGGATTAATATGTCATTCGGGCAGTTTGTTATGAGTTTTCCGACGGTTTTTGTTCCTCGAATCGCTTCGGATTAGCTGTGGCGAGAAATTAAACCGTCTTCTGTCTTTGTCACTTCCATTGGGTAAGAAAGAGAAGAAGGGAGGTTTAGGGTTTAGACGGAATATTTAGTGAGATTAATAGATGTGATGTGACAAGCTTTAGATGTTTAGTTTTGTGTACGAATTAAATTTTCCTTGGAAATTTATTTGAATAATTTTGTTTAATTATTTATAGTCAAAGTTTTATAGTGAACAGTGGTAAGGTATTTCATTAGGCGAAACTAATTTGTTAGCCTTAGTTTGTTTTGTTAATTTTCTTTCAGTTAATTATTGTCCTACGGTACCCCTGTAATTATGAGAATTTTATGTGCTTTGTTTGTTGTTTCTCTTGCCACTTTTTCTTCGCAACGATCACACATTCTGAAGGAGTAACAGAGTATTCTGACTGAGTTATTGTAAACATTTTGAAATGTGTTATCGCTGTGGAGAAGAAACGGCGAGAAACTCTTTCAGCAACACGAAACTCCCATTTTAAAAAAAATGTATTTGCATATTTTTTATTTGCCATTATTTTATCCTAGCAACATTAGTATACCATTGTATTCTACATGTACCACACAGGAGTCAGGCGACGCGTTGATTGGATCAACTAGCGCAGGGGAGCGTCGTTAAGAGGTCAATCAGGTCAAATACCAGCCGGGCCAGGTGGTCACTACCCACCAAAATTGACAGCATATATTATCTTCATTTGCTATTTATTTGTACTACTTCTAGAGATTCTTGTGTGGAGAAAAAAAAGCAGTGATGGCCTCGAAGTTCGGGCGCACGATCGAGAATCTCAATGTTCGCGAGTTAGGTCCCTAGGTACACACCTCTGATTTTTCGAAGTTTGGTGTGTATTCACAATTAATTACTTTAACGGTGAAGGAAAACATCGTGAGGAAACCTGCATACGTAAAAAGTTGTTAGGAATTTTGTAGGTGTGTAGTCCGCCAACCCGCAATAGGTGAGCGTGGTGGATTAAAGCCTAAATGTTTTCATATTCAGCCCAGCTGTGGGGCATATATGGGCTGATGGTGATAAAACAAAACAGAGTTAATAGGCTTTTATTAAGGCTCGACCGAGATCTCGGTCTCGGTCTCGGTCTCGGCATTCTCGGCTACAAATCCTACCGAGAAGTTTGTCTCGGTTCTCGGCTGTTTCTAGCCGAGATTCTCGGCCATAACCGAGACTGTAACTTTTTTCGAATCGGCATTAAAATTTTACCGCGCGTGGCCACGCGTATATATAGTACAAGCTCGGTAATCAAAGAAATGCTAATATTTTTGAGTATTGTTTTTGGTCACCTTATAAGTTGCTTAGTGCTTAAGCCTGCAAAAAATATTTTTTTAACTGCGCCGCCTACTAGTTAAGCAAG
This sequence comes from Cephonodes hylas, assembly GCA_030295005.1. Classification (NCBI taxonomy): domain Eukaryota; kingdom Metazoa; phylum Arthropoda; class Insecta; order Lepidoptera; family Sphingidae; genus Cephonodes; species Cephonodes hylas. Next base: position 7,446,351 of record AP025384.1, on the reverse strand, counting down.
TGAACAACTGTTTAGGAGAGCTGGGCAATTTTATGTCGAGGGACATGTAGTAGTAGCGTATTAAAAAAATTAACAATATCAAAAAAAATCACGCTTTGTCTATTCTCGGTCTCGGTTCTTGGTCTCGGCCGAGACTTTATTTTATTCTCGGTCTCGGTCTCGGTTTCGGCCGAGAATAAAAAATCCATCTCGGTCGAGCCTTAGCTTTTATGTATAAATATCAACTGAATGACAAGTCCAATAACAGGGCATTAGTCTAAAAGTTATCTAACCGACAATACATTTGCGATATAATAGTTGGATATTGGAGTCAGTGGCACGGGAAGGAAATTGTTGAAGGAAACATTTCCTAGTCGTTTGATGGATGAGCATTGGAGAACTGCGGGCGGGCGCATTGTTGCTAAACCGCTTGGCACGTTTATGTAGGTTTTATATAATATGTAGATTAATGTTGAATCGATATTCGTAGTGGTAGCTTCGAGGTTGAGGAGTAGGGACGAGAATCGGTTGAAGGTTCAAGCCCCAGGTACTGGGATTTTTAGAAGTTATGTGTGTGTATGCTATGAATTATTAGATGTTTTTATGACGATGGAGAATATCGTGAGAAACCTACACATCTAAAAGTTGTTAGAAATATCTTAGGTGTATAGTCCGCCAACCTGTGGCAAGTCAGCGTGGTAAACTAAGACGTAAATCCCCTCGGTTGTAGAGAAGGTCCGTGCTCAGAAATAGGACTCATATTCAAGAAAAGACCCTATTTTTTCCTTTAAACCTATCAATGTGTCAAAGAATTTCTCTTGTGTTTTAGGTATCAGAAATTACAAGGGACTTCATATGATTAATACCTAATATAAGAACCTATTATCGCAATCATTTACCCAACTTACGCAGGCTAAACCCATTGCATCAAGTTCAGTTTAACTGTAGACAGAACCTGCTGTAAGACATTTGCAAGTCGCGTTGCCGTGTGAAACCCATTCATAAGTTACACCATATTATTCCTTTCATATTCTTATCATACCTTGCTGTTATGCGGTAGTCAAATGGTTGAATAGTGCCTGCATTTCTTTTGTTAGGTCTTATATCCCAGGGGCGGAACTTCCATAGAAGCTTGCTTATCAAAATACCGAATAATATTTTTTTAACTTTAAATCTTAATGCAGCAAAGGTAATTTGTCATATAAATGAGATTGTCCTGGCTCCACAATAAACAGTTATAGACTAGACATAACGCGATTAACGTGTAACTCTTTTGGGTTTCTATGGAAGCGCTGCCACTGATATACAGGGTGTATTTAGACCGTGATCGAAAACTGAGGCAGGTATTAGCGAGGGTGATCACAAATCCAGTGGCGATATTAAAAATCCCGACAAAAAATAACAATTTTGACGTTTTCCATGCAACTATCGGTTTTAAAAGTATGTGGTTTGTATGGAATACCTCAAAAAATTTATTTTTTATCGGGATTTTTAATATCGCCACTGGGTTTGTGATCCCCTCGCTATTACCTGCCTCAGTTTTCGATCACGGTCTAAATACACCCTGTATATGTATTTGGTACTTAATTTTTGTTGTTATTAAGGTTACATATATGTCTTTTGTTTACGTCGTTCTAGAGATTAAGGGAACGCCGTGTGATCGAGATTTCCTAGATTCGAATCTTGGAACGATTGATGTTTTTAAATACGAAATTCTCCTCTCCTTCAATAACTTCACAGAATATGATATGGTAACTTTTATACGTCCAATCTTGCGTGACCCTGGGTTCGAACCTAGGATCGCTTGATCGCAAGCCATAAATGACCATGAAAGCTTATAAATACACATGAAGCTTAAGATATGAATAAAATCAGTGGCGGTACTTTCATATAAACCCAAAAGTGTTAGACGTTAAAAGTGTGATGTCCAGTTTGTAATTGTTTGTTGTCGAGTCAACATATTATCATTTATATATCAAACTCCTTTGTTAAATAAAGTTTTAGGTCTTAAGTATTATAGAACCTAGGCTTTTGGGTTTCTATAGAAGTATTACTACTGCCTAAGAGCCCAATAACATAAGCCATACTTTGTATAACATCGATCGAATGTAACACATAACACGTAAAAGTTAGGAAGGCATTCTCGCGAAGTCAAAAAAAAACGCAATTGCGCTCTTTCAAACTGGAGTGCGTACTGACAAGCCGACAGTGTGGGAGCGAGATAGCATATGGAGGTCACCACGAGAGGAAAAGAGACGGACAGATCGTTACCGACCCATCGGGGTCATCACTCGGGGAACAAGGACGGGTACACTTGACCTAGAGTTGCCAGGATACTGTTGGCATTTCCTGGAATTAGGGTTGAAGGATTTTTGACTCTATTGTCCGGTAAATTTGTAAAAAAGCAGACAATGGTCTTTTCCAAGGTCCTGTCTGTGTCTATGCCAAAAATCAACCGAATTGGTCCAGTGGTATAGGCGTTAAAGCAATATAGACGGATAAAGTTGAAATCGCCTTTGTAATATTAGTATGGATTAAAGAAAGAACTGTATATGAAAGAATATAGTTTCTTTTATTATTATTGACGTACCAAAGTTACTCTGATTGTAGAAAAAAATATTTTCATTATCAGACACCAGAACCCCAAAGCTGAAAATAGACTTCGAAAGACATCTAAAGCGTTAAACAGCCTTTGTCAAAATTAACTAAATCAGTTTTTTCTTCTAAAATAGTATTCATTTGACATGTAAGTACTGATTCATATATTTTAAAGATATTTTTTTGTATTTTTTTTCATTAACCTAATTGGAGTAATAGTAACACCGGTGATAGAAGATGAAAGAATAACCCGGAATCGTCAAAGGTTCCGTAAGCTGGCATCCCAAACTTGACCCGGGGCTTAAAAGGGACTGTCGCGTCTAAAAACACTTTGAAAAATATATTCTGGTCCAAATTCTGCCACTGAACAATGAATTTTTCTAAACTCAAGTTATATTACACCTCAACGAGTTTTCGATGGTTTCGAGTGTCCCTATATTTTGTACGAGGACATTTTTCCAACAAAATTTTCATTGAATATCTGAATAAATGGGAAATAAATGGGAAAAAGTATTGTGAATGACATATTTCTGGGGCTGGATTTTCCGATATGTGTTCGAAAACGTTAATAGATCGTACAGTATCGTTTATAGTAGGAATATTATTTATATATCATGACCAAACTTGATTGAAGACATACATAACGTAACCTGAAGCTTTTATTCCCCGAATAGATAGACAGAAGTGCTTTTCTGCACCCACCTTTCCCCAGGTATATATCAGTCCCACATGATGGGTGGAACTTATTGCCATTATTAAAACTATGACTGTCAACTTCGATGCATCATGAAAAAACAAAACATTTGTCCTGCTTCATTGACGTTAGTAAAAACGAGACAAACTTAAAGAAGGAATTCAATTAACTAACGTTTATAAGTCCATAAAAATATTACTACGGGCCACTGACGTAAAATAACTACAAAACAAGATTAATCGTACACTCCCAAAGCATGAAGTTCCATTTTTGATCTGAATAGTTGAACAAAACAATAGTTATTCAGGTTAATTGGGGCCATCTGTTCGGTTACCTGGTGGGACGACAGCTTTCTTGTCACGAACGCGCTATAACAATCTGCTAAGCTATCGAGCCAGCGCAGATTGCCTTCCAGTGACTGTGGGTTGGGGAAAATTTTGGACATGTTTTTTTTGGAACGAGACTTGAGTATGGACAGTATTAAAATCCCATACATAGTTCTGACTCCACACTAAAATACAAGTCATGTGTTTATGTAACTACCACAGAGCTTCCGATCTCCAAACACCCAGACCCGAAGCAAATATTAGCAAAGGAGACACATCTGTCTTGCTGTGGAATAGAATCCGTGACCTCTCGCTTCGTAATCTGGTGTCTTGTCCAGTCCAAAAGGCTAAAGGTTTAAAACTTAATGAAAAGACATGCATGAAATATTGCGTTGCCTTTCTTCAACTTTAAAGTGTGTTGTAATAGATGAAGTATTCGAAAAACTTGAGCAGTTAAGAGTGTTAGAGACACATCGTTGTCCATTTGGTTTTGATATTTATTTGTTTATTTAAATAATTTATAACATCATTTACATATATTTTCATCTTACAGAAAATAGCTTCTAGCTTACATAAGGGGATTAGGGGTACATCCGTTATTGATAATAAGGATTGAATGTAGTAATTTCTTACGGATTTCCACTTTATTAGTGGTCCTTCCAACCTAAGTTCTTCAAAGCCGAGAAGGCCATCTTGCCTTACAAAATTCCAAATATTAATCTTTGAGCTTTAATTTTTTTTTACTTATTGTTTATACAGGGTGTATTCAAACCACGTACATTTAATACCGATGGTTTATGGAAAAAGATGTTTTTTTTATTTTTTGTTGGAGTTTTTTTTAACGCTAGGAGGTTTGTAATCGTCTTAGCTATTACCAGCCTTAGTTTTCCGATCACTGTCTGAATACACCCTGTATAATAAAACTCAGTTGAATTCAACCCGTTTGCTGTATATCATTGCCACCCTGCACAATTCAGTACTAATCAAGAAAGCCGTCAATTTTCACGAATATTAATTCGTCAAAGTTGTTTTAGAGTTGTGATTGCGTGCCTAATGAACGTACGGACCGACGGACAAACCTTCGGCTATTGTCTGTATAGATTAAATTACATGATACGCGATTTAGAGCCCTGTGTCTTTGACGTAAGGGTAATATTCCGTGGTGATAAATTTCCAAGGAATGCATTAATCTTGGAAACAATTACGTATATTGTTTTATCAACGTATTGTTCAATTAATATTGTTTTTAAATTGGATTTCATTAATTAATGCGTCGGTTTGACGTGGGCTGTTGTGGGTTTATACCTTGAAGATAAAAGGCAGATATTTAAATTGGCAATGTAATGTAGGTTTGTGGAAACGAATAGACTAAAATACTTTAGTTTAGTGTTTAATACCATAAACTAGGTATTTGAAAGGTCGGTTGAATTGAAAATAATTAATTGGAATATAAATAATAATAGACAATTGAAGATTGTCATCATTATCAGCTTATTATTTTCCACTGAGAGGGATTATAAGGTTATATTAGGCATTACTCCTCCAAGCAGGCCTAGTGTAATGTGTGAATTTTCTAAGATATTTCAGGTGTGCAAGTTTCCTTACTAAGTTTTCATTGACCGATAAATTAAGTGATGAGTAATTGTGAACACTGCTTTGGTTTTAAACCCGTGACTACCGAGATTTTCGCGCTTAAACCTTGAGGCCGTCAATACATTAACCCTTTATAGCCCCTGGTGACATTTCTGTAACAAACCCAAAAAGTCTCTATAAAATTTAAACTAAACGTTAAAGATTTGTCAAATCAATATCAATATATTCTTAAATAACACACCGAACATTTTAGCATCAAAAATAAATCATAAGTAGTGTAACTTGCTCCCTTTTTGGCTTTGAATTTCGTGTTTTGATGAAAATGCCATGTTTGAACTTGCAAAAAGTTTAAAATTTATAAAAAAATACTAAAAGTATATAAAATTGTATAATTTTTGTTGATACCCGTAGGTAAGTAAATAATTTGGTTTATATATCGTTACCAATTCATACTTTTGATTTTTTATATGTAAAAAGTAACTTTTTATGTTTGTTACATTTCTGTTACATTGGGTGACAATGGCATAAAAAATACAACTAATGTATATCCATATATTGATGATTTTTTTCTCCTATTTTTTAAGATAGGGGTAGTACTTACACAAAAATTAGATCTATAATATAAGCCTTAAATAGGACTTCTAGTGGAGTTCTATTCGAGGTATACCTTTGTGTGGATGAATAGATTTGCTACACTAAGAGAAGAGACAATTTGAATAGATATACGCCTATAAAAAAAACACAATTGGCGTTAAAAGTTTTATGTACTGAGCGTAGTTTCAAGTTTTGTCTATAATATTGAACCTGAAACAGGAACTGAAAGAGTTTTGCTCCTAGTAGAATAAAAAAGGAGCATCTTGAAACGTCGTATTTAGAATGACGCGGGCATACCCAGACATCAGAAATAACATATATATTTGGATAATAACTTTACTTCCGTGCTTTGAAACTTTACTGGAGTACGTAGCAGAAGTGGATATATCTTAGACTTGGTGAGTCCTGGGACCGTACGGAATAATCTCGTTCCAGATTGCAAACTACCCCCTGACGAGGATGTAATAAAAAGTAATGTAGATTTTCTGTTGATTACGTAGCAAATATTGACGCAATTGATGTGTCAAAATTTATATGAAAAGACAACAAACTTGTCACGCTTCTCTCAATTTTTGCTGGTGAGTGGTCGAAGGTCCAAGTCGTTACGATAAGGCCAATAGAAGTACATCAACATTGATCGGTCTCATATCGTCGAAGAATGTAGTGGGTATATAGGAGGTGTAGATTTTATTAACAGCATTATGGGTGCTTATAGTATTATGACACGAATTAAAAGACGCCAGGTTTGGATGTTTTACCAATTATTAGACCTGACCATGGCCAGTTCTTGGCTGATGTATGTGAAAGTAAGGCAGACTAAACTATGCAATGACAAACAAATGTCTTCAGCAGATTTTCAACTTGAAATTGGAGACTTTATGTAAGTTTTGCTTGAATCCTAATGTCCAACAGCGAAGATTAATTTAAAATAAAATACAAGCCAAAATCACAAGAGTCCGGCGCAACATGTCCCCCCATTGGCGGTGGGGCAGTATCAAATTGGCTACTGACCGAATTAGGTTTGAAAATCATTTGGCCCAAGTTTCTTCGGTGTCCTGATGTAGCACAAACAATTTTTAAAAAGTTCGGAATAGTAGTTGTTACAAAAAACAAAATAAATCTGTTAGATCCTTCCATACTACGTTAAAACATTTTCTACCACTTTAACCCAATGTGACAGTAATGTCACAAACCCTAAAAGATCCAATACATACGGAATAAAAAATATTTTTGAATTTCCACGAAACACGTGTTTTTTTATTTGTTCAAGCCTATCATATACCAAAGTATTACAATTTTTTATGATCTTGGGCTACGAAGGGTTAATATACCTATGATGGCAGGAATAAATAAACTAGAGTAATTAATGTTATTTATGCGATATGTTTTGTCATTCTACGCGTTAGCGTATTTCGTGTCACTTATTTCTCACTGCCTACATCTCTGGGAAAAAGATCTGGGTGTATTAATATGTCAGCAATTCTTACAACTATAATTCAAACCACCAAACTACGAATGGGAAAAATATAACATACTTAGAAGTGTCTAATTATATTTATCACCATAATTCTAGGAACGAAGACCTTAATAGCAAGAACAAATCACTTAAATACTTCTCGTGGGCGACGAAAGTAAACAAAGCACATCTTTCAACTCTATTCTGTTTTTAAAACATGTCATCTAACAAATTGTAGGTTAGGTTAAATTGACAGCTGTCGTGCATCTTTCGAACGCACTTTTTGGCGGCTCCTTCTGCTCAGCCAATCAGAGGCGACGAATGATCTGTCAACGAGGGGTGCGTTCGGATACACCATGTGTGTAATCCGATTAACTTTAAAAACAATTTCAGCTCTAAGTCTACTCAAATAAGGTTGGATATGTTTAGGAGTTTTATTTTGAAACGAAAATACAATGTTGCGGGCAAGTTTAATTACAGTTAATGACTAGCGTTGGAAGTTTTTTTATCTGGCTGTCGTCGACGCGGAAGAATGATGGATGGTGCAAAGTATACCCGTTGTCTTTTTGCGCAGATGTCTCGTACTAAATATGGTTTCTGTGCGGAAAACGACTTTTTTAACAAAAAGATAAGATATTGTAATGAGTGTTTTTTGCACGTCGTTATTAAACTAGAGCTTTGATTGTGTGGGAAGATAGACATAATGTACGAGCTTGGGGATATTAGGTATCGTGTGCATATTATGTAGCAGTTTTTAATGGGTGCAAAGCTCAATTATCTGATAGCATTTTCGTTATGAAACGGTATTAAAATTGTGTATGGACGCATCTAAGTATCGGTCGTGGTCGCATTATTTTATTCACACTTTATACAAGATTGCAAAGGTGGACTTAATGCCTTAGGCATTCTCTTCCAGACAAACCTAGAGCGATGCAGAGATGAGGCAGATCTTAAAATATGAATTTAATATTATGAAAATAAACAGCAAAAAAATTGTGGCAAAAGCTGTTTTATTTTTCGACATGTGTTCGTTTGGAATTTACACTATTCTATAAGATATTATTCTGTATTATAAATAAGTATTACCAAGCTGTGATGGCCTCGAGGTTGGGCGCGCGGTCGAGAATCTCGACGGTCGCGGGTTCGAACCCCAGGCACACACCTCTGACTTTTCGAAGTTATGTGTGTATTCACATTGAATTATCACTTGCTTTAACGGTGAAGAAAACCATCGTGATGAAACCTGCACACCTAAGAGTTCTTAGGAATTTCTTAGGTGTGTAGTCCGCCAACCCGCACTAGGCCAGCGTGGTGGACTATGGCCTAAACCCTCTCAATGGTAGAAGAGACCCGTGCTCAGCAGTGGGCGTATATGGGTTGATGAAGAGAATACGTATTGATCAATAACTTAATTTAAGCTTAGTTGTGAAACTACGAATTTTATTACTTAATCACTCGAAGATATTTAGAGACAAACTATCCCAAAGAAAGGGCTAGCTTAGAAAGGTTCTACAATAACTTACTAGGACCAGATAGTGCATCATCATGCATCACTCTACATCTTATCATGTCTAAATGAATGACAGATTTGAACCTCCTACTGCCAGCAGCTCGGTTGAAGCCAGGATTGGGCCAGTGAATAAATTTGCGTCGTATGAAAGAGTATATTGGGTTGAGCGGTGGGCATACTTGCTTTGCGTCCATTAATTAATTCCACCCCTCAGTAACGGCGGCATTAATCATCCCTTGGAGTTGCGAAACATTTGTGTTGTTCTATTCTGGTCAGTGATGTAATATGGGATCTTCGCTTTTTTATGACATGGGGTCTGTGATTGCTTGAGGATATAATCATTATCATGGCCTCCTTTGGAACTGAGAGGGTTTTAGCCTTAGTCCATCACGCAGGCCTAGTGTGGATGGGCGAACTAATCACTTGAGAAATTCATAAGAACTTTTATATGTGCAGATTGCATCAAGTTTTCCTTTACCTTTAAATTACGTTATAATTCATTAGAAATACCCACATAACTTGGAGAAGTAAGAGATTGCCCGGGGTTTGAACCAGCCACCACCTAGATTCTCGAATGATGCTATACTTACGTCTCCCCACTGCTTGGCATAAGCCTCTCTTCTACAACTGACAGGGTTTTGGGCTAAGTTCACCGCGCTGGCCTAGTGAGAGTTAGCTGAGTACACTCCTTCGAACTTCCTAAGAACTTTAAGATGTGCAGGTTTCAACCCGATGTTTTCCTTCATCATCAGACCATATACGTCCCACGGCGGAACACAGACTTCCTCTACAACTGAGAGAGATTAAGCCTTAGTCCAAACTAAGTCTTAGTTTGTATACCAAAATTAAATTCCCGAAACTGTCTGCCGAAATTCCACCGCGCGTGGCGTGATGTTTATCGGCAGCGTGATGGTAACAACAGTAATATTAATTGCCGTAACATGTTAAATTTGAGTGACTGTACAGAATGCACTGTTACTACTGGGGGCACAGTAGAATCAGTTTCAGTAGAGCAAATATTTATGTTTTATGCAGTGGTTGCAGTTAGGGATAGCAAGTAATATAATATGGACAAAAAAAGGAAAGATTGTTGAGATTCGAGGGTATAACTTTGTAATTTAAAATCGTTGTTGACAGCCTATTTTTGTAGTGTTTGTTGTCCAAAGTACCTATTAATAATAAAATAATAGTAAAAAATATTATTTCTTGGTCTAATAAACTGACTGTGTTTTTTTTTCACATTAAATTATTTGCTATAACATTAAATAATATAAAAACGTTGAAAACCTAATAAAATTTGTGCGATCTGAGAATCAAACCCGAATCTTTTATCGCACGTGGCAAAATTAAGACCAACATCATCAAAGTTTTTTTTCCCTGCATCTTAACCATATTTCAAACGAAAACACACAATTTTGCTTTACTGTCACTAATACACTGCAACATAGGGGACAAGCATGAAATTAATGAGTCAGGCATCGAATCTAGGACCCGCGAGGTCGCGCCCCACCCACGCCGCGCCCACGGCCGGCGTCTAGCCGACGAACGGTCGTGACACATCAAATAACCTTTATTATCATTTACACTAATTTTATCGGATATAACGACGGGGAAAACTGACTACTTGTATTACAGGAAATGTGCGTGTGGTCTTCAGTTTGATTTGTAAGTTGGACAATTTATCATCATCATCAGCCCATATACGTTCCGCTGGGCACGGGCCTCCTCTACCGTTGAGACGGTTTAGGCCTTAGTCTTAGGCAGACGGACACAGTATTTCGTTTACACATTAAGTCATTCTTGGTATTATCATTATACCCTTGCACTGTTCCCTGTTGCTTTAACGGTGAAGGAAAACATCGTGATGAAACCTGCACACCTAAAAAGTTCTTAGGAATTTCTTAGGTGTGTAGTCCGCCAACCCGCACTAGGCCAGCGTGGTGGACTATGGCCTAAACCCTCTCAATGGTAGAGGAGACCCGTGCTCAGCAGTGGGCGTATATGGGTTGATGAAGAAGAAGAAGACTGTTCCCAGTTTCATTTGGGATCGGCGCTGTTTTATCCTTTCAAACATCCCCATCAGCCGTCATGTCTTTAGCCACCTGTGTTTCTTTTCTGGAGCACAGGAGTAACAGTTGCGGGTGTGTGGAATAAGGCAAAGGACACCTCTAATCGCCCGTAATCGTAATAATAATGTCGGGCCGTTGATGTAGAACAACCCATTACAATTAGACGGCACAACATCGGGCGGTGTCGGAGGCGCGGCAAATGTCAGGGCGCGTTCAGGAAGTAACCGTCGGAAGCATTTTGCATTGTGTATTGTGTTGTCACTTACCGATAGCGGGTTCGAATCGATCCGCTCTTTAATGACTTTCCGTGTTCCTTTTTTTGGGAGTTTTTTATCGGTGTTATGTAAGTGCTGCGGTGTGGCCGTAAGACTGGGATGGTTGGCGCTTTCTTGGGGAACTTTTAGTGGACGGCGATAGCCTGAGTACAGACGCTGGCATTGTCATGCATTTCTGCATCCACCAGAGCAGTAGGATACCTACCTTCATAAAAGCCGAAAAGGGTTACGTGCCAATTTTGTAATTTCTAGTTTACAATTGTTTATCCTGGGATCAATATATTCTTTATATGATTCAAATTGCTTTTGTTAAGTAAAGATTTAAAGTTTAAAGATATTCGCAATTTTACTTTTGGGCTTTATATAAGGAACGGTAGAGTGGATAGCCACCAAAAATTCTGGCTACTGTAAACACATATTTAAATAATATAAATATCTGGCGTGATGTTAGTGTAAACGAGTCCCGAAGGAAGTAGGGGCGCGGCGGGAAGCGAGCGCGTCAATGACCGCCAACACGGCTACCATTTGACTAAAGTATACATACAGTAGTCAGCATAGTATATATATAGAGGTATACATACTATACATATACACTCAACAGTTCATATTATATAGTTCTGACCCACTAGGATACATGTCCTGAGTGGGGGGTATCAGAGACTACGAGAGACTTGTTCTGCCTCAAACACCCAGCCCCTAATATATTTGAAGACCAAACAAACATTTATCTACGGAGTTCGAACCTGCGGCCTCTCGTTTCGCAAGCCAGTTTACAGCATACTGCGCCACGGGGCTGTCCAGTATACACCTAACAGTCACTTCTATTTATTTATTAAAAATTAATGAAATTTAGTCTAGTTCCACCAATTTTAATTGTCTCTTTCTAGGGACAAAGCTCTATGCTGCTTAAAACTTACACTACAAAGCCTTATCCATGGCGAAATTGAACCTGGGACCTCCAGATCGCATACTTTAAGCTGTAGGGACCGACAACAAATTGATCTTCCATCTACCCCAACTATCACAGTTAAATTGAATACGAAAATCTTACCCCAAGCGTCTGAAATCCGGACAAAAACCGGACAACGCGAAATCCGGACGCGTCCGAAAACAATCCGGCCACCAGTCACTGCAATGCCACTATTGCACAACAATTTCCAAACTGTCAACCGACCGAGCTGCAAATCCAATATGGCGGCTGACAGCTGTCCAATGCATTTGTGACGTCACAGAGTGCGGTTGGACGGGCGAGGGTACCCATGTTTTGCGCTTTAAAAATAGATTTTCAACCCTATTGTTTAGATAATAGGGAGTTTCTGATTGTAGGTATATGTTATGATGGTGGATTTGTAGTTCAGTTTTTACAAGATATATAGTTCGTTAAGGGTAGATAATTGTCTAATAGATGAATAGTCTGTATTTAGTTTATGTCATAACAGAGGTTTTCCTAAATATGTTCAATACAAAAGTCTGATATTGTATTAATGACTTGCTCTAATTTGGTGAATTTAGTCTTTGTATTGATTATAGACTATCTCTTTATTGTACAAGGGCAACACTAGATTTTCTTGCCTGTTCTTTTCTAGTGATGACTGGCTTCCGAACTTTAAACTAAATTTTGATTGGATGATATGAAACTAATTTTTTAAATGATCGAGATTGAAGATGATCAATTTGGGCAAGATTTCTGTATATCAAGCCAACACTGTTTGAAGAGCTAAACGTAAGAAATTCCTTACGGAAAGCACATAGCTACACCGATTCTCTCACCATTATTTCGCTCACCACCAAAGCACATGATAAATGTTTCAAAACCTAAATCTTCGAGGCCATCACGACTTGTGAACATGAGACTGAAATATATCTGATGCTAAGCGATTTTTCTGAAGACGAATTTAAATGTGAATTACTTGCGAGCTGAGTGCACAATTGAATTTACTCCGGGGTTAGTGGGTCAGCAGAGATATACTGGCGTGCGTAACAGAGTAAAGCGATGTTGTCTCTCAACTGTTACATTGATTCTATATATCAGACCGATCTACAGTTGCGGCCAAAAAGTTGGTACATTTTTTAGTACTATAGTTTAGCTATGAAGTCCAAGGACCGACGACTTATTTAAAATCTCGGGAAGTCGTTGGAAAGACTTGAAAAGTTGGAGGAGGTCAATGTTCAGCAGTGGACGTGTTTTTGCTGATGATGGTGGTAGGTAAGGTTCGTTTTAGGGTTTCATACGGGCGTAATTTTGCAAAATTAGGTAGCCTAATTCCTTTCCTAAAGTCTCAAATATCGTCATGTTAACAAATTATTCAAATTGGTCCAGTAGTTTTGAGTTATTTCATTGCAGACCAAATTCGGAAATATGTTTACATTTTTTGATAGTCCCACTAATCTGAAATCTGAAAATCTTTCCAAGTATACGATACCCAGATGGAATCAGCAAGGCATATATTTGCTTCTTTTATATTTGTCTCGGGATTGTGAGATCGAAAAGTCTCTCGTAGTTCGCTCGGTTTTGCAGGGCTAGTGTGGGGTCAGAACTACATACAAATGTATGTGACTGTTTGTTGTATTTCTTTATTTAAAAAACTCTATTATTCTTAATATAACAAAGGCTCACCTCTCCTGCGCCGACACTGCACAGCGACACTGGAAATCTCTTTCCACTCACCTTATTGTTATTTGCAGTAGTTGGGAGTTGTTCGCTGGCGTATTTTCCTCGCCATTTCGTCCCTACCTTGCTATTGTGATCTCCGTTAATACGAACTCTCTTAATAGTTTGTAAGTTCTTTCATACGTACTTGGCCTATACATACATGTATGTCATTTATTTACAGTCGTGGTACTTCCATAGAAGCACAAAAGCGTAACACGATAAATGTGTAATGCCTAATTTATTAATGTTTATTGTGGGGTTAAGATTTTCTCATTTATACGTCAGTGTTTTTGTGAAATGAAGACCTAAACTTTAAAAATTCATCACCAACCCATATCCCACTGTTTAGCACGAACCTCCTCTATAACTAAGACGGTTTAGGCCTTAGTCCATCATGCAGGCCTAGCGCGGACTGACTCCTCAAAACCACTTCATCTATTTACCAAACATAACAAAACTATGTGACTTCCATGTTAAACCTTCCATATAATCCGGACTCGAATAGTCCTTTAACCTCGAAGTTAGTACGTAGCGGGTCTGTCAATGTTTTAGCGTGATCGGAGTAAATAGTGGAATTACAAGGTCCAGAGGCTGTGAGTACAGAGGGCCGGTCACGCCTCCTGTGACCTCACGACTGCACTCTCATGTACTCCGAGGTTTAAGCCCTCCGAACTTAGAACGAAAAATGTTGGTATTTTCTATTGAGTGTTCTTAGATAGATGTGATGTGATGGCCTCGAGGTTTGGGGTGATGGCCTCGAGGTTTGGGGTGATGGCCTCGAGGTTCGGGCGCGCGGTCGAGAATCTCGGCGGTCGCGGGTTCGAACCCCAGGCACACACCTCTGACTTTTCGAAGTTATGTGTGTATTCACATTGAATTATCACTTGCTTTAACGGTGAAGGAAAACATCGTGATAAAACCTGCACACCTAAGAGTTCTTAGGAATTTCTTAGGTGTGTAGTCCGCCAACCCGCACTAGGCCAGCGTGGTGGACTATGGCCTAAACCCTCTCAATGGTAGAGGAGACCCGTGCTCAGCAGTGGGCGTATATGGGTTGATGAAGAAGAAGAAGAATTATATAAACTCAAATCCATGTTGTGTAAATAGATACTTTTCTATAGAAACGTATTATCAGCTTTTTTAAGTAATTTATGTATTAGTATAGCTAGATATTTTAGTGCCTGTTTGTTTCCCAAATAAAATTAAATATAACCAGTAAGAACTATAAATATATATGTAGCTATGGAAGTTCGTCGTTTCGTTCCGGTGTAAGCTAGACTCATGCAGCTTAGCTTTCAGGCGATGCGGTCGATATAGCCTTGACACGTATGACTAGAGTAAATACTTCACAGCTTGCTAATAACACATTAGGTTTACGTCGAAAATGTTATATAGAGAATAATCTACATCTTTAAATAAATCTTAATTCTAGTACTTTTACATGTTGGTACAGTAAAGACTGTTTTTGAGACGGCATCTTGTGATATGTTAGTCACTACTGCGTTGAAAGGATAGAGATGTTGTATATGCGTCATACTTGGGAACGGGGAATACTGATATAAGGATCGATAAATGCTTTTTAACTTTCAGAAGATTTCATTGTTTATGACATTATAATAATTGTGTTGCTAAAGTAAAAAAAGAACCCAAAAGTTTCTTTATGTTTTTCTTCAATAAACCTACTTTACAAATGGCGATAAAAATTAAAATGAAAGAATAATACGACACCGTTTTCATTTTTTTTAAAGGGTGAGGGTTTCTCGTAGATGTAAAAATAAGTAAAGCTTAATTTCCAAAGACTAGAGTTCCAAATTGCAATTCTAATTACAACATCAAAGCAAAAAATATTTATTCGATTTAAAAATAATACTAAATCATTCGTATACCATTCGAAATGCTTTAAAAAAAATTTGTTACGTCATGTTCAAGTTTACCCTAATTTAAAGCATGCATCAAGCGCAACAAACGTTACTTGTCCATCAAATGTGGCGCACGTGAAACAAATTTTACCCTTCATATATTCGCACGCATTAAAAACTTTACGAAAAATTAGGTCAAAATGTTTACAACATCTGTACACAAGACTTTAATGCCGCGTTCTGAATACTTCCGCCTTCGAATTCATTACGACAAATAGATCCTTGAAACTTCCCAAATCAATACTATTTTCTTATGAAAACTTCGTAAAACCGCAATTCCGTGTAAGCTATGTATACTTGTGTATCAGTAATCCGCGCGAACATAGCTACAAACAAACTAGACATAAGGTAGTATAGCAAGCTTGCACACGAAGCGAAACCTAAAGATAAGGCGCCACCCCATCGATTCATGGAAAACTTTTGCCACAGTAATATGATATGGCGCAATAAAGCTTTAATACTGAAAATGTTAGTATAGTGCATATCCAGAAGATAGGCGCGGCCGGAGGGGAGCGCCGGGGTGCGGCGGGGCGGCGGGGCGGCGCGCGGGGGGCAACATGGCGCCGCCATTACGTCACTTTCACAGTCGTACGTTTTGAAATTAGATCAGTGGCTAGCACGCGAGGCGGCGAGCGGGTGCCGCGCATCGTAACGCGCCAATTTCGAAAAGCGGTTTTTGAACGCACGCGTACTATATTGCAGTGCTTGTGTTTTTTTTTATTTATTTTTTCACGGACAAGGAAACGGAACGTAAGTTTTTACTGACGTGATCGATTGGGCGCTTCACAGCTTTTTGTTGCGGTCGTGTGCGAGAACTTTTTCGCTTTAAATTCTTTTTTCTTTCGCTTCAGTGTCGTATTTCGTCTGCGATATCGAGTTTTTTTCCCGAATGTCATTTAGAAGAGATTTTTTTTGGGTTTTTAATAGTTGAAGGCGGCACGATTTATAATGCCATCATTCGTACATTAAAGCGAACTTTTCTATTCATGTAAAATTTTTATAGCATATTGTCTGTGGTTAAATGGATAAAATCATAAATTATTAATGCCACCATGGGAAATGACAGGTGCGGGTTTGAATCGAAGATGTACCTACTTATTGTTTTTTGTAATATTGCATAAAAATTTTCCCTTCTTTTGTAACTTTATGTGGTAACATGGCTGTTAATATTTTAATCGAATTTTTCTTTGCGGAATTTTATAATCGTGTTATATTTTTTAAATTAATATTTTTGAGTTTCATAAATTTTGCGACTATAAAAATATAAACAAGTTTTTCAACAAATAAATAAACTTGCTCATTGAAGTTTCTTCTAAAGTATAACAAATGAACAAATATTTTACGAATTCCCCGCAACAGATCGTCGTTAAAATAACAAAAATGATGACAAATGACACTTTCCGAGCGCGAACATTTGTCATTGTGCGAAAGAAATACGTTTTACGCTTCTACCTATTTCGTTTAGTTTTCCGTGTGACAGATGCTGCGATTTCAATTTCACGTTACGTAGAGAGTATGTAAATTTTTGTTGTTTTTTTTTTTTATTGGGCGTTTTTATTTTAATGTCAGATATCCATCCTCTTTTTTTCGAAAAAGGATATGAGAATTTTTTTATTTTTTTTTTAATGGCAACTTACAATATTTAATAAATAAAATATTCGTTCCAAATTCAAATATTTTCCGAAACGCAATTTATCATCGCGCACACATCTCTGGAACGCTTTCGAATTGAATAAAGAACAACGGCGGTCGGCGAGGTCACGCATTGCGTCCAGTTTACTTGGAGCCGGAGCGTGTGTTCCTTGGCTGCGCCGTTTGATTGTCGGCGGGCGGTGGGGCGCACCAGGATATACTGGTGGTACATACAACGTCGGTCATTGTGGGCGTCCAATGCGACCTACATAGTTTAATTATTGCTCGGACGCGACCATCAGGCGCCCGACGCCTTCGAGGCCTCCGTAGGCGAGTGCATGTACACTCGCTGATAAATTTCCGCGAACGGGTTCTATTTTTGAATGGGTTCTATTTTTAAATAAAGATTTGGAAAATGTGCATTCTGTTTTAATTCCATATTTCAAAACTTTAGACTATGAAAATATTTGTATGGAAAAAGCGTAGTTTTTTTTTAATGTGTCTACAATCGAACCTATTCTGAGCAAAGCTATATAATTTCATCAATTTACTTATAATATGTCACTATTATAAGTCTACAATGTATACTTACTTATCTAAAATTAACGTTCATTTGGATAAAAAAAGGAACGTTGGAAGTGTCTTCAAAAATCATTGAAAGGACGACATCAGTTATTTGCTGCCTGGAATGATCCACATTATGGATTTTCTTGTTTTCGAAATGTATCGATCGATAAATCGATAAGTATATATCAGTATTGGTTTACAATCGATATATTAAGGCGCATAACGACCAATATTCGTGTAGTCCAGAAAACCTACGAGTCTGGTTAATGCAAATCGAAAAGACTGTCATATTTTTTGATACAACTTACCTATGTCTTATTATGACAATGTCAGACCATACATTTAGCTTAGTACTCCACTAGCCCTATTTTTTGTATTCCCGTGTCCGTCAAAATGATATTTTCCCATAATATTATACTCATGACTGGAGTTTTCAATAGTAGCTGAAAAGTGGCAAACGTCTATCATAGGACCTTATATGAATCTTTCGAGCCCTTTAGATATAAAGGTTGTTGATATGTGTGTAATGAAATATGAGCATTCCGCAGTGACTTTATATAAATTTTACATCAAATTTAAATATACAATTTATTAAAAAGTTGATACACATAGGCGTCTATTTAAAATCACAAAGGCTGAGCCCATTTTGACCAAATTTTGCTCACCAATATTTTCATGAATGAATCGTTAAAACAGTTAATTTCCTTATTGTCATTACTTTATTATCGATCAAAACTTGTATGTACACGCATGTATATCTTAAGGGGTAAGCTGAGTGGAATAAATACCTTTCGCTAGTTATTTTGTAATGGATCGTGATCACTGTAGTGAATGGCAATCGTGTTGCCTTCTATTCGGCGTATTTATAGACAAAATAATACTTTTTATTACTTCAAACAGAAAAACAGACTAGTACACGTGAAAATTAGATATTTGTAGGTTTGAGATCCACATTAATAGTAAGGAAATTTAGCCTTACTTATAAACGTTAAAATGATTATTTATAATTGAACCGTCATAAACTTTAAAGGTGAAGGAAAACGTCGTGAGAAAAACTGAAATATCTCAGTTGTAGAGGAGGCCCGTGTCTAACCGTGGGATGGATATGGGATGATGATGTATTTATCTTAGTTACAATGACACCCCATTGCAGTGGCGGTACTTCCATAGAAGCCCGAAAGCCCGACTTGCCTTACATAGTTCCGAATAACGAACTTAACGATTGTTTATTTATAAAATAACGCTATGAACGTGAATGTGAGTACTAACCGGTAGGTATTTATTAGTCCTACGTACCAAAAAAAATATGCTGCTACTAAATAAACATTTGGGCTTGCCTTAGTTTGACACCCTAGGCACGCCACTGCCCCATTGCGAGAATAAACACACCTTACAGACTTATACATAGTTCTGACGGTGACCCCACACTATGACACAAGTCTTGTGTCATAAATAAGAAACAACAAGAGACTTTTCGGTCTCACAACACCCAAACCCGAAACATATATTTGTGGATCACACATTTATCACGGTGTAGGTTTTGAACCCGCGGCCTCATGTTTCGCAATCTGGTGTCTAGCCAACTACGCACCGGAATGTATATTTCTAAACCTAGATTTTTACTCTATAATCTATGTTTTAGTTTCAACATGGCGGTAAGCGAAGTAAAACAATAAATTTTAGAACATTGTTTGAAAACCTTGAGCGGGTTTACATTATGATAATACTATCTTATTTCTGTACTATTGTGCTGTTTCTTTACAATACTATCTTGCGTTGGATATATGACACGCGATCGTGAAGCGTACGGTTCGAATCCCAGGCCATATGATGTTAGTTTGGAGTATGTTTTTTAACAATCTTCGCCCCTTA
The DNA here is from genome assembly GCA_030295005.1 of Cephonodes hylas. NCBI lineage: Eukaryota > Metazoa > Arthropoda > Insecta > Lepidoptera > Sphingidae > Cephonodes > Cephonodes hylas. The sequence goes on along the minus strand of AP025384.1, from coordinate 7,426,614 downwards.
GTTGGGCATGGATTCGAAAAGTTGTTTCTTTGAATCCCAGAAAGAACAACTACCATTCGTGAATTTAATCAGAATGATTTATTAACATTTAATGACGAAATTTTGTCCCACTGTTGGGTACGGTCCTTTTCACAATTAAGAAGGTTTAGACATTAGTCCACCTTCAGTCTTCAATCTAAATATTCGTAAAAAGAGTAAATGTAAATGCAGTGATTTATACATAAATACCGCGAATTTGGCCTCGAGGTTTGGGCGCGCGGTCGAGAATCTCGACGGTCGCGGGTTCGAACCCCAGGTACACACCTCTGACTTTTCGAAGTTATGTGTGTATTCACATTGAATCATCACTTGCTTTAACGGTGAAGGAAAACATCGTGATGAAACCTGCACGCCTAAGAGTTCTTAGGAATTTCTTGGGTGTGTAGTCCGCCAACCCGCACTTGGCCAGCGTGGTGGACTATGGCCTAAATCCTCTCAATGGTAGAGGAGACCCGTGCTCAGCAATGGGCGAAAATGGGTTGATGAAGATACATAAATACAGTAGTTTAGGAAAACGAACCCACGATTATCGTATGCTAATAATGTAGGCTTAAATCACAAAGTACGTAAGCAAAATTCGGCAAGACAGCGGGTTCAATCCAATAACATTTGCCTTTTTAATAATTTAGTACGAATGGTCTGCACAAATCTCGCTTGCGGCCCCGAAGACAGTTTTATGGGCGGCCAACAATTTGCTGGGCGGCGGACTTGGAGTGGGTCGAACGGGGCCCGAGGTACCCACAAAATTTGTACGCTAATTTAAGATTTACTGATATCCTTTACATAATACTAAGGGTTTGTTGGTTAAGTATATTTTTCTGTTTTGAAAAGGCAACATATTTCATATAATAAGAGTTAAAGATAGGACCTTGCAAGAAGGAAGAATTTTCTTAGACCTTTGACAGGTCATGTGACTTCTTTGATTATAATTATCAAAAACTTTAACAAGGAAAGAAAAAAATGTTAGAAAATTGTTTTAAAATAATCTCTACACAGTCATCATAAAGCTCTCAAAGTGATGTAGAATCTTTTTGATCAAAATTGTCTTCGATAAAAAACAACATTTTAACATTTTAATAGGAATAGCTGCACCTCATAATAAACTGTTATAAACTAGACATCAAGTAACGTTTAACACTTTTGGATTTCCATCGACTTTCCGCCAATACTCAGAGTGACCATATCAACTTATATATTTTTTTACATAAAAAATACGCTGTGCTTTCATGCCCGCAGTCAGAACAACCAACAACTTGACCCCCCCAATCTCCCAATTTGTCCCCCACATCCCTTCAGCCGTCCTACAATGAGTAATAAGTTAAAAAATCAAGCGCGGCCCGCACATTAGGGCGCAGTACTGCGGTACGTGATATAATGCAATCATCCTTTGCAGGTGTTCTTATTGCGTCGTCAGCTGTCCTGGGGGGGAGGGGGGGAGGTACTTAAAGACCACCAAAGTACAGTGTAGGTTAATGAAATATTTATAGGTAATTCAATTGTTTTGATGATTTAAATAAAAAAGTTTTGAATGGTTACAAATTACAAAGGTAAATGATAAGACAGTTTAAGGCTCTTGGCGCAGTTGGATAGACACTTGAGGCCGCGGGTTCGATCCCCGCACCTAGACTAATAATGTGTGATAATAAACTTTAATATTGTTTTATAATAAACAATCGAAACTATTCATTAATGTTAAAATCATTAAAAAAAAGTTAATACTCAGTTTTTTGTTTATTCTAATCAGTTCCATTTAATCACAACACAAGAACAAGATATGCTACGAACGGACGCCTATACACAACTGCCTCCAATAATTTCACAAAACCCAAGTAAATCCACGGCAACAAGTATCTCACATACTATGTACTCGGCTGTACCCTCGGCCGGATGAGTCAGCGCGCACGCGTCGTGTTTATCTTGAACATCTGTTGCGCCGGCGCAGCGCTATGGCGCAGCGATCTGGCGCAGTTGGAGGGGGGGGGGTGCCCCAAACATGATGGTTGGAGACGGTATGGGAATTATAAGTGGTTTTGGGACGTAATATGGGATGTATTGTCTGGGATTTTTTTTGAGATGAGTGGTGGTTGAAAGTGTAGATGCAGCTTGATAAAAGTGGAAATGCAGGTTTTAAGTGTATTGGGCAGTTTGAAGAAAGTGATTCAAAAGAAATGGGTTTAATAGTCAGTGGTTGAGAAAAATCTGGTTTACTACAGTTTTTGTGTCGTAATACATTTCGCGGATGTCAGGAACTATGAGAGGAGTTTTATTTTACAAACCCATAAATCGTATTTAATAACCTTTTTTGATGCTTTTTTTATTTTTTATTTCATTAATTACACTGAACATATGAATATTTTATTTAAATTTATAAATGGTCAAATATTAGTATTGAATTATCTAGTCACGGGCACAGTTTTTTTGTGGAATTATTTTATTAAGATTTTCTCACAATCAACATTCCTTGTACCAACATGGGCACCGAAGCAGTAACCTTGCGTTCCTAAGTCATTCGCCATACCGCGGAAGCTATCGGTGTCTTACAAGACTTGCATACAAAGTGTGTTAAGTACAAATAAATATTCAAAAGATGTATTATTTATCATTATCAAAAATCGTTTTAGTTACGTTTTGGTATAACTGTTACATACGATCGGTATGTTTCAAGTTCGAATCTCGTGTGACAACACTTTTAAAGCAAAACACGGAAAATGTTTTTCTAGAAACACACTTCTTCAAAACTACACGTGCGTCCATAATAACTCCATCAATAAAATTCTTAAATGTTCGATCCTTAGTTGGCAACACTTACACCACTTAGTGGCACCACTAGTGTAGTAGAAACAAACTTTTTCAAAACTACACCCATAATTAACACAATCATCGAACACGCAACCTTCTCCCAATTCATCTCACATTAACTCTATCAAAACTTATTAACAACATAGTCACAAAGTCAATTGAAGTTTTCGATGCACCATGCGGGCTCGTTCGATACTACGCGGGGGAGGGGTGAGGTGCGGGGCAGCGGCGCGGGAAGGGGGGGGGGGCTGCCTTATCACTCAGCTGATAATCAACGGCCCCCCTAAAGCAGACACTTCATCGCTTTGACGCAACTGGTAGGGTGACGTTTTTTGCACTCCGGTACGGATATAACGGGACTTTTTTTTTCGTGTGTGAGGGGGCAGTTGCGTTTGATAGAAGTAGGTTGTAAGTATTGACGTGGTTTTTAAGTCTAATAATATCAATTTCTATGATAAACCACGTTAATTATTAAATAAATGGCTTACCTAATAAATCTAAAAACACGAATCTACACGAAGTGTATTGACCATTCATTTATCGTCAGCTCTTTTGCGTCTTACTGCTGGGCACGGTCCTCCGCCACATCTGAGAGGGTTTGTGTCTTAGTCCACTACGCAAGCCAACTGCAGGTTGGCGGACTACAAACGGTTTCCCGACGATGTTTTACTTTACCGTAAACTAAGTGATGATTAATTGTGAATACACACTTAATTCTGATAAATCAGAAGTATATGCATGGAGTTTGAAACTGCCACCGATGAGATTCGCGACGTGCACCTATGCCTCGAAGCCATATTACTTGTTGACTCTATATATCTTTATTAGAAAATTGTTCAACAACTGAGCATCAAAAACTGAAAACCCTAACTTATTAATACAAGGACCTACTTTCTGAAATAGACAGAAGAGTACAATTTAAAAATTTATCCCTCTCTATCCAGCGCTGTGGTGACCGCGCGGCCGTAATGTCATACCTCCCACTATAAGAGGCGGCTTATTGCCTAGTTGTGTACTGTGTGACGCACGGACATTCATACATGTAGTCACTATACATTCGTTGGTTAAATGGTTGACTTTGGAACAAAATGTATTATTGCAATTTAGCTATTTTTAATAACGTAGGCTTAGCTTTTAGCTTACTTAAAGCTTGATAAGTTTTGGGTTTGGTAAACTGACTATAAATTAAGTGATCTGAGGTTAGAACTTAAATATAACGGTTTTAAGTAACTTTTTACATTTGTCAGAGTAGTAAAATCATTGTTAAAATATAAAAATGTTTCATAATAGACAATGAATATTGGATCAAATCTAAAAAAAGTTTTAAGATACCAATATATATTTTTTACCTAAGGAGTAGACATTTTTGTCCAATGTTTTGAGTCACTCATATTGTCTTATTCATTGAGTCTAGATAATTTCCAGAAAATTCTCAAAAATCTCGTCATCTTACAATGTACCACTGATGCATCGTGAATATAAAGATCAAATTCTGCCTACATTATTGCCCACAGGCATCACTTATTGAAACCCACGCAATAATATCCTTTAAACATAAGTGTAAGCCCCTAACCTCATTATTTTAATTTAAACAGGATAATAATCTTTCTACACGCCGATATCCTTATAATGTTCATTAAGAAATAAATTTAATCAGCAGGAAACGAGATAAGAGGTTAATGATGGAATTATGAACTCTGTACTAATGATAAATTAATAGTTATTTTTATAGAAAAATACCTTAAAAAATACATAGTAATGAAAGCATTGCAAATATTGGTGACAGTTTCCTTTTTATTTAGTTTTTCCATTGTGAAATGCTCAGAACCAGCACTGAGTCTAGAAATTTGCTCGAAAAACGGGTATGGGTTCGGGCCTAATGCCCTTTTGGTAACCCTCAATGGATGTGTCTTTCTAATTCTAATTAAAGGATTTCTTGGTTGGTCGAAGTGTCAGCAACTTTTCTATTTAAGTTATATTTACAAACGAAGTCTTCAAATGTTATGTAGGAAAACAATGACTGCGGCTACGCACTAGACCAAAACTCTCTCAATGGTGTAGGAGGTCCGTGCTCAGCAGTCGATGTATTTCCTAAGACCTAAGGGATACCAGCGTGAAAGACTATACTTCTTTGCCAAATAAACACGTTTAACTGCTGCTAAAAGAGCACACTAATTGAATTATCCCTTAGGTTTAATTCCCTCACTCCGAGGCCCCTTCAAGCCGAGTCAATAGTGGGGGCGACAGATAACGACTGTGTACTCTGGGTAACGGACGTGCAAACAACTACAATTAAGCCTGTCCGTCCTGTTTGTACGTAGCTTTATTAGGTTCTATATAGATATCGCGTTTCGGAGAAGTTTTATGGAAAGATGCTTTGTTCTTTAAGCCTTCATATTATCTGGTGGACATCAATTCGAAATTGTGTGGATTGTAAACAGTTTATTGATGATTTTTAGTCAATCAGTACTTTATTAGGAGAATTCATAACATAAATGCGAACTTAACTCTCTCTGTTATGCTTTCAATTGTAAGCCTCGGGATTATTTTATTAAATTTCGCTATGATTTCAGATGCTCCAATCAAAATGAGGACATACGTGATTTAAAAACAATATGCTTACTTATACCCTAACCATAGTAAAATCAAACCAGCATCACAGCTCGGGAAAGGTAGTGAAGGACGCCCTTTTGGCTTATGTGGGATGGATTAGGAGGACTGAAGATCGAGTAACGTTTAGTAGCACTGGCCTATGTCCAGCAGTGGACATTAAAAAGGCTGTTGTTGATGATGATAACAGCGTATTGGAGGCATTTTTTTAAATTGATATAGCGAAAAGTTAATGAATATTTAAAAGGCATTTTATAACACTGTCCTCCAACTTGCACTAGGTCAGCGACTAGGACTATTACTTGTGGAGGTTCGTGCTCAACAGAAGGACATATTCGGGCTGAGACCGATGATACTAAACTCCCTTAAAAAAATGATAATCTTGTAAAATATACTTTACACTAATACCATCTTTAAAAGTCAGGGTTTCTCTCGTGTTTAAGGTAGAATATCGTATACTAAAAGAGTCGATATAGAGCTATGAGTACAGTGGAGCACAATGCCGCCATGGCCCGGCCTTATTCCGACGCGCCGGTGTAATCCGGACTGAACCGGATTTTACCGACGGCCGCCAGTTCTGAAAGCTTTGTAAGTGATACGGCCCTCGAAACCGGGGATTTTGGTTTGGTGTCCGGTTAATGGTTTACTTGGGATGACTTAGTTGAAGGCATAATATTTGCTATGAAAACAAAAATTATAAAAAAGAGTATTAGAAATTAGTATTTAGAAATTACGAAGGTAGTAAGACGGCTTCAGTTTCGCGTCGTATACGAGTAGGTACAGAGTGTAATAAAGAAGTCCGAACTTCGGTTTCCGTGTCGGGAAATTTCTTTTACGGTTTATTCGACTTCGATAGCCTTAATACCACCACTTCTTCTATTTTATAGCATTTTTTACATCTGGCAATACATTAGTATAGGAACACATATCTGCCTGTCCTTACAGGCGTATCGTCATATCTACATACATATGTACTTTTCATAGTTATGGTGATTTTATCAAGGCATTTTCTGTTATCTCTTATCAGTCGAAAAAATTAAGGCAAAGTATGCTATTACATAAAACACCAAAGTACGTAACATTGTGTACAATGGCATTATAGTGACGTGAACCGGTTTAATCCGGAACCAACCGGATCCCACCGGATTCGTGTCGGCCGTTTAATTGAAAGCTTTGTGAGATTGCACATATGTGGACATTATGATCCCAGTATTGGGATAGTGGGTTTATATAGCACGGTTTAGTTAGAAGTAGTGATGGCCTCGAGGCTTAGGCGCGGGGTTTAAAATCTCGGCGGCCGCGGGTTCAGACCTCCGGCACGCACCTCTGACAATTCTAGTTATGGGGTTATCATCACCAGCCCATATACGTCTCACTGCTGGGCCTGGGCCTCCTTTACCATTGAGAAGGTTTAGCTCTTAGCTCGGCCTTATTTAAGTTCTTCTTCTTCTTCTTGATCAACCCATATTCGCCTACTGCTGAGCACGGGTCTCCTCTACCATTGAGAGGGTTATTTAGTTATTTAAGTTATTCTTACTGAATTATTATTTACCTTAACGGTGAAAGAAAACATCGTGAGGAAACCAGTATACCTGAAAGATCTTAGAATTTTGTTGTTTCCTAGTGTAGGAACAGAAGTATGTGTGTAGCTTTCGACTGTATTATTTATATTTTACACTGTTGTATGTAATTTAATCTCTGTATTGTAATAATTAACATAGTTTCATTATTGTTACAGATACTGTTCGTACCTACATTCAATTCCACAGGTGAGTGCCGAATTTTATTGCGAGGCCAAATTAAATTCCAACATTTACTATTACTGACTGGTGTTCATTACATATAACTTACAGACGACTGTATGCAATAGGGGTAAATAGAGACAATTGGTATGTTTTTGCGATTTTCTTAAGGTTTTCTCGTTGATTTTAGTTAGTTTCGGGTACATTGTTTTGGTTATTGAGCTTTTGTCTGATTTAGAGTAATTTTTTAACTTTACCGTCCAATTTTTTTTGATTAATTGCTTTGGTAAATCGTTTCTTGTCCATTTCATATGTTACCTTAGAATTAAAAAAATATATAAAAATGTATTATAGCTCTAATTTCGGAGGGTTGTTTTAATGCACTTATCAAGTATCTAAACTACTACTGAGGTTTCCCTAAACTAAAAATCCAAATAATTGTCTTTCCCAAGAATCGAATTTAAGAGCATTCAAACCCGGATCCGAAATCCACCATCTTTATCTTATTACCCAAAAAGAAGCTGTCCAACTTTGTAATTAAACGCTGAAAATTTCAGTTCATTATAAACGTGTAAGGTATCTTTCCACACTCGCTAAGCGGATAATCCGCCTGCGGTAAATCCTTAGGTGTTTATGGTCATGACGTCATGTGTGTGTAATGATATCATGCTCAAACATGGCCGGTTTTTCACGCGAGATAGTTACCACCTCTTTACTCCTCCCATTTCCTCTGATTTATGCTCACTTCCGCCTACTTCACGCTATTGTACTAAGTCTTGAAAACTCATTGCGGAATTAATTATGTGGATTCTTTTTTCGAAATTATTTAAAATTATGACAGTTCGAATTGTGTTCGAAATTTGAAAATTTAATTTATGAGAGTTGAAGTTCGTTACGAAATTGCGCATTTATTAGTAAAGTATTTTATAAGATAATTTTAGTGTGGAAATGCATTTGTTTTCACACTTAAACTGTTTATCCTATATTATTAAGTTTGGGTCAAAGTTTAGATGAGACTCTGTTCATCCCTTAATATTAGGTTTCCGAGGGTCGATCTTAAATCCCCTGTTTGTTTTTTAATCAAACTTTAAAACAAATCATTTCATCAAAAATACTTTGTAAATCCCTTATGCCTTTTATTCACGATTCTGTATAATATTTTTGATAAACAAAACTCCGCCTAATATATGGAATATATTCAGGGCCTACGTTGAATCGGTATCCTTTATGTTGTGAATATAGTAACCCGACTTGCGTAAACATTTTGTAAGACGAACCCTCCATTACGTAACGGGATGCATACAAACTCCTTTCGCAATCCACTTTCCTCAGTTCTTTATTCAAAACATTAAAAAGAAGCCTTTATTACACCGTATTGTATTACTCGAGCGTTTTTTTGCTTCCATTTGTGAATGATTGCGCAATCAAAACGGCGCCAAATTAAAATCCCGACAGCCATTTGTCTGTGTCTCCAATTAAATTTCATTACGCCATCTTGTAGTTGCGCGCGCCAAATAAAGTTTTATAATCCATTGTAGGTTTTACTAAACGTTACATGGTTAACCTAATTCGGACTACGTAATGTATACAAACATCAGTGTACACTCTATTCCATAAAGCGTAAGTTCCAAATTTAAATTTAGTTTGAAAAAATAATATAGCGCACCAGATGTAGGACGCGATGGGACCATTTTAAGTTGATCCACGCATTCTCTTTGTAGTACACAGCTCGAAGGCTTCGTGTCTACGGCGGCGGGGGGAGGGGTGGCTCAACTCGTACTGGACTTTGGCTGATTTATTCTCTCTTTGTTTGGACGCGACAAATGTTGACATGTCAGGATTTTTTTAAATTTTATTTTATTCTGTGCCAGTGACTTATGGTAATAATGATATAACACGTGTTTTTTGACAGTTGACTAATGGTGCGATCTATTGTGCGGTTGACACTTCCTACGTAAGTGATCGGTAGTCTTTAAACAATTAACACTTAGGGTACCGTGGTAAAGAAAATTGGAGAAGTAAAATATAACAATTTCAAAAGCAATCATTTTGAAAGCCACAATCAGATTCTGTAAAGCGCGAATAAGTATATTTGCTCGTATTCATCATATTCGGCAATGGCCACAGTTTCGCATTTAACAACGCGGTCTGTTATTCCATATGTCGATATTGGCGCAAAATTGTATTGTACCGTCACATTTATCTCAAAGTTGTGAATTTCAATGGCGCAATAAAAAACTGAATGATATTATGTTACTGACTGGACATGTCATCAAACATGCTCTAATAAAATCAATTCAGCTGTCACGGCATGATTGAGCAATAAACATGAAAACATAGATTGATTGTACAAACAATTTAGCTCGGCTAGTGGGATGCGTTCTTTGAACCCGATGGTTAAGCACAAAGTTATTGCATAACATAGTCCCTTCACATTTGTACGCGGCGTGCATTGAGAGCGTCCCTCGGTTAAGTCGGTACCCATTCAAGATAAAGTTCATTTGTACCTTTAAAGACTCCATTCACTGCAAACACCGCTTTGAGATGCTCTCTTCATATCCCATCAGAACAAGAAATTCAAACTCTAACGTCAACCCGTACGTTACAAATTGGCCTGCCAGTCAATTGGAATATACAAATTCGATTTTCGAAATACGAATTTGAAATTCGTACGGCGTTCGAGCACGGTACAGTTTCGAATGTTTGAAATTGGAACGCGATTTTTTAATGCACGTTCGGATACGCGGCTTTGTTGCGTCATGCCGGAGCGAGATTTCCGAACGGATTTCACGGTTTGAACAAGGATTTGACGAATTGGGACACGATAAGACGCAGGCTTATGTATTAGCTGTGTTTCGTAGTTGCTTTCGCTTAGTATAAGTAGATTTAAAACATGGAAATATTATGATTTTATATTTCTGGCGTGTTTGACATCTGTTCGATTTTGAACAGCAGACTTAAGCAGCTGTCAGGGCAGGTGGTGCGGAACATTACGTTCAAGGATTCGAAATTGTATCGATAATTTTGTATAATATTTTCTTTTGTTTTCAAGAGCCTTTGTGGCGCAGTAAGATGCTAGTTTGTAACGAGATGAATTCGATCCACCAGCCCAATTATATTTTAATGATGTGGATCTATGTTTCAACTCATAAAATAAATTCTTAAATATGCTACATGTACACGAATATACAGATCCTTATTAAACACTTGAGAATAAAATACGTTGTGCATAATTAATCTTTCAAGCGTCGTCTCTATTCACCCTCTTGGCACAAAGAGCGAACATACATTCAGCCGTAGAGGAGTTATTACCGGCCCAGTGGTCTTGTGATTTGAGCGTGTAGGCAATGCGACGTTCCGGGTACAATCTTACGGCATTAACAGGATTTTATACTGAAATTTCACGTCGTTTTTACCGACGCGCTTTTCCGAAATGTTAAGTAAATTTAGTTGACAAAATCATATTTAGTACTTGTAATATACAGTACTTATTGGTAAAGCATGCTTAATTAATTAATTCTCAACTACATATTCGAACTCCGCTGCGGTCATGCTAGTTTTTACTAAGATTTCATTTCAAGGCACTTGAATAGGATTATCCTAAAATAGGTAAAGTTTTTAAAGCGCCATCTAGCGACACTATGATAAACTGAAATGATGGAACTTAAACAGAATCTGATTGTTGCGTTATGAATGACTGGCGATGTATGAAAGATGATGTATGATTTAGGATGGTGAAGAAATGGTAAATAAATTAGTGATTTGTTTGTAGATTTAAGAAGAAATTTTGAATGCGGTGGCCGATGAATGTGATATATGCATGGAAAGGTGTGATGTTATTTGAAGCGTGTCGCTAGATGGTGTTATTAAGGTTTTTAAGACATGTCAGTTTCTTCAATTTTTTGCCGGTATTTTTTAAATTGTTTCGTAAAAAATCAGTGGTTATATTTGTAGTATACTACAAGTACAACCAAAGACTAACTGCGGGATTACTATTAATGAATAAAATAAGTAATATTTAATCCGTTTGAATGTTGATAATATGTAGGTAAGCTCGTTGCGTCGTATGTTACATACCTGTCTGATTTTTTGCTTGACAATTTTGCTTGAATAACCTACAAAACGGCTTAATATAAATTGATATTATTAATACTAAAACAAACCCGTCTTGCTTCACGCTGTACAAATCGGAAAGTTAAATGCCTATAAAACCTATTTCCGTCGTCTATTAAATACGAAAGCCAAGCATCTCAAAATTACATTGTGTACAAGTTATTGCAAATGTCAATCTAGACAGTCTATATCTATCCCATCATATTCGTTACTCTACAGGGCTCAGGTCTTTTCTACCACTGGGTTATGTCTTCGGCAGCATTTCCAAAGAAGCCCAAACGCGTTATCTGTTGATTGTGAAATATCTAGTTCAGTCTTTCCCAAAGTGGGCGATAACGCCCCCTTGTGGGCGCTGCAGGTCTCAAGGGGGGCGGTAAGAGACGCAGAAAGAAAATGGGGGCGTTGTGTAGAGGCCTGGGAGGTGATTTGTAATTTTATTTAGCTAGGAGCGACAAAAATTTATAAAAAGAATGTTTAAAAGAATTTTGGGTAGTAGTGGTGAAAAGTGGCGACACCTGTCCAGAGTGGATCTTGTTTTTTTTTTTTTAGGATGACGGTTAAATAAATAATGGTCTACTTAAGCATTCCTATATAAACAATGTTTTAATGGGGGCGCTAAAAAAAAATTTATTCTCAAAGTGGGCAGTAGGCAAAATAAGTTTGGGTACCACTGATCTAGTTGGTAATTGTTTTTTAGAATCGGGATATGCACATTTATATGTGTAATTGATTTTGTTAAATAAAGATTTAAAGCTTAATTATTATTATTTGGAATTTCGTTAGGTAAACTGGGCTTTTAGGCTGCTATTGAAGTCATCTGCGTCATTAGTGCGGTACTAAAAAGTATTAGTAAGTAAAATTTACTTTGACGTCATAACTAATCGTTTCCTTATTCTGGGGAAATCTTCGGTGATATATTTACGATTATATTATATGATGTTTTGGACACGGGGCTCCCCACATTTTTGCTTGCAATTAGTATTCTTTCCTCCATAAAATATATGAATGCGCCAATGCGGCTAAAATATATTACAAAAGTATTAATTATATTATTTGTTTTCCTTTTGGTGTTTAAGATTTTATATAAGTTTTTTTGTATGATTAGGTAGCCTCGTTGTGCAGTTGGCTAGAGTAACAATCTTGTTTATCGAGGGTGTGGTCCATGAATATAAATTTTGATGCAGAGTTTCTGAGATCGAAAAGTCCCACTTAGTTTTTAGACAGTAGCGGAACTTTCATAGAAGCATAAAAATTATTTTTCTTAAATTTATAATTGTGCTATTTTGTTGCATCAGTAGGTACTTTTTGTTTTACGAGTATATGTCGAATTACTTTTGTAAAAAAAAGATTTAAAGATTAAAAATTATTGAAATTTGTTTAGGCAATTTGGGCTGTTAGACTTCTATGAAAGTACCGGCACTTTCCAACAGATTTATACAACGTTTTATAATATAAAAGTTAAGAGCTCTTGTTCTGCAATCCATACTGAATGTAAGTTTACCTAACATGAAATATTAATAGCACAATATTTCTTTAGCGACTCCAAACCTCAGCTCTCGTACAAAACAAACGGTTTCATTGCAATAAAACAATTCGTGTAATGTTAAACAACTGTACAGTACCTAGAATAACCGTTTTTCAGTTATTTTTAGCGGTTCAAAGTAAACAATATTAGTGTTCGAGCCAAGAGTACGAATTATTGCAGGTTCGTTTCAACGGAAATTATTTGAAATATCTCGAAATATGTTTTAGACATTAATACTTCTTAATATTTGTACTGCATATGGTGCTTACTTATTCCTAAAAAAATCTAAGGGATTTATTAGGTGTGTAATCCGCTAAGCCTCACTAGGCCAGCATGTTGGACTAAGGCTTAAAAGCTCTAAACGGTAGAATGAATTATCATTTGCTTTAACGGTAAATATTGTGATGAAACCTGTACACCTAAAAGTTCCTAGGAATTTCTAACATGTGCAGTACGTCTACTCGCACTAGGCCAGCGTGGTGGACTCAGGCCTAAAATTCTCAATGGCAGAGGAGGCCCGCGTCTAGCAGGTTGTCTTTGGGCTGATAATTATAAGATACCTTCCATGTCGAGACATTGAAACGCTTCAATAATTCCATGTAGTGTGCATTATTGTCGACACATTTAACACATCTTAACTACCACGAATATGACCTAGAAGTTGACTTATACGGTCATCATTAGTTTTGCATAACCTTTAGGTCACAGCATATGCAGGCAAAAACTGATTTAAATGAATTTATTAATTCACACTACAGCATCCTATGTAGGCAAAAGGAAAATAAATTTGAATCTAAAATCAAGACGATTGTGGCTTAGTTATACAGGGTGTATTTAGACCGTGATCGAAAACTGAGGCAGGTAATAGCGATAGTGATTACAAACCCCCTGGCGTTAAAGAAAATCCCCAAAAAAAATAAATTTTTTGAGGTTTTCCATACAAACCACACACTTTTAACACCGATGGTTGTATGGAAAGCTTCAAAAATTTTATTTTTTGTCGGGATTTTTAATATCGCCACTGGGTTTATGATCACCCTCGCTATTACCTGCCTCAGTTTTCGATCACGGTCTAAATACACCCTGTATATCAGCTTGCGAAACGTTATGCCGTGGGTTCGATCCTCACACCGAGACAAATGTTTGGGTGGTTCAAAACTATTTGTTTCAGTTGTTTGTGTGTCCGAGAAATCTCTCGAAAATAATTTTGTTTCGTGCATCCGGCCGAAAAATAGCTGGTCGATTAAATTAATATTTAACCCTTACTTATCACTACTATCAGCCCATGTATCTTCTCTGCAATTGTCAGGCTTTAGTCCACCATGCTGGCCTAGTGCGGGATAGCGAACTAGGTACTTAAAAAAAACCTAAAATTTTAAGGTGTACGGATTTCCTCACGATGTTTTCCATCACCGTTACGGTTGTGACAATTTTTTGAGAATATACCGAAAAGTTAGAGGTTTGAACCACGATGTAATCAATTTTTCTTTTAGCATTTCTTTGTCTTGTAAAGATATCTTGATATAAACTAGATTTACCCATACAATACTGCGTATACTTTCCAACTGCAATGCTCACCGTATTTTTTCCACGATGACGTAAACCCATGGAAACGTATATGATTGTTTGAACCAGCTACAGAGTTACGTGACTCATCGAACTATTTTATCGAACTAAAAACAATTGAAGTAGCCCAACTTAGTGGGGTTGGCGGTTTGAAATTATATATGGACCATACGACTTAATAGTTATAGGATTCGTTATTTATTTTATCTACAAATAAAATTAATTTTGGCCATTAATTTATTTGCCAAGTTTACAGGAAACCATGACGGTATAGCCAAAGGGACGAGAGATATGAGTCGCTACTTGAACATTTAAAATGCGACTTTTGAAACGGAGAATTAAGATACCTTATTACTTTTGATTGAATCTAGAACCTCTGTTACTAACATCAACAACATTTTAAACTAATTAATTTTGAAAGCAATTTTTACAAGTCGTAATTTGTAACAGTTTACATAAATCAAAGATAATTTTTACGTTTAACATGCTCAAAGACATAAAATTTTATCAATCTTTGAACTATGCACTAAAGACATTAATGACCACTCACTACTCCCTTGGGACTTAAAGAAAAAACCTGGATCCAATCCAGAAAATTAAAGGCTATTTACAACTCTCCTATGACTGAGACCAACATCAAACTTATTTTAACAACAGTCGATTGTTTTAACAAGAGGTGCTCTACCACGAAATTATTGTTACTTTCCGGAGCTCAATGCAAGAGCTTTTTGTTCTGTAAATCATTTAATATATTACTAATTGTATTGATTTTTAACAATGCCAATTGTTGTTCATATACAGAGTTTAGAGTTCGCATGTTCAGCTCTACATTATTTGTGATATGATTGAGTTTAGGCTGTGTTGGGCATTAATCAATTAACTTTTAATTGAACTAATCAATTGACTAAAAAATTAATTGCAATTGAATCAATTGCAATTAAACATTTAGTTGTGTGTTACAATTATTTTTTTTAATTGATTGATGAAATAATTAAAACTAACAATTAATTTTTTTGCAAATTTTGTTCAGAATGGTGGTCCGGTTCTACAACCAGATACATATACCCTTGTTAATTCAAGTGTTAGTAAAAATACTTGATAAAAAAAATTATTGTTAATTGTTAATCGTATAAAACCATGATTAACAATTAATTAGTTGTTAATTGCTGTCACTGCAGTTAACAACTAATTAATTGTTAATTTTTCATTGTTAGTTTAATTAAAATTTGCCCAACACTGAGTTTAGGTATTTTTTATGTTTTTTAAGGGAATTTTAATGATTCATATATCGGGAAAGGTCATGCATTGGTTGATAAAAATTTAAGAATTGATAACAAGTTTTCGGTTGTGACGTATCGAGAAGGGGTATTTTTGTGTTATGGATCAAGATAATTTTATTGTATAAATTTTTTATAGAACAAAACGGCATGAGTTTCATGCTCGTATAGAGACAAATGTTTCGGCTTTGGTTATTTGTGTCCGCAATTTTCTTTATTTCTATTACCCGCGACATATAACTTATTTATTGTTAGATCTGTAAAAATGATGTATTTATTATGATCATGCAGCATGCATTAGCAGCAGTGATGGCCTTGAGGTTTGGGCGCACGGTCGAGAATCTCGACGGTCGTGGGTTCGAACCCCAGGCACACACCTCTGACTTTTCGAAGTTATGTGTGTATTCACATTGAATTATTACTTGCTTTAACGGTGAAGGAAAACCTACACACCTAAGAGTTCTTAGAAATTTCTTAGGTGTGTAGTCCGCCAACCCGCACTAGGCCAGCGTGGCGGACTATGGCCTAAACCCTCTCAATGGTAGAGGAGACCCGTGCTCAGCAGTGGGCGTATAGGGGTTGATGAAGAAGAAGAAGATTATGATCATAGTTTAAAGGTAATTGTTATAAACTACATACTTATAATATCTAATAGTAAACATAACTTTTCGCTCTAGTAGTATTTTTTAAACCAGTTTTTATGATAACTTTGGTAATATTATCATTAAGAAATGTATTATAATAATTGCAATAATATTTATTGGTTGCCTTATATGGCCCAGCGAGTAAATATAAGATTAATAACTTGCCCTGCCTTATACGGACACTATTAAGTAAATGTCTGCGCTAAACAAACATGATTCGATTTCAATAATCGGGTTATTAATCGTTTTTGAGACCTTTTCGTCCCTATATCGAATAATTCACAAATTCTTTCCTTTTTAAGGATTTTCTTGTCTTAATAAATTAATATTTAATTATAGATGAGAAGTCTAGTTCCGCCTAAAGGAAAATTTTAATTCATTGTTCATTCCGGGGGACGCTGTATTTTCCTGGAATGAAGTCAAGCTTGTGCCTTTTCTTATGGTCATATATATCTATATGCCAAAAGTCGTTGAAATCGGTGTGGCAGCCTAGACTTGGACGCGCAACAGAAAGACAGAGGCAGAGTTAGATTTTCATTTATAAAATAAGTATTTATTGGAATCAATAATATTTTCAGACTTGAAAGATTATGAAGTGTGAGGTCTCATGTGACATTATTTTATGCAGACGTGGGTTCGAATCTAAGACTCACTTTATATGTCTGTGTTCCTTATTAATTATAACGTTTTATTACACGTACGTTTCTAGGAAAATATTGTGGAACATCTCTCGTCTATCACCACAGATATGCCAACATAGTAAGCAATCACTAGAAATATTATAATTCACTAATTGTGTCATAAATAATTTGTCTATCGGCACGGGACCTCTCAAACTACACGAAGATATGAAAAATAATTGGCGATCAGAGCAATTGCTACACCCGGTTGCATACTTCCTTACGGTCCGTTTGTCCCGTCATGCGGCAGGGAATCCCGCGGCTAAATGGGGCGCAAGGACCGTTGCCTCATCCTGTGTTTTGATGAGGACATTCTACCTAATAGGGATTTACAACACCCACTTCACATCCTTTGGGAGTGTGGTCTTTGGTCTGACTCTATGAAACTAGTTGAATGTTCTTAAATGCAACTAGTTTCATAGTCAGAATAAAGACGTACGTCACTGTAATATTGGAATATTGATGATGATAAATAATAAATTCGGGGGTCAGTCGTCTCGAGGTAACCAGAAGAGGCCAAGCTGGTCTAATTTGGCTACTGAGATACTGTAATAACTGAACCAACCAAAGTATATGAGAGTCAATTCCAACCAAATAAATATAACAGTTACATCCTTCTGACCCCATACTAAGGTCTTCTGTCGTGAGTATTAGAAACTACGTAAGACTTTTTGGTCTCACACACACCGAGGTCTGCAAAAAGTATTTGAGGATCACACAAACATTTGTCTCGGTGCTGGGGTCCAACCAGCGACCTCTCGTTTCCCAAGCTGGTGTCTAAGAATAATTGACATTATACTCTTCATTATCATTAATACGTGTCGAAATTTGAGTGTCAAAAGTTAATTAACATTATTAACAAAATCTCATCGCGAGTAAAACAGCGGAAACCTTTCGTCCCTGTTAATTCACCTCAATATTAAAAAAAAAATCCAAAGAATACAAAGTGAAGTTTAAAGGAAGTTGAAAAAATGTACCACGTTGAAGTAAAAGTTGTGAAACTGTATAAACGGAAAACTATTTTCCTTGTTGGAGGTGAAATTGGGTTTCCTTAAATTAGGTTTTCAGGAGTTTCAGGCTGGTTTAATACTTTCCCGATTTTCTTGCTCTTTGACTCTTAATGCTGGTTTAAGTTCTCACTTTGATTGTGTTGAGGCTGAGTTTAACATGACGGTTTAGTTGGTTAGAAGACTTTATTTCCAAAGATTTTTGTAGGCAATTTTAAGCTTACATGTAGAAGTTGTAATCTTAGCAAAAAAGCTTTTCTTTTCATCTAGAAATGTGTAAGTCTAATATGTGGGACATAAAAAGTTTTATTACAATATTTAAGAGTAAGCTATGGTTTTGGTACTATACAAGTAATATAATCAAGGAGTCTCTATCCATATTACAAACGACTATCACTTAATTCCTTTCCTAAACGTCCCGGAACCCCCAAAAGTCTCGCAGCAATCAAAGCCCCATGCCATTTGCTATTATCAAAAGGGGTTGGCCCTGGTCTCCGCGGCCGCATCAAGATAAAGGCCAATTCAATCCAATTTAAAGGGGACAGCGATAAACACATGCCAATTCAGCGTAATTTTTCCACGGGTGATAAATCAGTACTGGCGACCTCACCCTACCACACCCTCGTCGCCTATTTTCTTTGGGCGCGCCTTTACTGCACCCCATAATCGGTCAATCCAAGCTATTTATTAGCGAGCCTCACAAAACAACCCATAAACAACGGACGACCTTAAAAATAAACAGACGATAGGGGGAACACCTGCAATAACCCCGTGTGTACTCTGCAAACGGCGCGCCCTTTCTTTAATGAGGGCAGTTTATGGGGCTGGGTGGTGGGTTATTGTGCGTGCGCGCGCAACCCTCACAGGTTTATAAGTAGTGGCGTGCCTGCTGGACGGTCAGTGCTCCACGTGACTCCGGAGCGAGCGCATCCTCTCGCCCATTCGTTCCAAAGTTCGTTCGGTTACGTTAATGAGTCGAAATGAGTGATAATTTGTTTCGTTGCGATCGTGCTATGTTAAATGAGTGAGTCAGCTCTCGCCCACGCTCGTCAATTAGACAATAGCCTAGAATTTTAATTAACGCGTTTTTCTATACGTTTGCTGTATATGATCGGGCAATTAGTAAGTCCTCTTTTTAATGTGTAACACTTCGGCTTCCTTTTTTTATTTTCACTGCTTTTAATTTTATCATTACTGGCAGTAAATTTTAAAGCTAAATTGTTACGAAAACAGATTCTTTATCAATTTTAAAATAAATCCGTTGCTGGTTTTTCACTTTTTTAAACATTTATTGGCAATAATTGAACATCAATGTACGATGAAGTTCTATCCACATATTTCGAAGGAAGGCTTGTTGATTTAAATGCGCAGAACGAAGGCCAAAACAGCCATTCTCAACTTTCTTGGCAGCGGCTGAATGGGAAACTATTAGGTTTAAAAGCGCTTTACCACGGAAAAGTTTGCATTCCCAAATAGCGCTGTTGTAGTTTCTTACAACAATTTTTCTCGCATTGCATTTTCTGTTTTATTTGTTTTGTTGGCTTTATCCTTCTTCCTGTTTTATTTGTTTCCAACAACCTTTAGCATGTATATCGGAACGTCAAACTTCTATGGTAAATTCATTGCTGTACAAATATTTTAATCAACTGGAAAGAAACTTTGATCTATCGCTAGATCTTTCACGATCTGGTTGTAACCGGTTATAACCAAATTGATCAAGTTATCCCACAATTTAGAAACAGGATATAATGATTCGGTAAATAGTGTAGACTTCAATTTAGGTTGGTAGAATTGACAATAACAATACCGTTTTGAGAAAAGAAAGAACAACTAATGAACAGTATTCTTCAGTCAGATGTATTTGACAGCCTTGTGGCATAGTTGACTAGACCAAACGAAACGACAAGCCCTAAATTTTGGTCTCAGCACGGAGACAAATGTTTGTGTGACCCATCATTACTATAACGAATATCTATTAGTTTGGGGTCTAGTGAAACAGAAAAGTCAGAAACCAAGAGATTAGTTTCCTCGACTATGATTTGTGACTTCTTACTATTCGCTATTATCCAGCATTTATTCTACTGTTCAAAAGCATAGATTATGCTCCATTAGAAGCTTCACTAGCTGAGTAAGAATGCCTGAGTTCGGAGTCTTGACAAGATTTTCAATGCACTTTAGTTTTTGCTCGCACTTTCCCATTCGAGTTAGGAGTTTCAACGCGCTAAGAACTATTTCGTGTTTCGCAGTCAAGACTTAACAGTTTGACTGCAGTCGATGTTCTAAACCTACAGTTTTATACTACTTTTGTCTGTAATATAAAACTTTTCCGATAGAGTGAAATTCAAAATGTCTTTATTAAGTGCTTGACAGCCCTGGGGCGCAGTTGGCTAGCGAAACGAGAGGCCGTGGGTGCAATCCGCGTACTGAGAGAAATGTTTGTGTGATCCACTATTATTTCGGGTCCAGGTGTATGTGAGACTGAAAAGTCTCTCATTTCTGATACTCACGATATAAGTCTTGCATCTTAATTTGGGGTCAGAACTTTGTATGTTACTTTTGGTTGTATTAATTGTTTCACAAGATCATCATCATCAGTATTCTTTATTTTCGCTTTGGAGTACGTTACTGTGTGGAGAACAAAAAAGTAAGATACTTCCTCAATAATATATTTTATAACTCAATATCAGCCTATACCACTTCTGGGCCAAGATCTTCTTTTAAATATCTTTCGATGATGATTGCAAGAAATACTCAATATGCATATACAAATACCGGCGTAATTATTTCGACAATGTGTGGTTGTTACTCTCCGGTTGGTATTATTTGGGCCGTGGAAATGTGACTATTACCCTGTATTCAAAATAATGGGCTCTGTAACCTTAAGTGGATTGTTGTCTTTGATTTGCACTTGTGCTTATCGAAGTCCTAGCTTCAATTCTCAATTCGGAATTATTGTTACTTTCCAGTTAAGATATACTAGTCTTCTAAGTTGTAATATGCTCGGATAATGAAAAAGGCCTCACCCTTATTATGTGGGATTCAAAACAGCTGACGGAACGTGGGTGTAGAAATTAGACCGATGTCTAACTCAGTAGAATATAGGTATCACTAAGTGTATTATTTGTTATACCACACTAGTGTAGTGCGCTTTGAAATTTACACATCAAAAATCGATATAGGCAATTTAGAATACCTTATCAACATTTTCATTCATAGTTAAATTCATTATGCTTCTTTCTTCAAACCTGCGACCCTCAAACGTTCTCAATAAGACAATTGCCATTAGTACCAAATATATAAATGAATTAGTTCTCAGTACTATATTCCCGACCTTTTCCTGTCTAAAGAAAATACGCTCGATTCAACGTTAGAGTTCTGGGAAAGCGATCTAAAAGCTCTAAAGATAGATTTATGAGAGGCCGGCAAACGAAAAGCGTTAGCTTTGGCATGCGCTGGAGAGTGAAAAACATTGTATTAATGCCTTGGAATTGTTGTTAAAAATATTTGTAATAGGAGCTTTTCATCATTATCATCATCAGATTATATACGAATATCTGTTGGGCACGGGCCTCCTCTGCCCTCTCTCTCGCTCTAAGAGGTTTTAGGCCTTAGTCCACACCCTGGCCGAGTGCGGGTTGGCGAATTTGGGCCTATCTTCATCAACCCATATACGCCCACTGCTGAGCACGGGTCTCCTCTACCATTGAGAGGGTTTAGGCCATAGTCCACCACGCTGGCCTAGTGCGGGTTGGCGGACTACACACCTAAGAAATTCCTAAGAACTCTTAGATGTGCAGGTTTTATCACGATGTTTTCCTTCACCGTTAAAGCAAGTGATAATTCAATGTGAATACACACATAACTTCGAAAAGTCAGAGGTGTGTGCCTGGGGTTCGAACCCGCGACCGCCGAGATTCTCGACCGCGCGCCCATACCTCGAGGCCATCACGGCTTGGGCCTATAGTAAGCGTTAATTATGTATATGCTTGAACTGATGTTTTGTATTGTTTTTTTAAATGACGAATGATCTTAAAGAAAAGAAGACGGCTTAATAAGAGCTGATTGATTTGTAAATTGTGAGTATGTCTATACAAATGTTTGCAAATTTACCTGAAATTGCATTTAAAATACTCAAAAATTCGAGTAAAATACTTACCAAAATTCCCTTCAACGTCACAAGTAATTTGCATAAAGAATTCCCTCGTAAGAAAAAGAACGAAATATTAAATGTAATAGCCATTTCCAAATCCCATGTATGAAAAGGGGCGAATTAATTTATGGAAATCTTTGCGAGTTACACTCAGCTAATATGAGTAATAAATGTTTTGCATGAAAGATATGAAGATGTATAAAACCGTGATATATTAAAAGCTTTCGTATTATACAAATTTGAGACTGTTATTCTGTTTATTTTTTTATTTCTGACCCACACTTTTTATAGAATTATTCTCCTAAAACAGTAATGTAAATGGATACGTGTTATCTAATTTATTTTAGAAATTGTCCAGGAAGCTATCCTTTTGAATTCGCCTCCATCCTTAAAATTGTACCAGAGAATTTTTATTGTTGTTTGACATTGTGGCTTACAGAACTACCTTAGATTGAGTGTTAACAGAACTTCCCTTGAAATCCCATTTTTTTCTCTATAGTACTTACTAAATTGTACCATAAACATTTATACTACCCTAGGTGTCTATAAACTCGATCTATGCATAGAATAAAGTTACTTATGACTATAACACCAAAGTACTTTTTATGTCTATAATAGAGTTAAAATTGATTATAATATTGCACTAGTGAAGTAATAATGATCATAAATTTCGTTGGTGTTTGAAGAACATAAAAATTTACTGATAATTTTGGGCCCAATTAAATTTAAATCGCTGAGAAAGAGAAGTTGTGGACAAGCACATATAACTTTATTCTATGCATAGGTCGAATTTTGTTGTTCATTGAAGAACATAAAAATTTGCTGATAATTTTATGCCCAATTAAATTTAAATCGCTGAGAAAGAGAAGTTGTGCAAAAGCACATATAACTTTATTCTGCGCATAGGTCGAACTATCAATGTTGCCCCATCTATTCCCCCTTCAATAGTTCCACTATACAACCATAAGACCGGTACCACTTATCTTCTCCAATATTCGTCACTAAACCCAAAAGACACTCAGCCTCCCAAACGCACCATGATCTTACATTTTAACGAACACCCGGCTAAATTAAGGAGCGCACCGTTCTAATGACACGCGATAATTCAAGTTGACATTTCAAATTGGCGCGTTGTAATTAACGGAATAATGCCGTCGCTTAGTCTGACAAAGCTTCACGAAATTGGGCTTAAATTCTGTGCTGTGTTGGTGTATTTGGGCTTTATTAAGGTTTAGTTTGGGAAATTTAAGCATTTTTTGCTGTGAGTTGCATCCTTTTACTTCCTTATAATAATTTATATTAAAGCGTGATAATGAAATTGAACATCTTATATGTCTTATGTAGTGTCAAAAACCGAATATAAAATCTTGTGAAGTTTATTATTGAATAGTTTTGGTAATTATTTAGTTCTTCTACACTTATAAGTCTATCGCATCTGTTTTAAAAGGCCTCTTTGAAATACTACTGTAGACTAGTTTTGCGATACCCTTGTTATGCATATTGTAACTTACAAATAAATGCTATCTGTCTATCACTTCCATGAGTTAATGAAAATACTATTGCCTAATCATTTAGCCAAACATAACGGCCATCCAAAATACCTATACGATTAGGAAATTAAAATCATCTGTAATTGTAACCAAATCCCTAACACCTCCATAACAAATCGAAAACATATCCACGCCTAACTAAACGTTCCTGAATTTAATTCTAAGGGAATCCTCTCATCCATGTTAAAGGGCTAAGGGTCTTCCAAGCCAGCGAACTGTTACGTCCCCGATTCTACAAATCGCTCCTCGAGGGGTCCAATTGGGAAACCTTTTCGTTCCACTTTTGTTCTTATTTTAGAGTTTCACTTGCTTTTGTTAAAACTTTCATATTGTAGTATTCAGTGGCGGAATTTCGTTTAAGCATTGTTCGTATTCGTCTGTTGTAGATTGTGCAAGGTTTCCGTTTAATTTTTCCATTATTATTTACATTTATGTACGTCAGCGGTGTACATAACGAATTTCGTACGCTTAAAGTCATGTGGAGTGTAAAGAATATTTTTGAAATCAGAATAGTCCAAACATTTCTCTTGTATAAAATTCTCAGTACAAATAGTAAGTCTGCCTATTTGGGTGACTTGGCTAAATGCATGAAATAACTTTGCAGTTGATAGATAATAAATAAAAACTAAGCCATGCCACTGAGCCATGGTTCACATTAATATAACTAGAACTAGCATGTGTGTTTAATTTTCGAGGTCCAATATCTCAAAGTTTTATTACGTAGGTTGAATCTTCAGTTTCAATATTGGCATCTAGTATATTTTTTACATTTTTGATTCAAAATATTATAATGGAAAACTTACGTCTATATAACAAATAACCTCCCCTACTATTGAATATTGCATTTACCACTGTTCTTTAAATTACTCATCTCGATTTTATTTCATCTATACACCGATGGCTTCTAAGTTCGTTTACCTTTTATCCATTTCATGCATTTTAAGGTCTGTACTACTGATTATTTACGAATGCTTATAAAAACCCTGTTAGTTATGAGTCGCCATGATTCAGTTCGATTTTACGATGATGACGATATTCTGGAATTGATGAAATGTTACATCATCGTCACTGACGTGGCCTTTTTATTGCTCGTAAAGTCTTTTTTAGCTCAATTGACGATTTGGCCTCTAAGAGGAACAATGCTTGCATACTTTATTGCAGTTAGTATCAGACTTTTCATTTTATTTGTTATTAGGGGTCCAACAAGCATTGATCCTTTGTATTTTCATACTAGTTCCATTTTAAAGCCCTCTTAACATATGAGATTGGACACAGGTTTTGAATAAATTCTTTGATTGCATCACTTTTAATCTATTTAGCTTGATTTTGTTACATATCTGGATCAAATAACCGTGCGCTTGTCTTTTACCATTTTACAAGCTTGAATTCAGACTTATTTATGCCCCAAAGAAATGCTGTTTTTCATTCATAAATAAAAACTTACACAACCATCTTTAAATGGTTAACAGCCATTTGCTTTTAAACCCCACGTTACAAAGGGGTGTGCCTATTTTCCAGGCTCATTTTCAGACTTCATGCTAAACGATTTAGTAAAGATTTATACTTATAACACTTCCTATCACTGAACCAACATATCTCTGAATTTATCTGAATCTCTAGACCAAAAGAGGTACAACGCATATCAAATAGTCACATCTTACAATCAACCTATCGCTTCAAAGTATCCAAAATGCTAAACCACGGGACGTCCCACAGGAATCTCGTCCTGATCTATGAATCGCTCTATTGCCTCTGTATTACGTGGTCCCACAGGACTCGGACCTCGCAATCGATATATCCCGTTTGCGTTTAATAAAATATTTTCTTGGAGTGGATTCGAATTTAGCCTTGCGGTTAGGATCGTTTTTGCTGAGTGGATATCTTGGATGATTTTGGTAAACCTTCGAAATTGAATTAAAAGAGTTTTTGGTAAGATTTGCATATATTTTTTTAGATATCTTATCGCTTTTTTTAAATTTAAAGAAACCACCTCAGACTTTTCAGTATGACAAGTTACACAATTCAATGAATTGAGACGTATTTTCCTAATGTCTTTTCTCTTCGTAACTTTTAGTTGATATATGTAAGTACATGTTTGTTATGTAAACAAAATCTTCTTCTTCTTCTTCATCAACCCATATACGCCCACTGCTGAGCACGGGTCAACTCTACCATTGAGAGGGTTTAGGCCATAGTCCACCACGCTGGCCTAGTGCGGGTTGGCCGACTACACACCTAAGAAATTCCTAAGAACTCTTAGGTGTGCAGGTTTCATCACGATGTTTTCCTTCATCGTTAAAGCAAGTGATAATTCAATGTGAATACACACATAACTTTCGAAAAGTCAGAGGTGTGTGCCTGGGGTTCGAACCCGCGACCGCCGAGATTCTCGACCGCGCGCCCAAACCTCGAGGCCATCACTGCTTGTAAACAAAATATTTTGTAACAAATCGTAACATTAACACCGGACTGTTCATACCGGATCTACACTTATTCTCTAATCATTTATGTTCTTGGAAATAGGTAGTTAAAACATTATTGCAGGTCGTGGGTGTTCCGCCTATATTCTATTAAATCCTATATTATTGTTGTTGTGGGTGTTACGCAGAAAATTCATTGAAGTTTTTATCCACCTTAATAAGGGATGTTTAGAACGATAACCTGTTAGGGCGGGATCAGGAGATTTAATCAGGATACTTGTCAGGTTATTTTTAATCCTAAGTACTTTTATAATTTTTGCGTATTTAAGCTTGCAGCTTCACGTTAAAATGTGGATTAATTTAAATGATTTTTAGTAAAGAGATAGAATCTGGAGATGATTTTAGTATACGTATTATTGTACACAAAACATTGTTTTGGATTTTTGTTATATCATTCTACCAAAAAAACCGTAAACCGTATATGTTATTTCTTTAACTTCGGTCCATATTTGTATGTCACAATGCTAGGAAAGAATCGCTTGAGGGGTAACAAAAAATATCCCTAATTTTGCCAAAAATATATTGCCATCTGATAAATGAGCATTCTGTTGCAGTTTTTTTAAACATATTTAACAGTCACGTCCTTTCTACAGTATTTTTACTCCTCGAATGATGAAGAAGATATCTCATCGGTCCTAAAAGTGAAATTGATTTTACATCCCTTTGTTACTACAATCACTCTTGCATACGATTCAACATTCAAAGAAAATCGGTTTCGCCAAATTTAGCTCAGTTTCACAGTGGCACTTCGCGCTAATCCCGCGGGATTGTCTCAACGATTGAAAACGGGATTTTGACTTTATGATTCTCTTTTTATGTCGTATTGTTTTACTGTTAGATGCGTTTTATTGCACGACCTTCGAGGTTGGACCGTTAGTCTGTGGATCTTCGAAGACACGATTAGTGATTTAGACACGATTTTGCATTGGTAATTTTCTCGATAATTTTTTTGCGTCTTAGGTTTGGGATTTAGTTTGACCTTTCTTGAAAACATTGCTTTTTTATCTTATTAGTGCTATTTCAATAGAGTGATAACTGACTGGTTCGAACCCCAGGCACACACCTCTGACTTTTCGAAGTTATGTGTGTATTCAAATTGAATTATCACTTGCTTTAACGGTGAAGGAAAACCTGCACACCTAAAAGCTCTTAGGTGTGTAGTTCGCCAACCCGCACTAGGCCAGCGTGGTGGACTATGGCCTAAACCCTCTCAATGGTTGAGGAGACCCGTGCTCAGCAGTGGGCGTATATGGGTTGATGAAGATAACTGACAAAAGCTTCTATAATTTTGTTGACGTTTAAAGATTTCATTTTATATCCGTAAAGATAAACCGTAAACCTTGTTTGAATAAAGCGAGTAGTACACCATATATTAGCTGACAAAGTTAATAAGTGAACTAATAAAAATAAGAATGTAAAATCCGAACTTGTTTTCCTACAAGAAAAAACCCAAAAGGTTTGCCCAAAGTCTGGTCTTTTATATCATTATACAGTATTTGACGTCAACATTTTATTTTCCTCTATTTATGCAAAATCCCTAAAAAGCATAATCTTCGTCATTTCCAGCTGCATAACCGTCTCAGTAAGAAAATAGAAACGAAATCAGATATGTAGATGGGGCTTGTAACTGCACCCTCAAATTCCGTTGGCTTGGAGCCAGATGCGAATTTTTCAATGCTCCACTCGCGAACACTTCATGTCTTCCAGCGATGCCTTGTTAGCTTGTTCTACTGGTGCTTGGTCTGAGCACTGAATTTTGTCAACGTAATTTCCGTGCGTTTTGTAATTACTGTCTTGAGGGTCCGTTGGGAAATGCTTTCGGACGTTTGATGTGCTGGGTAAGTTGTATAGGTGAATACCTTAATAGAATTATAAACAGTGTTTTGAAGATAGGTATGGATAATGGATACGTCTCGCCAGGCATTTTAAAAGAAACGGCCTGTAAATATAATTCAGATTTTTTTGGATAGCGGTGTTTAGAAAGGATAAAACATACCAAATGAAATTTGGAACAGGGCAAGGAGATGATGATAATAATATAGAATTTCAATACCGCGAAAATTACGAGATGTGAGGATTCAACCGGGACCTTTAGTCTCAACACAGGACTCTTAATATAGTTACTTTTCAAACCTTATGGCTTAAGACGACAAAAAGTAGGTTTAAGAATTCGTCTTACTTCCCGTGCTTATACTTTCTAAAAATCTACGTTCGCATTCTTAGCAATTCCATGTGTCGAACAATTAGTTCCAGCGTTTTATACAAATCTGTATTTAATAACGCATTAGTCATTATGGTTTTTACAATTCCCTCGGCGAATATAAAATCATTATTCTTAGAAATACTTATAATTGACGTATGTACGGTACTATTATATTTCCGGGTAGGTAAAATTTTATTTAAAACTAATGTTTAGTTTTTTATTATGTATTTTCCTTAAAACGAATTTAAATATTAAATATTAAGATGAATTGCTTATTTTTTCGGATCTGAAGTAAAATGGTAGAACTATTCTATTGTCAGCATGGACTAACGAAAGCGAGTCGATTTTGTTGAAGTTGCACCACTATTCTTTAGAAAATCGTCGTGAACATTTTTTTAATAAGTGTGATTGGGTGAAGCCTAATTAGTTCTACAATATTCAGGGTCTATAAGGCATAAAACTCGTCATGATGATGCAAGAGTGTTACATTCTTGGATCACCTTTGTTCATTCTGTAAGCATTAGATCGCCACAATTGTATCGACTGGTTAATACAAACATTTATTCTCAATATACACTGTTTGATCCACTTTGCACTTACTCATCATCACCGTCATTATCATCATAATCATAATAATAATCATCATCATCTTATCATCATCAGCCCATACAGCTTAAAGGGTTTATGTCTAAGACCATTTGCAATTACCATAATTTCGCTTTGAAGTTTTTTAACAAACCTCCTTTCCTATTATCTCAATCCGGAATATATTTAGGCTCATTAAATCGTTTCGCGTCGCATAGAGTAAACACTAGTAGACAGATTCCAGAGTTGTCTATTCCAGCGGATCGTAAACTACGCTTCTGGTTTAGATCAGATGAATCAAAGGGGCTTGATGCGTACCAGCGTTAGATTTTTACTGAAGCGCGTAATTTTAGAATGTTTCTACTCTATGCCTTTTTACGTCTATGACAGGAGCCAAAGTTCTTTATTTAAATCCTTTTTAGTGGTATGTGTGCTGATGTGTTCTGTTTTTTTCTTAATTTGAAATGCAAAATTCTTTCTAATTTATTGAATTTTCTGAATGTTTATTGTCGTTAAAAGATTTGTTGTTACTAGCCAGTTCGGTAACGAAATGCACTAGGAAAGAATGGGCAAGAAGCTTTAGTATCGATGAATTTATATAGATTTTAATTCTTGCTTCTTTGATTTAAATACATCTCTTATAATTTATAATAAATATTTACGTAAAAAATTTACGATAAATTTTCTTTCTTTCAGATATTTCACAGAGCCGTTGGAGTCAAGATTCACGATGCCTTCAATCCAATGGTATGAAGATTTCTGCAGGACAGCAAAATGAAAAGAACAGACAATTTCTGTCGGTATTGTATTTAGTATTACGTTAATTAATCTGCACCGAGCAAGACTTTTGTGGCTTCAATCAACGTAAGTAGTTAACATTGTTGTTATTGACACTAGTTCTAGTGGCATAAAGAGAGTGACTATCAAAAGGAATCAGAAATCGTGCAACGTTTTTTTGCGATTTCCCGTCTCATCCTATCTATTTGGTGGGAATTAAAAACAGATAGGCGTGACGTGTATATATAGGTTGTATTCAGACCTTGATCGGAAATTTAAAAAATCCGTCAAAAATAAACAAACTGTCGTTTTCCTAATAACTACATGCATTTAATACCTTTGGTTACATGGAAAACGCCAAAATTTTTATTTTAAGTTGTGATTTTTTTTACTGACTTATACGGACTAAATATACCCAGGATAATGTCCAGTGGCGACACTTCTATAAAAGCCCTAAAATGTTTACTACGGGTTTAGGATATTTAAATTTAATGTCAAATTGCCCATTGTAAACAAATCGCACGCTTAAAAATATAGTGACCTAATTCAAAAATTTGAATTTTCACTATCATTCACTTTGGGATTAAATATAGTCGGATTAAATAATAAAATTCTAATGTATGTTATGTAACTATTTAGTACACATATTTTTTAAACATGAGTTTTTTTTTATATTTTCTACAAAAATGTATTTGACGAAGTAACATTTTTTCGCCATTTCCTTACATTAGTCTCGGCTTTTTGAATTAGGTCACCATATTATTAAGCGTGCGAAATATTCCAATCTTAAAAGTTAGGAATTTTTATTACTTTGGCTGCGCTTTCGGGCTTCATTGGTAGTACAGCCACTGTTAATTACATTATTATCAAACTAAGCTACACTTTGACGTTTGAATGGCATATGTAAATTATGACATTATGTCATACAGGAAGCTACGCAGCATGGCTTATTCATGTGGCTGTATAGTGATTATCTAGGAGGACGTTTTTTATTAATGAGATGTATTGTTAACTCACATCATTCTGTACTCTGTTGGGGAAGATAGGAGAAGTAATTGAGTGATGTGTCGTGAATTTTTCATATTGTTTTTGCCTCGTTCCGCCCGGCGTAATTATAAAGCCTCAACTAAGTTTTGTAGTTCAAAAAACAGTAAATTCACTTCTCCTCTTATAATATTAGTATAGACGGCTTGTAGGTATAAATATCCGACCAAAATGGTCGAAGTATTCAAGAATCCGCAAATTTTTACTCAGGTCATTACTATTTTGCGATTTAACCCCTTAATTTTTCTGGGACAAAACGTCACATCACCAACCCATAGAGACTCTAACTTTCCATCTATTTGGATCCAAAAACGAATCAATCTGCCAATTGATACAGACGTGCGACCACAACCAACAACGAAAAATTACTTGCACATCACTACATAGTATAAAACAAAGTCGCTTTCTCTGTCCCTATGTCCCTTTGTATGCTTAAATCTTTGAAACTACGCAACGGATTTTGATGCGTTTTTTTTAATAGAGTGATTGAAGAGGCAGGTTTATAT
Source organism: Cephonodes hylas (assembly GCA_030295005.1). NCBI lineage: Eukaryota > Metazoa > Arthropoda > Insecta > Lepidoptera > Sphingidae > Cephonodes > Cephonodes hylas. The sequence goes on along the minus strand of AP025384.1, from coordinate 7,395,317 downwards.
GGTAACATCCATTAAATATCAGCATTGCACCCGAGCGAAGCCGGGGCCGGTCGCTAGTATATAATATAAGAATTGTAATTGAAGTTATAAATCAGTACATTTTTGCTTCGTAATCAGTCGAGAATACGGATGAGGCAATTCTGCGCGTGCGCAGACCCGACGCATGGCAACTTTGAATATATGCCAAAAAATATTAATATTGCATTCCCGAAATAAATTTTAATGCGAGATCGATCCGATACGTTTACAGTGGCGAATGTGTGGTACAAGGAATGAGTGTCAAGCGACACCGAAATACAATAAAAAATACTTTAAAAATGCTACACACACACTTCTTTCACATTTCAATTCATTCGAAGGATTTTTGTTTAGACAGAGTACAATATAAGCATACACTATTGTTCTTGTCACTAAACCAATCTACCTACAAATACATCACGTTTTGCTTTAAAAAACACAGGAAGGCCGGAACCAACTGATTTTACATGGTTTATCCTATTTGTAACTTAACCTAAAATCGAACATGTTTTTGCAACGGTAAAAGATTTAACAGCTAATCTAATCAGTTCTGTTAATTAAGTTAATTCAGCTTCTACCCCCATAAATCCCACTGTTAGGCACAGGTCTCCATCCCTTTGGCCTTAGTCCAACACACAACGCTACAGTCTCTATAATGGGCCAAACGCGAAGCCGGTAGCGCTACGTCTGGCACACGTCAGTCAAAGATCGGCGCGCGCGCAGATTTATCGACCATACGCCTCTCCCCCACCTCCCCCCATACTGAGATACTTTCCAATACCCAGCTATTAATCATTGCCCATTTTTATTACGGGAATAAAAACTATTGAGATTATAGTTTCGGGGAAATTCTATTCGTGTGTTCTTGATTCGTATAGAAATAAAAATACGACTAGTGTTAAATTATTAAGAAGTTTTACTTGTCTTGGTATATGGCAGTGGCGGTACTTCCATAGATGCTCAAAAGCCCAGTTGGCCTTTCGAATCTCCGAATAATAATTTTTATGTTTTAAATCTTTAACAACATCGATTGGATATATAAATGAGAATATTCGACTCCAGAAGAAACAATTACTAACTACTCATTACATAGTTAACGTGTAAAACCTTTTTTATGGAAGGACCGTCTGTGGTATATGGATCCATATGTAAAGATTTTTTTACTTCATTTACTTATAAATTAAAAAAATGATATAAAACAATTGTCAATAAACACAAAATAAAAGATTCTCATTCTGACAAAGCATAAAACATGATTCCAATTAATTACAAAAAAGGATGTTCTTCGTACTATGTTTGGACTTGGATGTACAAAAGGTTTTTGTAAGTCTAAACTCTAAACCATTGAAAAACTGTTTCCAATATTGTGCAAGTGAGTGACTCAGATGATAACACTTGACTCATTCTAGTTTCAACGGTTGAATATCTTAGTAACGTATGTACTAGTATGGGTTACTATTGTCCCCGATCCATTGAATTTTGATATACTTGTATAACAGTAAAAGCAAACCGATTGTGTTCTATTATTTCGTAAGATTTTTTGGATATTTTTTCCCAGTAGTGCTTACAGCGACCACAAGCCAGACTTTAGTGTGAAATCAGAAGGTCCTGAATTCGGATTCAGGGTCAAGTAAAGTTAATTGTCACTAGGCAGGAAATACTCAATTTACACACTGTTTATACCTCGTTGGTCCTGCTGAATAGCCCTTATTGGTGAGTACATACTTCAGTATCTAAGAAATTCATAAAAAAAACCCTAAAACCATTTACCCAACTTTAAAATCATGATATACCATAGACTTACGATTTTACTTAGCAAACAGATAGAAGAATTTCCACTATCTGCACCACAATTTCCAGTGATAAAGCCAACATTGCTCCACCATAAACAATTAATCAAAGTATATCTCGATGTTTTATAGCATCACTTGGTAACCGGCGGGCGGTCGGTGTTACGGCTAATGATAAAAATTAGGTTAATTGCCAATTTACTAGCAACCGGCCGCTGAGTCACGCCTGACTCTATTTTCCTACGAAGTTTTGATGGTTTCAAATTGTATCAGACTTGTGTGACAGAGGCAGTTTTTGGACAGTACCACCAACGTACCATGCGTGTGTGATGGTAATAGCAGTATAGAGCTTGGATAGGCAAGAAACTTAGATAAATAATCTTTCAACACTCGACAATGCCAATTTTAATGGATGATCTTAGAACGTGACAATTTCTGTGATATCACACCCTTTATAATTTGTTTATTACCAACAAATTGTTATTTATTGATGTGTAGGATATACATATAGAATGCGAGTCTTTTGTCAAAGGTTTAAAAACTATGTTTGACCATCCAATAGTACCCCCAGATTTAAAAGAAGGAACCTTAAAATATGACGACCCTAAAATAATTTACCGTGCAAACATCAATCCATCAATCAAATGCTCTTTATATTTAACCTCAAAATTTGTTGCCCCATAGGCAAAACCCCTTTTTGATTGCCGATTAGAAGGACCTAATTTATTAGGACTTGAAAATATTGCGCTTTTCAAGAACTTTCAAAGTATCTCTAGGGTACGTAAAAGTAAAAGACTTGGACCTAGAAATAAGCAATTTTGTACAAAGGTGCTTTATCAACCAGCTAACTGGGAAATTAATAGCCTTAAAAGGTAATAAAATAGTACTTTAAAGTCAGAAGGACGATGTTTAAAAGACTTATAATTTGATCTATTAACAAAGGATAAAGCTCTATAAATCTTCGGTCGACGGTAATGTCTATTGAATGTAATTCTAACGTTTATGCTGTACCTCCCAGAAGCGCCTCCGAACCAATTGCGGCTCATTCTATTTTAACTAGACCGATTTTGCTGATTATCTAGTCGCTCTATGTAATGTTCTAGGCTTAGCTTATATTATGCGTTTTAGTTTCGTATTAAATATTTGTGAAGTATCCTTTATCATGTACTGCGAGCCAAAACAAACCTCAAAAAACAGTTTGTAAATTTGGATGAGTTTTTGAGTAATGTCTGACTTTAATAATTTCTTTGACCATAATGACTTTCAGCATCATAAAAAGCCTTAAAGATCTAACGTACAAAGCAACACGAGGGTGAGTAAAATATTTGTCTGTTCCATTGTACTGCAACGACAGACTCCTTATATTTCAAGAGTTTAGCCTATCCCGACCGTCTAAGAATTAGTAGAACACAAAAATACCAGATGAAATAGAGAAAAAACTAACCGTTTCAAAACAATTTGTATTCCTAACAAATGTTTATACTTCAGTAACAGGTTAATGCAATACAGCTTCATCACGACTGCCACAGTTCCGCAGTTGAACGTAAACTATAAATTAATAACTGCACAAATTCCATTAACGTTTTCCGACCTCGTACCAATTATAATGGGAAAGTGGGTCACTTTTATTTGCAGACGCCGGCCGCCTGCTGGCTAATTACTATCGCGTTTCAGAGTTTCAGTTTATTGTTTATGGAAGTTATTTTAGTTGTCATGTGGATGCAGAGCATTTTAATTTATCATTGTCGCCTAGCAGTACTTTGTTTACTAGCGTTTCTGGTTCCATGATATCAAACAGGAATCAAGTGTCTTATCAAATTTAATGCTGATTCGCTCTTCTTCTATTTATTAATCGGATTCTAAAAAAGCTATCGCGATTAAAGCTCATTTGATAAGATCATTTTGAAAATTAAATTATATGCCAGTCTTTTTGAAGAATCGTATCTTATCACTTTCATGCTTGGTATCTATTTCTTCCATTGAAAATCCTCACTATTCTTGAGACTTCTACTGCTGAACAAAGACCTCCCTCAATACTTGAAAAGACACCAGCTGAAAGCACCTCTGTTGGTATAGAACAGTAGGTTCTACGGAAAGTTACAAAAGCAATACCCCAGCAAAATAACTCAATATTGCCCATTACTTCCGATCAATTGAAAAGCACTATTCATTAACAAATTACACCGTCCAATAAAGAACGTTTAACGTTGTTGCTGATAGATATGATAGCATTAGCTAGATGGATACGAAATGGATATTAGATAATTCAATTAGCAGCGAGTCACGCGATGGGAGGGGCGGTTGTTACGGGAAATATTATGCATGTAGGAAACTTTTATACGAACCCTGCACGCTTGTAAAGGAAATAGGTCAGCTTATTAGTAAGAAAAGTTAAATAAAAAAGGTTGATTAAAGAATATAAAAAAGTAAATTGGATATTGGAGACGGATATGAGATAATTTATGTCTAGTAAATAAAATTTAAAGGAGTTGATAGTAGTACGGGAAACTTAAGATATCAAAAAGTGATAATGCTGATAAATATTCTTTCTAGTTTAAATCGAGGAAAATGGTTATTCGTTGCCATAATTTTATTGTATGTATTTTTATATAATACTAAATGATATTAAAAAATAATAATGATCCTTCGTTCCCTATTTATAAATCGCAGAATAATTCCAAAAACTCCGAAAATTCGTGAGCTCCCTCAAGAATTCTATTAACCACAAATCTGTTTATCCATAAAAACACTTACCTTCGGAAATTTAATTAATCCTCCAATATAGCTGCTACAGCTAGGGACTCTGCATTATTTTATCGACATTCTCCTTTGCCTGGAGTTGATGTTTGTTTTGGCACTAACCGCTGCATTAATCAGCTTCCTATTACGTTGCAACGGGCTGGGTGGAAACGAGCATACTAGTGGGCAAATTTGCATATTTTTTGGCAAGAAAGCAAGTAAAAAATTGGAGTATGACCTAATTTTATTAGTATATCTATATTTTTAGAGACTCGAATCAAAGTACATTTTTCATACATTTATGACGAAACAAAGCTGTAAAAGGTTTTTAGAGGAATTTAATGTTGGTAGAACATCCAAGGGCATTTTTATAGTAACTGTGGTTGACGAAGTATGCGTGGGGTGGCTCCAAGGAGTGGTAAAGTAATGACTTTGTTTAATTATGGGTTTTGTTTGCAACGTAAAAGAAACTTATTTGCAGGTGATGAATAAGAATAGTAAATCATGTAGTTTGTAGAGAAGGCTCGTGCCCATCAGTAGGACGTGTGTATAGGGGCTGATGACGATGCTGGTGATGATATAACTCAGATATGCCAAGAATTTTCGGGAAAGAAGGTGAACTTCAACAATTTTAAAATAGGTACACTAAATATACTAAAAATCAGGTCGATTTTACATAAATTATTAAAGACAAACAGATAAAACGGGCGTCAATTTTCCTCACATTTATACGCTAGTCTGTAGCAAGCCTATCGCATCCGAGAATAAACTAGATCCGGGTTCTAACGAACATTCATTGAGGAATTCTCTTGAAATTTTCATTAAGAAAATAGCAATTAATCTTTTATCACACTTTCGAGGGGAGAATTTGAGTATAATTTCACTTCAAATATATCTGAACATGCGATGTTCAAATGTAATGATACCAGTCTTTTGAATGTTATTGTTCTTTGACATGAAATGAGGTAGATTTTTATCAGGTCAAGTATAAGCTCCAAAACGTAGACAAACATTTTTCAACCGCGCAACAGACTAACGTAATAGGTTTCGAGTTTAATGTCGTTCTTTTGGGATATTTCCAAACCCCATGATTTTTTTTGAAGATTGTCTAATGAAAACTTTAATAACACTGCCCCACCTCTAATAGAACCTAGGATCATTCGGTCACCCTCTTCTACCAGACTAAATGAATCCCTGAAAATACAGCCAAAAAGGTATTGTAAAATATCCGATGCCCGTATTATAGTTTGGCACAACACAAACAGAATGAAGATGGATCGGCGTGGTGCGTTGGTTTATCACGTTAATGGACGCCGTTATATTTACTCTATTTACATTTATTGTCTATGGTAGGGCGATATGAGGGTAGGGGTGCGGTTAAGGGATAAATGTGAGGTTATATTGGGGTATTATTGTAATAAAATGATCTTTAAATAGATATTTTGTCAGTTATTTATGTGGACTACACTAAAATTGTACGTGTTTTTTGTATTTAGGAACTACAATGATAAACAAAAAATGTTAATTTAATTTACTTTTATATTTCAATGTTTGCTATTTTATATTGAAAAATGTGGTTCTTTTATTTACGACGCTTTCTTTTTTTGTAATTCATAACCGCAGTTTTTATATAAATTATCCTTATCGCGTTTTTTATCTGTAACATCTGCGTGTATCGGAACGTCGTTTGTCACCGCGCGCGCTTCGAGCTGCTAATTGACAGCTGTCAAATCGCCACTCGTTTTCGCGCCATTTCGCCCGCCATAACGATGTAGATTTTTATTTGAGATAGTCGCTTTGTCTACTGATTGGACGTTAGACAAACAGTGTATTTCTCGCCGTATGGCCATTCAATTAGTTGTTTGTCGACTGTGTTTTTATTGTTAGCAACATGATAACTCTGTTGATTTTGTCGTAGTGATAACTTGGATGGAATTACACTGTCATGGCTGAACTGTTTGCTGGATTTGGGTGTATGGGCGTTTGTTTGTGTCTTTATATAACTCTCACATCATGTTTGGGGATTAATTTTTGTTTCCATTATTTTATCAGCTTAACATATTGCTATTTTTCCTCAAAGTGCATTCATTGTATTGGTATCAAGAAGAGTTATCAGTTTCTTTGATTGAAATCTGAATTCCTTAGAGTATATCCACAAGGTATTTTAGATACTTAAGTAAATATAGTCCACAAAGCCACATTACATGGGACTAAGATCTAATCTCTCTTAGCGAAAGAGTAATCTTGTATCCACATAGAGTCCTACAAAGACCGAAATATATGTATTTTAATTATAGACTACGTGAAAACATTATTATTAACTTCATATTCTTTGAAGAACAAAAAAAGAAAAAAGAAATGAAGAATATGAGAAGAGAAGAAGTAAAGAAGTCTAAGAAGAGAAGTACGGTACACTGATGGGCCTGAATTGTTGCTCGAACCTGTATTATTAACCAGGTGAGCAAACTTTCAGGTGTGTTAGTGCCGACTTTCCGACGGACAACAGAAGAGTGAAGAAAAACGAAGAAAATGAAAAAATAAAGTTGTGTAATTATAAAATAGACTCTTTATAAGCGTTTTTAAATTTATAGCTCTATGTTATGTAGGTATCTTTTTAATATTTAAAGTTAGTATAGACGTGGCAGAAAAATGTTACTTTATCATTGTAATGATTTGTTGGAGTAACACTTCCAGTTGAACTGAATCGATATTTCTATATTTACGATTATTGTCACAAATGGGAACAAACATATTGTACTTCTGTGTATTTATATAATGATTGCACTACATTTGCATTTTATCTTGTGATTTTTGCTTTATCAGGCTTCTCCGTAAATCGGACTGTCAAACGGTATTTTTTAATTTTTGTATTGAAAATGCGGGTATAGTGATAAGATTTTTCAAAAATAACTTATATCATAGTTGAAGTAGTGGAAATATGAAATTAAGGCAATACCGGGATAAAATGTGTAAAAAAGTGTTATTTCATAGCGTAATGTGCAATATAATGAAATCTATTATTTCAATTCTTTATGTCAATGCGTAGCCTGAAGTGAATCATCATCACCATGAGACATTCAGCCTGCGTGAAAGGAATTGTCTTATCAAGATCTAATACGCAATAAGCAAAACTCGATGTGATATGTCGCGGGAATCAGAGACTACAAAATATGATTCCGATCCTTCACAGTTCGTATCATTATTATCTACCTATATATTTCACTCCTGATTATTAATATTGAGATTGTTCAAGCCTTACTTCACCACGCTGGTTTAGTGGGGGTTAGCGGACTACACGTCTAAGTATGTACTTTTAGTTAAGCTGGTTTCATTATGATTCATTATTCAGGTTTGCAGGTCCTCACGATGTTTTTTTTTACCTAAGATATTGTCATAAATAACAATTAAAAATGCATTTCTGCCAACCACATATAAACGTGTGAGTGTAATATTGCAGTGAATCGTAAAGATCTTTGCTGTTTGTGGTTGGGCATCCCTCAAAGGATTGTGTGGCAAAGTGCTTAGGATTAATGTCAAAGGAAAGCTAATCACTTAGGGCAATCACTTACCTTCTGACTCACCGTTTGCTCCTTTCTAGTGATCTATTGGAGCTGATAGATTATGTACACGGGTGTATTAAAGAGTAAGTCCACGGTATATGAATTGTGACAAGTAGGCCTCGAGGTTTTTACTCGGCGGTCGCCGTTTAAAACCAAGGCGTATCTGACTTTTCGAACTTATATGTTAGTAAATAAATAAATTATAAATACACCCAACAGTCACATACATAGCTCTGACCCCACACTAAGTTACAAGACCTGTGTCGTGGGTATCAGACACTACAAGAGACTTTTTCGGTCTCACAAACACCCAGACCCGAAACAAATATTTGTGGTTCACACAAACATTTGTCTCGATGCGGGGATCGAACCCGTGGCCTCTCGTTTCGCAAGCTGGTGTCTAGCCAACTGCGCCACGGAGGCTGTCATAATTAATAGTAGTAGGAGGAGTATTTGAATTAAATAAATAAATACTAAACTAACCCAACAGTTACACACTTAATCCTGACCCTACAATAAGTCCATGAGCCTATAATGAGTCTTGTATCGTGGGAATCAGAAAATACGAGAGACTTTTCGATCTCACAAACGAACACCGACACCAGAAACAAATATTCATGGATCACACAAGAATTTGTCTTGGTGCAGAGAAATCATGACTTTTGGTTTACACGTTGAAGTATCTGTAAAAAAAAATATAGCAAAAAAGGAGTCAAAATCTTTTGTTTTAGAAAACGTCAGCAAATAAACAATTATCTAAAGGTATAGAGCAAATAACACCAATAATTACATCTAGTATTGTTTCCTGTAAACGAAGCGTGTACAAGCAATTAATCGAGCCGACATAATAATAGGGATTGTCAAGCGTCACTCAAGAGTCACGTCTTTAGTATAACGACGTTTTCATTGTCCTGTAGCATATGGGTACCTCTGACTTTCGAAGCTATGTGTATTACAAAGGATTATCACTTGCTTTAACGGTGAAGGAAAACATCGTGATGAAACCTGCACACCTAAAATTTCTTATGAATTTCTTATTTTTTAGGATTTCGTCAACCAGCACTAGGCCAGCGTGATGGACTAAGGTCTAAACCCTCTCAATGGTAGAGGAGGTCCGTGCCCAGCAGTGGGATGTATATTGGCTGATGATGATATGGGTATTGAGAATTTATATGAAACTAGCTTTTGCCCGCGACTCCGTCCGCGTAGACTACAGGGTTAAGTTCAGTAAGAAAATAAGTTGTAGTCTATTTTACTTCTCAGAGTCTTATTTATGTCCATACCAAAAATCATACAATTCGGTCAAATTGCTGCTCCGCTCCTATTAGTCGTAGCGTGATGTTATATAGCCTATAGGCTTCCTCGATAAATGTGCTATATCACAGTGAAAGAATTTTTCAAATCGGACCCGTAGTTCCTGAGATCCTAGCGTTCAAACAAACAAACAAACTCTTCAGCTTTATAATATTAGTATAGATTACTTACAAGATTGCCTCGTTGTTCTTGCGGTATACACTCATAAAAGTGCGTCTTGGTTTCGATTACCGCGCTGTGTCAAGTGTTATTGTCTCTTCCCTCATAAGCTACAAATGTTCTATAAGTATTACAATTGTCCTATGTTTTAGAGGATTGTTTTTTTTATGGCGAACTATTTATAACTACAGATACAAATTTAGACCGTGATTTGCTTCAATCAAAGCAATCTCAAAAATGCCCTTAAATTTTAATTTCCATAAAACACTGTAATCTACCTTCAGGACTGTGCGTGTGACTGTTGGGTGTACTTACTTGCAAAACGAAATTATCCATATCTGACGAAAAGACGGCGGCGCGCTTTGACAAAGTATTATCAAAGACACTGCTGCCTAATGCTTTGACCCTGGGTCACTTAGATGCCCCGTTTTAGTTAAAGATCTGATAGATATGTTTTTAAATCATGTGGTTATGGAAGTTAATGTGGGTATAAACAGTACTGTATCAGTTTTCTATAACCACACTCAAATATTATAGTTAGTAATATATTAGTAATATAGTTCTTTTTTTTCAAATATTTATCTATACTATTATAATAAAGAGGAAAGGTTTGTATTTTTGGATTTTTGTATTTTTGTATTTTTGTATTTTTGTATGTTTGTTACGAATAAACTCAAAAAGTACTGAACCGATTTGGATGATTTTTGGTATGGAGATAGATGGGACTCACCGAAGTAACATAGGATACTTTTTATCCCGGAAAATGTTGTATTCCCGTGGGATTGGGTATAAAACGCTATATTTATTTTACGCTTTCACGCCTAAACCATTTAACCGATTTTTATGATTTTTGGTTTGAACATAAGTAAGATCCTATGAAGTAACATGAACAACATTTTATCCCGGGAATATGTAGGGTTCCTGTGGGATTAGCATGTATTCTAACGCGAAAATGACACTGCCTATGTAATGCTTTCACGCCTAAACCTTTTAACCGATTTGAATGATTTTTGGTATGGAGATAGGTAGGGCCCACCGAAGTAACACAGGATCCTTATTATCCCGGAAAATGTAGTATTCCCGTGGGAACGGGTATTTCTGGACCTACTGAACCGATTTGAATGATTTTTGGTATGGAGATAGGTAGGGCCAACTAAAGTAACGTAGGATACATTTTATCCCGGAAAATGTAGTATTCCCGTGGGAATAGGTATTTCTAGATCTACTGAACAGATTTGAATGATTTTTGGTATGGAGATAGGTAGGGCTCACAGAAGTAGCATAGGATACATTTTATCCCGGAAAATGTAGTATTCCCGTGGGAATCGGTATTTCTTGATCTGCTGAACCGATTTGAATGATATTTGGCATAGAGATAGGTAGGGCCAACTGAAGTAACATAGAATACATTTTATCCCGGAAAATGTAGTATTCCCGTGGGAATGGGTATTTCTAGACCTATTGAACAGATTTGAATGATTTTTGGTATGGAGATAGGTAGGGCCCACCGAAGTAACACAGGATCCTTATTATCCCGGAAAATGTAGTATTCCCGTGGGAACGGGTATTTCTGGACCTACTGAACCGATTTGAATGATTTTTGGTATGGAGATAGGTAGGGCCAACTAAAGTAACGTAGGATACATTTTATCCCGGAAAATGTAGTATTCCCGTGGGAATAGGTATTTCTAGATCTACTGAACAGATTTGAATGATTTTTGGTATGGAGATAGGTAGGGCTCACAGAAGTAGCATAGGATACATTTTATCCCGGAAAATGTAGTATTCCCGTGGGAATCGGTATTTCTTGATCTGCTGAACCGATTTGAATGATATTTGGCATAGAGATAGGTAGGGCCAACTGAAGTAACATAGGATACATTTTATCCCGGAAAATGTAGTATTCCCGTGGGAATGGGTATTTCTAGACCTATTGAACAGATTTGAATGATTTTTGGTATGGAGATAGGTAGGGCCCACAGAAGTAACACAGGATACATTTTATCCCGGAAAATGAAGTATTCCCGTGGGAATCGGTATTTCTTGATCTGCTGAACCAATTTGAATGATTTTTGGTATGGAGATAGGTAGGGCCCACAGAAGTAACACAGGATACATTTATCCCGGAAAATGTAGTATTCCCGTGGGAATCGGTATTTCTTGATCTGCTGAACCGATTTGAATGATATTTGGCATAGAGATAGGTAGGGCCAACTGAAGTAACATAGGATACATTTTATCCCGGAAAATGTAGTATTCCCGTGGGAATGGGTATTTCTAGACCTACTGAACCGATTTGAATGATTTTTGGTATGGAGATAGGTAGGGCCAACTGAAGTAACAAAGGATACATTTTATCCGGATTTCTGTGGGATTTCCGTGGGAATCGCTATGTTCAAGATCTACTGAATCAATTTGAATGAATTTTGGTATAGAGATAGGTAGGTCCCCCCGAATTAACATGATATACTTTTATCCTGGAAAATGTGTTCCTGTGGGTATGGGTACATGTTATAATTGCGAGAGTAACTCTGTAAATCTGTTACGGTTTCACGCCTAAACCATTGGACTAAGTTATATAATTTTAGGTATGAAGATAAATAGGACCCTGTGAAGTAATAATTAAATGTTCCCGTGGAATAAACATGTTGTAAATGCGGAAATAGCTTTTTCAAAGAAAAACTTTTTTTGGACACTTATGAGACGAATTAAAGATTCACTAATAATTATCTTTCTGCACTCAGCCCTAAAGTCTACGCAGACGGAGTCGCGGGCAAAAGCTAGTACAATATATTACGAAGGGTAAAGATTGAATTTTTTGTTGTGTTTGGTGTCCAACCGCCCTATGAGGCTTTCAATATACGTATTATATAAAAGCAAGTAAAAAATGTGATATAAATATTAGTAAAATATGCAAGTCATTTTTAATTCGTAACAATTTATAAGTCGAATGCGAAACAAGCATCTAAGATCTATAATACATTTGAGGTGTAGATTAAAAAATAAATTCGTGACGCCCTGATGTACAACAACACTTAAAAAATATTCGACCAAAGAGTTCTGGAGAATTAATAAAATTATTTTTTGAGTGCTTTTTCTTAGTAAATAAACAATTGGTCTCTTAATAATCAAGAGATAAATTAACGAACTTTTGAGATTCGTCTTGGTTGCAATTATTTTCAAAACCCTTAACTACAATGCCGTTTACTACCTTGGATTCAAACCCGCACCCCGTCAATATTCACAGTCCCTAAAAAATACACAGCCACTCCCGTAATCTAACTGAGGCAGGCGCAATTCCAAGTTTTTGAAGTGGACAATAGCGCGATCCTCTTTTATTAAATCGATTTAATCTCACACGGGTTCCATTGTAGTTATATTCTTCCATTCAAGAGCTATCCACGTGGATTGGCTTAGCTCGGTTCACGTGAAGATGTTTTTTAATTTGTGTTATTTTGTGTAAGTAAGAAAAAATTGGTCTAAGGCCAAAAAACTTTTAGTTATTAAGAAGGCCCGTGTCCTGTAGTAGAACGTCTGATGATGAAGGAATAATAGTGATAAACCTTATTGATTTTTGGTTGTTTATTTATGCTCTCTATTACGTTCTACGTAATAGGGGGCGAGTCTATTGCCGTTTTTCAGGTAATAACACTTTGCCCTACCCGGGAATCGAGCCCAGGGCTCTAGATCGTACGGCATACTTGTACCGCGAAACCACGAAGCAGAAAAATCTTTATAGGATGCTATACAGCTGAGTAGGTCTTTCAGTTGTTGATGATGATGAAAATTCAGTATGCTTCTAGTGTTATGACCAAAATAATATCGGCAGTAAAGCGGTTATTGTACCAACATTAAAATGGCTTCAAGTAATTTCAACAGTTCTACGTGCTCTTTCAAGCACGGTTATAAACTTTATGCGGTTTTTAAGTATTCGCTTAGAAGATTGAAAAACGGTATTCAGTTTACATCGCATACATACATGTTATCATCATCATTCCTTACATCTACCGCTGGGCACGGGTTTCTACAGCTGAGAGGGTTCAGGCCTTAGTCCACCACGCTGGCCTAATGCGGGTTGGAAGACTACACACCCAAGAAATTCCTAAGAGTGTTTTGGTGTGCAGGTTTCCTCACAATGTTTCCTTCACTCTTATAGTACGTGGTAATCTTTGTGAGAACACACATAATAGTCAAAGGTGTGTGCCTGGGGTTTGAACCCGCGGCTGTCAAGATTTTAGACCTCGAGGCCATCTCGACTTAAAAATCGATAACCTAATTGAAAAGACAATCTGAATTTTCATCCATTTGCTTTGAAATAATAATGATTTTAAACAAAGTTTTCTTTGCTATCATACCATATTCAACCTCTATAGACTTTCCAGCGCGATAAAACGATCTGAATGATATTTAGGCAATATAATTTTATATTTTTCATTCATAATACGAGAGTCGTTCCTTATGGGAGGGCAGTAAACGTTATTACATACCATAGCGCATTTTATGGCAACACTTAAGATGCCATAGATTATAAAATACGCGCAGATCGGGCGTGAAAATTTTGTTTGATACGCAAATGTCTCTTAGAGACAAAAATAGATACGAGTGAGATTGTATTGGTAACGACTTTTAGCGATTAAAACGGGACACATCGACCTTGTCTTTTATTTGATCGACTTTTGTTCACAATGCTATACTAGTGTGCTTAGATGGGGTCCACATACACTTGTGAATTCTATAGCAAGGACGATACGGATTCGTAAGAGCGGAAGAATGTGTTTTTTTAAACTTCCTCCATTCACAGGTGTTTTAATAAGATTTTTACTAGACCGTGCTTCAAAGATTCCATAATGCATTTTATCAACCTTTATTTAAAAAGATAAATAATAATTATAAACTTTATTATGCTGGCAGAGCAAAATAGCTCTTATTTCAATAGTTTGCAACTTTACAGGCTATAAATACCTTGTAGCCCTTACATAAAAAAATCTGTAAACCCTTATATAAAACATATCATCTCTAAAACATAGCTTGTTACACTACACAATAAAAACAAATCGAGATGAAAATCGCAATATAAGCGACAGTACATTCTACAGGCTGTTAGGCATATTAAGCCCGGCGGTTCTGTCCCTAATTTTATGATCTTTGCCCCGTTTATGACACTTATGATGGGGTTCTTTTTTCGGTGCTACAGATTCATCGTAAAGGGTGGAAAATGCCCAGGGCTCGTTTAATAATAGCCAGTTCCGCCACGTACCTGTTTTGACGGCTCGTTTATACGCCTTTTCTTAAAGAACTTCGCCATTAAGCTATAACAGGTTTTGTATTGGAATTTTCTGTGTATTATGGAATCAATTTTCAGCTTTTTATGATAGACTAGCGTTGATTCCTGGCGGCGTTTGGGGGCATTTAAAAATGCTCTTAAAGTTTTTTATAATGCGACTCACTCTAATAAATGGAAAGGATGAATACGATTTTTATTAAAGTAGTAAAATTATGCGTCAAGATTGAGTAAAGATTTAAAGACATGGAATTTTATAAGGCAAGCTGGGCTTTTGAGCTTCTATGGAAGTTATCATTTCCCGAACCGAGACTCAAACCCAGTTTCTTCCATTACATATCACGCACTAAAGCCAAGGTCTAAAGAAGCCCTCATACGTATTAAATGTGTAGAATAAATGGAATAATAATTGTAAGGAACCTAAAACGGAAATAATGTTGTCCTTAATGGATTCTCAAGATAATTTGTAGTTATACTAATAGTAAAGGGACATTAGGTTGTCTCGCACATCTGTCGAGGAAAACCATTAGGTGAAGAAGTTTTGGTCCTCGGGAATTTTGGGGTGGAATTGATAATAAAAGTGGCAGTGCAATTATATTTAGTTTCAAGTAGACTTAGAAATACTATTTAAAAGAAAGATTATTTGGTTCAATTTTTTTCTCATGTTTTCCATTTGATAGAGTTTTGCCAAAGATGTATTTATTTAATTTAAAGGAAAACATAATTTAAATATATCGTATATCTTTATTAGTATTAAATTTAAATTATGGAAAGAAAAGTTTTTATTCACTAAGTAGTTCAGGCACTAGGACGGCGTGGTGTACTATGGCCTAATAAAATCCATGTTGTGGAAAGAATATTGTTTATTCGATTGCGATCACACCTTGCTCAACCAATATCATCATTTAAAATGAATAACCATTATTCAAACCAGTAACAATAAAATAGCAGGAAATAAACTGCAATAAAAAAAAAATAATATGTAGGCTCAACATTTTTTATTCTACAGTTATTTCTGATTGCCATTAATATCTAGCCTTTAACATGCATTATAAATGTATAATGTACATTTGATCCATAGAGTTATGTCCATAGACAACGGTTACATAACGCGGCTATGTCCGATTCAGCTCACGACTGTCGCCGGTTGATGATGTCATACTTTGCATTGTTACATACAACTACCTACCGTCTGTTTTCGTTGTAGATGGAGCGGTTTTTAGGGATTTTTGTGAAGATTTTGCCCCGTTTCAGAGGTTAGACACGAAATTGGTAATACACTGGCGCTTTTATGTGCATCACAATATTATTTTAAATATAGTCTCAGAGTTCCAAAGTACTTGTGAAAGTCCATTTGAATAAAGAAGATTGGACTTTGACATTTAAAATAAGACCTTTGTATACATACAACCTTGTCAAAGGTATCGAGGAACGAGAGAGTACGGATGTAGTTTCTTATTCTTGTACAGTTAAGTAGACCGATAATGTAGTACTGTCCAAGTATTGTCAGCTGACATTCAATCAACGACTACGCAAATTTTTCACGAGTCCTAAAAGTTTTTACGACTCGTGGAGTTGCAGGAAGAGAAATGAAAGAAAGAAAGAAAGAAAAATGATTTATTATTGGCCATATTCAAAAACATACAAATATAAAACAAACAATTAGCCATTCCAGTTTATATAGCCAACAATGATCCTTTCATTCAGCTGTATGCTGCAATTCCGCTTGCACGGAATTGCAGCGCTGATTTTCGATGAAGGGATCAAGTGACGACCGGACGCCAGGAAGGCAACCGGTAAAGAAAGGTAGTTGAAGTGTACTAGTTAAATAAAATATATTTACGTCTGTTTTACAACTTTATTTCAACCAATCAGATTAAAATGTATGTAAGAGTCTTAAACAAAATTTCTTCCATATCTGCATTCATCCGTATATCAAGGTTATTCGTTGTTACTGGTTGTAATTGACGATTATTCCCAGATCTTTCGACATTTGCCTGTAAATAAAACTTGCACGGCGACAAACAACGCTATAGCCGCTCCGAACAATAGTCCACACAGACTGTTATGACATGAATGAAGAGCTAAAATAAGGAACGAGGTTAATCGGTTTCCTTTTAGTGCGCGTACCATCACTTTGTATTGACGATGGTTCAGTAAATATTCCAATGCTACCTTTGCAACTGAGATGGGATTGAGAAGTATCCAAAGGGTCTTAGAATAGGAACTGGGATAGGACGGCCTTTGGTACTGAAATGGGTCTGAGAAGTATCAATTGGGTTCCAGAAAGGGAAAGGTTCCTTATATTCGGAAGGGTTCAGAAGGGTCTTCTGGTGTAGATTTAAAAAATAGTAATGATTTTTGCGTGAAAACCTATGAGGTGTGTGGACTTTCCGATGGCGTTTTCCTTTTAAAAAATCGTGATCAGTTTATTACTTGAACAATTTAATCTATGGATACATATATTTACCAAAATATGTTAAATATATTTATGTGGTCCCACTACCTAAGCTACTTACGACCTCATTAGATAAATTCTATATGGTTAACAACAATTAACAATTTTATTCAGTTTAAATTTAGCCCCTAGGATTATAGAATTTAGCGGAAAACGGAAAGACCGATATTCATACCATTAGCTTTACATATATGCAATCCCGTCTACATTCCCCTAAAGGGATAGGCAGAGGTGTATATCTGCACTCTCATTTGCCAATTATATTTTTGCCCTACGTAATAGGGGACAAGCTTATTACCACTTTCTCGGCACAAATTTCAGACTCCAGAATACTTTTGAAAATTCCCTAATAAAAAAACTCTAATAAAACTTTTCCCGACCCAGTAACCAATCCGGGAACTTCTAAATAGCACGCCACATAATCAGGTTTACATAATTAAAAGGTTGGTCGCATGATAAATCGTGTTACTGATTGTATTTACCGTGAATTGTTAACCAAACCGCAGGTTCAAATATCAGATTTACTGCAATCATCATTCAGGTTGGCGTTGCGAATAATAGGATAATGCAATGGGCTTACATACATGCACAATATATTCAATTCATAGGTATATTATAGGAACTATGCCTTTATTGTATTGTCATGCCGTATAGGTACATCCCACAGCTGTGCATGGGTCTCTATAACTAAGTTTAACTATTTTTAAAAACTAGTTTGAAAGAAGAATTTGTGGAAGTTCATTTCAATAAAGATGATTTGTCTTTGACTTAACAGGTGTGCAGATTTCGTCACCACATTTTCCTTTAGTTTAAAATGTTTAAGCATAATTATATTGCAGAAACGGTGCCAGTCAATACAGTCAAGTTAAATTTCTGAGCACTCATTTGCCGTGCTATTTCGTATTCGTTCCTATTTATGAAATCGATAAATTGTTTTAGATGTCTGTCTCCTAATCTAGTTAGTCTAGAATAAATTGGCGCATATAATCAAAATTCTTCGGGTTTTTTAGGGATAGATTTTTCTGTACATATTCTTTTCCATGCTCTCAAGTGAAATTCATTGATTTTTTCTATCTATATTCAAAAATTCGATAAAGACATAAATACAATTTGTCTTGTACTGCAGATTTGTAGATACCAGATTGCAAAACGAAAGGCCGCGGATTCAATCCCCCACTCAGACAAATCGACCTATGCATCGAATAAGGTTACTTATGACTATAACACCAGACTACTTTTTATGTCTATAATAGAGTCAAAATTGTTTATATATTGCACTAGTGAAGTAATAATGATCATAAATTTTCTTGTTGTTTAAAGAATATAGAAATTTACTGATAATTTTGCGCCCAATTAAGTTTAAAATCGCTGAGAAAGAGAAGTTGTGCAAAAGCACATATAACTTTATTCTGCGCATAGGGCGAAATGTTCGTTTGACCGACTAATATTGTTTTCACGTCTGAGTGTTTGTGAGAAGTATCTTATAGCCCACGAAGACTTGATCTTAGTGAGGGATCAGAACTATGTATGTCTGCAACTAATAATAGTTCCTTCATTTTCATTCTTTTGATAACGTCAAAGCGTCAAGGCTTGTCGGCTCCAAGTCTAAACGTTGAAATTGCGATGATTTTACACGGAGGCTCGGTATTCCACCAGCGCACGGCTAATGGAACGTTGCTGAAGTGATTTTGGAGCTAACAGCCACTCTGTCGGCGGGCCGGGCCGGCGTAAAGGTGCGCCTCTGTTGCAGAGCAAGCGGGTTTTTGAACGCTTCAAGTTGCGGCAATAGCTTTTATGTGGAACTGGAAATTGTGTGTGTTAGGTGTACTTGCCTCTAGTGATGAAATTTGCGAAGGATAGAATAGTAAATAGCCGTTTATTGGAATGTATTTTGATATTGCTTGGGTGTCTTTGTTTTTCTTGACAGTAGGATAGAGAGAATGTTTTAGTAATGGCGGATAAAAGAGATCGCTTTAGCTTACTTACGTTTTGAATTACTTCGATTAAATGAACGTTACTTGAGATTGAATAAAACTACTGGGTTATGGTATATAAAATTGACACAGTCAAGAGAAAGACAAGTCTCCAGTCAAACCAGAATGAAAGATAATAATAAAAATCTGGCCATTAATAAAATACTCATTGCGATACTTGATGTCCTACCGTTCGCATTAAAACAGGGTAATTAGAAATTTTAACATCCCAGTGATTTATGTCCGACTATGAAAATGGTTGAAAACTATATGAGATCGTAAAAATGGCTTCCGAGTCAGCATCGTTTTTATTACCCTATTTATTTTACAGTGGGCTAGGAGACCTATTTAATTTGAGCGAAAAGCCATCACCTATTTATGTGGGGAATATATTACTTTCTTATAGCATATGGCGCAATATTTATTAAGAGTTTTAATGTCACTGCATCTGCCGCACCAAAAGAGAGAAAGAAAAACATGATGACAGCTCCAATGAGCTTCCAATGAGCAGACACTAGCTAAAAAAAAGAGAAGTTCTCCACAACTTCTAAAACCCCTTTAATACCACATCGAGACAAATGTTTGCGAGTCTGCTAGTTTTAAATATAAAAAAAATCTCTCTTAGTTTGTAATACCCACGACATAAGACTTGAACGTCAATGTAGGGTCAAAACTGTGTGTGATTCTTTTATTAAAGTTATACGTACACGCACAAATCTGAAAATGTAGGCGATGGTGCAACACTGCACCTAGAATTGTCAGCCAATTGACACTTTAGTTCAAATAATCAACTAGTCATTTGATTCGCAGATGCCTGAAGTACTTTTTCACGCTAAGCCTAATAACACCCAGGACTATACACTAGCAAGCCAGACTGGCAATTTCTTTTCCCTACTAACTGCGGAGTTTTTATAAACTTGCGTGTTTACCTCCAACAGACAGGCCCCCTTATTCCTACATCGACTACTTAATTCAAATAGATTTTAAGACGGTTCGTTTCACCGTCCACTGCTCGCGACGGCATATCATCTAATAGAACGGTAACTTTAGTTTCGGCAACTTGATTCTGTTCCCGTCATATTTTAAATTGTATATTTTGCGCTACAACGGCAGACTGTGCTTTAATTGGGATAATTTTTTCAGCCATCTTGACAAGAGCTTGTGAAACAGTTCTGGCGTCAAAACCATTTGTAAAGTAGCCCAGTTTTTTTTCATGCTTTGTAGAAACTATTCCAATAATAACAAAAAGATGATTATTACTTAGAGGTGAATCAAATTTTTGGCAAATAATAGTTTAACATTAAAAACTGTTGTTGCAATAGATAATGATAGCTAATCGGGTGGCATAAATAAACGGCATATTATCAAGTGTTTTGGATTTGATTCCTAACGGGGGTGTTTTTTTTTTATTTTTACAAGAAAATTGTGGATTGTGTATTTTCAATTTATTACCTTAGTCTTTGAATGTGACCAAAAAATAAACTTAAAATAACTCACCGCCTATAAAGTGTGTTATAATGTACACTCTGCGTAAAATATATGTATACATACTTTAATTTTTACATATATATATGTTAAAGACACAATTGCCCTACTATGCAGTTTTTAAAAACTTACTTAAATATATGTATGTACAATGCACATATTATTTCGCTTGCCTTCTTTTCCACGTACATTTATAAAACGGCTATTATCTTACCAAATTAAACTGTCTTTTGTACAGTTATTCCCTGAACAACCCGCACACTTTTCAATTGTGCCCGCTATTAAATTTCAACTGGGAGCCGTAAAAGAAAATGTACGCTTGGAAGTAAGTAGTCGATCCCACGGGACCCTTGAAATTCGGTGTGGTAACTCTTAATTTGTAGGGGTTTTAAGACTTTAGGTTCTGTAATAGCTTAATAATTTACTTGATACATAAAAAAATTCGTGATGAATCCTGTACACCTAAAAATTCTTAAGAATTTGTTAGGCGTGTATCCGTCAATCCGCACTAGGCCAGCGTGGTGGACTAAGGCCTTAACTCTCTCCATAGCAGAGGACACCTGTGCCCAGCAGTGGAACGTATATGGGCTGATGATGATGATGATAACAAATATTTTTCACACTGGCACGGAAGTGGACATCTCTTTATATCCATCTCCTTCTTTATATATTTTTACTGATGAACTTGTCAAATTAGATTTGTTGAGCTTCAGTGCTCGCCCTTAATATTGTGCGTGCTGTTCATCCTGGAGCACAGTTACAGTGGCGGGTGTGTACGGGGATAGGAGCGAAAAAGTCTTTCTCGGAGAGGATCCAACCTGTAACTTCTAAACATCAAAAAATCTAAATTTTACAAGTAGTTATCGTCAACCAGTTAATACTGCTATTTATTTGTTATTCAACTTTTTAATTCTAGGAACTGTACATTAGCGTTAACAGCGCGGCGTCTAGTGATTGTACAAAAAACAGCTGTCCCGGACAATGAACCGGCATTGGTTTTGAGTCATCTGATCAACTGTTCAGTGAGTTTCCATTGTTGTGCGTTACGTCATTATGGGTGACGTCGGAGATTGAATCAGAATGTTTGATTACAATCTTTATTAATGTATTTGTACCATTGTTGTCTTCTTATCCCCCAGTACTTAAAGAATTAAAGATTTCACATCACTAATAACTTGGTCATCATCGTCATCGTCACCATCTGATAATAATATGCGCCCCTCTGCCAGGCATGGGCCTCCTCTACCATTGAAAAGATTTAGGCCTTTGTCTTGATAGAATTGTCATTCAACGCATTGCATTGGTTTATTGAAAAATCTTATTAATAAATATTTCTTTCATAGTTTTTTCCATACATTTAATCATTTCCTAGACTTTGACGCTTTTAGTAGGTTTTAAGGTCTTCTTTTAATTAATTAGACTAATATTAATTATCATAGTCGGGGTCATTAGGGTTGACAGGTGTACCCAGTAAACACTTAACAGCCTTATACGTCAAGGTTATAACAACAGTCGGATCCAACCTATTGTCGTGTAACAATGGATTCGAACCCACGACTTGTCACGCACAACGCGTCCACAATTCACCTTGGTTTGATACAGCGTTGTCACATCCGCAACGCTACCAACGGCTGCTTCTTCACTCTAGCATAATCGGTCCAGTATGGGAATTCGTGTGTTAGAAGATTATTTAGTGATAGCTTTTGTACGTGACTCTGCCCGCGAAGACTATAGACTTGGGTGAAGAGCGAAAATAGTCGGTAATAGTCTTTTTAACTCCACAGAGTCCCATTTATGTCCATACTAAAATAATTCAAATCGGTAAATTAGTTAAGGCGTAAAAGCGTTCTCTTCTTCTTCTTCATCAACCCATATACGCCCACTGCTGAGCACGGGTCTCCTCTACCATTGAGAGGGTTTAGGCCATAGTCCACCACGCTGGCCTAGTGCGGGTTGGCGGACTACACACCTAAGAAATTCCGAAGAACTTTTAGGTGTGCAGGTTTCATCACGATGTTTTCCTTCACCGTTAAAGCAAGTGATAATTCAATTTGAATACACACATAACTTCGAAAAGTCAGAGGTGTGTCCCTGGGGTTCGAACCCGCGACCGCCGAGATTCTCGACCGCACGCCTAAACCTCCAGGCCATCACTGCTTAAAAGCGTTATAAACATCAAAAAATTATTCTCGCATTCATAGCAAATACCATTCGCACGGAAATACTAAATATTTCCTGGGTAAGAAGTACCCTAGGTTACCCCCACAACAAAAATCTATCCCCACACCAAAAATCATTCAAATCGGTTTAGTATTTTCGAGGCCTATTCAATGCCAAACAAAAAAATTAACAAAACTTCATAATACAAGTATAGAACAAACGATCTTTAGACGTACGGTTGAGATGTACTGTTAGGTGTGCAGGTTTCATCACGATGTTTTCCTTCACCGTTTAAGTAACTGAAAATTCATTGTGAATAAACCCATAACTTCGAAAAGTCATAGATGAGTGCCTGAGGTTTGAAAAAATATAATCACAAAGTCGGTAATCAATAATTTAAAAGGATATGGATGAACAATGTGAAGGTTAGAAAAAAAATTAATTAACTCGTACCAGGATTTGAAGCGTGACCTCGGATTAAATAGATAGCTTATCCGCTACGAACTATCAACCTTATCAGCAGATGAAAGGTCCGTATAGATTTTTTTTACATATGCGATGGGATTTTCATGATACTTTTACGATGTATCCAAATTGTTTGAAATTGAACTTTTACAGATGAGTTTGGGACTTGATGCACTGACTTGAAACAACATGTTGATGAAACCTAGTGTTTTTGTTACTCGTGTAAAATATGCCAATATGACATGGCAGTGGCCTAAAACTAAACCAAAATCTTCACATTCGATCAATCCAGGGCATTGTACAGCCAATTCCGAAGTTTTGCAGGTTCCCCCCCAGACTTCACCTTTCCAACGGGATAGTAAATGTCTAGGAATGCTGACATAGTGGAGCAGTCGTTCAACGCACGAACAGACGTGAATGGTGAATGTTTACCCTTGGTACGTAAATATGTACCGTCCAACAATTAAATATTCATTCGCTTTTTCGAGCGGACGAAAGAGTAGCCAATTTTGTTCGGTACAATTCTATTTTAGATCTGCTGATTCGATGTTACAGGACTTTAGAGGAGAGTCAAGGGTTTGAGTGATGGAAGTTGACTTTAAGTTGATTCAGCGACGGTTGGGACGAAAAAAATATCAGTTTTGGTGGTGCTTTGGATGTGAAAGGAACAGTCTTCAGGATCGAAGAATAGAATGCAAGAATTCTGTATTGGTAGCAGTAGTGGTTTTAAGTTGTCTAATAGAAGTAATCTTAAGGATGGGTGTGTGTAATGTGTGTCATAGTTATAAACAACTTGGCAGAAAAATGTTGATTGCTGCACACGATGTAAGAGAAATTTTGACATAAAAATAACTGAAAAGGTAAAAACAAAGAATAAAAATATGTTATCGCACTTTCTCACACATTTTAAGTTCCACAAAAATAACAGTTTATTAGTAAATAAATTAATACTATTCAAAGCTTATTTTAGAAATCAAGTAACAAGTATCTTGACTAGCTTAAAGAAAGCCTATAAGAAATAATTACTTTTCCTGTATGGCTTCAAACTCATTAGTTACGAGAATACCAATTGGCCGCTTTTACCAATGATTACTTCGTTTAGGCTTACGAGAAACGGTGTTACAGGTTCAAACCTATGAGTAGATTTTCCAAAGATACGTAGGCTACCTAACATGTAATAGGGATTGTAAAAATGAATACCAAAAATGATCTTTTTCACCTAAAAAAATTACTGTTGGAAAGTTGGCACTAAAAAATAGCTTATGAAATTATATTACGTTTTTACCTGAAGTTTTTAGTTTTTGTATTTGTTTCATCAGAATCTCGGTGGTCGCAGTTCAGATCCCAGACACAGAACACTGACTTTTGGAATTTAATTGTGTGTTCTTAATAATTATTTATAAAGTAATTAGGAGCCCACCTTCCGGTCCAGACCGACATGGTAAATGACTAAGGCCTGACCTCTCAAATAGAAGCGTAACCAATAGTACTTTAATAGGCCGATATTGATAAAGATAGATATCTGACTATGATAATGAACAAAGTAAATCGTGTTCTATTTTTAATCAATGAATACCGTAGTTCAATTAAAAACTTATTTGAATATAAATCAACATATTTATGTGTCCGGCTGCGCTGTGCAGATCCGTGTGGAAAGGATCTAGGATATGAATCTATTTAAATTGTATTAGCGCTATTCGGTACGATATTGACTTTTACACGTGATTGCATTGAAAATTTGTTCATACAATCGAGGAGTGATGGACTCGAGGTTTAAGTACAAGGACGAGAATCTTGTCGGCCGTAAGTTCAAACCACATATTTTCAAAGTTATGTGAAAACTTTTCAAAGTTGAAAGACTTTTCAAAGTTATGTGTGTATTCACAATGAATTATCACTTAGTATAACGGTGAAGAAAAATATCGTGCTGGAACCTGAAAAACAGAATAACTAAAAGTTTTTAGGAATTTCTATACTCTTTGGTCTCTTACCTCTCTTACCTCTTTAGTCCGCCAACCCACACTAGGCCAGCGTGGTGGACTAAGGCCTGATCTCTCTCAGTTCAGTTCAGGTCCGTGCCCAGCTGAGCTGATGACAAAAACTTAAACAGAAAAAAAAAATTAAGTTCCTAACTCGATTAAAATCCGCAATGAACGTTAAATCAAATCTAGTCAGGCTTATCAGGTGACATTGTGGTCACTCCGTCATGGCACTCTGCAAGTCAATACAACTAGCAAGTCACTCGTCAAATCAAATGTATTGCGGTTAATGTCATCAATTTGCGTTCATCACTGCCTATTTGGGCTTCCATACGTTCCGAGCTCCGAGTTTCATGGAATATTTAAGGACTTACGAAATATTTATTGATACGCTCGAAAACCATATTGATTTTGTCGTTTCCAATACTGTTAACTGTATGAGTAACTGTTACTTTCCTCGAGTTTTAGGTGTGTGGTAGAGAATCTCGGCGGTCGCGGGTTCAAACCCCAGGCACACTTTGGACTTTTCGAAATTATGTGTGTATTCACAAAGAATTATCACGTATTTTAATGGTGAAGGAAAATATCGTGAGGAACCTGTACACCTAAAATTACGTAGGTGCGTAGTCCGGAAAAAATGCAGCGATGGCCTCGAGGTTTGGGCGCGCGGTCGAGAATCTCGGCGGTCGCGGGTTCGAACCCCAGGCACACACCTCTGACTTTTCGAAGTTATGTGTGTATTCACATTGAATTATCACTTGCTTTAACGGTGAAGGAAAACATCGTGATGAAACCTGCACACCTAAGAGTTCTTAGGAATTTCTTAGGTGCGTAGTCTGCCAACCCGCACTAGGCCAGCGTGGTGGACTATGGCCTAAGCCCTCTCAATGGTAGAAGAGACCCGTGCTCAGCAGTGGGCGTATATGGGTTGATGAAGAAGAAAAGAAATGAGTAACTGTATACACACGTTGACGACTGTATTAGCAATGGGGTTAGACAGAGTACTGTTATTGTCAAGTTAATCGTATTTTCATTGAACAGATATGTAAACAGATTATTGCTGTTTGAATATTTTATATTTAACATTAATATTTAACACTAGACAGTGTCGAATTCCGGAATTGAACCCCGGACCCGTAATACGGGGCAAGTCTATTACAGTTTTAGGGCACATTTTTAAATACCGCCTTTAATAACGCAGTTAAAATTATTTATTATTTACATATAAATGAGTATTTACAGCCGTTAATTACATAAATCATATTGCTGAAAGCTTTCCAGCGTTGTTCACGAAATATCCGCAATATTTTGTTAATTAATTAGTGTAGTTATTTAGGTAATTAGATTGCCTTGTGAATACATACACGCAACTAAATAACTTACTTCCCACGTGTAGAGAAGTTTTTATCACTAGAATAAAATATAGAGGACTCTTAGGAATATAATTAAAATAATACATGAATAAATAAATACACACAACAGCCACATATATATTTCTTACACAAAACTAAGATACTAGTTATAGCATCGCATTGGAGATCTGTAAAAATGTTATATATTATGTTAATAAATAAATAAACGAATAAATAAAAGTCCTGTGTCCTGGTTTTTAGAAATTACGAGAGATTTTCGGTCTCACAAACTTCTGAAACAAATATTTGTGAATCACCAAAACATTTGTCTAGGTTCGGGTTTGAAACCCCTTTTTCTCGTTTCGCGAGCTAGTGTCTAGTCAACTGCGCCACGGGGCCGTCAATTCATACCTAAGCAGGCAAACCGCCGAGGTGCAGTTGGGTAGACCAGCTTGAGAAACGATAAGTCGCTTGTTCCCAAGATAGCAAATAACATTACTTGAATACAATTTAAGTTTATAATAATTGCAATGTAGTAGGCAAAGCTATACATATTTAATAAATATAATTAAAGAAATAAAGGCTTTCTTATTTTTATTTTGTTATTTATTTATTAATTAAAGAGAAAATTGAATAGAATACCTATAATTAAATAGAAAGCCGTTGTTTAGCTAATCTGAATATTGAACTATAAAACTCTCTCAATCGTTGATAGTTGATACGTTGCTAATGGCGATTTGACTAAAAAAATATCTTAACGCAACCTAGACCACGAACTTTGAATTTACTTCACTAGCTTTATGCTTAAATCACCGAGACACTAACACTAAGCTAAGAATCCCTACTGAAACTCAATAATTAACATAAAAACTGCTTGAAGTCATAAACTCTTGTAAAAGTGGATAGCAACACATGTTCCCAACAAAGTAATACGAATTATTGAAACTGAAAGCTGTAAACCTGAAACGGGCGCAGGGCGGGCCTGGGTTTACGACGTGGTCTAATCGCACATACAGGTACAATTCAGCGCAAAAATAGACGCGTTTCCGCTACTAAGGAGCGCAAGGCATGAGAGTATAGCGTTTATCTAATATCTAGTTTGACCGGCGAATTTCATAACGGCTAACAGTCAATGAGTCAGTTTTTACAAAAGAAAAAGTATTACAATATTAGGGCCTTTTTTTTCTGGGCGAATGCGGAACCATTGTGGGCGTGCCTCGCCCACGTACCGTGGTCGCCCTACTTGGCGCGAAGATTGGCAATAAACAAGGGCCTTTTCTTTAGTGTTACAAATTAACTGATTTTTTATTGAGAATTGAAAAAATAAAAACATCAAATGCATTAATCGGGTGTCTATTGTTGGTATCGGTGTAATATTTTAATAGTGACGACTTCAAAGTACCTACTTGTGAAAGTCTACTTAATTTTGGCTTTGAATTTGAATGCTTGTATGTGATTTGCTGTAAATGTGGGACGAGAAAAAAGAAGATATTTAAATATCATAAGCTAAAAATAAAATATTTAGGTAATTAAGTTTTTCCGAGTCTATCTATGTAGTTATATGTTTTCTAGTTCCAGTCGATAGTTTATCAGCCTACGGCCGTTTTTCAAGACACTTCCCCACCCAAGAATTGCGTGCGGGACTGGTTTATTTATAATATTACTCTTAGTACAAATCTTACCTATTAAAAAATATCTCTACGCAGGTCACAATGTACAAAATCGCTTCCGCCACCGCTCCCGCCTCCGCTCCCCCTCCCGCTAACGCTGTCGCCTGTGCCTCAGACCGCGTCATAAAGACTACGCCCAGGGAGACGCGGCGTAAGGTGCGGCCTGCATACAATGTCGGTAATGGATTGCTTTTGTGTTATATCATTGTCATGTATATATTACTAGGTTACATAGCAACTTTGTTATTTCAATCATTAGTAATGAAATCCTTTTTTTCCCTGGGAAAATTTTATAATAAAAAACGGACTTTCTTACTTGTTATAGTAGTGGTAAAGTAGTAAAACAGTGTTTGCTAAATCATCATCATTTTTATCATCATCATCATTACCAGTACCATCAGCCTTTATACGTCGCACTACTGAGTACGGGTTAGCTTTAGAACTGAGAGGGATCTCAATGTCTGTCAAAGGTTTTTGCCGACTCAATAATGCACGCCCCGCTGACATACTTCTTATGTAATATACAGGGTGTATTTAGACCGTGATCGAAAACTGAGGCAGGTAATAGCGAGGGTGATCACAAACCCAGTGGCGATATTAAAAATCTCGAAAAAAAATAAAAATTTTGACGTTTTCCATAGAACCATTGGTGTTAAAAGTATGCGGTTTGTATGGAAAACCTCAAAAATTTTATTGTTTGTCGGGATTTTCTTTAATGCCAGGAATTTCTGTATGTTATTATGTATATCTCAGACCTCAGTATATCGTATATGCTGAAGTCGGTCGAGGGCAGCTCTATGAAGATCACATAGGTAATCTATTTAGAAAGGTAAAGTAAAGAGTCCTCGAAACTGACGTGCTTGCATGAATGGAAGAATAGTTGAGGAAGCAAAAGAGGTGTGTTTGGACCGTGGCATTTGGCGTTCTGTAGTCTCTGCCTACCCAAACGGGAGACAGGCGTGAGTTTATATATGTATGTACCTCAGTATATGTAAGCAATAACTATCACAGCTTAATTAGTTAAGTTACCACTTACCAGACCATAAGAAATACCTGATATTACTCTTGAGTATCTATTTACATGACATTTTGTCGATACCGTCTTAGAGATATGGGGCGAAATCATAACAAACGGGTTTAGTCAACTTTCCATTGATAATATTAGAATTCTTTATACACATGTGTAGAGGCATAGTATGTAACTTCATCCACCTCCTAGAATCTCGGCGGTCGCGGGTTCAAAACCGAGACACATTCCTCAGAGTTTTCAGTGTGTTCATAATGAATTATAGCTTACTTTGATGGTAACGGAAAACATCGTAATGAAACCTGCATACCTTAAAGTTCTTAGGAATTTCTTTAGTTTGTAGGCCTCTCCCATACATACATATATGTTAAAGACAAAATTGCCCTACTATGCAGTTTTTAAAAAACTTACTTAAATATATGTACAGTGCACATATTATTTCGCTTGCCTTCTTTTCCACGTACATATCTAAAACGGCTATTATCTTACCAAATTAAACCGTCTTTTGTACAGTTATTCCCTGAACAACCCGCACACTTTTCAATTGTGCCCGCTATTAAATTTCAACTGGGAGCCGTAAAAGAAAATGTACGCTTGGAAGTAAGTAGTCAATCCCACGGGACCCTTGAAATTCGGTGTGGTAACTCTTAATTTGTAGGGGTTTAAGACTATTTAGGTTCTGTAATAGGTTAATAATTTACTTGATACATAAGAAAAATCGTGATGAATCCTGCACACCTAAAAATTCTTAAGAATTTGTTAGGTGTGTATCCGTCAACCCGCACTAGGCTAGCGTAGTGGACTAAAGGCTAAACCCTCTCAATGGTAGAGGAAACCCGTGCATAGAAGTGGGACGCATATGGCTTGATAATGAGACATAACCTCACGACTTATTCCTCAAAGGAAACAAACGTACATTTGTGCAGCTAAATTTCGCCGGGTACATATCAGACCCACGAAATGAGGCGAGCCTATTGCCGATTTTCATACACAATTTCAAACTCCGTGCTGCTATTAATAATATTCTTAAGTAAAAATCTAATAACACTTCACTCTACTCGAGAACCAAACCCAAGATCACAGCATATACATGAGCCGCTAGACCACGACGTAGTGACTTTTTATACCTATGTATACTAGCAAGCACATGAGAATATGGGCACGTTTATAAAACAAACGGTTGTTTTTGTTAAGATCATAACAAAATTTAGATCTTCATACAAATGTATATATTTGTACGACGGTACGGCAACCGGAACGAGTTATTTTAATAAAGTTTATATTAATACGGGAAGTTGCGCCGGCTTGGGAAACTAAACATCGACATATTGGGATATTTTATACCTTCACGTCTTTAAGTATAATGTGAAGAGTAACTGTATTTCAATTTATTAGGAATCCAAACAGTCACTGAGCAGTGATTGCCTCGAGGTTTAGGCGCGCGGTCGAGAATCTCGGCGGTCGCGGGTTCGAACCCCAGGCACACACCTCTGACTTTTCGAAGTTATGTGTGTATTCAAATTGAATTATCACTTGCTTTAACGGTGAAGGAAAACATCGTGATGAAACCTGCACACTTAAAAGTTCTTAGGAATTTCTTAGGTGTGTAGTCCGCCAACCCGCACTAGGCCAGCGTGGTGGACTATGGCCTAAAACCCTCTCAATGGTAGAGGAGACCCGTGCTCAGCAGTGGGTGTATATGGGTTGATGAAGACAAACAGTCACTTAGGATAAATATATTTAAACGAGTGATATAAATAATGAGAATCGATAAGCTTGTAAAATATCAGCTAAGTAGAGCTCTTGAATGCAGCTATCAGCTTTTGAATGCACATAAAACAAGTTTTAAATTTAGTAAAAAGTAGTCACTATTTGAAAATCATACTACCAAGGAAGGTTCTCAAGTGGAGGTCGCTTACCGGAAAGCGTAGTGTTGGACGTCCACCCACGATGTGGACCAAAGATTGGAGGAGAGAAGATGAACTTCTTTGAGCAGATGACTACCAAGAAGTTTAACTACAAGGCAGGATATTATCGAGACCCACTCGTCTATATTTCCAAGCATGTCAGTATCGATCATGAGCAGGAGCTACAGACTTTTAAGTGGATTTAGCATTTGATACAGCTACTCATGGAATGCAGTCTAACATGTAAATTAACAATAAAGTTTAGACTGTTAATGGAACGTATAAAGCAGGAACCACAATCCCTTCGCGTGAGACCGCAACGCGGCAAAAACTTTTTACCAACTTCGCAAATCGGGTCGCTGAGCGAAAGTGGATCCGAAGCAATCGAAAGCCCCATCAAATATGTCTCCTAGCAACCCAATAACAGTTTCACCTTCTATACGCCAGTTCCGACAGAATCCACGACGGAAACTGACGGTTCCAAAATTTAAGAAAAAAAATATATATAATATCATCAGCCAGTGTTAAGAGTAACTAATCGATTGTCAATGTACAATCTTATCGATTGTGAGAGAGCAGCTCGATATGACCTCGACCTTGGTGCAAAATATTGATTAAAAGCTAAGTGGGCAGGTGAGAATTCCTTTGTCTAGTTTCTGAATAGAAATTGCGGTTACATAACTGCTAGTTCAAAATTTCATTGCTGTACAAATTGTATATATATCTTCAAAATTATACTGAATTGAAATAAATTTAAATGAGAATCGATATAATTTATATGTATTAGATAAACATAAAGTAAACAGATAAATAATTACATTTATCAACGACGCAACAAGTACAGCGCAAAAACCTAATAAAGCTGGTAGCTTATTCCGGCCGCCCGTCGCGTGATGGATTGATGTGGTAATCTTACACATTATCATAAAAAATTGCCCGCAATTTCTAGTTTTTTATGCAGGTACAAGAAATCAACCGTATAAGGTCTTAATTTAGGTACAGAATTTTTATCGCTCATATAATTAAGAGATTAAGACTCGAAGATTGAAAGAACGACCAAGTAGAAGAAGGCTTCATCAAGCAACGTTTTAAAACCCTTTAATCTTGTAGATTTACCTTACTGCATCTTCATCAGTCAATCACACCGTATCTTCCGTATTCGAATAAAAATGTCCTGATCTATAAGTTTTTATAGATTCTATCGTTCAAACCAATAATTCTGATATAAATATCTGATCCCGAGTAACCGCATCGCTCCCGGCGCTCCCGATTTACGACACAATCACCGGGAGTTACAGTTACATCGAACTTAGAGGTTTATCAATAAATCTGTTTAGCGTTCAATCCAAATAGAATTCTGGGAAAAATACATGTGATGAAACCGTTGAAATGGTATAATTAAACAGTTTATTTAGTGGTATCTTTCAGAGAACTAATATTCCGTTTTATTTTTGTAATTTCCCGTAAGTCCGTATGCGAAAGGTTAGATTCCAAAAGGAAGGTACAATCCCGGTTCTAATCACTTTTTCTATTGCCCCACCGTTCTTATCGGTTGTAGCGTGATTTTACATATCCTATATAGTCTTTCTTCATGCATGGGCTATCTATCACTGAAATATTTTTCAAGTCGGACCGGTAGTTCCTGAGATTAGCGTGTTCAACCAAACAAACATACAAATATATTAGTATAGATTTAAAGGCTTCAGCCTAGCATTGAAAACATCCATTAAATTTTATTCATCATTAAGAAACAGTACTTTATTCATTACTACGTTATGCTAATATGGTTTGTCAGTAAAACTAATATACCATTGTCTAACATCAAAGTAACCGCAGTTTTAGAATCGTATTTCATGTGGCAATTTGTTCCAAAAGACTTAACAGGTTTGTAAGAATAATGAGGGCTGCACAAGATCGGGATGGTTGGCGCTTTCTTGAAGAGGCCTACGTTCAGCAGTGGACGGCGATAGGCTGAGCATATAAGAATAATGTCTACATTTCAGAACAACTAAACAAAAATGGACGACCGCACAGTGGACCTCATCTTCGGTGGCTCGCTCAAGTCTCTACCGCCAGTGAGCTCGAAGATCGTGAGGATCTTCACCAGCTCCACATTCACAGGTAAGGTCTCAATATACCATTCATATTTATCTATAAAATTGATGGAAGAAATTTCTTCTACAATTTTTCAGGGTTGAGTATAAATAAATACACCCACCAGTCACATACATCGTTCTGACCCTATTAGACGGAGATCCCAGAGTCGCCAGACCTTACCTATTTTCTGATGGACGAAATGTGGACCATTGGGTAGTGTTAGTATATACTACCATCGTATGCATACTCGCTAACTTGGTGGAAGGGCCGATTTACTGATAGCTTGTCAAGGTACCCAAAAGCGTCTAAAAAATTTAGGGAAAATTGACCCCTTGGATCTGTTTGTCTTCTTGTCAAAGGTTTTAAAATAGCTCTTTGGTAATCATATATTAAAATGGAGCGTCAGAATTTAGGTGAAGATAACTCATTTTTTTGGATTTTCAAAGCGTCTGCAAAGCAATATGGCCAACGGGACATGTCTGGGAGTATTGGCTACTTATTTTTAACGATATTATGTAAAACATACGTGAAAATCAGCCCTGAGAATTTACGTCACGCTTTTGGGTACCCTGACCAGCTGATATCTATAAATTGGCCCTTCGACCAAGTTAGCGAGTATGCATACGATGGTAGTACATACTAACACTACCCAATGGTCCACATTTCGTCCATCAGAAAATAAGTAAGGTCTGGCGGCTCTGGGATCTCGGTCTATATTGTCTTGTGTTTTCAGTATAAAAAAAACTACCAGTAGGTACATCATCACTTAATAACTGTGTCTACAAACGCAAAAAATATTATAGTTTATTCATAGTTTAAACGTTAACGTAAACGTGTTCTGGAGTCTCCACGGCTCGGCAAACGTAGTATAGGACGCCCTCTGGCTAGGTGGGGTGACAATATTCGCAAGGTAGCTGGCAGTGGTTGGATGAGAGCCGAAGATCGAGTCCAGTGGCGTGCCATAAGAGAGGCCTATGTCCAGCAGTGGACGAATTAAGGGCTGTTGTTGATGATGATAATTCATAGTTTAAACAGTTACAACATTTAAACAGTTAGTTAAGCAGTGATGGCCTCGAGGTTTGGGCGCGCGGTCGAGAATCTCGGCGGTCGCGGGTTCGAACCCCAGGCACACACCTCCGACTTTTCGAAGTTATGTGTGTATTCACATTGAATTATCACTTGCTTAAACGGTGAAGGAAAACATCGTGATGAAACCTGCGCACCTAAAAGTTCTTAGGAATTTCTTAGGTGTGTAGTCCGCCAACCCGCACTAGGCCAGCGTGGTGGACTATGGCCTAAACCCTCTCAATGGTAGAGGAGACCCGTGCTCAGCAGTGGGCGTATATGGGTTGATGAAGAAGAAACAGTTACACCACAATCTTCACTTACATACTATAAAGCACCAAACTACACGATTTACCAGTGTTTCAAAATATAATACACGAATATCATTAGTTGACAAAAGAACACCTGCATTTGAATGTTATTTGCGTTTGCAAAGCGTTTTATTGCGAACGGGCTGATTTTACTGCGTTTTAACACTGCTTGAAACATTTCGTATACTGCTTCCCCGTACCTGCGGGAACATGTGTTCTGGATGTGAAATACGGATCGAAATCTGTCAATGCAACAAAAATTGGGAATTTCATACGGAAATGAAAGATGGTGTGTCGGTTTCTTTTTTATTTGGTGTGATAGACTGCCTTTTTGTGAGGTACGAATTCGGGTTGCAATCGTGATACCAAGACTTAAATTCCATTCATTTCATCATCAGTCCACATACAGCCTTATACTATAGTGAGCACGGGCCACCTTTTCAACCTTGACTTTAGGCTTTAGTCCACCACGCTGGCCTATACACCTAAGAAATTCCTAAGAACCTTTAGGTGTACAGGTTTCATCACGTTTTCCTTCACCGTTAAAACAAGTGACAATTCATTGTAAATACACACATAACTTCGAAAAGTCAGAGGTGTGTGCCTAGGGTTCGAACCCGCGACCGCCGAGATTCTCAACCATGCGCCTAAACTTCGAGGCCATCACTACCGTAGTTCTTTATTAATAGCAGGAAATTAAAAACCAATACCACAAAAGGCAGCAGACACTACAAACCAATGGAGAACGATTGTTTCGAAAACCGAACGAACATTTCCACTTAAAACTTGAACGAAACAATCCGAAATACTTTGAATATTTGCGAATTTTTTATCGAAAATTAATACAACCCATTAAGAAAGTTGCCAACCAAAAATGTGGAACACGAAAATTTAATTTCGCAAAACGATCGAGCTCACTATCTGATAACGTTGTTAATTAAAAGTTGTTCATTTCACCCACACCAGTCACCACCCACTCCCCCTATCACCCACAATCACCTGTTCCAACATCACTCCATAGATTATCGACTTATCGAATTGGAAAGTTATAGGGTCGGATCAGTTTGTATCGTGACTCAAAGTTGTTTCTTTTCAATTTAATCACAGAATAGGCAAATACAGTGAAAACCGGTTATAACGACACCGCTTATAACGACGGATCGGTTATAACAACCGAATGGTAAGGCCCCGGTGGACTCTATATAAAGTAATTACTATCGTATATAACAACAACCGGATATAACGTCGGAAATATACGGTCCCTTCAGTGTCGTTCTATCCGGTTTCGACTGTATTTACAAATTGTGATTCCTAAATGTACATAAATTAACATACATGATGCGAATGCTTAGTCGAAAGCGTGAGTAGCCAAGTTCGCGGGTTCGAATTCGAATTACACAACATCGACTTGTCAAAGTTACTTTACCAATTCTAATGCATTCAACGGTAATAAAAAAAACTGAGATGAACTTTAGAGATGTTCTTTAGAATATTTTTTATTTACTTCAATTATAACACCATTTTAGACATTACCAGAAATTATTTGACTTAAATTAAAATATAGAGCACACTTTATCTATGAAATTCAATGAACACACATTCTACTCACAAAAATTAAAACAATCTTTGCGCATTCCAACAAAATCCCCTTCCATTCCTCTAAAAATTTGTCACGATACTAAATCATGTTCAGGCGAATGAGATAAGTAACCTCTTCATTCCTGAATTATTTTTTGCTTCAACTTTAAATTCTTTCTCATTTGAAGTATGACCTAAAATAATAAAAGTTCAGTCAACTAGTCCTTTGTTTGCCTTTCGTATTTTATTTACAATCTATTTATTCAAAACTTTATTGTATACTTAGACAAAAACTATACAGACGGACAAACAGAAAACTATACTTATTTAGTTCGTTAAAAGCAGGTCTGTCATACAAGGCGATTTTGGCAGCAGCAAGGATGGAGATGTAAGAAAAGAAATGAAAGGTAGTCGTAACTTCAAAGGTAAATTTAAAAAACAAAAAATAGATGCAAAAAAGAATATTGTAGAACCCACCATAGCCGACTACGCAACGAAGATTATCATGGCTGTTCGTAAAAACCGTGGTTGTATTTGTGAATTTTGCCATAAGCTAATTTTAGTAAGCCCGCATTAGGTTCTTGCCGTAGAATCACCGCAGTACCAAGTAGGCCGCAGGCCTTGCAATTTTATTGTTGCGAATTATGTAGATTTAAAGCATTCATGGAGGAAGCCAATTGTTTAGTGTAAATGTTTATGGATTGTTAGGAGACAAAGGAATTGGGATTGGGATCTAAAATCCTATCTGGGTCTAAAATTCGACCTATGCATAGAATAAGGTTACTTATGACTATAACACCAAAATACTTTTTATGCCTATAAAAAAGTTAAACTTGTTTATATATTTCACTAGTGAAGTAATAATAATCATAAATGTTGTGCCCAATTAATTTTAAATCGCTGAGAAAAAGAAGTTGAGATTTTGCACATATAACTTTATTCTGCGCATAGGTCGAATTTAAAATTATTGTATATTCATCCGGCAATAATATAGTGCATATGACGACAATAGATGTTTAAGGAAAAAATCTAGGGAAAAATATCTATTAAAATTATAATAAGTTTTATTGTAATAGGTAATGATTTTTTTTTTATTTTGTTAATACCATAGATTAATAGAATAACTATAGGTTACTGTACTGCAGTGTAAATAATGAAGCGAAAACCAACTACTTGCATTAAGTACCGTTTGTTTTAATGCAATCTGGTACATGATATAAATCGTAAAATTAAACATTAATACGGACTATAAATTTGGAAAATCAATTTAGTTAACTGCAGTCAGTTACTTCTTGCAAATTGAATTTCTGTAGAATATAATATTACATGATTCGTCTTCATGGAGAAACGCTTTATGAGAAAAAATATTTTGAATCAATTTAGTAATTTCCAGAACTAAAATTTGGACACAAAATATCCTAAGTTCAACTAAGCTAACATAGATTAAAGTGGCGGGCCTTTTTCAACTGCCTTATGACGCGTTGCTCAAGTATGTGCCGTAAGATCTAGAGTTCCGGAGTTCCATTACCAGGTCGGGAGTGTTATTGTTTTTTTTTCTATATGAAAATTCTTATGCCCGCAGCACGGAGTTAGATACTGATGCATACTTGGCGGAAAGTGGATGCAGACTGAAAACAGACTTGAAGCTTTTCTCCACCACAAATATCTGCCATTGAAAGCCCCGTCTAAATATGTACCTCAACTTACCCGAAAATTTTCATCATAAACTGTACAATCACTATTGAAACATTCAATTACCTTTAACTGCAAAATCGACATGAAACCAATCCAATTTCATTTAGCACGAATCCAACATCTAGAACCTTCGGCGAATCGATCGGCAAAGCCTCACCTTTGGAATTAAAAATAGCACAAACAGCAGAACTCGTGTTTATAGCAACATTCGCGCGAAACAACGGAACATTTTTACTTCGCGTGACGACTATCGCTCCACCGTGACATTATGTGCGCCGCGCCCTAACCTAAACTGTAGAGATAGGCTAGTTGTTAATGCTTCAGTAGGTCATTTGCAGCGAAATTATCTTTAATTTGAATGATTTAAAGGAAAACATCGTGAGGAAACCTGCACGCCTAGAAGTTTTTAGGAATTTCTTGGGTGTAGTCCGACAATTTTTACTAGGCCAGCGTGGTGGACTAAGGCCTCTTAGTTGAAGAGGACCATACTCGGCAGTAGGACATATATGGAATGATAATAATAAACTTTACGATGCCAGTCTGGTAGACTAAAATTTAGCGTTTAAATAGGAGAGAAGATACTATCATGTTGGTATATTATGTATGATATTAACAGTTCTGTGGCGCAGTTCGCAAGACACTAGTATGTAAAACGCGACTCCGCGAGACCGAGACAAATATTACTAAGAAACACAAACATTTGCTTCGGCGCTGGGTATTTGTGAGACCGAAAAGTGTCTCGAGTTTCTGGTACTAACGACAGAAGATTTGATCTTTGTGTGCGGTCAAAATTATACCGTACTTATAAATATAATTCCCTGTATTACAGACACAACGATGGAACGGAATACGTTGATGGCGAAATGCTATCCAAGAATCAAAGATTACTGCAGAGAGAAACACGGCTTGGAGTTTCAAGTAAGTAATATTAGCCCAATAGCCAAATATGCTTGATATACTCAGCCTTTGGCCGTCCACTGCTGTACGTAGGCCTCCCCAAGAAAGCGTCAACAATCCCGGTGTTGAGCAGCCCTCAGCCATCCGTTTCCCGCCACCTTTCTCAAGTCGTCGGACTACACACGGACACTACATCTGCCTAAGCGCGGTCTTGCGGTCGAAGTTTTGTTTTGTTGATACAGTTTGCGTCATCTAAGTGAATCTAATCAGCGAATCTAAGTTTGTATTCAATTACAATTTAGTCTACCCAGCAATCGTGTCACACTCACCATATAGCTATAATCAAGACCAATAGGCAATCTTACATTTTTAAAACAAATATAAAAATACATGATTTTATTGAACTAGATTGTTGCGGCTTCCGTCGGATACGGTTAAATTCGTTTATTTTCTCGCGGTATTACGAAAAAATATGTCTTCCTGCTGACCGTACCAAGAAAACCATTTAAGAGGAAGTTGTATTTAAAGTTTTATTGTTATTTATAAAGGTCTTATGCTCCGGTAATGTTTCGATGCAATAATGTTATCGAAAAATCGGAGTTGGAAGTTCTGTTCGATGAGTACCTATGTATGTTTTTATATTTGTGGGAATTTACTTTGTCATGGTAGGTACACTTATGTACTCAATATTTACTTAACCTTTTGTGCAAGAAAGAGTAGGCAGATGTGCGTTTCTAAATGCGCGTGATGGTCACCGAGAGGTTTTACTCGGTATGCTGGCGTGGCCAGAGACCCCGACATACCTCTCAGGGCCTCTCCCGAGGTACCCATCAGGGAAGATTAAGGTGCTTTCCTCTCGTAAAAAAAAAAAGAGGTGCGTTTCTAAGACACCGTTTTGACAGTTGTGTAAGATCAGTAACAGTACTTCCACAAAAGCCCAAAAGCCCAGCTTGCCCTACAAAATTCCAAATACAAGTGTTCAATCTTCAAACTTTAGCAATTTGTCATATAAATTCGAATAACCCGACCACATAATAAACAGCTATAAACTGGACATTACCCAATTAGCTTGTAACGCTTTAGGGCGTCTATAGAAGTTCCGTCATAGTTTTAGACCTACGTAACAAGATGCGACCTTAATCTGGTATCCTGGGCATGTTTTAGCACATAATTATT
The DNA here is from genome assembly GCA_030295005.1 of Cephonodes hylas. Lineage (NCBI taxonomy): Eukaryota > Metazoa > Arthropoda > Insecta > Lepidoptera > Sphingidae > Cephonodes > Cephonodes hylas. The sequence goes on along the minus strand of AP025384.1, from coordinate 7,355,161 downwards.
TATGAAAAAAACTGGTATAAATTTTAATTAATCTTAGTTGTATAGAACGTAGGCCTCCCCAAGATAGCGCCAACCATCCCGGTCTTGAGCAGCTCTCATCCATCCGTTACCCGCCACCTTTCTCAAGGCCTTTCTATCTTGGGGAGGCCTACGTTCAGCAGTGGACGGCGATAGGCTGAGTTATTATTATTTTAGTTGTATGCTTGAGATTCAAACCCGCGACTGCCAAGACAATCGCTGAACGAACTGAGTATTAATCTTATTTTAACGACACATGATCTGATATATTAAATGCAACGTCTTCCTTTTAATAATTTATTTGATTCATTCCTAAATAATATTATGATACTCAGACGGTTTTCTTTGAACAGTTAAATTGAATTGAAAACGTAAGCCCTCATCACAGAAATATGGTTTTTATTTTACGAAACGTAAGTCTTTCGTCTAAAAGGATTTTCCGAGAATGATAATAATTTAACAGTTATGAGATCTTGTGTAGACTTAATGGATGCTACTAGGTAGAATAGATGTATATATCAGTGGCGTGCCTAGGGTGTCAAACTAAGGCAAGCCCAAATGTTTATTTAGTAGCAGCATATTTTTTTTGGTACGTAAGACTAATAAATACCTACCGGTTAGTACTCATATTCGCGTTTATAGCGTTATTTTATAAATAAACAATCGTTAAGTTCGTTATTCGGAACTATGTAAGGCAAGTCGGGCTTTCGGGCTTCTATGGAAGTACCGCCACTGGTATATATGTGTTATATATTATAATTTTATACATTGTATACTTGTCGTTGTATAAATTAAAATAAATCGGTTTAGAAGTAATTTATCATCATAAATGTGAGAGTGAGACTGTATTTATCAATCTACTAAATCAATTTCGATAAACTTCTACATCAAGATAAATTACTCTGTTTTTTTGGTATTAACAAAAAGCCTAGAAAAAATTATCAACCTGAACAGCGAGAAATCTGAAAATGCATAAATCATTCTAAGCTAAAGTTGGTTAGCGATAAACTTAGTAATTATAGGCTACGCGCGCGCGCACGTGCCCAGTTTCCGCCGAGCAACGCTCAGAATAACTATAGAAGGGTGCCTATTGATTTTCGTGTTTACACAGCACCTACGTGCGGCCGCTATTTACGGCCGTAGGAAGCTGGCCATTAACTATGCTATAATAAAACTGTTTAACATTGGGAACAGAAACCTGAGAGCCTGGAATGAAGTACAATCGTTTATTGTACATATAGGAACAATGGCAGTACTTCCAGAGACTAATGTTACATGTTGTGTAATGTCTAGGTTATAATTGCTTGTTAAGGCAACAGTCTAGCAGTATAATCTTCAGCAACCCATGTACGCCCACTGCTGAGCACGGGTCTCCTCTACCATTGAGAGGGTTTAGGCCATAGTCCGCCACGCTGGCCTAGTGCGGGTTGGCGGACTACACATTTAAGAAATTCCTAAGAACTTTTAGGTGTGCAGGTTTTATCACGATGTTTTCCTTCACCGTTAAAGCAAGTGATAATTCAATTTGAATACACACATAACTTCGAAAAGTCAGAGGTGTGTGCCTGGGGTTCGAACCCGCGACCGCCGAGATTCTCGACCGCGCGCCTAAACCTCGATGCCATCACACTCCATCAGTATAATCTACTTACTTCATATTTAGATACAAATAGATCTCAATTTAAAAACACCCAATAGTCACATTGTAGTTCTGATCCCACACTAAAATACAGATCGTGTAGCGGGTATTAGAAATTAAAAAAGGCTTTTCAGTCTCACAAACACGCAGACCCGAAACAAATATCGTACCTGCGCCCTTTCCTTTTACAAGCTGGTGTATACCCATCTTCGGACGCTACATAGCTTGAATAACGTAGCTCAATACAGCTTATATTTATGCTTAAATCTTCATTTTCAGGTGGTGGATATGCGTTGGGGCGTAAGAGACGAGGCGACAGACGATCACATGACAACGGAACTGTGTATGAGAGAGATCAAGAATTGCCAACGATTGTCCATGGGACCCAACTTCGTGGTGTTTCTTGGGCAGAAGTATGGTTATCGGTGAGTTACATTGAAGATTCAACCCTAATCCTCTAGATATAGGGTCTAAGGTTTATGTGCATTTTGAAGTGACTAGACGGTAGTGGCGGTACATTCACAGAACCCCAAAGGCCCAGTTTGCCTCATAAAAGTAATTTGACATATAAATGAGAATATCCTGACCACACAATAAACAACAGTAAAGTAGACATTACTCATTTAACAGGTAACGTTTTTGGGTCTCTATACAAGAACCGACACTAGATAATTTAAGTGATATAATTGTCGTAAGACAAAATTTTGCTTAAAATTGTAGACTACATATTATGTACAATGGGTGCTCAATAATAGTAATTATGAAGACTTCCTTCTTTACTCGAATAAATATTGGTCGATCAAACGGACATTAGTACCTGCTCACTAAGCGATCTCTCGACTTAAAAGCGTTTTGCAACCAAGAATACTAACAAATAATCCTATACCTCTTTTCCTTTCAGTCCCATACCCACATACGTCCTATCATCGGAACTTCAAATGCTAAGAGACGAACTGGTGGCAGGAGGAGTAGATGTCATTCTACTAGACACATGGTACAAGAAGGATTCGAATGCTGTTCCCCCCGTATCAGTACTTCAACCCATATCTTCAATTTTGATCAATTTTAACAATAAGGTAAGTTGCACAGTAATTTGGTTAGGTTTCTTGCAATCTGCGATACATTCCAGCAATTATCAATGTAGTAAATTGTTAAGCTATTCATTCACTTATCACTGTGCTAAATTCTCGAGTAATTCAGTCAGTTGTAACTTTGATTACTTGATTAATTCTAAGGCTAAATTTAAAATTGAAGAAATTTACTTATATTAAATAATAAAACATATGATGATGAGTAAATATATTATAAAAGAAAATATTTAGCAAAGAATTTATTTACAATGTTAAATCTATCCACTACCAAAACTCAAAAGTTAGATTAATTCAACAGAACATGTAACGATTTTACATAAACAGCAGAGTAATCGAATAATTACATCCAAAATTCACAATCATAACCTCAAAATTCGTTACTAACTGCAACTAATTTATATTCTACTTAATTATTTTTAGAGAGTCCCGAAACTTCAAGCAGAGGATCAAGCCATCTGGTGGGATACTTTGGGCAAGATGCAAAAGCTTTTCCGTAAAGCGTCTTCTCAATTGTACAACTCAGGCAAAATAGATAAGGATACAATGCACAACTATTTTATGTCTGGTAAGGTTGCCTAAATCCTTTATAACAATATGAAGGTTTAATTTCTGGTTAGAATAAATTGTATAATACAAATTCGTAGCGAAACCATTTTTATGTTTAGATTTTGATTTAATTTTTAAACCAATAGAAACTTTTCTACTGAAAATCAAATGATTCATCTGGCGACAAAATCACAGCAAAAAATAACTGGAACGATAAATTAACAGTACCATCTTATAAATTAAACAATAATACGAAACTTAAAATGTGCGCAGATTTCAAAACGAGCACTTTCAAATTTTCTGTTTCGAAAGTACCTAATCCTTCTTTCTTATACTAGAGCCTTCAGCTCCCCGTAGTGTATCTCAGGGGTCGCCAAAAGGTGTATGTTCTCTGGCCTCCCAACTCGATGAGCCGAATACCTAATCCTACTATTAGGCAGAACCCATTTTTTGATAATTACATTCACCTCGATCCTAAGCAAGACCCATGCTAGACTTATCAGCTTCGTAGCCCACATCATCCGTAGAAATTTCTAGCACGTAATTCGCATACCATATTTAAATGTGGTATGTATATATATAATATATTATATATATACATACCATATTTGCTGGACATAGGCCTCCCCCAATGACTTCCACCGGGAACGGTCGGAAGCCTCCTGCAGCCAGCGCCATATATATATATATATATGTATAATATATTATAATATAATATATTATATATATATTATATATATATATATATGTCGCTGGCTGCAGGAGGCTATGTCCAGCAGTGGACGAATATTGGCTGCTGCTGATGATGATGATGATGATTTAAATATGATTTTTAATTTCAGTGACGGAGCGAGAAGTTATCAACGGCATTCTCAACGTGAAGAACACTAAGAACCACTGCCTGGCATACGTGCGGTACATCAACAATATCAACCTGCAGAACCTGAAGAAGGCCAGTAACTTCGTGGACATCCTCAACAGGAGCTTGGACAGTGAAGCCTCCAAGCTACTCGCTGATCTTCGCGACGTCAGACTTCCTAACAAAATTGAGACTACTAATATTCAAAAGTGGGTTTTTAGCTTCTGTCATAAAAGTACGGTAGATGTTTTACTCAAAATTGGATCTTATTAATAAGGAAGAATATTAAAGTATTTACTATCCATTATCCGAAATATTTCATAAAACTTCAAACAAATTTGAGAAATCATCATAAGTGATCAAATAATTTTTTTGCCATAATTTCATCCATCGGCCGAAAGAGGTGCATAGGCCTCTCCAATAACTTCAAAAGCAATAAAGTCTGTAGAAGCAGCCTGCATCCTGCCTTAATCTTTAATACAAATACTAATAATCTTGATGATAATGTTGATTACTTTTCTAACTATTGTCTTGAGAAAGGTTGCGTAACAGAAGACATTACTCCTATTTCACAGGTATACAGTGGAGTGGATCGGTAGGGATGGCTTGGACACGGAAACCCATGGAGACTACCTCAATCACTTCATCGCGCATTTCTACAAGAACATCATCAAACTTGTCGACAGGTAGGGCTTGTTTACTGGTGTTCTAATTCACATTAACAGTGTTCAGGAAAATTTATTATGTTACTAGCTGAATTAGGTCGCTCATCCTCAGAAAGCACTACATTTAACCAAGGTAAAAAGTATAAGACAAATAATCCTTTCCCAAGATTTACAGATATAAAAAGTACCTTATGTCCCCACCCAAAATCCTTTATACTAAAATCATTTCAATCGGTCCCATGTCAATGCTAAGAAGCGTAACAAACAAATAGATAGAAAGACGGTGTTAATTTGTATTCATAATATTAGTATTGAAAAAGATTGCTTTTTCATTAATCCTTTTTGTACGTTGCCTTTTCACTCATTTTTTTTCGGTAACTTTTAAAATTTCGCCTTATCGTAACCGAAAAAAAAAATAATTCTTCCATTATTTTTACGCAATGTCGTCATAGTTCGATAATTATCATAAAAAATCATTATCACTTTAATTTAATTCCCAGAGCAATGCGTAAAGAAGACAGCAGCGCCCAGGGTCAAATCGTGACAGAAATACTACAGCATCTACACGCTTGCAATAATTCTGTGAAAGTTTTCCACGGCCGTGAAGAAGATTTGAATTACATCGAGAATTACATGAAGAATAACTCTGACAAACCTTTAGTTCTTTACGGAGAAGGTGAGGAATGTAGCTTTTATTATTTAGGTACTAAATAAATTTGTAGTAATACGAACCATTGAGTGTGTTATTAATAAAATTAAGAAGTGTTATTTACTGCAAAAGAAATAGGTCTCATTGAAATTCAATTTTAATAAGTGTATTCTTCGCTTACACAACAAAGTAACTATTTAGTTCAAAGCTTTAACTAATAAAAGAACAGATATATATAACGTTGAATTGATATTAGTGTAGACCATATACATGATCCGAAATGTGGGAAACCAAAATCTACATTCTATAAGATAACCATGTCTAACTATTCAGCTGCTTCCACAGCGAGCCTATTATGATAGTTACAAATAGTTACTATATACATCTCAGGACCGGGATGGTTGGCGCTTACTTGGGGAGGCCTACGTTCAGCAGTGGACGGCAATAGGCTGAGTATATATATATATATATATATACATCGAAAACTATCCCATAAATATAATAATATTGAGGTGTCAAAGTGCTATAAAAAACATTCCTTTATAATTATTTTTATCATATTTCCAGGTGGCTGCGGAAAGACCAGCCTGCTTGCAAAGAGCTCCGCCATGTCCCTAGACAATTGGTTCGCTGATGCTCGTCCAACGAACATCATCAGGTTTCTGGGTACAACGCCCGATTCCAGCGCTCTCACTCCGACCCTCATTTCTATCTGCCAGCAGGTAATTTACACTAGATATGACTAAAGACTACTAAGTACTAAAGACTACTATCCAAACGTCACATTAAGCAGTATTTGACGTCCATAAGTTTTTTATAGGAAAGGATACTAACGAACAAGTCAGCTAATTGATATTAAGAGGCGGTGATTGCCCAATGTTTCTAGCTGTTACGCCATATCTAACTGCTAAGATGTTTTATTAGTCGAATTATGAATTAAAAGTATAGAAAAATAGATGGCTTCAAATTGTTGATTTACCAAACCACTTCAAAGAAGTAACATGAAAATGTATCTCATTCCAGATATCCTATAACTTCGCGCTACCTTTCGAGAGCATCCCTGATGACCTGGTTCCATTAACAGCACATTTTAAACAACTTCTTACAATAGCGACGCAGCAGCAACCCTTACTTCTATTCCTCGATTCAGTAGACCAGCTCACTGGCATCGGCACTGAGAACAACAAAGTCTCCTGGCTTCCGACGAGACTGCCTCCTCATTGCAAGGTATGGTAAAGAAGAAAGGAAACAAGGGCTATTCTTGACATCTAAACTATACTTCACTGGAAGAAAACGGTGATAGTGCATATTAACTCTTTTCTCATTACTTTTTCTTTTAACCTTTTTCTGTAAAAAATACCTTTAATATTGCTAACATATGAAACTTATAACTGCTTTGTATATTAAATTCCAAAATTTCTTTGTGTTTCAAAAACTTAGATTTTTGTCATAGATTTAATCTTCTTCTTCTTCATCAACCCATATACGCCCACTGCTGAGCACGGGTCTCCTCTACCATTGAGAGGGTTTAGGCCATAGTCCACCACGCTGGCCTAGTGCGGGTTGGCGGACTACACACCTAAGAAATTCCTAAGAACTCTTAGATGTGCAGGTTTTATCACGATGTTTTCCTTCACCGTTAAAGCAAGTGATAATTCAATGTCAATACACACATAACCTCGAAAAGTCAGTGGTGTGTGCCTGGGGTTCGAATCCGCGACCGCCGAGATTCTCGACCGCGCGCCCATACCTCGAGGCCATCACTGCTTTTTAGATTTTTAGATTTAATCAACTCCTCAATATCTTTTTTTTTCAGATCATAGTTACGTGTGCGTGCGAGGAGGCAAATCCAGAGGTCTCGAAAGAATACGATGTCCTTCGTCGTATGATTGACTCTGAAGATAATTTCTTAGAAGTCAAAGCACTAGGAGAGGATCTAGCCATGCAGGTTTTAAAGTAAGTACTATTTTAATTTCTCGTTGTATTACTAAAACTTGTAGACTGTAGAAGAAATAAGGCTAATGTTTATATTGATTTTATTCGAGGCAATTAATTTCTCTACTAGTTGAAACTTTTTGTCTAAACTCATGAGTAGTGCGGTTTCCTAGATAGACTTCTTGACCACTTAAATAAAAAATAATTTTACAGATTATGGATGGCTTCAGCAGCACGAGACTTGAGCAACTACCAATGGCGTCTGGTGTCTAATGCTATAGGCCAATGCTCTTTGCCGATTTTCGTCAAATTAGTGTTTGCTGAAGTGAGTACACTCTTGCTTGACAACATTTTTAAATAAAATATAGACCTTCTGAATATTTAATGATGATGATGATATCATCCTGGCCGATTTCGGCTATGGCGACTGTTTCTGCATAAGGATATTTAGGTAGAGCGTAGTTCACATGCTTTTGTGTGGCTGATATAGCCAATTTTGAATATTTAGCTACATATACAAACTCATTACAGTATATACACATATTCGTCTCTTAAATGACGGTAGTAGATCCAGCTCCTATTACGTGGAACTTACAAAATACTGTGTGTAATTTTAGGTATGCAGATGGAGAAGTTACACCAAACCTCAAGACACCCATCTCGCATCCACTGTTATGGACTCCATCATGATGTTATTCGAAAGAATTGAGAAACAGGTAATGGAATTACACATTGGTTCTCCATAAATATTATATTCTTTTTATAATACAAAGGTTATTATTGAACTTAACTGTTTTTACATCAGTCTCTCATTAGCATTTGAACGTGCAATCGATTTTAGATTTATTTCTTGAAGCGGCGAAACTAAGAATCTTTGTATTAATACAGTAGGAGATTATCAATACACCCCTAATATTAAGAATCAATAAGGGAAACTTATAATATATGTATGCATTTAACACGTACTAAATATATAAATTTATAACGATTTTCCCCCGTTTCATATTTCCTAAATATAACCTAGTAAAATTAATTGTGAAAAATACATCTCTCATTTATTCTTCAGCACGGCAGACTGCTGGTGTTTCACGCCCTGGCCTACATTACGGCGGCTCGCAGCGGTCTGTCGGAGACGGAGCTGGAAGACCTCATATCCTTGGACGATCGGGTGCTGGATGATGTATATCAGTACCATCTGCCACCGGTTAGAAGAATACCTCCACTGCTGTGGACTAGGTAAGAATGGGTATTTGTCAGTGATTTTATTTATTTATTTATTTATGATTTTTATACAATGCGTATAAAGGCGGACATAATGCCTGAGGCATTCTCTAACTGTCAACCTTAGGGTGATGCAGAGATTAAAGGTAGGTAATGAATAAAACTTAATCAGACTTTTTATGAAGAAAGAAAGGTAGGTGAATATTGAAATAAAGCTCTTTTTTAACATTTTTTAGCTTAGAACCTGATTTTACACTGCACTTACTTTCTGATTTTATTTGATGACGTGTTTTTCTCTTATTCTAATTTCAAAGCGATACAATGAGTAATAACTGCGTACTTACAATGACATCAAGTTGCAACATAAGAATGACCTTAAAGTTTAAAAAATGATAATTGGTACTCAAAAATTAGTACTCCAGAAGTTATTATTTTTCATCATTAGGGGCCGTCCATAAATTAGGTCGACTAAGGGTGACATTGTGTGACAAGGGGGTGGGAGGGGACCTAAATATTGTGGCGTCACATTTCGTTTTAATTTCGTTATTATAATTTTTATCATCACAAGCAGTGATGGCCTCGAGGTTTGGGCGCGCGGTCGAGAATCTCGGCGGTCGCGTGTTCGAACCCCAGGCACACACCTCTGACTTTTCGAAGTCATGTGTGTATTCACATTGAATTATCACTTGCTTTAACGGTGAAGGAAAACATCGTGATGAAACCTGCACACCTAAGAGTTCTTAGGAATTTCTTAGGTGTGTAGTCCGCCAACCCGCACTAGGCCAGCGTGGTGGACTATGGCCTAAACCCTCTCAAAGGTAGAGGATACCCGTGCTCAGCAGTGGGCGTATATGGGTTGATGAAGAAGAATTTTTATCATTAGGCCTCTTTTATGGCACGCCATTGAGCGCTATCTTTGGTCTACCTCGTCCAACCGTTGCCAGTCACCTTGCGGGTACCATCACGCCACCTAGTCAGAGAATGAAAATTTCTTTATTTCAGGATTCGCAACGACCTTCCCAACTACCTTTCGGAGCGGGAGGCTGATGGAGTTTCTGTCATGAATTGGTACCACAGGCAGTTCAGAGACACGGCTCGCGAACGCTACTTCAAGAACATGAACATGGCTATGTACTTCCATTCTATGATTGCTGATTATTATCTTGGTAAGAAACTTTATCGGACATTTAAGATTTACTAGCTAGAAGATTCACCCTTCCCAATAAGAATGATAATGATTTTTCCTTCAAATATCATAATGGCGTGCTCTTTTGTCTCGGCTGAAGAAGGCTTTCCTGAGTATTTCTCATGAATGAATTTTAGTTGTTCTAACTATGATTTCCCTCATCGCTAATTATTACCATAAAAAGTCAGAAGTTTGTATCTCAAATCCGAGTATACACTATACATACTATTTTATAGATTTTATCACGACAGAGTTATTGCAAAACTGAACAAATTCCATTTCCATTGAATTTTAATGTGTCATCTATAAATCAATATTCAAATATGTTTCAGGAATTTGGGGCGGAGGAGTCCCGAAGCCCTTTAAATACACGGAGATCCAGCGTCACCGCTTCAACTTAGCTGACAGAGAGGGCGTCGCTGACAGAAAAGTGCCTCTGCAACCACTAGTCTTCACTTCTGCTGATGGTTCTTCCAAAAGATATAACTTGCGGAAGGTGAGGTTGCTATCCATGGTCCATAGTTTAAATAAATGGTATTTCATATAAATTCATGAACTAGACGACTGAAATGGGCGAAGAAAAACAGGTGTTGTGTTATCTCTTGCCAATATTTTGTAGCAAAAGGTGGAAGATGGTCACTCTACTATTTGTTTTAAACTATCTGTACAGCAAGATCTCTAATGAACATTGACGATTGATTTTTGTTGTCAATAATTAAATTTATAAAACAAACTTATTTCAGAAGGTTTGCATTTCAGAAAATATTGGTCATATAAACTGCTCATGTTATTTCTTACCTTGGTTTTTTTCAGTTTGGCGAGCTACCGTTTCATTTGGTGAGATCCAAACGTTTCACCGATTTGTATGCAGAAGTTTTGTTCAACTACGAATGGCTCCACGCGAAGCTCAACTGCTGCCCCCTACAGGCAGTATTAGCAGATTTCGAGGACGCCAAATTTCATGTCAACAAAGATGCAGTGAGGTAAAATCCGCGTTTACAAACACAACGTACATGGTATGCTGTTCGCCCACACTGAAATATATTTTGGTAAAATACAAATGATTTGGGTAAATAAATGCCAAGGAAACTATTTACTGACACGACTGAATGTAGTAATGGCCTACAAAGATTCCTAGCTACTATATAAGAAATTTAAGATACGTCATGTTTGTAATTACTATTACTAACCTAAAGAAGTTTCTGTGAGAGATAGAAGGCATTCAGCTTACGTGCTGTTTTCAATTTAAGTATTAGAAACTTATTAATCGTAAGAAAAATCTTTATACAATCAGCAACGTCATAATTTTTGTGAAAATCCTGAAGATTGTAATGAACACTGATAATGATATTTATTATTTCCAATTAACCATAAGCTATTTAGCAGCAAAAGACACTATAAGTAGCTAAATCGCACAAGATTTACCTCATAGAAACACTTAGTCTCAATTGCCTAAGATAAATATTTTAATTACCATGTTTCAATGTATTTCAGGGAGCTAATGCTAGTAGCAGATGCCCTTCGTCTGGGAGGCGCTATACTTGGCACCTACCCTGATATGCTGGCTCCTCAGCTGGTCGGCAGACTTCTTCCCGAAGCACCTCATAACCCAGCAGTAGCATCTCTGCTCAAGCAATGCCATGATAAAGGAAAGAATCACTGCGCCTTGCTTCCTTCTCACCATTGTTTGCATACACCTGGTGGTCCTTTGAAGGTATAGTCTTTGAAAATCTTGATCAGTTTAAATAAGTCGTAATGGAAATCGACACCTTACCAATGACGACATATGGTCGTGATACTTACCCTATAATTTTTGGGACATTATCTAGAGAACATTGCCAGTAATAGTCAAAGAGACAAACATGCATTATACAAATGGTTAGGCCAGATACAGAAGCCAAATCTGATGGTACTGTCCTAATATCCGCAAACTCAGGGTTGCACTGCCATACACAAGATCACGAAATAAGGCAAATAGATAGACCACGAAACAAGTCGTTTTTTGCAAGCGGTGTATATTCCATCAGAAATTTGAAGAAGGATCCATTATAACTTACTTATGAAAGATGTAAATAACTCCTTTTATTGTTATTTTAGATAAGATAAATCACTAGCATAACATTCCTTCCTCTCCTTATTTCCAGTACTCGTTAGAAGGCCATCAGTTCGCTGTCTTCGCATTCCGTCTCAGTTCAGACAAACGCTACGTTGTTTCCATATCCAGTCGAGTTATATCCTGGGATCTGTCCACGTCAGACCTGGCTAGGGATCTGTGCCCTCAACTGGAAGGCATCATGCAGAACCTGGAGCTATCTCCAGACAACAAATGGGCTGCTGCATCTACTAATAACTCTGTGGTAATCTTTTTATCAGATTGAATTTTGAAAGGTAGGTATGGATCTAAAGGTTTTTATGGAAAATTTAACACCGTGAATGTTACTTGCGGGTTGATGAACAAAATTATTTAAATAATTAAATACACCCAACAGTCATATATTTACATAGTTCTGATCCCACACTAGAATACTAGTGCTGTGTCAGGGTGTCGGAGATTATGAAAGGCTTTTTCGATCTCCCAAACACCCAGAACTGAAACAAATTAGTCGATAACACAAATATTTGTCCCGGTGGAGGGATCGAACCCGCGGCCTATCGTTTCATAAGCTGGTGTGTAGCTCACTACGTCGCCGCACTATTTAGACCAATGTTATGAAATCTGCTTTCGAAGTATCAGACTGATGTACATTTCGGAATAGAAAGAAATTTGTTACTAATGTAATGGAATAGATTCTAATAACATTCTTGATTGCAGTCGATGCTACTCAACACTCTTACTAGCGAATACATCACAATTAATAATCCGCTAGAAGAAGGTAAGTGATATAGTGATAATTCTTTAAAGATGACATCCTGATTTACGAGTAGACTTTAATTGATCTCCCAAAATACAATGAAGACGAAATAGGCGATTCCTAATAGGCTTATCAACTACCGTAAGTTATACTATAGCTTATATTACTGTAGGTATGAATATAAGGTACACTTAAGGCTCAGTTCAGCTATCTTTCTCAACGTGATTGTTCTTTATTCACGACCACGCCTGTAGTCATTCCTATCAAAGACATATTCGTAACTTCTCTATCATTTCAAATAACAAATTGTCTTTAACAAGAATTTCTTAGGTGTCTAGTCCGCCAACCCTCACAAGGCCAGCGTGGAGTAAGGCTTAACCCCCTTAATGGGACAGAAGACTCGTGCCCAGCCGTAGGATGTATATGAGCTATAATGATAATGAAGATGATGGTGATGATGATGATTTCAGAGGAGACAGTGCGAGGAGTTTACGTACTGAACCACCACATGTTCATCTATGGTCCGAAGTCCTGGGTGCAGTATGACATGCGAGGAGAGCTGGAGAGAACCGTCCCTGCACCAGAAACTGCACCTTACGATGATGAGAACTGGGAGATACTCTGTGAGTTGTGCTTTTTGTGTCTAGATTTAATTCCATACCGTGGGATCTGTTGCCTTTGTAGATTTCTTTCTATTAACTTTATCATATTTTTAAAGTTAGTATCTGCGTGTTTTGTAAATATCATAATCAATATTGTTTACGGGACAATCTAGTGTAATAATAATGTACAGAAAGTAAATATATCTTAGAATTAGAGTTTCTAAATCCTGTGTGGTATAAGTATAATGGTTTGAATTATCAGTACCTACTTAAATAAAATTTAATTAAAAATAATTATTCATTTAATTTAAAGACATTGAATAGCTTTAAGAAATAACAATTGTTGTTTTTATTTCACAGCAATGGAATTTCGTGATCTAGAAAACTTTGTAGTAGTGATGTGGAGCGGAGATCTAGACGAAGATCGTCTGCTCATGCATTTCTGCAAAGACGGCGTATGGATGAAGCCACTGCGTTGTCGAGGCGCGCTTGCTTTTAACAAGAACTGGACTAAAGTTTACACCAGCGATCCTGATAGGGGCTATCAGGTTATATTATACTCTGATACATTAATCATCATCATCAGCCAAAAGACGTTCAATGGTTCCCAAAGTATTGATCTGAAACATTATAGTATAATCTTCTTCTTCATCAACCCATATTCGCCCACTGCTGAGCACGGGTCTCCTCTACCATTGAGAGGGTTTAGGCCATAGTCCACCATGCTGGCCTAGTGCGGGTTGGCGGACTACACACCTAAGAAATTCCTAAGAACTCTTAGGTGTGCAGGTTTCATCACGATGTTTTCCTTCACCGTTATAGCAAGTGATAATTCAATGTGAATACACACATAACTTCGAAAAGTCAGAGGTGTGTGCCTGAGGTTCGAACCCGCGACCGCCGCTATTCTCGACCGTGCGCCCAAACCTCGAGGCCATCACTGCTTGTATGTGTATGCATGTATGTGTAGTAATATGGAACTATAACTTTGCATGGAGTTACTAAATGAGTGCTTAGATGTTACTCATGTTACTCAATAGTGTCAAAAAATTGTGGCATTTCTGTGGAAGTTCTCGTTTCAAAACGTAAGAAGTAACAGCAGATAATAATTGTTATTTGAAAATACTTTTGTACTCAGGTATCAATTTTCGGATTGAATGAAGAAGAATTGTCGTGGGACAGAATAAGAGAGCTTCATCATTGTGAGACTGACACTGCTGAAGCCATGTTGCAGCTGAAACGGGGGAAGAAGGACCGAATGTTACTTGGTCTGTACTTTCATCATTGGATCATTTTAATAATTTCTGCCTAAATTATACCATATTTTTTGTTCCAAGAAAGCAAAACCATCAGTTCTAAAAACATAAACTATATTAAACGGTATTTAAAAATTTCAGCAACAACGACATACAGTTTCGTGGTTTGGGACTTCGATAACAGAATTCCGAGAGGCAATCATAACTCAGAAGACAAGAAGAAAGAAGATGATGATAAGAAAGTAGAAGAAGAAGTAAGTAATTTTATATTCATACAGAAATAACGATTTCGGCAATTACCTTTATTGATCCTGCATTGTATAGGAGAAATTATAGCGTCTGAGCTAGGAATAGACTCATTGGTTATTAGCTGTTAATTGCGCAAAAAAAGCTAGAGGCTTTCAGATAAACACACAATCATTGAATTTTTAATGTTGACCATATTTGATAAAAAAAAAAAACATTCCAATGATTTTTTATACTGCTGGGTACGGGCTTTTTCAGTCATTGAGAGGGTTTAGGTATTAGTCTGTCAAAATTATTTGGGTGTGGATTCGAAGATTTAATCAGGTATTTTTCGCTGTCTGTAGCAAAATGTGGAAATGTTTCTCAAAAACAAGTACAGCCTCGACCCCTGCAATTTTTTTTAGGCTTAGGGAGTCGGTTTGGGATGGTGTTTTCATGTCTAAAATTGCGTAAATACTGCTTCAAGGAGGAGAAAATCGATGATGAACCCGAGAAAGACCTTTCCCTACACGGCATCGTGCTAAAGCTTCCGCATACTATTCGAAACATATCGACCAAGATGACACAGTCCAACTCCTTTATGATAAGCAATAACAACACTTATGCGGTTGCTGGTGTCAGGTATGTTAACCTTTTTTTAGTTGTCATCAGTCTCGATCTACCACTAAAGGATATTAGGTTGTTTGTAGGTAGAAGATGGCCAAAGATTTTATTTTAGCTATTATTAATTAGAGGTTAATTTCTATGAGTACCTACATCACCATTAGTCCACATACGTTCCACTGTGCAGGACAAAAGCCACCTCATCTAAAAGGATAGGGAAGAGATCTTAGTCCACCAAGCTGGTATTTTTAAGTGAAATCATTTAAAATTCGATCGCTGTAATTTATATCTGTTATTCAACCACTTGTGACAATTCCAACAACGGCAACTCAGTTAATATAATTTCGTTAGCCTATAGTTTTACTGTCTTACCCCAAACCTAATTCAAAAACGACACCAATATCTATAAATATTTATTCATCAGAAAAAATCTCTACGTATGGAGTTTGGAGACCACAAAACTGATAAAGGTCCTCGACGCTCACTTTGGAAGGATAGTCCAGCTAGAACCACTTACTGTCGGGGCTTGGAACAACGTGATCACCTCGTCAATAGACAGGACTGTGAAGATATGGAACATAGACAACATCTTCGAGCAAGTCCACAAGATTGATCGGCAGGAGCTTCCTATTGATTCGATAAGGTAAGTTAAGAAGGTTTACAATTACCCATTCAAGTATTTCTTTTAAACAATTCATCTTCTGCGTGTGACCTATATGGATATGTCACAGCTGGGTACGGATCTCCTTTACAACTGAGAGGATTTAAGCCTTAGTATATCTACTGGGCTGGCGGTTACCTACTCATTTAATTTCTAATGGTCCGTTCTAACCCCGAAGCAAAGTTATAAACCTATTCCGTTTTTTCTTCCATGTTTACTGAACGTATTAACACACTAGCTACATAGACACGATTTTGTATCTAACAACCCATATAATTAATTTGTAATCGATTACCCATCGTCCTTTACAAAATCCAGCCGAATCAGCAGACACATTCATCAAAGAGTTCCTTTGAACGCTTCATATAATCCTCAAATACAATAATTTCAGCCTTGCCCGCGACAAATGCCTAGCAGTGACAGTGACCCGCAGCTGCTGGGGTCTTTGGGACACCAGCACTGGGAAACTCCTAGCCCAGCTTGCTGACGCACCCCTTGGAGCTATCGTCACCCACGCAGTAATCACACCGTCGGGAGACAACGTCGTCACAGCTGAGTCAGGGAACGTTGTTATATGGGATACTCCGGAAAAACAGGTATTCTTAATTAAATTATTATTTTTGTTCTAATTTTAATTTTAAAAATTCTAAAAATATTGAGGAAAATATTTAATTTATTTTAATTAAGACACTACAAAAACTCTTTTGATTTTGCTATTGAAATCAATTGAAGCGTATACTGCAAGAAATTTTATTGAAATCCATTAAGTTATCGGTATAAAAATTGTTTTGCTCATAAAATAGCCTACAATTGAAATGTTTAAAGAAGACATGTTCAATAAATTTTTATTTCATGAATTATTCTGGATATTCAAACCGCTGTGTCACAATCAAAATTCTGTAACTTCCAGGTGATATACAAAGAAGAACAAAAAGGAGTGAAGCAAGTCCTTCTCTTCGAAGATGGCACCAAATTTATAACCATTTCGATGCAAGTGCCTACAGACAATGTCGACAATATGGCTGTTGCGCATATTATAGCCAGAACTATTCCAGGTAAGTAAGATTTATTTATTCAAACAATCTCAAGGTTGGGGCGCGCGGCCGAGAATCTCAGTGCTATATAAATCTAATCAATAGAAGTATACCTCGGGATATTTATGGAAGGCTGTCAAGCGCACACTCGTTTTTGTATTTACTTAAGCAGCTCTCAAGAAATCCTGACATTTTTTATATTTACTTCTTTTTCATTCGTCTCTTTTTAGAGGGAGACAGAATTTACACAGTGGAATACGACGTCCGAGGCACGGGGTATAGAGCTGCCGTGATCTCTGCAGACGAGCACCACATCGTCGCTCCTGGAATGGACAAATCGTCGAGGGAGTGTCTTCATGTCTTCCATGCTAGAACTGGCGCGAGACTGCACAGGTATGTTATTCTTGTTGTAATAAATTAACGTTTACATAAACAGAAAATAAGAAGTGATACTTTTGCTATTCAAAGTTTTCTATTCAGAACCTGAAAAGCATTAATCTCACTTTGAATAAATGGCATTTAAAGACTTAAAAGCAGCGTGAAGATTGGTTTCTTAACTATTCTTTACGCCGTTGAACGTTTTAAAAATATGAGAGTTTGATATATTTAAAAAATCATTTCCAGAATTCCAATAAAGAACAGCGGTATCAAAGATATGCAATCGATCGTAGCCTTGCCGCACAAGGCACATTGGGTGGCAGTTGTTGGTAACGACAAAGCTGGAATATTGGACATCAAGAGCAAGAGACATGTGAGGTTAGTGACAACTGCTCAATAACCTTTATTTAGACTACGTTTATTTGAAACTGTGTTTTAATTTTGTTTGTTATTCAGACATGATAAATCATATCTTTCTTTCTAATAGATTTCCTCCACTTAAGAATTTACATCTGTAGTTTTACATCTTCATTTCTTTCCAAAGGGTATTAGGCCAACGCATACAACTAAGTACTCTAAACATCTGTTAGAATGTATCAAGAATTTCTTTCTAGCTTACATCTCACGGTTCCTAATTCAGTAAAGTGACACCGAAACTATTTTGTATTCCATAAATCTTATACAATTATGTCTAGATTCGTGCCTCGCTGGAACGGGGCCTGCACGAGAGACGGCAAGTTGGGCCTCTGCGCCCCCTCGCGAGGAGGCCTTGACCTCATAGAACTGAAGAGAGGCACGTCAGTCCAGCAGCTGATCTTCAGGGCTGCTGAAGGAGTGTTCTCTATCATCACCATGTTCAGCTCTACGGATCAGTACGTGTTCTACTACCATAGTGGGCGAAAGACGTTGAGGGTCTTTAGGTATGTCTGAGTGATTATATTTATATGTAAGACTAGTCTTTCTATTTTTGACTAATTTTCAACTTTGAAATTATACAATTTTGGTATTGTTGGTGTTTATGGGCAGTGTTGACTACTTAACATCAGGTGGCTCACTTGTTCGTTTGCCTCCTTTTTCCATAAATAAAAATCTGGGTTTACAATATTGTCGTAATAGGTCTAGCTGAATCTCAGCCAATTTTTATATTCCACGTGATTAGTAAGAATAATGAAATAATATAGATAATAGACAAACCTGAATAGGAAAGTGGATAGAACACTTGACGAACTGAGCCCATATACAGTCGCATTTAACAATCATAATTGCAAATAAGATTTTTTAGCACACCTTAGAAATAAATAGCAACTTTATATCAATCTTGATAACAGTCATTAAAAGGTTTTTATTTCTTCTAGGACTGTGGACGGTAAGGCCATAGCTGAGTACAGGGCGCCGGCTGAAGTGACTGGCGTCGCGAGTGCCCACGGCGGGAAGGCAGTGGCGATAGCCTCACAAGATGGCTGCCTCACCATTCTTAACATTGTTGATCCGTTTGAAAGTAACAATTAGAAAATGTTAACTAATAGTAGTGAAGAAGATTACAGGTTGACTGATGACATGTTGAACATTGTTACGTAATGTATTGCTGAATACAAATTGTGTACAAAATGGGCATTTTGAAATACAGGGTTATAATGATTATTTTTAAACAGCATAGGAAAGAGACAACACTTGTCAGCTTGACGTAAAATTATTCAAAGATTCCAAAGCAGTGATGGCCTCGAGGTTAAGGCGCGCGATCGAGAATCTCGGCGGTCGCGGGTTCGAACCCCAGGCACACACCTCTAACTTTTCGAAGTTATGTGTGTATTCACAATGAATTATCACTTGCTTTAACGGTGAAGGAAAACATCGTGATAAAACCTGCACACCTATAAGTTCTTAGGAATTTCTTAGGTGTGTAGTCCGCCAACCCGCACTAGGCCAGCGTGGTGGACTATGGCCTTAACCCTCTCAATGGTAGAGGAGACCCGTGCTCAGCAGTGGGACGTATATGGGTTGATGATGACGATTCCAAATTTCCAACCACCAGTAAAATGTTGGTACTACTTATACTCTTTTATGGGATAGGAGGCAAACGAGCTAGTAAGCTACCTGATGGTTGAAGCATACAAATTGAGTGTCCTCGTAAAGATGTCCATAGTTTCATCAGTCTTCTTCTTCTTCTTCATCAACCTATATACGCCCACTGCTGAGCACGGGTCTCCTCTACCATTGAGAGGGTTTAGGCCATAGTCCACCACGCTGGCCTAGTGCGGGTTGGCGGACTACACACTTAAGAAATTCCTAAGACCTCTTAGGTGTGCAGGTTTCATCACGATGTTTTCCTTCACCGTTAAAGCAAGTGATAATTCAGTTTGAATACACACATAACTGCGAAAAGTCAGAGGTGTGTGCCTGGGGTTCGAACCCGCGACTGCCGAGATTCTCGACCGCGCGCCCAAACCTCGAGGCTATCACTGCATCTAGTCTGCAGCTGTCATCAGTCACCTGTATAGAAATATATTTATCTATCTCTGGGTCTACTGATCCGACTTTAAAGTTTCTTTGTTCTTTAGAAAGCTAGTATATGTAATGCATTTGGGGAAGACTGAAGAGTTATGTGATGATAGAAATGGGTTAATGTATTTTGTAGATGGAATGAAAAAACAACGAAGCGATATGGGTCCCTGTAGAGTAAAAAAAGGTTTTGAAAATTTAATCAGATAACATGGATGAAATAGAAATAAATTAAAGGGGAAATGCATAATGTAAGCGTCGAAAAAATAAGGTTTTCACGTTTTAATGTTGTTTGTTTGGTGATGTGGGGTTATAAAGGGTTGGACGGGGTGTAGATTAAACGTGTAAGGTGTGGATTAACCTGTGGTGGTATGGAATGAGTAGGAGACACGTAGAATGAATAAGGAATAACACGACGCCCATGCTATGCTTGGTCGTGTCGCTGTAAAAATTTTGCGCCCCAAATGTAACTTAGAAATTGCTTCATAGACAAATAAAGTATCTAATATCTAAATAGCTAAAATAAAGTAGATTTAGAGAATCTAATTTCGCTTCTTAATGAAATAAGTTCAATATATAGGTAGTCGTATTGTTTGATGTAGGCTGCATTATTTATTTTAGAGGTATTTTGGAGAATAGATAGGAGAAGAAATAGACAAGAAATAAATAGCAGTTAAATTAGTAGAAATGAATAAAGATAACCAATTTTTAAATGTTGTTTACTTACACTTAAAGTCTACTTAAAATAAATATTACAAAATTAAAAGTATTTATTTAAAAACTTCTTAAAACTAGAACTGGAACTAGGATCGTTAAATATATTTGTAACTTTAATATCATCCACAATAAGATTTTGAAAACTTCAGAAGTGACTGGAATAGTTTTAAGATGGAAAACTAAAAATTGTCTGCATTAATACAAGTTAACGCGAGACAGCAAACGTTATGGGAAAAACTATAAAAATGTCACGTCAGATCAATATCTAAGTAATTGAAGTGAAAGATATAATTATAATGAAACAAAACCTCCTTCCTATAACCTTTTTAAATTATACGGATATAAAATAACAATACTGAATTTATATTGGGCCCTAAATATTTTTATAAAATACGTAGACATATCTATGTATTTCAGCATTATCATATTGAACAAAATTCAAAAAAGTTCGTAAAAATATTTCTTGTGTAAATTAGAATGCTTATTTTCTGGAAATTATTCAAATAAATGAAGTAAGAAAAATAAATTCTGATAGCATTCACAGTAATAAATAAACAATTTGGAGGCAAAACTTATTTCACATCAAAAATAAAATTTATATAAAATTCACAGATTCAAGACTTTAAAACTCATATTCTGAAACATATATGAATAACTTAGCGACTGCGATTCCTCCGAATTGGTCTCGACTGTGCAGTTCCATAGACAACTCTAATTCTATACTCTGTGGTCCTTCTAATGGCCGAACCAGAGACATTGCAGCTTCGTTGTTGTTTTGGATTAATCTGTAAAAAAATAATGTGAACTTTGAGCATGGTTTCAGCTTTTTTTTGTTTTCAAAAAATAATTAGATGGACTTATGTTAGAAAGAAAAGTTACAGCAATTTAACATTACCCAGTACAGTCCATAGGACCTCAGCACTAACTATCATCATCATCATCAGCCTTTATACCTCTAAGGGGGTTTAGCTCTTAGGTGTGCAGGTTTCATCACAATGTTTTTTCATTCACCGATACAGTAAGTGATAATTTAATTGAGTTGACGGTGAAGAAAAACTTCGTGATGAAACCTGCACACGTAGAAATTCTTAGGAATTTCTTAGGTGGGTAGTCTTTTCGTCTCGGAAGCGCACTGGGTGGCTGCGGTTTAATGATGGGAAACTTCTCGCCCACAGACCGTGGTCACCCTCCTTGGCGCGAAGGAGGCCACCGGGGGGTTTTAGTCGGTATGCCGGTAATGGTTAGGGAAAGGTTAGGGACACAGCCCGGCAATAACATCTGCGCGGACCTCACCGCGCGCCGGGCTGGGCCGGTGACCCCGACATACGCTTCCTGCTTCTCTCTCCAGAGGGAGGTGGGAGGTAGAGCCATAAGGAGGCTTTCCCTTCAATAAAAAAAAAAGGTGGGTAGTCTGCCAATCCACACCAGGAGGAGACGACCCAGCAGTGGAACGTATATGGGCTGACTATCTTGTCGATCTTGTAACAGTTATGAATAGATTCTTACAAGAATGCGTTGATATCAGCCTTTTCTTTGACACTTGGTGGTGCGTCCACGTCTACCAAACGCAGGACGAACTTCATCCTGGCGTGTGGCCAGTTCGGACCTCGCATCGTGAACAGGTTCACCTGGAAATGGGAAATAAACACTGGTAATTCTTTGTATATCTTTGGATTTTTTGATTATAATATCTGGAGGCTCGGATCTGAAAGTCTAAGGAATTCTAGAAGTAAAATTGCTATTAGTAGCAATTAGTTGTATAAAAAATTATATATTGGTGATTTTGCGATTTCTAATATCATTGTAACTCATTTCGTTTAGGCACTGCTGTGATTACACCAAAACTTGCAATAGACACATGAAATAAACAATATCAAAATTAATTTTAAAACACCAAAATAGTAGTACCTACTTAAACTTGTTTAGTTATTAGTGGCTGGATCCGCCCAAAAGAAAAACCTTTAAAAGACCTCAACAAACCCGAATAGCCCGAGAGCCAGTGACAGATTTATATGACCAAGTTCCTCTCAAGTGATAATTAGTAAAACGCATCAGAGTATCGAACTATAAAGCCTCGTGAATGTCAGCTGAGGCTCGGTGGGGGGGATGAGCAGTTGTAATCTCCCACGCTTGAAGAAAAAAAAAAAAATTCACTCATTTCCTCTCGACTAAAAGTTTATCAAGTTATAGCTAACCCAATACCTCAACAAAAAAAAAGTCAGCTGGCTATAACATAGTGCAATGTACGTCAGCTGATGACTAGATCATGGGAAAAAAATCTTCACTTTCAGTTATATCCTCTCGGCTAAAAATTTACCAGATGATAGGCTTATATGTAACTATTGATAAATATATACGTCAGCTGGCTGTATCTCGGTGGAAAAATCGTCAGCTGATAATTTGAAGGTCGTTACGTAGAAGTTAGCCAGAATCATTTACTGACTATTTAAAGGCATCAGCTGACCAGTTTTCCCTCGACTTATTGCTAGCTGATTTTTTTTATTTATCACAGTATTATATTTAAAATCAGCTCACAAATTTTTCGTGTGGGAGGAAATGACGTCTTTTTAATTATTCTTGTTATTTTTAACAGTGGCGTGCCTAGGGTCTCAAACTAAGGCAAGCCCAAATTTTTATTGAGTCGCGGCATATTTGTTTTAGTACGTCAAACCAAAGTACTAATAAATACCTATCGATAATTACTCACATTCACGTTTTTAGCGTTATTACATGTATGTAGGTGTACAGAGATAAACTGTCGCTTGTTATTGGACCTCGATTAATAATATACTTTTTGACAAAACACACTTATAACATTATTAAACAGAATTATGGCTTTGAAAAACATTGTTTGTTGATTTTTCCACCGAGATACAGCCAGCTGACGTATATATTTATCAATAGGTACATATAAGCTATCATCTGGTGAATTTTTAGCCGAGAGGATATCACTGAAAGTGAAGATTTTTTTCCCATGATCTAGCCATCAGCTGACGTACAATGCACTATGTTATAGCCAGCTGACTTTCTTTTTGTTGAGGTATTGGGTTAGCTATAACTTGATAAACTTTTAGCCGAGAGGAAATGATTGAATTTATTTTTTTTTCTTCAAGCGTGGGAGGTTACAACTGCTCATCCCCCCCACTGCGCCGCAGCTGACGGTCATAGAGCTTTATGATACTGTTGTCTGATGTGTTTCGCCAATTATCTAACGAGAAGAAATAATTAACCAAATTTGCACCTGGATCTCGGACTAGAACACTGATGAGTGTGTGAAATAAGACTGCCAGTAACTTACCTTGGAATCAGGTATGTACAGTTTGGAGACGAATGTAATGAAGTTGTACGAGATTGTTGTGGGTTGGTGCGCACAATCCCAATCTCCAGGCCTGCACACTGTTTCAATCTTCTTGCAGCGACTGAAAGGAATAAATGAAAACTTGAAAAACAATGAAGGACAAACTCATCCTATCCATCATCAGACAACACTAGACATTTAAAAAATGTTGTTCATTACATGGCTAATTTTAGAATTCAAATTTTGTTCCTATTGTGGAGTAGTGTTAAATAGCCAATATCCTTTTTTTATAGCATGAGCTTTTAAAGACAAAAAGATTTTTTTTATTGGAACCAGTAGTTTCTGAGAGTAGCGCTTTTAAACATACCCTTCAGCTTTATTATAGATGCACAGCTACACATTTATATTGATATAATTAAGACAGAGATGTTATCTAGATCAACGATCCGATAGCTGTTTTACTTTTCATTATAATAAAGGACAAGCTTAATACCGCTTTTGAAACACATTTAAAAACTCGCGAGCTACTATAAAGATTTTCCTAACAAAAAATCCCAATAACTCTTCCCGCTGCAGAATTTGCAAATTTTTTTATAGGACCACGAGATCATGACTTTATAAGCATATTACTTCAGTTTAAAGAAATTCCAGGGTATACTGACTGCTTGCTCTCGAGCCGGTACCCCGGCGGGCAGCTGATGCGGTGGCACCGGTAGCTGCCCCGCGTGTTGAAACACACGTGGCTCGTGCCGCCGAACACTCCGCTCTTCGCGCAGGACGCTTCTCCAGTTTCACACTCATCGATATCTGGAAGTAGGAGTAGGGTGCTGGAGATTAGCTTCGTTTGTTGGGCTCTAATATTTTTTATGCGACAGGGGTGAGTTAAGGAAAAATATTGAAATTAAAAATGCTTTCTTAATAAAAGTTGTATGGGTTTATGTCGAAAGACAGCTTCAGAATTTCATTCACATAAATTATGAAAATATTGCATTCTATTCATTAACAGAATATGTCAAAAGAGCCTATCAGAATTTACATACCTCTCGACACTGTTTACTGTTAACAGTAATGATATAAAAACATATCGGTATATGTCAGTTTCTAACCTCGCTTGATTTGTTACGAAGGAAGAAACGACTAAATGGTGATGAATATAATGATCTTACCTATACAGCTTCTCTTGTCCTCAGACAACCTGTACCCTGCTGGGCATGCGCACCTGTAGCTCCCAGGCTCGTTCAGACACTTGCCCACGCATGGGATGCTGGACTTGAACTCCACGCATTCGTCGATGTCCGAGCACGTTCTGTAGAAATTATTATTCTTATTACCATGTTTGTTCACGTTAAGTTAAATTTCAGTTAGATACTAAGACAGTTTCTTGTTGTGGTACTGTTGGACATGAATCTTCGTAGCAAATGAAAAAAAAGATATTTATTTTTACCTTGCAGTACTATCAATCAGCCTATCACCGTCCACTGCTGAACGTAGGCCTCCCCAAGAAAGCGCCAACCATCCCGGTCTTGAGCAGTCCTCATCCATCCGTTTCCCGCCACTTTTCTCAAGTCGTCGGTCCATCGTGTTACAGGGCGTCCCACACTACGTCTGCCTAAGCGCGGTCTCCACTCCAACACTTGTCTGCTCCACCGGCCGTCCGACCGCCGGCAGACATGGCCGGCCCACTTCCATTTCAGCGTACTTATCCTGCGGGCAATGTCAGTGACTCCGGTTCTCTGGCGGATGACTTCATTACGAATTCTATCCACCAGAGAAACTCCAAGCATTGCCCGCTCCGTAGCACGCTGAGCGACCTTAAATTTGTGGACCAAACCTTTAGTGAGTGTCCACGTTTCGGCTCCGTATGTCATAACGGGTAGGACGCACTGATTAAAGACTTTCGTCTTAAGACACTGAGGGATCGACGACTTGAAAATATGACGCAGCTTCCCGAATGCCGCCCAGCCTAGCCCTATTCTTCGGTCTGCCTCCACCTCGAAGTTGTGCCTGCCTAGTTGAATGGTTTGGCCAAGGTAGTTGTATTCTTGGACAACTTCGAGAGTGGCATCCCCTACGACAACCGGCATCGGGAGAACATGACGATTGTACATGATCTTTGTTTTGTCTATGTTCATCCCGAGGCCTATCTGTCTTGAAGATTGGTCTAGGCTGTTAAGCATTTCCTCCAAGTCCTGCAGAGATTCCGCCATGACGACTATGTCATCCGCAAATCGCAGATGAGAGATGTACTGTCCGTTGATGTTGATGCCCCGTCCTTTCCAATCGAGCGTCTTAAAAGCGTCCTCCAATGCGTTGATAAACAGTTTCGGAAAAATTACGTCTCCCTGTCTTACCCCTCGCCGCAATTGGATTGGCTTAGTGCTATGTTCTTGTACTTGGACGGTCATCGTAGCGGCTTCGTACAGGCTTCTCATCACCTGGATGTATCGGTAGTCAATCTGGCATCTCTGCATGGACTCCAGAACAGCCCAGGTCTCGACGGAGTCAAAAGCTTTCTCGTAGTCCACATACGCGAGGCATAAGGGTTGGTTGTACTCCTCCGTCTTCTCTATTATTTGCCTTAGTGTGTGTATGTGGTCTACGGTGCTAAAGCCCCTCCGAAACCCGGCCTGCTCCGGTGGTTGGAATTCATCGAATTTTCGGAAGAGACGGTTCGAAATGACCCTCGAGAACAACTTATAGACATGGCTCAAGAGTGAGATGGGGCGGTAGTTCTTCAATAAGGTTTTGTCACCTTTTTTGAAGAACAAAACCACCACACTCTTGCTCCATGTCTCAGGTGTTGTGCCAGTTTGGATGACGGAGTTAAAAAGTACTGTAAAAGTGCAGTACTATACAAACAATTAATTTAGGCTTCATTTCTCACGCTGGGCTAGTGCGGATTAACGGACTACACACCTAAGAAATTCCTAAGAACTCTTCAGGTATTCACCATGTTTTCTTTCGCCGTAAAGTAAATATGTGCCGTGCGATCTAGAGGTCCTGGGTTCGATTCCCGGGTCGGGCGAATTGTTATTGGGTTTTTCCATTAGGAAATTCTCAGTAGCAGCACGGAGTCTGGAAATGTGCCTGAAAAACGGCAATAGGCTCGCCCCCTATTACGTGGGACTAAAACATACCTGGCGAAATGTGGGTGCAGAAATGCATCTCTGCCTACCCCTTCGGGGAATATAGGCGTGAGGTATGTGGTGTTTGTGTATATTCCAATACCTGTTATCAGGATTGAGCCTGTATCCTCTATGGCAGGAGCATCTATAGCTGCCCCATACGTTGTTACATCGTTGCTGGCACAACGTTCCAGCTCTGGCATCAGCGCATTCGTCAACGTCCACGCAGACCTGACGATAAAATCATCATCATCAGTATAGACTATAGAGTTAATTTAGTAATTAATAGTTTCCTTTAGGTACATAAATACATTGCTTTCACCAGTAGAGGCAGTGGAGTGCCTTTTTAACGCTATGCTTAATTGGGCGTAAAATTTACGGAATTTACTTATTACGTTAACAACAATGTCTCATGACAACGAAAAGTCAGAGATGTGCCTGGGGTTTGAAATAGCTAACACAGATCTGAACGTTGAGGCCATCACTATTTATTTCTTCATCACAGCTGTAAGAAATATTTTGAGAGTATTATTTACCTTGTCGTTAATAGGTGCAGAACGGAATCCAGAATGACATTTGCACTGATACGATCCAATGGTGTTCAAACACTCCGCATTTTGAGAGCATATGGGCTAAAAAAGACAAATTTCAAGTATATCAAAAACAGTTAAAATCTGGTAAGACGCTAAAATCAAAATTAAGAAAGTCTTAAGCGTAGAAATTTCGAGAAATTTTGAGCAAAATGAATTATGTAACTGCGGCCG
Source organism: Cephonodes hylas (assembly GCA_030295005.1). Taxonomy (NCBI): domain Eukaryota; kingdom Metazoa; phylum Arthropoda; class Insecta; order Lepidoptera; family Sphingidae; genus Cephonodes; species Cephonodes hylas. The sequence continues at coordinate 7,327,317 of AP025384.1, read as the reverse complement.
ACGGCACACATATTACAATAAGGTCTGAGTACTTTTTTTAGCTTTCATGACAATTTGAAACTTAATTACATTCAAGAAGACTAGTTTTATTTTTGATCACAGGTTTTCTCCGAGACGAAACAGATATCAACTTTCAAAAGTAGGTTTAGAAATAGATTATTGACTATTATGTGGAATTGCGATACATTTACGTGGTGTACGATCTAGAGAAAGTTATTAGAATTTGCCTTTAGCAAAATTCATTTACATTTTATTTAGCAGCACAGGATACAGCGTAGAATACCTACAGTGTCGAGCTAAATAGAAATTCTCACTGAATATGTACCACTTACCATTTTACCAGCAATAGCGCACTCATCCACATCCTCACACTGATGGTCTCCCACCAGCCTGTGTCCTGGGGGACAGCTGCAGGAGTAGCCTCCAGGATAATTCTTACAGATCTGGATAGGGCCACATGTTGTTAGACCCACTGCGCACTCGTCAATGTCTGCAAATATCAATAGTTAATTTATCCAGTGATAACCAGACGGGATTGATTTAACATCAAGATTGAAATGCTATACAAAGTTACGTTACGAATATTTTTTACCCATATTTAAGAATATTACGTACTTAATTTTTTTACATTGAGTCCTAACATTTGTATCCCTTAATGAGCAGGCAAAAGTTAAATCGTATAATTGGATAATTTTTCTTAATTTTCAATCAGAATATATAAATTTCTTAAGCTTAAAAATGAGAGGATTTGAATTAATATTTGTTTGCTCACCTTGGCAAGTGTTGTCATCACCAAGTTTGTAACCGAAGGGGCATTTGAACACCGAACCTTGGTCCACGTGGGTCACAGCCGGAGGCACAAACGTCGGCTTCTCTTCCTTGTGCACCAAAGTCTTTGTGGGATAAGCTAAAACCAAACAGATGAATTTGCAAACCTCCTGGATAGGACCGATCGAAATCAGCCTGTGAAACGATTTTGTTTTTATTGCAGTTTCTGCTGGGCACGCGCCTTCTCCATCAATGAGAGAGTTTAGGCTTAAAAAGCAATTGGTGAACGTATATTTGAATAAAGAATATTTTTACTTCGCATTTGATTCGAGGACAGAAAAATGTTAATTAGATCCCAAATACTTCTGGTCAAAGTTTTTAAGTCTGAAAAGTCTTGTAGATTAATTTTTTACGCGTTACATCATATCGAACTTTAAAAAATGGTATTCTAAATTCAATTACACATCCAACAATCAGACAACTTAACCTATAAAACTAATGCAGCAAAAAAAAGCGATTAACTTACAAGGTTCGTTCCCAAACCCAGGAGGGAACTGCCCCTTATTCCTGATCGGCACGCAACGGTGGCGCACCTCGTCCAGCCGCCAATTGGGGGGGCATTCACAACGATAGCCCCCCTCTGTGTTCACGCATATCTCCACAGCCGCGCAGTTAGCTTGTCCGTTTGTACACTCGTTGATATCTGTAATACCGTAAATAGTATGGAGTTAGTGGCTATCTTCTATCAAGGGGGGGAAGAGGTTTTGTGTTTTTCGATTAGGAAAATTGTCGGTAATAGTATCTACAGAGTATAGATATGAGCTCGAAAACTTATGACAGTAGCCTTCTATTTACATGATTACATGTTGTGTTTAAAATCCATAGTTTTACTCGTTCTTACCAGAAAATTGCTAACACATAACACTGTCCTCTCCAAGCCTCTAATTCGTGACCTCAATGACATGAGCTAGTTCAGGGCAAGTGATCAAGTCTATGCTAGTGAAGACAGTACCTTCGCATCTACCAGTCCTCAGGTTGTGATGGAATCCAGCGTCACACATGTTTCTTGGTCGGAAAGGCCTTGTAGGCGGACGATAGTCAGGATATCCCCAGAAAAACGCTGAAAACAATAATACGAAGTCGTTACAAGTCAGTTTTGGGTTTGATTCAAGTTATGCAATAGAATAGGAAAACCTAGTAAACCAAAGGGTTAGGTAAAATGTATGTATGGCTACTGTTAATATGATATAGTACATGTACTATAAATGTTGACTAGTAGAAATAATGACTGTTATGAGTAGCTTGGACTGCGGTACCAGCGGCTTGACTCAAGTTGGGCGGTACCACTGTCTTAGAGCAAATCAAAATCAAGCAGTTTCTAAACCTCCCAAACAACAAATTTAAAAGAACGTTGTTTAATGTTTTTCACCTAATAGAATCAGAATATTATTCATAATATTAAGTAGACAATATTAAATTCTTACATTTTTCACTAGTAGTAGTTGGGGGTGGAGTGGTACTCGTAGTGGTTGAAGTGGTAGTGCTCGACGAAGTGGTAATGACGTCACAGGCGCCGGTCGACAAATCCCTGCGGAACCCTAGGGCGCAGTCGCACACGTAACCTCCCATAGTGTTGCGGCAAGATTCCGTGAGGCCAGAACAACTGTGTGTGTTTATTGCGCATTCGTCGATGTCTGAGGGAAAAAAATGAAATTACATGTAGCATTTACCCCATAGTAACACATAGAATACGACATACTAACAGACTAGATATAAAGATAGTATTAAATTGCTGAAATAACCATAAGGTTATCACTTTACAAGAAGCAATTCTTTCAAGTGTATGTTCCATTCAGTTTACTAAAAGTAAAATAATCCTAAATAACGCTGAAACCTTTACTGATAGCCAGACGTAAAAGTTTGCTGAAAGATTATAAGAAATTAAAATGCTTTAAATACTTTTGACTACAGTATTATGTATTTTTCATACATCCCTGTGACAAATAAGACCACACCCAATAACAAAAGCACAAATATTCAAACAAACTCACCAAAACATGCGCCATATTCATCAGGCTCGAAACCATTAGGACAATCAACTGGCTTCACATCAACCTTCGTCCATTGGTTTTTGGGAACCTTATTAGTATCAAACACCACTGACCCATCTTCCCTTCTTTCTCCTGGTATCACAGCTGTGTTATTCTCTACGTTCACAATAACCCCATAGGGATACCTTGGGCTGGTTCTCTCAGGCGTCCTGTACGTCGTTTCAGGACTTTCTGGTAAAGGAATCGGAAATATCGTGTTGGATATATCAGGCTCCTCCGATTCTGGAATCTTGTCCAATTCCGGAGGTTTGACGGGACTAGGTAATGTCGGAACAGTTTCTGCACTAGCATTTTCTGTAGGCGGAATATAAGGAGTTACTGATTCTGGCGGATCATATTCATATTTAGGTCCGTTGTCAGGTTTTTCTGAAGTTGATTCTGGGATTGGATAAATTTCTGGCTGCTTACTGTCTACGTATGTTATTTCTGGCTCAGGTTCTTGTTTAGTTGGTTCAGGAGTTTTTTCAGGTTCTTGGGTTCTCTCAGTCGCTTCAAACTCTGTACGTTCTGTAGCTTTTTCGGTTTCTTTAGGTTGATTGTAAGATAAATCAGGATTGATATCATCAAAGTCTGGTATCGGAACTATATCGTTTATCCTATCATCCGGTTTAGGAGTAGTTTGTACAACTGTTTCCGTGGTACTTGATGTGGTTGGGATTTCAGTGGTAGATTTAGTGGTAGGTGGCTCAGTTGTAGGTTTGGTCGTGGGTGTTTCAGTGGTAGATTTGGTAGTGGGTGTTTCGGAGGAAGATATTGTAGTCGTTGTAGTGGGCAATGTAGTTGATTGCGTCTTATTGGCTATCGCTGTGTCGTTTCCTTCGGGGATCTCCTCTCTAAAATAACATTACAGTAATAATAAGGAAAACATCGTGAAAAAACCTACGTACTTATAGAAAAGATTTTTTTGGACTCCAGACCGTCAAACTACATAAGGCCAGCGTGGTGGATTATGACTAACTTCTCTGCTGTTGCGAAGGCCCGTACGTGGCAGTTGGACAAATATGGGCAAATGACGATGATGATCATATGCATTAGTCAACATCATAAAGAAAAATAAGAAAGTGTTGTACTTATAGAAAATAATGCTTGCAAGCATTAGAGAACCGCCGATTTAACACTTCAATAAATCAAGAAGCTGTACTAATTGAGTAGTAAAGTATAATAAGATCAATTTTGCCTAAAATACTCACTCAGAGTCATAATAAACGTATTCATATTCCGGGGCAGCTGTGGTGGATGTGGTGGAAGCCCGGCGCCGCTTGCATCGGAAGGAGCCGGGGATGTTGAAGCATTGGTAGTCTGGACCAGCTCGGACGCAGTTGTGAGTGCCCAGGGCGCATTCGTCTATGTCTGCAAAGAGTAGTCACGGTTTGTGAAGATAATTAATATACAAAATTATGGACATGAGTAATGAATTGAATTGAATTTAAAATTATGAAAGTTATTATAAGTATCTACTTCAATAAATTCAATCTTCATCAACCCATATTCGCCCACTGCTGAGCACGGGTCTCCTCTACCATTGAGAGGGTTTAGGCCATAGTCCACCACGCTGGCCTAGTGCGGGTTGGCGGACTACACACCTAAGAAATTTCTAAGAACTCTTAGGTGTGCAGGTTTCATCACGATGTTTTCCTTCACCGTTAAAGCAAGTGATAATTCAATGTGAATACACCCATAACTTAGAAAAGTCAGAGGTGTGTGCCTGGGGTTCGAACCCGCGACCGCCGAGATTCTCGACCGCGCGCCCAAACCTCGATGCCATCGCTGCTTTTAAATAAATGTAAATGTAATTCAATAAATGTAAACAAATAATAATATTAAAATCGGGTATTAAAAAGGCCAAACATATAGTAAATACACTTCCTAACGAAACTAAGATCTATAAGAACTCCTAGTTTGTAAAATCAAAAAACATAATTAAACGCCATAGTCAGAACTGGGTATTTCCTAAAATGCCATAGAAAAAAATATGCTTGTGATTGGATTTCGCTACTTGCACTATAACAATTTACGTATTACTACAAGAAATCTATATTTTACACATGATATTAACCAAGGATTTCTATTTAAATCTAGCTAAAAGCAATTATCCCTTAGGTCTCACCAAAAACGAAATGAAGATTATCTTACCTTCACATTTGCCACTAGAGTGATGCAAGATGTAACCAGTACCGCAGGAAGTTATTCTGATGCATAAGTAGGATCCTACCGTGTTGTCGCAGCGCTGGCTGCCGCTGAGGCATTCATTTTGACCCGTGGCACACTCGTTTATATCTAAAACCAACGAAATTCTTGGGTTAAATTGAAAATGTAACTCTTTAGCTAGAACTTCCTCGAGGTTGGTGAATTATTACCAATGGGGGTCTTAGACCAGACACTAGTCTCAATTTAGCGGTTTAGTATTCAGAATTAGGCGTAGTATAGTCATGTTTAGTATTAAGGTGTTCATTAGTAAAAATGTGATTATCCTAGAAGCTATGTATGAACTATTGAAAGAAGTTTCATTAGCGACTTACTGACTAGTCCAGAACGATCAATACAAAGTTTTCCATGGTAAGATAAAAAGAATATAAAAAAAGTTTAAAATTCGGAATTCCTGCCGTTCTTAGTCTCCTACAAAATTAATTAACATATTTAGAACCTACTACAAAAAAAGATACAATCTTACCAGCACAAGCGCCCGTGGCGATATCCAGCTCGTATCCAGGCTTGCAGTGGCACTCGAAACTGCCGTTGGTATTCACGCAGTTCTGGTACGAGTCGCAGAGATGGGTGCCGTCAGCACACTCGTCTATGTCTGAAAAATAAGGAGACTTTTATACGTCTGGCAAATGGCAAACGAGAATCTTTTTAAAGGTAGACTTGTCTTCACTGCGTTCTAAGACTAGCAAATGTAGGTCTTGATTATGTACTTAAATAGATGGAAAAAGAAGGGGAAATATTCTGAGAATTTATGCAAATGTGACTAATTCATATTCATCGGAGTCTATCACTCTGAAGATTTAAACAATCCTTTTTTATTCATATTACGTAAAGTTTTATCATCATCATCATCATCAGCCCTACAGCTAGGCTCAGGCCTCCTTTACAACTATGTGGGACTTTTCTACTCATCAAATAAAACATTTAGGTTATAAAACTTGAATAAAGATTGATTGATAACAACTTACCTTGGCAAAAGCCGCTTATCATGCGCATTCCGTCCGGACATTGCTGATTTGATTTAGCTCTGAAAGGTTTTATATTTAATGATATACAAAACTCAAGCACAGGTTTTGAGTCTAAAATAAAATGGTGTAATTTTAAAGTTAAAATAAAATACATTCTTATGTAAAATTACGACTTCATATAATCGACTGGTTATAGAAACCTAAGGAAAGGCAAAGAAACTTTCACTATAATTGAATTGAATGCAGGTTTTTTGCTAATAAGTCTTTAACACAAAAAAGCAAGTGACGGTTCTGCAGCTTTTTTTAAAGTAACATAAATTAAAAGTGGGTATAGTCAGGTCATAAAGTCCATGACCGTATGTCACTGAGGACAACATTACGTATGTGGGTTATCTAAGTGTTTTTTATTATTTTTTGTAAGGAGATGAAAATTATCATATCCTGTATGTAAAATAATATCAAGTCAATTCAAAATATGTATGTCGAACATACATTAACTCAATTATGTATTTACTTTTAAAATTGTTTTGAATTCTTATGAAATTGAATTCTAGAAAGTCATGAATATTCTTTATACACTACATTTTATCTTGTTTGGTCCTGCAGTCGTACTGGCCGAGTTGGTTGACGCAAATCTGGCCCGGAAGACACCGGTCACTGTCATCCTCGCATTCGTTTATATCTGTAAAAAGAAAAGGGACGAGTTAATAATGCCCTTTCGCTTAAAGAATCTTGAATCTTCATCATCATACGTATGTCCCTCTGCTTGGCACGGGCCTTCTCTAAAATCGAGAGGGTAAAGGCTTTAGCCCACCACGATGGCCTAGTGCGGGTTAACGGACTAAATTACAAAATTTGTAAGCTGCTCCGTTAGGGTAACATATTTGTGAACTATCTCCCCACCATATTATGGAAACCTATGGCAAAAACAGTGATCTATTTTTTTTTATTTGTCTTTTTTGTTTTTGTCCGCCAATCCGCACGAGTATTGTAAATTAAGTCTTAAACCCTCTCAATGGTAAAGGAAGCGTGTGCTCAGCAGTAAGTCGTGTATGGGCTGATAATTACTTGTTTCTCCCTAAAAAAATATTTAAATACCTTAGTAATTTAATTCTAACAGAAGCTTTTCCCTTTTTGGTTTATTAGGAAATACTTACCTTCGCATCGTCCAGTCATTGGGTCTATCTTGAAGCCTGGAGGGCAGTGCCTGGACACCTTGTCTTGGCAGTGGAACGAACCGTGGGTGTTTATGCAGAACTGAGACAGCTTGTTGCAGTCGTCTTTATGGGCTGCACACTCGTCCACGTCTGAAATAAAAGATGCATAACCTCACGCCTGTATTACCCAAAGGAGAAGGCAGAAATTCATTACTGCATCCAAATTTTGCTAGTTATGTATCAGTTCCATGTAATAGGGGGCGAGCCTATCGCCATTTTTCAGGCACATTTCCAGAGCCCGTGCTGTAGTAACATTATGCCCGATCCGGGAATCAAACCCGAGACCTCTGATCGCATGACTCTCATTTGTACAAGACGCCCATGCCTAGCAATGGGACGTGTAAGTCCTGATGATGATTTACATGAGATGACTCAATAACATGATCAACTTACCTTCACATTCCATAGTTGGTCCGAGATAGAACCCTGGAGGACACCTGTCTTCCACGTGAGGAGTTGGAGTGGCGACCTTCGATCTGTCTCCAGACACGCCCCCACACATGTAACCTCCTATCGTATTCTCGCATAAATACGAAGGACACGGCGGGTTGGGTAGCTTGCATTCGTTTATATCTGTAGCAATGACACTTGTAAGGGAACATAGGAAATCATACTATTAAAGTCTTTATGGCATTAAAAGATCTCATTTGAAGTTGGTTCATCATCATCTTTGGCATCATAATCATCATTATCATTCTTATCACTAAGTATTTTCTATGCTAAGAGCCTAGTTATGGTACAGTTTTGCTTAAACTAATAATTGAACCCAGTGGCGTGCCGTAAGGAGAGCCCTATGTCCAACAGTATACGGGAGACTGTTTATCATGATGATGTTGACGATAATGACGGTGAAGATTAAGACGATGACTGAATAATTTCACTTACCATCACAAACATTATTGGCGTAGTTCCTGGTGAATCCTGGTGGACATTTCCCTTTATCCACGTTAGTCTTCTTCACTGGAATGCATTTGTATGAACCTTCGACGTTGAAGCATTGTGTGCCCGGGAGACACACTGGAAGATTCATCTGACACTCGTCGATATCTGTGGATGAATAAGGGTTTGAGATACAGACTTTCTTGGCCAATTTATAAAACCAGTAAAATAGTAATAAGGCGTAGGGACTAACACTCATCATCGTTGGTCGTTATCAATCTATTGGCGCCATATAGGCATTTCACTATTTCTTCTTTACAACTGGCCTTAGTCTACTCGGCAAAGTACGAGTTGGCATTAGAGTTCTCCTCTGTCATCAGGACCAATGGAATACCCAATAATTAGCTCGTAGGTAACTCGGATTTTTGGTATTATAGGAGATGTGGTTTTTTAATATTTGTAACGATATTTTGTACTTTTCCGAATATTTTAAATGTAGTCAAAGGGACATAGGGTCGAGGAGGAGGATAATAATTTTTAAAGCAATTCTTACGTAATACTTGGACTTTCCATCACATAATGCGATTGAATTAGAATAGACTTCCAAAGGTTTTCAATATTACCTTGACAAGACCTTCCATCTGCCATCAGCTCATAACCACGCCGACAGGAGCACATCACCTCTTTACCATTGTCGTTGCATTTGTGTTGGCAACGATTTCGAGGCCTACATCTGTCCCTTACAACCTGAAAGAGATATTAAACAAGGGATTTTTCAAGGACTTTTCAAGGAAATAAGATGGCACCTTAATTAATAATGGTTTTACCATTAGCACGGTTATAAAAGATATTAAAAATATGGTTTGAAGGTTCAAGAACAATATTTTCTGTTCCATATTAACTGAGTGGTAGTAAAGTCTCTGACTTTAACTCGGGTCAATTATATTTCCAAATTTTCTATTTACTGGGTAGTTAAGAAGTTTGGACATAGAAGAATTTTGTTAAATTGCTTACTACTGGACTTTCATGGTTCTTTTTTTATGAAAATAGTTTATCATTATTCCTTGCTGATTTCCTCAACTCCACAAACATTTTTGAGATTTCGCTTAATCAAATTGTGAACAGTACCTGTCTGCAGTTCCTTCCATCCGGCATGAGTACGAAGCCAGGGTTACACTCGCATCGGTAAGACCCTGGGACTGGTATGCAGTGGTGGGCACATAGCTCGTTTGGAGCGAAGTCTTCGCAGAGAGAAGCTATCACTGGAAATACACAAATATATGTCCATATGATATATACTTTAACATTGGAAATTGGATATATTTATTATTTTTATTTATTAACACTATTGTACAAACTGAAATAGTCAACAAAACAGTAAGTAAGATTTTTAATATTACCTTCAGGCTTTCTTGATACTGTCACAGGCTTCGAAGTAACTGAAGCGTTTTTGTAACTCTCATGTGCAGCTTTCTGAAATTTTAAGGACAAGGTTCGAGGATCATAAATGTTACTGTTTTAATAACGAAAAAAGAAGTGGAGAAAACTTCCGACCGATCCCGGTGGAAGTCATTGGGGGAGGCCTATGTTCAGCAGTGGACCACGATTGGCTGACATGATGAAGATGATGAACGAAAAAAGTCATCGTGAGGAAGCTTGCACACCTAAAAGAGTTCAGCCAGCTGTATTGGAAACGTGATATAACCAATCTTAGTTGTAGACTCTAAACCTTTATAATATGGGGTATTCTCTTAACAGGATGTACATATGTACATATTGAAATAATATACTAGATAAATATACCTTACAACACTGCACATACGCGTCTTCAGCCAGTAACTGTTCGGCCTCACCCCCGTGGGATCGGGGCGTGCAATCATCTTCGCCATTTTTTGCACCCGCATCTGCACCCTTCACGCACTGATTACAGCAAGTCTGCAAAGGGAAGACTAAATTTAATACAATGAATAAGTTAACTGACTGTTGGGTTAGGTTGGGTATGTCTTTTTTTTTTTTTTTTTTTATGGGAAAGGAGGCAAACGAGCCAGTGAGCCACCTGATGTTATGTTAAGTCTTCGTTTAGAGCTCTTGAATTCATGAAGGGCGGGATGAAAAGTGTTTTCCGTAGTAAAATGAACCTTGTATGTTTCACATATTATTCAGTTTATAAGTCAACATCTTCCAATTAATCATACAGACAGGCTCGTATAGTGATGGCGTTCGTTTAGGCACGCGAGAATCTCGGTGGTCGGCGCTTCAAACCTCAGATATTTAGATACTTTAAGGATAAGGAAAACGTGAGGAAGACTGCGCACCTAAAAGTTCTTAGGAATTTCTTATATGTAGTCCGCAAACCTGTACTAGGCCAGCGTGATGGACTAAAAGCCAAACCCCTCAAACGCAAAGGAGGTTCGTGCCCAGTATTAGAACCTATATGACAATGATAAGATCCGTTGAAAACTTAACACTAGACATTCCCAGGCATAGCACATCTTTTCTAAATCATTCTTTTACAGTTCATGCAGCTCCCTTGTGGAATGAACTACCACTGCATATACGACAAGCTAAGTCGCTACGTAGGGTAAAAGCGGGATAGATGCCCCAGTGGGATAGACGCCTCATTTTCAAAAAACCCAACTTCCCAAACTCGCGATTAAAAAACAATAGTATAACTAAGAGCCGCAGTTACCCTGCACCAAAGTTAGCCACAAACAAACTTCAAAAAGTGGGGCTTCTATCCCGCCTTTACCCTATATTCAAGAGGCTCGTCAGAATATTTTATTCACAAAAATAATTGGTATATGAGGCTTATTCTAGGTTTCAATTTAAGTATTTATATATTTTATTTTTCTCTGTTTTTTCTTGTTTATTTTTTTTTTCGTTTTGTTTCTTTTTTTTGCTCTGTTTTGTTTAAGTACATCATTTATTGTTTGATTTGTTGATGAATTATCCGTACCATTTATTTTTTATGTATATTCCTATTGTAAAATAGGTTGTCTGGAAGAGATCACAGTTAGTGATAAGACCGCCTATTGCTCACCTTATGTTATGGTTGTTGTTATTTTTATTTTCTTTTTCGTTGTTTTTTGGTGTTCAATAAAGTATGTAAATAAATAATGATGATGAATTTGCTATAACTAGGATATTTAAATTCTGAAAAATGGCTTTTTCTCACCATTCGGGAACTCTGTCATAAATGTAAATACACAGCATCAGCAAATCTATTTAGGTTTTATCATACTACTTCTCAAAGTAAATAAAGTGGTAAAGTTGAGGTCAGTACATTTATCAGCGCACATGGCCCGTCTGTCCGACACGAGCTGTGAGGTAATGTAAACAATGAACATATTAATAAAGGGCTTTTACTTCGCGAAGAAAGAGAGATAACAGACATACGTATACTAGAACCCAGTGGAAGTACTTCAAAAGAAACCCAAAGGCGTTTCACGTTGATATTGTAGTTTTGTACGTGAAGCAGTGATGGCCTCGAGGTTTAGGCGCGCGGTCGAGAATCTCGGCGGTCGCGGGTTCGAACCCCAGGCACACACCTCTGACTTTTCGAAGTTATGTGTGTATTCACATTGAATTATCACTTGCTTTAACGGTGAAGGAAAACATCGTGATGAAACCTGCACACCTAAAAAGTTCTTAGGAATTTCTTAGGTGTGTAGTCCGCCAACCCGCACTAGGCCAGCGTGGCGGACTATGGCCAAACCCTCTCAATGTAGAGGAGACTCGTGCTCAGCAGTGGGCGTATATGGGTTGATGAAGAAGAAGAAGATTGTAGTTTTAAAAAAACAGTATAAAAAAGTGTTAAAAAATGACGATTCAAAAGAACTTGTAAAAGTCTATTTGAATAAAGGAGATTTGACTTTGACTTTCGACTTTATTGTAATGGATAGATTATGATTGTATGTATGACAGGATATCCTGGTTTATGATTCAAATTGCTTTTGTTAAATAAAGATTTAAAGCTGAAAGATTCTTCAAAAATTTAAACTAGAGACCGATATGTTCGTAAAAAGTTTCGGTCTACACATTATCTTAAAAAGAAAAATCTTGAATTTTTTCAACGACAAAGCTAACAGCTCTACCTATCAATTGAAAATCCTGACACCTAAAGATGTAAGTCTCGCTCGTATGTATATATCATCAACCCATTTACGTCCCTCTGCTGGGCACTGGTCTCCTCTACCATTGAAAGGGATTAGGCCATAGTCCACCACGAAATTCCTAAGAACTTTTAGGTGTGCAAATTTCATCACGATAATTTCCTTCACCGTTAAAACAAGTTATCATTAATTGTGCCTACACACATAACTTCGAAAAGTTATAGACGTGTGCCTGGGGTTCCAACTCGCAACGGCCGAAATTCTCAACCGCGCGCCTAAACGTCGAGGCCATCACTGCTTTCGCTCAATATGTATCAGAAACAAAAATTATCACCCCACAAACTCCCATACCGAAACTAGGCCACACTCTGTATTCATTAAGCAGGTTTCCTTGATTTTTTGGCAATCTGTTGAAGCTAAATGACATAACGCGACATTGACCGATATTCGCCACATCCGCAACCGCAGACAGCCTGATAGTACAATCAACATGCAAACATTACGGTAATGCGGATAAATTCCTCACAGCTTACAGCATTACTATTATATTCTCGTATGTAATAAATCTTTGCATTTCTGGAGAGGTATTTCTAAATATTTCGACAATTATTTTTAAGTTTGAGTATTAATTTGATAAGACCTACCCCATTGAACCGCCACTGTAACTCCTGTGCTCCAGGATAAACATCACACATAGTCTATACAGCTTAAAAAAAGCTCAAAGAATCTATGGAAAACTAATTTGTCATGATCCGGCAACGACTTAAAACTTCAAAATGTCACAGATTTTTCTAACATATTCTGAGTGCATTATAACGTGATTTAAGGCTGAAAGAAAACTCGATGGGAACAACTTAAAGTCTAAAAGAATTTCTAAGTTTTGTAGTCCGCCAAGTTGCACTAGGCCAGTATGGTAGACTAAAGTCTTAACTCACAACTATAGAGGCGACCCATACCCAGTGGGCCGTTCATGGGCTGTTCTAAATAGATGGGCATTGGATCTTGGTACTGAAAGTAAGTTTTTCATAAATAACGTCCGTACGAATCAGGGTCCTACCGCTAGTCTTATATGCCAAACACAGATAAAATCCATTTACGTAAAATAACAATTCACCGAACACCGCCTAACCAAACAGTCTGTTTCTAGGTAATTAGGAACTTGTTATCACCACGAGATAACATATGTTTGTTCCCACTGAGCACATAGATACTTCAATCTTCCGTCTTGCAAGATTGCATGCAACTGAGGGACCTAGTTTTGTTGATTTACGATTTTTAGGTCACGATGGTTAAGTCTAGTTTTTACTATCATTTACACGAGTGTCCGCAAAAGGCTAGATTGAGATGTTAATCTTTCCTCATCAAGAGCTGGTTTACTCTCATTTAATCATATTTTAAAAGACAGCTATTGAAAAGATTTCTGTTTTCGCAGTATATTTGCAAACTCAAAACTAGCACGGAGAAGTCTACGCTGGTAGTAACATAATAAATATTTCTCTTAAACATGGTGTCATTATCTTTTGATCATACGCCGCTCTTTGAAACCACGAGATCAAGTAGTATTTCATTATATTTGCACTGAATTTAATAAACAAACGTAAAGAGTACGTGACGAAGTAAATAAATTATCAGAGCTCAGCAAATAAAATACCTAAATTTATATACAAACTTTACGAGCCTAAATTTGAGCAGCAATAATTTAGATAATTTTAATACACAGAGCTGATTTAATATTGACAAATTCTTGTAAGCGATAGAGTCACGCTTTAGCAGGGCTGCGATACGAATAGGTAGACACGACTGAGGAAATACCACAGTCCTACAAAGAGACATACTTTGTTGTAGTACGCAATAATGTAGTGTTTGAGGTATTAGGAATGCAGAAGGCCCCATATGTAACATAGTTTAATTTCATATTCTTGCTTAGGCTATTGCGTTTCTTCTTTAAGGATTCTTATTTTTTTAATGCTTTATTTTTTTATCAAAAAACAAGGTTTCAATAACTATCCTGCCTTGTGGTCCTATGGCATAATTATGTGAAGTGCATTCTAGGAGTCCAATGAGGTTTTATACTACTAGTGTTTGCTAATACTGATATGAATATAGGATAACTTACTTTCGCTGAATCCTTAGTAGCGAAGCATTTGTTTGTACTTGTAGCTATGTCTATCCCGCTCTCACAGTCTCCTTTCTTTCTGAAAAATAAATAGGTAATATACACAACAGTTACGATTTCAAATGGTTAATTGCTATCGTAAGTTCGTCTTTAAGTCGCAAGAGGGCTGACAGGAATTATAGAACAGCTCCATATAAATACACCCAACAGTAACATACATAGTCCTGACCCCACACTAAGATACAAGTCTAGTGTCGTGGGTATCAGAAACTACGAAAGACTTTTCGGTCTCACAACACCCAGTCCCGAAACAAATATTTGTGGATCACACAAACATTTGTCTCGGTGCGGGGATCGAACCCGCGGCCGCTCGTTTCGCAAGCTGGTGTTTAGTCAACTACGCCACGGGGCTGTCAAATAAACAACTCCCTCATATAAAGATTACTACAATATATTACAATAATAAAACTTTTCCTATTCATAAAATCAGTTCCAATTTATAACGCCTGTCATAATTATTTGAGTAATGTTTCATAATGGCCCATGCTCTTATCGCAGGACCAGTCTTAGCATACCTATATTAGTACGAATCGACCTTGAATAAATCTAGGTCCAGACACTATTATCAAATAACCTAATTAAGTTAATTACTAACATACAAACTTAACAGGTAAATGTTTATTTTCCTCAACATAAAATTTATTAATAACTCGTTCTCTTTTAGGATCTTGTGTTTTTAGAATAAGTTTTAGTACAAGAGGATGTTATTGCAAAATATTTAGCAAACGCATTACTAAGTGTTCGCTAAATTTGTATGTTTATTTAATGATTTCGAAGAAATTCTATTCCATTTCAGTTAACAGTTCATTAACAGTTCCCATTAATCTTTGTTCATTAGTAATAAATATTTGCAATTTGATAACCTATTTCCTAAGAAATCATGATAAAAGTCAAAATCAAAATAATCCTTACTTGATAACACAAGTACTTTTAAATCGTCAGATTTAAGCTTTTTTTTTCCATCAAAGACATCAAGAGTACTCGACTCCACTGTCCCACGGTTTACGCCAATGTTCTGCCAATGAAGCTACTTAGCTCTAAAAGCCCTTTTAATCAGATCTCAATATAGATAAGATTTAAATTCAAACATAATTTTTTTTCATCATCAGCTAATATACAAGTACTAGCTTTTGCCCGCGACTCCGTCCGCGTAGACTCTAGGGTTAAGTGCAGAGAGATTTTTGCATTTATAACACGTTTATCCCACGGGATTACATTTTCCAGGATAAAATTATCCCATGTTAATTCTGTGAGCCCTGCCTACCTCTATACCAAAAATCATTCAAATCGATTTGGTAGACCCAGAAATACCCATTCCCACGGGAATACTTAATTTTCCGGGATAAAAACTATCCCATGTTAATTCTGTGAGCTCTACCTCTCTCTCTATACCAAATTTCATTCAAATCACTTTGGTAGATTCAGAAATACCCATTCCCACGGGAATACTACATTTTCTGATGTATAAGCTATATTGTGGTAAAGTTTCATTCAAATCCATTCAGTAGTTTTTACGTGAAAGAGTAACAAACATACATCCATACTTACAAACTTTCGCCTTTATAATAATAGTAGGATGTACTTCCATCTGCCCTGTGGCAAGGGGGCGTTAGAATCTCACCACGGTATCCCCTGCCTGTCGTAAGAGGCGACTCAAAGGGGCCCTTGGGGTCGCTGGGCGCGCTGCGGGGGCGGCGCGTCCTCACTGAAAGTGACCCCGAGCGGGGCGGCGGCACTGTGGCCCGTGTACGTCGCGGGCGCCCATTCACAACCAGGGCGCCCAAATCAAGATAGTGGGGGTGCAACTGCGCCCCCTTCAAATTCGTGAAGGCCGGGACGTTTACGTTCCGGAGGCGCACCGGGCGACTGCGGTATAACGGTGGGCGCTTCTCGCTCACGTTCCGTGCTCGCCCCACTCGGCGCGGTGATGGCCACCGGGGGGTTTTGGTCGGTATGCCGGTTTAGGGATTTTGTTAGGGACCCAGCCCGGCACTTACACCTGCGCGGCCCTGACGTCGCCGCGCGCCGGGCTGGAAGACCGGTGACCCCGACATACGCTTCCCGCCCCCCACCGCCCCCGGGCTGGCGGGAAGTAGAGCCATAAACAGCTTTCCCCTCGATAACAAAAAAAAAAAACAAGGATGTACTTCCACTATTTGGCCCGGGCCTCCTCTACTACTAACAGGCTTTCGGCCTTATTCCACCACGCTGGTCTATTAATTTTATTCTTACTATAAAGCCGATTTGATCCCCACTGGCACTTCAAATTCTGATGCAGTAAACAAAAGAAAATCCCTTGACAGTCGTTACAAAAACGGTGGCCTATTCAATTCTCTCTACCTACCCTATGGTATCGAATAACCTAACAAGAAACATAGGAGCACAAATCTGCAGTACTTACTGAAAGTATTCGTGGCAGCACTGCGTTCGAGCTATGGCGCAGAGGGAGGAGAAGGCAGATGACACGCCGGCTGGTAAGGGCTGGGACCTGGAACACTCCTGGGTGGACTGGTTCCTCGCCATGGCCGTGCCGTCGTTGCAGCACAGCTGGATGGTCTCCGCCATCTCATCTCCGATGTATCCTGGGAAGAAAGGATAGTTGAAGCTGGCTGAAGGATATACTCGTAAAGAAGGTGAAGAATACATGGAAAATGTTGGTTGATAATACGAGCTTCTTAAAGACGAGAGAATTTTAGAGATGTAACGTTTGTGAAAGGACCACGATAGTCACAGTCAATAACGGCAAAAAAGAAGAAGGCTGAATGATAGAGGATTAGTATAAAATTAAATTCGTATATGATATGTTAAAGCTCGATATAAGGATTTTTGTCTCTATCGGTTAATATACTGCCCACTGCTAGTTACGAACAGTTTGTTCGTTCACGTACATGTCCATAATAAATTATAATAGAATGTATTTGAATGCTAATTCAATAGAGCTTGGCCTGAAGGAAATTATAGCCATTATAGGATTTAAATGAAATACTAGGACACACATTAGTATAATTCAAACAATATCGCGAAAAAGTCTTGCAAAAACTTATAATAAAAATTGCCACAATATTGTTATCCTTATGCACTTAATTTCATTAAATTCATTATGTACATATAATTATTATCGTTGAAATTATTCTAAAAACTCGCAATTGGTTGACCTCAATCCAAGGTTACGCTGACCTTCAAAACTTCCAAATACAAACATGTTACTTAAAAGGCAAAGTGCGAATAAATTTTGCTTCATTCAATTCCGTAGAAAATAAGAAAATTTTAAAATTATTAGAACATGAAGGTGATATTAATATCTTAGTAACTCATTCAAATTATGTAGCGAAATAAAAATAGGATTAAATGTTATTCGATCATTTATTCTTAGTATATTGGAAACTAGAATTTAGTTTAATATAATCTTGGTGACGTTATCAAATTCTTAATACATAGAGTAGTGTAAACTTCGTAACTCCCGATTAGAGTTGGGTTCTATAGTTTCTAATTTCTAAGCTAAATTATTAATTAGCAGTTTAATATTCTAAAATAAAAAAAAACTGGTGATTCTGTTTTTTTATTACTCTCGCCAACTTTAATGGCTGTAAAGAATTTGCTTAATTCAAGACCACAGTTAGATTCAACCCAAGAAATGGTCAAAGAGATTAACGTTTTTTGACTATGTTTGTTTTAAGTTGCTAAAGAAAATTTCCGGCTGTTCAATTAAAATTGAATAATATACAATTGAATTCGAATTGAATGACAAAATATTTCACCCGACTCAAGAATCAAGGATCACATCACCAAAACCAAAGCAATGATTTAAGAAAATAACCTCACGAATATTGAACCACGGAATCTTAATTCTATTTTATTATGTAGGCAAATCACGATCAGTTTTCGTATGTCGGGCTTACTGAGACAGTGGACCACCGCGTCCTTCTAATATTTATGTTTCATTGTCTTGTCTCCATTGTATTCCTACTAGCTCAAACTTGGAGCTTAAGTGACTTATATAGGTACAGGCCATATATTGACCTTCATCAACCCATATACGCCCACTGCTGAGCACGGGTCTCCTCTACCATTGAGAGGGTTTAGGCCATAGTCCACCACGCTGGCCTAGTGCGGGTTGGCGGACTACACACCTAAGAAATTCCTAAGAACTCTTAGGTGTGCAGGTTTCATCACGATGTTTTCCTTCACCGTTAAAGCAAGTGATAATTCAATGTGAATACACACATAACTTCGAAAAGTCCGAGGTGTGTGCCTGAGGTTCGAACCCGCGACCGACGAGTTTCTCGACCGCGCGCCTAAACCTCGAGGCCATCACTTCTTATGCATATATTGACCTATGCATAGAATAAGGTTACTTATGATTATAACACCAAAGTACTTTTTATGTCTATAATAGGGTTAAAATTGTTTATATATTGCACTAGTGAAGTCATAATGATCATAAATTTTGTTTTTGTTTGATGAACATAAAAAATTACTGATAATTTTGTGCCCAATTAAGTTTAAATCGCTGAGAAAGAGAAGTTGTGCAAAAGTACATATAACTTTATTCTGCGCATAGTTCGATGTTTAATTTGTACTTTGCATAAGTAAGAAACGGGTGATCGGGGTCTGTGTCCCGTATTGGGGATTGTTGTAAAGTATTGCCAGTAAGAAATACTCAGTAACAACTCCGAGACTGAAAAAGTGCCCAAAAACGGTCATAGATTCCTTTGAAATTTAAATATATCCCGGACAATGTTAGTGTAGCATTAGGAATTCTACCTGGCAGTCTATACTGAGATAGGTGAATGTATAAATGACAAACAAATACTTTTATGTAACACCTTAAAATAATTTAATAGGTGCGATTAGTACATATTCCGTATCATAGCAGTTCATCATCATCATCAGCCAATATATGTCCCACTGCTGGGCACGGGTCTCCTCTACCATCGAGAGGGTTTAGGCCATAGTCCACCGCGCTGGTCTGGTGTGACCTACACACCTATGAAATTCCTAAGAGCTTTCTACGTGTTTTGGTTTCCTCACGGTGTTTCCCTCACCGTTAAAGCAAGTGATAATTCTTTATGAATATACACATAGAACCAGCGACCGTGAGATTGTCGACCGCTTCCCTAAACCTTGATGCCATCATGACAATTGCAGTAAACGTATCTCAACCAGTCCTACAGGTCGACGGCATCCCAGCAATGCGAATGCCCCAATTCCATTTGAACTTTAACATTTGTAGCACGGCATTGTTCGAGAAAGCCTGCGTTGAGACATGCGTCGGATCCAAAGTTTAAGCCTGTCTGGATATATAATAATGGAGATTTTCGATAAGCTGAATCGAAAATAAGGTCCAGAAATGGAAAATTTAAGCACTTATCAGACTTCTTGGTATGGCTAAGTAGTTACCAAGATGTGATAGTATAATTCAATAAAACAGTAGCGCAGTTGGCTATACACCAGCTTGCGAAACGAGCGGCCGCGGGTTCGGTTCCCGCACTGAGACAAATGTTTGTATGATCCACAAAATTTTATTTCTGGTCTGGGTGTCTGTGAGACCGAACAGTCTCTCGTAGTTTCTGATACCC
Organism: Cephonodes hylas; assembly: GCA_030295005.1. Lineage (NCBI taxonomy): Eukaryota > Metazoa > Arthropoda > Insecta > Lepidoptera > Sphingidae > Cephonodes > Cephonodes hylas. The sequence goes on along the minus strand of AP025384.1, from coordinate 7,307,302 downwards.
ACGACACAAGACTTGTATCTTAGTGTGGGGTCAGGACTATGTGTGTGACTGTTGGGTGTATTAAAAAAATAGAGACATAATTTGACAGTATCAAAATTTGGACACATTAGTCAGAAATAGAGGCCGCGACTTCGATCTTCGCACGAGAACAAATTTTCGTGTGTACAAATATTTGTCTCAGGCCTAGGTGTCTTCTAGGTGTCAAGTCTTTCTTAGTTCTTAAATCTACGACAAAATTAATAAGGTATAGAAGTAACATAACAGCAAACTATGTTTTATTTATATTCTATCTAATTTTGAAGCGAACTTGCACCTACCAGTTATCGAACATTCATATTTGACCCTAATTAGATCATTCTATGCTTAAGACTTTTAATTTCATTTAAAATAATATATTTATTTTTACTACAGCTTTAGTTTACAGTATGGTAGCCATAACTAATGTTCGTGATAGGGCAAAATTGATAAATTATTGTCATTAATCTGAGCCATAAATAATTACTTCTGTTTAAATAGCTCTTATTAATGGATGTAATCGCACATTCCGAAATGACGTTGCCAATGCAACACGCTTTAGATTAATCAATATGTGCATATACTTCTCATAAAAGAAGGAAGTATACAGGCTGTGTTCAAAATATGTACAGTATACTTCCCAATTATTTTTATTTTCAAAGGGACTTAAGTTGTCGGGCTTATGTTTATGTAAGTACAATTGCAAAGATTTTGAATTTTTCGATAACAGTGCCCTTCATCCTTCATCAACCCATATACGCCCACTGCTGAGCACGGGTCTGAAATTTCTAAGAACTTTTTAGGTGTGCAAGTTTTATCACGATTTTTTCCTTCGCCGTTAAAGCAAGTGCAAAGTTCGTAATTTAACAAGATTTTGAAATATGACGTCACAATATTAAGGTCGCCTCCCACCCTTGTCATACAATGTCAGACTTAGTCGACGCCCTCTCTCCCCCTTAACTTGTAACGTAATTTATGCATCTTCTTCTTCTTTATCAACCCATATACGCCCACTGCTGAGCACGGGTCTCCTCTACCATTGAGAGGGTTTAGGCAATAGTCCACCACGCTGGCCTAGTGCGAGTTGGCGGACTACACACCAAAGAAATTCCTAAGAACTCTTAGGTGTGCAGGTTTCATCACGATGTTATCCTTCACCGTTAAAGCAAGTGATAATTCAATGTGAATACAGACATAACTTCGAAAAGTACACACATATTATACACGTAAACACATACTATTAAATAAGAATAATATTAATCATAAGCATGAGCTCGTATGATTCACAATGCGTTCCAAATACCCAAGCTAAATGGGTCATTGTGTTACTGAGCCAGATGTGAGGAAAAAATGCGGCATTAAGCATGTGGCCAACTTACACGGGGATATTTTATGCCCCTGACGTCATTTATGTCGAAACTTTTATCGGGATTTTTTATAGTTAAAATATTATAAAGATAACACTGGTTGGCGAAAGTGTAGAAAGAAATATAAAGATTTTTTCACTTTTAAGTTATATGAAATCAATGGCCTCATTTTTGAGACTTGCATAAAGTCATGGTAGTCACAGGTTCATGTTCTAAGTTATGCTTTATTATTTATTTATTCTTAATTTACATCAAATAATACTTGGACAAGCAGTGATGGCCTCGAGGTTTAGGCGCGCGGTCGAGAACCTCGGCGGTCGCGGGTTCGAACCCCAGGTACACACCTCTGACTTTTCGAAGTTATGTGTGTATGCACATTGAATCATCACTTGCTTTAACGGTGAAGGAAAACATCGTGATGAAACCTGCACACCTAAAAGTTCTTAGGAATTTCTTAGGTGTGTAGTCCGCCAACCCGCACTAGGCCAGCGTGGTGGACGATGGCCTAAACCCTCTCAATGGTAGAGGAGACCCGTGCTCAGCAGTGGGCGTATATGGGTTGATGAAGAAGATCCTGGAAAATAGGAGTTACAGTGGCGAGTGAATGATGGGTGGTGCCGTCAAAATTTCAATAAGCTCAGCCAAACGATATATGTGTGCAGAAATGTTCCTCTACTTATTCCATTGAGGAATAAAGACATAAAATTACGTTTGAATGTATCAATGGCGGTACTTCTATAGAAGCCCAAAAGCGTTACAAATGTAACGTGTAAAATTTATAATTATTTTTTATAGAGTCAGGATTCCTTTATTTAAATTTCAAATTGATTTATTAGAGACTTAAAGCTTGAAAACTATTATTTGTGTGACGCCACTGGAATTTATGTACATCTCTTATACAATGACTTCGACATTTTCGGTTCCCAGAAGTGCTTAAGTGTGTAATAGTCATGTGATGTATATAGCAGTAACTGGTATTTATTTACAGCCGTTGCCATGGGAACGCCGTGCACTTGAGAACACTCATAGTAATGGGCCCGAAGTGCCAGTTAACGAGCTATTAGAAGTGGCGGTTCGATTCTTGTCTGGTGAATAGTTTTAAGAGTACTTAGAATTATTATAAGCAAGTATTTATTACGTTGATTTAAACTTCCCTACTTAAAATGTGGTTGCATAGTTTATTTTTAGATTCACACATGGTTTTAATCAATATAACTAAAAAGTACTTTAATTTTTTTGCGAATAGCTGACTACAAATCTATTTTTAGCTATAACAGCGAATACCCTCGTCAATGATAAACCAAAAGAAAATTTAGACAACAAAATCATTGGCAACTCTTGTAAATGATTAAGTGAATGGATATTAAAATGAAACATCAATAACTGCCGGCATTGATCTAGAAGCTATAAATTATTCATAATAATAAAATATCACATCACAATTGGGACTGATACATGCCTAGCGAAAAGTGGGTGCAGAATGCACTTCTACCTACCCCTTTGAGAAGTACAGACGTGAGCGTATGTGTGTAAAATAGAATTTCTCGAAAGAAAGCGGAAATAGTACAGATAATTTTAGTTCAATATTTACTTGTTAAATAAACAGATATCGAATTGATAATAATGTTTGTTTATTTTATAATCATGATTCTAGACGCATCGGCGATTATGCAATAGCCATTATCGATCTATTCTATTCTATAACAGTTTACTCGTATATACGAGTACATATATCCCACTAAATACCTCCTGAACTTAATAGAGTGGGGTTTGCTTAACCCTTTTCGCTTAAATAGTGCGAAATAGTAGACTTGGCATTTTATTAAAAGGGGTGTCTTTTCACAAGTTTTTATAAAGTTCCAAAAGACGTTAACTAGGCATCTTGTCCCTGTAAACTGTTCCCGATTTCGATTCTAATTAAAATCTCAGAATTTCTTTTAGTACACCTACTCTTTTCGAGATGGAAGAAATTTCCATAAAACTGCACTAAGCCAGCGTGGTTGACTAAGACCTAAATCCTGTCATTTGTACAGGAAGATGGGTTTGAACCCACGACCGAGACTTACGACCGCGCGGCTATACCTCGAGGCCATCACTACTATAAGATAAAATAGCTCCCAATTTGTTAAAATATAAGTGTAAATTAAATAAAATTTACTAACAAAAGAGGAAAAGAGCAACACTAGAGTTTCTTGCCCATGCTTCTCTAGTGATGATTGCCTTCCGAACAGTGTGGTAAGAATTCGAAATGACTGAATCTAAGTGATGTATTTGACATTTTATAGATTCAATAAATATTATTTCATTTCATTTCATTTCATTTAACTAAGCTTCTGTATGTCCTGTGTGTGGGATTGTCCACTAAAATAATACAAGCGTGGGTGAACCGTATTATGGTAATCCTTTTAAATTATTCAATAGAGCCAAATTTGTTTGAGATTAGGTTGCGACAGTTGCTAGGCCGATAAGTCTTAAGTTCGAAGTCAAGGCAAGCGTCTTCAGTTTTCGCAGACTTAACATTTATATCCATGAGACCGTCGTATAAGGAGGTCCAAGTTTGATTCTCTGGTAGAATAGTTACTAGGTAAAGTTGGTTAGAAAAGTTTAAAATATGTAACATACTTTCAAGAATTCTATATAATTTGGTGGTTCTCAGCAGTCGCGGGTTCAAGCCCCAGGCACACACCTCTGACTTTCGAAATTATGTGAACCATGAATTATCACTTACTTTAAAGGTAAAGAAAAACATCGTGATGAAACTTGCACACCTAGAAGTTCTTAAGTAGTCCGTCAACCCGCACTAGGCCAGCGTGGTGGACTAAGGCCTAAACGGTCTCAAGACTCAGTGGTAGAGGAGGCCCGTACTCAGTCGTGGGACGTATATGGGTTCATAATGATAATGGTGATGATGATGATGATGGTGATATAATATTATACTCCGTCATTTGTTAAGAAATGTTTCTAAAATTAAGACTAACACATAAAGATGTCCGTTTTGAAAGCTCACTTCCTAATTGCGCAAATTTCTACACTAAAATAGACGCTTTTAGTACTCGACAGTTTCTGCTAAGTAATGCACTTAGATTCCTTTGAGGTATTTACTGTATACGCTGTTCAGATGAATGTTTAAAGATAAAATTGCAGAGCTTGTTTGTTTTAAGGTGATAATCTCAGGAACTTCTGGTCCGATTTGAAAATTCTTTTAGTTACTAATAGCAAAACTATGGAGAAAGGCTTTAGGCTTCGTATCATCACGCTTAAACCAAAAGAGCCGAGCAGCAGTTAAAAAAACGAAAACGCGATAAAACATCCCTTTTGAGGTCTTAAGTTTCACATATGGGCTTTCGGGAAATATGCATGTTTTATTTAAATAATGATTTGGAAAAATAACTAAGGAAGTCACATACGAAGGCAACAGATATTTGTTTAAATAAACTAAAACAATAATATTTTAAGTGTGGTTTAAAATTGACAATTCAAAAGGACTTTTAAAAGTCCATTCAAATAATGCTAATATACCAATAAGCACACATGAATACGTACAATAATTCCTGTTAACCAGAATTGATAACAGCATGCGATTAATGGCATCGAATTCCAAAGCATTGCATTCCAATTGAACTTTATTACAATTTATTCGATTAAAAATCAATACGACTATGAAAATTTATTATTTTTTAATTACAGACGCAAAGGAATCTGGACCGCACTGCCTTATACACGTTGGGAAAAAAAAACAAAAGCTTAATGCAAATGCCGCATAACTTAAAATAAACTTAGAGAATTTTTTTTATTTACCGTAAACATCCCTGGATAAGGTCAACAAGGCAAAACAAAAACAAAACCACATGGTCACACAAATGTTTGTTCACTTATAGCAAAAACCGGGCCATTTCACTCGAATGCGGAGGATCGAAGCGACTTGTACTAACGCTGTGTCCGCTCCGTGCGCAGGCGCAACGCGGTCTATTTTGGTTCGTACAAAATGCATCCATCTCTGTCTCGGCAAAGATTATGCGCGCAGATGGGACGTGGATCCACGGCCTAATTTATGACATTTTAAATTGTAAAGCTACGATTGGAACAGACGATAATGATGTTTGTTTTAAACTAGATGTTATAAAACGAAATATAACAAAATTTGGTTTAGATAACGTATTTAAAATTGACGATTATTAGAATGACTGACATTTAGGTATTAATGCACCAATTTTAGTGTAGCATCAAGAAATGAATTACAGAGACCCCGATTTTGATCCCCAAGTCAATCCAAAATATTTGCGATGTACAAATATTTCGCCAAATACATAAAATATAGCCATTTTTGTCGTTTTTTGAACATTTTCAAATTCTGATTACTACAGAAAATTCCCTAACAGAAAAATTCATTGGCATATTTCAAGACCATGTAACAACCTTCATTATACTACGTCATTATGCCTGATACAAGATTCTCGGGGTAGTAATAAAAATACAATTCTAAACAAACCTCGTAACTCTGTCCCATCTGCACCATAATTTATAATCTATGTCGCTTCCACCTCGCGTCTGGATAAAAGTGCGTCGGCGATGCGATATGCCTCAGGACATTTCGACATGTCCTATCCAAGATTCCATCTAACTTTTATATTATTTTTACAAGCTTTATATTCATAAACAGAATTAACCGCCTCGGTATTTTGACAGTCAAAAATAACAAAGTAAGCATGGATGTATTTTTGTCGTTTTTTATGCCCGTGGGATGTTCGCTTTTAATTTTTATTTAAATATAACTAAGTATTGTGGTTCCATACGTGTTTAATTTAAATTATCAGGATACAAATATGGTCTACGCTACGTATATGTGCCAAACATTATTAAAATATTATCAACAATCTGACAGTGTCTAAGCCTAGTTGGCTAGCCAGCTTGAGAAACGAGAGGCTACAGTCTAAATCTCCGCATCGAGACATAATATGTTCGTATGATTCACAATATTTGTCTTAGATCGGAGTTTTGTGAGACCTAAAGTTTCTCGGAGTTTTTGATACCCACGATATGCGACTTGGAGTCTGAACAGAACTAACTATTAAGCATTAATAGATAAAGGACTTATTTATTTATTTTATTGTTTATACAAACACAAAACCAAATAAATACGTTAAAAAATAAAACACATAAAAACACACATCATTGGAAAGAACAACAGAGATTCAGCCTTCAATAGATAGATGTAAATACAGTACGCTACAAAACTAAAAAAATCAGACTTAGGCAAACTATTCTGTATTCATGATACTGGCGATATGAAAGATTAAAAAAAAAATGACACACAAACAAGGCACACATTCAAAGTATATTCCAAGGATGCAAGATTAATGCAATAAATTCTCTAAAACATCGCCATAGGAATCCGTTAGATGTAAACTCATGATAGTAAGGTCGATTTAATGTCAGAGGATTTCATAACACCAGATTCTTGGATATACAGAAATGCGTGTAAGATTAACATTAACCTATTATACAACAATCAATTTGGATTATCTCATTTTCAATAATTCAACAAATTTTTGTTTTATATTTAACCGGGCGAGATCTTAAAAAGCTGTAATGGCCTCAAGTTTAGACGCACGCTCGAGAATTTCGGGTTAAAACCTGGGGCACATGCCTCTGACTTTTCAAAGTTATTTGTGTATTCACAATGAATCACTTGCTTTAACGGTGAAGGAAAACATCGTGATGCAACCGTAGGTGTGCAGTCCGCCAACCCGCACTAGGCCAGCTTGGTGGACTAAGGGCTAAGCCCCCCTAATGTTAGAGAAAGCCCGTGCCCAGCAGTGGCACGTATACGGGCTGATGGTAAATTAGTTTAAAGCGTTTAATAATAATTCGACAATTTTAGATTCTAACCCAATATTAACCGGGCGAGATCTTAAGCAGTGACATTTATATGAAGTCCTAAATTGGGAAAAATAGCAATAGCCTTGCCCTCTATTACATATCTGAAGAAATGTTACCAGTTGTAGAAATGCATCTCTTCCTACTTCTTCGGGGAATTCAGGCGTGAGGTCACGTGCCCGCATTACTATAATATATCATCGTTCTCAGAGAAAACTGATATCTTACGATTCGACAGGTGGGGCCGTTGACACCGTTTTTGGCGTCAATTAATTGCTTACAGACTGGAAAACACAACACCGACCTGAATTCAACCGATCTCTTCCAATTTACAAGCAATTTGCAATTTCATCGTGGAATATGTGGGTGCCCTCAATCAATATCTTCTCATATTCAACGTATAAAGACCGGCCGGTTCCACGCGGTCTTAATATAAAATATATATGTTTATAGTAAATAGTAACCTATAGATAAAATTGCCAGTAGTAGGTAATATAAAAACAAAAGAAATGCAGATTTATATTGAAGCCTGATTCTTAGAAGCTCGAAGATGACTCCAAAAATCTCTTTAAGAAGAATGTAGAAACGGAGACAGAGGAACTTGAAAGACTAAGACCTAGCTCTTCATCTTTATAGTAATTCGGCATAGAAAAAAAGGTTTATAAAAAAAGTAGGTGATACAATTTTAAACGTGGTGCCATTTGGGGGGATTTGCCATAGTCACCACGCTTGGCAGGCGGGTTGGTGACCGCAGTGGTTTGAGTGCTTTAACGTGGCGGGGAACGGATGGATGAGGGCTGCTCAAGACCGGGATGGTTGGCGCTTTCTTGGGGAGGCCTACGTTCAGCAGTGGACGGCGATAGGCTGATTGATTGATTGATTGATACAATTTACGCGGCTTACAAGCCCTTCATTGAGGTGACTCAATTCCGCATCTACGTTATTTAGCGCTGAATTTCAGTGAAGGGACCAAGTAACAATAACGCACCTGATGAAAAAATAAATTCCTATCAATCAATGACAATGGAGACACACTAATGCGTATCCTCGTAAAACAGAAGGTTCTCTTCTTTCTTATCAATATCGTGCACTGTTGTGTGATGTTTAGCTAGTATTGTGACTCACAAATATACTTTGTCTGGGATACTAAAAAGTCTAACGTAGTTTCTGAAACCCACGACACGAGACTTATATCAAAGTGTGAGCTGTTGAATTAATTTAATAATTTTGTCTAAAAGTTATGTTTAGTTCTACATGTTGCTTATTTATTTCAATAGCCTATTCAAAAAAATAGACAGAAATAAATTACGTAACATTTCTCACAACTCTGCGGTTGTCATTTGAAATCGTTATAATCTCGTCCCATTATCGCTTATTTCATTGTCGCATCAAATAATGAAGCTAATTGTTTGTGCACACATTTCGTCATTACAGCCGCCGCTTCTAGCATTTCAGTTGTTAGGAAATCTCTGGGGCTGGTAAAACTATCAAAATTTTTCAAGTTTTATACTGACACGACCGAGCGATTGAATATGAGTATAAAGGAAATGTCTGCATGCCGAGCGTGCCGAGCCTACGATTAGACTGTCAAGTGTTTGACACGGACGTTTCTTTATTAGTAATTCGTTGTAATTAATATGAAGAGTTTTACAAATGTTTGACAACTAAAAGTAGCTCTTTGTTATTGTTTAAAATAATTATAATTGGTTAAATAGTATTCATCGAACTACTACTATTCTAGTAAGAATGAATAGGTGTATGTTTATAAATTAATTATTTGCGCACCTACATACTTATCTTCTCTGCATCACCCAAGGTTTGACTGGTGGAGAATGCCTCAGGCATTAAGTCCAGCTTTAGAATTTGAATTGTAAGAAGTGTAAATAAATAAATAGGTGATAGACAAGCGGCAACTCTCGTTCCCATACAAAATACTGTCTAGTTCTCTTCTTAATCTTTTGTTATTGGCACATTACTAACAAAAGACAAAATGATTGCCCTTTAATGACGTCACGCCAATAGAAATTCTAGAAAATTCTCCGTTGCACTGAACCCGCTAATGATTTCGTTCACAGATCTGTTTACACTTTCCAAACTTCTGAGAAGACGCAGCGATGCGTTTCGTGACCCCGATGTTGCGATATTATTAAATTAGGACTAACAATTGAGAAATAAACATATCAACTGTTATCAGCTCAAATACGTCCCACTGAGTATGGAACTCTTCTACATCTGAGAGGTTTCAGGACGCCACCACGCAGGCCTATAGCCTAGGCCACCACCAGGCAGACATCTAGGATATTTCAAAGAACATTCAGGCGTAGTGGTTTCATTACAATTTTTCGTTCACCATTAAAGTATGTCATAATTCAATGAGAATATTTTCGAAAAGTCAGAGTTGTAGCAAATAGGTGCCCGGGGTTTGAACCCGCAATCGTGGTGCCCGACCCCCGTGGCGTCGTGTTTATAGCCGTTCCTTATTTCCAGAATTCCTTACCTCTGCCGACTCCTTCAGGAATACAAGGCTTAAAGTATGTTATGTGTATAAACACTCACCTTTAATATACAGGTATAATAACACTGATAACCCCAGTACTATACTTACGCACAAATACTTGAACTTGGCATGTACGGAACTTGAACCCCGGCCCTCATGTCATCTGATAACGAGACGCGTAAACACATGCGGCTATTGTCAACACGAGATAAATTTAAGTCTCGCAAGATCTGTATTTATAGAATAGATAAATATACCAAACAGTCACATAATACTGACCATCAAGATGCGAGTCTTGAGTCGTGGGTATCAGAAATTATGAGAGACTTTTCAATGTCACAAACATGGACCCGAAAGAAATATCTGTTTCACAAAAACATTTATTTCCGGGAATCGAACCCGAGGCCTCAAGTAACAGAAACTGGTGTCTAGCAAACTGCGCCACTGGAATAGGGGGACACTTTCTCCCAGTAGTTTGTCTTCTATTTCATTCGGTTGTTACTAGGTTAGGACGTGACTACAGTAGGCTGGTATTAAAGTATCAAGTTAGAGATGAAAGGAGAAAGAAAACGACGCTTATTGTCACAGCGTAGTGTGTTACTATGAACGCGCCGAAGTATCTCCAGTGCGTGGCTTATGAACAACACATCGGGCTATGCTTTACGGACGTACTCCACGATATAAAAGACGATTTAAAAGTTAGGGGAGATGGATAGACATGAGAAACTTAATAAACGGTAGATACCCCTTTGTTATGGTTATTGAGATTTTAGAAGCAACAGTGTCACAGTAAATGACCTCAAAAATCAAGAGGCCTAATTGCAGTGACCTCAAAAATGTGCGTAATTAGCCTATGACGTAAGATATTTACTATTCTTGCTGCCTCGCCATACGCCTACAGATAGTATTGAGGTTATTTTATGACTTCGATGACATATAAGTTGCATTTCAACTCAACTTTATAGTAGGGGCATGCTGGGCATTTTGAATAGATGCATGACTGCATTTTACGAGTGTCACAGAAAACGGTTACAATCTTCTAAGAAGTAAGTTGAATAGGTGTTTCGCAATTCCGCACTAGGCCAGTTTGATGGACTACGTCCAAAAACCTCTCAGTTGTAGGAAAGCTCGTGCCCAACCATATCCAACTTATAAGCGCCAATTTAAAGCTGAATGAAAATTCATAAAATAAGTTAATTTCACAAATACTTAATCATATTTTGGCCGTTTTGTGGACGCGGTGTTAGAAAACCCAAATTTTTAAATAGTTATAAACTGGTAAAAGTAAGATCATAATTTTAAAAAAGTAAATCGATACTCGCTCACTAAACTGCTGAATGTTAAAATTATATACATAGATGCGATCCTGAACCCGAATGCAGGCTTCTTATTTCCTGGAAATTCTAAAAAAATGTGTTAAAATAATATTTATATTAACAAACACTCAGCTTACATAGAAACTTATTATTTTTATGTATTTAAATCTTAAAAAAGAAAGAAGCAAATAAATGAATCTCAGTTATATTATGAAATTAGACTTTTAAATATGATGTGTACTCACAAATAGATATACCTATTCACTAATAGTGAGTACACAGGCCCCACAGCTACGTTTACAATAACTAATCGTAAAGTTTCGAAAATCATAAACATAATACTAATTCCTCAGAGATCTCAAAATTAACAAACAAGCATAAATTTTAATTACTATGAAATGACGTCAACCTGGCCATTTTGCCATGCCCAAACCAAGTCTAGGTCAGCAGGTACCAGTATATGATGCTCGAAAGATGTCTCTGTCATACTATTCGCGTTCCGAAGGTCAGTCGCTACGTGACAAGGGGATTAAACTCTTCATTATGCCATATTAGTATGAGTATTGTAATCTCCAACAGTTTATTTCCATCGAAGAATTGTTAATTTTGTCGTCTGGCACGTGGATCTGTTGCGAGGTACTGAATCTTCAAATATATTGATGTAAAAGTCGTTTTGCTGTTTTAAAGAAAAAACAATGGGTTAATTGAGATTTGCGTAGAGTAAGATGGGATCTCGAAACAGGTCGTAAACTCTTTTAAAATTATTCGTGAAGCAAACTTATGGTCTATAATTTGGTGGGAGGGATTGCCGGATGCCTATAGCGAATGATATTCGTCGTGATAGCAACCTCCATATAAGATGTGAAATTCATAGTGACTTGGGCCACGTCGCCAAACCTAATAGCCAAAAAGACTAGCTAATTTGGCCGGACATTTGGATGGAAAGGCCAAAAACCCTACATTATTGGGGATTTTGTGTATCGGTAGTCTGTATTCATAGGTAGGACAAAAAAATTCTTTGTAAAACCACTCTTTTTTTATTATATTATTACTAATCTTGTTAAATTCTTATGTAATCAGCCTTAAGTAGGTACTCTATCATAAAACATCAGCCACGTTCGGCGCTCGCTCGATTCTGAAATGTAATAAACCTAACAAAAGCTGGACAATCTGGACACCGTTTATTTTGTCCGGACACGAAACCAAAAAGCCTACCCATGTACGGCTTTATCCGGACGCGATTTGAGGACATAACAAGACATTGATAAAACTCTAGTCATAATGTAGAATTAATTCACAAATAAGTCATCGTAGTTAAATCCACATTAAGATCGTGCAAAATTGCAATCAATCCCTATAATATTCAATCAAGCGTGTAATCAGCCTTTATACAAACAATTATTACAAATGCTAATTCTTTTGCAATGTATCAATATAAACAATCCTAAATGCAGCTATCGTCGTAATGATTAGGCATTAACTTTGAAGGAACATATATTTAAATCTTTTGTAGGACATAACACATCAAGAATTAACACTTAACAGTGATGGCCTCGAAATATTATAGTTAAAGAAAACACCGTGAGGAAACCTGTACAACTAAAAATTCTCAATAATTTCTTAGATGTGTAATTCGCCAACCCGCACTAGGCCAGCGTAGTGGAATAAGTTAAAACCAATCAGTTGTAGAGGAGGCCCGTACCCAGCTGTGAGACGTATATGTGCTGGTGATAAAGTTAATTAAAGCAGGTATATTTGGATTGAAAGACAATCACTAAGATGATCGAAAAGAGCACTTCTAGTGATCAAACAATTGAGCAAGAAGATATTTAGTCACTTTGCCGTATACTAAAGGAATCTTCATAAAAATCCCGTCACATCCACACAAAACCAACTAGATTATCATGTCAATGTGTCAGTGTGCTCAACAGTTTTAGCAAGACACCGCAAATTAATATCAAACAATGTATGATGTAACATCTCCTTGGATTCCATTCGCGACAATAAATCATTTATTTAAAGGTGATAAAACTGAGATGTGGGCGCGATTAATTATCGTTCTCCATAAAAAGCACGTGGGCCTTTTATTATTTTTTTATGTTTTCTTTTGGCGGGTCAAAATCATTAATTTTTGCTAAATTTAGACGCGTATTTGGACAATGTTTCAAGTCTTTATATTTCTCTACATCCGGTTTTTCCAACTGGTTATAAATCTTAGCCGTGTGGGATAATTTATTGAATTTGACAAAAACCCAAGCATTTTTCGCATTGATTTTCGCGGTGAAATGACGGATAATTCGACCTATGCATAGAATAAGGTTACTTATGACTACAACACCAAAGTACTTTTTATGTCTATAATAAATAAATAAATAAATACACCCAACAGTCACATACATAGTCCTGACCCCACACTAAGATACGAGTCTTGTGTCGTGGGTATCAGAAACTACGAGAGACTTTTCGGTCTCACAAACACCCAGACCCGAAACAAATATTTGTGGATCACACAAATAGAGATAAACTAATATATAATAAACTATAATCATAATAGAGTTAAACTTGTTTATATATTGCACTAGTGAAGTAATAATGATCATAAATTTTGTTGTTGTTTTAAGAACATAAAAAGTTACTGATAATTTTGTGCTCAATTAAGTTTAAATTGTTGAGAAAGACATGTTGTAAAAAAGCAAATATAACTTTATTCTGCGCATAGGTCGAATTTTAACCCTAATTTGTAAATAAACGTATGTATACGTCTCTGCATACACGAGGACTTCCCTGAAAGGGTAGGCAGAGTTTAATTTTTACCCTACATTCCACCCGGTCAATCCGACGTAATAAGAAGACACCTTGTTGCCCTTTAAAGGGGCACGTTTCCAGAGTTTATGCTGCTACTGAGAATTTCTTAATGGAAACACCCAATAACACTGGCCGACACGAAAACCTTAGTCGAGACCTCTAGATCGCGTGACACGGACTTGTGCCTGAAGACTACCACAAAGGCAGCAACTTTTTCTGCTAAGTCGATATATGACCCCCCTGAGTTTTTGAGTATATAATAAAAACAAAAGACAATTATAAATTTACTTACTTAATGCCCGTGGCATTCTCTACCGTCTACCTTAGGGTGGTGGAGAGATGAAGTATGGTTGATGTGTAAAAAAAAATATTTACTAGTATTGATTAAAATTATTTTAGGATCAATTACACATTTCTACTAGTATAGCTGTTATTCCAAAGAGATATTTTATTTAAATTGGTCCCTAGGACAAATCTAACTTAGGTTTTACTAAAAAATCTCTAAGCCCTGTTTAGCCCGCGCGTAGAATATGAAAGCATAGCTGAATTTACACATAACATTATTATAGATCTTGTACTATGATTACCATGATCCGTAAGGTCCAAACCAGTTTCTGATTTATCTCAAGAGATGGCGGTAGTGCATTTCTGCATCGCGCTATAGAAATTATCCCGGTCTACTATAAGAGGCTTGCTTGGCGTCCATTTTTTGCTTCAAGCCGGCTCGGTCCCATATCGTCTACGGGCGACATGGGTCGAGGATTCTAACCTAACCATCTTCTTGGGCCTCTTTCGCGGGGTGGCGGGTCGACTCTCGAGTCAGGAAAAATTGAAACCCCGTACAATACAGAGACATATGAATTATGAACAGTTTAGGTACATGTTACCTAGAATGTTCTGATTGCAAAGTTTTTGTTTGCATAAAATTACCAAATTATTAATTAATGATGTTGAAAGAAAGGCTGAACGTAGAAATAAATGATTCGGTTTCTACATAATATTTTTTGTGCTATAATAGAATAGTGGGGTCCAAAAATATTATCGACTACCAAAAAGAATCAATTTATTTCTGACCAACTAAATGTCAAAATTTAAAGTGATAAAGGAATATATAGCATAATTTCATTGCTTACGCATTGTTACTATCCAGTGGAAGGACATACCAAAAATATTTATTTATTTATATATACTAACTCTTTATTCCACGTACCAATAGCCTAATGAAATTAAACCAAGAGTATAACTGTTGTCTACTACTCTTAATTAAACAAGTATAAAAAGTATAGTAAGTACAAAGTATAAGCTATAAAACAATTGAAAATTATTTTTGTAAAACTTATGTGATTACTGATTTGTCAAATTTCTTTAAAATATTCGACTTTAATATAGGTAAAGCCCTTTAATGTAGGTAAATATTCGACTTAAATATAGGAAAATATAATAAGCCCTGCTAGTGCAAGGCATTTCATAAATATCTATAGACTCATTTGAGTGTTCCCCTCCACGGAAATCTTTAGTAAAAGGCGAAAGATTTATACGTATTGAAGGGAAACCAGAGTGACTCTACCACGCTCGCTCACACGACTATACCTTTTGCCGGAGAATCTTGACACCGCGATTTAGAATTTGCTTGCGATTGAACAGCGCCATCTAGTGGTTAATGTGATCATTATTTAGCTCTTTTTTTCACTAATGAATGGCACTTTGAAAATGTACATTAAAAAAACAAAATATTTACCCGTTAAATACAGGAAATATAACCTCCAAATAGTAGAATAGTTTTTTTGTAGTCATTAAAGGTTAGTATTACTGACTACAATACCAATGAAAAAAAATAAACAGCAGACAGATCTTGCTGGGCATTTTTAGCCGTTTAATTAGGGTAAGGCTTCTAAGCTGAAAACTGCGGTCACTTTACGTGCAATATTGTGAAGATTTCCGTAATCTGATTTCAAATTATCTACGTTTTGTTTTTTATGTGACGACCCATCGTTTTGACTCTGATTTTCAAGATTAACGGTCAACATGCTTTTTTAATATCAATGGAATTCTCCTAATTAGAAATACAGTTACGGTCATACATATTATTTATTAGTATAATGGCCGAATACTGAAACGCAACTTAAAAATTAAGGTGAACTTAAACGTCTAATCCCGTCCTATTTTAGTCGGTTAAAATCGACTTAAAATTAAGCAGCGTTACAGTATTCGGCCGTAAGTTTGTTGATTTATAAACTTTATTTAAACTTAACGTTTATATGCGTCTTCAGCCTAACTATTCTGATGACAGTCGATTAATCCGTTTCTAGAAAAAAAAGACAAGAAAATGACACAAATTGGTAAAAGGTAGTAATAAATCACATTGATTAAAAGTATTTCATGTAATCAATACACACATAAAAGTCTGGATGTAAATACACACATAAAAGAATCTGTGAAGAATAGAGCTAAATAATGATCACATTAACCACTAGATGGCGCTGTTCAATCGCAAGCAAATTCTAAATCGCGGTGTCAAGATTCTCCGGCAAAAGGTATAGTCGTGTGAGCGAGCGTGGTAGAGTCACTCTGGTTTCCCTTCAATACGTATAAATCTTTCGCCTTTTACTAAAGATTTCCGTGGAGGGGAACACTCAAATGAGTCTATAGATATTTTTGATATGCCTTGCATTAGCAGGGCTTATATTTCCATTCATATTGAGGGCATATTTGTCAAACAGACGTCCAGACGGGTGACGTTGAAATTTTAGAACGTGAGTCGTAACCTCGGGACCATAACTTCTTATCGTATAAAGTTAAAAACCGACAGATACTTTCCAACTTTAGTACTTGTAGGGATGTATTGTTAAGAAGGAAGATACAAACAAAAAAAAATAAAAACACACGCATTCGATTTAATGAAATAAATATATTTTGACGTTTTAAACAACTACATATAGAATTTTCTTCAGAAATATTTCATAACATATAATTTGGTTACACAGATATGTATTATTGGAATTATTTTTTTAAACATATAAGATATTGTATATGTCGAGAGAGTATTATTTTAAATTACATTTAAAATTGAATCTATTTAATCATCTTTGAATACCACAAAAATGAACTTATTTAAGTATATTTAAATTGATTTACAATTGTATTCAAATGCAACAAAAAACTTGAAATTAAAACTCCTTAATAAATAACTCTTTGTACACAGTATAATCTAATACAAAGTTGCAGGGTTACGTTCGGTAACACGTTTGCGATCGAGGTCTTTACTAGACGAATAAGCGACAACAGGCGTTCGATCGAAGAGAACGTGTTCGCGAACCAGTTTGCGCGCTCTACGTCGCTTTATATAAAGTTCGCTAGAATGTTGCAGATCAAAGATGATGAAATAGATTCCTGTAAAGTACATATCGATACGTCTCTAAAATTTAAGAACATCTACGCTAAATATTTGGAAGCACATCATTATTAGCGCTAAATTAGACCAGTTTTGATAGATTTAAATGCTTTTTGAGTAAATTCTCCCAATATTTTAACCAGTGTGTAGCAAAGATATGAAGTTTGAGATGTGAAGTTACTATAATATTGAAATTGTACTTTCCAGGGCTTCGTGGATTATTAAAATTAATTAAGGTATCAACGTTATTTTAAATTAACACAAAATTAACAAGAAGATTTTTTTTCTACCTTTAAAACATTTACCACAAATACATATATGAGCTAATTACTTTTTGGTATAATCAAGCAGCTTAGTCTTTAAAATTCTGCAAAGTATTTTGGTAATAACTGGTTACATTTTAACATTAAACATTTCAACGCTACAACTTGAAAACAATATCTATCTCGCTTGCACACACGTTAAAATACATACTCTTTCTCTCTTCGATTATAACCTCTAAAATCTAATCTAAGTTTAACATTACAGGAGATAAACATTTAAAATATTAAAATATTACTTTAAATACAAACGACTACGAATGTTCACTAGATTTTTTATAATTTAAAATTGACATAGACACAGAGAATAGACAATATAAAGATATAATTTAAACTTTATTCGTTGATATGAGAATACCGATTTCAGACAAGTTTTTAAAACATTAAATAGTTTAATTATTTCTGGAATTTTAACTGTAGAATTATATGTAAAAATCTACAGTATAGCTGTATATTGTAGAATTATTAATATTTTAGAAATTTCTTTGGTCTCTATAAGAACACAGGTGATTATTGTTATATTGGTTTAATACTTTTCTAAATATATGAAGGACAAAAAAATATATAATATATAGGTTCCTTTAATAAATTGCTATAAAATTTTGTATAAGGGAATAAATGTTTGATCATAGAATATAGATAAAATTTTATCTACAAATCGATGTTAGTGTAACGTTTTGGCGTAAATAAAATAAAGTTTAAACGGGTAAAATAGATTCCAATGCAGCAAATTTTATGTGTGCAAATTGGCACGAAGATATATATATTTAGTTATAAACCATTTAAGCTTAGAATAAAAAGGGTAAATGCTTAATATTTTAAGAAAATCAAAAACACCACAAAGATTCAATACACGCGTCCAAGTGCGATTTTCTTATATAATTGTAAATATACTACATATAAATTAACGCTTAAGTCCTTCGAGGATAACATATTTAACTAAAATATAGATTCCAAACTAAACAACATTATAGAAGAAATATGATTAAAACTTTGCAATTATTCGATAATATGGCGATAAAATACCGATTATTTTTCATTATAACAATCGATATATTGTCTATGGGTTGATAATTGATGATCGACTTTCGCAGATTTAATCGATTCAAACTTCAAAGAAATATATTTAAATATTTATAAAAGTTAATTGCTTTAAATTTTAATCACATTTCATAATTAATAATCTTAATATTTGGCTAAATGGAAGACCGATAATAAACATTAAAATTTAATTTCACTTAAAATCTCTAACCTTAAAATATAGTGTAAAATGTAAATATACGTAAACGCGTCGCAACGCACTCACCAGTCAAACGGAAAGTCATCAATTTGTCTTAGGCTAAAATATTATTATTTGTTGATTAATAAAAAAAATATTTATTATTAAATAACAAATATGCTCGGACTCATAACGTTAGTAGTCCCGGAATCTACGCAGTCCTAACAGATACAAAGCTGATATTTGCATTTTAAAATATACACACAAATATACACCTCGATGGGTTTAAACCCTAAACTATGCCCGACTTAAAATATAGTCGGGGATCTAAATGAGGTTATATGTCATAAATATGCAAACACTAATATTTGGCACATACATCGTAGCTAATTGTGCGTAAATATTTAGAATATTCAAACTCCTTTTTCAACGATTTCTATGATTTTGTTTCATAAATTTAATTTACCACAGATAAAAAAGCGAAACAGTTGAAACAGCGCTGGCTGTTTTTACAACCCAAAAAAGAAAGAAAATATTAAATGTTCTATGAAACAAAATCGTAAAAAATGACACCCGAATCCCATATTAATTCTCAACTCCCTGAGATCCTGATGTTAAGTAAGTCGTGTTTAAATTTTACAGGTCCAATTGCTAGAATATTCTCAAGCATGTATATCACCCTCCTTCTGTCACTTGGCGGCTTAGTGACAGAAAGAACATGAACGTACAACTGCTTTTACTAACAACATCATATCTTCCAGTTTCGAAGCTTTCCCTAGATTTTTCGTATCTCTCTCAGACAACTTGGTACTTCATAATTTTTATGAATTTTCAATATATGAATTGCAATTGGACCTGTATCGATAATTCCTTCGCCACTTTATGCCTGAGCGTGCTTAGCTTGTTCCTCTGCCTGCATCTTCGTCCGAAGAGACGGCACATCTTCTGGGATGCGAACGATTTTGTGGAATTTCTGAAACGTAAATTTACCAATTTATAGTATTACCATATTACAGACCTAATGAACTAAAAGCAAACAATGCAGAAATTATTCTCGTAGGATATCTAAGATAAAGTCTAATCTGGTAACTTAAATATATATCTCAATGAACACAACATTAAAAGCAGCATGAAATAACTGGTATGCATTGATGGGTAATGAAAGATTGATGATGTTGATTAACAGTACATATGCATGATGCGTTTTATCATCAGCCAAAAGACGTTCACTGCTGGACATAGGCCTTCCCCAGAGACTTCCAAAGTGTTCTGTGGTGCGTTTAATCAAGTCATTTTCTAATATAAATTTCCTACCTAAGATATAGGTCTAACTTTTCTAAATGACTATCAAATGGGGTGAAGTTCTAAAGCTTCAGCTTTTGGACGGAGATAAAATAGTTGAGATAGAAGTAACCTACCTCCTGCCAGGTACCAGGAGTGACTCGCCACAAGTAGATCATGTACCCAGGGATGCACAGCATGGACGAGAGTGCTGTGAACCAACCGAAAGCGTGCGACCACCACGGGTATTCATAATTCATGTATTTTATCGGAGTCCACTGCACCAGGTTGAAGATGAAGACGCTCTGCAAAACAATAATATCTTTGTAATCCTATCATCATTCCCTTGTTCATGATCTTATTTGGGGTCATGTCTTATTCTATCACCTCATGTTCTATCAGCTGTCATTTCTTAATTCAACCCTATATTTCTCACTCACTTCATCTATTAACTTTATAATTCAAACAGGCCAACATAATTAATCAGTGTTTATTAAAATGTAACTGTAACTGAATTCTCAAGTAAATAAAATGGGAGTAGGATAAAGCTGGATATTCAAACTTGTATCCTTCAAAAATTATAAAGTGATCCATTACCCATAATTATTTCCGAAGCATTACTTTTAATATTCTTAAATTCTTTTTTAATAAATGTAATCGTATTTTAACAAAAAATTTACGATACAAAATACTAACAATGCAAATAGCAGGAGTGAAGCCGACCCAGCAGAACTTCCACCAGATCGTGGGGTAGTAGCCGATCATCTCCTTGATTCCGTCGTAGAAGCGGTTCACGCCGAACGCCCAAGAGATGGACACGCATTCGAAGAAGATGAGGAACAGCAGACAGAAACCGGAGACTGCGTAGGAGTCCAGGATTTGGAACACGTACATTCCACCCTAAAAATAATAAGAAATTATGTAAACATATTAAAAAAATATTAAAATTATTTTTATTAACACTTTATTTCTACTATTCAACATTTAAAATTCATCTATCTTTAGTAATAAATAATTTTAATGGACCTAAAGCTATTTATTGCAATAAAAAGGTGATTTTTTAGATTATGTCGTAAAACTATTTAGGCCCTACAAAACAGATGAAATTGATAAGATCCATAGTGCATATTATTTTATACTATATTTATCAATAAAATTTATCGTATGCTCTGATTTTTTATTGAGAAGAGTTAATTAAAATATTCCTACAAAATTGATACTTGAAAAGTTTTTAAATAACGCGAATTTTAATAAAGACACTGACAAAAGGCACGACTGCTTTAGACATACATATCTTAAGAAATAGAGAGCAGTGTTACAAAGTAATTCTATTAAATGTACCGATAATTACCTCAGATATACAAGAAAGTCCGACCAAATACGAGATAATGCAAGTGATTGCGATGAAGATTTCCTTCCTCCTCCTGAGGAGTTTGGGCCACTCGTCGATCACAGCGGTGATGAAGCCTTCCATCGTGCAGAACTGACTGTCCAAGCCAATGAGGAGCAGCATAAAGAAGAACAGGCATGACCAGAGCGGAGCGCCTGGCAGTTGGAGCACTGCTGATGGATACGCAAGGAAGGCTAAACCGGGTCCTGAGGAAATAAAAAAAAGGAAATTTTGACGGTATATTCTCAGTACATCTCAATAAATAATTATAATAGGACGAGTATTTTAAAAACGTTGGTAGGTTACTTTAAATCTAGCAAATTATTAAATCTTACTAAAAGTTACTAAATCTTAATGTTTAAAACATTGGTGGACAAAGTCTTTATATATGCCACCGAAGGCGCGAGGTACACCTACCATACTAAGAGAATGTTTTGATTAAATTTATACTACGTATCTGATCTGATAGAAATAGTTAGTGTAAAAACGTATACCTGAGGCAGCGACTTCGGCAACTGGTCTTTGCTGTTCATGAGCCATGAATCCCACCACCGAGAAGATTACGAAGCCAGCGAACATGGAAGTACTTGAGTTCACAGAACATACTATCAAGGCGTCCCTGTGAAATAAGTATAATAATAGAAATTTAGTAAATTTTGATGTGTCGTTGAATTACATCTAAATTCTAAAGTAACAAACGAAATAGGGATCAAATGAAAATCATCAATAAAATATTTTAAGGTTGATTCCCAAAGGTAAATTAAAGAATCAAAATACTACAAAGCAATAAAGGGATAGAAAAATCTTCTTTGAGGCATCTGAAAAATAGACACATCAAGCTCAAATAAAGTTTGAGAAAAAATATCTTCAACTAAAGTCCAAAGATTTTAAAACACACTAACTTGTAAACGTTGTTCGTGAACTTGTTATAGCTTCCCAAAGCGACGAGCGTACCCAAGCCAAGACCGTAGGAAAAGAATATCTGTGTGACGGCGTCGATCCATACTTCGGACTCCAGGAGTTTCGACATATTGGGCATTATGTAAAACTTGATACCTTCCATTGCACCGGGCAGTGTTATTCCTAAAAAATATACAATCCGTATTTATCTGAACCTTTTGATATAGCACAGTAAGATTATTCCGGCCATAAGGGTAGTCTTATTTTTATCTTGTCACGGCTATCGCGTAATGTATTCTACAGTCACTTAGTATCTGTTTACTTTCTCATTTAAAATAATTTTTATTTTAATTAATACAAAACTGAAAACTTATTATCCAATTCCAGTACTGGCGAAATAGCAAATTCTCAGAAAATACAATTTGCAAGATAATTGATTTAGGAGCTTTGTTATTCTTGAATTATTTCCAATATATTGTCGATAGCAAGACTGTAATTTCACTTTGTTAACTAACCTCTGATCAACAAAACGGTGAGCAAGAAGTAGGGGAAGAGAGCGGTGAAGTAGACGACCTTGCCGGTCCACCTGACTCCCTTCCAGATGCAGAAGTAGCACAGGACCCAGACGAGGAGCAAGGTCCCAGCCAGCTCCCAGCGGATGTTGCCGATGTGCTCAATACCAGATGAGATTTGCAGGGCACGGCGTCTGTTCAAACAAAAGATGATGATGAAAAGACTTCTCTCTTATTAACTTTTTTCTGGGTTGTCTGGAAGAGGTCGGTGATAGCGATAAAATCGATTCTTGTGGAAAAAGTATTTTATAAGGTAGCTCTAATTTTTAATGATGTATCAAATAAGAAATTAAATAAAGAAACGTAAAACGTCTGATAAATTATTGTTTTATGTTATAAAACAATTTATGTGATAACATTAACAATTAATAGCTAATTGACCTCATCTTATTTTCTCGGTTAAAGTTCAGTCTTTTCTTATTTTGTATTAAATAACGATATCAATTCAGATTCAAAGACAATTTGAAGTTTACCAATAATAATATAATGGCTTAGACCGTAGGAGATATATAACCATACTTACTCCCAGAATTCCTTTACAGGGTCAGACAACAAGGTTTTGCTAACGTTCCTTCCATTGAGGGTGCAATAGGTGCTCATATCCACGCGAGACGACCAGCAAGTGAGGTTCTTTCGATCGTAGGGGTTCACGCAAGTCGCTGTGTTCCAATAGTTGTCGCAGTTCCTCCAAGGTACATCTACAGTAGAAAGAATAGTTATTGTAGTTGAAAGGCATTTACCATGAAATTTTATAAAAGCTACATATTGACCCTTAATATCAGTAAATTATATTGCCATCCTTACTTAAAGTATCATAAATTGGAATACTATGTTTTGATTGTTACGCTTTTCTAAACTGTTTTACTAACATTTATGCTTTTTGAAGCCTAAAACCCTGAAGACAGTTATTGGCTATTTTTATTTCAAACATTATTTTCCGAAGTTACAGCCTTAATATTTAAATCACTGGCAGAAACAATCTTTACAAGTGACATCGACCCCAATAAAAAATATTACTATAAAGTAATCAATCTAACACTGAACTGAAGATGCGAGAAATGCCTTAACATAAAAATGTTTACCATTAGATACATAACATACCTGATCTCATAGACATGAAGAAATAGAAGATGGCCCAAGCGAGAATAACTATGTAGTAGACATTCATCCAACAGGACATTACAGCTGCGGCGTAACCGATACCTGAGTAAACAAACAATATAGTAAAGAGATTACACAAACCAATGAAACTAATAGCCAAATACAACTATGAGCCAAAACATTAAACTTTTCATTAAATTTTTGAAACACAATTGTTAAAAGAATGTCAAAAATTTGGCATAAGAATGCAGAACAAAAAAAAGTAGTTCTTTTAATTTCATTATAAAAAAATAATTTGAATACTAGTAAATAAACTTAATAGTAAACTTAATTACTGTCCCTATTCGTTTTGTATAAATGTATTATATAATTTTATAGTCAAAGACATCACTACAATGAAATTCCCAAAGATTAGAAATTCAAATTGAATCAATCCTTTGACATCAAGGTATTTCCCAAAACGATTATTTCAAACGACGTCAATAAGATTTATCTGGGTCATTTGCCTCCTAATTTTGTACAATTGTCCTTCAGTAATGCGTTTAATATTCGAGATTCTATTTTTTATTGTAGAGACTTCAATTTAACAGAAAATCTTATATCTGTCTGACAAGTCTTAAGAATTTCGTTAGAAACAAGTGTAATAAAATAAATTTCTGTTTTTACAGACATAACGATTACTATCGACTGTTAGTTTATTCTAACATAAAAAGAAATAGATTTTCTTTAATCACGTTTCGAAAGGTGCTTAGCCACAGCGATCCAATTTAATAATATACTTCACATTCGTAAGAATTAAGCTGAACCAGTCTTAGTAGCCTAACTACTTCTTTTTCTACTCACCCTTGAAGATAGGCGCAATTTTGAACACTCCAAGTCCTCCGATGGTCAACATCTGTCCCATAGCGAGTTCCATGAAGAACATGGGGATTCCAGCCAAGAAGAGAGTCAGGAAGTAAGGGATGAGGAAGGCACCGCCCCCGTTCTTGTAGCAAAGGTAGGGGAAGCGCCAGACGTTGCCGAGACCTATCGCCAAGCCAATGACCGAGAGGATGAAGTCGAGTTTGCTGGCCCAGGACCCTCTTTCAGGCAGATCGGATTTGACTGCGACATCGCTGGAAAAATATACGGCTTTTAGTGAATGGATAAAATTGTATATGTGGTTAAAGAAAAGATTTATATTGGCGTAATTTGAAGTCATTTACTTATTTTATGTGAGTTTAAATACTTGGTCTCATCAGGGGTAAATTGAATTCAAGTGTGTTGCCTAGTGTGGATGGAATTATTTGACGTAAAAATAATTTCTTTCGAACATCTCCCTTAGTCTCATTTTGTGCTTTTTAGTTTTATCGTTGATGAAATGATTTTTTAAATATTTTTTTAGATTGTTTATTACTTAATTATTGATTGTTAGTAAAATACTTTATGTTTATTACTAATATTATTGTTAGTAACATACCTTGGTTTGGTACTGGTTCCTTGCGCGCTAAGCTCGATGTCGTCGCTACGTCCATCATTCTTTGTTTCCATCTCTTCTGCCTTCAACTTCTCTTCGAAACCTTTACAAAATTTCTTCAGCACTCTGTACCGATCTGACCCAATCTATATCTACTTTAAGGGAAGTGTACCAACATGTTTATTGAAGTACGATGACTAGAAATTGGGCCGTTGCTAATTTTGAATCTGTAACGAAAGAAAGTTTTTCTATCTTAACACACCTGTTTAAGTTGCCTAAAATTGTCAAGTAGTAGGGGAAAAAAACCTATGTTGAAGAAGACATGCAAACAACAGCATTAAAAAGACGCTTAAAATAAAAAGAATATTCTATAATTAAGAAACATAGCATAAGAAAACATTGCAATAAAAAAGATGTCTTCTACTAATGGTAGTCCGCCAACCCGCACTAGGCCAGCGTGGTGGACTATGGCCTAAACCCTCTCAATAGTAGAGGAGACCCGTGCTCAGCAGTGGGCGTATATGGGAATTGATGAAGTCTACTAAAGGTTAATGTTAAAAGAGTATACAATACCCGTCTTTGATAAACCTAATTCTACTTTAAACAAATCACATGGTCTTTTATAATTTATTTACACCAGAATCATCACTATATAGTATAAAACAAAGTCGCTTTCTCTGTCCCTTTGTATGCTTAAATCTTTGAAACTACGCAACGGATTTTGATGCGGCTTTTTTTAAATAGATAGAATGATTAAATAGGAAGGTTTATATGTATGATAACATCCATTAAATATCAGCATTACACCCGTGCGAAGCCGGGGCGGGTCGCTAGTTGTAAAATATTACATTAATTATTCTTTTGTATAACAAGACTAGAAACCTAAGTATAAAAAAAGCATGGTACGAGTATAAACATTTGCTATTCCAAACCTAAACTCACCATGAACCAAATCAATAAACCCCTATAACCTAAATTCCCAAAGGAGATTGAACTATAATCATTTGTTTTTATGGGCATCCGTTGCCATAAACTTTACAAAGAGGCGTAAAAGAAAATCCTTGTTTAGATCAAGGCTTCGTAACAAAGAACTGTCAGTGGATTGCAATTCAAGACTTTTATTTTTCAAGACAGTAATGAGAATACGGTTCGATGCTTTAGTTTCTTTGTATCAGTTCGGGAATTAAAAATTCATTTCTATGGCATCTCGGCAAATGATTAAAAAATACAAGTGAAAGAAAGTTAAGAATGAGAGAACAAAAATGTTTTTGTATATCCACAGAAACAACACTTTTTATATTTTAAAACATATTCGCTTCATAGTAACCTTCTAAATAAAGGCATATTGTAGCGCTATTATAATGAATTGTTGACTTCCCAAATGCAAAAGTAAATTTATTTGTACACGATGTAGAGGTACATATGTATGTTACCAGCCCTGTGGCGCAGTTGGCTAGACACCAGCTTGCGAATCGTGAGGCCGCGGGTTCGATCCCCGCACCGAGACAAATGTTTGTGTGAACCACAAATATTTGTTTCGGGTCTGGGTGTTTGTGACACCGAAAAAGTCGTAGTGTCTGATACCCACGATACAGGTCTTGTAACCTAGTGTGGGGTCAGAGCTATGTATGTGACTGTTGGGTGTATTTATTTATTATTTATTACCCCTAAGTTTAAAGATTTTTAGTACAAAACATTAATGAAATCCTGCAGTGGAATTCATATTCATACCTTTCAATTCCGAAAAAAAATTATGTTCCTGGTCAATCAGGTAAAAATACGGGCATATAGTAAAATGAAAAGGTCCGATACAATGTGATTCATTATGCGGATATACGCTCTCTTGCCAATGAAATAACTACATGCGCTCTTGATTTAAATGGAACTGATGATTACATGAGTCTGGTCGCGAAACGTTAGCAAAGAATGAACCAATAGAATCGGAATGTTAAGCGATACCAGAGACTGTCCATATACTAGATATTGTGATTAGAATAAAAGAATAGAAGCCACAACCTTACAAATTTCGATTAATTAACTTCAAACTTTAAATCTTTATTTATGATAAGTAATTTGACATACCTAAATGAGAATATCCAAACCCACAATAAACAATTATATACTCGTAAACTGGACATTTCGACCTATGCATAGAATAAGGTTACTTATGACAATAACACCAAAGTACTTTTTATGTCTATAATAGAGTTAAAATTGTTTATATATTGCACTAGTGAAGTAATAATGATCATAAATTTTGTTGTTGTTTGAAGAACGTAAAAATTTACTGATAATTTTGTGCCCAATTAAGTTTAAACCGCTGAGAAAGACAAGTTGTGCAAAAGCACATGTAACTTTATTCTGCGCATAGGTCGATTACACAATTAACTTGTAACGCTTTAAGACTTCTATGAAAGTTCCAACACTCTCATATACCAACATAATATACCTTACTTCTGTGTTAAAGTCTTTTCTTCTACACAGGGTGTATTTAGACCGTGATCGAAAACTGAGGCAGGTAATAGCGAGGGTGATCACAAACCCAGTGGCGATATTAATAATCCCGACAAAAAATAAATTTTTTGACGTTTTCCATACAACTATCGGTGTTAAAAGTATGTGGTTTGTATTGAAAACGTCAAAAATTTTATTTTTTGTCGGGATTTTTAATATCGCCACTGGGTTTGTGATCACCCTCGCTATTGCCTGCCTCAGTTTTCGATCACGGTCTAAATACACCCTGTATAAAGATATCTTTTCCTAATTGCTGTTGTGTGGACTGGTAGATATATAGATGGACTAAGAATTTAATAGTAGTAGAAATGCTCAGCAGTTTAATGAAAATGATCTGATTTTAAGTAGATGTATGAAAATGTTAAAATATAACTATATAGAGACAAGTATGTAGCAGCTATGTTTACCTACGATATCTGTATATACATTCCAGGAGATTTTTACATAAAATATTGAATTATTTCCAAAAAATACTTAGTATCATGGAAGGTGCTAAAATTAAAAAGTTATAAATGAATTACTATTAAACTTAATAACATTTAATATGTAACAAGTACCTATATAATTTAATATTAGAAGTGAATATTGAATTATAACAAATATTTTGGCTACAAAAATATTTAACTGTATTAAATTCTCGCAAAGGTAGACTGGCGGAGAATTTCTACGGCTCTAAGTCTGTCTCTATACTGACATGGAGCTTTAAATATTATAGATAAATTATCTGTCTTTATCATTTAATATATGAATTACACTTCATTTGATCCTTTAGCTAATTATATAAATACTTGTTTTACTTTCAACATTAGCTACAATGTGCAAGTCATACTTTTTTTCATGTAATATAGTTTCGTTTTTACAATAAAATTTATATTACAATAACTCTAGAATTGTTTATTCTTAATTTCACTTAAATTGTTTTGATTATGCATCATAGATTTTGATTTTAAATCACGATTTTAAATATTTTATAATCCTTGTTGCTAAATATTGCTTCTGGTAATAATTTTAACATGTTAACACTTTACTATGGATTAACTGCTATTGTTATTAGGTGCTGTTCTCTTGACTATTAAATTAAAATGTCGTAAAATATACATCCACTTTTCGATACCTAACCATCACCTATTCCCATCTACCCGGATACAGATTATCAAACATATCTACAAACACTCCTAAAACATAATCTCCAACACCATAACATACAAAACTTACATCAAATAACCATCACAAATCACTGATCACAACACATCACACCACTGGCACCCGAGCGCTGTCAAAGTTTACGCAGGCAGAGCGTGTTCTCCCGACCAAACCTCATGCTTGAATGTCCAACCGTGGCCCCACGCCGCACCAGCTAGAGATGTGATCTCCGCAGCTGTCAAAGTTAGAAAGAATTTATGGGCATACGTCCCCTACGGAAGCTGGGGACCGGCAGGGAACCGATACGAACCAACGATACCTTTTTATCACACAGATTGGTTAACGAGCGGGCATTGAGAGCGTTTGTCGCTCGTACTGTGCCAAATGCATCGACACGTCGGAGGATAGATGTATGGGATGTGTTGGAATTATTGAGAATTTTCATTGTCACAGGGAACGATATAATAGATAACGCTTTATTGATAGCCAAATTTAAATATAATTTTCAAAAAAGTAATGGTCAACAAAAGAAAGAGTGAAACAAAAGGCGTTCTTATCGCTGGAAGAGTAAGTGACAATTATGAAATAGCGATTGTATCTATACTGCTATGATGCTTTCCTCGCAACGCCGAAATATCTCACGATAGGATGAAAGCAAACAATAAAATTAATTCTACTGCATGGCAGTTTCACAACACAAGTATCTGAAGTGGATGGGATTGACTGGTTGGGTAAAGTTTTATAAGATTTTTCCATTGGGAAATTCTCAGTAACAGCAGTCGGAAAATGCGCCCGAAAAACGATAATGCTCAAAAATCTTGCCACTTATTGCGTAGGACAGAATAAAGTGGCGAAATGTGGGTGCAGTATTGCACCTCTGTCTACCCCTTCGGATAGCACGAGTGGGAAGAGATATATATACAGGGTGTATTTAGACCGTGATCGAAAACTGAGGCAGGTAATAGCAAGGGTGATCACAAACCCAGTGGCGATATTAAAAATCGCGACAAAAATAAAAAATTTGACGTTTTCCATACAACCATCGGCGTTAAAAGTATGTGGTTTGTATGGAAAACTTAAAAAATTTTATTGTTTGTCGGGATTTTCTTTAATGCCAGGGGGTTTGTAATCACTATCGCTATTACCTGCCTCAGTTTTCGATCACGGTCTAAATACACCCTGTATATGAAGGCATATTAACTTAGAGTCTGATTTCGTAAATGGAAGAACTCCCACCGAACCGGGATGAGTGTCAAGCTAACTTTTAAAAGTAAAAGGTGAAGACATGTGAGTTGTGACGGTTATTTGTAAAACCTTTGGATAGAATGTAAGAAAGCAAAGTAATAAAAATGGGGTACCCATAAAAATACAAAAAAATATAATTATATATACTTTTATTCATATCATCATCAACCCATATACGTCCCACTGCTGGGCACGGACCTCCTCTACCATTGAAAGGGTTTAAGCCTTAGTCCATTTTTTCCTCATATATTATGCGTAAATTGATTGAAAAGATTGACTTTTAGATAGCAGCGTTACACAGATGAATCGAATCTGCGACATCACGATTTATGATCCAGGCAGGTCAATAAACTAGACAGCGTAAAAACAAATTAAGTCTTCATAGAAATACCTGTCTCTCTTCAACTTATGCGTTATGCAGGTACGTCCAACTTAATAATACAAACTTCGTTAAACTCAGTTCAGCAACTACGGTAGTTTATTTTAATTAAATTCTTTGTAAGTTTTACCTTTAATAAAATTGTTAGAAGTTTTTGTATGATAATAAATTCACAGGTATAGCAGTGATAGTTTCGGTTTTAGGTGCGCAGTCAAAAATCGCGGTTGCGGGTTCAAACCCCAGTCACACACGTCGACTTTTCGTACGTGTGTATTCGCAATGAATTATCATTTGATTTAACGGTAAATGAAAACATAATGATGAGACCTGCACACCTAAAAATTCTTAAGAATTTCTTAGGTGTGTAGTCCGCCAACCCGCACTAGGCCATCATGGCGGACTAATGCCTAAACCCTCTCAATCGCAGAGAAAACACATGCACAATAGAGGGACGTATATCTGTCTAATAATATTAATAAATAAATGCAAAACTGTTTAGTACGAGAACTTTTTATAATTGCAATTTGAAGCTCTGTAACTGCAGTTTAAATAGCGTGGGATATACAGTCGATTACGATCAAAGGGTTACAGATTCAGTTCCCGGGGCCAAAGTGTTATTGGCTGTTATGGTGGGAACTTTCTAAATAGCAGCCCGGAACTGAAATAGTTCCGTTAAATGGATATTGAGTAGATTAAGTAGGACTTCCTATTAAGTCAAATTTAGGTGTCGAGATGCACCTATATTAATTTACTACTTCTAAAATAACATATCTGCGAATATTATGATTGATGTTTTTAACACTATTTGTTAAAATTACTTTTTTGTTGAAAATGAAGAAAAGTCTTAAAATTAATCGTTAATTGAATCCGTGATAGTTTTTAGCATTTTTTTTTTAGGACAAGGACATTAGTACGAGTGATAGGTGCACCCTTTCCTACCCATTCGAGGAATATAGGCGTGAGGTTACGTACATATCAATATAAAATTAATTTGTTCTATAATAATTAAAAACTAATATTTTCAATGAAATTAACGATTTTACAGATGAATATTTATGTATTTAAATGAATACCTTGTTTAATAAAAAGTACCCTGAAAAGAACTAAAACTGGAAAGAAAATTTCCTAAAAAAGAAAACCAGTTTTAAAAAGAATTAATTGCAAAACACTATAACCAATAAAAATACAATAATACAACATTCTAAATACTACCAGTTAATCAATTTAAATTTAAACATTACCATACAACTGCGCAAAACATTCTACACAGACAAACAAACCTTTTTACAGTCGTTGAAGCAAAACTAGACTACTTTTTTATTATACTCTACGTTCATCTCATAGTAATTATCTTCAAAGCTTAGCTCACTCACCTTCCGATGTCGAGCGCACTTCCCGCCCAGTATGCGTCGTCACAGGGATAAATACGCACAGTTTGTAGACAAAGGATCTTTTCGGTTGCCCAGCATCCTGAATTTTACGCATGCGCTGAAAACTTGCAGCCTTTCCCTAACAATTTGTTTACGAATGGGAAAAAGCAAGGCGAGTTTCGCGTGAGTTTAGGTCGACATGTTTTGCTATAATTGGTTGACTACAATGAAATCTCGATAATTTTAGAGAATAGAAAATTCACTGACAATTATTTGTAAATTGGTAAATATTAAAGAGGTATGGCTTTGAGGTATAAGCCCGGTCGATAATTACTCAATACCCACTAGAGCAAAACGTAGTCACCCAAGTGACATTGGAAACTGTACAATTTCTTTATATTTAAAAATTATAATAAGTCAATAGACTATCTTAATAAACTGTTGTTATACAATTTATCACTTAAAACACTACAGTAAATATTTTGAATTAAGCAAATGTATTATTAAATTTGAGTTAAACGATAAAGCCAAAGTATTAAAAAAGTGTATTTGAAACAAATTCGCGAAGAAATAAAATACTTAATAAAAAAAATATAGATACATATTAGACAATTTATTTTATTTTAGTAAATATTTAAACTTATTTTTGTCGCGAATTTACTCCTTTAATTATTATTATTTTTTAACAAAAATTATGCCTAAATATTCCGATCGAAAATCTATGGTATTTATCCACAGAGCTTTCAAATTCAGAAACGTCATTTACAAACATATTTCATCATATCAAACCAATGTATACCCTAATTCTTAGCATGAAGGTTTAATATTCACTAACAGTAGGCGAAATAATTTACATTACAGTGTTAAATTAAGAGTATTCAAGGTAATATAAGCTTTATAGGGGAAGTTTAAAGTTTAAAATTAAACGCTTTAGTTACAATCAAAACAATGTTTTTCATTTGATGCAATCCCCGAATAACTTAATTTTGTTTATGGTCAAAAATGCTTTATTTTGAAATACCTTAAAAATTCTATGTTGCTTGCAGACTTTCATTTAAGAAACGTTGTTAGCTAGCTTTTGTACAGTTTCTTGTTAAAGTTTTCACAGGTGTATTCAGGATTTTTTTGTTTTTGATAATCACAATATAAAAAACTGAAGTTATATTTTATGTCTTAGAAGCCGTTTAATAGTGCGTTTATACTGTAAATTTATTTTACGTGAAAACTATTAATATTCACGTATTTGTCATCATGCATCATAAAATGAATGCACGTTTCATTAGTTAATCTTTCGTCCTACGTAATAGGGGCGAGCCTATTTTAACATGTTAAAAAAACTATAAGAGAACTTTAATGACGATTCAACAGTACTTGTAAAAGTCTATTTGAATAAAGATGATTGGACTTTGATTTACACTGTCAAGAATTTCTTTAAAAAATATCAACTTCTATATCTGTAAATGCAAAAGGAGATTCGCCTTATGAAAAAAACACCTCTACCCACCATTTGCAGACGTTAATGCAATAAAAAACCAGTTGGAATTTATAAACAAGGTTTAGTTTTAGTATCGCAGACGTTAAATGGAAGTAAACAAAACCTAAATGCAAATTTTAATGCGTTTGAAACAATGCAGGCGGCATTAGCTCCCTTCATAAATGTGTTCAACCCTAGTTCAACGTCCTCGGCATGTTTAAAGGGTTTAATAATCCTCTATATCTAGAAATAAGTACGAGCAGAAATGAATTCAAATGGAATTTTACACTGTTTTATTTTTAACTTGCATAACTTTAAAGTTTTTGATAACTTTTTTTATAACATCGTTCCCAACTTTTATATTCAATACTATTTTTCTAGGTAATCTAAAGGAGATCGTTAATAGCGTTAAAAATATATAAGGACTCATTTTATTGTCTAAAAAGGTACTGCAGAAGTATTTAATGTGATTTATACGCCACACAGAATTCAACTGAACCCCAACTTCACTACATAGTATAAAACAAAGTAGCTTTCTCTGTCCCTTTGTATGCTTAAATCTTTGAAACTACGCAACGGATTTTGATGCGATTTTTTTAATAGATAGAGTGATTGAAGAGGAAGGTTTATATGTATGATAACATCCATTAAATATCAGCATTGCACCCGTGCGAAGCCGGGGCGGGTCGCTAGTTGATAATAATGAACAGTCAACTTTACTTTTTAAAATAGAAAAGGTTTTGCGGTACCTCCTTTATCACTTGTTGAAAATTTCATGATGTCTGGCTGTGTGGAAAAGACCGCATAATGCGAAAAGAATGACTGTTTTCTGTAGTACAATAAATTGTGTCTATCTTTAAAAGGTTTGTGTGTAAGGAAGAATGGTTTGGTTCTCACGCCTTCCAACTTTGATTTCTAGTCCTTTTCTTCGCGTTCTTCAAATTATATTCTGCCCCACTCTAACTTCCTTACTTCCCAAATATCAACTCCCTCACCTCTGATCTCAATAATACGTTTAGTATTCCAACCGTGTCTTGGACACAGAATTGAAAATTATCATATAATATGTCGACATATTAAAATGCGTGTATAGAAATGCGCCCTTGCCAACATCTTTGTCAATAGAACGGTGAATGTGTACCAAGTTTTTATTTAACGGCCCAAAAATAACGATTATCTTCCAACCATTTATATTGGTTTTATTAAGTATGCATGATGATTAGAATATAAAAGTAAATAAAAAAGTAACAAATTTATCTTGTTTATTTTTAATTTTACTTAGAGTACATAGAGTCATCATTATTTTAAGGCTATAATTCTTATAGCCACCATGTAGAAGATATCTCTATTATCTTAATTCTGCCGTAAAAACGCATACATTTATGGTTCTCAACTTGTAAGAGTTTTGGGAAAATAAACTATTTAAAAAAAGAAAGACAAAAACACAGACGTACATCGAATAATAAGTGATACCAGTTCAATAATTATTCAGTTTGAACACATCGAAGTCTATCAAGCTATATCGATCCCGTGACCTAATTTCGCAAGGCTCGTGTTGGCCGCAACAGGGGCGCCACCTCAACGATCAACGGGGAATTTGCGTATTAAAAATTTTGCCATAAATGTTGTAAATCATAAAGCATCTGTCGATCTGAAATTGTAAAAATTAACTAAATACAAGGAGAGATACCAATAAATGCTAATCCTTGAACATTAGATAAGAATATTTATGAATAATAATTTCTTTAATATATTTTTTATTATCAGAAGCATGAAGCGGATGGTCATTAGTAAATTTGAAATTATAGATGTACACAAAATTTTTAAAATAAATATAAATCTAAAATCATCATCATCTTGTATTGTTCCTAAGTTTTTTGGGGTCGGCGCAGTATGTTATATTCTTCCACACATCCTTATGTGTAAAACATACAAATCTTCTTTCTCATCTTCAGTCTCGTACTCCATCCATTTTCTCTTCTTTCATCCATCGATAAAGAGCAGAAGCATAGCGTGATCATAATTTGAGTAAATTTGGAATCGTAAAAAAAACACATTTTTTTTCATAATACTAATAAGATTGATACAATACACGCTACTATCCGAACGTGGCTTTTAAATACTAATAAGATTGATACAAACTACGGTACTAACACGTGAAGATGTGTGATGGTTTGGCGGTGGTGTGTGGCGGGCGTCGGCGTGCGTCCCACGGGAGCGCGCCGCGTCCGGCGGCAGCGCGGATGTCACGGCGTCCGGGGGAGTGCGCGCGATCATAAGCTACGGATACGTCCGCAGATATACCGAATTATGTTTTAATAATATGTTACTTCGAATAAAACCTTATTTCACATGATAATAAAAAAGTAAGAAAAGTAGATCGGTATGTATACGCACCAAAAGATGATTTTGACATATATATACATACGTATATAACCTCATAATAGCAGTGATGGCCTCGAGGATTGAGCGCGCGGTCGAGAATCTCGCCGGTCGCGGGTTCGAACCCCAGGCACACACCTCTGACTTTTCGAAGTTATGTGTGTATTCACATTGAATTATCACTTGCTTTAACGGTGAAGGAAAACATCGTGGTGAAACCTGCACACCTAAGAGTTCTTAGGAATTTCTTAGGTGTGTAGTCCGCCAACCCGCACTTGGCCAGCGTGGTGGACTATGGCCAAAAAACCCTCTTAACGGTAGAGGAGACCCGTGCTCAGCAGTGGGTGTATATGGGTTGATGAAGAAAAAGATATAACCTCATGCCTATATTCCCCTAAGGGGTAGGCAGAGATGCATTTCTGCAACCACATTTCGCTAGGTATGTATCAGTTCCACGTAATAGGGGGCGAGCCTATTGAATTTCACAATTTGTATGTTTGTAGGATCCACATGACTGTACTAGTTTCTTGTGTAATTCATAATTTTATGATATTCATAAACCACACGCATGACCCATGATTTTAATATTTTTAAGGTTACACTATTGTGCACCTGTTTATTTATTTGCATAATTTGATATTTACGGTTACATCTTAAAAGAATATTCAAAAGTGCATTCCTACACCTATCCAATTTGCTTTAGTAAGGCACTTTCAGTCCGTGCTAAAAATTCCATTAAAAGAAAAAAAACAATTTGCCAAACCGAAAACTGAACCTGGGATCCCACAAAGCACAAAGCAGGTTTATAACGGAAGCCCGATCACAAGTAATCATTTTACTTATTTAAAAAAACTAAGTCTTGTATTAGATTTATCTCAAGACATATCCCTGTATCAAACACCACGTGCGGCCAGCGTGCGTAAAATACAGTCACACCTCGCGCGAAATGGGAAGCAATTACTGACACAAATGTTAAGCCAATGACTCCCAACCAGCCCTAGGATACGTCCTAGCTGTGACGTCACAAGCCCATCGCACTACCAATAATATTGAAAAAAAATTACGTTTTCCATAAATTTGCCTACATTCAATGGTTGTATGGAAAACGATAATTTTTTTATTTTTTGTCGAGATTTTTTTAACGCCAATGGGTTAGTGATCACCATGGCTATTACCTGCCTAAGTTTCCGATCACGGTCTGAATACACCCTGTATACAGTAAAAGTACCGTAACCGAAGACTAAGACAGGTAATAGGAATAATTAGAAACACATTAGCCTAATTATCAATAAATAAATTTTATAAATAAATACACCCAACAGTCACACACATAGTCCTGACCCCACACTAAGATACGAGTCTTGTGTCGTGGGTATCAGAAACTATGAGAGACTTTTTCGGTCTCACAAACACCCAGACCCGAAACAAATATTTGTGGATCACACAAACATTTGTCTCGGTGCGGAGATCGAACCCGCGGCCGCTCGTTTCGCAAGCTGGTGTCTAGCCAACTGCGCCACGGGGCTGTCATGTTATCTACATATTCTTAATTTTAATTAGAGCAAAACATTCATGTTCTACTTCATCTCTTGAATTTTGTTCTCGGGACAAAAACGACTCCATACGTCTCAGACTTTTGAGATTTCTATGTACTGAAATTCATCAAAATCTGTCCAGCGATTGACTTGAGAACGAAGTAGACTATAAAAACTTTAAAATTAATGAAGAAATTCAGGTGTTTTTTTATTAAAATGAGAACAAGATTTGAATATAATTATCGTAATGTTTCAACAAGCTGATATAAATGCACATACATTACTTGATTATAG
Organism: Cephonodes hylas; assembly: GCA_030295005.1. Lineage (NCBI taxonomy): Eukaryota > Metazoa > Arthropoda > Insecta > Lepidoptera > Sphingidae > Cephonodes > Cephonodes hylas. Next base: position 7,269,459 of record AP025384.1, on the reverse strand, counting down.
ACAGTTTAAATACATTTTTAGAACAGTTGTGAAGAATAATTATTGCATTTAAGACGTTTTCCACAATTGACACAATGAAAGGAAAATATTTTGTAAGTACATTTTAAAAAAATCCTTAGTAAGTAATGTACAAAAATACTTTTTTTTCTGCGAGGGTGCCTAGAAATTTACATACCTCTAACACCTGTATTTCCTGAAGTGAAAAGTGCATTTCTCCACCGATCTTGGCCAGGTAAGTATTTACCACTAAAGGGGCCCATTGCTGTTAAATGGGCTTATTTCCAGAATTCCTGGTAATGTTGAAAACTTCCTGATAGACCCAATAACATTTCGTCCTAGATCGTACCTACAGAATAATTATGTACTTAAGCGGCAAATAAAGAGTTTTTTTAACCTTTACGTCTCTTACTTGAAAAATCTATGTCAGATTGATTTAAAGAAGTTAAGCCTAAGAGCTTTAGAAATTTTCTTAATATAAAAAATAGATATCAGATTCTTTAATCCTATATACTATAAATTAGTAACTTATAAGACCAGGCTCCACAAGATCAGCAAATCTTTTAAGGGTTACTGTATACACTTCTACAATAAAGTCCCTAGTCATATTAAGGCTTTGAAGTATCATACATTTAAAGAAACAACTATGTAACAAAGCCTACTATACAATATCAGAATATATGGAGGATAACGAAGCCTGGGCATAATTAAAATGTTACTGTAATCCCAGGTTTGGCTGAGTTTACTTTAATGGACATGGCTGTACGTACTTAATTATTGTTTTAGTAATCTGTAAGCAATTAGGTATGTCATGCTCGCTGAAACGTCTGTGCTTACGGCGGCGTCGTGTGCCGGGTCGGTCACTTCCCTATGAAATGGTTGAGGAGGCCGATGGCTGGCACATGCGTCATACTCGTGAACGGGTGCTGTTTGTGTGGACTGGTCTGCCTAATTTGCTTATTTCTACTCATGAAATTTTAACTCGGGTAGATGACAGTCTCTCCATTTAAGATGACTATGCTGTTCTAATATGTAACACAAAATTCTGATATTGTATCAATGAGCTGCTCGAATTCGGGAAATTAAGTCCCTGTAACAATATTGTAAGCTATCTCTTGATTGGAAAAGAGCAACACTAGAGTTTCTTGCCCGTTCTTCTCTAGTGATGACTGCCTTCCGAACAGGGTGGTAAAATTTGAAATGACTGAATCTAAGTGATGTATTTGACATTTTATGGATTCAATAAATATTATTTCATTTCATTATAAATCAACAATACTCCCTCGTGGTTTCGTGGTACCAGTATTTGCCGTACGATCTAGAGGAAAATGTGCCCGAAAAACGGCAAAAGGCTCGGCCCCTATAACGTGGGACTGATACATACTGGCGAAATGTGGGTGTAGAAATGCTTCTCCGCCTAGCCTTTCGGGGAATATAGACGTGAGGTTATTTATGTATGTAAAATCAACTCTGATAATGGAATCCACAATATCTTCAATAATACTTTAGTCTTAGATTTAATTCACTTTTTCCAGTTGCTGATGATGGTGATAATGACGACATACATGGTGACCACGGCAGCTCCGCAGGGCAGCCCCGATGACGTAGTGGTGGTAGTAGAAGTGGTGGAAAACAACGCAGAACAGTTCAAGGTTCTAATCACGCCGTTAGTTACTGCATTAAACACGGATTTGTCGGCTGATTGATTGATTCATGATTAAATTCTTTTATAAGTCAAAAATTATTTACTTAAGTGTTTTTATTTGTGACCTCACCTGGTAATTAAATACATGGGTATTTTAAGCCCAAAAGCGTTATTAATAGGGTAATGTCTAGTTAGCAATTGTTTATTGTGGGATCAGGATATTATCACATATGTTTTAAATGGCTTGAAAAAAAAGTAAGGCTTAAAGATAATTATTCGGAAATTTGTAAGTCTTTTGGACTTCCATGCAAGTATAGTTTTTTTTCTATAAATGAAGTAGAATATGGCGCGTAAGCAGACTGTACCATTGACTTTCCAGTGCCACGTAACATTGAGTGAATATATTGATGTTTCGACAGTTTTTGTGCAGCTTCTAGGAATTTTGTAATTACAATAGAAATACCGTAATGGGAGCATCCTATAAACGGGAATCGTACCTAGGTCTCATGATGGCCCGGCATATATTCCGCAAAACAGCGAGGCATTGAAATAAAACAAATATATTTTGGAAATAATTTATTTCTGCTATCGATTTGAAAATTACATTTTCTGGTAACCTTCTGAAAATCAACGATAGTTAATTCATATACATATGGTAAGGTATAGTTTCGCCGATATTTTCCGGAACAACATGAAATGGCTACCGTAAGAAAATACGCCAAGTTGACGCCATATCGGTAGTCGCAAGTTCAAACCCGGAACTCATTTTCGAATTACCGGAGTAATGTGTAGTCGCAAATGCAACACACAGAAATATATGGAAACCTTTGCAAAACTGTTCAAAAAACATTTCTCCAAACCCATGATCGTTGCACAACATTTCCGTTTATGCGTAACTTTGTAACTTTGTATTATAATAAAATGCCACAGTGTGGTTGAAAAATGGAAGAATAGGAATGAACAATTATATTTTGTTTAATACCATATCTTCGATACGTTAAAAGGAGGCCACCATAACTTGATTTTAACAAGAAATCACTAAACTCTCTTCAAATTACCCTAGAAGTACATCCTTTCCAATAAAAGAATAATAATCAAAATCGGTTGGGATGACTTGGATTAATTTGTCCATTTAATGCGCGCATATTTAATGAACATTTAAAACTTACATGTCAAAAATAGGATCACATGTGAAGAGCCAAGAATCAGTCTTCAGCGATCGAAGAAATCGATCCATTCAGCCGAAAGTTCTGAGGTAACAAACATTAGGAAAAATACTGACGAATAAAAACCTCCATATTCTTGAAATTAATGTTTCAAAATTCTTCACCTAACGTCAAGTAGTACTTACCGAATACCGAGATGATGCCATATCTGTGTCATATACTTTCATAATAATAAAGTCGTCAGAAGACAGACACAGACAGAAATACATTTTCTCTGTATTTGCCTTTTAAATATTTTTTTCAAAGAAAGCTTCATATGCCATCTCATATAAATAGTAATATTTTAAAGAGTAAAAGATTTTTGTATGTTTGTTATGAATAAAGTCAAATCCACCGTAACCACGAATTATCCGACTATGGTATATTTTATTAATGCAATATTTCGGCAGAATCAACTAAGAATGATAAATTCCTTAGCAATAAGTCGACCCACTTACAATCAGATAAAAATTCTACAGAAATTACGTATGTACCCACGAATCTCTTGACTACACGTAGTAACCAAGGGATCATACCAAGTATAGAAACACAGAATGTAGGAGACTAGAACTTGCATATTGTCACTGTGTAAAATTTTTTCTTATAACAAAGTTACATTCTTGTACTCTCTCTTATTATTTAATACGTTTAAAAAGTGTAAGAATAAAACCGAACAATCAACATTAGGTTTAACTTTAAAAGTACTTTAAAAGTTGTCCCACCATAGACTTATGACTAAAAACGGTTTAAATTCAAAAAATTAATAACATATACATTATAAATTTTTGGCCGATCATTAATGGATTTTTGTATGTTTGTAACGAATAAAGTCAAAACCCCACCGCAATAATTTTTATTTACTGTTTAGTAGCTCAAAAGGGAAAACCCGGAACACTTATAGAATCGCATCGTGCGTCCGACACAGTCAATTGTCACCAAAATCAGGAAATTGTTCAATACTTGTGAGTTTTAGTATGTTACGTAAAACACATTACCTTACCCAGGAATCGTATCCAGGACCTCGATCACACAACATATTCTTGTGCTGCGGTAACAGCGGGAAAACAGTCATGTGTTGAAAGGGTGAAGCAAGAAATAGTATTAGATCGTTGCCTACACTTATTTGGAATTACAAATGACGATGTAAATATTTAAGTTATAGCCAATGTCCATTAAAACTTCAAAGATCAAAACTGAACTCAATTTAAAAAATGCAAAAATCAGTTTTAACAGCAACTCTATACTAACAAGTAGAAATTCAAAAATTCCCACAACCGAGAAACATGATTTGTGTCAGCGAGTATGTAACAGCACAAGGAAGGATTGGGAAAAATATGTGACTTCACAGAAATAGCCCAAAACCTGTTTGCTCCAAATGAAACATTTTCGCACTTCATTATTCCATTCATCGTAGTATATAAAGAGGAGTGGTTTGCATTATTGCATTTTTGTAATCTTGTAAGGAGTAAAGTCACCATCGGTCATAAACTGCTTGACCAATATGAATGATTTTCATACAGAATTAGGCCCTAAGAATTATGGAAGGGATCTTTTTATCCTGGAAAATTCAATGTTTCATTCCAATGGAATTTGTCAGACGACAAGTTATTGGAAATCATGCGATGACAGGTGCCATAATTGGCACATACTACACTTTTAGTCATTAGTGGTACTTAAGGCTTAAAGAGTAGCTGAAAAAGCTAGTCATATGTAAAAGAATATTTATTTTTCATCTCTCCGATCAAAAACGTCTACACTGGGACGAACGAGGGAAGAACTTTACAAAGAAACATGACTTCGTTTACTTAAACCTTCTAGCGACACTATCACATAGTTCACAATTGTTTTTAAAAGATGGCGGGGATATGGAAACGATCTCTTTAATAATAAAATCAAGACCGCCTATTCAAAATTCTCCAACAAAACACTAAAGTGATGATTGAATAGTCATGTGTATTGTATAGTTTGAATCGATAAAAAAAATGGGCCTCCGGCAATCCCACTCCGAACGAAAAGCAGTAATATTGCTTGAGGTCGGTTTTCTGTGGAATGAGAGGTTATGGGCCCAGAGCCCCAGATTGGCAATAGTTTAGCTAGGGACAGTTGTAATTTTTAGTTTTAGCTCAGCTTTTAGCATAGGGGGCGAGTGATAATTCGAAATCATTATGTCGACGAATAACTTGGTGAAAGTACCGAAGCTAAAGGGGCGGGAAAATTACACGGAGTGGTATTTCGCCGCGGAGAATTTCCTGATCCTGGAGAACATGGAGCATTGTATTAAACCTGTTGTTGCCAGGAAGGTTACAGAAGCCGCTGATGATGCGAAGACCAAAGGTAAATTAATTCTCATGATCGACTCGAGCTTTTACGGGCACATAGAGAATGTTAACACGTCGTTGGAACTGTGGAATAAGCTGAGAGCTAATTCAATGATTCCGGTTTTACTAGACGCATCAGTTTATTGAGAAATCTTATCTCGATTCGTCTCCAAAATTGCAATTCTATGACATGTTATGTGAGACAGTTAGTGGAGACTGGACCAAAGCTAAGCGGAACAGGATTTCAAATCAGCGATGAGTGGATCGGCTGATAATTGTTAGCTGGTTTAACGGAAAAATATACGCCGATGATAATGGCGATTGAACATTGGGGGATTGCCATCACCACTGACGCTTTTAAGTCAAAGATAATGGATTTAGACGAAAACCATGATGGCGGCGATGCTAGCGGGGCATTTCCAATTTTTAGAAAAATACAAGGTTGCCAGCATTGGTCACGGCGGACTAAAGACAGCGGACATTCGCAAACGTCAAAGTCAAATAAAGTACCGTGGTGTTATAAATGAAAACAAACCGGGCACTATCGTAATCAATGTACTGTTGACAGGATTCCTTAAATACCAAATCGAATGAACGTAAACCAACAAACGCGTTCAATGCCGTCTTTCTAAATGGCAGTTTCTCGAAAGATGATTGGGAGCGAGCGCCCACCTAACCTCAAACGAAAATTGGATAAAGAATGTCACGACTGAACATACTATAAAAGAAATAGTTATTGCAAATGAAGAAAAACTTAGCGTGAAGTGCAAATTGCGACTGTTACTGACGACAGTGAAAATGACGTGATTGACAAAGGAGTGTTGTGTGTGCCGAAGTTAACCACAAACTTACTGTCTGTCAGTCAGTTGGTTCGAAACGGTAACAGAGTAGTGTTTACCAATAGATGCGACATTTTTAATAGAAACGATCAGTCGGTCGCCGTGGCATCATTACCAAATGGTGTCTACAAATTAAGAACTCCTGTGAACACCCTGGCTTTAACATTTATATCTGCAGATACATCGCAGATTATTCCATGTAAACAGCATGAACTTAAACAAGATGCCTGATGCTGTGAGTGGAATGGAACTCAGAATCCCATAGTTCACAATTGTTGTCAAAAGATGGTGCTGATATAGAAACGATCTCTTTTACAATAAAATCAAGATGGCCAATTCAAGATTCTCCAACAAAAGACGATCGTCCAGTGATCACTCGACAGTCATGTGTATTGTATGAATAAAATAAAAAAACTAATTAAAAAAAATGGGCCTCCGGCAATCCCACTCCGACCGAAAAGCAGTAACATTGCTTGACGTGGCTATTGTGTGGGACAGTGGTACTACCCCGGTCGAGCCGGCCCATTCGTACCGCAATAATACGGTGTGGCTCTACCACTTTAAACACTCAACAGTCACATACAGGTGAATACATATTCAGATCGTGATCGAAAACTATACAGGCGGTTTCTATTCATTAGCGACTATTCAAAGCGGTTACAAATATGTCAACAATGGGTCTCCGGCAATGATTTTTTGTTTCGGATTTGAACTCACGACTTAATGCGACTATCATTATTTTACCATGATGATTGTTAAAATTTAAAATATACACTAGATACAAACCTAAAACTGTCAATATTAAAATAATAAACATATTTAAGTGTTAACCAAAAATAAACCTAATGCACTTGTGAAAAAGTACAAGACTATTTATTCCGATTGTTTAATTATTTTTATGACAGTTTTAAAATGGTATTCAGTCATCATGTATGGTATCATGGTCATTCGATTATAATATTTCTTAGTTTTTGTAAGAAATTTGTTTAAACTGTAATCTAGAACTTTCGATTTTTATGTCCACAGTAATATAAATAAAAAAATATATATATATAATGTTATGCTTATTTTGTCAAATTTTGAATATACAATTTTTGTTTTTTCGTCTATCAGACTGACTTGAGAAATAGCTATTACAAAAAAAAAAACAAATTTAACAATTCAATTATCCTCTTAATCCTTTAAGGCATTGATTCCTAACCTGTGGTCCGCGGAGTCCTGGGGGTCCGCGAGTATATGTATGGGGGTCCGCGAGTATATGTATGGGGGTCCGCGGTGTAATCTCTGGATCATACATAAATGCTAATGTCTCGTAATCGCTACGCTTACTTAACAATTTTTTTATTAAAGGGGTCCGTGAAAACTGTCCCTAATTTCCTAGGGGTCCGTGGCTGAAGAAGGTTAGGAAACGCTGCTTTAAGTGGTAGTTAGGGCATATACTATACTTTTAGTCTGTATGGAAGACCAGCTTAGGCCATACAGCCATACTCTGTGCTTCCGAGTTTTTCTTCACAAGAAAATTTAGTAACCCCCATGGAATCAAATTCATGACGATCAGCATACACTCATAAATCAAAACAATCGATTAGACATTATCAAACCACCATTCCAATGGCTTTTTCCACTATTTTGGCTCGTTTGGGCGTCTATTTATTTTGACCCCTAATTTTCTTCCCCAAAGCGTTTGGGCGTCCATTTATTTTAGCCATTATTTCTTCCCCAAAGCGTTTGGGCGTCCATTTAATTTGACTATTTCTTCCCCAATGCCTTTGGGCGTCCATCTCTGGTGAGTTTCAGATGAATGAGTCTCATGTGAGTGTTGAGTATCCCAGATTGGGTGAATTGCGCCGGGCACTTGCTGCATTGGTACGGCCTCTCGCCAGTGTGGGTTCGAACGTGGGTTTTTAATATGTGGTTTCTCTGAAAACCAAAAAAAAATTGAGTGTAAGAGTTGTATGTCTTCTGTATGTCACCATTAAAATAATTAATCAAAATAATTTTTATCATCTATATACATAATTTTGAATTCACACTAGGATACAAATCAAACCATGAGAGATTTCTCGCTTTCACAGACACCCGGACACGGATCACACAAACATTTGTCTCGTTGCGGGGATTAAACCTGACACCTCTTATTTAGCAAGCTGGTGTCTAGCCAACTGCGCCACGGAGGTATGAAAAACATAAGTATACGCTATAAAGAAAGCTTGTGTGTTCTTCCTACTTTAACAAAAGCGTTTTGGGTGAGCGAACCTTTCCAACGTAATTACTGGGCATAGACATTATTGTAAAATGTATGTGTAATGTACCTTCAATTCCCTCAATTTTGTCAGACACTCGACGTTTGTGTGTAAAATTCATTAATTAATTTAGTAAAATCGACCTATGCATCGAATAAAGTTGTATGTGCTTTTGCACAACTTCTTTTTCTCAGCGATTTAAACTTAATTGGGCACAAAATTATCAGTAAATTTTTACGTTCTTCAAACAACAACAAAATGTATGATCATTATTACTTCACTAGTGCAATATATAAACAATTTTAACTCTATTTTAGACATAAAAAGTACTTTGGTGTTATAGTCATAAGTAACCTTAGTCCTTATTCGATGCATAGGTCGAAATAATGTATGACTATTGTATGTATGTATGTACTTACATCAAATACTTTGTCACACATGGAACAAGCGAATTTCATGGGTCGTTTGTGTCCTTCGTGGGCGATGCGCTTGTGTTCCGTTAGACACGATGATGTCACGTACGACTAGGGACAAATATTCATCATCATCATCGCCACCATTATCATCATTACCATATTCATTATACCGTATTCATCACCGTCGTCGCCGTAATTATTATCATCATTATTACTATCATAATCGTCATCCTCATCGTAATCATCACCATTATAATCATCATCATACGTAATAGTTAAGGTTATTACAGACACATTGAACTTTAAAAAGTCCCAATAAAATAAAAAGAACATCCTTTCCTTATCAGCACCTGCATTTAAATCTTGTGGCTGTTAGCGAAATCTGATATTTTTTGTATTTTTTTTAAGTTTGTTTGTAATCACCATAACAATTTTCAGTCTTAGTTTACGATAACGGCGTTTTTACATCCTTAATACAATACTTCTAAAACGTCATCGAACATGCTTACCTTATCACAGCTGTCACATTTATAAGGCCTCAAGTTCAAATGGACCCTGTTAGTATGTCTCTCTAGGTCCCTTCGTATCGCAAACCTTTTGTTGCAGTGTAGGCAAGGCAATCTGGCAAAAAAAAAAAAAAAAAATATGGTTGCAGTATAACGAATCTCACTTAACAAAATACTTCTTTCTTCATCAGCCCATATTCGACCCAATGATATGCACTGGCTTCCTTTACCATTGAGAGATTTAGGCTTTAGTCCACCACGCTGGCCTAGTGCGGGTTGGCGGACTGCATACCTAAGAAATCGCTAAGAACTTTTAGGTGTACAGGTTTCATCACGATGTTTTCCTATACCGTTAATGCAAGTGAATTAATGAAACATACAGCCAAGGATTTTTTTATTATGTATAATCTGCTTGGTAGGATTCATATTCATAAGTTCGAATTATATCGGAAAAGAGTCAGAATTAACGGTATGAAATATTACTTAATAATTACCTAAAAAATAATCTTCTTCTTCTTCTTCTTCATCAACCTATATACGCCCACTGCTGAGCACGGGTCTCCTCTACCATTGAGAGGGTTTAGGCCATAGTCCACCACGCTGGCCTAGTGCGGGTTGGCGGACTACACACCTAAGAAATTCCTAAGAACTTTTAGGTGTGCAGGTTTCATCACGATGTTTTCCTTCATCGTTAAAGCAAGTGATAATTCAATTTGAATACACACATAACTTCGAAAAGTCAGAGGTGTGTGCCTGGGGTTCGAACCCGCGACCGCCGAGATTTTCGACCGCGCGCCTAAACCTCGAGGCCATCACTGCTAAAAAATAATGATATCTTTTAATTAATTAAGTATAGAAGATAAAAATTGAAACTTACGGCAAGTCTATGTAATTAATATGTGGCCGAGCAGTCTTCAAGTGTTGTTTTAACGTTGAATCCGATTTAAAACTTCTGAAAGTCAATAAAAAAACCTCATTAGTTATCACATCTCCCAATAGTATGTATTTTCCGAACAATGGTAATGCTTATCTATTGATATAAAAATTATTTTTTATCTATATTTCCTTTATATATCGTAAAACATGAATTAGCAGCACAGAGTCTGGATATGTCTCCGAAAAATGGTAAAAGGCTTGCCCCCTATTACGCGGGACTGTTACATAACCGGCGAAATGTACCTCTAAAGGGATAGCCCTTCGGGGAATGCAGGCGTGACATTATATTTATGTGTTATTAAGCTGTTCTACGAGACAATTGTATACCAAGCGGAAATTCAAAGTCAAGCTATTTCAAGGTCAAGGTAACTAATTTCAAGGTCAAGGTCGCCAGACATTCAAGGTCAAGGTCACCAAAGTTCAAGGTCAAAGTCGCCAAAAATTCAAGGTGGACTCACTTGTCGCACTCGACGCAGTAGTAGTTCCTGTTGTGCGAGTGTTTGGTGGTGTGGCTCCGGAGCTGCGAGGGCGACACGAACGCCATGCCGCACTCGTGGCACACGCACCGCTTGCACTTCTCCACCGCTGACACTTTCTTCGGATGCCGCCTGCGTTGCAAATATTGATTATACAGCATCAGCATCATCTCCGCTCCACTTAGTTTTTTATCGTAACTTATTTTTAAATGGGTATCAATAAAGTGTTATCCATCCATCATCATCATCATCATCATCCGCCAATTGAGGTCCCCTGCTGAACATAGGCCTCCCCTAATGACCGCCACCGGGATCAGTCGGAAGCCGCATGCAGCCAGCAATTATACAGCAGAGGTCTCTTAGTTTCGTTCGGGGTCCGTTATAAGAAATTAAATGACCAAAGTGGCACATTTTATTTATAAGAAAAAATATTTATTAAACATATATAAATAAATAAATACACCCAACAGTCACACACGTATTCCTGACCCCACATTAAGATACGAGTCTTGTGTCGTGGGTATCAGAAACTACGAAAGACTTTTCGGTCTCACAAACACCCAGACCTGAAAGAAATATTTGTGGATCACACAAACATTTGTTTCGGTGCGGGGATCGAACCCATGGCCTCTTGTTTCGCAAGCTGGTGTTAAGCCAACTACGCTGGCAGTTTTGCCGGAATACCATTAGGTTCGGTTATAATTTTGGCTTATTCGTCCCAATATACATACTTATGAATATGTTACAGTGTGGGATTTAATACCATTCGCACTAGGCCAGCGTGGTGGACTGTGGCCTAAGACCTCTCAATGGTAGAGGAAACCCGTGCCCAGCAGTGGGACGTATATGGGTTGATGACGTGGGATTTAATTGACGAATCCTACCTCATCATATGCGCTTTCAGCACTTCTTTGCTGGCGTAACTCTTGTTGCAGTACGCGCAAATGACTCGCTCCTTAGTTCTGTGCGAGTACCATATGTGTTTCCTCAGGGATACTTGACGTCTGTGGGATAAAATATGGATTATTAGCAGACTTCAAAAAAGGTTATTAATTCGTCTGTATTTTTTTTCTGTTTGTTACCTCAGAACAAATGATTTCTTCAACCCATATACGCCCACTGCTGAGCACGGGTCTCCTCTACCATTGAGAGGGTACAAATGACTGGGTGGACCGATTTTGATGAATCTTTTTTATTTGAAAGCTGATGCTTCCAGATTGGAGATTTTAATTTGGTCTAGTTGTGACCATGGGTTTCATGATAAAACCATATTAAATTTGATTACTTATTATGGCTTTTATTAGCTTTATACGTAAGTACTGTGTAGCGGAATCTTTGAACATGATTTTCATGACCACCTTCAGAAAATCGGATTAACTTGAAATTTTGCATACACATATTTTTACAACAAAATACGTGTTTTTACACTTTTTTTAATTTAAATATTTTAAAATTTATTTAAAGCAGTGATGGCCTCGAGGAAGCAGTGATGGCCTCGAGGTTTAGGCGCGCGGTCGAGAATCTCGGCGGTCGCGGGTTCGAACCCCAGGCACACACCTCTGACTTTTCAAAGTTATGTGTGTATTCAAATTGAATTATCACTTGCTTTAACGTCGAAGGAAAACATCGTGATGAAACCTGCACACCTAAGAGTTCTTAGGAATTTCTTGGTGTGTAGTCCGCCAACCCGCACTAGGCCAGCGTGGTAGACTATGGCCTAAACCCTCTCAATGGTAAAGGAGACCCATGCTTAGCAGTGGGCGTATATGGTTTGATGAAGAAGAAGAAGAAGAAAATTTATTTACTATTTTTTAGTTGGAATTTCTATAAAAGCGTGTTTTTAGCTTTATTACCATTACCGGTATGACATTATTTATCCTGGCATAATAATATGACCATAGTTTTGAATATGAGCTCTCATATAAATCTGCAAGGGGTCCTTACCCCGGAGTTGGAAAGACAATAAGATGTTGACTTATAAGCTAAACTGAATTAATATATCGCACTAGTATTACAATAGTGTTGTAACTCAAAATACATCGAAATTGACATAACACTATAATTAAACGTAAAATTTAATTCCTCACAAGTCATTAAAACTGTCATTGGAATAATGCAGAAAATGAATAAGTTATGACGTGTTAAGACATTATCCATGACAGACCGGTAGTCTAACCCTCCATCCCAATATTGTGTCATCTTTAGTTGCGACCAACAGTGATCGAAAAAGTGCATGCCGCTTGTTGCATTATTTCGAGTTCCAACGTTATTACTGGATCAGGTATGTAAAATTCATAGTTTTATTTTGAATTAATACAGTATTGTTGATTTACACTTGACATGGTTTTGTTCTTTTTTTTAGTTAATACACTATTACTGATTTACACAAGCTTTAATAAAAATAATATTTCTACTTAAGACACTATAATTGACTATACCTCATTCACGATAAGTTGATTCTTTTGGCATATCGACTAATGATGGGAAACAGAAAATATCGAGAAGTTCAAAAATATTGCGTTTTAAAATACTGCATTATGTGTGAAATTCTTTATTACTTTCGACATATAAAACATTATTTAGATAAGCGGTTGTGGGTCATAATAAGTACCTATTTAATATTTAAACAGGGTTATTTTTAGACCTCCCGCCAAATTTAAATAGGTGTTTTAGACCACGGAAGTAAACAACTTCCCCAAAGAAACACGGGTCGAAAAGTAAAAAAAAAATTCAGACCTTCTACACGAAATCGACCACGTGAGCAGTTTTCTATGGGAGGGTCGAATTATTTATCACGTTTCGACCCATGTTTCTTTGGAAAAGTTGTTTAGTTTCATGGTCTAAACAACCTATTTTAAGTTGACAGGAGGTCCAAAAATAACGCAGTATGTAAAAATTAAGGTTGAAAAATTAAATAGTTTTATCTTTAAAACAGTTTTTATTAAGAAACTGGAGCACAGCCATGATCATCATAGCGTTCAATAAAATTATCGACGTGGCAATCGATATGAACGATGTTACGTCCCTTTCCGTCCGAACGATGTAACATTATATAAACGTCAATTAGTTTCAGTATTCCTATTTTAATTTTACTTTGAAGCAATAAAGTCTCAAAATTTTCGGATAACGCTTATATCTTTAGGGACTTTTGTGTTGTATGTATTTTTTTATATTTATCAAATCATTAAAATAATAAAATAATACGTTTTTTATTTCAAAGTCATGTCTCAGAAAAATTGACATCTGCCAAAAGAATCAACTTATCGTGAATGAGGTATAAGTTAGTAATTTTTGACATAATACAGTTTTGTTGAATTATAACTTTAAATCGATTTTTTGCATGGTCTATATATTTATTAATAATAATATTTACTTTAAGTTACAGTATTACTTACAATTCGATCGAATGTGTAGCAGTTTAATGCAAATAAAGCTTATAAACTTTTTTATTTAAAAAATTAGAGTTACTTCACTCTTTGTGACAAGCATTAGGTTGGGAGGTGGGTAGGAATGTATTTAACAAAATAAATATTTATTTAATTTGCAGGTTTAGTACCTATCCATCGAGGGCCACCAGTAGAAGGCAAATGACGAACTTGGTGTGAATTCATCACCGTCATTATTGTCACAGGTGAAATAAAACGATCAAACTGCTATCCAGGTAGAAGACATTGATACTACGAAAGTGCAATCGACACTTTCGACACCGTCATCATCTACAGTTCATTCAGTACTTCAACAAATCGACGTAAACAGTTCCCCGTTTATGATTGTAATCAAAAGAAATATTACATTTCACCCATCCACTAAGACCAGAGCGACGATGTTGATTCCCATCATGATCCACATTTCGTTCCTAATTCACCAAGAAAGGAATCTAGGGTAGATTGCTAAGAGGTCAAACAACAAAATGTCCAGGTAGCTCTTTTTCTGGAAGCTCTTCTTCAAGCGGCATGGATGATAGAGTTGTGAATAATGTGAGTCCCGTTGCTGGAACCAGTGGGCTGACTACTGAATCAAATATTTCATCGGAATAGCAAAACAATAATACCTGGGGCAGGAAGAGATGGAGAGGATACATATTGCGAGACCTGGAAAATGCAGGTTAAATTGTTGTGTAAAAATAAACGAGACATCAAGACAAGATTTTGTTTGCTAAAAATTGATTAAAAACAAAATTTTAATTATAAATAGTGTAGTTTATCAAGATTAGGTAAGACTGTTTTTGTCTTGAAAGGTTTATTTTATTTTACAAAATGTTTCAACTTGTTTTTAAGTAGGTATAGGTAGACAAGCATTAGTTTTAGTACACTATATTTCAATTATCACAGCTAAAAAGAATAATCTGGTTTTATTTAATAATATCCTAACCAAAAAAATAAAGAGATCGTATTAAATGGTATATTTTACTACCATTTACTCGGAATTCGTTTTCGATTTATTGTTGTAATGCCAAAAAGTGAGTTTAAAACGTAAAGAAAATGACTTATTCAAACTGTCGTAACACAAAATATTTCAACAATAATGACGTAATTAAAAATAATATTTTATTTTGAACATTGTGCTTGGAAAAATACTGTCTTAACTCAAAATTCGTTAATAATTTCCCTATTATTATTATTTTTTTAAAAAAATAAAAAGGTAATGCCTTCAATTTCATTCCAAAAACACATAAAACATTCATTATATTCGTACCTATTACAGAAAGTGACAAATTAGTTTTTCGTTGATTCTGAAAAATCGTCTTTTTTGAGTTACAACACTATTGTAATACTAGTGCGATATGAAACATACAAAGTTAAACGAAAACAAAAGAGGTATACTTGGAAACGGATGGATGAGGGCTGCTCATGACCGGGATGGTTGGCGCTTTCTTGGGGAAACATACGTACAGCAGTGGACGGCGATAGGCTGAGTATATATACTTACTTGAAAGACTTGGGGCAGTGTGGACAGTTGAACTGGTAGTACCCGTGGCAATGTATGGCTGTATAGTGATCCCGAATTGTTAGTCGACCACTCCTCATCAGTCCACATTCCGAACATTTGTAGCGTCTGTATCACATGTACTAAATTAATCATTGGCAGTCAAAGTCAAATCATCTTAATCAAATTGACTATTACAAGTACTTTTAAATCGTCATTTTAACACTATTTTTTAAAAACTAGGTCCAAGTACGTCCCACTGCTGGAAACGGGCCTCCTGTATAACTTAGATAGGGATTCAATATAAATTTCGAACGTAAATATTTTAGTTAAGTGATACATTTAGCTCGATGGAGCAAATCAAATTGTGGAGTGCGATATTTTCTAATTTTAAATTCCTTGGAAAACTTAAACTTTTTCTTAAATCTTGTAGGATTCCACAACCTCATTTATTCAATATAATATCTTTATTATCCGTAATAATATAATAATAAATAGTATAAATAGCTACTTACACTACGTGGTATTTTTTATGATTGGCCAACTTCTCTTCGGTGTCCATACACTGTTTGCAAACGTCACATCGATATGCTCCTAAACTCTGAAACAAAGGCGACACTCTCCAAGTTAAACTTATAAAATAAATACTTGAAAATATTTGACAGCCCCGTGGCGCAGTTGGCTAGACACCAGCTTGTAAAACGTGTGGCCGCGGGTTCGATCCCCGCACGGAGACAAATGTTTGTGTGAACCACAAATATTTGTTTCGGGTCTGGGTGTTTGTGAGACCGACAAAGTCTCTCGTAGTGTCTGATACCCACGATACAGGTCCTGTACCTAGTGTGGGGTCAGAGCTATGTATGCGACTGTTGGGTATATTTATTTATTTATTTAAATATTTTTTTGCCCATTATTCTCTGGTGATGTCCGAGTTCCAAAATAGCTTTAAACTAAATTTTATTACTGAATCTAAGTTATGTATTTGACAGTTTATATATTCAACTAATATTTCATTTCAATTAAAGCTGAGACCTACATATATGCACATAACTGTTCAAAATCATCATCATCAAACCCACATATGTCTCACTGCTGGGCACATACCTCCTCTGCAATTAAGAAGGTTTAGGCCTTAGTCCAACACATTGGCCTAATGCTGGACTATATTAAATAATTAACAGAATACTACAGAGTAGTAACCTCACGGTGTTTCTCCATATGTCTGTCATAGCTCGGCTTGAACTGGAATCCTTTTATGCAATCCACACATTTGTATGTGGAGTTCAAATATTTTGAGTCTTGGGCCATTCTTTCTCGCTCTTGTAAACATTGCTTCTTGGTTAAATAAACTTTTTGTATTAATGGAGGGTCTGAAAGAAAAAACAATCATACATAATCATAATCTTGTCCTGTTCCCAATTTTATTTGGGGTCCCTGCATTATTTTTATCTTTCCAAACATCCATGTCTTTATACACTCCTTTTTCTTACATAACTTCTCTTATACCAGGGGTGGCCAACAGGTCGATCGCGATCGACCGGTCAATTGCGACTGTTAGTCCAGTCGATCGTGGCAAGGCAAAAAATATAAATACGTAGAAACAAGTACGTAGTCACTAAATAATTTTACTATACTATACTAAATAATTTTCCAATTTTTACTTTCTCTTTTAATAAAATAAAAAAATACTACATGATGGTGTACTGAACTATGCTGTTTCATTTATGATTTCAACAAGTATGAAATTGGTAGATCGCACAGGATTTCATAGTAAACAGGAGAACCTGAGTCTAATTAAGTTGGCCACCCCTGTCTTATACAATGATACATCACTAAAAACTATTACACAAAACCTTACCTTTTTTATTAAGTTTCATTTTGCTACTTTTTTTCTTAGTTTTAGCCTGCTTCAAACTATTCTCAAGGCTTATGAGGTCTATCTCCTCTATTTCCACTTCATCCTTAAGTAACTCCTGCAGGTGGAAAGTGTCTTCTTTATAATAACTGTCATGGAAATCTAAAACATATTAATTAACTGTTATACTACATAGTCAACCTATCAGACAATTCCTATACAGGGCTGTAATCGTTAAGTGTGCCACATTATTCCATGACTACTACAGATATCAAAAAACTTAAAACTGACATCGAAAGTACTTTACATAATGAGTAAAATGACATTAATAACTTTTTAAAAATACAACTAGAAATATCCAAAAAAAAATTAAACACTCCCACACATCTGTATATGTCCCACTGCTGGGCATGGTGCTCCTCTACCATAGAGAAGGTTTAGGCCTTCATCATGCTAGCCTAATACGGGTAGACGGTCTACCTACGAACTTTTAGTAGTGATAGTTTTATTACAATGATTTTCTTCACCGTAAAAGATAATTCTTTGTGAATACACTCCCAAAAGTAATTGAGTGGGCCTGAGGCCCTCACAGCTTAAAAGAATGTAGTACAAAATCATCTCTTACCACCATCATCTTGTTCCAAAAATTCAAAATCAGTTACAACACCATCCTCCTCTTTCATTTCCACTTTAATATCTTCAACAGTTGTTGACTCCGGTGAGTCTACGGAGTCTGGGTGCAAATTCTTTGTGTCATCTTCTTCTACACCCCATATAAACAAAGACAACAGGAAAAATAATTTTTCATAATTTTTTAGCAAGACAATGAACTTATTTTGAGCTAAAGCTCAAAAAGCAAAGCAAAGCTAAAGCCTTAGGCGGCCTACAAAATTCCTACTTGGTTGAATGAATTGTTGAAATGAATGGTTGAATGGTTACTTTGAAGCTTTAAATCTTAGTGATTGTCCCACAAAAAACAATTTTAAACTATTATACAATTAAAATACTTAGAAGTCTTTGTTTCAAATGAATAAACAAAATCCTACCACAGTATGTCCTGTGGTCCAGAAACAACAGCAGCAAGCACAGTATTTAGGCCAAGAACCTTATTTAACAAGATTCAGCAACAAATTCAATTAGAGAAACATATAAACAGAGAAGTTAGAAACATCACAATCATATCAAGAAAAGGACACATTTCAAATCTTACCATCATCCCTTTTAAAGAATTCCCCAATTAGGGAATCACCGTCTTTCTCCAGTTTGACATCATAATCTTTGTTTACCAAATCAATAGCATTTAGGGACACTTGACTTAGATAAATTAGTGGATGTCTATTGCTCTTTAAAATTTCATGGGTGGCATCCATCATCTAAAAATGTTACAACACTTTAAAACTATATTTCTATTGTTTTTTATTTTTAATGTGTTCAGTTCAGTTCTTGGTTTGTGGCATTTGCGGTAATACCATGCCGCAATTCCGCCAATGTCACGTTATATTATATATTGTACGAGTAAGTAATTTTTTTTTTTTATTTTTTACTATTATTATATTTTTTTGTTTTTGCTGAAGTTACTTTTCCAAGTAGATCTGTAACAAAAATAGACGAACACATACACTGAATATATATTAAATTTTGATACCATTCACCTTAATACATTTAGATAAGACATTGACAAAAGGGGAAAATACGAGGGAAAGAAGAGTCTTCATAGAGGTAGGACGGGGAATTTCAGGAGGGAGAATATCATAAAGTGGAAGTCGGAGATTAGGGCAGTTGAAGAAAATATGGTTCACATCGCCTTCATCCAACCCGCATTCGCAAATTGAATGGTCCCGAATCCTAATTTTGGCTAAATGTATTGGGGTACAACAATGGTTTAGTCGCATCCTGCAAATAATTGAGGTTGTGGATTTATCTAAAAGCTGGTGAACAGAGAACCACGGTTTGGGAGGAATTTCCAATTGAATAGAGCCGTAAAACTTTCCCTTGCTAACTCTGGAAATTTGCCACTCCTTATTCCACGATTCCATCATACGTTGATTTGAATTGGAGCAGATGTCATGGGTAAGGATTTGGAAATATTCAAGGGAGCCCAAATTTATTGCCTGTTTAGCGCAAGAGTCTGCAGTTTCGTTGCCTAAAATACCGGAGTGCCCCGGAATCCAGGCTAAAACTACATTGAGTCCGAGTACATGACAATTAAAGAGGCATTCTTTAATTTTAAGAATAAAAGGTAATCTAGATTTTGACTTAAATAAATTTGAGGAAATAGCCTGAAGACAGCTTTTAGAGTCTGAAAAAATTATGACATTATTTAACTGATGAGATATAACAAGTTTAATAGCTTCCAGAATAGCAACAGACTCACCACTAAAAACAGTGGTAACAGAAGGCAATTTAAAATTCAAAATAATTTTAAAAACTGGTACCCACACCGCAGCTCCAACAGGGCTAGAATCTGAAAATTTTGAGGCATCGGTAAAAATTGTAATCCAATCCGGAAAATTTGAGGAAATTTTTTGATTGAATAAATTATTAGCATATAAACAGTCCTTATCAATGCCAAAATCCAAGATTATCTTAGGTTGAAAGAGAAAAACATTATATGGAAGTGAGAACAATAGATTATAAGGGAATTGAAGAATGGGGATAGACAAACAAGAGAGTTTAATATAACTACGAAGTAGACATGGTAAATCAAATATTGAATTATAACCTTTCGTTTCTACGAGGTTGCGGAGAAGGTCCAGTTTTTGAAGAATAGGATGTTGCGAATTTTGAAATAATTTAAAGAGAAATTTATCAGAAATTAATTGTCTGCGAAGGTAAAGTGGAGGATCTACACACTCTACCTGCATTGCGTTAATAGGGGAAGATTTCATAGCACCAAGAATTAAGCGAAGGCATTTAGATTGAATTTTAGATAGTTTATCGAAAGCACCCTTGTTACCGGGATCCAGAAGAAAAGAACCATAATCTAAATTACTACGGATAATGGCATTGTACATGATTTTTTGAGTAAATGGATGGGAACCCCACCAAACACCTGATAAAGATTTCAGAATGTTAAAATTTTTATCACATTTGTTAGAAATGAATTCACAATGTGCTGCACCAGTCATTCTGGAATCTAACCAAACACCCAAAAATTTTATTTTTTGATCTTGAGAGATTGACTCGTTCCCAATACGGATATCAACCAAAGGATTATTTTTACGTCTTGAAAATACCACTGAACTAGATTTTAAAGGAGAGAGTGAAAGGCCGTGAAGACTAAGCCATGATTCAAGAGAGGCCAGAGCAGAGTTAAGACGAGAAGATGCAATTAGCGGATTCTCAGAAGAAACATAGAGTGCGAGATCATCTGCGTATTGAAGAATGGAACAGTATTGTTGGACTGATTGATCAAGATCTCGTGTGTAAATGTTATATAATAGAGGGCTAAGGACTGAACCCTGTGGTAATCCCTTCCACACTGTTCTAGACCTTGTGAAAGAGTTTTGGTGTTTAATTACAATTTTACGTTCCATGAGAATATTGCAAATGAAGAATGTAAGCTTAGCAGGAATCCTCAGCTGAATAAGTTTATTCCTGAGAACTGAAAGCACTACATTGTCATAAGCAGATTCAACATCCAGGAAAACGCCAACCAAGTATTCGTTCTTTATGAAGGCTGAGTGAATCTCAGTGGTTAGAATTCCCAAGCTGTCCATAGTACTCATGTCCTTCCGAAAGCCGAATTGAGAATCCGATAACAAATGATTATTTTCCAAAAACCATTCCAGTCGATGTTTAACTAGGTGTTCAACGATTTTAAGCAAAATTGAAGACAAAGCAATCGGTCTGTAACTATTTGGGTCAGAAGGATTTTTCCCTGGCTTAAGGATCGGGATTATTATTTGTTTTTTCCAGGGGTCAGGAATACTAAGGGAATTGAATATTAAATTTATTAAATTTAAGAAATAAAGTTTGCTATTTTCGGAAGATTTGACAATAAAAGAATAGGGAATGTTGTCTATGCCTGGAGTGGAATCGGAAAGACCCTCTAGAGCCAGTTTTAGTTCAGTCAAAGTAAAGGAGGAGTCAAGTAAAGTGGGCGGGGAAACAGGGAATAGTGTAGATGGGAAAGAATTATAGAGAGGAACTGTGGGAGGGGCTAATTTATCGGCAAAAGCCTCAAGCCAAGACATAGGGTCATTGGATGAAATATTATCAATATTATAGGCTCCCCTATATCTTCTTATTTGTTGCCAAACCAATGTAGAAGGAGTTCTGGGCGACAAAGATTCACAAAAATTCAGCCAGCCCTTCTTCTTTTTTGATTTTAAAATTTTTCTAGCTTTGGCTGATTGGTGTCGAAAATTGATAAAATTGGAAGCAGTCATTGAGAAATTGTACAATTGTTCCGCCCTTTTTCTCTCCTGAATGGCAGAGGAGCAATCTGAATCCCACCATGGGGATGATGGTCTAAATTTGCGTTTTTTATTAAAAGGAATATGTTTATTAGCACTAAAAATTATAGCATTTAAAAAATTTGAATAAGAAGATATTACATTGTTAAAATCAAGGGAAGGGAGGTAATCTAAAGTTTCCTCTAAACAAGAAGAATAGGAATCCCAATCTGCACCAGAAACCCTATATCTAAGTGGCGAATTAATGTTACAAGGGGGGGATACTCGATTTGAAATTTTAAGGATTATCGGGAAATGGTCACTGCCATGAGAAGAGCTGCAAATGGACCAACTAACAATTGATGAAATTATAGGGGAACATATAGTAAGGTCAACTGCACTTTTTGGGTTTTGAAAAGGGAGCACTCTACGTGTAGGAGATCCATCATTTAACACACAAAGGTTTAAGTCGTCAAACAAGTCTATAAGAGATAATCCAAGAGCATTGTTATGACTACTACCCCAGGATATGTGATGTGCGTTAAAATCGCCCATTAAAATAATAGGAGGAGGAACAGAGGAAATAATATTGAGTATATCAGGAACAAGGGAAATATTTGGGCGAGGAATGTAAATAGATAAAAAGGAGATGTTAAAAATTCTTGCAGCTATAATATTTATTTCAGGACTATAAGGAGGAAGAGAAAGTTGGGAAAAAGCTGCAGAACGTGATATAAGCAGGGCGGAGCCTGCATATCCATCTGATCTGTCATCCCGCAGACAGGAATAACCTGGAACTCTAAAACGAGACCCAGGCAATAACCAAGTCTCAGAGATGGCAAAAACTGAGGGATTAAATTTTGAAACAAAATATAAAATTTCATGTTTTTTTGGAAGTATGCTTTGACTATTCCACTGAATTATGGTTGACACTGGGTCCATTGTTATTTATAAGGGAGGTGAGAAGGGAAAGTGAATTGGCAACGTTGGACGGTAAGGAACAGGGATTATGGGAAATGTAATTGATAATCATGTTTATAAAAATATTAAGAATGTTCTCGAAGTGGACGGACTGTTCTGGGTCAGAGGAAGAGTTAGGAAGAGCACAGCCATTAGGTTGGGAGGAAGGAAGATCAGCAATAATGGATTGGTGCAAAGATTTGTTATATGATTTACCTAAAGGGGCTTTAGCTCGAGGAATAGAAAAGGTGGTTTTAGTATAAGATTGAGAGGAGGGTAAATGAGATGAAGAGAAAGAAGAAGGGAAATTCTGTGGGCTTGGGATTGTGGGATGAGAATTGGAATTATTGATGGGGGGTTGGGATAGGACATCATTAAATTTCCTGGATACTCTTGGAAAACACTGTTGAGCTTCCTCATATGAAATGCCTTTTTGGGACATAGTTTTTTTAATTGAAACTTGTCTGTCATGTTCAGGACAACACTTATTGATAGCAAAGTGATGCCCCGAACAGAACAAACAAGTAGCTTGGTTTTCTGGTAGGTTACATGTATGTCCTTGATGAGGTTGGGCACATCTGTAGCACCTAGGCTCAGACCTACATTGGCTTTTTATGTGGCCAAAACGACAACAATTCAGGCATTGGATGGTAGGGAATTGATAAAGTTCAACAGGGAGAGAGGTGTGAAAGGAGAAAATTCGTTGGGGAAGGAATTGACCTTGGAATGTGATTACTACAGTTTGGGTCGGGATCCAGGAAACTTCATCATTATTTGTAGACTTTCTACTAAGTCGACGAGCCTTGAGGACTGTACCACATTGTTGTGGTAATTCAAGACTTTCCACAAACTCGTCCATAGAAAGGTCTACTGGGACATTCCTAACAATACCCATACGGGATATATTGTATGAGGGGATTATGGCAGAGTATTTGTATTTTTCCAAAATTTGGTTAGCAAGAAAGTCATTGGCAGCAGATGCAGAGCGAAACTCGACAGAGATTTTATTGCGACCAACCTTTTTAACACCGTCTGTTTTGATATTCTTGATTTTATTTTTGAATAAAAATTGGCCAAATTTTATTGGTCTAATTATTAGACCTGAAGCTGGATCGGGTTCAGTCCTAGAGACCAACACAAGGTACGGACCTTGATCAGACTCCGAGTAGGAATTAATACCTATAATTAATTTCGGGTGGGTATAAATGCGTTGAATGGAGGCAGAAGCTAAATCCACATTAGTTATAGTTTTTTTAGGATTGCTGTTGGGTTCTGATTCAAGACGCCGTTTGGAAGGGATTGAAGGCGTCTCAGAAGTATCGAGGGAGTCTGGGGGATCTGGGGGGTCAGGAGGAACTACCTCCATCGTGGGAAAAAAGTTTATATAGTTAGTCACACAGGACAAGTGATTATAACTAATCTTACCACATACACGAGACAAGTACACAATATATAAGACACAAACAAACAAAAATCAACTCGGAATTAACGCAAATATAACAAAAAACACTAATTTTACTCAAAACACGTCTATGCACGCGAAAGTGACATTGACAGATCCGACTTCATTTAATGTGTATTTTTAATCATTTCTAATTTAAAAGAAAGTGTCAATACAAATACCCTACAGATTTAACATAAGTAATTCATGTTATGTTGAATCTTCATAATTTCAATTGGAAAATAGATGACATAGACAACTTATAAATTAAATACTACATGGAAAGAGCAATATATAATTATTGCATTTATATAATAGCAGAAACACACGAAAAATAAGGCCACTAAACTCAAATTTTATCAGCATTCGATGTGGAGGTGATTATCACATAAATACATTTTACCAATACATAATGTTATAATTATTTTGAATATAATAACAATATATCAATTTCTTACATTATGAATGTTTTCCAATAATATTTGATTGCTCTGCACATTGAGAATGAAATTGTCTGCCCTTTCAGCCAACCTTTTACAAATATAACATAAGTTAAGACAATCAACCTGAAATAGGACAGAAAATCTAAGAATTAATGAAATTGTAATTTTTAATAGTCATAAAATGCTTTATTTTATTTCCATACACATTTTAATTTTAGCAGTGTGGATCATAGTAAATATTTCATTACATTTAATAACAAACAAAGTAATAAATAGGTTTTTAAAATAAGGCAAAGTCACAAAAAACATCTAAATCTAAAATAGTTTAAAATCTTATATTGAACCAAATCTTATCTGTTTTAGAGAATTCTGGTGCCCAAATAAAAATGTAACTTGTGTATTGCGTAACCAGGGCATCACAATAAGGCATTGCTCATGTTACCTATGGATATGTACAAGTAACTATAAAAAAACATGAACTATATTTATCATCAGCCCGTATATGTCCTACTGTTAGACGTGGGCAACAAATTAGAGGGTTTAGGCCATAGTTCACCACGCTAGTCTAGTGCGGGTTGAAGGTCTACACACCTGAGAAATTCCTAAGATTTTTTTAACCTCGATACAATCATGAACTACAATATCAACTATGAAATAAAAACAAGTCCAAACAATAGTTACTATAAAATGAACCATTATAAATATTAGTATTCTAGTAGTAATGGTTGGGATAAATATTACCTGCAGAAGAGCTTGAAGTTTCTCATTTCTAATGTTGTAGCGATGTATTGTGACTATTTCACTAACGTTACTTAAACACCCGATGCAGCACATATTGATCGCATCACTGGCGTTTTCCATAGCTGAATATTTCGACATTTTCAATTTATTTTTAACGTTTTCTGAGATAAATCGACTCAGAGAGAAAAGTTATACATTAAATGTAACAATTTTAAAGAAAAGCAGTTTATTGAGTTATTGATGTGCCTCCGGAAAACATACAGCATTGCTTTGAAGAAGACGTGCATACTTACGCGTAAACTGCGGACTTCCGGTACACCAAGTCATCCGGTTGTTACAATTTTATGTGGCGGTAGTTTTTTCCCACCAGCTAGAACCTACCTTTGGAGGTGCTGTCATTTTTCAATTCATAGCGTTGTGTACTTTCGCCGAGTGCGGACGAAATTACTTAGTTCATTTTCATAATACCACATATATAGTAAAATACATAGTTTTGATTTCTTATAAGAAGCAATTTCAAAAAGTTTAGTTTGAAATTTAAAAAAATATACGGTGAATCGCAAATGGATAGTTAGTCGGAAGGCAAGATCGATATTATCGACAAGGCCAATCGACCAATGCTTGTAAATTCGCCGGCATCCGAGAAGGAAACAGAACAAGATAAACGGGGACTCCACTGGCTCTGGCAGTTCCTCGTGCAGCGAGTGGGATGAATCACCACGTAGAAAACGAAGTCGTGTCGCACAGGTAACCGTCGATCCTAGTATCGATGAGTTATATGCCCGGGTGAGTCTCCTTATTTTATTATTATACAACAAAGTTACGTCCACAATCTATACAAGGTCAATTATATCATGGAAGAGCATGACTAAAATAACAATGACTACGCAACGAATTTACTTAAATCATTAAAATTGCAAAATTGTTTTTGACGAAAAGAGGGTATTATATGCCGCAAACAAAACACGTGCGCAACAATTACGTAATCTTTAGCATTTTAATTTGCTCCTGTGGTAGCACATTCTATACAAGAATTTCTCTATATACAAGAATATTAGTAGTTACGTAACTTACTTTCCCAGGTTTCTTGTAACCAAAACATTTACGATGAAATGTGTTGTTTGTATGAGGGAAATGATCTTTTGGCTACCATCGAGGAAGCAATTGCGGGTATTACCTATGCATTGTTTAAATCAAAGAGAATTATTAGTCTGGTTTAAAAGGTATCTTTGATTTGGACCCACATATGTCCATATGATTTTATTTCGGATAATAATATTATCGTTATGTAAATAATTAAAAATTAATAATAATGCAAAATTGTATAAATAGTGACACCCGCTTTATGCCTCCGATCTCTCCAGTCCATCTAACATTTGCCTGAGAGAAATCGCTGGCAGCGGTAAAGCCCCCATTTGTGACACTACGTTATTTCGAGTTGCTTAAAACAATGCAGTTTTATTATGGTGTACAATAAAGAATAAAAATAAGTAAATAAATATTACCGAAGCTTCCATAAAATATTTTTCAACAGACGGACTGTTGATTCAGTAAATTGTTTGCGGTAAACGAACCCGATAAAGGTATTCAAAGGTCTATAGCTAGTTTACCTCCTAGCGATTAATTCTTGTTCAATAAAACAAGATTAAATGTTCAGATTGCTGTTGCGAAGATTAAATGCCTTGGACGTCTCAAGTTTATGGTTGTCATCGCAAAGCCAAATTATAATAATAATATCAGAACAATTGTTGACGAAAACAACATTGGAAATAAAGCCGTTTGGACCGAAATCGACATCGGATAAATTATTCAAGGTCTCTTGAATCAAATCTTTCTCGAAAGAGTACTCAGAAAAATTCTCGAGTTTTATCTCGCAACATTTTCGTAAAAAAAAAAAAAAAAAAAAAAAAAAAAAAACGCGATGCTTTTGTCTGACAAAAGGCGATGCCTGATTTTCCAGTTATGACATGAATTTGACTTCAGACGATTCTGTACAAGATTTTCGGCTACCGAGGCATTGGGCCGTAAAACTATATGCCACGTGACAATAACAAAATCACACAAGCTGTTTTTTGAGAATCAGTTGAGACCATTTATTGGAATGATATGCCAGCCTTTTAGGTCCAGCCTAAACGCCACATCTGTTTTTGACGTGTAGGGTCTCGGCGACTCTGTGCACGAAGGAATGTCGAGTGCTAGATGTTTCTAGACGACTTCCTTATGGTCAATCAGGACCATTTCCAAGTTATGTACTCAGGCTGCGGAAGCCGTGAGGCACTTGGAACTTCTGGGTTATATTATAATTAGCAGAAACTTTATTTTTTGGACCAACCCAGGATTGGAATATCTGAATATTCGATGACAAATGGCAAAGAACATCATATTCCTTTGAAAAACGAGAAAATTCTCAACGATGACTTAGATTGATGCTCTGAAACATAAAGCCGAATGAATCTTCGTAAATAACAAAGCATGCTGGGTTATTTAAATTTTGCCATTTTTGCCGTGCCTCAGGCCAGATTACAAAGGCGCAACGACCAAGATTTTATAGCTTTTCAACAAAAGCCAAACGAACCAAACACAAGATATTCCAAGAAATTTGCGTTACAAGAAATGGTAGCGCGGAGCTACCATCCAGTCTTGATCAATACTCAAATTACTCATTTCTGAGCGGCGGACGCTACGGATCTGAGTTAGGGTGCGGAACCCTATTGTCCGGCACATGGACACTTCGCCAGAAAACGGTGGTATTGCTACAAGAAGGCATTTGTACACAGTCACAGCAGTAACCAGGCCAAAGCGACTGGTTTAGAGAACTCTCAATTATGCTCGTACAATCAAACGATCAAACCTTGGTAGCATATATACGAAAGGAGGGAGAAACAAGGTTACTAGCCTTACTGGCTCCAATTTGCAACCAGTTACGGTTCACAGTTAATAAAAATAACCATTTGACAGCCCTTGCCGCTATTGGTTGAACACCGCCTTGCGAAAAGCCGCGGGGTTCGTTCCCTGCACCGACCACTATTTATGTGATGAGCAAATATTTGTTTCGGGTCTGTGTGTTTGTGAGACCAAGATGAGTCTCTTATGGTCTGATACTCTTGACGACTTTTTTCCTGCTGTGGGGTCGGAGCTGTGCTTGTGACTGTTGAGTATATTTATTTTTACACTTATTATCTCACAAAGAAGTATAATACATATAATAGCAGACAGGTTTATGCGAGAAAAATAGCCTGCAGAATAGCATCTTTAGTCTCAAGCGACTTTAAAAGTCTTTCAATAGTGAGACCAACCCTGAATAGAGCTATTTGCAAGTTGGAAAGGTGCTATAGTGAGAAAATACGACTCCATAGAGTCCAATCACTAGATAACATAGATGCCTACAGCAAAACATTGAAATTAACAAAAGTATTCACACTTCCTAACCTCCTACCAAGGGTGCTCCTGCACTCGTACAGTGTGAGGAGAAAATACTCATTTCATTATTAATAGCACTCTACCACATACTATTGGGCCAATCTGCCTCATGCTTTTTGTTTTGAGGACCTGACCAGCAAAGTCCAGGACCAACCACAGTTACCCTGGAAGATGCAAAAATGTCATTACCCCCTCTACAAGGAGATAATTCAATCTTGATAGGTTGGAAAATGGGGGGGGGGGAGGGGGCAAAATAATACTGGTAAAGAGAAGAGAATACAAGGAACATCTCATAAGTAGCCGGGAGAGAATTCCACTTTGTCGTCATACCTACCAGTCGAAGGAAATAGACAACATGGTGTTTCAAGTTCCTCAACCATCTGAAATTGATAATTTTTTAATGGTGGTTTTGTTTTTGTTTTCTTTTTCAGGAAAAATTATATAATGCAATACTTGTTTATAAATTATCAATTTTGGCTTTTTGTGGTCCATATATAGAACAAGAAAAAATTACAAATTTAATTATAAAGCAAACAGTTAAGTAATTAGGTTGGCCAGATCAAAAAGTTGTACTTTCACTTGTGGCTCAAGAGTGGTTTTAGAATAGCGTTTTATCTATCTCCATAATATACTCGTTTTGAAATAGCTCCTAAAAACCTCAACGGTTCTCAGGGAGTTTTAATAGTCCATGATCTTACTGTACTTAGATTTTAATTCATAAATTTTTTGATAATGGATCAGAATTTTTATTGAACATAGATACTCTGTCAGATATATATATATATTAATCTTCATGGAGGCTTTCTTAACACTGTGTTGTTAACAGCTGCCTAGTATTTTTGATTACATCACTAATGAAATAAATAAAAAATTACAGAATAGAGCACAAATACCACCAATTAACACAAACAACCTTTTAATTTCACTATCAAATAAAGTAAAGGCAGTCTTTACAGCCATGCTCCAAATTGAAATGGAAAGCATGTTTTACATAGATATTTGAGTTCATCCACCTCCTGCAAGTTGTAGGTCGGTTGTAGTGTCTTCAGTGGGTTAGAGATTGAGCCAATTACTAGTGGATGGATTTTATCTTGTGGTCACCAGAAATCGTCTACCACAAGCCTTATTGAACATTGTCGTGAAGTTAATCTTACTAACAACGTAGTAACGTATTTTTATTTTTTATTTTTTCCATCCTAATTAGTTAAGAGTTAAATATTGACATTTTATTTAACTAATCATGGAGTTTAGTAATTATGTATACAGTACATTCTTGATAGCCTTTTTGTCTGTCTACAATCAGTTTAGTAGGTATCACTTTTTATACTAATAATAACATTAAATTCAATCTTATTTCCGATTATTCATTATTTATTATTATCATCATAGCGTTGTGCTTTTACTAATCACCAGCAGATAACAAACACGTCTTCAAAGCAATGCTGTATGTTTTCCGGAGGCACATCAATATAACGGTTTTACATAACAATAAAACCGATATTATGTGCCGAGAAGGAAAACATACAGCATTGCAGGAAGTTCTTCCTGGTGAAGACTATGAATTGAAAAATGACAGCACCTCCAAAGGTAGGTTCTAGCTGGTGGGAAAAAACTACCGCCACATAAAATTGTAACAACCGGATGACTTGGTGTACCGGAAGTCCGCAGTTTACGCGTAAGTATGCACGTCTTCTTCAAAGCAATGCTGTATGTTTTCCTTCTCGGCACATAATATCGGTTTTATTGTTATGTAAAACCGTTATATTATTTTACGGCTTTTCAGAACCGCGACTCAGTTCAGTTCTTGGTTTGTGGCATTTGCGGTAATACCATGCCGCAATTCCGCCAATGTCACGTTATATATTGTACGAGTATATAATTTTTGTTTTATTCTTATTTTTTTTTTTTTTGCTAAAGTTACTTTTCCAAGTAGATCTGTAACAATAGACGAACACATACACAGAATATATATTAAATTTTGATACCATTCACCTTAATACATTTAGATAAGACATTGACAAAAGGGGAAAATATGAGGGAAAGAAGAGTCTTCATAGAGGTAGGACGGGGAATTCCAGGAGGGAGAATATCATAAAGTGGAAGTCGGAGATTAGGACAGTTGAAGAAAATATGGTTCACATCGCCTTCATCCAACCCGCATTCGCAAATTGAATGGTCCCGAATCCTAATTTTGGCTAAATGTATT
This sequence comes from Cephonodes hylas, assembly GCA_030295005.1. Lineage (NCBI taxonomy): Eukaryota > Metazoa > Arthropoda > Insecta > Lepidoptera > Sphingidae > Cephonodes > Cephonodes hylas. The sequence goes on along the minus strand of AP025384.1, from coordinate 7,238,489 downwards.
GGGGTACAACAATGGTTTAGTCGCATCCTGCAAATAATTGAGGTTGTGGATTTATATAAAAGCTGGTGAACAGAGAACCACGGTTTGGGAGGAATTTCCAATTGAATAGAGCCGTAAAACTTTCCCTTGCTAACTCTGGAAATTTGCCACTCCTTATTCCACGATTCCATCATACGTTGTTTTGAATTGGAACAGATGTCATGGGTAAGGATTTGGAAATGTTCAAGGGAGCCTAAATTTATTGCCTGTTTAGCGCAAGAGTCTGCAGTTTCGTTGCCTAAAATACTGGAGTGCCCCGGAATCCAGGTTAAAACTACATTGAGTCGAAGTATCAGCGATAATGGATTGGTGCGAAGATTTGTTATATGATTTACCTAAAGGGGCTTTAGCTCGAGGAATAGAAAAGGTGGTTTTAGTATAAGATTGAGAGGAGGGTAAATGAGACGAGGAGAAAGAAGAAGGGTAATTCTGTGGGCTTGGGATTGTGGGATGAGAATTGGAATTGATGGGGGGTTGGGATAGGACATCATTAAATTTCCTGGATACTCTTGGGAAAAACTGTTGTGCTTCCTCATATGAAATGCCTTTTTGGGACATAGTTTTTTTTATTGAAACTTGTCTGTCATGTTCAGGACAACACTTATTGATAGCAAAGTGATGCCCCGAAAAGAAAAAACAAGTAGATTGATTTTCTGGTAGTTTACATGTACACTGCCAGCCAAAAGTTTGAGACCACCTTAATCAAAGTAGGAAAATGCGGGGAAAATTGAATAAAACGATAAATATAAGAAATCAAATGGTTTAATATACTAATTAAGTAGTAATTTAAATACAGTTACGCTAAAATTTTGATTGTAATGTTAAAAATGGCGTTTATTATTTAAACAGATTTTTCATAAAAATATCCACCTTTACATTTTATAACTTTTTTTACAAGTCTCGGCATACGAGCAATTAATTTATTGATTGTTTCTGTTGAAATATTCCTCCAACTGTCTTGAAGTATCCGCCAAAGGACTTCTTGAGAGGACGGACACCCGTCACGCACCTTTCTGTCCAGCTCTTCCCATAGAAGCTCTATGGGGTTGAGATCTGGACTTTGAGGCGGCCAGGTCATGTTTTTTAATACCCCATCTGTCTCTTTTTATTCTAAACTAGCGGACCCGTGCCCACTTCGTTGGGCAGTAAATATTTTTTGCTTATGATTAAATTATCACTTTGGTAAGGTAAACACTGATTGTTATAATTTATTTTCCGACTGCAAACAGTAGAGGTTATATTTTAACTGCTTATTTTTGATGAAATCATTAAAATTGAACTTATTATGTTTATTTAAATTTTTCAAAAATTCTTTGTATACTAATATTAGACGTAATGTTATTATTGGGTACCAAAATATATTGTCTTTCAAGAGGTCCAACCCGAGATATCACTCAACAAATAACAGCATAGTCGCGGCTCTATATTTATGTCATAGTTTACTTTCCAGAGGCCTATTTATGCCCATACCAAAAATTATACAAATCGCTCAAATTATTTAAACGTGACAGTGTAAAGCGCCGTTCGACGCGTTGTGAATCATTTTTGCGCGCTTGGTCATTATTTTGAACCTGCGATATCTTCTAAGATACTCATTGAAATCAAATGATGTAAAGGGCAAATTTATTTGAAATTAAATACTTATACTAAATAGTGCATTTATTTGGATAAGGATTTATATAATCTTTATAAAAACACCTTCAGAAAAAATCCTTTATTTTAGAACAAATTTGGCAAGCATAAAAAAGGTTACAGTGAACAAACCCTAAAAGTTAGACATATGCTACCGCTGACTTTTTTGTAGGCATTATCAAGTTCTACAACTTTTCTCTAGGACTCAACTATGTATCTCCCATGGGTAAGGCAGCGTTTGCAAAAAACGCTTTCGTTCGCCCGTTTTTTCTCCGACTTACTTTGCAAATCCTGCTACAACAAAAAAGTTTTATCATTTTTCGGACTAATATATAGTCTATGACACTCACAAAGAACGTAGCTTTCTAATGGTAAAAGAATTTTTAAAATCGGTTCAGTAGATTCCGAGTTTACTTTCTACAACGTCACAAACATACAAACATACAAACATTCAAACATACAAACATTCAAACATACAAACTCACAAACCTTACCTCTTTATAATATTAGTATAGATATCCCCTACATCACTTTGAGCTATGTTTGGGATCATTATCTTGTTGGAAAATAAAGCCATTTCCAATAAGGCTTAACCCTGACGGAACAGCATTTTTTTCTAGAATTAATTTATACTGCTCTTTTTTCATAGTACCTTGGATTCGCACCAAATCTCCAGTTCCATGGCCCGAGAAACATCCCCAAACCATAATAGAACCACCACCATGCTTCATTGTTGGCGCTACACAGTCTGGCACCATTTTTTCATCAGCTCTGCGTCGCACGAAAACTCTTCTTTTTGTACCAAATAGTTCAAACTTGGATTCATCAGTACAAAGAACTTTTCTAAAATCTTCTTCAGTCCAATCTTGATTGTCAAGGGCCCACTGCATCCGTTTCTTTTTGTTTTGTGGTCTTAACAGGGGTTTTCGAGCGGCAACGCGACCAAATGAATTAGCATCTCTTAATCTTCTTTTCACTGTAGTTAATGACACAAGTTTAGATCGGGATTTGTTCAGTTCAGCACGGATTTCTGGTGCCGTCAGCCGTCTATTCCGCTTGCTCGTGACAACGATAAAATAATCCTCGCTAGAAGTGGTAGCTCGCGGCCTTCCCGAACGTGGACGATCTTGATTACTGTTAGTCTCCATGTATCTAATTATTGCATTATGAACTCAAGTCTTCGACAGTTTTAGTTGTGATGCTATCGCACGTTCAGACTTGCCTTCGTTATGCAAAACAACAATGGCAAAACGAATTTCACTACTGATTTCGGGTACTTTTCCCATTCTTAACACGTCTTTACACTACAAACTCTAAGTTCAGACTAAATAAAATAGAAAACAATAACTTTAAGAAAAGTCAAGTAAAAAACATGTTTAAACATGTTAAGATATTTTGGAATAATGGTTAACGCAAAACAAAAGCAAACCAATAAGTACAATTATAAGTTACAATAACTCTACCATCTGGTCCTTGCACGGCACTCATTGATATGTTGAAACAATATGCCTTTGTTAAACGATGAAATAAACAATAGAATGACTTTTATGACACTATCTGGCAACAATAGAATGAGCATGTGTGCAAATTGCTTTTTTATCACAAGTATTTTTTTGATATTTCAAACAATTTGAAGATTTTTACAAGTGGTCTCAAACTTTTGGCCGGCAGTGTATTTCCTTGATGAGGTTGGGCACATCTGTAGCACCTAGGCTCAGACCTACATTGGCTTTTTATGTAGCCAAAACGACAACAATTAAGGCATTGGATGGTAGGGAATTGATAGAGTTCAACAGAGAGAGAGGTGTGAAAGGAGAAAATTCGTTGGGGAAGGAATTGACCTTGGAATGTGATGACTTCAGTTTGGGTGGGAATCCAGGAAACTGCATCATTATTTGTAGACTTTCTACTAAGTCGGCGAGCCTTGAGGACTGTACCACATTGTTGTGGTAATTCAAGACTCTCCACAAACTCATCCAAAGAAAGGTCTACTGGGACATTCCTAACAATACCCATACAGGATATATTGTATGAGGGAATTATGGCAGAGTATTTGTATTTTTCCAAAATTTGGTTAGCAAGAAAGTCATTGGCAGCAGATGCAGAGCGAAACTCGACAGAGATTTTATTGCAACCAACCTTTTTAACACCGTCTGTCTTGATATTTTTGATTTTATTTTTGAACTAAAATTGGCCCAATTTTATTGGTCTAATTATTAGACCTGATGCTGGATCCGGTTCAGTTCTAGAGACCAACACAAGGTACGGATCTTGATCAGACTCCAAGTAAGAATTAATACCAATAATTAATTTCGGGTGGGTATAAATGCGTTGAATGGAGGCAGAAGCTAAATCCACATTAGTTATAGTTTTTTTAGCATTGCTGTTGGATTCTGATTCAAGACGCCGTTTGGAAGGGACTGAAGGCGTCTCAGAAGTATCGAGGGAGTCTGGGGGATCTGGGGAGTCAGGAGGAACTACCTTCATCGTGGAAAAAAGTTTATATAGTTAGTCACACAGGACAAGTGATTATAACTAATCTTACCACATACACGAGACAAGTACACAATATATAAGACACAAACAAATAAAAATCAACTCGGAATTAACGCAAATATAACATAAAACACTAATTTTACTCAAAACACGTCTATGCACGCGAATGTATGCAGATCGAACCGCAACTCCCTTTTTCTTCAAATCAAATTGACATTGACATAAAGTATAAACCAAAATGTCGCATTCCGTTACAGGCTATCGATTGTTTAGCATAATAATATAACGTTTGCAATGTACAAAATTATGCCGTAAAATTTTGTAATAGTACGAACTTAATTTTGCATATTAGTATATGTTATGTAAATCATAAGTTTAGTAACTTATGATTAAATTCAGCAGGGCTATTAACTGGAAGCAATAACACCGCTACAAATATAGCACCGAAATAGTCGTCCAGAAATTCGGTTCAGCGTGACATTAAAAAAAAATCGCAGGCATTTGCGTTATTGTAGGTACAATGAATAATTATTCTCAGTTTCTAAAAATAAATTTACTACAGTGCTATAAAAAAGGAAAAGAAAAGTCCATGATAGACCAAGTCGGATTTTTATTAAAAAAAATTGGGAATGGAAGTTGCTATGAAATAATTTTTCATGTAGTTGCAGGCACAGGTTCTGAGACAGGAACTCCTTGTTTCAACTCAGGATGATGTCTGAAAGAATATGATAAAATATTTTTTTTGTTACTAATGTTTTGGGCTTTAATTTATGATTGCAATGGTTGTAATCTAAATATTTTAATGGCTTATTTTTCCCCTATTTTCTTTCCCTCACACACTCCATTCATATTTTTTTAGCCTTCCTCTTCTGCATTCTTCAACTTTCTTACTCATTACTTAATTATCAACCAAATTAAAAGATTTAGTATTAAAACATTAATTACCTTCTATTATGCCTGGACAATGTGCTGCGTTGGACAAAATACTTGCCACAGATATGACAAGCGTAAGATCTCTCCCCCGTGTGCGTCCGTTCGTGTATACCCAAGTTGAATTTCTTCGCAAACGATTTCTTGCATATGCTAGAAATAAAAAAAAAGTGAATTGGGTATGCTGTAAAAGATACACACCTGTATTCCCCAAACGGGTAGAATAAGATGCATTTCTGCACCTACATTTCGCCAGGTGAATAAGTTAAAAGATATAGGGGCGAACTTATTGGCAGTGTCGGGCAAGTTGGGGAAGTACCGAATAGAAAAACCCAAAAATAATTCGCCTAACCCGGGAATCGAACCCCGAGATTTTCAGATCGTACGGCACCCAAATGTGCCGCAAGATTAACAGGCAGTCGCATATACTATGTAGATAATTCTCATTTTTTTGTGCGGGATTTTTTCCTTCATCTTTTAGTTTATGCTTTCAATACCTGCAACTATAAGGTTTTACTCCCAAATGTATATTTTTGTGGCACTTCAAGTGTTGGGCATTCGCGAAAACCTTTCCACAGAGGTCGCACAAATATGATGTTTTTATACCGTGCTCCTGAAACAAACAAATCATTTAATGAAGGCAACAAACGTTTATTGCTTGTGAAAAGAATATATGCTGCAATATCGACTCAATTGGGTAAAACTTAATAAACATACATACACGCAACTAGCAAAGGCCTCTAGGTTTGGGCGGGAAGTCGAGAATCTCAGCGGCTGCGGGTTCAAACCACGGCACACACCTCTAACTTTTCAAAGTTATGTGTGTATTTACAATGAATTATCACTAGCTTTAACGGCGAAAGAAAACATCGTGAGCAAACGGGCACAACTAAAAATTCTTAGGTGTGTAGTCTATCAACCAGCAGTAGGGCAACATGATAGAATAAGGCTAAACCCCTCGCAACTGTAGAGAAGGCCCATGCCCAGCAATGGCACAAAACTTTAGTAATAGATGTAAGGGGTTTGAACCAACTGCCGCCAAGATTCTCGACCGCGCCTTAACCTCAAGGCCATCACTATTCCTAGACATATGAAAGTAAAATGAGAAATACCTCCATATGTCGTTTGAGGCTGTCCCTACTATCACACGGTAACAAGCACTTCACGCAAATATGACGTTTAGTGGACGAAGATTTCTTGTGCACTTTACTGCGATGCGCTGACAAATACCTGTAATTATAAATTAATATACACCCAACAGTCACATATAGGTATCAGTGGCATGCCTAGGGTGTCAAACTAAGGCAAGCGCAAATGTTTATTTAGTAGCAGCATATTTTTTTTGGTACGTAAGACTAATAAATACCTACCGGTTAGTACTCACATTCACGTTTATAGCGTTATTTTATAAATAAACAATCGTTAAGTTCGTTATTCGGAACTATGTAAGGCAAGTCGAGCTTTCGGGCTTCTATGGAAGTACCGCCACTGATAGGTATTGTTTTGTACACAGTTAGTTTTGACCCTACACAAGGATACGAGTCCTTTGTAGTGAGTATCACGAATTACGAGAAATGTCAATGTTTTCCTTCAGCATTCAAGTATGATGTTTCATTATGTACCACACATAACTTCAAAAAATAACTCAGCTTTGAGTCTACCGCGTGCTTAAACTTCGAAGATAATACTACTTTTATAACTCGACTTATTTGTTACAAAATACCTAAATGTTTAAACTTTAAACCCAAAAAAAAAAACTATATTGATTTAGGATGTTTTTGGCATAGACCTGTATGGGGCTTTGGGAAAGAACATAGCCTATTTTTTATATAAAAGGCGTGGGTAGATCAGAAAAAATGTTTACCTGTCCATATGAAATCCGACCCCGCAGATATCACATACAAACGGCTTCAAACCATTATGAACATTCAAATGTTGGTAATACCATGTCTTCACATGAAATCCTTTGCCACATGATTCACATGTGTACTGAAAATAAAAATTATTCTATTATGACTGTATTATAATAGAAGTTAGTTGTGCACAAATGGATTTAGTTTGAGTCTGGTAGATATAAATATCACCATCATCAGCTGAAACATGTCAACTGCTGGACATTTACTGCTCCTAAAGGCTTCTAAAACTTGTCTTATGTAATCTTGATGAGAGATGAGATCATCAGTCCACATAGTTATAATGCTAAGGTTGCCATTTGAGATAAACATACCACTACTGCGGCGAAAATGTGTGTCTTCCTACTGTATTGTTTCGTATACAGCTTTTTAAATCTCAACTAAAAGGCGGTAAGTCTATTCATCTCATTGGACAACATTTCCAACGAAACATTAAAAATAATCAAAGAAAATGTAGATTTGAAACAAGACATTGCATAAAAATTACTTTTTGACTCTACCTTATACTCTGGCGTTCCATGTCTTCTCTCATGCTCCTTCAAAGCACCCTTATAAGCAGTACTGAAGCCACATTTGAAGGAACAGTGCAATTTGGGACCGTCATGTGCTCTTGAGTGGCACATAATCTCATACACTGTTTTGTATGTTCTACCTGCAAAAAAAAATTTGCAAAATTATCATTATCAATAGAGAAATTTTGTATTTTTATTACTTTGAAACATCACCATTTTCAGATCATATACGTCTGCTGTAGCTGGGCATAGAACAAAATGTGCCAAAATTATAAAATTACAAACCAGAATTAATAGCACTGTTGCGTATGAGCATTAATGCCACTACATTTCTATACATACAGTTCATAGCAGTAGAGTTTTTCAATGTAAGAAAATAAATATTAGTTTTCTCAATCAGGAACCACTCAAAAATATGTGACCTTTTTTTAATTTACAATCTGAAGCTTTTTCTTTACATGAATATTTTGTGTTATGCAGTTAAACTCACCACAAAGTTTACATAAAAATGGTTTATTGTCCATGGGTTTACTATTGTCACTGTTTTCTTTCTTTATACATTTACAGTTCTCCTTATTCTCACATTTACAATGGTCAAATTCATTTTCACCATTCAATTTAGAAATAATATTTTTTTCAGTCTTTTCATTAGTATCACCTAAAATATTTTCAGATGAATGTTCATAATAATGATTTTTCAAATGGATTTGGGAATCACAGTTTTTTAAACACATCAAACATTTAAAAGAGTAACTTTCATATTTTTGCTTAACCCTAAACGGTTGTTTTACATTTTTGTTACTTTTTAATTTGTGTTTCTTCATCTTTTTGGATAAGTTCTTAGGCTTGGCTTGGTCTTTTTTGTGTTTTAAAGATAAATTAACATCATCTTCAGATAAGTAATTGTGTTCATTACTATCAACATTTATTTCATGATTCATAGTCAATACATTTAAATTATCATCATCAATATCTTTTTCTTGCTTTATTAATACCTCATTTGTAATGCAACTATTTATAAAATCCATTGCTTGGTTTACATTAGCCAGGCCTTCTAATCGTTTTTGATTTTCAGTAATTTCTTTATGGAAGACATAAAAATTTTCAATTTGCTTGATACATTTATTGCAGACATGGTCTGGTAGAAACTCTGACAGTTTAATCTGAAAAGGAAATTATTTTTATAAGATTTAATTTAATAAATTATTATTAATCAAGCTCTGTAATCACACTTAGCAGTATTAATACTATGTTTGCATTAAGCATATACAAAGTGATCAATAACTGTAAGGTGACTGTTTAGTTTGACCAACAAAGTTTGAAACTAATATATTTATGAAAATTTTAAGAAATGTGTTGAGTATACATACAATACCCACTGAAGTGAGATCAATAGCTGAGAGGATTTAGGTCTTAATCCACCATGATGACTTAGTGTAGCTTAGCAATTCATTCATATACCTACAACTAATATTTTTTGGAAAAATATATCTTACAGTGTGTATTGTATAAACTTCTTTATTTATATATAAGTAATTCATAAGGAGTGCAATGCTCTGCCTGATTCTGACTATAGATTGATTGCAAACATAAAGATTGTTTTAAAACTTGTGATTTCTATAGTTTATTATAATTTTAAGGATACTTTTTTAAAATAATTATAAATAACAATAATTGATATATTTTATATTAAATTACTCTATAGAAAGCGTATATGTTTATAATATCAAGCAAAAATAAAACTCTGACACGGGTGATGCAAAAACATTTTTTTATATATTTATTTAAATAAAGAATTATTGAACTCATATTTAGAATGTTTGAATATTTCAAACAAGATAATATTTAAAGTCCAAGCTCTATTATAAAAATAAATGAAGTGTCTTTTATTAAGATAATTATAAAGAAAACATGATATTTTATCGCACCTGTATGGACATACTCGAAGAAATCTTAAACAATAATTCACAACCATCGGTAAGCTTACACATTACTTCTAGTGGAACAGTTAAACACAATCTACATATCTGTTCCATTATTAACGAGGCATTTATTGATTTTCATTGACTTTTTCGTAAATCATGACCACTGCTTTGTAAATTAAAGTTTTCGACTTTTTTGATTTGACGGATGTTACGCTTGTTCTCTGTGAGAGGCAAAGGAACAAACCAAACAGCCACACAATCCAAAATAATTTGGGTTGAGGTTTAAATTTAATTTACTGGATAGTTTATAGTACCGACTCGCTACAGGTGAATACATATATCCCGCGCATCAAAAACCTGTTTCGATTAAATAAAAATCATTATCGTGTAGGTACATAGGTACCTACATGTGCAATACTAAAATTCGTTGCGTTACTGCTTAATAAAAATTGTCATTAAATTAAAATTATTGATTTGCATGAAAACTTTAATTTTTGGCAACTTTGAACTTATATTATTCACGAGTAAAACGTTTTGTGTTGTTTAATAGGTCTTGTTATCCAACGGGATAACTTGATCTAGGGCGATATTCGGTTATTCTGCTTTCTATATGGTATGGTAGCAGGACCTTCATAATTGAAAAATATTCTTCGTTGACCTATTAACCACAATTGCGATTAATGCACATACGTAATAAAAAATATTCACCACGTGGACTAGTTTTTTAATCGCATAAACAAAATATTTAATCAATCTATTTTCCGCTGTTTGCCGGAAATAATACGTCCCACGCCCAATTCAATATTTTCCATGACGGAACAGATAATTCATAAAACATTAGTACAGATGATTTTCCAGAAAATATCTATTTGTCATTGCAATTCCTGTGAAACAGCATTATACAATAATACTGACACTAATTTGTTTATTCAATAAATTATAATATGTTATCCAGTTATTCGTTGGTCCTTGGTTCGAAGAAAAGTTATTCTCTTACGTCTTTCTGAGTAGATAGCAGACAGAAGTCTTATAAATATCTTTGATTCATAACTATACGCTCGTTCCCTATAATGCATGTACCTAGTACCTAGTACGTTATTGACGAAGACAATAGAAGCTTTCTTTCTTAGTTTTAAGCTCAGAATTTAGTTAAATTTTTGTCCGACTTCGAAGCGCAGTTAGTTAAATACTAGCTTATAAGTTCTTTGTACAAGTCTTAAACCGGGATGATGTTTAACTCAAGATAAGAAAATAAAGATTAGACTAAGTTCACTACAGATACATTTAACTTCAAGTATTTTTTTATCGTTTGTTGATCTCCGGATCGTGTAGAGGGCGTCGGTACCTCTGGAATTTATTTATAAAAGGTTTGGGGAAGGAAGTGCAATAGGCAGTGACGAATAACCAAACTTTATCGTTGTAGGATATCCCTTACCGCCCCCAGCGTGGTCACCAAAAAGTGTCCGACCAAATCGTCATACAGGCATGTGGTTATGAACCCACCTACGTACATATGTATTTTCTGTATTTAATTAACTCCAAATCGTACCTGTACATCATAAAATTCTGAATATTATCAAGATACGAGCTTTAGAACTGACAAGAACTCGGAAGTACTAAATTCTGTATCTACTTAAAACGAACTTTAGCGTAATTTTATGGTTTCTCTGAATGCGAAATGAATGTTGAAATAATACTTTTATATGGCTTTTATCGCAGTTATAAATTTAACTATCGCACCTCAATATTTTTATGAGCTTTTAATAATTAAATATACGCAACATAAAAAGTGCTAACCCCACGCTAAGATACACATGCGTAGGTATCAGAAACTACGAGAGACTTCTCGGTCTCACAAAAGACCTGAACCGCAACAAATATTTGCAGATTACACAAACATTTGTCTCGGTGTGGGGATCGAAACCGAAGCGTCTCGTTTCGTAAACTGGTATTTCATATCAGCAATACATAAACTTTTTCATCTGGCTTGGTTTCAGGAGATAGTCCAGCTAGATATATCCTCAAGTTACATAGTTATGTTACCCATGCCAAGTGTGCCACAGTCTTTCGTTACGATAAACTAGATTTATTTGCTATAAGAACAATAACGGCTTGCAAATTGGCTTGCTTGTTACATTGTGCTATGAATATTGTGACAAAATGTTTGGCACCAAGTTTAGTTAATTTTTTATATGAAATTGGACCAGTGAATTGAAATTATAAGATATTTTTCTAATCTATATACTGTCGTGTCGTGTTGGGGAGACAGTCATCGCTACAGAAGAATGCGTAAGAAACTCTAGAGCTTTCAAATCAATAAATAGCTTACTTAATTGACGATTCAGAAGCATTGGAAAATCTCTTATTAAATAAAGGTTATATTTGCTTTGACTGAGTATTTTTTCGTTTCTATAATATCGTGACAGTAACCAATCTGGTATTTACTGTTTAGTATAATAGAAACAACAGATTGCAAATTGGCAAAAAACTTCAATGAATTATTTATCTAACTTTTGCTAATGAATACATGACTCATCTTGCTTGTTTGGGGTATACATTTTTTCGATAACATTGACAATATTAACTAATCTGTTTTTTTGAAAACACCATTACCATGGTCCGTTGATAGTATTTTATGAAATATCGGTGGAAAGTCCGCTTCCTCTGATAAGTGCGTTTGCGCATCCCGTTTGGGCCAAAGTTTAGCTAATTAAAAGAGCTGACAGTTGTTCTGATATTCTGCCTACAATGAAGTTTACAATGTTAATTAGAAAATACACAGTGTAAGTTTTTACCAGAATTTCTCAAAGGCATTAACTCTTGGACATAGGCCTCCCCCAATGACTTCCACCGGGAACGGTCGGAAGCCGCCTGCAGCCAGGAGGCCTATGTCCAGCAGTGTACCACGAATGGCTGACATGATGATGATGATGATTAAGTCTTGCTGATTAAACCTAAATTATGCAGGCAATGCCGTGGTAAATAACTTTTTGACTTTCAAATACTTTCAATAAGTTTATTTGTAGTGAAAATATAAACAATGATAAAAATATATATGAACAATTTTAATACTCCAAATGCGGTGCTCCAAAGAGGTAACCAGTAGTGTATTATTAAACTTACATTTTGACAATTATATTCTAAGGGCTAAGGCTCAAGTACGAGGCAAAGATTTTTATTGATTGCCCGGTGCATGTACGAAATCTATGTTATAATCGATGGAATCTCCTTTGCAATCAACCTTAAAATCGCACGCCATTAGGCCTATTTATGTTATTCCAATATAAAGTCCTCTAAATAACAAGTTTTGCTACATGCGCTGGAGTCAGAGACAGTAAACTAATGAATTCTGTGTAAACTCCGCAAAGTATGGTATTGCCCATTGTCCTATCTACCACATAATCTTTGAACGTACCCCAACAATGTATAATATACTCTTGTGCATTTTAAAATTCAACCAGTAGTCAGTCCAGTCCGAAATGTTTGAGTGACAAGTTGGTTAATTAAATAATTATATTTTAATAGTTTAAGTGACATGATGTTTTCGAAGTGTTTATTATTTTTATTTATTTTCGGATATGTTGATGCGCGTAAGTTTTATTTTTTCTATTTTTTTTTATCAATCTTTGCATTTTCGTTTATTTTGTTTTTTAAAGTAATAATTCTTGGTAAACTTTATTGTGGGATAAACACATGTTTTTTCTTCAGAGTGGTATGATACAGATTATAACTGATTGGTTATTAGCCCATATACAGGGTGTATTTAGACTATGATCGAAAACTGAGGCAGGTAATAACGAGGGTGATCACAAACCCAGTGGTGATATTAAAAATCCCGAGAAAAAATAAAAATTTTGACATTTTCCATACGACCGTCGGTGTTAAATGTATGTGGTTTGTATGGAAAACCTCAAAAAAAATGTTTGTCGGGATTTTCTTTAATGCCAGGGGGTTTGTAATCACTATCGCTATTACCTGCCTCAGTTTTCGATCACGGTCTAATTACACCCTGTATATAAAAAGCAGTGATGGCCTCGGCGTTTAGGCGCATGGTCGAGAATCGCGGCGGCCGCGGCCGCGGGTTCAAACCTCAGGCACACATCTCTGACTTTTCGAAGTTATGTGTGTATTCACACTGAGTAATCGCTTCCTTTAACGATGGAGGAAAACATCGTGATGAAATTTGCACACCTAAAAGTTCTTAGGTGTGAAGTTCACCAACCCGTCCTAGGCCACCGTGGTGGACTAGATTGGGTAAGAGCCTAGAGCAGATTATAATTAATAATCATATTTAAATAAAAAAAAAATATACTTAAGTGTACTCCATTTCTTTTTTAAATATAATGTTCTTCTTATGCCGTATTCTTCTATGACGTTTTTCCTCTATTACATGGGACTGATACCCGACGAAATGTGAGTGCAGAAATGCATCTCAGCTTGCTCCTTCGGGAAGTACAGGCGTGGGGTTATGTATGTGTGTGTTAAATTTAAATTAAACATCGTTGAAAAACATTTAGTCATTGCGGTTAAATACTGATGTCAGGATTAAAGTCATTGAAAGTGATGTTGCTTAATAATTAGCTCATCCATACTAATATTATAAATGCGAAAGTAACTCTGTCTGTCTGTCTGTTACGCTTTCACGTAAAAACTACTGAATGGGTTTTAATGAAACTTTACAATAATATAGCTTATACATCAGGATAGAATGTAATGTAATGTAATTAACATGGGATAATTTTACGCCCGGAAAATAGAGTATTCCCGTGGGAATGGGTATTTCTGGATCTACCAAACCGATTTGAATGATTTTTGGTATAGAGGTAGGTAAGGCTCACAGAATTAACATGGGATAATTTTATCCTGGAAAATGTAATCGCGTGGGATAAACATGTTATAAATGCAAAAATCTCTCTGCACTTAACCCTAGAGTCTACGCGGACGGAGTCGCGGGCAAAAGCTAGTTTTAAATATAAATGATTGAATATAAATAACGTAATACAATTTTACTGCGTATTCGACGGCTGAGAATTATTAATAACCTAGTTTTAACAATTATAGTATTTAAAGCGAAAAAGTTTGTTTGCTTGAACGCGCTAATCTAAGTAATTACTAGGCGGATAAAATCTTTCAGTGTTATAAAGCCTTTTAATCGTGACATGCTATAGGCTATATATTATCACGCTACGACCAATACGATCTTAGCAGCAATGTCAAAAGTGGACAAAACGGGTAAAGAACATTCCTTTTGAATTTTAATATTTCTGGAGTTGGAGGCGACTGCTTGTTTATTATAACACCTTTTTTTTTTTTTTTTTTTTTTTTTTTTTTTATCACGAGAGGAAAGCGCCTTAAGCTCCCCTGTTCGGTACCTCGGGGGAGGCCGTAAGGGGTATGTCGGGGTCACTGGCTACGCCAGCATACCGACTAAAACCTCTCGGTGACCATCACGCGCATTTAGGGCGGTTTTGCGGCATCTCAGGGCCAGAAGTGCCCTAAATGGTCCGCTGCCGCCCAGCGCACCGTCCAATTATGGACCCCTCCAAATTGGGAGGGCTTGGTATGCCCTCCACTGCTAGGATCTTCTAACGATCTAGAAATATACCCAAATGATATAAGGACGCAACTTGAAATAGAAGTTTTTATCAACATCAAACGATCACTGATTACGAAAGTGGAAGAGACAAACATAAATAACTCATCTATTCCTTCATCAGATTAATCCTCTTTCTTTGAATTATATTTCACTTTGTCCGGTCACTCTTGCCATAATGAATATATCAACATTTTGAGTTTTTACCATCCCAAATCAATCATCATCAAAAGTAAGTAAATATCATACTCTCCTAATCTACGCTTACGTAAACATCACTACAAATATTTCCTATCTGTTCCGGTTTATTTTCTTATTCAAGAAATTGGGAGAAGATTGTCAAAAATCCAGACATCCACCACCCACCCCCTTTTAGTCCTTACGTCATACTTGAATGGCCCCTTGGACCTGTTTGTTATCAGGGATACGGGATACGGGGGTATTTATGTCGATTTGCCCACATTTGTAAAGTTTTTTCAAATTCAGAAAAGAAGTTAAGGTAGAATTCATGACACGATAGTTATGAAAGCATATTGCTATGCAACCGTGACGTCATAGCTATCACAGTGCTTCTATCTGAGAGCAAGGGGGGATCCAGGGGGAAGGTCATGGAGGTCATGACCCTCCCCTGGGCTGGGCCTAGGACCATGGACTACTGATTAAATATAATGTTTTTTTGTACAAACGCACTGTTTGTCCGCATTTTAAATACAGTTCTTGCATTCATCAATAAAATACCTTTTTTTACCCGTAATCTGTATCCATTATTATATAAAAAAATGTAAATTTTGTGACTTGACCACGACTATATCCCTCCTCCTTCCCCCGGGCGAAAAAGTTGGATCCGCTCTTTTCTTAGAGAGACAGTTATAGCTGTTTAAAGGTTTTTAAATCTCAAGTGATCTTACAGTCGATGACAAATCATTTCGAATAGTATGACAATGTGCTCATATTTTGCGCAAGCTCAGTACGGCGGTTGCTCTTGACTACCTATTTTAATCAATGGGAGGTCGGCAGCATTAACTCAATACCGTGAAATTTACTATTATAAATAATTCATATTTTCACATCATCGCCAGTACATTAAAGGTACCTGGAGTAAATCTCAAGCCCTTCAAAGGCTATCATATGTTTAACATGGCCGCTTATTAGTAATTCGGGTTACATGTAGGTACTACCAAGACTTATAAATATGTGACAACTGACAACTGACAATCAATAGTAGCCCTTCATAAATACACCCAACAGTCACATACATAGTCCTGACCCCACACTAAGATACGAGTCTTGTGTCGTGGGTATCAGAAACTACGAGAGACTTTTCGGTCTCACAAACACCCAGACCCGAAACAAATATTTGTGGATCACACAAACATTTGTCTCGGTGCGGGGATCGAACCCGCGGCCGCTCGTTTCGCAAGCTGGTGTCTAGCCAACTGCGCCACGGGGCATTCATTTCATGTTTGAAATTTTTAACTTATTTTAAAATAGATACCATCTATTTCCCTTCTAAACTTATTCAGCTGTTCTGTAGGGTATATTTTTTTCTTTTTTTATGGGAAAGGAGGCAAACGAGCCACCGAGCCACTTGATGTTAAGTGATATGATATAAATTAGTGATATATTATGATGTCTGATTCCTCCTACCGCGTTCTACTAGAGTTTCATACCAGGCGCCACGAACCAATTGATAAATTATAAATAAAGTTGGTGCCGGTATATTAGCGCTATCAGCGGACGCACACACTTGCCGAGCGCGGGTTCGCTTCCGCCCGTGGGAATCGCGTAGGCCGACGATGACCTAAGTTCTAATCAATGTGAAAAAAAACATATCTTATTTCCGACATGCTTGTATCTGTGTTACGATGTGGTCAACGTTAAAAACAAGATTCAAAAGCGTTGTTTCTGTAAAAAAATATATTCAATAATCTTTAAAGTCCAATGTATTTCTGTGCCAATATTAAGGAAATCAATTCAGAGACTTTTTGAGAGAGAGATTTGTAAATGAACTACCTATTTTTTGCATTTTTAGAACAAGATTTACAAATCATTATTATTCCGACATGAAATTAAAATTTTACATCTTCCTAACAACAATCTATAAGTCGTGATTAAAAAAAAAAATAAAAAAAATAAAACATATTTATTGAAGTTTAAATAATGACATAGATAACACTTAAGGCTAGTTTAATAATAAATCTTATTATTTATCGAAGCAAAACTTAAGTGTTTTAGAAAAATTCTGGTGCCCAAATAAAGATTTAACTTGTGTATTGGGCACCAGTGAATTACAATGAGGCATTGATCGTGTTATACTTCAATGCAGAAGTAAACTATGTGAGAAATAAAAGGTAAAAACAAAAATGACACAAACATAATATTCATTAATTTAAAATTTAACAATTGGTGGTTGGATATATTAGCATCAATGTGTACGTAATCCCCGTAACTAATAGGTACCTTATTTTTGATCATCAACATTTTCCACCTTGTATTTCAATGCTTAGAATAGGCAGAGGCAGGGGCGGTACTTCCATAGAAGCTTAAAAGCTGAAACATATACTGACCCCGCGATAAATAATAATAAGCTATACATTACAAAAATAACGTGTAACGTTTTTAAGCTTCTATAAAAGTTCCGCCACCGGGCAGAAGTGTATTTCTACATATTATACAATTCAACTGACAAAAACACACTAGATTTGCGTCTTATTCCCTGATAAAATTCAATAGTCCACCAAGCCATCACTAACCTATAATATAATAAATTTCCAGAGAGCTCATACCCATGGCGGACCACAGGCTCCTGTCCGTTCCCGAAGTTCGACCACGGCAGGGTGCGCGTGAGGCCGCGCTCCAAGATAGTCAAGTTCATCTGCAACTTCCGATACGAGCTGGTCGGGAACAGATACGCCACCTGCAGAAACGGGCAGTGGGACGAACCGCCTCCAGTGTGTGTCAGTAAGTAAAAATATACACCCAACAGACGTACTCATAGTTGTAACCCAAGGCTAAGATTTGCGTATAACAGAAATATTTGTCTCGTTGCGAGAGTTACTAACCAACTGCACCATGGTCAGTAAATTCTATTATTTTTCATCAGATAGAAAAATTCACGTCATGGACCTGTCAATTACCCTGCATTCAACAACCTTCTATGCCCCTATTTAATCCACCGTCTGTTCTTCCTTAATATTTCTTTCTACCACATTAAGCCAACTAAACCCTGAAAAAACATAAAAAAACTATGTCATTATTATATCTTATTTGTTTCTCCCAGGACCGGGTTGTCCAATACTGCCAACAATAAAGAAGGGTGTCCAAATGTACGCCCACCATCACGCGTGGATGGTGACTTTCTGCCTGCCTGGTTTCAAGCTGTCTGGACCCTCAGTGGTGTACTGCGATGGAGAGCAGTGGAACGGAACGCTTCCTACGTGTGTTGGTAATATATTTTGCTTTTACGTTTAATGATTTAGGGAACCGAAGTGCATCATACTCGGGAACGGGTGCCGCTTGCTGCTGATTATCATTATATACGAGTATTTGTTACCACGGTACACCAATGACGGGCATATGATTCTGAACCAAGGTCTTTTAGCTGTATTTTAAACTTATGTAATAAGGACTTTGTAGCCATTACGATTTTTTTTTGAATATAGATCCAATCAAACTTACCTGTTAGATCCAAGATTTTTCTCAATCACAAGTTCCACCTTCAATAAATAGGGCAACTAGACAGTCTCTCTATGCAAATTAACCAAAACCAATTGAAGAAGCGGATCACGAATTAATTAGGGCTGCGTAAGACCGAGTTGGCTAGCGCTTTCTTAGGGAGGCCTACGTTAATCAGTGGACGGCGATGCGCTGAGTGACAATTTAATGTGAAAATAAACGAAATATTTATGTTACTAGATTCAACGACGGCTGTCAAATACAGCTGCGATTTCGAGCAAGACGATCTCTGTGGGTGGAGCCAGGACGAGATGCACGATTTCGACTGGCGGAGGATAAACAAGAAGACTCCGAGCCACTACCTCCTTACTGGACCTTCATATGACCACACTTACGGTATAGGTGGAGGAGGTAATATACTTATCCTTTTATGTAGACGAGTATTTCAACGAAATAATCTGATGGGGATACTTCCATAGAAGTCCAAAAGCGTTGCAAGTTGATCATGTAATGTCTACTTTATAATTGTTTATTAAGTTTTAACTTGTAAGGATATTTTTATATCAATTTATGTCAGCCATTTTAATAAATACTGCCTTTTACCCGCGACTTCAGGGCTGGGTGCAGAAAAGTAATAGTAAATCTATCACTCGTTTTCCTAAGTATTCAAAATGGCAGTTAATATTAGATTAAATTTAAAATAACTCGGAACTTTGTAAGGGAAACTGGGCTTTTGTATTTCTATAGAAGTACTGCCACTGAATTTCTCTTTATTTTCGTTTTGAGGCATTGAAGTCGGAAATCTTCGAATATCCACTATATTTCAGGTCACTACATGTACATTGAGAGCACGTCTCGTTTGGAGAACGATACTGCACGCTTACTGTCTCCAATATACAACAATTCTATAGCCACTGGGGGCTGCTTTTCGTTCTTCTACCACATGTATGGAAAGTAAGTACCTTAATTTGTGAGGAGATTCATGGTGTGGTACAGACTTTGGCAGTGATGACCTTCAGGTTTAGGCGCGCGGTCACGGGTTCGAACCACAGTCACACACCTCTGACTTTTCGAAGTTATGTGAGTATTCACATTGAATTATCACTTGCTTTAACGGTGAAGGAAAACATCGTGATGAAACCTGCACACCTAAAAGTTCTTAGGAATTTCTTAGGTGTGTAGTCCGACAACCCGCACTAGGCCACTGTGGTGAGGTGGTAGAGGAGACACGTGCTCAACAGTATATGGGTATAATGGTATATGGGTTGATGATGACAGACTTATGCCATATTTTTGATGGAGAACGATAGTTATTATCAACTGCGTTACAGCCAAAAACTTTAGAAAATGTTCTAATTACATGGTAGATTCTTATAGCACTTGTTGTCAATGTCTCAGGGTGATGTAAATGAAAAAGTACTTTTTAAAATCATGTTAAAATTAGTATCTAGTATTGTTTTTGATAGTGATATTCATTGATTTCAGGGATATAGGAGGACTTCGAGTCTATCAGAAACCCGACAACATTCAACTTTTGTCACTTTTAAGTATGAACGACTCAGAAAAGGCGGGATACATATTATTCGAACAGTGGGGCAACCTCGGCGACATGTGGTATTCTGCAATTGTTGATTTAAAGCAACTCAATGATAGTTTCCAGGTAATCATTGCATTTACGTATATATTTTCAAATGGTACTTTATACTTGGCTTACCCAATTTTGTTAGTTGAGCATAGAGGTATCATAGTCTTTGCCTCGGAAGAAGACAACTATATATTTCCAACTACGGAATACCTTACGCTTGACTGTCAGAGAATGCCTCAGGCGTGAAGACTACTTTTACATATAGTATGTGAAGAATAAATAAATACAATTTAAGTAAAGTTTAAGGCCAACTGAGCTCTAGTGACTCACGGAATTTCATTGCCAAGTGTAACTGAGCGTGCCATACTTGCTCTTGCAAGAGTTGACGTACACTTTCATGATGATTATTGTCAAAGAGTTACATAATAGTTTATCCATCAGATAGTGATCGAAGGCATCCGAGGCAGGAGCTTTACTAGCGACATAGCCATCGATGATGTGGCCATACTCCACGGAGAGAACTGCACCGATGCGAGGCGAGCAGCCACCACACCAGCTACCAGTTTACGTAAGAATTTGTCCTTACCTCTTACAGCATGTTTATCTATACTTATTCAGCTTTAAACTTCATACATACACTTTTGGATATAAAGTTTCAAAGAATTTCAAGGGAATAATATAAGTCATTTTAACTTGATTCATTGTGAATACAAACATTACTTCGAAAAGTCAAGGGTTAACACGTGACCGCCGAGATTTTTTTTTTTTATGAAAGAAGGCAAACGAGCCCATGAACACCCATAATACCAACAAGTGATTTTCAACCACACGTTCAAAGTCTAAGGCTATACGAGTAAATTATATAAATAAAATGATTTTGTATATTACAGCTGAGAGCTGCATTGGTCGCTGCGATCTGAGCGGCGAGAAGGAGATACAGCGGGGCTGCAGCTGCACCCTAGCGTGCGTCTCCGAAAGCAGTTGTTGCTTTGATTTTATTGAAGTGTGCCTGTTTAATGGAAGTGAGTACCGACGATAATTTGAAAAAGAATACACATTTTGCTGTAAAGTCATTCGTGCTACAGTAAAACAAAAAGGTAGCAGGCTTATAATAGTCCCCAAGGTTACATCTACTTTTATGAGTGTCTGACCAGCATGAAACTGTAATAGACAAGTAAACTCGTTTCCGTATTAGAAAGTACTTACTAATCGGTAAGACTTAATAATATTATTTTGCAAACTAAATAGCTATATTTTTACACAAAATTTAACAAGTGACTTTACTAGCCTCTAAATTTATTTCAAAAAAACTTTTTTTGCAGATTCATCTAAATCGGACGATGACAATACTACACCAGCGAGTACTACAGTAGAACAGCCCCAAACGCAGAAACTGGTGGCTAGCGATACTACTTCAACTAGAACAACCATTCCCAACACTACACCCATAACCACTTCTACAACAACGTCATCTACAACTACATCTACAACCACATCTACAACAACAACGACAACGAGGCCTACTACAACAAGCACTACCACTTCAACTACAACCACTCCCAAACCCACAACCACTGCTAAACCCACAACTAGAAAGACGACACAAAGGACCACCACGAGAAGACCACAACCAACAAAACCGTTTACACGAGCTACCAAAGCAACAACAAAACCAATAACCAAACCAACAACCCGTCCCACTAAACCGACTACCACGCGACCTCCAACCACTACCACAGTCGGTTCAATAACCTCAGTGCCGATTAAAACCACGAAGAACTATGTTACCTATCATGATATGATAGATGATAAGAGCTCGAAGGCAGACGCAAAGAAAGGTAAGATTCTAGCTTTATGAGCCAGTATGATTCTTGTTATTGTGATGCCACTGCAAGATAAATATGAATGGGTTGTTTTCTGTAAAATTAGAACGACGTTTAAATGATTGAAGAACTTTAGCTTAAATTCGGCTTGTAGAATGTAAATGTAGAATTAACATAAAAATTCAAAACTACTTACGTGATCGTCTGTTTCACTTACATCGTTATCATTTATACTATATTACTGTTAGTACCTCCAGGATCGTTTTTTTATCAGATAAAGAAAGAAAGGCATATTACTGGCACCAATATCGCAGCGGAATAAAAACATAATTTAAAAATATTTCACCAGCATTCCATCTTTGTCCAACATAAATCCTCTTTACTTCCAGAAGGTTCGGGAGCCGTGAAGACGGCAGTGATAACTATAGTGGTACTAGCCTGTCTCTGCGGAGCCATCATGCTCACTGTATGTGCTCGTTCCTCCCGAGGCCAGTTGACCATCGCTCGTCTCCGCGGCACCACGCGTCGAGACCCTGAAGTACGCTACCTGAGCGCCGATGTTGACGACTGAATAAATTATTGAAATAAATAAATTATCAATTTTTTTAATTATTTATGAAGGTATTTTGTGATATTTAATAGTAAATACTTTATGGAGACTCAATAATTTAATAATATATTGCTTTATAATTTGTTTGCGTACAAACGTTGGTCCTAGTTTACAGCAGTAGACGATTTTTAGTATTTTGATCGTAAACAGGTGTTTTCAAAATAGAGCAATATGTAAGATTCGAAGAAAATAAAACTTTTTCCGATCCTTGTCATTTGGAAATCGAATTCGCCTTACTTTTTTACTTGCACTTAGATACCCTAGGTATTCATGAGAACATTAAGGTACTACATTCGGTTGACAGACCATACAATGGTTACTCTAATGTTCTTGCAAGGTCTGATGCAAGAGTCCGCCAACCCGCATAAAGCCAACGTGTAGTAGTACCTTTTCAGTAGTAGAAGATGCCCGTGTCCTGCAGGAGAACGTATATGGCGTGATGATGACGATGATGATGATGAATTTATAAATTTACCTCAATACCTTTGTAACGTACACCATTAAACCATACGGGCGCGGGATATCTCTATGATATACTGACTCCATTTTCCAGTTTAGCAAAAGTGTTATTGGGGGGCTCAGAAATAGTATTTGATTTGACAAGCACGAATTGTGGAACAAAGGGAAGCGAATAAGTTGAGGTCCACTTCCTCTTTCTTGATTAAAAACACCGATTTGTAATTGTTTTTTTAGGGTAAGAGTGTAGCTTAAAATAATAAAAAATAATTAAAAACGTTTTTTTTAAACATCAACAATAGTATTTCTAACCCTATACAAAAAAATCTTACTTAGAGTAAGTAAAAATGGCGGCAAAATTACAAGCACAGATTATAAACATTACCGTAAATGGCAACACCGGCATTCAGGCATTGTGGTGGAAATGCGCGGCTAATACAAAACTGGTGACCTCGTTTTTACATCACCCCGTTTCCACAATGTCACCCGACATGGGGGCGCAGCCTTCGATAGGCTTATCACAGCTCGCGCGCTATCGACCCGCGCGCGCCGCCGGCCATCTTGCCCCGCGCATGCGCAAAATACTGCGACAAAGTGACGTTTTGAGGCACCAGTGCGAGCCGAATATCCCGCAAATGTGTGGATAATTTTGTAAATATAACTCGAATACCGTGATAGCATTTGTTGTAGAATGCTTGTGCTTGTGTAAAGAAAAAATTAACGGGGAACTAAAGTAGGTAAGTGGAATTAACATTTCTATTTAGCGTGAGGCCATAAATTGGATTGTCTTCAAGTAGTCTTGCTAAAAATACGATAGATTCTTGTACTTATATGGTTTTACATTACCCATCTTTAAGTATATTGTATGGCGTCAAAATACATTAAGGTACATAATTTCTTTGGAAGCAAATATGATCGTTATTCGAAAATTTCGCAGCACAAGTTGAAGAGCGGAAATACGTTTGAGGTAAGTTATTGCGGTACATTTAAACATGATTCATGTTCACGAAATACGCCTGTAACCATGTTGTCTTTATTTATTACTTGAAATCTACTTGGTTTATGATTCAACGAGGACATTTCATAGATTATATCTTTGTTGTTTATTACCCTTTTCAATTTTTAATTGCGTTGGTAAGGGTAAGAAAATGAAAATGCTACTTTTTAAATGTTTTTAAAGGATTATTTATTATACGATGATTACCGGTCCTTGGAAATTAAAAAAAATGTTACCGTACTAAGATATTGCCGGTTACGTTTACGGCTAATAATAAAATATTTCCAAAAAAAGAGGCAAAAATCTGCTCTAGTAAAAGTTTTGAGTTTGGACATCTCAAAATGATCTTCAATGTTTCCTGTTCTCTTTTTCTATCGTGTTATTCATATACCCCGGATTTTAGTTTGCGATATTTTTGCATATTCCTGATTTAATGTTATTATGTATGTGTATGTTATGAATTATGTTGCATTGGTATACGTCTATTCGAATTTGTGTTTTATTGTTGTTTCAACCCAATCTTATTTTTTTTATAATCCTATAGCTAATACCTACATCACCAATTGTTTCCTTATTTAAAAATTAAAAAAAAATGTATAGATGCAGAATCTATTCTGCATTGGAACTAATCTATGGATCCTGTAAGAAGGACGTACATATTGCATAATAACATAAGTAGTAAAGAAATTGTGTATTTCTGGTCATGAATTTTTGAATATAAGCGCGGATAAAACAATTATCCTTAATACTTCTCATATTATTTAATGATGTATTATTACATTTTCTCGTTTCCTCGCCTTGTTGCTTTTGCGTATGACATAACAACATTACCTACGGATGAAATTTAGTTATTATAACTATATTTTTTTAATCTCAGTCAAATGATGTTTTATTTTAGGCTAGCACTCCTTTATTTTTTTATTATAGATTTAAGACAAAGATGACGTTTGGATTGGAAATCTTATTAACCGGATATTTGCTGCCTGATCCCGGAACGTGACACACTTGCGTAGGTCACTACTGCGGGCTATACATAATAAGATTGCAATTCCGATTCTAATCGACATTACAGTAAAGAATATAACCAATACCTCTTATGAATTAAAAAAAAAAACACTACAGTTCCTTACTCGTTCTTATAGGTAAATCTACTTTTAAAACGGGTATCGAAAATATTTTTTATGTGATTAAAATATGTTCGTTTCATTTCATAAAACAAAAGAATTGTTCAATTTTGCTCGTCTCTGTGCCTGGTTAGAAGAAATCTAATTTCGCTTATGGAATCGATATCTTATTGGCAATAAACTTGAAGGTCTTGCCGTTTGGAGACCTTGAGCTCCAACCGCAGTGAATAGCTGCAGATGACGTTTCATTTTCGATGTCATCAATCTTCTTTTGTACTTTGTATTTATTTTTGGAAACGATGATACTTTGTTTCGGTATCGACGCTTTATCGATATGTTTATACTAAACCCTCTTGAATGAAGGCCCCGGCTTAGCAGTGGACGTATAATGGCTGATGGTGATGGCTTTATTGAGTTCAATGCATTAGATTAGGGTCGGTATTATGTATTGTAGATGCAAAATTATGATTAAGTTGAAAACAGTATTTTATAGTAACGAGGATATAAGTAAAGGCTATATAAATATAGATTTTTTCTTTCCGTGCTATAGCATTTAAGATTTTTTTATATAATTTTTTTCTCATCTTTATGACTTTATGTTAAGCATTTCCACCATTGCACCATCTAAGCCACTGCGTAGTTTCTTTGTAATTTCTGAACATCACTTGCTTGAAGAATTTTTCTCGACTAATAAGAAAAATGCAGTTCTTTTAGTAAATAATGAAAGCAAGCAATTTACGTGTTGATAAGTTACAACGCCCACGAAGGAGGAGAACCAATTTTCTTTAACATGTTGTCGATGGAAAGCTAGTTTATTCTGCTTTGAAAGTTATGGTTTATAGAAATTGTTATTTTTAGTATCATATTTTTAATAAAGAAGGTCCACAAATACGTTACTTAAACGTTATGTGGACTGGAAAATTTCTCCAATTTTAAATTTTCATTTCATCTCCAAGCATACATCATTACTCTTAGATCAAATTTTCGAAGATGTAGGCAGAAGTACATTTCTGCATCGTTGTTATGTTTTTGTTTTACGAAATAGGAGATGAGCTTTGTACTGTTTCTGGGGCAATACGTGCTACTCAGAATTTCGTAATGGAAAAACTCAATAACTCACTACCCGAGTCGGTAATTGTAATTGTCTGATACTAATACAGCAAGACCACGATGCAATCTACCAGATTGGACAGTCTAGTCTAGGATACTTACCTTTAGATAAGATTTCTTCAAAATGCTTAAATTCAATGTAAAATTTATTTTCGTCAACATCCTTCGCTTAATACAGCTTTGAATTTTGGTAACTTGGCTTTGAATCGTCAACTTGATCTCTACTATATCCAACGTCTGCTCCCAAAATAGTTTTACTAATTGAGCTACTATTTATACAGTTAATTGATAATTCTATTTTAATAGAATTCTAAGCAGTTGAAGTTACTGAGTAATAACAAATTCATTTGAAGTCATCTATCAAAGTACTTCGAGTATTTAGAACTCCGCGATATTAAGTTATCAAAGATACCTTTGACGGTAGTTTAAATTCTGCGAAGGAAATATTATGAATTTCTCTTTCTAAAGCTTACATCTTGACTATTTCCTGGGATTCATTCTTTCTCTTTATATAGACATTGGTCTATCGTAGAGGTTGTTTATCATAGACCATCTATGTCATCAAATTCTATTGATACTAAATACGTTTTTTAAAACCAAAGTCCTTGCGTTGTATCTATCAGCAATAATTTCTCAAACTGTTAAATTTAAGTCATACGCTTTTCGCGACTAATATTTAGAAAAAAAAATTAGATCTTCAATAAGATAATTTAGGAAAAGTTAAAAATGTCGGTAAAAGTCAAGCCCATCAGCAACCTTTAAAAAACAAAGTTTTAAGATGGAATCTAAAGGAGAAAGAATAGTGCCGTATGTACATTGCATATTACACATATTCACAAATTTCCATTTGATTGTCTCGTTTAAGGATAAAATTGTGAAATAACTATGCCAATCTTCTTTATTGTATTGGGGGAGGGGCATTTGAAAAAGACTACTTAGGAATGACAGCATGCCGAGCCGAACCTACGACTAGTCTATCATATGTTTGATCGCTTGGTAGTAATTCAAGTAGCGTTTAATACATAATTATTTT
Source organism: Cephonodes hylas (assembly GCA_030295005.1). Classification (NCBI taxonomy): domain Eukaryota; kingdom Metazoa; phylum Arthropoda; class Insecta; order Lepidoptera; family Sphingidae; genus Cephonodes; species Cephonodes hylas. Next base: position 7,211,036 of record AP025384.1, on the reverse strand, counting down.
TATGAATATGTGACAACCTAAAGCTGGCTTCATTTTTGTCGGAAATTTTTATCTTTGCTCGTGTAACCGTAGTAGAATGAACAGGTAACAGACAAGCGGCGTCACTGGTCCCCATACAAAATATAGTTAATGTATTTCCCTCCTTATCTTATTCAGCTGCTCTGTGGTCATAGTCTACAGCACTACTACGAAATAAAGTTTGTCTATTAAAAAGCGGATCTCATTAAATGCAAAAAACAAAAGAGCGCAAAACTCTCATTTCAAGTCTAAATTTTCCAGAACAACAGTTTTCGTTATTAAACCAAGTTGAGCGGTTCTTAAAGTTGCATGATAGAATTTGAAAGGAGTTTTTATTTCACCAGTAAATTACTCCGAAATATGTTATTTAACTTGCTATTTTTTTAGCGAAAGGACAAGTTTCTAATCAGAATTGGTGTAGGTTGTGGGCGATGTTTCCGCCTACGTAGAATTTCTGTTGAATTTCTCTTTGATTCATGAAACGTTAGGAAAGGTCAAATAGGAATTCTATTTTTTCTTTCGTTTATTTCTAAATTAAACTCTAGGAACGGGGCTGAAAAAATACATCCTTTCCTTTGGGGTTACTGTTTGAGTGAAATAATATTTCACCCTCTGAATAAAACCGACCTGTGTTGTAACTGAAATAATTTTCTGTATCCAAATTCCAGTTATTATCGTATAATTTAATACGATATCGCATTATTTTAACGTTTAAACCCTCGACGTAAGCCCCACTAGTTAGATAATTGTAATTTGCATAATATTTAAATTCAAGAGTGCTTTACTTTCATAGCGCTTGGAATTATTTTTCCATAAAATTCAAACGTATGAAGCGGTGTAATGTTTTGGAAGAGGTTTTAGTCAAATTTAATTAACTATTCATGCATATACGTGCCACTGCTTAACTTGAGTGTCCTCTTCAAGTTAGAGGATTTTAGTCAATAGTCTACCACGCTAGGGTAGTGTGGGTGATGGACAGGGCTGCCAGCAAATAAATCGCAACTATACGGTTTAGTAACTGCGATTATACAAAATCTGATTGCATTATACATAACCATTCTATGCAGCTCTTGTTTTTTTTAGAATGATAGGTACACAATTTATTGATCAAATGCGAACTTATGTTCTATCCCGTATGCTTTTGTATCGTATTATACGAAGTGGTCTTGGATACAATACCACATCCGATTATACAGGATTTGTATCCAATTATACAATCTGGCAGCCCTGGTGATGGACTACACATCTAAGAAAAGTTATATACATATGTATATCATTTTATAGTTGGTCGTCTTTTGGTCATGAGATTTTATTCTGATTCACATGGATAAGTTGTCAATGTAGCATGCTATTCTCGTATTATAGAATTATAGCCTGTTCCCTGTTTCATTATTATTCTGTTTCTTTAAATTGTTGTTTGTGAGTATCAATAAAGAGTTGTCTATATAACTGTCTAGCGAGGTCGCATAACAAATGGTATTTTTTCTTTGTGGATAACAATACAGAAACATTACCCAATCTCGATACCGGTGTACGAACAAGAATTAGCAGCTTGTCAAATTTTCAGTAATAGCTTACCTATGTAATGGATCCAGTATGGCAATACCTTCCACTCTTTTAGGTAACATAAGAAATAGCAAAACGTAAATACGTTATGTATTCCCTGAAGGGGTAGGCAGACATGCATATCTGCAACCACAGTTCGCCAGGTCAGTCCCACGTAATAGAGGGCGAGCCTATTGCCGTTTTTCTGGCACATTTCCAGACTCCGTGCTGCTACTGAGAATTTCCTAATGGAAAATCCTAATGATTGAATCCTAATGATGAATTCCTAATGGAAAATGAAAAATAACACTTTGCCCGACCAGGGAATCGAACCCAGGACCTCTAGATCGCACGGCACGTACTTGTACCACGGGGCAGTAAAAACGTAGTCTATTAATATTATACTCCTCGTCTACTCTTTATGAGTATACGTGAGCAAGTATTTTAATGTTTAAATAGAATTACGAGCGACGTTGCAGACGTAAAAGGAAAAATAAGGATAAAAATTTCTGTCTGAGTAGAACTCTACTATTGATATAATTTCTTTTATATGTCTGAATAAAATGTTTCAGTTAGGTACGAATATGAGGTTTATTTGGTTCTATTTTTGAACTATTAGTGTATGTGTGAATCAAACAAGAAAAAATCCGTTTATATATTTATTTAGCACAACCACATAACATACATATTTTGCTTAGTCTGATATATACATATAGGAAACTTAAGGTGTGCATAACATTCTCCGAAATAATACAATAAAGAAACTTTGTGAATAATATATCGACTGATAGCAGTTAACTGAGGATCTGGTTATGTTCGTTGCTTACACATAATGTATACAGACGTATACCTTAAGTGTTATTGAGTTTTCCATTAGGATATTAACAATAGAAGCACGGAGTCTGGAACTGAGCCCAAAAAGCGACAATGGGTTCGTCTTCTAATACGTGGGACTGATACCTGGTGAAATGATGGCGCAGAACCCCTAAAACAAAAAATTCTACGTTACTTCGATACAAGGCAGACAACGCAATATATTCTATAAACCTAATAGCTTTCCAGAAGGAAAAATTGAGCTGTCACTTGAAGTTCAACCAAGATCTGATGCGTTTCATCAGTGGGGACCAGTTTCCAGCAGAGGGACGTATATAGGCTGACATTATTAACACAAAGAATTGTGGTTTACCAATGTTCCTAGAAATAAAACTTTTCAAAGTGGAATCGATGCGGTCAAGTAGGAAGGCGTCGGCTATTGCTTCTGAATGGGCTGTATTAAAACATTTTCTGAGTCCATATTTACTAGTTTTAAATTATGTTTCAGTTGAAACTCGATAATTATTCAAATGGTAATTTAAGTTTGTGTGTTTGTTTGGCTTCATACTTTTTAGATTTGAATGAAGAGGCATGTTTTTTCATAATATCCTCATCTTCATCATCATCAGCCCATACACGTTCCACTGTTGGGCGTGATGGTTAGGGCAAACCGTAATGAGGCCATTCAAAACATTCTGCATATTTCATTATTTTCACCTTAAATACCAATTGCGAGCATAATTAAGAAAGTATGTACTAGTTTAAATTAAATGATTTGTATATAAAGTAATATTAAGTTAAGATCTTTCGAGGGATTATCGAAGGTGCATTGCTAGGCTTTCTTTGTTCAGGCAAATGGTTTTTCTGAATGATTAAGCTGTTTATATACTTATACACGCCCATATACGTCCCACTACTGGACACGGGCCTCTACCATTAAGAGGGTTTAGGCCTTAGTCCACCACGCTGGCAAGTGTTAAGAAATAAATCATCATCATCATCATCATCATCAACAGCCAATACTCGTCCACTGCTGGACATAGGCCTCCCCAAATGACTTAAATAATAAGAAATAAATAAATTACCTAATTTAGTAGTAGTGAACTCAAAAAATTCTCCACAGCGCGCTACAGTTCAATGCAATGAACCTTATATATTCATAGAAATACTGAAATCTATATTACTATGAAAGCATATTATGTATAGAATAAAAGCTGCCTATGTTCGCGTGGAGAGCTCTCTTCGCTTCGTTTAGCCGACATTCAAGTAATTCATTTAGTGGTTATTTATTTTTAGAGCTGCCAACTTAAAGGTCACACGGTTGGAAAACGTTCTACCGATATTTAGGTTGGTACTTCTGAATATTTTAATTGTTTGGAACACTACAAATTATTTGTGTGTGACTTGGCTTTGTTAAATCGATATATAGAAAGAAAGAAAGAAAAATACTTTATTGTAGGCCAGTGCGAAAAAAATACAAAAAAGGAAAAACAATATAAAAAAAAAACATTATAATGATAAAAAAATCAATGGCCCGGTCCACCTTTTGATTATTGTTACTCTATCTAGACAAACAAATACATACATAAAATTACGCCTATCTCTTGTTAGATATGCAACGATTAGAGACTTGAGAAAAATGAAAATGTACTCGCAATATGGGAAAAAAATCGAAACTAAAAAAAAATATAATTACCTAAGAGCGGGTTTAAATATACACTGCCTATGATACAGGCGTGTTTTTCATTTATGGTATACTTAAATCCCTTCTTCTTGCCGCTGCTTCTCCAAAGCGATTACACGTTCTGAAGCGGCAATAGTCCAAATTGAGGATTCGTAAAAGTATTTTTGAATAAAGGGTAATTTTGACTTGACACATACGGCACCAAATAAACCTGATTGCATGTGGTCCGATACGAAATGAGAAATTCCCGAAAACTTTCATTTATTGACACACGTAAGCTGGTATTTAAACTTTTTATTGTACTAGGAGAAACTGAACAAAACAATAAACACAGAAAGTTTTACAGTAAAATTGTCAGTCTTATAAGACTCAAGGTTTACGTTACGGATTCAATTAAACTCTTAAAAATCAACAAATTAAAAATCCGTCTCACCTCTCATATCCCAATAGTATTACTTCGCAAGAAAAGACTAAAGATATGACGTCTGATAGGAATATTTGGAAGGATAAAACATACTGCGCCGACACCAAATGAAAACTCGGAACAGAGCAAGACAAAGATGATTTTGCAAGAAAATCAAATAAATAAACTCAGCCACTATTCACAAGACTTAAACATAACAGTCTTAATTAATAATCCCATTTCGCAACGATTACAACTAACTTAGAAATAATAAGTGCATTCAATCATGAGAAGTCTGGGCACTCTTGGCGGTCGCTTGTCGAGTTAGGGTTGCTACGTCGGCGGCTTTCGAGGGCTCTCAACACAATTTATGCCAGTGTCGATACCTACATCTCCATATGTCATAACTACAGCCCCGTGGCGCAGTTGGCTAGACACCAGCTTGAAAAACGAAGGCCGCTGGATCCCCGCATTGAGGCGCATGTCTGCGATCCATAATTTTTTTGTTTCTGTTCTGAGTGTTTGTGAGACCGAGAAGTCTCTCGTAGTTTCTGCTTCAACACAATAGTTTATCTTAGTGTGGGGTCGAAGCTATATATTGGCATATGTTTATTTATATGTGACTTGTAGGTGTATTTATAAATTTATCTGTAAAAAAAATTTACTAACAGTTGCATACAAAACACAATGTCTAACCTATTTATAGAAAATTTAGGTATTGTAAAATTCTGATGCCAAATATTATTGCTTTTTTTTCGTCCTAATGGCGCTGTTATCATTTATTAGCTAGTGATATTGAACAGGCTATAGGTAGTAGGTAGGCTACAGAAAGCTTTTAATTAAATTTGTGACGTCATTAAGAATGCCTACAGTACTTACAACCCTAGTACGAAGCCGGGTTCCATTTAAACTTCCAACGTCTCGTACATAACAGTTTCATTTCGCGACTGCTGTTTTAGTACCAAATGTTTAATGCCAAGCGAAGCCGCATAGCCACGTTTAATGAGTGTTTGCCTTTTTGTTTCGCTGCGTACTCGGGCTTAATTCTAGAATTTTCCACCTTACGAAATTGGAGTTTAGTTCTAGAATATGCGACCATTCGTTTCGGGAATGCTTGAAATAATCGGTGTGTTTATCGCTTTTTGAGGACTTAGTGTGTTTCGAATATTTCGTGTAGGCTGTTAAGTCTGGTGATGTTTCTAGGAAAAAAAATTCTAAGTTCAAAAAATTGTAAACTTAGAAGACATTTTTCGGGTACATTTCCCGATTGCATGCTGCTTCTGAGATTCTTCTAGGGTAAAATCCAACAAACAATTTGCTAGACCTAGTAACTAAACTCGGTGCATCTAGATCTCTCGCTTCATACTCATTTCTCGGAACTAACAAGGCAGCAAATAAAAAAAATAACAATAAATATAAGCAGTTAAATTTATACGACATCTTCTCCTTCGGTAATAAAATAAGCAGACATAAAAGTCCTTTTAAAGTCAAAATCAAGGATCCTATCATTTTCAATATTCTCGAACATTCCACTGTGAACTAACATATATGCTAATCGTGTCAATTTCACTCAGCCGACGCTGGCGTTTCAATTGCTGTCACTCGAAATGTGCATATCTATAGTGCCTTTTCAATTGAGCGAAAAACTTCCATTTATTTTTTATACCGGCATAGCATAGTGACAACTCCGAACCTAAAACATGATAAGTAAACTGATGAGTAAATCAATTTCACAATCTAATAAATAATTTCATTCAATGGCTTTGAACCGTAATTTAACAAAAGGTATTGATAAAGAATTATAGATTTTCAAAAAGGTATTGTATTTATGCAAAGCTATAACATATCACCCTACGTAAAATCTATGAGAATCTGGTATACCTACGTACGACTAGCGAGGTATAATTGTATTCATCCTTTTAAGTCGTTACAGAACTTACTATCAGGTATTGTGATAAGAATAAGTTTAATAATTTCCTTGATTGTCGACTTATTACTCAATATAATATGGGAATATCGCACATGTCATAATATTCCTACGTCGCAATATTATACAACCGAAGTTTCTCTCCAACCCCTTGTCATCGATTAATAAAAATATTTTCGCCGTAACAGACCACTCCGTCTAATTGGTGCCATCATTCTGATTTCCTTAGGGTATATGCGTCGTCATATGTCGAGGGAAAATGATCTCTACCGTACATTATTAAGAACTAAATTACCATGCACTGTCCGGTTAATTTACCAGACCGCTACTTTGCCACGCTAATTACGTTTGCTTGAAATACTAGACGAGGAGAGGGGGTAGAAATAAGTGAGGGTGGAAGGGGAAGGGGTGCTTCAATATAGACTTAGCTTTCAAGACTGCAATAACTATTGAGGTGGTTCTGAATGAAGGGAGTTGTGTTACGATTAATAATAGATATCTAATTTCTGCCCGCGGCTTTACTGATAGATTTTCATTATTGATGATACGGAACAAATTGCTCGCAACAATTTATCCATCTCTCTGTAGTTCTGTCCATGTCGGTATTAAAATGTATTAAATTCGATATAGAGTTTAAGAAATAAAACAGTGGTTCACATTTTTAAAAAGCTGGATAATCAATCAAACATTGATCCTCTACCATTAATGCTTTTTTTAAATGAAATATGAGAGTGCCACATTAATCACTTTCAGTCACCCTTACAATTCTACCCATCCATCCAGCCTTCTCGTTAAAAATAAAAGAAAGTATGAAAAGAATGATTAAAAAACTTGGCCTTAGTCTACGCTTAGAAACAGAGCTCTGCCAACGCAAAGAAATAGCACAAAACACTGCCATTTCTTAGCGTTTTGTTCTACGTCGCTCCATTGTTTTTTTTTGTGTAAAAGGGATTACTTGGATTCGAATACAGTGCTGCGAGCTGTAATGGCGTCAGCCGTCCCCGGTAATCCCGTGTAATTTGATTGTTTGGGATGGTGTGGGTTCTGATCCCGAATGCGTCCGACTGAACCATGAAAATAGGCGGTGTTTTCACCCTTTTTATTGCATTTTGTTGTGAAGAAATATTGTTATTCGATTCCCTTTTTAGGGTTCTGTAGTTTTATCTTGGTATCTTTATAGTTTTGTCATGTCCGTCTGTCCTCCCCTTACGTAGAAAATGGTGATGCAAGAAATATAAAGCTTTGCGTGGATATGTGCCTTACCACGTTGAGAAAGAGCTTAAATATAAATAACAAAAAAAATATTGTTTCGTGTTGACCTAATAGTGTGGAGTGTCATTAGATTAAAACATGAGGCGCTTTTGTGACCCAAGAATTTGTTTCCGAGAGAATCTACTTTTTTTTAATTAAAATATCGTATCACCTTTTCAAAAGTTAAATGGCTGAATAAAAACATTCATGCTTTTTATCCATAAAACGAGCTTCGAAGAAAAACTATAACGGCTAAGACATCGTTGATAGTTCTGGAGTTATAGGGGCTTAACTTGTAAAGTGCGCTTACTTGAAAATCTCCGCACAAAAATTCTAAATCCACCATTATGGGTGACTATGGAACAACACACTTGGCCGTTTTTTTATAACATTCATTTGATATTAGGTTATTTGTTTCTAGTATATAGAAGAAAAAGTAGAATGCGCTTTAATTCATGTCCCTAACGTCAAGAGATGGGAGTCACTTTTCTGGATACTAGCTTGAACAAAATCCTGCTTGTCATCGAGGTATTGTCACTTTTTCGTGCCAAAACAAAGTACCGGGTAATGACGTATGAAACAAAAGCACATCACGGGGAAATTAAATACAGTTGAGTGTTAAATAAACATGTACAATATTGCGTGAAACGAACTAATAAATGAAATAGCGTTATCTCGATCGTCGTGACATGCTAGAGGCTTTCATAGATATGACGCTTTGGCAGTGTTTTTCTATTCAAACTATTCATGCATTGGAGGTTTTTTATTATGAATTTTGTAGCTATTGTCCTCTACACTAGATAACTTTATGTCTGCTTAAATAAAGATCATCATTGGCCTAGTGGTTTTTAATATACTTTTTGAACAAGTATCGTCAAATCAGAAGGACATTACGCAGGCTTTATCATCAACCAATATATGTCCCACTGCCTTCTTTACAAATAAGACTGGTTTACCCTTAGTCCACCAAGCTGCTCAATTGTGAGCTGGCGGACTACACACACAACTGTTTCACGATGTTTCACACGCTTTCACGATGTTTTCCTTCACCATTAATCTACGAGATCGTTAATTATAAATTTCAGCCGTTCTTTCTCCACAGCGATAACATGTTTCGAAGCGGCACTAGTTAAAAAAAAAACAGTATAAAAAAGTGTTAAAAAATGACGATTCAAAAGAACTTGTAAAAGTCTATTTGAATAAAGGAGATTTGACTTTGACAACACGCGACTGTCGAGATTATTGACCTCATGTCTAAACCTTGAGTACATCTCGATTTCTGTATGTAAAGATGATGATTCACAATAGCATCAACCCGGGATCAAACAACACAAATGTGCACAAAAACATGTTTACAGTTTCGGACGAGCATCGCATTAATCCTTATCGTTTATCCGTTTTCCATTACATTTATTTTGAATCGGCAACGAGTTGATATACCGAACGGAAACCGCAAGGTCGTGATACGGTCTACGGATGAATGCTTACAGACAAAAACTACGCTTATTCTATAATATCCTGTCTGTATTTATAATAAAGTATCACATACCTACTGCTTTTGATGAGTTGGAATGTTAAAATAAGCATAAATTAGAAGTTAGGTACTAATCCGATTAAAGATTAAAAATTCTTAGAAGTTTCTCATGCATGTAGTCCGCTGACTCCCACTAGGGCAGCGTGGTGGAATATGGCCTAAACCCTCTGGAGTTGTAGAGGAGGTGTGCTCAGCAGCGAGACGTATATGGGCTGATGGTGATGACTAATCCGATTATATAATTACATAAATACTTAAAATTTTCAGTCACTTATAAGCAACCCATTATGATTACGACTGACCTAAAACAACAAAATGTTAACATGACAATTCATTATACGTACAATTTCTTGATCCTAGTATATTAAAAGGCGCCACTCTGCATGTCGCCAACATAAAAATCTGGACGCCTGCCAAGACGGTGTTACGTAGAAACTTCGCGAAACTTACACTAACGCCAAAGTCAATGCTATCGAACCGCCAAGAATTGGGTCAAAGTATCCCTCGTTAAGATTTCCTCAAGCTCGCCACTTAAAACTCGACTCACTCCATCCGTAAATGCATTATTTATCGCCAGCCTTTTGTCCAAAGGGAAATTTTAATGCCTTAGAACTGTTTTAGAATGAGGAATACAGCTTCGTACTTTTAACTGCTGTTTTTGTTTTGAATGTTTAGATTCTTTTTTGTTGTTTGTTTATTTTAGGAACTTTGAATCAGTTTCTATCATGTCCGTCCCATAGTTTATCTTCATCATCATCATCAACCCATATACGCCCACTGCTGAGCACGGGTCTCCTCTACCATTGAGAAGGTTTAGGCCATAGTCCGCCACGCTGGCCTAGTGCGGGTTGGCGGACTACACACCTAAGAAATTCCTAAGAACTTTTAGGTGTGCAGATTTCATTACGATGTTTTCCTTCACCGTTAAAGCAAGTGATAATTCAATTTGAATACACACATAACTTCGAAAAGTCAGAGGTGTGTGCCTGGGGTTCGAACCCGCGACCGCCGAGATTCTCGCCCGCGCGCCTAAACCTCGAGGCCATCACTGCTTATCATAGTTTATCTATTTATATAAAAATGAATACTTTCCTGTCCGTATTTCTGTATGATCTTTATAGAACCTTAAACTATGCATTAGATCATGTGATGATATTTAGCAAAGTTGTTATGCATGAAAGTCAAGAAAGGTTCTCATAGTTTTAGATACCCTCGATATGACACAAGACAGTATTAGTGTGGGATCAGAACTATGCTTGTGACTGTTGGGTATTTAATTAAACAGTATGGCCTTGAATAAATGCATCTATACCGGGTTTTAATAGGCTGTTTACATAGGTCATTATTCTGGAGTACACAAACATCCTTCCAGTAATTAAGGAATTTTATGTAACAAGGAAATTAGGTTAAGAGCAAAAGCATCTGGTTAGTGCGCACCCTCGTAAAATTTCCCCCCAAACAAGACACTGTGACAGGATAAATTAACTATTTTTATTGAGCCATGTCCAAATTGGTCACGTTGCGTTGAAAGCATCCTGGGTTCTATGTCCAGGACAAGTTAAATGTTTTTTTGTTTATTCTGGCCTAAACTTATATTTTATTTTCTTTATACGAGTAAAGGTTTCATGCCTGGTATCGGTGTTTGTCCCACCCGGGAATCGAACCCAAAATTTCTTCAACATGCCCGACATTACGTGCCAAGGAATCACAAGACAGTCATAAGTAAATCCCAATATTATTATAAGCAAGAAAATCAAATGTTTCCGAATATTTTCCGTGTTTTCGTTTCCCGGCACGATTGCGTAACAAACCGGCTTTCTGTTGTTATCTCTTGCGAACGAATGAAGGTCACGAATGCTTACCATAGAAACACAATATTCTGCAGAAACAATGTTGATAATATACACGGAATACAATAAACAAGACTTCCAGACTTTGTGGTGCTACAGAGAAATTTCGGGAAGTGTACATAGGCCGCTAGATAGCACGGCTATTTGCTAAACAAATCTGCCAAGAAAACCTCCCCTATGTATCGTCTACAGTCTCTACAGCATAGTGCAGTTAAAACCGACCATCTAATGGACCAGAGACCTCCATCTTTAATAGTAAGTTACTTTTGAAAAAATAAAAGTAGACTTAATTAATGCCTAAGGAATTCTCTCTGAATTGAACCCATGGTGACGCAGAGATAAAATTAGCTAGGTCTGTTATGTATTTCTTTATATTTGAATGACTCTTATAATGGAAACAGATACCTTTGGAAATGTCTTCTTCTTCTTCTTCATCAACCCATATACGCCCACTGCTGAGCACGGGTCTCCTCTACCATTGAGAGGGTTTAGGCCATAGTCGACCACGCTGGCCTAGTGCGGGTTGGAAATGTCATAAGCAATATTTAAAATAAATTTGTACTCCGAGGAAGTTTAACCTAATCGTTAGAATCAAATAAATGTTTCTTACCGTTATTTCAATATGATAATCATCAATTTTATTACACAGAGTTATACCTACCTACATTATTCAGACATTAATAAAATTACGCACCCAAAAAGGTTTTAAGGTAATAAATAAATTAAAACAGATCAAGATTGTGTCTGTTTAAATATTCATGAGAAGTTAACAGTCCTTAATTAATTTACTTTCGTCCATCGAGCTTGTTTTAATTATATTCTTGCTGGCAATTCTTCTTTTATAACGCCTCCTTATAACTTTGAAATGCCTGTTTGTAATATTCGTTACGATCCTGTTTCATCCCGTGGTAAAAAAAAGTATGACTATGGTTGTCGACAGCAGTGTTTCCCAACTTTTTTTAGGCCATGCCCTTTTTTAACGTTTCTAAAATTTTTATGTCCCCTACACATAATTTTTATTTCTTAAAATATATCGCCACACACAAGTCGCCATTAAGTCTTAGCAGGTCCTTTCAGTTTTTAAACTAAAACTCATTAAAATCGCTTCAGCGGTATAGTTGTGAATGCGTATCGAACTTGCTGGCAATCCCATTTTTAAATTTTATGCCAGTTAAGAAAAGCTAAGTTACTTCAATTAAAATTAAACGGTGGAGTCTCGCAGTAGAACTTCGGCAAGTATGTCATCCCATTCGGTACGTTTTACACCTCATTTACCGTATGTTGCAACACCCAGTAAACCTAAAATTCCTCCATTCCAAAACCTAAAATTGACTCCTTCAAAGCCCTTACCCCTCTTCAATATGATTAAAGTGTAAGAAACCACATCTAATAATATAATAAATTTACTTCTACATTAACGATGTTTTAGTTCCTAATAGAGCCTTCGTGCTGCAATTAACTAGACAGCCTCTTGTGAAAAGTTAAGCCGCAGATCCGATTCCCATCCTAAAACAAATGTTATTGTGAGTCACCCATATTAGTTTCGAGAATGAGAGCTCTTGAGTCCACTACAAATATTTGACCGGTTAGGCTAATACTGGGATTCATATATAAAAAAAACTAATAAGTTACTTTAGCCGACCAAAGTTAGAAGCTGCCTCTATAAAGCGATCCTATTGCTTACCTTCTACATTATACCAGTTATTTTCCTTTTAATATCCTGATGTTCAAGATAAAATGATGTTTCTATTATCTCGAAAACATCAAGAAAATATAAACCGAGTCAAGCCGCGGAAACTGGGACATAAGATCGTTCTGTTGTTCTTTATGAATAAATCAAACCGTGTTCTTCGATCAGTGTTCAGCTTCCTTTTATAGCTGTTCCGAATCGTCTTTCTTTTCCGATACTTTCTTATTTCCCGTGTTTTTGTTTTTTAATATTTCTTTAATGGCAAAGGAAATTATCTATAGTTGTTTTAGTATTTTGCTTATTGCAGTTATTGTTGATATTCATTGCCTTTTATATTTAAAACTTTAACGTACCGAAGATCTAGAGATTTATTTGTTTATTAAAATTCAACACAAAGAAGCAGTACCTATGTACGAAAACGACATCGCTAATATATTCACAATTCAGACACTGAACATACATGAGCAAACCAAATTTTGAAACAATCAATAAATAATCGGCTTAGGTGTGAAAGGTGACGAATAAACAAACTTTAAGTATTCGTATTTTGTATCCGTCTTGGGGGTCGCAGCGTAGTGCTATCATTCAATTAAATAGACTAGATCGTTTTTGCAAGTCCTGACTTGTATTTTTTTAGACAAGATTTAATTAACATAAAAAATATATACAAATAACTATGTGTAACTAACACACCCAACAAATGATACTTTCATTCAGCGACGTGCCGCAATTGCGCTAGTACGGAATTGCAGACTTGATTCTCATGACTAGATTTATTGCCTCTTAGCTTTGTCAAGTAATATAATATAATAACAATTATGCACCAACTAATACAGCTGCTATTTCATAAAAGTAAATACTATACAATTTGTATAACTATGTAAAAAAGCAGCTGCAACAGTACTAGCTCAAGGGCGTCGTGTGAATAGAAGGGTGTGGGGAAAAGCGCCAGTTGCGCTGTAAAGCGGAAATGTGATTCCAGAGTTCGCGTGTGCGGGCTTCCTTGAAATTGAACTGCGATATTGAGGCCGCGTTTTGATATTGCCATGGATTGAATATTTTATACATTTTCTGAATAAATTTCATTCTGAATGTACATAGAAGTGTTCCGGTTATATCCTTATCTTGTGTTTACCGTCTTATCATAGTTCAGCACAGGCTTGGCTTACAATAGAGGGATTAAACCTAAGTCCTTCATTCTGTCTTAGACGATACTAGTAATGATTATACATTTGTTTCAGAACCAGCAACATGATCGATCCGAGCTCTTCTGAAGAAGACAGTGAGGATGAACATAAGAAGCAACCCTCAAAATTACCAGGTTCGTTAAAAAATTACGATATTTAGTAAGTCTTTAATTAAATACGGTTAAAGCTAGCATCGCTTACTTGGGGAGGCCTACGTTCAGCAGTGGACGGCGATAGGCTGAGAGTAGAGTAGTAAAGCTAGCATGTTTAGGATTAGGTGGATTTAAAGTTAAAGTGTGGCGCAGTTGGCTATCCTAGCTTGCGAAACGGCAGGCCTTGGGTAAGATCCTCGCACCGTAAGAAATGTTTTGGTGATCTACAAATATTTGTTCGGGTTTGGGTGTTTGTGAGACCGAAAATTCTCTCCTAGCTTCTGATACCCCAACAAAGAACTATGTATGAGATTGTTGGGTGTATTTATTTATTGTTTACCAGTGGTGCCTCCCGGAGCGTTGGTGGGTGGACGACAATCTGTCCGTGGAAAGCCCGAACTACCCAGAGGATCAACAGCTGGTCTCCCAGGTATTATGATTTCACTAAAAAGTTACTATATGTATTTTCTCGCCTTTCGAATGTATTCCTTCTATCGGCACATGCCAAGCTTTTTGTGTCTTCCTTCACTTAAGCTTTAGTTCTTAAAATCCGATGATGAGGTCAAGTAAGTATTATTGTGTTCCAAGTTTAGTTACATCTGTTGAATTATCATGAAAATATTCACACACGACTTTAGTAAATTCTTAGTATCGCTTACAATATTCAGGTTTTAATCTTTCAGTGTTTCTGTAGAAACAGCATAAAGATCTTAGAATTTTATCTAGATTCGTTAGACTTCAGATATTTCCTAGTCTTTGTTGTAAATATCCTAATTGAGACTAATATAGAAGTGTAATTTAGATCTGCTTAAAATATAATAATAATAATACATTTAATCATATGAATTAATGATAAAAAAATATCTTTCAGCATTTTTAATACGTTATAGTAAGTAATGAGATAGAATACTTTGCATTCATCAGAAAGACGCTTGAAAAATGGGTTAAAATAGAGAAGAAAAAATAGTTGATTCAATATATTATTTTGATAAAGGTGCAAGCCCACTGACGACAGCGCCTCTAGCAGCCCCACTACACCCTGCCACAAGACAAAGAGAAGCAGCAGCGCTCGCACCTCCACCTCACGCGTAAGTACCAACTACCTTACATACTGTCGGCTCCTAGTCTTGTCAATGAGCCAATGTCTTAGATCTCACGTCCATTAAACTCATGGAACATTGTAATTTGAACGAGGAAGTAGAATGCCAAATAGATGGCTTTGAAATAGAAGAAGCTATTTAGTTCCTAGATACAATAAAATAAATATTTTTTATCGACTCTCAGATCCGAAAAAAATTACTGCAAGTATTTTTTTAAATGCGAAGTAAATATACTTTTATATGATGGTGAGTGCAGTTAAGTCCAATAAGTTGCAACTGACAAAATTCGATTACAATAATCTTAAACTTGAATCTGAAAGTGGATAGAAATACGTAGGCAATCTAGTTATTGATGAAACAGTTGTTGAACTAATAGTAGAACAGAATCTAGATAATAGTATATCACGCTAAGATTTAGAAATAGAATTGACATAACCATTTGTTTACACACACTGATTACATAATAACAAAAGACATACGAGGATTTGAAGACGAGGAAATTTTGTTTGAAAATCAGTTTGTGTCGACCTTATCACTGACATTATCGACTTAATTCTATAGATCGTGTAGATCTTTCTTGCGCAGGACGTCGACGGGGAGCGCCAGTTCGGGAGAGGCTCCGGCGCCGTCGCCCAGTCCGTCGGGAGCCAGTCATTCGGACAAGGACCAAGACCCTCAGGTACGAACCTATTGCAATTAGTGGAATGGTTTAAGAATGCTTTGAAATAAAAGTAAGAGAAGAATTGATAGTTAGTGAAGACTATTTTATTGTCCGCCAACTCGCACTTGGCCAGCGTGGTGGACTATGACTTAAACCCTCTCGGTTGCAGAGGTTGTATATGGGCTGATAATAATGATAATGATGAATTGTATTTAAACAGTCGTACGAAAATCACGTGCTATTTGTTAAAGATTCTAGAGAATAATAATGAATGGAATTTTTATGCGAGATCAAAGCAAGATTATTAACTCTTATGGGGGTAATTTATGCTTATGTGATTTAATCTCAACAGGAAAAAATCGAAAAATTGGAAGAAGACAAAAAACGTAGATTGCAACTGTATGTATTTGTGTCACGATGCATTGCACATCCTTTCAATGCTAAACAACCAACTGACATGACTAGACGCCATACAAAATTAACACCACATCAGCTTGAGACCATACAAGCCAGGTTCCAGGTAAATACCAAATATTAAGGCTAATATTTTTTTTTTTACTGAAATAGGCGATTGAATATTTTAAATAAATAAATTTAAGGTTAACAGCACTCCTAAGATAACTTCAAATGTTCAGTCACGAGCATAAATATGTTCCTATGCGAAGGTTACCAAAAATATCTGACCCATGATCGAGTTCAATAATATGTGCCTACACGTACGCAGCAAAAATATGTGACATTATCCGGCTGCATAATGCAGTACCGTCAAAATGATGTGATACACTCACGAAGCATAAATATGTGACACCACTAGGCGGCAATAATATCTGACATAATTTTATCTTCAATTTAATATAATAATTATACGAAATTATGAAAGAAATAAATTTTATTTTACATTGTTTCAAGATGGCTGTACTTTTATACTATACAAGCCGGCTCGCGCTCGCTTCGTTGGGGGGTAAACATTTTTACTTGCGATTAAATTGTGATTTTAGTTCGGTTAATACTGAATGCCATCATTTATTTCCTGATTGCGAAAAAATATTGTATTTATCTATTTTTAATGAAAATATCACTAAATAAATTACGGCACAGTTGCGGTTGCATAACTAGATCAGTATTACCTCTTTAACCATTCGTGCCAATTGTATGCAGTTAAAGAAAAAAAATTTTGTTTTAAACACTTGAGAGTATATCTATAAACTCACTTATTTTAATAAAAAATCATAATTGTTGATAATATTGATCAATTAACATGAAGTAATGATTTAAATTATTCTTCAATATACAAAACATTTTTTTACAGTTATATTTTTATAGTTAGACATATTATGCTGTCGCTGACTTTTTATAAGCATTATCAAGCTTCACAGTGCTGGACTCGAGGTTTACGCGCACGGTTGAGAATCTCTAAGGTCGCGGGCGTACACCCCATCACGCCTATCTGTATTAACAATGAATTATCATATCACTTGCATTAACGGTAAAGGACAACATCGTGATGACTCTTGCACACCTAGAAGTTCTTAGAAATTTCTTAGGTTTGTAGCCCGTAAACCCGTACTAGGTCAGCGTGGTGGATTAAGGTCTTAACCCTCTCAATGATAGAGAAGACACGTGCCCAGAAGTGGCACGTATATAGGCTGATAGTGATAATGGTGATCAAGCTCTATAACTTTTCTCTAGGACTCAAGCAAATATCTCTCATGGGTAAAAAAGCAGCGTTCATAAAAAACGTTTTCGTTCGACAGTTTTTTCTTCGGTTTACTTTGTAAAACCGACTACAATGAAAAATTGTTATCAATTTTCTGATTAATATTTACCCTATGACACTCACAAATAACGTAGCTTTCTATTGCTAAAAAAATGTTCAAAATCGGTTAAGTAGATCTAGAGATTACTTTATACAAAGTCACAAGCTTTACCTCTTTAAATTATTTGTATAGATTTTTGTCTAGATATATTCTAAATCACGACCAAATTCAAATATTCATTTAATACGTAGATATATTTTGCCTACGGCTGCTGTGACATTAAGGAATTATTATGTTGTGTTAAACGGAAGCGGATTTTAACACGATTGCTCCGATTAATTTATTATTTATACAGTTTATTGATTTTTCTTAAATTAATTTAATTTTTTTAGATTCCCTAGCAGAGTTTTGATAAATTTAAAACGAATACCACTGAATTTGGTGAAAAAGTAGACCATAATTCAAATTCAGATATAATTCCACAAATAATAATTGCTGGCTTGGTAGTGAGTAATATTGTAAATACTGTAAAGCCGGTTTTTGCGCAAAAGAAAAACTATGGTTTCTTAAATTAATAGATTTAAGAGACATGGTTGATTTAACTTATACATAGTTCAAACGACGTATTAACGACTATCTGACTCTGAACGCAATTGCATTTTTCTTTTCAATAATTAGTTCTCAATACCATTACTTGTGACGTGAATGATAAGGTTTTTTGCTATTGCTACCGAATATTACTCGTATACACTTACGAAGTAAGGCCAAACAGAATGAAAAAACAGACACTTTATGACATAATGACTGTTCGAAGTGAACTCACTAAGAAATATTTAGTACCAAAACAACGTGAATGCCAAATGTGAACAAATAATTTTCAATCTTATTACTTGCGCGTGACGTTTATTTTAAAATATTAGTCCTCATTTATTAAAGACATTATTTTAAAATTACATTTTTATTTTCTGTATTTTAATGTCATAACGTCTTAAATTCAAATTTATTGTAAGCTATATAAAATCCAATTGCAAAGATTTAAGGTTAATTGTAACCAGGAGTCGTCTTTAATTTAATACTTTACAAATCGAAGTCTGAATTACAAATGTGTAAATATATCATGAAATATATGCAACCGGTGCCACTAAGACAAGTGATTTTGTTTGCGATCTTCAATCTAGTATGGGTATATTTGATCGAAGGTGTGTGTAGTATTCCCCAAAACAATATTGGAAAGATTGTTTAGTGAAGAACAATTTAACGATCATAATTACTATTTTAACGAACGAAGACGAAATAATTAAAGAAATATTGTTTTGAAGTTAAATTTCTTTATCGAAGTAATACGAGATAACTGGTCGCCTTAACAGCGTTGAATATACAGGAATTCTTTCAGACATTTTTAACCGGCAAGGCGTATCATCATCATCATCATCATCAACCCATATACGCCCACTGCTGAGCACGGGTCTCCTCTACTATTGAGAGGGTTTAGGCCTTAGTCCGCCACGCTGGCCTAGTGGGGTGGCGGACTACACACCTAAGAAATTCCTAAGAACTTTTTAGGTGTGCAGGTTTCATCACGATGTTTTCCTTCACCGTTAAAGCAAGTGATAATTCAATTTGAATACACACATAACTTCGAAAAGTCAGAGGTGTGTGCCTGGGGTTCGAACCCGCGACCGCCGAGATTCTCGACCGCGCGCCTAAACCTCGAGGCCATCACTGCTTTTTTTATCGTACAAGGCGTATCAGTTATCCTCTTTATGTGGTGCAAGACAACAGCCCGATCCACAACTCACGAATAACTCGTGAGTGGTTTAATACGCAAAGAGAGACGATAAAATTAATAGATTTCCCTCCTAAAAGCCCTGATTTGAATCCTATTGAGAACCTGTGGGGTTTAATAGTCATACAATGGGATCCAAATCAGGCTAGAACTTACAATTCCCTGCGTTGTCACACCTTCGACATTTGGGAGTCACTCCGGGGCTCTCAAGTGTGCACTAATATTGTCTCATTCATGCGAGAGAGGCTACAGAATGTTATTAATACAAACGGGGGGTATACTAGATTTTAATTTATAATGTTTATAAAAAAAGAATTAAAATTATTAATTAAGATGATTTGATAAATAAAAATACAAAAAAATATAAGTAAATATTTAAATTTAGTCGTGATTTAGACCATAATATCTAGACATATCTCTATATATATATAAGAAAGTCGTGTTAGTTACACCACTTATAACTCAAGAATGGCTGAAGCGATTTGGCTGAAAATTGGTGGGAAGGTAGCTTAGA
Source organism: Cephonodes hylas (assembly GCA_030295005.1). NCBI lineage: Eukaryota > Metazoa > Arthropoda > Insecta > Lepidoptera > Sphingidae > Cephonodes > Cephonodes hylas. The sequence continues at coordinate 7,191,164 of AP025384.1, read as the reverse complement.
ACCGGGAATAAAACATAGGATACTTTTTATCCCGTTCGATAGCGTTCCCGTGGGACTTTTAATTGTTTTCTTTATCCATACAAAAGTGTCGTTTTAATAATTAAGTCAATTTGAACTTTAATACAATACAATAAAGTTTAAATCGTAGTGGAGGAGTTCTATATTATAAAAATGAATTGCTCGATGTGTCTCTAAGCGCAAATCTCGAGAACAGCTGAACCGATTTCGCTAATTCTTTTTTTATAATATTCCTTGAAGTACGAGGATTGTTCTTACGGAGAGATACATTTTAACAATTGCCTGAAAATGTCTAAAAATAATACTTTTCTAAATTCCCATACAAAAGGATCGTAATGATACTTAAGTCATTTTGAACTTTAACACCATACAAAATTTCCTGTCATTTAATGTTTATCCCGTCGATGCAGTTAGAGACCCCCTCAAATAAAAGAACGTATTAAAATAAGCATTTTGAATCGACAATATGCATCTATAACATTCGAATAATTGCGTATTTTAGATGTTAAAAATGCAGAATTGTCATGACAATGGATTGACATTTTTTGGCTGTCAAATATTAAGGCGTGCTTTCAGAAATTTATTTTGTGTAACAAATCTCCTTGGTAGTGCCTAATTTTTAAATTTTTATTATGCTTGAATATTATAAATACTCTAAATCTCCTTCAAGAAATATTGATAAATGGCCAGGGGATGCCTTTTCCATTGATCTAGCCAGTCATGGAACAGGGCTGCGAGTACGCGACCTCGGCCCCCCGAGCTGTTGGAGTCTCCTACTACTTCCTTATCCGGGACTACAGCATCCTTACCATCAGGCCAAATATCCTTACCTGCAATATCCTGTACCCAAACACACGCTATCTCTACCCCATTACCAAAACAATGAAAGTCCCAAGGAGAGTTGGTGTCAGACATAAACATTTGCAAAACATTTGCCAAAACATTTATGCAGAATTTATAATAAGAAAGGTGACAGGGCCTAGGGCGTCTCCCGTAGCCGACGCGCAGGGGCAGCACCTGGCTCCTGTGAGAAATGGGCAAGGTTTGTTACACCAGCCCAGGCGGGGGCAACGTAAGACACTAGGCTGGGAAATGAGATTGAGGTATGCAAGTTGGAATGTAGGTACGATGAATGGTAGGTCAAGAGAGTTAGCATCTGTGCTGAAAAAGAAAAAAAATGGTCAACGAAGAAGACTTACGAAAGACGACTGCATGCAGCAATGATGCGAATATTGCGGTGGATGTGTGGTATTATAACACGGAGTGACAGAGTGAGAAATGAATACGTTAGGGTAAGTCTGAAATTAGCTCCTGTGATAGAAAAGATGAAATGATGATGAAAGGTGATGAATATGAAAGTGGATGGATGGGCGAGTCGAGGAAGGCCAAAAAAGAGATGGATGGAGTGCGTGACTGAAAATATGAAAGAGAAAGGGGTGAATGAAGACATGACGGCTGACAGGGATGTGTGGAAGAAGAAGAGATACTGCGCCGACCCCAAGTAATTAACTGGGACCAGGGCAGGGGGATGATAATATACCTAAGTAGTTAAAAATTAAATTCTGTTAATAAGTAACAAAACATTCATTGGCGGGTAGGGCGATACGAAGTTTGCCGGGATAGCTAGAATAGTATAAAATTACAGCCATATTAAAATAATGTAAAATACAATTTATTTATTTCATTATTTCATATAAATTGTAAATTAAATTAAATTGAAGATAAAATTATGTCACATATTATTGCCGCCTAGTGGTGTCACATATTTATGTTTCGTGAGTGTATCACATCATTTTGACGGCACTGCGTTATGCAGCCGGATAATGTCACATATTTTTGCTGCGTACGTGTAGGCACATATTATTGAACTCGATCATGGGTCAGATATTTTTGCCAACCTGCCCATAGGAACATATTTATGCTCGTGACTGTTCATATCATTGTATTTTCAAGTTATTTTTATAACCACCGTGACCTGTTTATTCTTTAATAGGGATGACTTGCTTGATTACGACAAAACTATTAATCAATGATTTCGTAGAAAAATTGAGTCATTCTATTACTTTTTAGGTCAGCAACGTACACCTTGTCATTGTTTATCTTTCTTTCAGGCTTTCCTAAAAGGCGAAACGCAAATTTTAGCCGACGAAGCATTTCAGAATGCGGTACAATCGTACCACGATGTATTTTTGAAATCAGAAAGAGTAGAACAAATGGTTAAATCAGGAGCATGTTCTCACCATGATTTCCGTGAAGTGTTTAGAAATAACATTGAGAAGCGAGTCAGGTTTGGAATGTTAATATTCCTTTTTACTTACTCTGTTCTTATACTAGTTTTAAGTAGTGTATGTCTTAGATATTAAGTAACTTACTAACATTTTCACGTTCTATCTCTTATTTCTCGATGTTAGACGTGAGCCTTAACTGGCTTAGTCATTGTACAAAGATTAGAGAATTTACAGCAAAACGAACGGTCTATTGTATTGCCACAATCAACAAAGTTGCCAGAGACGGACCTTCAAATTCATATTTTTGGGTTCCGACGGCGTTAAGTCAATGTAATTGTAAGTTTCCTTCAACTTCAACGGCAGTACAGGTAAGTATTGTACTTAAATGTGATGGTTTAGAAACAACACATAATTTCTGTGTCAATTACGATTTGCCTGATGGTGGAACACTTATGTGACAAGTAATAGAAAGAATAACAATGATGGTGGGAGATAACAAACTAAGTAATGGTCACAATTTATTGGGTGTAAAAACACATCATTCGTTGAATAGATAAATAATTATAGATAAGCCCGTAGATGGTCTTTTGGATGTCTAGTCTTAAATTTCTAACTAAAATTACTCCCATTTGCTCTTTTTAATAAATTTAGGATTTTAACTTCTATAATTATCTAATTCATAAATATTGTAAATAAATTTAAATTTAATTGATATTTCAAAGTTATTATTGATTAAATGTAATAATTGTTTAACTCCTCCCTCCCCCATGTTGGCAATTAGCTCTAATCCGAATTGGCACTTTAGATGCTCCTAAAAAAGTTTAACATTTCAGATCCCTGCCAGAGATTGATGGTTTAAGTAAAGAGACAGTTTTGTCGTCATGGCTAGCCAAGTTCGATTGCATTATGAAAGGAACCGGTGAGTTTTAGAACTTTATATTGGCTAAATACTTCTAGAACGGAGCACCAAGAATCGATGATGCTGACAAACTACGAAAAATACTAGATTTCCTTTCACATAAATTTAAAATAATATATAATTGAACCTACTGTGATGAAATAGTCAAAAATTATCCAAACAATAGAAGCGTTGAGATCCATAGTGAAAATTCTAAATTGTCATGCAATAGCTTTTAATAACTCCGTCATGTAAGACTTGGTGCTCTCAAGAATTATTTATACCATTACTAACATTAAAGCTGGAAACTTGGGAAGTGTGGTAATAAATGAAATTCCCTCACACATTTTTGTGCTTACACCTAGTTTATCTTTCTTTCATTATTGCGATATTTAAGCATCGAAAGGAGAAAGTAGTTTAAATAATTCAGAATTGCGCCGAAATGTGTGATATAACAAATATATATATGAAAAAGCATGTCGCAATGTGTGTCCATGCATCAATGTACGAAAAGCTTGCATTTGTGATGTACGTTTGAATGTTTGTCGTTGCTTCTGTCTGACGCGGACTAAAATACTCGACGATGATTGGTTTATCCTATCGGTTGAAGAATCTCCAACCAATAGGAAGTAGGTATAGGATTTTTGAGTAACCTGATTGGTCCGTTGCATTAAAAGATGATAATAGTTTCGAATATTTTTGATGTTGGGGTCCAAATTATCAAATAGGGATAAGTTATCTATATATTAACGACGCTATATTTTTTGAAATGTATTTTAGATATTTTTCATTGGGATTTCGATATTTCTAATTTTGTGTGGGAGATAAAAATTTGATTAAAATGTGTTGTAAATAGGTAATTGAAGATAATTAAGTTGACTTAATATTGGTTGTAATAAGCAAAGAAGAATAACAAAAGAAAAAAATATGAAAATCCTTAGCTCTAAATATACAATAAGTTAACCTTGCATTAGAACCTATGTTTCCTGATAGACAACCTAGAAACAAAAAATAATAATCATATAGACACCATTACTTCTCATAAAATAAATCATCGAATGAAAATCTATATTGTCACTGTTTGTATAGATGTTGGAACCAATTTTAATGCAAACTCATGTATTGTATACCCATGGCTAAAACATATTTGATATATATTATTAAATTTGTTTTTGTGATAGGTTGGTAAAAATCAATTAAAAACAGTTGCGATATATCATATACCTTATGAATTTTGCTGCCTTTGTAATTATTCTAAATTTGTGGGGGTATTTCCATAGAAGCCTAAATGCCCAGCTCACCTAGCAAAACCTTTAAGCTTCATGTCTTCACAGCAAATAATTGTAACCAGACGTTACATAATTAACGGAACGCTTTTGAAATTCTATGGAAGTACCGCCACTATTCTAAATACTGATTTCAATCCTAGATGACAAACTGTTGAACTCTTTGTCATGTGTTTTAAAATGTTTGATGACAATTGCTCAAAAAACGTTGAAGTAACCTTTTACTCCCTTCTTGGTTTCCAAGAGATTGCAAAAAACGATAGCATCAGTATTTACAATGTACCTTACTCCTGGGATATTAATACTTTTTGAGACCTTAGTCTTGGACATGGTACTTGGTCAGGTTTAACTACTAACAAAACCTAAATGCCATATTCGTAATCCATGAGTTTGTTGACGATTGTGCTACTAACTGTGTGTCGCCTGCGTTCTGTCTCACTGTTTGTGTTTTCTGTCCCTCTCTATCACGACATGTCTCTCTCACACATCCCGAACAGGAATTACAGGTATCACTCGACGAAACGTTGGTTTAACTTTTTTCCTTTCTTTATCATAATATGCTTTCGTCACGTGATGTTGCTTCGTTTCTATGTGTTTATTATGTATAAAATTGGTATTGGTGAAGAGTCTGCTTACGATAAATATTGGTTTTACTTCTCATTTAATTTTAGTTTATATTAAATAGTCGAAATTACTAAAAAAAGTAATGTAATGACTAAAAATATTGGAAGTTAATATTTGCAAGCTATATCTATGTCTTTATCAGTTTATATAACTCACCAGTGCCTGAATAGGACACTTCAAAATGTACCAGAGGGATAAAACAATCTGTCTAAGGTTGAAGGCCGCTTTATTTTTTACAAAGGGTAATTTTCAACCGAAGTTTATAGGAATACCCCAAGGGAACAAAACACCGCAAGCAGATTCTTCAAAAGCTACACAGACATTAAAATGATATTTACTTCGAATTTGTTTACAATTAGTTGTTGATTTTAATATTTTAGTACGTTATATCCTTTGGTATTCACGAATTTATGGAACACATATTTTACATTCACACTCAAATTGTCTTTTACAATTTAACACACGTTCCTTTTCTAGGTGGTTTGAGGTAAGGAGCGCAATGCATGTTTATGTAAGCTTACAGCTTTACAACTTAAGACTGTGTCGTATTTTTAAGATGGTTATAAAATATTTTATGCTTTGTTTACTTTATGCTCGACATTTGCAATGTTTCGGAATGGGAGTCTTTTATATTCTTGCACCATATTTTAAAATCACATGTTAAAACAAATTACATAATTTTGAAGGGCTTTTTCTGTTTACCCGAAATGAAGAATTTATGTTTGAAGGTTTAACTCTATTTTGGACATACAACTTCTATTAGGTTACTCTACAAACTTCGCGTTCCTGATTTAATTGCTAAATTCATAAACCTCCAATCCCACTTAATCCAACTATTTCATTAATTCTACCAAACTTAAGACTCCAATTCCGATCACAACATGCAAACAGTACACATTACACATTGCAGTAGCTTGGTGTCTCCTATCAATATCCTGGTTTCCGAAGCCCGCCATCGATTTCAGGCATACCTGGAGACGACGAGTCGAAGAGGCCGTCCAGGGCCCAACAGCAGAGCCTGAACGCGGAGTGCATCCTCAGCAAGGAGCAGCTTTACGACATGTTCCAGCAGATACTCGGCGTGAAGAAGTTCGAACATCAGTTACTGTTTAATGCTTTACTTGTGAGTATTAGGTGTTTGATTGTGAGTTCTTTGTTGTATCATCTTCTTTCTGTCCTGATGTTGGTTTATTTAGGTTGGGTGCAGTATTATGTTTTGTGTTTTATGGCTTCTTACAAGCTCTGTGTATTACTCTCTAGTATCCCTGAATTTTTAATTTCTATTTATTTTCATTCATTAATGATATTTTTAACTACAAATAAGATTGTTTGAATAAAATTCGAGATATTGTTTCTGAATAATTTCATCACTTTACGTAAATAAGTACAGTAGAATATTTTCATGACCTTTAAATTCCAATCGACAAAGGAACGTGGGTTGACGCTGAAGCCTCGAAAACCCGTTGAAATAAAAACAAATCTATTCTAAAAGATCCAATGTTTTAATTCCCGAAATAGATTGCAAAAAACGGGAAAAACAAAGGCCCTGCTCCAGTTTCCCGAAGGAGCGGGATTAGTATTCCTTTAACATCCCTTTCAATTAGGGGAAAGGGCGGCGACCGTTTTAAATTACCAATACATCGCCACTAATTAACGGTGAAGGTAATTACACCCATGTCAGCGTCCAAATAATTATGCTACAAAAGGTATTTGTTACATATTTAATAACTGCTAATTACTGCCTGCATCGTAAAGGAATATGAAGAGATTTTTATAAGGCGTTGATTATGAAATGAAGATATTGGAAATTTTATTTATGGTTTTGTGTTAAATGAAGCTTATAATGGTGACATATTTGAAAAGTTTAATTAACTTAAGACATAACCAACCCACTTATGATTATTAATTTAACCGGCATACCTACATAAGCTATCGTCCGTATTCTACGAATAGTTGAGCAGATTAGGCAGGAGTATTGCTACATGTACATTTGTTTATTCTTTCACGTAAAAGAAAACGAGCCTGTAGCCGTTTTATGGGCAGAATTCCAAATGCCGCGCTTCTACTGTGACTTTCCAGCTTTCTCCGGTTAAAAATCCCACTAGTATTCCCAAACCTTTACACCATACAACGCATACTTGTACCACAAGACCACCAGACATTACTAATTTAATTCGTAAGTGAGACTACAAAATTTATTTAACTTACAGCTGGATTCGGCGGATGAACAAGCAGCGGCTATAAGAAGAGAACTCGACGGAAGAATGCAGAAAGTCAACGAAATGGAAAAGGTTGGGAGATCAGAGTCATCTTTTTGAATTTTTTTGTTGAAATTTTATAAAACTTTTTCTTTAAAAATGATGTTCAAATACTGCTTTACCCAGTTTATTTACTGAATGTCAGAGGTATTCTACTCGTAATTTTTAATACAGTTTTTCATGGTTGTTTAAATTGTTTGAATAATCATTTTAATAGATTGATATTACCTTAAATTTATATAACAAATATGTTAATTATGACTCCAATATAGAGATACTCACAACCTTAATAACAAGTATCAGATTTAAATACTATGCCCGTCACCACTTCCATAGAATCGAAAACTGATGCCCAAGTTCGTGCTGAAAGAAATGGAGTCACTGTACATCGAAGAGTTGAAGTCTTCAATCAACCTGCTGATGGCCAACCTGGAGTCACTCCCAGTGTCGAAGGGAGGGGCGGATTCCAAATACGGCCTGCATAAAATCAAGCGGTATAATCACAGGTCAGTTTCGTTGTGGTAATTGTATTACCACGACGATGGGCCAAAGTCTGTGTTGTGAAGCGATTGTGGAAGGAATTTTTATAGTTGATAATCGAGAGGAAATTTGGAGTAGAAAATTTTGAAGTAGACCCGTGGATTAATTTAGATGATGCAACGTTAGCTACTTGAAATGATGGTGAAAATAACAAAAGAAGCCAAACAACCATGTACCAAATATATGTTTAAGAATACGTCGATAATTTCAAAGAATGTCCTTTAAAAATGTGACAGTAAAAATGATAGGCAGCTTTGTCTAAATTTATATGAAAATTCCTTCCTCGTTGTTCGGTGTTTACTTCATTACCATTTGTGTGGGGTCAATGTGTAAAATGCTACTACAGATTGCTCAACAATAATAATTTAGGTTTCCAAGTCATTCAGGATTTAAAAGTTATAGAAAATAATTGCAAAAATTCAACTGATTTCTTTATTAATCCTATTAGAGATTTGTAGATGCTGTGAGAAAACGAAAATGTATTTAATTTGAAAAACAACTTTTACGTTTTGGATAACATACTTATAACCAATATTTTCTGAAATCAACCCATTGAGTTGATGAAAATCATAATAAGAATCTGAACATTCAATTACTGGTAACTTGTTATTGCTGTGCAATCTTTAGTTAATTGCCATTATAACGTACATATATGATAGATATATGATAATTCAATAGTGTTGTAACTTAAGATATGTCGAACGTGAAATAACTTGAATATCTAAAAAAATGTTTGATGTTTAGTCACAACTACTGCAATGTCCCTTTTAGAGTGACAACACTTTTGTAAAAGAAATGCTTTAAATAAATCCAAACAATTATTAAACAAAGCAAAATAGTACCTAAATTCTTGAGATAATGGCAGTTGACTTAATAATGGTTAAATAAGAGGAAGCATCTAAATGTCGCTTATAATTCATGTGCTGGTGAACGAAATTTTGATCTTAAAATATACCTAAATGGCATGTGAAATCGATGTTTATATGTCTATAGAAATTGCTAGAACTATTGGCATAACGATTTCTATAATGCTTTCTTCAAACAAATCAAAAACAGACACACACAACAAGGATACAAAATCCAATTGAAAACTTTTCCATCAAATGTTCTGCGGGCTTTGTTCATTTGAATCCCTATGGGCCAGCAAAATTCTGAGGGTAAAATACGAGTCAATTCAACAAAATCTGCAGAATGTTTATTCAAAATTCATTTCGCGGAAAATTCCAAAACAAAACTCATTGGTTTTTCGAATGATTTTACAGCACATTCTAATTTGATTTCTCCTCGTTTTTGACAATGAACCGTTTCCACTTGTTGATTTCTGTTTTCGTTTTCTATGTCCCTGGCACGTTCCCGGATGGTAAATGAAGGAAGTACAAGTAATGAAGTACAATGATTATTAACAAAAGCACGTGTCTTGAGTAGAAGGACCTTCACTCTTCTTCAAGCCTGAATGTTTTTGTTAAACCCTCGGACACAAGCGACCGCCGATGTAGTATAGACCTAGCCTGTCCCATAGAGCTTGCTAAACACAATTGGGTGTCGGTGGTCGTGGAAAAATAACAAAGAAACGTAGTACATAACACGCTTGAGACAGATATTGATAAGCTTCTACAATTAGCATTACAACAAACAATAACACGAGCTAGCCTAGTTATATTATAGCTGTATGAATCCAAGCTTAATAATAGGAACCCAGCAATAATTCGAGTCCCAACCGGCTAAATGCTTATACAATTTACGTGATAATCATTTTTCTATTTCCGACTCCATGACATAATTTTACGCTTGAAGCTTGTATAGGGCTTCGCTTACTCAATACATGTACGATAAACGTCACTGCTACTTAACCTAGGGTTCCAAGTAAGGAGGTTACATTATTTGTAACCGTATATATGGCTAGAATTAAGACTAGATAGATTTAGTTGACTACAACAATTACAAACTTACTTGGAATCGAATCAGTGGTAATAAATAAAACTGGTAACATATAATTCTGAAGATACTAGATTATAATTGGATAAGTGTTAGGTATTCAATTGGCATAAATATAGTTAAAATATCGAACTTCTGTTAAGTAAAACTAGAAGAACAATTGGTTTTATCATTGTACTAAAAGAGTTGATGACATTTGTTTAGTTTTCTGTAGCTATAAATAACTATGTCTTCTTGAGGTTTCTAAATATGTACATCAGTTTCGTCTATTACCATTTCCTCATCAACACTCACACCACACTGTACAAATTAGATTAATGTCACACGTATATTGAATACCTTTGTAATGTTACCCTTTTCGGATGCTTAATCATTCTTGGTATCGGTGATGGTACTATAATCTTTGCCACCATGCATTGTGCCCTTTGAATGTCGATCCGGTATATGTGTGTTTGGATCATTCCCAACTCCTGATTCATGTGTGTCATTACTAACTTCATTGGATTTGTCAATGTCTATAACTTGGAATGCACCATGATTAACATCATTGCTGTGTTACTAAACATTGCTATAATGTGCTATATACTTACTATTTTGATGTTATATATTTTTTCTATTATATTTATTGTATTCGAATACGGATCAATTGTAAATTTTGTATGCTCAATGTTTTGGACATGATGAGGCTGTAAATATTTTTCCAAATTTCAAAATTTTACTTGGTTTTTAACATAAACCAATGCGATTGGTATCGATTGGCACTAATTACTTGTTTGATGGTGGTTAATTAAATTGAACGTGAAATAGATCGAATGCCGGACCAGATCCGAGTCCAAGGTTGAGTAAGCAGCTATGTTTCAGATCGCAAGGCTCTCTAGCCAACAAGCTGACGGGAGAAGCCGACGGCGAAGCAGACACGCAACTCACTAAAATGGATGTTGTGCTTACGTTTCAAATCGAGGTAATGGTTGCAGTTTATTTATGATTGAAACATTGTTTACTGCATTCAGCTGACAAGACACACAGAGGGAAATTATAGAAAGTCTTCTGAAATATTTAAAGAAAATAGCTTAGCATTGTTGCACTCGATTTGGATGTACTTACTATCTCTTTTCATATTAAAACTATACGGACCTATCACGTGTGTTTATTCGGAGTTACACATCACCTCACCTCACTATCACCACCTCAATTGAATAAGTAAACAAACAAATAAACATTCATTTAAATTATTTGCATCAATTATGGCTTCATGTTGTAACTTTTCAACAATTCATCATCATCTCTACAACTGTATGAAATCAACATTTCAACATATAATGGGGGAGATAAGAAATAGGTTAAACTCAACATCAATCATGTTGTAAATGAATTCTTTTACTGATTTAATAATATTTCTACTGCAAAACACGTTCTAGGTGGTTGTTATGGAGGTAAAAGGTCTGAAATCGTTAGCACCCAACAGAATAGTGTACTGTACCATGGAAGTGGAGGGAGGAGACAAGCTGCAGACTGATCAGGCGGAAGCATCGAAACCAATGTGAGTATATTTGTAAATTGTATATAATGTAAGTTCCTGGAGGACGCCTGTTATATTGCGGCATACAAGAGAACGTATTATTTGTTGAAATGAACATTAGAATGTGATGGTGTCAAAGTTTAGGCACCTGGTCAAGAATCACAATGGTCTCGGTTTCAAACTGAATTTTAGTTATGTTTGTATTCCCAATGAATTATCACGTACTTTAACGATGATGAACAACATCTGTGAGGAAACGTGCACACCTACAAGTGTTAGGTGTTTAATCCGCCAAACCGAACTAGGCCAGTGTGGTGGACTAAGGCCCAAACCCTCGGAATTGTAGACGCCCGTGCCTAGCAGTAAGACGTATAAAGGCTGATGATGATGAAACATGACATTTTGATATGTATAGGTGGGACACTCAAGGAGACTTCAGCACGACACAGCCGTTACCAGCAGTAAAGGTGAAACTGTACACAGAAAATCCAGGAGTTCTCGCTCTAGAGGACAAGGAGCTGGGAAAAGTTGTGCTCAGGCCGACGCCGTTATCTAGCAAGGTAAGAAAAAATGTAATTAAATGGGACCAGGGCAGTGGGATGATGATATACCTAAGTAATTAAAAATTAAATTCTGTTAATATGTAACTAGACATTCATTGACTGGTAGGGCGATACGAAGTTTGCCCGGACAGCTAGTATGTAATAATAAAAGAACATGATCATGTCGAATTTTATCTTCTAGGCTCCGGAATGGCATCGTATGACGGTACCCAAAAACTTACCGGACCAAGATCTGCGGATCAAAATCGCCTGCCGTATGGACAAGCCTTTGAACATGAAGCATTGCGGGTAAGTAGTAGTAACAATCACAAAACTCTTTTTAATTTTATGAATAGTCAACGTGTGCTAAATAGCATGGTTTGGCTATAGAGACCGAAGTTACAGCCTCGTGGTTCAGCTAGAACCAAAAGTTCCGTATACTTCTTTTGTATACTATAGAACTGTGGTATAGTTTCTGGTTCTACAAGTAGCATTAGTGACTTTTAGTCCCTCGCCTTTTAACACCTCACCGCACCTCTTTCACCACACGATCAGGTGCAGTGTCGTCATCATTTTCAGCATCATTTAGGTTGTATAAAAAGAAATAACGCCATACATACCTTATCGTTCCCCAGCTACCTGCACGTGATCGGCAAGAACGTGTGGCGCAAGTGGAAGCGGCGGTACATGGTGCTGGTGCAGGTGAGCCAGTACACCTTCGCGCTCTGCTCCTACAAGGACAAGAAGTCCGAGCCCGCGGAGATGATGCAGCTGGACGGATTCACCGTGGACTACATCGAACTGGCTAGTGGTAGGTATTTTATCTGTTTTGTTAGGATATGGCTGTGGTGGATATTGAAAAAAGTTATTTAACTTCTGTAGAATTTGAAAGATGAATAGTAGGGTTTTGAAAGTTGTTCTGCCTTATTAATTACTGTATTACCAATAGAACTCTTAAAAAAATTAGCTTGATAATGAATGTGTAGTGGATCATAGAAATGAATCAAAATTATCAAAGAATGGAAAAAGATCATGAAAAAGCCGATCATGAAATAAAAAAGCCTTGAATTATTTGGCCAGGCCAACATCTAAGAAACTTCCTTCATCACCTAATGACACAGATGATGTCGATGATAATACCAATGGAAATGATATTGAATAAACAAATTTAATATTCCTGCTTCATACAAAACTTTTTGTTACAGCTCAGCTGATTGTTGGACAAGGTATGTTTTTCTTTTCTCTATTCAGTCTCGTATTAGCCTAGAGTCAATTGAAATTTCGTATAAAATACAAGTAAATAGTAATTTCTATCAACAAAGAAACCTGATACAGATTAACAGTAAAATCATTTACCAAATTGTTTAGCACTATGTGTAGTATAGTAATATTTAGTCGACTTTACTTAGGTATAAATATGCGTAGAAGCAGAAAACAAGATCATGATACCAGTAAGTAAACATCTTAATATAGTGCCGTAACTTACTTTAAACTTAAAATTAACTTTAACACTTACGATTCCTTTAGTACCGTGGGTGTTCATGGGCGGGGTTGATCACTTAACATCAGGTGGCTCACTAGCTCGTTTGCCTTCTTCTTATAACAAAAAAAGACTTATATATGTACAATCTTCAGTGTCAGCATTACCTAGACTAACATTTACCTGGACTAACAAAGCTTTTATGGTGTAAATAAAAATAGAAAATTTTTCACAGATGACATTTACATAACATACATTAATATAACTATCATTACGCCTATTAATCATGTAGACAGAGGAGTATTGCTAAATCCATGTTTTATCACATATACTAAGAACTAATGGCCATTGCCGTTTATAAAGCTCATTTCCATTCAAAGAAACTCCCAATAACACTTCAAAAAATCACTTAGAAATAACTTCTATTCAAAAGTATATAATAAGCAAATTAAACTTCTGATATCCCAAGAATACGATCAGAAAAATGCTGTAAATACCTCCAGAAGTAGGGAACTAGGAACAAAATACCTTTCACCCGCAGAGCTGGAAGGGGCGAAGTACTTCATGAACGCGGTCCGCGACGGAGAGTCGGTGCTGATGGGCGTGACTGACGAGAACGAGTGCCATCTGTGGGTGATGGCCCTGTACCGAGCCACTGGACAGAGCCACAAACCCACGCCGCCTACTACTTCGGATACGCATCATAAGATTATGGGAGGTTGGTTTAAATTCGGCTTCTAGGAAATCCTTTGCAGATCCCATATCTGTTTCTTTTTATCTGTATTTTTTTAGGTTAATTCATCAAATATGTGAGTTTTTTTGTGAGGGTTTCATTTGCGACCAACCATTTCCCAAGTTAGATTATAACATTAAAAAATCTGGATAATTAGTATCAGCATTTTTTTCCTGTTTCATAACGTAGTGTAGGGTGCTCTCTAGCTTGTTGGGGTGACAATATACACGAAGTCGCTGGTTGAACATGTTATAGGAGAAGCAGATGTCCATCAATGGACGTGAGAAAAGCTATTGATGATGATTATGATGATGTTGATGATGACGATGGTGATGATGATGAATTACTTCCTGTCCACAGACGCAGACAAGGCCCGCAAGCACGGCATGGAGGACTACATCCAGGCGGACCCGTGCACGTTCGACCATCACCAGCTGTTCTGTATGCTACAATCTCTCACCCTGAAGTACCGTCTGCAAGATCCTTACTGTTCTTTGGTAAGTTAACTTTCGTTTTGTGATTGTGATTGTTTTTTTTTTCAGGTGTAGATTCTACTTCTGTAGTGAGAATATTAAGCGCGTCATAATATTCTTTTGTGCTAAATAGGTGGGTTTAATTAATGTGCAGGTCAGGTCAGTTTTTCGATATTTCTTCTTTACACGGTTTATCAAAACATCTTGCTAAAGTAAAGTGGCTGTGAAAATTACTACAACGGGCGAAACTACTACTACTGTTGAGGCAAATTGCACTATCAAGTGGTTTTAAATCCATAGTCCACAAAGCTGGTCTAGTACGTGTTGACGGACTACACAACGAAGAAATTCCAGAACATTTTTAGGTGTGCAGGTTTCCTCCCTATATTTTCCTTCACTATTTAATAGTAATAGTATGTTCATTATACACATCACTTGAAAAGTCAGATGTACGTGCCTGGGGTTCACAACACCATGAACCTCCAAAAAGATTTTTCTAAATCAACTGTGCAATGTTCCCAGGGCTGGTTCTCCCCGGGGCAGGTGTTCGTGCTGGACGAGTACTGCGCGCGCTACGGCGTGCGCGGCTGCTACCGCCACCTGTGCTACCTGTCCGACCTGCTGGACGTGGCCGAGAGCGCCGCGCAGACCGTCGACCCCACGCTCATGCACTACTCCTTCGCCTTCTGCGCCAGCCACGTGCACGGGAACAGGTCAGTGGGGCTACTGATCATCATCAGATCTAAGATCATCAGATTTGCAATGTATTTTGAATACCAGTTTAGGAGTATCAGAATAATGAGTTGAAAGAGATTCTTGTGGGTAGAAAGCTAATAAGTAACCATGGGGATCCGATCACTAATACCAGCTCAGGAATATGAGAAAAGCAATATGTTGAAAAAGATTATGGGAGGTAATAAATAATCATGGC
Source organism: Cephonodes hylas (assembly GCA_030295005.1). Taxonomy (NCBI): domain Eukaryota; kingdom Metazoa; phylum Arthropoda; class Insecta; order Lepidoptera; family Sphingidae; genus Cephonodes; species Cephonodes hylas. Next base: position 7,175,699 of record AP025384.1, on the reverse strand, counting down.
TATCTGTTAGGGAGATCCGATCATCAATACCAGCTAAGGAATATCAGAAAAGCAATTTAAATTATGAAAGAGATTTTGGGGGTTAAAAATCTTGTAAAGTCAACATATCTTAATATCTTAATGCTATTTAAGGCTATCCTGATCAAATTTATCAGCATAGGAGGCTTATGTCCATTAGGTGACAATATCTAGGGATAAGTCTTTTATAAAATAATAAATCTAATATATTTCCAAATGTATATTCTAATTCTGCGTCAATTATTGTATATATGTAACCCTGATGGTGGTACTCGGACAAATCTACGAAACTTTATGAGGGCGATAAGATCTTCATTGACTTGATAATTATGAAAAATGTAAAAAATAAGGTTGGTATTTGTAAAATAATAGAAACAATGAATGTAAATGTGTCTAGATTTGTCTTATAAAGAGACGCTTTTGCTCCAGTACTTCTGTGTCTATGGATGTCGTGACAATAGAAATTTGGTACTGTGGTTGAATTTTGATCAAATTAACTACTTCTTCTACTTGAAAATCTAATTAATTATCACTATTAATATCAATAATGATGATACTAAATAAATTAACAAGTGCTTTATCATCGTTGCTACTAAAATTCAACCACAGTAGAATGAATTAGTGAAACCTCACGTCCCCAAGTGCCTCACATAAATGTGGAACTGCTTTGAATAACTTCCCACTAACACTACTAACTTTAACTGTTTGTATGACCGTATCTACTTCATCGACTATGTGTGTGCTTACTAATACTATTGCCTGCTTGCCTTACTAATACTTTCCTTGGCTTGTGGAATTAGCACTTCAAAATTGTTAAATAATAAGTGAGAGATAACAAATTAATAGTTTATTGGGAATAATAATTTTAAATAGAAAAAGTATGACTTTTGTTTCAAAAGTCTATTTGGAAATAAAATAATTAATTTGGAATGTATAGTAGAAAATGTTTCTTTTGTAACATTATTCATTGAATCGGCTTATAATGAATAACACAAGCCATCCAATATTTTCTACATCTAGGTAAGTGGTTGTATTTAAATTGTCTGAATGATCTATTCTACAAAGATTAAACACACATAAAAGTCAAACCAATAAATCTGAACTCTACTATCAGATAATAAAAACAACATCGATGAGGTTTGCTAAATGATCTCAAATAAAATCTACGTGTATATAACTAATTATAATATTATAAATACAATAAAAATCTACTTGTATATAAATAACTTATCAAATCCGTAGGTACTTGCAGCTTTCTAATTCCACAGCCAACCCTATATCCTGCTTGTGCCCTACTAGAGTAAGCCCTACCGGAGACGTGGTTCACAGTACCGCGACGTTGCCTGGCAGGCCAGACGGCGTTGGCAGCATCACGGTCCAGGAGAAAGAGAAGTTCGCCGAGATCAAGGAACGCTTGAAGGCGTTGCTGCAACACCAGATCACCAACTTCAGATACGCGTTTCCGTTCGGAAGACCTGAGGGCGCTTTGAAGGTGAGGAAATGGAAATAGATGGAGTTTACAATAAAATGTATAACCAAGTCAAAACAAAAATTTAGGAAATAATTTTTAATTCTGTGTCCCTAAAAGTAGAGTATTTAATTGATTAAAAGAAGTCAGCAAAATTTACAAAGACAAAGAAATAAAAAAATAATTATGTGATAAATAATTTTGAAACTGTAAAAATGTGGAAAGTTCTAAATAAAGACAGTGTCGATGATACAAATGGTAACGTTTCAGGCAACACTATCGCTGTTGGAGCGAGTTCTGATGAAAGACGTGGTGACGCCGGTAGCGCCAGAGGAAGTGAGATCAATGATACAGACCAGCTTGGAGAATGCGGCGCTTCTGAATTATACGCAGCTCAGCCAAAAGGCTAATATCGAAGGTACTAAATAATTTGTGACAAAAAAAAAAAAAACTATTTAAGTTTAATATATTATAGACAAAATTTAGATTAACCTCTCTTATAAATACAAGAGTGAATAGCAACTACATCTAGAAATTTAGGTTTTTTATAGATATGGTTGCCTAGAATTACAAAAGTGAGGCTTACAATAGTTTTGAGAGAAATATATGGTCAAATAAGTATTAGTGAATATGCTACAGCTTGCCAGCCACATAATATGTTTCAACAGTTTCATAACAAACAAATCGAAATATACCAGCATATAGGATACCAGCTTTTAGATCAATGAAAATCATCTTAAGATGATCAAAATCATATTTTATTAAGACACCCGGAAGTAAATATTCAGTATTATGGGTTCTTCACTTAAAACATGGTCACTCGGCTGTGTTAGATAAAATCAATAGACAACTATTAAAATACTTATTACAGAGGATCTAAGAGGCGAAACAATGGTGACACCAGCCAAGAAACTCGAAGACCTTATTCACTTGGCTGAGTTGTGCGTCGATTTGTTACAACAGAACGAAGAACATTACGCCGAGGTAAGTACTTGAGTGTTGTCACGTGTTAGTATAAATGTTGGAGCTGATTTTAGTGTGTTAATGGACTTTTAATTTAGAGACCTAAAAATTAAATCAATGAATGAAATTAAACTTGGTATTGAAGTAAAATTGAATTACCATTGGCACACTAAAATGGCTGAACGAAATGTCAATGTCTATCCTGAATGTCGTGGTTTCCGTTTCGGTCGAATTTTTGAACTTATGAAAATTGATAATTAATTTTATGTACTTATTGTTAAGTTCGATAGTAAACCAATTAACCTGAGATCAATATACAAAGGACAAGATAATGAAGAAATAATACAAAATTGTTGAAGTATTTCTTCAAATGTTTGGCATTGTACAAACCTGGGATACCTTTTTTAATATTAAAGGGATACCAACTAAAATAAGAGTCGTTTAGTTGAAAAGTTTGACCGAAACTGTTAAGTGTTTACTGGATAGCACCCTACTCTCCTATCGCTATTAGTGTGGGGAATGATCAGAAAGTATCGATTTTGTTTTTCGATTGTAATTGCGTTTCGAATTGTTTATCTCTACCGCTACATGAAAGTTATTTCAGTTAATAATAAAGCAATATGATATATTTTAAGTTACACTAAAACTAAAACTTCAGTGTTAAATAATTAGAACATTTCTTGGCGTTCCTAATTGAGTAATTTTTTGGTATTTTTTTTAGGGAATGATTGGCAGTAAGAACAAACACTATAAAATCAATACAGAAGATTCTTATGCTATTCACTTTATAAAATGATATGATTACAACTGGATTAGAAATGGGTCTGGGAATTATATCATCGATGTTCAAAAATATATGGAAATTTCATGTAGTGGTTGTTAAACATATCGAATTGTGTACACGATGAAATCGAAATTTATGTTAATATACTAAGGTTAGATTCAAAAACTAAACATAAAACTTTTCGAGAAAATAATTTGTAGGAATTGTAGGTGTAAAGATAACTTTTGTTAATTTCATACAAACTCAACATGAAGAACCCAGTTCTTGATGAGTTCTCAACAATTTTATGAAAGCCTCTTCTTCATTGATTGATTCATACCAAACAATGAAATAAGGCTCTAACTAAAAAACTAACAATTTGTTTTTTTTTTAATTTGATTTATCGATGTTTTTGGATCTAAACTTTTGCAAGTTCGTCGTGTACTAAATGTTTAGATACATAATGATTTATTTTGTGTCGCTTAGTCGGCAAGTGAACTTCATTCACTTAACGACGTACGTGCGCGTTTAAATATAAAAATAATTTTTATATTTCACTCCTATCTATTTTATTTCTCCGCAGGTTTATAACACAAAACCGGATTCTAGCGGTCAACAAAATGTAACTACTCATAAACGTTTGACTGATTGCTCGGCTGATCGATTCACTGTCACTTGATTGGTCATGGTTCACTTTGATCACATTGCGAGGAGTAGACACGATAATGATCAAATCTGCTTGTGCAATTACATAGATGTACAATAGCCACTAAACATTGCATGGACCGACGATAGAAACGATAGTCTCCGCAATTCTATGATTAACTTTTCATTATAGGCTTTCGATAACGATAAATTGGCAGGTTTAAATGGGATTCTAAATTTGATTACGAATTATGTCTGCAATGAAAAGTCGGATACCGTCTACTCCCTTGACAATCGCAAAAACATTAACATGAAAAGCTTCCGAACATACGTTAGGAACACATTGGGCACATACAACAAACTCTTCGCTTCAGTAGTAACGTTGGTTTATTTATTCGCTTGTATTTGCTCAGTATTTACTTTCACAGGTACATCGTTAGATGTAGAACACATCGTCTTCAGCATTCGTGGCCACAGTATTTCTATTCGCTTTTTAGAATAACTAATTTTTTGTCTTAACTTTTTTACTTCTTATATTTTGTCTGCATGGTAGATTTGTATTAAAACCGTCTGGTTATCTGCAATGTCTTTGCAAATAATTAGACAAATATCTGAATACGTATATTGTTCGTTATCAAATTTAAAAACGATTTCAATAAAGATGACTTTGAATTCAAGTCATACTTCACTATCGTCTTTTAATATCACAATTTTATTATTCATGGATCATAATATAACTACTTCAAATACATTTCCCCTGTGTTTGTTTTTTACACTTAAAACTTAAGTTTAACGTTTTCTAAAACAGCATTATTTTCTCAAGCATGTCTAATGACATAAAATTCTTTGTTAATTCGTTCTTTAATAAAAATTTCTTTAATACTAAAACATGTATCTACATGTCTGCCTGTCTCACGATCATTTATCTCAGGATTGTTGAAGCCACTGGTTCAAATGCTATGAGGTGTTGTTATTCCCTGTGCAGGCGTTCGCGTGGTTCTCTGAGCTGCTGGTGGAGCACGCGGAGATCTTCTGGGCGCTGTTCGGAGTCGACATGGACCGAGTGCTGGCAGAACAGCCGCCGGACACCTGGGACTCCTTCCCACTCTTCCAGATCTTGAATGACTACCTGAGAACTGATGGTAAGATATTAGCAGCTATTAGCAATAACAAAACATGCTGGAATTATCACTGGGACACATTATCGCGTCATTAATCTATGACAAAGTGTCTGAGGTTCCTTAATTGAAAAAGCGCCAGAGCCATGTTGTTTAATAACGAAAGAAAAGACAAATTTATCAGTTAAATAAGCTGCAAATTTGCGCAGACTAGTAATTTTCATAAAAAACATCGATAACCTTGCATTCTTTCTTTGGCTCCTATGTAGTTATTTCGTATTTTAATTGAGTATTAGAGATTAGAATAGTCTAGATAGCATTAACATTATCGTCGTCAGAGTTTTTGTTTGGCTTCCCCATGTCCAGAAATTTATTATTTATTTATTAACATTAAATGTCAATGTAAGCTAACAGTATACACCAAATCGCTTACATCGATGACGCCTTTTGGATGATGATGAATATTTCCCACGCCAGATAACCTGAAAGGCGGCAGATTCCACGAGCACCTTCGCGACACGTTCGCTCCACTGGTGGTGCGGTACGTCGACCTCATGGAGTCTTCTATAGCACAGTCCTTGCATAAAGGATTCGAGAAGGAACGCTGGGAGATCAAAGGGTACGGCTATTATTATTTAAAAAAAAACTTAACAAAATTTTAAACATGCACACCAAAAAACATCAGGCATTTCTCAGTGTGCCAGCGTGGTTGACTATGGCATCAAATCTGGCCTAAAATAGGCCCATGCCAAGTAGTGGGATGTACACAGGCTGATGATACACCTTACACGATCCTCATTTTCTCTTCCATTTCCCAAAGGTTGTTATAAATCAGCAATGTATTTCCAGCAACGGCTGCGCGACGAGCGAGGAGTTGTTCTGGAAGCTGGACGCGCTGCAGTGCTTCATCCGCGACCTGCACTGGCCGGAGCCCGAGTTCCGCTCGCACCTGGAGCAGCGCCTCAAGCTCATGGCCAGCGACATGATGGAGACCTGCATACAGCGGACCGAGGCCTCCTTCCAGGTACTCCGCGGTCCCGTTAGTCGCCACGTGGTGATGCTGGTGGCGAAATGCTGTCTAAACAGAGTGTCTAGTGGAGGGTTATTCGCTCGATGTTCCTTCACTCACGTCTCACTCTACAAAGCGCGTGGTGAAGGATCTCAAATGTCGCGCGTTCAAACTCCAGGCACATCTCTTGACCTTTCCAAATTCTTAGAATTTATTGAAGGTGTAGTCCGCCAACCCGCACTAAGTCAGCATAGTGGACTAAGGCTTAAATCCCTCAATAGAAGTGAACTAAGAACTTTAAGACCTGCAAGTTAGCTCACCCTGTTTCTTACACCGTTAAATCCACCTCCATATCACAACAGGTAGATAAGACTAAAAATAAAACCTCATCCTCTGCTTTCAGTCATGGCTGAAGAAGAGCGTAACCTTCATGTCGACGGACTACATCCTGCCCGCGGAAACCTGCGCGATGGTCAACGTGGCGCTGGACGCCAAGAACCAGGCCCTCAAACTGTGCGCTGTGGAGGGAGTAGACATTGTAAGCATCAATCCCGACTATACTAGTAGAACTTGGGGGATACTGGTAGTTTGGAGCCTAGGATAGTATGGGGGGGAAGATGATTCGGAAATCAAATAACCAGTTCCTAAAGACTAGTAGACTAGAGCATAGGATAGTATGGAGGGGAGATTGGGATGTAGAGTATCCAGTGGAAGAAGTAGGGAGGAATTTTGAAGAAATTAAGGCTAGTGTAAATGGATTATGATTTGATGTTTGGAACCTAGGATAGATTTAGGGTAAAGGAGCAGATTTGGTGTTAAAACAGCTCACTTGATTGAGATAAGAAATATTGAGTGGGAGGAGTAGGGGGAATAGTACGAGTGTTTGGCTAACTTGGCAAGTGTAAATGGATTATTATAGCACATGAAGATTTATCTAAAGAGTAATTTGGAGCCTAGGATAGATTTTGGAGTGATTGAACAGTTAAAATGATTGGCAAATAGAATATCGAGTGGAAGGAGTAGGGGGGATATTTGAAGAAATCTCGGCAAGTGTAAATGTATTACTGTAGCTAAGAGTAGTTTGGTGCCTTGTTTGTTTGAACATCATTGGAATACAGAATAAAGAGTAATTTGGAGCATAGGATAGATTTTGGGAAGGGATCAGGTTTGGTGATTGGTAGGTGACATGGTTGGAATATAGAATATCAAGTCGAAGGAGTAGGGGGAATATTTAAAGAGATCTCAGCAAGGGGAAATGCATTTGATCATCGAAGAATTTTTTTCGCTTGGTTACTGATGTTATTGCCGTATGATATTGCAGCAGATATAATAATGGACCCAGATTTAATTCATCGGGCAAGTATTGGGTTTAGGAAATTATCAACGAGGAAATTGTCTAAAAATAACAGTTTCTTACAAATATCCTACTATTAAATAAAAGAACGTCTTTGTTGACTAAGGTCTTTTGACTTAGACTAAACTGAAAGGTAATATTATTTAGAATTTAATAACTTTTTCTCGATCCTTATACTCAAGAGTTTACGGCTAAAATGTAAAGGTACTAACGCCATTAAAATAATAGATTTGACTAGCCCGCTTTTTCCAGGATTTACCGGATCACATACTGCATATGCAGGTAAACAGGGGGTGTCCGTTGTAGGCTAAACCCCTCCTGGGTGATATCATTATGACTAGCTAAAACATTAAAATTATATATTAAAGAAGTTACATACCTACATCCAGTACTGTATATTTGAGATATCTACAGTACTAAAACTTCTCAATTGGAATACTTGTCTTTTTACATAGATAAGTACCATTCTATTTTCATATTCTTTGAAAATGACTGTTGTTAAGATTGTCTTTTATGTAAAGGCATAATAATAAAAAATGTGGGAGTCACAATCTTCTTAATTGGGTTAATTATGTAGTAACTTATCTTTGCAAATATTCTTGCTAAAATAAATTTGATTTTAATTAAAAACAGTAGGGGAGACATTTGCCATCTCGCTCGAACGCTCGAACTTTTATAGCAGTGACGTAATATTTTATAATCTCTCTCTCTTTTTTGTCTACTAAGAAATTATGCATACATTGGTTTATTTAGTATATGAGTATAGGACATTAACAAAATTCTAAAATGTGGAGATCTGTAGGAATTGGGTGCAATGATTAATTTTATTTACGAAAAAGAATCTTAATTTATAGACATAAGTTTTTAGATAAGTTGAAAGGCCAGAGTTCGATTCTCAGGTCACATATTTCGTGATATTATTTTTGTTAATACTTATATTAATATTTCATTTCCTAAATTAATTAATTGGAAATACATTAACCTAAAAAAATATGCGTCGCTGTCTACCATTTATTTATGGGTGTGATCTTATGTACACAAACACAACACACAAATAAATAACACACAAATGTATTTATATAAACTTTTTACAGGAATTATAACAAAGAATTTTCAGTAACACGACAACGCTGCTAATATGGCCTGAACTAAAGTATGGTCCATTTGAAACTGTTTCATATTATATTATACACACAATTTGATCCATGCAACGTTGTACCTCACCGCCATTACTCAGCTAACCATAACCAGCTAGATTTGTATTTAGAATTTGTTTTATAGCTCCATCTGTCGGCTAACGTAAGCATCAAAGGTCAGACACACTCATTGCGACGCCATCTAGTACCCGCAACTAGAAATAGTTTGCAATTTCACCTATTTGGTACTAGATGGCGTCACAATACATAATAATAAGATTGCCTACCCACAGTACCAGTACCACGCTAAGATGGACGCTCAGATTGAGGCTTGTCTCCAAGCGATGGCGACCGGAATGACCACGCGCCTCTCCGCGGTGCTAGAAGCTACTTTGGCCAAAATCGCCAGATTCGATGAGGGGAGGTATGTATATTTAATAATATTCCCGGGATGGTCAATGCTGAAATTTTTTGACACATCCAGATAAGTATTATCTTTTTTTATATTATACTTAGTCGTTGTTGCATGGGTTCAATTCCCAGGCTTAGACTTGACTACCTATTTACAAAGCTTTCCACTCCTGGTCCTGTTAAAGTGAAGGTTTTCAAACAGATAATTGTCTGTAGTGGCACAGTTACTGGAAATGACAATAAAATATGACAGTCAACCTTGGACTACAGAGATCATTGACAGCCTCGTGGCACAGTTGGCTAGATATCAGCTTACGGGACGCGAGGTTGCGGGTTCGATCCCCGAACCGAGATACATATCTATGTGAGGAGTCTCTAGCAGATTTTTGTATCCACGACACAGGACTTGTATCTTAGCGTCAGAACTATGTTTATGAATGTTTTATTTATTTACTTGCATCGAATGCTAAACAGTATATTTCCAAGCATGAAGAAGCTTGGAGACGTATACGGTCCGATGCCGTACGTATGCTATCAGCAGTATGTTGTGGTTTGCAGCCTGATCGGGTCCATCCTGACGATCGCCAACGTGTCGGGCTCCGGCAAGGACATCGGCCAGGGATACGTCAACTTCATGAGGAACTCCATGGACCAGATCAGGTCGAAGGTCAGTCAAAGTAGATTTATTTCAAATAGATTTCTTAGTGAGGGAGTAATCATTACTTAATTAATAGGGAGAAAGATGTTTTAAGATTGATGGAAAAATTTTTGGTTGTATTAGTTTCTGATGAGAATGAAGCGTTAGAAATTGAGTATTGAATGAAAAAGAAAAGTAGTTTGCAATTTCCAATCCAATACAAAAATAAATTCTTTCATTCAGCTGTATGCTGCAATTCTGTTGCACGGTATGGCAGCGCTGATTTTCAATGAAGAGACCATTCACCAGGAGTGATAGGTTGACAGCAGGTTACAATGTTACGAAGTTTCAAAGAATTCAAGATCTATATGAATCCACGAGAATGATCACATATGATATGTATCCAGATTTAAAGCAGACGATCCCCATAAAATTCCATACCACAAATATTTTATTCGCTCCTTACACCAATGTACGTGCGCAGGTGACGGACGAGCTGTGGATCCTGCAGCTGTTCGAGCAGTGGTACGGCATCCAGGTCAACCTCATCAGCACGTGGCTCGCCGAGCGGCCCGCGCTGCACCCGCACCAGGTCACCGGCATCTCCATCATACTCAAGGTAGGGGGCACCAGCAACCATGTATGGGGGAACTCCTTCAAGACTTTGACATTTTGAATTCATTAAGTGCGTATCCACAAAAAATCAAGAAAGGAAATAACACATCGTGATGAAACCAGCACATCTAAGAGTTTTTAGGCATTTCTTTAGTGTGTAGTCCACCAACCCGCTCTAGGCCAGCGTGGTGGACTAAAGTCTAAACCTTAACAGTTGTACAGGAGTTCCGCAGTGACAGTTAAGAGCTGATGATGATAAAAATAAAAAATTTGATGGTAAAATACTACAAACAATCAAATTTGTTGTAGAAAATGTACAGCGACTTCGAGCTGCAGGGCGTGATCGACGACAAGCTGAACTCGAAGACGTACCAGAACGTCGCCGCCAGGATGCACACCGAGGAGGCCACCTGCAGCCTCCTGCTCACGCAGCAGGACGCCAGGTAACAGGGGGGGAGTGAGGAACTAGCCGCGGGGTCGCGACCCCCCACATGTTTGATTTTTTTGTTTTTGAGACCATTGTTAAACTCGTGACGTTTATTTAGCATTTCTACAGTGGGAGGCATATTAAATTATGAATGTTGGGAGCTGTACTCACAGCTTAATAAACTCTTATTTTAATATATTATACATATTGACGATAAACGAAATTATATGCCTTTCAATATAGGTAATAGTTGGGAGGAATCACGAACGCTTTGATTGACAAATGTAAGGCGCCCCATACACCTACAATAATATTGCACAATCTTTTTATTGTTCAATAAAATTGAACACCCCCTTTGATTCCAGACGTTCAATAAATTCAGTCGATAAAATTGACTAACCAGTCTGATCAATATTTTCGTGCGAGCAACATGTCTGATGACGAAGTTTTGGCGGCAGCCACGCTGGTGATTTTGTTGAAAAGAAAAAAAAGAAATATATTGCGCAATATTAAGCCTACACAGCGCAATAAAAAAATATTGCACAATAAAAATTAAGCTCCCTCAATCTTTTGTTCAATCACTGCGCAATGTTCCAATATTATCCCTACACGTTCAATAATATTGTACAATCAGAATATTGTGCAATATTATTGTAGGTGTATGGTGCACCTAATAATGACACGGTCGTTGTTAAATCAATTCAAGAAGATAATATAAAAGAAATTGCTTCAAAATAAATGACGTGAAGTTAAACACTGTATGAATCAAATATTTGAGTGGCAATCCAATATTTCGAACCTACTAGTAAAGGCATCTAATTACTCATGGTATATGGTACATTTCTAAATCAGAAGGTATTGATAAAATATTATTTTTAGTAATAAATTTTGTTTGTAACTTAGTGGTGGAGACGACGGCGGTTCGGAGGAGGGCTCGAGGAGCGGCAAGTCCAAACTGGAAGCGCTCACAGAAGACGCTAAGCTGGGGAACGTCACCGCTGTTGTGGGAAAGGTAATACTAAAGACATATTATACTCGTTTTATAAGCTCTAGTTATCATACAATTTACAGTGATGTAAAACTCTTTAATTTTACAAAATATGGGGCAAAAAGACTTTTGTCAATATTTATACTCTGCGTAAATGTTATAAAATGTCTTCACATAAAAGCCCAAATGTGTATGTAGTTTGTATGGAAAAGATCTTTTTTTTTATTTTTTGTCGGGATTTTCCTAACGCCCGGGGGTTTGTAATCATCACCATCACCTGTATATCCAATCACTATTGATAAATACAGACTTAAAGCTTTATAATGATTCATATTTTGAAGGGCAAGCTGGGCTTTTGGTCTACAACTAATGACTAGGTACTTTACCTTTTGTTTTTTACACTTTCCCAGGTTGGAAACATGTTCGGACGAGGCATCGGCGAGCTGTCCACGAAACTAGGAGGGCCATCGTCCTGGTTCTAGCGTATCATAAGCAATCACTTGCATAATATATTGACGAAAGTTAAAATAACCAGCGTTTTGTTACTGCATTGCCATCGAACGATGCAATGACAAAACAGCTCATACATTCTGTGATTGAAATGAAAATAAAAAATATAATAATGGATTACACGCCGCCATTTTGATATATTAATCGACAATATGGCGGCACAAACGCTAGATTAATGTAAGGCCAGTTAACGCATAGCTTAGTGTGATTACATAGTGTTAACGTGAAAAGAAGTTTAGATTTTATTTTATAATGAAAGCTTTATGTACAGATAGTCTTCATTCATTTATTGGGGCATATAAATTGTGGGCGCGAATCGATAATTCATTAATAAAAAATAAAAAAAACACTATAAAAATATTTCAGTGCAGTTTTTCGTTTGGGGGGTCACGGCCCCCGTGTACCTGGGTTCGTGCCCTATAGTATTAAAGTAGTGTTTGATAACACGATTAAAATATAATAATGAACAAAAATATATTATTGCATATAACACAATGCTACAATAAGAATACATATCGCTTTGGCAAGAATAATATGTTATAAATTTGTCAGTATATTGTAATTATTTACAAAAAATATATTAAAATGTAACAATGGAAGGATAAGAGGCATGTAGTGCGTGTGACGTCAGAAGTTACGTTTGAACAACTTTAAATCTTGTTATAATCCGTTATTTTTTCGCATGGCAACACTATCGAATAATTTACGAGTGTTTGTGCACTTTTATTCAAGTTTTCGAAGTTCGCTCTCTATCTTCCAAATATTTTTCTAAACTAACACTTCTCGATGCTTATAAATCCTCAAATGCATTTTTATAAAAGCGCCAAAAATTAATTGACGGGTTTATTTTTAGAAATTATTGCCAACGCTAAATAATAACCAATTTTGTGGTAGACTCTCTTTTGTTTTTATAAGAATGCATGTTTTTTGAAGTTTGCAAATTTTCGCTATAGTATAATAATTACAATTTAGCAACACTTTATCTCGATTAGTGAAAATATACCTATTTATATATAAAGTATATTAACTATTGATAGCTGTATTTGTTATCCAAATAATATTCTTCTACGCTAAACACATTACAAATTTTTGAACTAGAAAAATTAACGTTCTCTAGATGAAAAAATGTTTAAATAATAATATATATAGCGTATAGTCGCTACGCTGTGACGCCTTATATCTTCGCTGGAAAACGAACGACAGGTGAAAACGCAAAAATTGGTTGACATTGACTATTTCTTTTGTTCCTACAAGTTTTGTTCCAATCTTCATCTTTGGGTCCAAAATTGGTTCCCTACTATAATATCTTAGCGTCTGTCATTAGATATCTTCATATTTAAGAGAGCAAGGAAATTGTAATAGAACGAATTGTAGCAGGAAATTTTTAAGAGTTTTTTACATCACAAACAATATAGAACGGGTTCACATAAATAGATCGGTAAAGGCACGGTAAAAGTATTTAAAGGAGCTGTAGCATTCATATATCAATAAATGTATTCAGAAAAATATGTATAATAGTATTTATTTGCATTAGAACCAGAAAATTGTGTCGGTACGCCATATTAAATATATATTTTTTATGATAGTTCACACGAAATATATAATTGAAAACTGACGTTAACTAGCTGGGGTTGCCAACAGTCCTTTTTAAAAAAATATCATAAGTTCTTAAGTATCATAAATATTACCTTTATTATACCCCTGTAAATAGACAATAATAATTTAGTAAATTTAAGTAAAATTTGAAATTATTAAGCTTAATTGATTGAATGTAATTGCTTGAGGCATCAATAAAATGTGCTACAAAATATGGTAATATAATCTGATGATATTTAGTCAAAATATTCATTCGTATGCAGCATGACAAATGTTCCTGGAAAAGAGATTTGATCTAACTAAACTGGGGGCTATTCTTATGATTTTAGTCATCATGTTCTGAAAGAATGTCATTTTTTGACACACTTATTCTTGCTCTATTTTGATTTCAAGGTTTTCTGTGATATTCAAAGGTGACCTTAACCACTATAAAAAATAATTTGCTTTAAAGTAAATTTTTTTGCATATACCTCCTAATTTGCAGAAAGTATATTTATTACACTATTAAAATAAATTTCTTGAGGCTTAATGTTGCCAATTTTTTTTAAAGCTACCAAATTGGTAGGATTTTCGCAATGACATTTCGTGTGAATTATCCAAGCATTTTATTTGTCACATTGAGGCATCGAGTTGAAGAGTGGAATCGGCAGTACTGTATTGTCCAAGTGCATTAAGGCCCGACTGATGTTGCAAAGCGTAGTAACATGCTTGAATTATTTCGCCACACTGGAAACTCATATTGGCGTCGTCTTCTCGTAAATTCTCGTGCCTACCCTCAAAAATGATTTGGATCTTTTGTGTGTGGACGCCATATTGAGTTTCCAGCAAAGCTTTGAAATGCAATTGAGTGCATCGCGTGTGTAAAGGGATACAATAAAAAATATTTACAATAAAAATGTTTACTGTTCCTATGATGTTTTATTTCATCCAAGGGGTTATATAAACATAGATACCTCGAAGGCGTAGGCAGAGGTTCGTTTCTGCACCCACATTTCGCCAGGTAAGCAGTTCCAAGTTTTAGAGGGTGAGTCTATTACCATTTGTAGGCCATTTCATGCTGCTACTGTGAATTTTCAAATGGAAATACCCAATAACATTCTTGAGTACCTAAAATTAAGAAAGTTCTAAGAATTCCAAAATATTCTACTCTGTATTAGATACAGCTAAAAAAAAAAGCTACTAACTACAGCCTAGTCTAAGTTCAGGGTTATAAGTGAGTCTAAAACACTCATCAACGGTATTACGTTGAAAAAAAGCCCACTACGAAAGCAGTCCCATACATTCTTCAAAACGAAAGTGAAACGATGTTACAGTTATCCGTTTAACAATAACAAGCGCGGTAAAAGTATTAACGAATGAATCATAAACTTTATCGGTACAAATGTTAACGATGTGACCCGTATGTTCGATCAATAAACCCAGTTTTATTCCCCATAATTTACGTTAAGGAACTGTATTGTAAAATCTAATTATTCTCAATGTTATACTATCGTCTTACTTCATAATATACGCCCAATTGGTTGGCACGCGCCTTCTTACATAAAAAGAGTTAGGTCTTAGACATCCTAATCCCCAAAAGCTTTGATTCACAACGTGATTTAATATCTCGCTATTGTTAACTATTTAGTCTGTATCGTAAATCTGTATTTCTTTGTTTATAAAAGCTAGTCAGTATATAAAAGCCACAAAAATAATTATTGAATAGAATACGATTCATTCAGTTTTGTCGCTGCAATAAATGGTGTGATGTAAGGTTGCTATCTCTTTTATAACAGGAAAAATAGACACGTGGTATATCTACTACCCTATCTACTTTACCTTAACTTTTAACTAATTAATAAGATTTACAAATAATCAGGATTTGCTATAATGTATTCAATATAACAGTAGCATTTTTCGTTTCGTTTGTATTATTTTGTAGTTTAGATTGTTTTAAAATTTAATATTCACTCTCATTTCTGTCATTGGAAATAGTCACGGCTTCGAGGTTCAGGCGCGTGATCGAGAATCGCGGCGGTTGCGTGTTCAAACCCCAACCACACATCATTGACTTTTAGAAATTATGTGTGTATTCACAATGAATTATCACTTACTTTAACGGTAAAAGAAATAATCGCGAGGAAACCAGCACACCTAAAAATACTTGGGAATTTCTTAGATGTGTGTTTTAGGCCTAAGCCCTGGGACGTATTTGGACGAAAACTGTAATATGCTATCTACCAATTACAATTTAAACAAGTTGTCGCTTAAATATAATTTAATTTTAGTAGTTTACAATTATAGCGACGATTTTATTCATACTGAACTTAATATTATTTAAGACTTCTCCACTTGCCAAAGATGTGGGTAGTTCCAAAGTAATATGCCGATAGAGGTTAATGCCCCCTTCAGTCGTAAGCTGTGATGGCGTCATCACCGTGACGTAAACAGTGGCCACGGGTACGAGCAGTATGTTGTGATATTTTAGTAGTGCGCGATTCGAATCCAGACTTACTGATTGTGAATAAGTTTTCCTGCAAATTCTCGAGTCTTTCAAATGTGAAACCTATTTCGTGCTGATGTGTGATTGCAATGAAGAAACGCGATATGCAGACTACGAGACCTTTAGGCCAGAAAGGACAAAAAAATGTTGCCATAAGGTACTTGACATTAAGTGCGACCTTCCAATAGGAAAATAATTTAAACTATCATAAAAGGAATAAGTTTAAATCTTTCGTATTTTAGGAGACATGCTTTTGAAAGTTAAATGAGAGCTACATAATGTAAATATTTTTTATTAGAATTTAAAGCATTTCTTTAATCACTGTCCTTTATCTAATGGTCAGACTTAATTATGACTAAATAGAAGTTAAACTTTAGACTATTACACGAGCACCTAGGTTAATAAGTGTTGGTATATTAGTAGTTATTATAGTATATTTTCCTTAATAATGAACACGAGAAAAGTCATAGGCGTTGAATTGGAACCAGTCAACACCGAAACGGTTCCTCCTATGGATTAATTACTGTAGATCATCAGGCAATTTAAATAATTTTTCAGCCTATTTATGCAAGTTTTTGGACGTTTTGTTTTAGTAATACATAAGCAATTTTAGGTCTTTACGAAATATTGTCTTGTTCTGCTGTGGATTCTTGAAAACGTAAAAGGTATTTTTAGCATGTAACCTTGTTTATTTTTAATTCAATCGACAATTTTAAAATAACTATTATTGCAAAACATCTACATAAAAAATTACAAACGTATACGTATCCAATACATCGCCGTAATTAAAATATTTTTTTGGATTTTGATTCGAAATTTAATTTATAGATAGGTAGTTTGCCAAAAGTTAAGCAATTTTCAAATGATTTATTCTCAGCCTGTCGCCGTCCACCGCTGAAATGATGATTTAATTTCTTTTTTTAAATTTATAGCAATAAAAAGTCAAAAATCTATCGGACTACATTATATGTAGCGGGTTAAAACAGATACAAACTATGACCAGATTTCTATTTATAAAGAAATGGGTTTGTTTTGTTTACCTAAAACAAATTGGGTTAAATACGACACAATTGCGGTTTCGCGAGAACTGAACCCGGAACACGTTTCAAAAGCTGTCGTAAAAATGTAGCAGTGTGATTTTTTTGTTAACCCATATGCACATACAAAGATTTATTGTTGATTAAATAGTGATTCACTATGAATTCAATTTATCTATGTGAAATAAATAATCTTACAAAGTCATTAAAAATATTGTCGGCGTCAGACATTCAATTTAAAATAAAAAGCGCGAAAGTAATGAAGTGGTTGCTATAAAATGTTATTACGATTTCCTTCGTCAATTATATGGTTTCACTTTTAAAAGGATATAAATTCAGCGTACGTACAATAAAAGTATTACAGGATAACTATGTAATTGCAACGAGTGGTTGTTAAAAACACAGTATTTGTGTTCGAATGCAGCGCGCCCGGATAAAACTGGACCGCATAAATATTGATCCCACTCAGCACTCCGCGAATGTGATTACGACCGCTCAGGACGGCAATGCGTGCCAACAGGCATTTTTAAATATTTGACCTATTTTTAGTCACAGCTAATAATAATTAGGAAAGGTAACGTGAACCTCTCTCATGGCAAAGAATTCCGTGGAGGTGACCACTTGTCGGTATAATTTAATTCCCCTTTCTGGCAACACTACTTATTTAACGCCTACAATTACCGCTTACAATATTGTTTACAAGTAGTAGTTAAGAAATTTAATAAAGAAGCTTATTATTTACCCAACAAACCGTATATTTAAAGTGAAAACCATATTATTTTGACGTATCTTTATGTGCAGTGTATGTTAAAACCGTGGTAAGAATCTTTAAGTCGTGCAACACTGGATCAAGGAAAGTTTGACATTTCGCAGTTGAGTAGTGGTCGAAGTGAGCGTGTGTGTTGTTCGGAGAATTTATTTATTTTTATGTAGTGATTACAAGGATACCTGTAAGTTATTGACTTAAACTTTACTTTATTTAGTTGCAAGTGTCGATTTATACGCTTTATAGATGTAGTAGGTGGTGTTTCGGCGTCCCCCGCTCCCGGAAACGTATAGGGCTTATTTATAAAAAATAAAAAAAGGATTGAAAATAAAAGCAATGTGCCGGTATCATCTGCGCGTTCCGATCTTATTACGTCGATGGGGTCGTGGAACTTTCTTTGGTTTTGTTATTTGGCGCGAACAATAGGGTTTTGTTTGATTTTCTGGACGTGCGCGCGTATTCCTATTTTTTAAAAATAGCTAAACTGATTGGCAATGTATGTTTGTGAACAGTATATGTGTCAGTAGGTGATGGTCAGGTGTTTCAAATAAGAATTGTTTTACCTTAGCCCAAATACTTGCGTGAATAATACTCGTATGACATAACATTTATTTTTAAATATTTTCCTGTACAGATTTTCTATAATTAACTAACTATTTAGGACATGCTATTTTTCTCTTTTCTACTCTAAAAATATCCTAATATATTCTTATTAGAAATTATTTCTGACTAGTAATTTTTCTTTAAATACCTTATTAAAATTTATTAATTTATTACTTATTAAAATGTATTAAATTTTAATATAAATATTAAAATTATCTTCATTTTTATTTTTAGTTTTTTTAAATGATTGAGTAATACCTCTTAGTACCTTTTTAAAGTTCTTTACTTTTTTCTATAAAGCCTGGTCCTATAAAGCAATCCATTGTATGGCAATTGGGCTATTGGGCTTTAGAATTGATTTTTGAAACATAAGTAATACAAAATTCAATAACATGAATATACACAAAGATTCTATGATTCTTGATATCCTTTTAGTTTACTTGTTTGAGATTTTTGTGTGGAACTTTACCAAAATTTATAGCAGAAAAGTTTTGTGCAACAGTCTACAGAAAATGTTTTAAAAACAAAATTTACTGCACCATTGATAACTAAGTATCCAGTGCCCATATGTCTTCCATATGTCATAGTAATGAGATCATTTATTATTAATCTCAGTTATTAAGAAATAAAAAAATATACAAACTATTGCGGAACTGCTTTAAGGAGTCCCTGTTATAAGTTTTAGTAGTTAAAAGTTTTTGCCAAATTTCAGCTTTCCTGATAAAACTTTGTGAATTTATACTAGACTACCCACCCATTTTCAGTTTACACAATTAATAAATATCGCCATGAGCTCTATAAAATTTTTTTAAATTCTAATTTGGTATTCATACTCTATGGTTGATAAATCCTCTATGGTTGGTTGGTGACTTACTTTCCTGGTACAGGTCAACAAACTACTCACATCTAGAAATGTTGCCTCATTATATATTATTTTAATTAATTGAATGTTAATGTTATGAATTATTATTAATTATATTATTCCGATAGCATAAATAACTTAATTGGTCTGCATTATTCTTTTGAGTGTTCGAAATAGATAATACAGTTTTTGTTAATATTTATATGGCCACTTAGACACTTATACTTATTGAACATGTGATATTACTTTACAAAGATTAAAAAAGCAACAAGTTTTTACATTTAAACGTCTACAACCTACCTTACAATGTCATCATCTTAATAATAGCTTTATTTGTTTTGTCATTAAATTCTTGAACTATATTTTTTCACTTCTTTATTTAAGACTCTAATTATTCTGCTTCTTTCCTTATTAAACAGAATAAAATAAAAATACTTCTCCTAGTCTAAACGCCAAGAGTATATCTTACAAACATTAATTTTGTACAGATAGTAAGCAGCAGTGAGTGATAGATAAAGCACAAATACACACACTCATTAGTACAAATGTGGCATTCCTTGATTGTCTCAGGTTTGTCTGTGATAACGTAAATGTAACCGATGCTTTATCTCAGTATCCTTAGCTTTGTGCGATGGAGTTCTGGTTTAAATTTTAAGGTCTTCAATTCATACTTTCTTCGCCTTTAAACAGTCATAGAGAGTCGTCATAGTCTCGATGTTTAGGCACGCGGTCGAGAATCTCTTCGGTCGCGGATTCAAACCCCAGACATTTTTGAACACATATCGTTATTTGATCGCCACACGCACACATCTGCTTTACAGAGTTATTTGTGTATTCCTAATTAATTATCTCTTAATGTAACGGTGAAGGAAAACATCGTGATAAAACCTGCACACCTAAAAGTTCTTAGGAATTTATAACGTGTGTAGCCTGCCAACCTGCACTAGGCTAGCGTGCGTGCTAGCGTGCGACTAAGGCCTTAACCCTTTTAGTTGTAGAAGAGCAGTAATATTCGCCAAAGTAACACAATTTTTTTCTTCTCTGACTACATCAAGAAAGAGCCTTAAAACTAGACTTTTAACTATGACCTTGATCGCATAAACCTTTTTATCCTCAAAAAATTCCTTGCATCTTTCGATATTCGCGACCACTTTATGTCACGATCACGTCTAACGTCCCACTAGTAATAATCTATACAAAACACAAGTACTGTTATTATTGGAAGTTAACGATCTTTTTTCGTAGATCTTTCTGTGGACTTTACATTAGATACTATTGAGAGTAATATAGATATGTCTGAGTAATCCACAAACATAAATTAATTTGTAGAGATGACCGCACTGGCGATGTTTTAAAACATTCACTTTGAAAGATCACCAAATATTATCCAACATGGAATAATTACAACCGGCTCTAATCACTTGACATAAATACGAGTATCATTTTATCTCAACATCCATCTCAATACATCATACATTTATCTCAAAATCGTTAAGTATTAACATTATTTGAATTCGACGTATGTAATTTGTTTTTCTTTTTTTGTATTTTGTGCATTGGCCAATAATAAAAATTCTTTTTTCTTTCTTTCTTTATGTATTTACACGTTGGTCTGGAAAGCCGGCTATCCTATCTAAATATTTTCTATCCTCCTTGTCTCTGAGGACCAGTTGGAAGACATTGTAGTAATCAAAGGAAACTTATGTAGTAAGCCGCTATTCGTCTGGCATCATTCAGATAACTCTATACTATCGTTTTTTCATAATATCTAGAGTTTATAGCCCCAGTCTGTCTGTGCGTGCAATGGTTAAAATCGATTGCAGTAAAACATAAAATTACTCTGCCGTAGTATCGGACGCAAACAAAAGGCCATTTGTCTCTGTAAGTCACAAATTGTACGAAATTACGATCATGAGCCGCAGGCCACTTTTTTACTTGGGACAATTACCTCCATAGGTTGAACACTTTTGTTATTAATATTTCATTTAACTTTTTTAACCACTCGCCAAAATAACCGATAACACTTGATCTTTTAAAAATACATTGGTACAGTGCATATATAAAGAGAATGGCAGCAGAAGTGTGTTTGGACCGTGGCATTTAAAGCTCTATAGTCTCTGGCTACCCCAACGGGAGACACGCGTTTATGTATGTATGTTGTTTAGATATAATAATCAGATGCCACCACTGATTCAGTTTACTTCTTATGTTAAATATTGTGAGTTCTTAATGACGGCAAGAATAGTTTGCTTTCAGGAAAAAGACAGACCGCATCGGTCTGTTTTTTATAATATAAAAATACACGCACATTAAAATGTGATCAAAGATTTGTTCTGTCACAATTGGCCATTTATTAAGTTCATGTGATAGAGCTTTCGACGTTTTTTTTTGGGTACGTATACTCCGTTTTGCTGCTGAGGATTTTCAAGCAGAAAAACCAATAACATTGCTTGATCAAGACGTTTATTTCTCTAATCAAACACTTGTGTCACAGGACCATGTAATATAGATATTGAGCTCCTAATAACTAGCTCATTACCCCAAGCATCTGTAGACAAAGAACGACAAAAAGTTTCAATGAACTGCCTTCAACGGGGAGAACTTTACAACTCTTTTTGTCCATAAACTGTTACGTTCATGGTCGGTTGCGTCGCCATATGTCGATTAGACTGTTCCTCAGCCCGCTTTTTAGAATAATTCACGTTACTTTTCGGACTGATTGTTTTAAATTTACTTTTTAATGTAATGATGAGTTTATTAACCTCTATAAGTAATAACTTGTTGGTCCCCCGAATTAGTGTTTTGCGATTTAGGGGAGACGGTTTCGATACCCCTTCAAGCAATTTTAAAGCTCTTAAAATCCTCAGTAGCAGCACTAAGTCAGGGAAAGTGACTAAGATTGGAAACAGACTCCCCAGATTAAGGAACTTAAAACGAAGATCGCAAATCGTGTGCAGAGGCAATAATACCTACAAAGCAAAGATTTTTTTGCCGGCAATACTAGGAATTTCTTAGGTGTGTAGTCCGCCAACCCGCACTAGGCTAGCGTGGTGGACTAAGGTCTAAACCCTTTCAATGGTAGAAGTGGGTGCCCAGCAGTGGGATATTTACGGGCTGATGATCAATATAAACTACAGAGAGAGTCGTAATTCGTCTGCGTACAATCGGCTCAATTGGTACATGATTGAATTAGGTCCACAAACATTCATTACAATCTGTGTTGTTTGTTTATGCCTAAACAAACATTGTGATTAAATAGTAAGGAATTTGCTGTACAATATGAACACCTTATTTGAATTGTATTACGAGTTATATTGTGATATTTGATATATATGATTATACCTAGCGGTTTTATCCGTGTCAAATTTTATGGGATGTAAAGCAGTCTATTGTCTACCTCCTTGAAAAGGTGTTATCTTACTAAAATAATAATAGATCAGTAGGGTTATAGTGAAATCCGGGAATGAAATTCGAGACGCATCAATTGAACACTTATGCTATAACGAGGGAGACTACCTATATACTGTGCTACCCATGCTTAGCAACTGACATCAGCCCATATATGTTCCACTAGTGGGCATTGGCTTCCTCTAAAACTGCGAGGGTTTAGACCGTAGTCCACCACGTTGGCTTAGTGCGGGTTAGCGTACTACACACCTAAGCAATTTTTGAGTAAAGGAAAGCACAGTACTGTCCCATTTTTTTACTGATGATTTAATGTGGACTGCTAAAATCAATTTACTCATATCTTAGATATTCCTACGAACTTTTTAGCTGTGTAGGTTCCTTTACGATGTTTTCCTTCACCGAATATTACCGAAAACTTATTAGGTTCTCCGTACAGGCCAGAGTTCACACAATAAACCCTTTGTGCAAGAGAAACAAAGACTATTACACAAGTGATTCACGTTGAATTCACGTGTATTGTATCAATACATTGATTAGTTTTTATAAACATTATTCGGCGTACGTACGTGACTTACAGCCTTTTGAAGCCTAGTACTTAGTTGAAGGTAATAATAAAAAAAATACACTGCCAGTCACAACGTGGTGTGTAAAATTGGCGAACCTACGCTTGTATCTTTGCTGATGTGATGCGGTCTAAGTTCGCCTGGGAGAAGTTTTATAAAATAATACCCAATAACCCATGTGTTTTAAGTTCTCTATAGCAAATTCTAAACAAATAGAAATTATGAGAATCGGGTCAATATCTAGGGCAGTGTTGGACGTTCATCGACGTAGGACGTCGCCTCATGCAAGCCTTTAGTAACAGGTCACTCAAGACGTGGGATTACTTAAAGACAGGCCTTTAAGCCAATGACTTCTGGCTGATTAAGATGATGTGAATGACCTCGAAATAACTAAAATTTTGTATGTAATATCTTCCTGTGTCATCTATTTTATTTATAATTGTTTATAGTACACGTAGACATAATGTAGCTAAAGAGGCATACAATACAAGAAAAGCAGAAATGGCGGTCTTATCACACGAAGCGATCTTTGCAAGACTAGCTGAATGTAATTTATTCCTGTTCCAAAGTAGTACAAAACTGATATTAAAATGAATGTAAATAGGGAAACTGTTAAATGTCACTGACCTTTACCAAGACATACTGTACGGCTGTATGAAAAAATATTTGAAACAGTTACACCGCAGTTAATAGTCTGAGTCATCAGGTGGACGCTAATGGCCGACATAATGAAGGATAGCTGTGAGAAATGAGAGGACCTGCCTTAATTCTTCAAACTTGAAGTAGATATACTGACTGCAACGTTGTTCTAGTGATATATTTTGGCGATTTAGTCATGAATTTGGTTCCGGATTGAGAAAATTTAGGATATTTTTATTCAGTCGAAATCTTAGTCTATAATCGGCAATGATTTAACAGTATATGTGCGCTATGTGCTTACTTCATATAAGTAAACTAAATCTCTTAGGGTAGTGTAATAACTTTATTCTGCTTTGCAAAAAAAAATAGATCTTAAATATGACTCAGTTTATTGTGCCTTCTACCTTCAAAACACTACCAATTCCAATTACACCCGTTAACTAAACAATTCTCAGCGTCAAATCAAAATGATATCACCAGACATTCCACACATCAAATATTTAAACCCATTCCGTGTAGTTCCCGAACAAAAAGGCGAAATTGCGAAATGTCTTGCTCCACCTTTAAATTCACCTCATTAAATGACTCAGAGGCGCATCTAACATTAACTGGAATGCCACGAAATAAAAACAGTGGGGCTTGCCATAGCTATTCCTCGTGTTCTGTTGCGTGACCTACTTGCAGCATTAACATGTTTAGAAGAAGCTTGAATATTCAAAGAACATCGTATAACAACTTTTTAGTGTTGTTGTTTATAGTTGCTTTTTGTTCAACTAGCATTACACTACTGTTACGGCTTAGATCACGTGAAGCCTATATTGTTGAGATTTATAACTGTAGTTGAGGGAGGCTTAAGTCCAGCTGTGGACGTATTTAGGCTGATGATGATAATAAGAATGGTATAAATCATCATATTTATTTTTATTAATTTTATAACTGCAAATATAAGTATCCTTAACTAATATGTGTGTTCCTAAAGACAGTAATCCAGTGGCGGCACAATATCTCAATAGTTTATTTGTTTTTGTGTAATATCTCTGTACTTGTGGTGTAAATAAATAAAGAGTTTTATTATTATTATTTATTATTATCTCAAGTACAATTGAACTTTGATTTCGCTATAATTTGACTTTTGCTCCTGTTGCCTAAATATTTGGATTGGGAATGTAAACAAACCCAGAAATAACGCCACCAATTGCAGTATCAACACCTTTTGTATGTTTAGATTGTGCTATTATGCAAATTATTTAACCAACAAGCGTTCTGCCTTGCGAAGCTTCAGCCAACAGTTCGTTATGAAAGAATCTCTTTTTTTAATTTGTGTCTGAATATTAATTGTCTCTCGAAGTACTGTTAGATTCATGTGTTAAACGTTTTTTTAAATTTGAGTCAGTAAAGTTACCAAGCTACTTAAAGGTAAGCACATCATCAGCCCATATACTACTCACTTCTGGGCTCGTATCTCCGTCCGTTGGAGGTTGGTGGAGAAATATTAGAAATAATTAAGAAAAATCAGGCGTCTGATATCTTCTGATTCCAGAGCTCGAAACTTTTGTTTAGCTCTATGACTTCATATTTGGCTGGAAGGTTCATATTCGCTCGGCAAAAAAACTTTAGCAATACGATACAATAAATAAACCCATCTATTCTTAATCTAGGTATCATCGAGTTATTCGTACCATATTTCTCCGTGGGGTCCTCTTACAAAAACGAGCGATTGGAATACTTCTCTCCCGTTTCAACATTACCAGGTGATTCAGTCTGGTCAGTAACACATTACGTCACCGTTGAAGCGTTTAAAGTTATTGCTTGCAGAATTCCTTTGCGTGAATCACGAAGCTTTCGAGAAATGCATCGGCGATCTCTTTTCAAAATTTATGCTTTGTTATGATCGTTTTACTTTAAACAACTTTCTATCAATGTCTTTTCGAGATGCGATTTAATTTGTCCGCCGTTTACTTGGTTTTTGGATAATGAAGTTATATTTTAATTATCATCTATATTAATTTTAATAATTGAAAGCTTTTAGATATCATCGAAATAAAATAATGAAATGAGATGAAATAATATTTATTGGATCTATAAAATATCAATTACATCACTTAGATTCAGTCATTTCAAAATTTACCACCCTGTTCAGAAGGCAGTCATCAGTAGAGATGAACAGGCAAGAGACTCTAGGCGAAGAAAGAAACTAATATTTGGGGTCAAATAGAGTAATAGTATATATGGTACTATGTGGTACTATGTCGTTCCAGTTAAAAAGTAGTCGCTCGTCAATCGTGAATCGTGATGGTTATGACGTCAATGTGGCAGGTGTGATGACACTAACTGCAACCGCAACCATAGTGGCATCGGTTAACAAACCCACGGTCACGACACTGGCCTTTCCAACTAGAGGCCTTGTTGCATACTGTTTAACGCAATCACTACAGTTAATTAAGAAATCTTCGCTATTTTATATCTTGAACTATAATGTAATCGCAAAAGTGATTTTGTTGGTTTACATGCTTAACGCACAATCGTCATAGATAATGCGAAAACTATTGGAGTTTAAACATTAATGTTTTAAGTAGACTCTTATTTTGCAGTTGCACATAAGTTTCAAGCTTATTGCTAAATAAGGTTACGCAAATAAAATTCTTCAAAAAAGGACTTCCAGTTTCGTAATTTGACCTTTGTAATTTTGATATAGTATAATTATATTTGTATACACTAATTTATCAAATTGTAAAATACCTTTATCGACCAACGAGTCTCGACAAGATAGAGATCGAAGATAGAGGAGACCCGTGCTCAGCAGTGGGCGTATATGGGTTGATGAAGAGTCTCGACAACATTATAAAAATCAATGTTCATGTAACAAATATCAATACAAAATGTTGTAACAAAGAAGCTGAAGTTTAAAGCAAAATTTCGGCTCACTCACAACTTCCTTATTGAAAGGGAAGTGACATGTGTCTAAGTAGTCATGTGCGCGATGTGTGGTCCCGCGAGGATGCGTGGTGTCAGATAGCTGCTCTATCGTGTATCATATTGTGATGGGCCATATTGGATGTAGCTTTAAGAAGTCGAGGGTTTTTCTGGATACAAAACTTATTTTCATTCGTCAACTGTAGAATTAGATTGGTGAGGAAATTGAGTTGTGGTAGAAATAAAAGACGCACTCATTACTAGTTGTGGGAGTTCTATATCATCATAATAAAGCAATTTTGGTTACTGAATTATTCCAGCAATTAGCTGTTAGGTAAAGCACCGTGTCAATTAATATTTCTTATTGTTATCTTAAGAACGCTAACCACACTACGAAAGACTCTCTTCGAATATTTGTGCTTTTTTACTGCTTTTTAAAATTATTAACTATTTTTTTTCTATCCATAATGTCTTGAAATAAGATCGCAAGACAACACACATTGACTAAGATCTGAACAAACGCCCACAAATTCATTTTTCCAATATTTCTTATCACGAAAAAATATTACTGATTCATTCCATTAGTACGATGACCCGAATGAATTAATACACTTGTCAATAATATAAACAATAATTTATTTACAACATGCAGTTATCGTCCGTAATTACAGGGAGCGATTGCCGATCAATTGCTGCATGTACATTAGCTTTATTAACATCTGTTTGTTCAACGTTCACTATTATTTCACTGGAAGTTAACACCTTATGAATTATTGCTTTAATATCGTGCAACGATTACTTTCGGTCATTAAGTTTTAGTTTTCTAGTATTTGACTGTTTTATTTTATGTGTTTCTAGATGCTCATATTCGTATTTTTAACAGATATATAATGCATATTTATAACGTAAAGCTCTGTAGTGCTCGTTAAGACGGAGATTATTATGTTATTAGAATTCTTCTTCTTCTTCTTCATCAACCCATATACGCCCACTGCTGAGCACGGGTCTCCTCTACCATTGAGAGGGTTTAGGCCATAGTCCGCCACGCTGGTCTAGTGCGGGTTGGCAGACTACACACCTAAGAAATTCCTAAGAACTTTTAGGTGTGCAGGTTTCATCACGATGTTTTCCTTCACCGTTAAAGCAAGTGATAATTCAATTTGAATACACACATGACTTCGAAAAGTCAGAGGTGTGTGCCTGGGGTTCGAACCTGCGACCGCCGAGATTCTCGACCGCGCGCCTAAACCTCGAGGCCATCACTGCTTTTTATTAGAATTACTTGACTTGTATTTTATTTCCATGCAAAAACTATGCAATGTCAAAAACCTGTTCTCTGTTTTTCCTAAATTTTCTCGCTTTGATAAATTTCGATGATTCCGAATGTAACAGGTTTTAACTATGATTGAGGCCTGAAGGCTATCAAAACTATCTTATTGCTACGTACAAGCACGACGCTAGATTGAAAAATATGGGCTAGTCATCAAGAACTACCTTATCTTACCCTAATGTTTGAAAAATTAACTTAAAATTACACATATTTTCTATACAAATCATTTCACAGACTAGTCTACTTCCAGTTTCCATCAATGTCATACTTTCCCCCAATGAGAATAAGGAACTGTTTTGAACTTTAACAACCAACGCTAAAGCCCGAACATGACCCCATAAAGCGAGCACATCAAAACTAGCAAATCATAAACGTTGCATCTGAACGCGGGCGTATCCAACGGCTGTGAATGCATACAAAACCATCAGTACTGGAGAACAACCAGGAAACACATCGGTTATATTTTGAACCGGCCGAAGTGTCCGACTATTGTCTGTGACATAACAGCTTCGTGTGCGGTTAAAATTAACCAATCGGAACTCGCGTGCGCGTGCGCATAGCTGCAGGTGTACGTGGTGTTGCCAACCGGGGAAATTTACCCCGGTTTTAGGGTAATGTAATTTTTTATGGTATTATTTTACAATTTGCTTATGTTGTGATTATTTTAGAAGATATTGATTTGTATGAAGATGAGGATTTGAATTTCATCTCCATTTTCTCTTCTTGTCTAAATGTTTTCTGGGTATCTAATGCGACAATCGACAGGTATATGAAAACAAAATAACTTAAGATGTCAACGATGTAGTATTTTCCGTACGAATTATTAAATTCAGATTTTCGCGGTTCGCGGTTCATATAACCACAAGTGTAGAGAAATATTTCTCAAAATACTACTGCGTTGTTTACTAGCAAATTATTCCATAAACATTAAACCTATACGGTTGGTATTTGGCACGGTTCTGGCAATTTGTCACGACGGAAATACACTGTCCTTTCGATTGTACGTAAATATTATTTTATGCTTATTCCTTGCAAACTTACGGGTTATTGCTAAAAATGCTATTAATAAAGGGTTAAGGGTACCTTTTCCTTGATTTTTTGTCGTATAATTTGATGTATTTTTGAACTATTCATTTTTTGTGTGGATTGCTTTTAAATTTGACAGGCGGTGGCTCTTTTTAGTTTTGCAAACTAATATTTTAAAATACCCTATTTCAATCCTGTTAAATTTTATTCATGGGTCAGTGATCTTCCATACTTTTCAGTTAATATATATATTTTTGAAAATTTTCTTTTCAGACAATATTCTCTCTAACTCTTCCTACATTTTCTCAGGAAGTTGATCTACTTTCATCAATCCAATAAAAACTATTTAAACCCAAGATACTTACAAAAGGACATCACGTATCTAAAGCCGACGCACACGCATCCGAGAACTAGTTTAAATATAAAGTTAGGACGCGTCTTATTTCAGTAGTTATTCGGGATGTGTGCCAAAAGGTCCCAGGTGCAAACGGCTTTATCAATTCCTAGACGCACTCCGGCAGCCTTTTCATTTGCTTTATTACGAGTTCATTCAAATGTCAGGTTATTTCGCTTTAGGACCAGATTATATCTGCACCGTATTTCTAATTTCTATTGATGTGGCAATCATTGATGTTTCGTGTGCTTCCTTATACGTACGTTTTTAGTCGTCATTTACCTTATTCCATTACGTGGTGTCAGCTCAATTTATTTCTTCTTCATTCATGGCTGTTATATGCCCATTCATTATGATGTCATTATTTAAATTTATATTATCTTTCCCTGAGTAATAAAGCAACGTTGATGTCTTCGTTTTTGTCTCCGCTTATAACAAATTTATAAAAAAACTGTATTTTGATCATTTATTCTAGAAGTTATTCAAATTTTCGTTCGTACTTACTGAAACTAATTCCATTAACGCTAACATAAGATAATTGTATTAAATATTGCAAATTATATCAGCGACAAAATCTTTAAGTGTAGTGTAACTGCTGCCTATGTAACGAATCCTTTATCTTTCGCTAATGTTGAAGGTCAATTTATAAAATAATTATTTAGTTCTCTTCTCCCGTCTCCATTTTTTGTGAAGAAACCAAGGTTTGGAATATCACGCTGCTCTTAATTATTGCCACTCATAGATGAGTAAGTGCATCCATCCTTACACATTTCGTAATTACTGGTGGGACCTACCCACCAACTCTCTTCCTCTAACACTTAAATTATCGGGAACTGAATATATTAAACTCGACAAACCAAATATTAGTAAAGGCACGTCAGTATGTTGTGATACAAATGCCAGCGTCGTTGAATGCCATCGTGACAACAGCAATAATAGATACAGTAACCTGTTATACTCAGGAGAAAATGTGGGTGATCTTAATTGAAATTCGTGCGTGAACTCTCCATTTCTCTTGACGTCTCGGAAGTGTTGCGAAAGGTATTTGCATGTATTACTTTATGTAATAAAGATTAAAATTGCGCGACAACTTTAGATGTGCTTTTGACTATCATTATTTTATAAGCTAAATATTTCGAGTCCCTTTGACGCTAACGATAGTCAGTGCACAAAACGTTAAGAATTTCTTCATAAGAAATTTCTTAGGCGTGTCGAGCGTCAACCGCCACTAAGCCAGCGTGGTGGATTAGGTTGAATTCCTCTTAAAAGTAATCTTTCTCCTCTTGAAAGTAATCTTTCTTTTAACGAGCTACTAGTATAGTCTAGCTGACTGCGCCAAAAGACTTTCCCAGTATTTTTCTAACAGTGCTGTGCTTGTTTACCCCATTCTTGACACTTTTACAATAATTGTCTTCTAAGTGGATATGCCACCGATCGTGGTTTAATTGTAACAATTATTGTGTTACAGCAGTTGGTTTCTAGTTGATACAGTTTTTAAACACAAACCTGAGTGGTACAGTTGTAAGCAGACTATATAACAAATTATCTTAAGTTGAATTCCCTTGTTTTATTCCCCACCGGGCACTTGATTTGAATTCACAGCTGATATCTTACAAAAAACTTGTGAATTGTTATATCAATGGACGTGTTCCCTCCTTTATTTCATATCATCTCATATGAAGAATTACTCTTATCAAGTGGTATGATTGTGTTTATAATAGAAGGCTCTTATCTTTTCATACACCATTGATCTATTAGATGCAGTACTGTCTCTGCAACGCCTAAAATCTATCTTAATTACAGATCTCTAATAATAAAATGTGAGGAGCATATTTGTTGTGTATATTCCACGTTTGCAGTTGGTATGACGTTGCAAAACGTCAATTCAGTTGGGTTTACGAGATATCTTCAGTACATCGTATAGGTACGCTGGAGCGCGGATATTCTAAGATACGAACATTTTGTTAAGCCACGTCACTCGTTCACCCACTCAAAAGCCAAATATACTTATAAACATTGCGAATTTACGTGAGATGTACGCGCAGTCCGTGTTTTGTAATTGATTCCATGTGAACTTTGATTTAATCTTCAGTTCTGTTGTGGCCGTTGTTATTAGGGAAGTCTGAAGCTTCAAATAGTAAGAAAATATCATACAGGAATAAGTAATTAGAAACTACTTAGATTTTCAAAAGTAGCTATAACTGGTGCGGCATCATTATCATTATTCTTTTCTTTTCTTTTTTTTTCTCTTTTTGTAAATATTTTCCTTAGTATAAGTACGTTATCGTTATTAATTTTGTTAAATAATATTAAGATAGGAAGACATAAATATGTACCTTTTTTACCTATCTGCGGTGGCTCGTAATTCGCTATTTTTCAAATGTATTTTTGTTTATTTCGATAGCTGTGAGCCACCCGAATAAAATAAAATAAATAAATTATTCCAAACGCGTTCGAGTACTGGGACACAGGCTACCTTTACAGCTGTGGAGCTTAGTCTTTATTCCATCTCCAAATAGATCTTTAAAAAAAAGATTATACCTATAAAACTTTACGTACAAAGTCCAATCTTATCGGCCCATTTATAGGTATAGAGATACATTGAATTATAGTGTATTAATAACCTTCCAATAATGGCTATTCATTATCTTAAAATCTTCCTTCAGTTTGAAACCCAACATCAATATATAGAGATCCCATTCTCTTCACACTAGAAAATAAACCTTAAGTAATAAGAACCGCATCGCCACTTCCTCCTAGGCCGGCCAAAAGCTTCTGAGAACACAACTCAGCGTCATTTCACCTCTACTGAAGTGATGTTGCAAAAAGAAACAGGCGTCCTAACACCTGCATGACGTGCAAACGACTCTAGATAAAAATAAATGCAGATCTGTACCAATGCAATAAAATTTAATACTACAACTCAATACAATGTTTTATGAGCATGACAGTTCTGAGGCTAAAAATTAAATTTATCCTTCTACCACAGTAAATCTGTTGAATGATTCAGACAAAAAAAGAAATATCGGCATTCAAAATATTTCATTCAATAAAAAGGATGTAAATGTGTAGTGACATTATAAAGCTTCTGTTATTGGTACATAGACAATATACATTGATAAAACTGCAATAGCTATGATTCTAAAAGATCTTAAAACCTTTTTTCTAAAGTGGCAAGTCAAAGTGGCACTACCGTACCTAATGGTAATCGCAGTACAACCCAAATAGACCACTGAAGAGGCCCATACACGGTACGTTTCGTTTGTACGATCGATGGAATCGATGGAAGTCGAGAAGAATGATCGCATCAAAAATTTTAATTAATCGAAGTAAATCGTTAACGATCTTGACATACATAATCGATTCGTCGTTTCGATCGATGCGACGGATCGTACAGACGAATCGTACCGTGTGTGGCACCCATGAGTGATAAAAGACTGGCATATCTCATCACTCAATACTATTCCTTGCTATTTAAACACAAGGTACTTTGGATCTAAGTAAATGTAATGGATTAAATTGATGTTATCACAAAAAATTATATTTAATATATATTTTACGTATGAGATGTACTGCGATTTCGTGCGATGACCAAGTCAATATGTCTATTTAAAACTTTAAAGGATTTTTCACATAGATATGATTTCCATAAAATGTTCTTAAGTTAGCTAATTATGCTATAAAAGGTCGCTTAAGTAAGGACTGAATAAATTAACCGACTATGTATTGCATGGATATCACAACTTTTTACGGTAGGAGAACTCAGTTACAAGACTTGTTTTTCTACTAGTTGTGATTTTGATCGGATTCGAGTTATCACTAGAACTAAGTTATTCATTATCATCAGCCCATATAAGTCCCACAACTGGGCACAGGCCTTCTGTACCACTGAAAAGCCTCAGTCTAAATTTATTATTCATAGTTTATTATTTACTCTTTATGTTCACATTTTGTACCACGAACCGTACAAATCCGTCAGTTAGTCGACAAAAATCTGTGTCTTATTCTTAATAATCGGATTTCAACTTGAATGCCAAGGGACATCTTTTGTGCATAAGTATTGAATATTATTTGCCATTCCTTTGTCTGCCTTTTGAACGCCTTTCAAACATCATGTTTTATTTAAATTATTAAAAGAAGAAGAAAAATTGCATCCGTTGACGTGTTTAATACGAACCAACGGTTTAAAAAACAGCCAAGTGTGAGCCGGACTCGCACACGAAGGGTCTCATACCATTATTTATAATAAGATCTAAGCGTGTTAGTGTAAAATTTAATTTCGAACGCGTTAAGCTATTGGACATTGTCTGATAAACATATTATACACAATGTTGCTAGTATAAAAAAAAGCCATCATGTTAGCTTACAATCTTGAGACATTTCACATTCTTGACAAAATATTCATTGATAATGTTTTTCTTCACACAACCCTTTCGATACATTTCCTAAGAAATAGTCGTTTCATGTTTGACATCATCAACAAACGCGTGTCCACAATTTTTTTACACAATAAACATTTTATTGCCCCAAATATAACACTGGGCGCTGAAAAACATATCCAGAAATAAATTTATACGAGTTTTTATTCTGAGTTCACGGTTTGTAGTAAATACCCGTTTATCTTATAAAAATGACCCAATCAAATTGAACTTTATGGCACTCACAAACAAGTCATTTTCATCAGATTATTTTAAATCAATTCTAAGATTAGAATTGTTTATTTGATATTAAATGACTACTTAAAAACCTTTGGCCTTAGTTCACGAAGCTAGTACCATAAGTGGTGGGCCAGGTGAGTTTTAGAAATTTTAAATTGAACGATGATTTGTGACTATCTTGCCCATGTGCCAAACAAATGTTGTAAATTAGACCATAATTCATGAGATAATTAACTCTGATTTGTTTTTAGATGACTGATAGCAGAAGAGACTAAAAATATCTGAATTACATTTTTGAGGTTTTTTTACTTAAATTTTTCATAATTCCTGTCACCTAAACTTTACCCTAAAGTAGAAACAATTTGGATGATGCCACAAAATTTGTTTTTGAATTGGTTTATAATTTACATAGCTATGACGTTGTAAACCTTAAAATCCTGGACTCAGGTTGCGACCTCCACAGTCATCCATTAATTTTTATACTAATCTCTTTTTCACACAAAATATTCAGTCTAAAGCGGAACGGAATGAAGATGTGAGACTCGCCAAATCTCACACCTTTATTCAACAAACATCCAATGCCTGAGATGCTACGACCGACTTTACCAAACAGTTCCCTTTGTCCCAGAATTTAATGTAAGAAAAATAAGTGTCGGGTTACACGCCACCGTTCTTTAATTGGGACGCGGGTTATAATTAGAAAATTGACTTTTTGGTGTTGCTACGCACCGCGCGGAATCTCCCGAGTCCAGACAGTAATGTTTTAAAACATACTGACGCTGGTATAACAGAAAGGGAAGGCAGAAATGCACTTTGGTTTCACCAGAACAAAAAGAGACGGGATTATTGGCGTTCAATCACATACCCTCCAATATACAGGATGTAATCAGACCGTGATCGGAAATGACGGTAGGAAATAACTAAGGTGATAACAAACCCTAAAGACTTTCTTTTTAGCCGAAGATTTACAGTTTAAATTATTTTGAAGTTATTTTACGATGGAGACAGGTCTCTATATTACGAAGGCTTTCATACAGTACTCTATGAAACAAGAGTAGTAGGGTCAGCAGACAATTAAAAAGGTACTAAGAAGCTATATCGATTGGGTGGATGCCGAAACTGATTATGTACCGTGAGTCACAGCGTTGCGTGTTTGATGGCAAGAGTTCAAATCCCGTCGCGCTACTGACACTCACTTGCGAAATTGCTCCATTTCACTTTGATCCTAAAACAAAAGCTATCTGTAAAAGAACTACTAAAATTTCTTGCACGTTCTCTAGTGAAGTACCTATGTTGTTTCGGCTGGAAGGTAAATAAGACTCATCGTCTCGCGCCATAAATATGTCCTATGCGATTTAGAGTTCCCGGGTTTAATTTTCGGATCAACCAGTGTTATTGAGATTTTTCCTTACGAAATTCTTAGTAGCAGTTTTGAAAATCGGCAATGGGTTCGCGTCCTATTCCTGTACTAAAAACGTGTACAAAGAAATTTATTAGACAAGGCCTTGGTTATCGGAGATTCACTGTCATGTTAAAAATTTTACAATCAGGGCAGTGTTCTCAGATGTTTATATTCCATCTACATTCCCTACAACTACAAAATGCAGAAAAAATATGTTATGGTGATGACACTGGAATCAGTTTTATAGTTAGGGCTGGAAATGGGGCTATAACACGGCAGTAAAACGTATGGTAGCGGAATGGCTTAACACAATTTAACTTTAAATGGGTACGAAACCAGATTTTTATGATTTCATAAAACGACTTCGGATTCTACATATTTCTGTGCAAGTACAGATGGCCCTGAGGCTTAGGCGCACAGTCGAGTCAAATCTCGACGGCCACGGGTTCAAATATTATGTGTATATTAAAAACTATCACGTTTAATAACGGTGAAGTAAAACATCGTAACGAAACCTGCGCACTTAAAAAGGTCTTAAGAGTTACTTAGGAGTGTAGTCCCCCAATTCGCACTAGGCCAGAGTGGGTCGAATACGATTGATGATGATGAACTCCGCAGAAGTCTTGTATACGAATTTAAATAAACAAAATAATTATTTATAATTGTTACTTACTATGGTCAGGGGATGCCTTTTCCATTGATCTAGCCAGTCATGGAACAGGGCTACGAGTACGCGAACTCGGCCCCCCGAGCTGTTACAGTCTCCTAATACTTCCT
The DNA here is from genome assembly GCA_030295005.1 of Cephonodes hylas. NCBI lineage: Eukaryota > Metazoa > Arthropoda > Insecta > Lepidoptera > Sphingidae > Cephonodes > Cephonodes hylas. The sequence goes on along the minus strand of AP025384.1, from coordinate 7,139,181 downwards.
TATCCGGGACTGTAGCATCCTTACCATCAGGCCAAATATCCTTTCCTGCAGTATCCTGTACCCAAACACACGCTATCCCTACCCCATTCCTAAAACAATGAAAGTCCCAAGGAGGGTTGGCGTCAGGCAGGCGGCCGGCCGTAAAAAATCTGCCAAAACTCTTATGCAGCATGATTTGTCCTTCCTTCCTGTGTGGAAGGACAAAACATGCTGCGCCGACCCCAAATAAGAATTGGGAGCAGGGCAGGAGAATGATGACTTACTAGTACAACTACGCTCGCCAATTCGCGGCCAGATGAAATGTGACGAAGTATTTTAATTATCCTGCTTCTCTTCGTTTCCCGTGTTGCACTTTAATGTGAGCTCTGTGCCTAAATGTTCCAAATATAAGAAAATCACACACAATTGGTAGGATGCCAATCGTTTGGGATGCACCACAACCACCCACACTTACCGACAATGAGTAAACAAAAACGTTCATTAAATCACTGGCTAAATTTTGACGTTACATAAAATATGATTCGCACATATCATAAATAAATATGTGAATATATCTGTGCTCTTAAAATTTTCGCGGAACAAGTCGCTTAATTATGGCTTTGCAGCCGTTTTGGGTTTTGTAATGGCATTGGTTTACCTAATTAACTTCCTTAAACTATGTGATGGGAATTTACAAAATAAATTAAAGCCGCCAGTTGGCTAGACACTAGCTTGTGTAACGAGAGGCTGCGGGTTAGATCCCCGATTACAATTAAACGTTCATGTGATCTGCAAATATTTGTTTCGGGTCTGGGTTTTTTAGAGACCGAAAAGTTTCTCGTAGGTTACTTGGTTAGGAACTTTGTATGGGACTGTGGGGTGTATTTATTTATTTTCATAATAAATCATTTTTAAGACTGAAAACATAAATAGTGCTGATTCATATGATCATTAGCTTTTTCCGTTACGAAATTACTAAACACAGAACGGAGTATAGGAACCGGGCTATTGCGCACTTCAACCAGTCCCCAGGTTGCCTTTTTAGCCTAAATTGGAAGCTGTAAAGAACCTCTATACGAGTGGAAAGCGCATTAATCTCCTTTTTTAGTACCTCGGGAGAGGCCGAAATACCTGGTCTCTCACTCGGCGTACCTCTTGTCCTCTTTGCCGAATTAGAACCCAACCTCCGCATAACCTTTGAATCCACCCATTGCTGTTATGACTGTATGTAAAAATCATACTCCCATTCAAGACAGCTGACTGACTTCACCTACTCGAATGACATGCAACAACACGTAAACAATTTCACCCACGATTGGAAATATTTTCGGTATCCGTGTCACTAGTGCCAATGTCAAGGTTGAGTAATATTGTCTTTTGAGTTCCCTAGTCATAGGATTGTGTATATAATGAGCTGTTGCAAAGATCCCGGGTTATTCGAATGTTGGTGTTCTTAGTGAGTTTATGTGGTGACAGTGGATAGTGTTCAATATGGTTATGGCTATTGGAAATCCTTTTGGTAAATATTTTGATTTTATTATTTGAGTAGTGAATGAAATTAAAGTGCGTGGATCTAAATGACTTTGTAATCTTGAAATACAAAAGGATCGAAAAAATGGTGTTATTTATGTATTAAAATAATCATCTAAATATTTTTACCATTTATGGGCCGTGAGATCATGTTTAAAAACATATCAGCAGTGAAAAGAAATATTATTTTTTGGGTCCAACAAAGTAAAACAACTGACAACTTATGAAAAGTGCAGAGTGACGCTTTCAATGAAACAGAATTAAAACTTTTAACTGCCAATCAGTTGATTGGTCTGAAGTTACAAGCAAAACGCAACTCGCAACACATCAAAAGTAGATACTTTAGGTAGCAAAATGTACACGTGAATACTTTAGCAGTCACACGTACATATATTTTATACTTATTTCACTCCTTGGCCTTAGGCTAATAATAATTAATTATCCATCGGCCGCTAATTTAATTATGGATAACATTTTTCGTCAAAAGTCAACACCGCCCTTTCAAACCGGCGACTATTGTCTCAGTAGACGCACTGACTAAAGCTATTACTCATTTTGATAATATAATATCTCCAAGATCTCATTTCATCCGTTACACAAAAACTGCAGGCGATAAGTGAAAGTATCGATTGTAAAAAGAGGCTTCGTGATTTTTATGGGCTATCAAACGTTAAAGATATCGTAATAATAACTTTTCTGAGAAATTTTATGGGTTGTGACGATTTTTTAGTATTCAGGGGTATTTAAAATTTTTCCGCCAACCCGTACTAGGCTAGCCTGGTGGACTAAGGCCTACACCCTTTTAGTTTTAGAGGCGGCTTGTGTCCAGCAGGTACAATCATATGTCATACATATGACGTATACAAATGATCCTTGTCTGTGGAGCATTCTGGGATCATATAGTCTATTCATATATCTTGCTATTAGACATATAGCGTTTATATGGTTATTTTCAATGAACTATAAGGTAGCTTGATAGGTGCAAATATTTGCTCTGGATCTTAGTGATTGGAAATTCAAAGATTAAAAAAGTCCTTTACCCAAAACTCTCTTCTACTTGTCTTAAAATCGGAGTTAGAACTACGTATTGCACTGTACTTATTTAAGATCTGACTCATATTTAATAAAATGACGGTTCACGAAAAGAGGGCGCCACTGTAACCGATACCCGACTTACCCCACAATTAAACATCATCAAATTTTATTATACACTCTACAAGACAACTTTGCACTGAATAACCCTTTTATGCCTTAAAAGTATGTGTTTACTCACAACAAACGGTTTTTGCGAGCAGTTTCTCTACCGCAGTATGTAGCGTGCGATGTTTTTTATCACATGGTGACCGCTTCCTACTCGATGTCGTGACCGTATGGGGAGTTAGAAAACGCACGCATCAGCTTATTCTGCAAAGTGACTCGCTCACTTTCCTCAATTACATTGTGATGTTTTTTGACGTGAAACCTAACACGAAATAACGGTAATTGTATAATTGGGTGGTGATTTACGTGATGGAATTACGTTTGTGACGTCACTCTGGTAATACTCGACTAAGCAATGTATATGTATTCGAACATTGATGAATAAGAATTTACTTAGAAATGAAAAATTATTGATTCATAAATGAATGGTAATATTTAAAAAAAGTTTTTATATTTACAAAACGTAAAAGTAAAGGTCATCTGTTTCTATGACACGGTGATATCATTTCTTTCGGAATCTCTACATCACGAGCTATGAAATTTTTACAAGTAGACAAAGGACGAAAAAACATGCTTATATTATTTACACAGTCTTTATAACATCCAAACCCATCGACCCAATGCTTAAATCTCATAGGGAAAAAAATAATATTCTACACTCATACCTAGACGATACTTAGACAGTGATTTATCCACCTAAAGCATATACCTTACAGCTTCAACAAAATCCACAAAATCCCTTTACAGAGCACAAAAGAATGGCTCTAGTGACGGCTAACGCCACGATGGAGGCGTCACAGACCCTCATCCAGTCGGAGTCGCGGGTGCAGCGCAGCTACCAGGAGGTGCAGGTAACGGAACAGCGACAGGTCAAGAAGAAGACCAAGTCCACCAGAAGGCATAAAGATGAGGGGAATATCTCCGTGGTAAGTGGACTTTGAAATTCCTTATCAAGGTCGCGGGACGTCGCTGGCTGCAGGCGGCTTCCGACCGATCCCGGTGGAAGTCATTGGAGGAGGCCTATGTCCAGCAGTGGACCAAAATTGGCTGATGATGATGATGACGTGGAATCTGAAGAGATTTTTATGTTCTTTGTGTAGGAACTCGTGATGGGTATGATAAAAAGGAGCTTCAATGGTTAAAACTGCCTACTGCAGGCTAGACACCAGTTTTTTAACGACAGGTCTCAGTTTCGATTCCTTTGTAGAGACAAATGTTTGTGTGATTACATTTGTTTCTGGTCGTGTTTGTGAGACTGAAAAGTCTTTCGTAGGTTCAGATACCCATGACATAAGACTTGTATCCTTCTTAATAGTGCATAGTGTCATATCATATCTATCGTATTAAATCCTAAATTTCTTACTTTAATGAATTTGTTGTGGAAAGTAAAGTCAAAGTCAAATCTCCTTTATTCAAATAGACTTTTACAAGCTCTTTTGAATCGTCATTTTTTATGCTATTTTTTAAAACTAGTGCCAGTAACATTGGTAGATCCATCTGCGTTTGGTTACTTTACTTAATAAAATCCACTAATAAGAACTAAATTATATCTAGTTCCGGTATAATATTTCGTTTGTCTCCTTCCAGTCGAAGAGTTCAGAGAAGTTGTTCAAGAAGATGAAGGCGGCTGCGGATGGAGACTCGAACCCGACGTGTGTGAAGTGCTCTCGGCCGGTATATGCTATGGAACGAGTGAAGGCTGAACGAAGGGTGTGGCACAAGGAATGCTTCAGGTGTACCCAGTGCAATAAACAGCTGACGTAAGTGTACTTTTATTTTATTAGGAAAACAAACAGTCTGACAAAAAACTGACTGAAAACAAACAGAGACTATTAATATGTTTTCGCATATATGTGTTCTTTCCCCTGTCCTGTTAGTCTTCATACCACAAATCATTCAAATGACCCAGTAGTTACTGGATCTATCCAACATCATCAGGCTATGTACCTCTCTCTGCTAGGCACAGGCCTCCTCCATCATTGTGAGGATTTAGCCTATGACTATAGGCTAAGTCCCCACGCTGGCCCAGAGGCGGGTTAGCGGACTACACTCCTAACAAATTCCTAAAAACTTTAACGTGTGCAAGTTTCATCAGGATATTTGATTTTTTGATACTGTATCTTTTTAATGTGAATATTATTTTTTCCTTCCGCAGAGTGGAGACTTACCAGAGTGATCACACAACGTTGTACTGCAAGCCACATTTCAAACATTTATTCGAACCCAAACCTGTTGAGGACGAAGACGAGACTGACGGTATGTTTCATATACCTACATATACTAATATAGTAATGATGAAGAGTTTGTTTGTTTCCTTGAATGCAGTAATTTCAGTAGCAACTGGTTCAGTTTAATGAATTTCATTATATTAGATAGCCCATTTATAGAGGAAAGCTAATATATACGCGACAACCAATTGGAGTTGAGCAGCAATGACAAATCGACCTGTGCATAGAATAAGATTACTTATGAATATAGCACCAAAGTACTTTTTATGTCTATAATAGAGTTAAAATTGTTTATATATTGCACTAGTGAAGTTATAATGATCATAAATTTTGTTGTTGTTTGAAGAACGTAAAAATTTACTGAAAATTTTATGCCCAATTAAGTTTAAATCGCTGAGAAAGAGAAGTTGTGCAAAAGCACATATAACTTTATTCTGCGCATAGGGCGATTTGTGGAAAAATTAGATAAATAAATATTCCTGATGATACCCACAATTAACTATCATGTACTTTAACGGCGAAGGAAAACATCGTGACGAAATCTGCACACCTAAAAATTCTTAGGCTTGTAGTCCGCTTACCCGCACTAGGCCAGCGTGGTGGACTATGGCTTAACCTCTCTCAGTTGTAGAGACCCAGCAGTGAGACATGTACGGGCTGATGATCAAAAAACAGTTGGAAGCAACACCATTTTTTTTTATAAAAGTTAAAAAATATCTCCATTACGTTCCTCTAGCCCATATCTCATCCTTATTCAATACGTAGAATTTAACAACTATGTTCGTTTGTCTACAGCAGCGCCAAAGAAACACCAGCTGATAATATGCGAAAGTAATCCCGTCGAATTGCCGCCAGATGTCGTTAGAGGTACATAAAGTGCTAATTTTTGTAATTTAACAATTGTATCAAGTGTTGTATTGAAAGCCCCCGAAATATTTTCGGTGTTCCTTGAGACATAAGTCATCATCATCATCATCATCATCATCATAGGCCTTCCCCAGAGACTTCCAAAGTGTTCTATCGGAAGCGGCCTGCATCCAGCGGCTTCCCGCGATTTTCACCAAATTATGTATGCCGAGTTTGGTTTCGGTAAATTATGTAAGATAACCTGGGGTCCGGTTTATCGTCAAAGTATTCAGACGTCAAATTTTTATGGGTCAATGGCTTCGTAATCACGTTTGTTTATTAACTGCCTTAGTTTTCGATCGCGGTCTAAATACACCTGTATATTTGAGCGGGGGTCACAGTGCCTCTAATTTTATGGGGTCATAAGTGTATACAAACAAATACCAGCAGGTTGGATCAAAAGCTAACCCTCTCTGTAGCACAGCAGAGGGACGTATATGGGCTGATAACGATGGTGATAGTGATGAAGATTATGATACGATAAATATTGATGATTATGATGATGACGACAATGGTGATGTAAGATGATGCCGCTGCTGACGATGATGATGGCAATGGATGATGATGGTGATGATGAAACTGGTGGTGTCAATGATGTTGATGATTAATGCCGATGTCCCCGCAGCGTCCTCGAAGCCGGAGCTGGGCCTGGAGGAGCTGTCGTCCCTGGACGTGAAGTCTCGGTTCGAGGTGTTCGAGCGCGCCGCCGCGCCCCCCGCGCCCGCGCCCGCCCCCGCGCCCGCCCACCGGCACACCAGCACCGCGCTACTGTCCAAACTAGCCAAGTTTGTATACATACCTTTTTTTTCTCGAGTTTTAAGGACGTAAGGGAAGAATGGTTAGGGCTCTAGAACTCGCCAGCAGTAGTCTAGTCAACAAGTGCCTTTTTATTCAACTTTTGCTCACCAACATATTTTTCGAAAATCTTCTAGATGCCATCCTGAATTGAATGACACTTCAAACATAATGCTTGGAGAGTGCTGAAAAAATTGACAAAAAGGCAGTTGTTGACTAGTCTCCTGAATGAGGGCGGAAAGCGTATATCGGGGTCGCCGGTCTTCCAACCCGGGGCGCGGCGATGTTAGTGCCGGGCTGGGTCTCTAACAAAATCCCTAAACCGGCATACCGACCAAAACCCCCCAGTGGTCATCTTCGCTTCGAACGGGGTGACTACTTTGGGTGAGAGGAACATCATTGATGCCGCAGCCGCACAATACGCATCCGAGACAAAAATGTCTCGGCCATCTCGGATTCAAGTCATTCTCACCTAACAATGTGTGCAAGTTGTATTTGTGATATGAAAATGACATTTTTTAATTTTCTTTCTACCTGTTAACCTATCTCAATCTTTGTACACAGTCTGTTTACATCATGTATTTTCCGATAAGCAGTGATGGGGCCTCGAGGTTTGGGCGCGCGGTCGAGAATCTCGACAGTCGCGGGTTCGAACCCCAGGCACACACCTCTGACTTTTCGAAGTTATGTGTGTATTCACGTTTAATTATCACTTGCTTTAAACGTGAAGGAAAACATCGTGATGAAACCTGCACACCTAAAAGTTCTTGGGAATTTCTTAGGTGTGTAGTCCGCAAACCCGCACTAGGCCAGCGTGGCGGACTATGGCCTAAACCCTCTCAGTGGTAGAGGAGACCCGTGCTCAGCAGTGGGCGTATATGGGTTGATGAAGAATTTCCCGATAAATTCCTCGAGCCACGTTTCGCCAGTAGTAACTAAATCCACGTAATAGTGCGAGGCTATTACCATATTTCTGAAACAGACACGAAAATCGAACCAGGGACTTCTAGATCGCACAGCCCATACTTATGCCGCGAGACCACGAGGCAGTTTGTAGTTTATAAAATGTTATTTAGAGATCAAAGGCTAAAGGATATAGGAAGTGACAAAATTAGTTCAAAATATTAATTTATGATCGCGCAGGTGCACTGGAAATATTCTGTTACACTCATAAACTAGTGGTTTCTTCAGTTTTATGTGTTATGAAAGTCGACAATAAATATAACCCGTTTTAAACTTTATTTCTAAATTCGTAAAGTTCCATATCAAACGTCAAAAATATTGACATTTGTAGTTCGCGTTAACAATTTTAATCCAATTGCTTAAACTTTGTTTTTGAAATATAATTTTCATTTTAATTGTGATGGAATATTGTAAGCTTAAATCCAGGGTTAAGAGGGAAAGATTTAATTAAATTTTAAATTCTATTTATTTAATTCGCGACAGATTTAAATACATCTCAACAATGTGCATTGAGAATGAACAAATCTGTGTTTTTCAAAATAATTTATTTAGTACCCTCTCAACCATAGACAAGGTCCGTGTCCAGCAGCAGAACGTTTAAGAGATAACGATAATAATACGTGGTAATTTGACCAACCATTGAGAGGGTATAGTCCACCACGCTGGCCTAGTGCGGGTTGGCGGACTACACACCTAAGAAATTCCTAAGAACTTTTAGCTGGCAGGTTTCATCACGATGTTTTCCTTCACTGTTAAAGCAAGTGATAATTCAATTTGAATACACACATAACTTCAAAAAGTCAGAGGTGTGTCCCTGGGGTTCGAACCCGCGACCGTCGAGATTCTCAACCGCGCGCCTAAAATTATAAACCTCATTTGGCTTTGTCGTAGTCGGGTAAAAAGTTAAATTATACTCGCAATTTGCTAGTGCCTACTAACAAAATTTTCCTAAATTTTGATCGTTTTTTCGCTTGAGACAGATTCTGTCAATATATCTACAAGGATCACCCCTCATTAACCTAATGTTTTCTAGTATAAAAGGCCTATTTCTTTCTTCATTTATTTTCAGTCGTTGTTTCAGTGGAACGGAAGCGTAACGAAAAAATCTCTTTGTATTAAAAATGCTAATTGTCGGCCAAAAATAAATTCCAATCTCAGTATTCAAAAGAACATTTTATAAACGCAAAAACAACTTGTCAAAACAACATTTCCGTTCCATTAAATAGAATATAAAGTTTCTTCTCTATAACTGCGTCGCTGTTGCCAAAAATACTGCGAAAATTTCACCTGATTTTTCACACAGCCACGTAAATTTATCACGCAGGCATATTTCTGTCAAATAAATGATACGTTAAAATATATCAGACGGAACAACCATGAATATATAAAAGTATGAAGATGATTCAGTCCAACTACACAGCGTTCTTGCGTCATCGGGTATCGTCGATTTGAAATGATCTATTTTTGAATTCCTTAAGAGCTGCCCGTTACTATAACTCGATTTCTAATGTCGAACTAAACTGTTTAGTGCACATTGCGTGTTATGTATTGGGAACCGAATGTGGGTTAGAAAGGTGTCCGAACCTATATTAGTGTTTATTTAGTTATGAAATAAATAGTGCAATAGTTTACAATATTTTAAAATAGTGAAGTGCTAAATTTGGTATAAAAAAAGGATAGGCATTTGTGCAGTGATTAGTTTTTTAAGCAACATGTGAGTGTTTAAAAATATTTTTGCAAGACTAATATAAATGTTTATTTAAAAAAATATATTTTAGATTCATAAGTTTCATAAAACAGATATTAAGATAAATATTGCTAAATTACTAAAAGTTTTTTTTTAATTATCTTTTCTTTAATAAACATATTTTAAAGCTAGAAGCCAGCAATGTACACTCACACACAAATAACTACGACGCCAGTATAACACAGTACGGATATTTTTTTACTAAAGAATCCTCATGCCATCTGCTTTCTATCGTGGTGTGAAGACCATTTTTTACTGAAACTTTACCTTATGCTAGCTGTTTTCACACATCGGCCAAGTGCCGTTGGACGGTAAAAATAATCCTGTTACGCTGAGAACTCGGTTAGTGTTTCATTGTTTTATTTGATTCGTACAGACATACTTCTTGCGGTTGAGTACAACTTAGCAAGAGGCAATTTAATTATACAATTAATTATTCTAATAAAACTACGAATTTCGCGCGTGATTAGTTTAGTTGTTGTGTTTTATAAGTGTGTAGTTGGTGGTAAATAGAGAAGTGAGTAAAAAGTGATTATTATTGTATTGCGGAAACTTTTTAATCAGATTATTTGGCAATTCAATATTTTTATTTGTGATTTTTGCATTATCGTTTCGTTTTGCCGCGTTTTGACTTTTGAGGTTATACAAAACCCAATATTAGAATTCATAATAAATGTATTTTACTATTTCAAAAATATAATTATTTGGTAATTTCACTAAAGCGAAATAAAGCGAACTTAATCAATTACGGTTTTATGATGCAAAATATATTTTTTAAGAAACATTGCGAATGCTAATCGAATTTACAACACGGCATAATTATGTTAACTTGTGAGATGTAGTAAAATACTTTACCTTCAACTAAATGTACTTACTACTTACCACCAAATCCTAGTAGGCTTTCTACGCCGCATTCTCATAAAACCGAAGTTTTTATTAAGTACCTCTAAATAAAAAAAAATACAAAATTATTATTTTACCTAGTTAAAAGCGTCTTTACTAAGAGAAACTAAACGTCTGTTCTCAAAGTTATGAAACGTTATTCTAAGATATATAACGTCCCTTTACCACAAAGGCAGACATAGTGAGTCATGATGGCATTGAGGTTTAGACACGCGGTCAAGAGTCTCGACGGTGGCGGGTTCAAACCTCAGGCATACACTCTGACGTATCGAAGTTTACTGTGTATTCATACTGGTTGAAGGGATATTACAACATAAACAAAGTATATATTGATGTAAAAGTATGTCGAGCCTGTATGGCGTAGAAGCCTTTGCCTTTCAATCACCGAAAACTTTTGAATCATGTAGGTAGATTACAAAAAAAAACATAATCTTAATTTACATTCAATCTCCTAAAGAATTCCAAACTACGGTAATTACTAATTAGTACTGTATTTTAGTTTTCAATATCTTCTTTCTGAATTCCTCAATGTTGCGCCTCAATAAAAATTATTACTTGAATAAAATTTAAAACTGTAACCATTTGTCAATAGGTTCAAAGCAAAGGGAATGGATATCGGAGTTTCAGACGAGTACCTGAATGGAGTGCCCATCGAGCCAAGCTCCAGCGAACCGGAAGAAGACGACGAAGGTGAGCATCATCATCATCATCATCATGGCTAGACACTGGCTTTTAAAATGAGTGGCTGCGGGATCAAAACAAATATTAACTTGATCCACGAATGCTTGTTTCAACTTAAAGCGTTCGAGAGAAAAAAACGAGAGACGAAAACATCACACTGCTTTCGATATCCACAAAACTTATAAAACATGTGTGGAGTCAAAACACTTGTGACTGTTCGGTGAATTAGTTTCATTGTTCCACCCTTATTATTCTTTCACTTCTTAACCAATGTACCAATAGAGAGTAGAGCAGGAGGCCTGTGGTCAACATAAAGATTTATATGAGCTGATGATAATGATCCTGATCTTGAGCAGCCTTCATCCACCACCGTTGGTCACTCCTCTACCACCTTCCTCATCTTCATACTTGTTGTAATCCTTCGTAGATGAAGACTCAGTGCTGAAGAAATCGTACAAGCACACAGCTCGCACCGAGCAGCCCGTGTCTCTGTGCAACATGAGTGAGATCGTCGGCAAGTTCGAGACGGGCCAGCACTCCTCTTCGGAGAGACATCGCGAGAGAAAACAGGAGATTCAGAACATACGCAGCAGGCTCTTTATGGTACGTCTTTACAGGTCCACCAAGTCTTGGGCTCCAGGATTAATGGTAGGCACAGTATTGTCGCCTAGTCAAACTTAGTGAATCTTCGTCATGATCAATGAAGTTAATCAAAAAAGTATCGTCGTCCTAACCATCAACCAAGATTGTAGGAAGCAAATATCTACAATGAAAAAAATATTACAATTTATTGTATATAGATATCTGTTTTTTTTTTCAAGATTTATCAAACTATAGTTATTCGTTATTGCAATACGATTTTTTTATGATTTTTCTTATTTACCAGGGAAAACAAGCCAAGATCAAGGAGATGTATGAACAGTCAGTGCTGCAGAGCGAGCAAGGTAAATTTATTTTTAGTATAAAATAATCAATTTGTACTTAAAATAAACTCCACAGTAACATCTCTGTTACTGCTTAGGCGTAACATCAGCAGACAAGATCGCCCGGGAGCTAGAGTTGGACAAAGAGAAGGCTCGCGCCATCAAAGAACGCTTCGAGAATGGGCAGCTGTTCAACGACGAGAACACGCCGCCCAGGAACAGGGACATCGATGATACTGCGCTCTTCAACGAAGGTAACTATCTCGATTGTAATAACGGTAATCGATTAGTAAAAATATGGATTACGGAATGTAGTCGATAAAGGAGAGATAGAGTTTTACATATTAGTAATAATTAATGGTTTGATGAAATAAAATATGTTAGATTAAATCGATTTTGGGTTATCGATAATAAATCGATTAATAAGACAATCGATTACGGAATGATTTGTTGATAGAGATAACGGAAAAGATTGATTTTTAAATGGAAATTTAAAAGACCAATATTCTCTTTGTGATATAATATATGCGAAATTACATCGATTTTATTTAAATCGATCGATAAGAAAATCGATTAGAGAATGTTTTGTTGACGGGGTTGACTGATAAGATTGAGTTTTAAATTTTTAGGTGAAAAATTATAATCGTTTTATTAATACATCATTGTTTATATCAATTTAAAATATATTTAAAATAGACTCGTTACACATTTTTGTCTATAATTTACTATATAGATTGAGTTTTAAACAATTTTAAAAAATGGCTCAAGTATATTTTTAAGATCCATATCACAGCATGAAATATTTTAATATCCTATATCCATGCAGGCATCTCAAAGAAATCCCGCTCCATATTCTTGGAGCTGGACGCCAACGCGAAGAGTATGCCCCCCACCTCCCCGCCGCCGCAGGAGCCGCCCAAACGGAAGGAGATTGTAAGTATATCAATATAGATACCAAATGCTTTGGACCAAGGTGATCCGGTGCCCGCTGTAATCAAACAGGTCTATCTTGACAAATTTTTTCTCATTTAAGATATAGTATTCGATGTTTAAATAGGTTGCAATTTAACACGCTAATAAAATAGTATTTTGATCAGTAATTCGTTGGATTACAAGGGACCCTATACAAATCAGGTCTATAGATGGTTTTAGACAGTATCTATTATCCAACAACTTCAATAATCACTATGCCAACTTTAAACCTAATAACACTGAAATCAAATTTAGAGTTTTAAAATATTACATAGCAAAGCTTCTGGGAATGAATGAATGAAATGTTTTTTAGAATGAATAATTAAGGAATAAACTACTTACCACATTCGTGCTCAAATCAATACGAATTAAGACATTGTCACAGACGCGCGACACCATATTAATATCAATGAACGAACAAACAAACAAACGAATGAATGAATGAGTGAACGAATGTTGCAGCCGTTCGTGCCTAAAGACGTGGTCCGCGCCGCCGACAAGATGGAGGACGTGAAGATCGAAACTTCGGACATCTCGGACCGGTTCAAGTTCTTCGAGACTTACAAGCCAGAGACCAAACGCAAGGAGTTCCGCATGACGCCGCCCAGGCAGACGCAGGTGTGTGAAAATGACCTTTATGTTGATAGTAATAGGGTCGAAAATCACTCAACAGATACTAAAAATAAGCTTACATATCTAGTTAGATGAGCAGGGGCTTATTTTAGTATAAATTAGAGTAATGTTTGTGCAATCCAAAAATATTTGTTACTGATCTAGGTGTTTGTGAGATTGAAAAGTCTCTCGTAGTATCTGATACCCACGACATGACATTTGAACCCTAGGGCATGTGCGGAAATAGCTTAGGCGCCGGGGGAAGGTGTCACATAGCCATAAATTTTTGATAAGGGGCCATCCATAAATAACGTTGTATTAGGGGGAGGTAGGGGGTCGACTGAGTGTGACGTTGTGTGATAAGGCGTAATTTATGGATGGCCCCTAATAATAGATAGAGATAAAACAGTATGTATTTTATTAATGTATGGACTATATTTAAAAATACGACCGCTAACGCCCTTGCAACAAAACATTGTTTTACAAATTTAATTAGAGTCCACCTCTATCGTGGACTCAGTTTAGAGTCATGACTTCCATGACCCTCTTGATCAGCCCTTGAGTGTAGAGTCAGGACTATGTATGTATGTATACAGGGTGTATTCAAACCATGATCGGAAACTAAGGCAGACAATAGGCAAGGTCAAAACAAACTCCCTGGCGTCAAAGAAAATCCCGACAAAAGATAAAAATTTTGACGTTTTCCATACAACCATGTGTATTAATTGCATGTGGTTTGTATGGGAAACGTATTTTTTTTTATCTTTTGTCGAGATTTCCTTTAACGCCAAAGTGTTTATGATCACTTCAGCTATCACCTGTCTGTATACACCCTGTATGAGTCGGTTGTATGTATGTATACCAGCGCGCGAAGTCCCCGTCCCCCGAGCTGTACCACGAGCCCAGCGTGGTGCGCAGTGACGTCACGGCCCCGGACACGGCGCTGGCGGCCGACCGCCACACCGCCTCGCGCATGATCTCCGTCTTCAGGACCCTCGAGCAGCGCCAGCACGACCAGGACCTCCCCGCCGGTGAGTGCACCCTCATACTGTTAGTGCTGGGGGTCGGGATCTCCTGGACCACCAGCCCTTTAGTCCAAGAGTCAGTCTTCTCACTATGCAGTGCCACCTGAGTCCAGCATTTTGGAGAACAATACAAAATTTCGAGTTGGATCAAACAGAATTAGTCAGAAGATGAGACATTGGCAATCGGTCATTCGCCAGTTATTATGACTTGGTCCAGATTATCTCGGTCATCTCTGTAAATATGACCAAGATTCTCCAATACTCGGCTTAAGCAGATGGTGGAAAGCCTGGTTGCGACATGGACATCACTTAGAATAGGCCGTTAGTGCGGAATGCAGTCCACGGAGCCCAAGGTTCACACGTAAAACAGTATTAATTTTATATGTGTCGTCATTTCAACCTTTTTTACAAGAACAAAGGCCCTTACGATTTATCCTCCTACATGGTGTTCGAAGGTCGTACTGACCGTTCCAAAAAATTTGAAGATTGCTCTAATAGTCAAATACTTGACCTACGGACCAGTTATTTCAGTTATTTCTATAAATACATGACAAACAATTATCCAAATCAAAGTAACAAACTATTATATTTATCAACATTTATAAAGACATTAACAATCGTCACAAAACAACCAATACTACTTCATTTCCAGGACCGAAACCCCTGAAGCGTTTCACGCCCCCTCCCCCGGGCGAGAATAACCGCCACGCGGACACTTCCGAAGAGGAGTACTCTTCCGAAGAAGAAGAAGAGGACAGCGAGGAGGAACGCATGAGGGCCTACGTACAGTCCAGGGAGGGAGACGAGGCGCTTAAACAGGTGAGAGAGTTTATTCAGAATTTTGGTGCTATTTTAGGGGGGGGGGACTATGTTGTGGGATATGATGAAGTCCATATTCACTCATCATTACTCATCTATGTCCAAGCCAAAAAACTTTTCACCATTTAATAATTCATTTTCCCTCGATTATGACTTAGTGGCTCTTGTACAAGTTCTGTTGCCAATAGATGGCGCTTTATAGCAATTATTTATTGATGGGATGACAAAATTAAGAATCATCATCATCATCATACCTCCCACTACTGGACACGGGGCTCATCTACAACTGAGAGGTCTTAGTCCATCACGCATCACGACTAATGTGGATTATTTATTAAAATAAGAATAACATCCCTAATCTGCCTTCCAGGCGCAACAGTTAGCCCGCACGAAGAGTTTCCGCGACCGGTTCGAGCGGGGCCTCTCCGAGAACGAACCCGCACCCCGCCGCGACCCGCCCGCGCTGCGGGACCTGCCCGACGAGGAGGGAGACTCGCAGCTAGAGACCGCCAAGAGGTACATATATCTTAGCATTTACATCAATATTGCATACATACTAATGTACTTATAGATACACGCCCAGTCTATTTATAAAGAAATGATGTTTGTCTGTATGTCCTTTATAGAATCGTAAACTATGCCTCTGGTCACGTGATGATCAAAGTTGTTGTGCATGAGACAAAGATTTCTGAGTTGGTACTACCAACCATCAACAGGCGGCGCCACTGTCATTCCAGCATGTCGCTTAAAGCTTTTTCGGGCAGGACGATGTCTGCCGGGACAGATAGGATATAAATGTTCTCAGAAAAAATAGCGCCATCTAGTTGACAGCCTAATGAACTACTACGAATTTGATTGAAGTTAACAGCCGCATCGTTTAAAAGTTTTTATGAGTCGCTATCATCACCGCCACATTTATTAGTTATCTTGCTAATTTGTTAATTGGTTTTAACTAAAAAAAGGCAGTAAATATCAAATTCTTACTTTCTGATATATTTATTTATTCTCCTCCGTTTAGTACGCTTACCTAAAAAAGGAAACTCTTTTGGGCACACAATACTTCAAAGTTAAGACAACGAAACTCTATGTAGGGATAATTAATATAATTTGTTTGTCAGTTTGCGCGAGAAGTTCGAGAACATGAAGGTGACACACACGACCGTCACCAAAACCGCCGCCACTAGAGTCAACAGATTTGTGGTCAGTATATAAAACACTACAACATATATCTTCTGTTACTAATATGCTTAGCGACATGTAATAAAGTAATTTTTAAAAAATGGATTAGTTTTTAAAGATAAAAATATATAAACTTTCTTCATGGAATCGGGAGGTCCCGGGGTTCCATACCCGGGTGGAAAGTTACTATTGTTTTTTTTTTCAATAAATCACAGCATTATTCAGACTCTAGGAATAGAAAAAAATTGTATCCCGGCATATAACGAAGCAATTATTGTATATCTGATATGATACTCATATGTGTATCATGTCTGTAAACATATATCATATATTTATATGTATGTATATGTAAAATCATGTGTATTACATGCTCGATGATGATTATTTGTGTTTGTTGCAGTGACCGCCGCGTCGGCCCGTCTGCCCGCAATTTACCAAAGCGTTACATTTTTACCCCACTTTCAACATACTATATCACATCTTGCCAATTTGTATTAAAATTATCGCACGCGCAACAATATGATGATTCACTTAAAAAAAAGTATTTTTATATACAATTTATAACTTTTTATTTTACAACAATGTTGAACTTTCATTTTTTTATATATAAATCAATTCAGAAATCAATTTATCATTGATATTATTTACATTGATTTTGTATCATATTGACTATAAGTATGTATCATCATATTATTGAGCGTAACCTTTCCTATAATAAGTAACGATTACTCAAAATTATTAGCTTTTAGGTGACTATTTATTTATATAACGGTATTATTAGGACTGATAGGAGATTGCATTTTATAAGAAAAATCCGGTTCCACTGTAATCAGGGGATCTAAGAAGTGCCTTATTTATGTGCAATTATATTTATCTCTTTATATGTTATTTTGTAGTAAATAATCCTTCGTCGATCCGCGCAGTTTTGTATGAGAGCCATCTAGCGGCGGTTTTACATGATCATATATTAAAGAGATCCTTGGATTATTCAATAAGATATACACTTATATCTTATTTGAGATATTCTATATTTATTTTACGTGTATATTAATTATATACAAGATGTTTTCCTATATACTCTCCGCGTGAAAGGCACTTTGTTTCTTTATATTGGCTCACGCCATCTGTTGACGGTTTTACGCAACTATTGTTTTAAATATAATTTTCTTGCCGTTGTTCATAAAATGTAACATTTTGTCTCTCTAAGTGCCATTTCGAATTTCGTATGGAAATCTCGTGTTATTTATTGTAATAATGTTAACGCACATTTATTGATTTTTAGTATTTTAGATATTTTTTATACGATCTGACTGAATATCGATTCTCTGTATTTATTTGTTTGTACTTAATAAACGACTTTTCAATGTTTTCTATGATTATACCTTAAAAATGTGGTACTATAAGGAAATAAATCAATAAAAAATTCAATTTGTTTTATTTTGTCAGTGTTTTTGAAGTTATTAATTTTATTAAATGTTCCCAATTGTGTTGTCACTTAATGACAGGAAATATATAATATAACAAAAAAATATATGGACTAAGCAAAAGATCGTTATAATTTTTTAAAATTCATTTTTACGATAAAAAATAACAATTATACTTTGTCATATCCGGAAGAAAATAATGTAGCAATTTTCCGCAATTTGCAATAGAGGGTAGTTTCACATTTTTATTCCTAATAAGCTGAGTCAGATTGCATTCAGTCTCGCGTGTGCTTTCGAAACTAGAAATATTTACATTCGAAACAATTAACAATATATTTAACAATTAACAAAATATTTACATTCGGGGTATTTCGGGATAGTAAATAAAACCACGACCTTATTACAATCTAATTATTATTTTCAAAAAAATATAGGAAACGTGAAACAATAAATTAAACGCCTAAACATAAATACGATAAATATTCTTTTTATTAATCACAATTCAATCCGCCGAAGCGGACACGTTTGAGACGAAAGTCTGCGCAACTCCTTTGAAACATATCAACTACAGCCCAAAGTGATCCAGACTAGTTTGAACCGGAGACTCATCGGGATTTCTATTACAAATTTAAAAAGTTTAATTTATGGACGCAGAACACTTAGACTTTAGAATGCTGTAATTTTGTGAGTTTACTTTCCACTTTGAGAAGTAATTACGATTCTCTTCAAATTAGCAGACTCCGTATGCCTTAGCGTAGTACTGCGAAAGAGCATTTTGTAAAAATGTTGACTCTAAATAAATGGCGAATATGGTCTATCAATTCTTGACAATAAAATGCTATTTCACAGTACAACGTTAGGACAAATAATTTTTTAACTCTCATACTCAACTCGTTCATAATACACTCGTACTACGAAAACCCACTGGACGACCGGCGATCTTACGAAAACTAACAACTGACCGACATTACGCGGCCGACTTACAATAAACATATTTTGAATTTAGCAATTAAAACACAAAAAACTTATAAACTATGAAACGTCTTTTCATAAGCTTAACATAACGTGCGGGTGTGCAGTGAATTCTTGAAGCGACAGGTGGCGAAAATCGACAATCGATTGTTGAAAATATAATCGATCAAAAACCTTTTTATTAATCGATAGTTTTCGATTAATCAAATCAATGACATCAAAAAACGTACTCTATATTATTGGAAGTGAATTTATCAATACTTCCATACTGGTATCATTGTACGCTAGAAGGCTCAATATTGTCGTTAGTGTCGCTCGTAATATCGATTATACGATATAATTTCACTCGTTATGAACTACAAATCGATTAGGATAATTCTAACCAGAATTATTGATATCGTGACTGATTATTTTTAAAATATCATCACTTTTATAACGAAAAACGACATGAATTTGACAATTCTACGGTGTAAACAGATGTTCGGTCACTGTGAGCTTTAAATTTAACAAAGTCCAAACACTCCTAACACTTTTGGAGCCATTTATTATGACCTCGAGAATTCTTAATATAAAAAATGAATCGATGTTGTCATGTTTCAAGACATGAAGTTTGTAGTGATAGTAAATTTCAACATGAATTCATCTTTGACACTAAAAAAAAAGATTGGACTAATGAGTAACCGGCATTTTCATTTTATCATATTTTTATTTGTCAAAGAAGAATTCATGTTAAAATTTCGCTTTATAAATTACTGTTTTTATTACTTCACGTCGCACTATAGATCGTTGTACTTAAATCTATACAAATATAAAACATACAAAATGTACATTCGACGAAACGAAAACGCGACATACGAATTTCAACGCTTTCGGAAAATAAATTTTATATTTTAATTTCACATTTATAGATAATTTTCTATATAGGTTGTCGTTGTTTATTGGTGAGTGAACTCATTTTTTTTGTATTAAAACATTTATCGATATTGAATTAAATATGTAATCTTGTGGTTATTATAAAAATCATGTTGATCCTTTGCAGACAAACCACCAAATGAGATGGAACAGAGACGAGCCACAGATAGACTAAATTAGTCAATAGACAGAACGAAGTAGAGAATAAAGAATATATTGTCTATGCCCATGTTAGATAGAATTTTAAAATCTATGCAATTTAATATCGGGTATTAGAAACACAGTCATAAAATAGAAATGGATTTCAAATTTGGATATAAATATTTATAAATACAATATATTCTCTCAAAGCAAGTTCAATCGCTAATAAAAACGACACATCAAGTCTGGCAAGTGGGCGCTACGGTTTCTTCTATTAACTCTGCTATACATTAATAATACTGTAGTATTTCTAACGTAACATCCGATTTTGTGGACTGATTCTGAAGAATTCATATATCAAATAACTTTCATTTTATTATTCTTCAGTTTTGTGAATAAATTTTTATTGTATATCATTTTCTAACTTTCAGAATCCGTCCAATTCTAGAAAAACTCTATATTTATTGCCTATTTTATTTTGTTAAGAAATTGTTTTTATACAAATGTAAGGTCAAAATTATTGGCATTGGAAATAACTTTAAATTTACAAACAATAAATTTCTGTAAACAAAAGGCAAAAATGTATCTTTGTGTGATTTTAGTCTTGATCGTGATATTAGCAAGGAAAGGCAAGGTTCAAATTATTATTTTTTCATCCTTTTTTATAAAATAATCCAGTAAAACTTTATCCCGTTTCTGGAAATTTAAGGAAAGTTGAATACAGTCGTTGAAACAATATTCAATGTTTTTTACAAACGGCGAAAAAAACGTTTCATACTGAATGTCAATACAGTTTTCAGATAAAAATATTTGTACACACATTGTGATCATTGAAAAACCTTCAATCATAAACTGAATATACAATCATTATTGTTTTAACTTGCTTAGTTCTGAAATCGCACAAAATGCTTGTTAAAAGAATGAATTGGGTAATGAAAAACGAAACTGTACGTACACATATTAAAAAATTGAACGACGAGATTATAAAATGCTATTTACATGTTGTTATGTCAGTTGTGTGACCAAATCTTTGGGTAAAAATGGTGCTAATCTCATGGTAAGTACAAAATAAGATGAGAACTTTTTAAATGTTTATCTAGACAGAATTTATTTATTCTTTTTTATAGTGTGAATAAATAGCATTGTAAATATATTGGCAATTCCAAATATACCAGTATGCAGATGAAATATAGTCTGTATATTTTTGTGCATCAATGGACTGAGAATATTCAAAAATCAAATTTGTAACATACAAGATACGCACATGCATATACTCAAACGGTCTTATTCCCCGAAAGGGTAAACAAGAGGTACATTTTTGCACTCATTTTTCGCAAATTATGTTTTTCATCTATTTAATATGCGAGCTTATTGCGCTTTCTGGAGCATAACTCAAGACTTGGGACATGTCGACCATGAGAACAGACACAAAAGAAAATGCATATTTGATACAAAGGGATGAATCAAATGTTCTGTGAATGAACTATCTTTAGTAAGTTATAAAATAGGAAGGATTGCAACAGAGATAATTGGATCTAATTAATTACGAAAGATTGGTCACAAACCTGATTGGGAATCGAATGGGCGACGTCTAAAAAAGATCCGACCTTACCTAATTAGTCTATCAGAATATATCTTACCCTTAGTGCGATCTTTAGAAATACATGTGAATAATTTTTATTTCTCTTAAAATTTATTATATAATTATTTCTTTCATATATTTTCGTCTTCGTTAAAAACTCTTTCAAAAATCACATACGCGACGCAGTTTTAGATTACTTTTTTATAAATGTTTTTTTTTTTTCTGATGAATATTTATAGTACAAAAATATATGACAGACTCTGTGGTGTTACCAGATTTCGAATATAACTATTATTATGCATTAATTGCAAAACTGGCAACATCGAGATTCCAACGAAATGTCTGAAATCATTATAAATCTAATTAAATTCTGAAAAGGATATTTGAGTGGTATAAAATTCGTTGAAGGGTAGTTTTAATTTTTGCGTTTTGAAACGCTTGGAAAATACTTGATAAATGAAAATATCGTTTTCAATGTTCATTTTACGTACTAAGAATTGTATATTTTGAGTTATTAATTTTTAAATGTAGAAATTCACTGGTAATGAGCAAATTGAATCTAAAACTGCGTATACATCCCGCACTGTACAGTGTCCACCGACCCTTAGCCTCTAAGAGACGCGCTTACATTATATTTACAAATATATTTTACACTATCATAGTTACTACTTTATCAAGGGAGAAGCGGGCGGTGTCCTCATTGTGTTGAAGGTATTTGAGTGGACGTGAAATCCCTTACTATAACTTTCTAAGGCTTCATTACTTTATTGCTATATGAAAATTTTTAGAAATAATTTGGAATATTGTCAATTTATAAATACATTTATATGAGTACTGTCCTTGTGGGTAACACAAACTGTTATGGAACTTTAAATCCCACCAAACTTCAAGATGTATTGTCCAATTATGTTCAATATCTCTTGCCTTAAAGTTTTATCAAAGATGTCGCATTTTTTATGCCTTAACGTCATAAAAATGACAATAATTTTATTTTGCTTTTGTTGTGATTTATATTTATAATTTTTGAGAAAATTTATATTTTATATTTACAATTTATTATTGGGGCAATCTTTTACCGTTTTTCATATCTTTTCCATAATTAAAGTTCCAACCGTCACTCAAATACCTTCAACACTGACACAAACACTTCAGTCTCGATTTAAGTCCTGAAAAACCATTTGTATGCGAGCTAATCCGGTGGCCGGTGGACCACACCCGAAGACACCTTCACGGATTCCGTTACCGGCTTGTCCGTAACCATCTTGCCGTCTTTTCCGGAGTCTTTGTGCCTGTGTTCGCTTCTCTCGCGCTTTCTATCCTCCGTGCGGTCTTTCCGGTGAGACTTATGATGAGACGATTTGTGACGCGACGACGAATGCCGCCTGCGGTGGTCGTGTTTGTCAGACTTGCTGTCCGTTCGCGGTTTGTCAGACTCCTTGTGCCTGTGATTCTTGTCAGATTTGTCAGTCTTCTCCGATCTGTGCTCGGTTTTGTCAGATTTCGAGTCTAGCTTGTCCGTTTTGTCTTTGTCGCATTTGGATTCGATTTTGTCAGATTTAATTTCCAGTTTGTCCGATTTGGAATCGGGTTTGTCAGTTTTTGAATCGGGTTTATCAGTTTTTGAATCGGATTTGTCAATTTTTGAATCAGGTTTGTCAGATTTTGAATCACATTTGTCGGATTTCGATTCTGGTTTGTCGGACTTTAGCTCAGATTTGTCAGACTTTGATTCAATTTTGGCGAATTTAACTTCTAATTTATCTGCTTTATCAGATCGCTGATCAATCCTATCAGGTTTATTTTCTTTTTCTATTTTCACCTCATTTTTCTCATTTCTGGATTCTATTCTTTCTGTCTTTGACTCAATTTTATCTCCTTTTGGTTCGGATTTTTCCAATTTGACTTCAATTTTATCAGACTTACTTTCTGATGATTTTTCTGTCCTTTGCTCCGGCTTGTCTACTTTTTGTTCAGTTTTAGTTGGCCTTAATTCGGATTTTTCTGACTTCAATTCGTGTTTGTCCAACTTTGATTCCAATTTCTCTGACTTTAACTCTGCTTTGTCGACTTTTACGTCCGACTTGTCAGATTTAAGTTCAGCTTTATCAGTCTTCGAGTCAATCGCCTTCGCATCTACTTTTTCACTCTTAGGCTCTGATTTTTCCGTTTTCACTTCATTCTTTTCATTTTTTTGTTCAGTCTTGTCGGATTTTTCTGATTTGTCCTTTTTGTCTGAATGTTTCTCGTTTTTCGTCTGCGTCTCTGAACTCTTCCTATTGTGGGATATTTTAAGTGCCGATTTCTGATGGAATTTGGCGCTCAAAGCTCTCATTTCGATCACACCAGCTTTGTGCTTTGAAGTCTTTTTTGGTTCTGTAAAATGATTTGCAAACGTTATGAAATGCTCCTCTTATATTGAATCTAGAGACAACGTTATTTCGTCTAAGTAGCTAGGAGTTTACAGATTAAGGACTTAAAATTAAGTTAGTATTACAAAACGTTAAAAAAATTAAACTTTTTGGTAAGAATTAACAAGTAACATTTCTTTATTCAATTCCATAATCGCTTGACATTTGTCTGATGAAAAATACATCTTTTATTAAATACTATAGGATAAGCTAGACATTTCTTCATCAACCCATATACGCCCACTGCTGAGCACGGGTCTCCTCTACCATTAAGAGGGTTTAGGCCATAGTCCACCACGCTGGCCTAGTGCGGGTTGGCGGACTACACACCTAAGAAATTCCTAAGAACTTTTAGGTGTGCAGGTTTCATCACGATGTTTTCCTTCACCGTTAAAGCAAGTGATAATTCAATGTGAATACACACATAACTTCGAAAAGTCAGAGGTGTGTGCCTGGGGTTCGAACCCGCGACCGCCGAGATTCTCGACCGCGCGCCCAAACCTCGAGGCCATCACTACTTAGACTCTCACTACTTAAGCTAGACATTTGCCTACACATTATTCCTCATTTTTTGTGCGACATATAGTTTTGCGGTGAGTTCCTTACCGGTGTTGGCGTGGTGCTGCGGGTCTGGCGCGGGCCGCTCGTCGGCCGGGGACGACGCCTCCGACGACGGGTAGTACTGCTTCAGGCGGAGGTGCCAGGCTGTGGCAGAAACATTTACTTCAATACTTTATTCACATGCACATATAAGTCAAACATGCAAAAAGCAAAATACTAACCTAGTTTTAAAAAATAATATTAAAAATAATGTTAAAATGACGATTCAAAAGTGCTTGTAAAAGTCAATTTGAATAAAGACGATTTGACTTTGACTTTAATAAACAAACCGTATTGCATGCATACGGTTGTATCAACAAAATGGAAGACGGTAAAGTTGTCCTATAAATACGTGTGCTGTAGGGCTCGTAACGATCGTAGCTAAAATTGCAAATAGAACTTTCTAGAGTAATCTGAACGCAACTTACCAACAGACGTAACTGCGGAGACGGTTCTGAACTGATGTATAATGTTTCTCGGCAGGAAGTAGATGTCGTCGGAACACAGCGGCAGTCGAGAGTAGCGCACGCCTTCTCTTCTTAGCTGGTTTAACTTGGCTTCTTCCAGCCTGTTCAATGGACAATATTATTGATAAACTTAGTAATCATTACACCTAATGATGACACGTTTTATTGATTTCTACTTCTAATCTTTCATTGTGTGTAGATTTCGAGTATTTTCTCCTGATAACTATCAAGCCTGAAACAGTTGCTGATTTCTAAGTGCGGTGTGCTGAGATAAAGAGCGATATAGATACCATATAGCGTTTCTTAATAGTTGAAATTTCCACAATTTTTACTGTTGAAATAAGATTTATAGGTTAAATTTTTTTAAAATATTAATATGGGGGCGTGGCCTAAAAAGGTTGGGAACCACTGGTCTACAGAATCCGAAGTGTCCATGTCCATACCAGGTGACGCACTGCGAGATGGGCGGCTCGTACAGATCGAGCTGCAGCAGCTGCACCAGCTTGTTGAAGTCGGCCGCGTGGAAGGCCACCACGTCCTTGGTGATGCGCCCGCGGTCGCTCTCGTCGCCGCAGTGGATCGCCTTCAGCACGCCTGACGGGTGGGTAGAAAGGTTTTGTTAGGAATGTATATTTGTTAAGTTTTTATTTAACATTTTGTAACACAGAAACATCAGTTTTGTAAGGAATGTTTTTGATAAAGTCTGGAGTATGTGTGAGTTTATTATTATTATTTGACAGCCCCGTGGCGCAGTTGGCTAGACACCAGCTTGCGAAACGAGCGGCCGCGGGTTCGATCCCCGCACCGAGACAAATGTTTGTGTGATCCACAAATATTTGTTTCGGGCACACCTAAAACTACTCAATAATTAGATAAGTAGTGTGCCAACCCGCACTAGACAGGCGTGGTGGAGTACAGTCTAAACGCGGAAGAAGGTAAGACACTATAAGAATATACAAATGTTTGAAAGAGAGTTAAGCGTGTCCGTGTCCGTGTCCGTATCCGTATCTGTGTCTGTATCCGTGTCCGTATCCGTGTTCGTGTCCGTATCCGTGCACGTGTCCGTGTGGGTGTCCGTGTGTGTGTCCTCGTGTGACGCACCGACGGCGGCGGTGGTGATGCGGTCGAGCCCGTGGCCCACGTGGTCGGCGTGCGCGCGCGTGCGGTCCTCGAACAGGAACTCGCGCGCCTCCGACCAGCGCGGCAGGTACTGCAGGTTGCGCAGCTCGTTCATGCCCGTCCTGCATACACACATACAATATAGGTTATACTGCCAGACATATAAAGAGGCGTGTAGGAAGTATATCATGGTAAGAGTAGAAAAATAAATAAATAAAATGTAGGTGCAAAAATGCACCTCTGCCTACCCCATCAGAGAATACAGGCGTGAGTGTATGTTTCTGAGTAGAAAAACTAATAAAGATGATCAAAATATTTTAGCACACCTGCTTCAGTATATCTGTTTCGTGTGTTTATGGAATCCCTTGCAAATCCATGTAAGAGTATGTAAGTTAGTAAAGAAAAATATAACACAATAACTATTAGTACTAGATATTCTTATTAAATTCAAAATTTGCAAATTAGACATTACCTCCGTTTTTTAATAGGGCTCTTTCCAAGTTCAGCCGTGGGCACGAGTTGTTCCCCGGGCCTGATCCACAGGATGGGTCCGTCGTTGGACTCTTGAGGCTCCATCTCCACGGCCGACATGGGACCCCACGGCATTGTCTGGAACAAACATTGTATATAGTTTTGGTATATAATGGACTTTATTAAGGCTAATACTTTTTCAAAAAAATTAAATTTTAACTTAGAGGGAGATTTGTTTTTATTATGAAATCACAAAGTAGGCTGTGCACGGTTATCTTTACAGGAAAAATCATGGCACAAATATTACAAGGCTAACCGCAAATTTCATGATTAAGGTAGTTGATATAAACCACTGTTGCACATTCCACTAGTGTATTTTATACAGTCAGCCTGCCAGGTTAATACATGGTAGTCAATAGTAAATTGAAGCAGTGATGGCCTCGAGGTTTGGGCGCGCGGTCGAGAATCTCGGCGGTCGCGGGTTCGAACCCCAGGCACACACCTCTGACTTTTCGAAGTTATGTGTGTATTCACATTGAATTATCACTTGCTTTAACGGTGAAGGAAAACATCGTGATGAAACCTGCACATCTAAGAGTTCTTAGGAATTTCTTAGGTGTGTAGTCCGCCAACCCGCACTAGGCCAGCGTGGTGGACTATGGCCTAAACCCTCTCAATGATAGAGGAGACCCGTGCTCAGCAGTGGGCGTATATGGGTTGATGAAGGAAGAAGGAATAGTAAATTACATCATTTAAAATAGATTCTTCCTGTGTCAAAAAATTAATATGGAGGCCATTTAGATATATTAATATTTATTTATATGTTCAAAAAATGTTTACATGCATTTTTGATCAACCTGCACACCTAAATGTTTTTAGACATTTCAGTTGTGTAGTCCGCCAACCCGCACTAGGCCAACATGAAAACATGGCAATATGGATCATAGTTTAAACCCTCTCAATGGTAGAGAAGGTCCGTGCCCAACAGAGGGACGTATATGGGCTTGTCTGAGAATCGTAATCGATGGGTTATCATAGGAACCCGCTCTAAACTGCGTCAGGTGTTCATACAACGTTTGTATAAGTGGACTTAATGCCTAAGGCATTATCTACAAGTCGAACCTAGGGTACAGTATGTGAGGTGTGCTATATAAGTGTGGTGTAGTTACCATGTTGAGGAAGGGGCAGGTGGCCAGCATGTCGAGCATGTCGGGGAAGTATCCGCCCACCTCCTCGTGCACCGTGCCCACCAGCGAGATCTGGTGCAGCGGCCCGCTGCGGAACGTGCCCGCCGCGTACGTCTGCTGCACCTGGGGAGATAATATTATTAGTGTTTTATAAAGCACAACAAACTTGTTGTAAGGTACAATAAGAGTAGTATATAGTGAAGATTTATTAGGTTTTTTTATTCACCTCTTGTTATGAATCTTTGGAGGGTGTAGAAAATAAATGACATGGTAAATGATTCATCTTATTTTTCGAAGGGAAAGCTGCTTATGACTCTAACTCTAACGGGGGCGGGAGGCGTATGTCGGGGTCACCGGCCTTCCAGCCCGGCGCGCGGCAGAGTCACCCCCTCGCAGATGTTAGTGCCGCGCTGGGTTCTTACCCTACCCTAACCTGCACCGAGATATCGACAAAAACCCCCCGGTGGCCATCTTCGTACCAAGTGGGGCGACCAAGGTGCGAGGGCAAAGGACGCCAACAATGGTTCTGCAGCCGCCCAGTGCACCTTTGAGACGAGAGCGTCTCGGCCTCCTTCAGGCGCCCATGACGGACCCAGGCCACTGGGCCACCGTCCTTCTCGGAGTCACATTTGCAGCGACTTCGCGTGCCCCTTTGAGTCTCCTTGTACGACAGGCAGGGGATACTGTGGTGGGATTCTGACGCCCCCTTGCCACAGGACACTGCAGCAGGCACGGGGGCGCGCCAGTATGTACTCACCTGTTGGTAGTACCTGCTGACGGTGGTGGTCTCGATGTCGGAGGCGCGCGCCAGCACGCCGGCCTTGACGGTGAGGTTGGGGTGCGCGTGCGCCAGGTGCTGCAGCAGGCACGGGAAGGCGCCGGCCGCGCCGCGCACCACGCCGCACACGAAGTGCGCCCAGCCGCCGCTATCCTCCGAGAACACCAGCTGCACAACACATTACTATATAGTCCTGACACATGACACACAGAGGAATACATTGTTCAGGTCTCTGGATGCACATTAGGAGTGCTGTATCCTTAAAATATATCAGTTGCATTAGAACATTGGTATTTGATGAATTGATTACCTCCTCCTCTTTAGAAGTTTGCTGAAAAGTTGTGCCACTCATACTTTATAATTATAATACTGGAAGGTAAAGCGATATTTACCAAACAAAAGTAAATGGCATAATGTTGGCAATTGGCATCACTCTGTATGTACATGTAATTTGTTTGTAAAATCTTGAGAACACAGTCAAAAAAATTATTGTTATAGACAACATAGGTGTCTTCGAATGGCCCATCAGGTAAAAATCCATATATTTTTTACAATGACAGAATAAGTGTAAGAGATATTTAAGTGGGGTAATTTAGGCAAATCTAGCTTAGTTGCTATGTGACAGAGGTATAAATAGAAAACAATCAGGGAAGTGAATGAACGACGAAGCAAGCCTATAGTGACTAAAACCACTGTTCCCAGACGCTATTGATATGTAAACTTAACCCTCAAGGCAAAATGAATGTGGTTGAAAATTAAAAGGTATTTGTATTGGGAATAAAAAATCTAAACTAACACTATCTGAAGAACTAACATTATTGTTTTTTATCCTACACAACTGTTGTTTATAACAAATTTAATGTTATTTACCTTAAGAAACTCTTTTGCCAGTGACAGCTGTTGTGGTTCAGTCAGCATGTCTACGTCCCGTTGGTGTAAGTACACCACACTAGCGCCACCATTTGGATGTGTCTCCACTCGCATCAACCTAGAATAACATGAAATTTTATTGTATTGTAGGGGAGATAGTTCTAGTGAAAAATAATTAAAAGAACAAAAATTTTAAAATACAAATTATTTGATTTCCCAACTATTGTCTACTGCTTTTATCATTACTTCGTAATGTTTTGTTCACGTAATTTTGTACACAATTGGGAGTGTGTGCGTGTGCTTGCATGTTTTTGGGTGGGAGTCTGATGTGTACAATGTACATTAATATCGTGACGATATATATATTATCATAATCACCATCATAATCAGCCTAAAGGACATCTACTCCTAGACATAGGCCTCCCCCAAAAACCTTCACTGTTCTGTTGGAAGCAGGCTGTATCCACCAGCCTCCCGCAATTTTTACCAAATATATAGAAGGAAATATTCCTCACCTATGATACTTGAGTCCCTTAACAGCAGGGTTATCAGCGAGCGCGGCCCAGGAGTCTGCGTGGGCGTTGGCGGGGGCTGCGGGGGCGGCCCGGTCGCGCCGGCACTGCACGCCGATGGAGCACCGCTTGATGCGGGAGCGGCGCCGGCAGTGGTGGCACGATGAGTGGCGGGAGGAGTGCGACCTGGGAATATGGGGAAATTGTTTTATTCTAGCTGGAAGGAAAGAGGCAGCAAGAGTTGTTGAGAGGAATAAAATTCTTTCTATCTCTTTCTCGATGCGAAGGTTACTATAAATTGATAAATCAAGACTCTTTTTCTAGCATACTTCTTAATATAATCTGGATGTTATTAGCAATAACGTTATAATAAAACAAATTTGAAACTTGCTGGAATCAACGTGTACCACCAAAACTATATGGAAGTAATACTACCACATTCAATTCAATTATTTTTTTTAACTCACCTGTCCCTATCCTTTTCCTTCTCTCGCTCTTTCTCCCTCTCTCTGTCCTTTTCCATCTTAACTCTCTCATTCTCTATCTTCACTTTAACATCCACTGCGTCCTTTACACTCATAATCGCCGGGTACAGCTGAGATCCACCACCTTCCTGCTTGATCTTCAATGGTAACTCCAAATTTCCATAACATGGTAACTCTCTTCTCGGCGTCGATTGGAAGCGTATAGCCTTCAAAGTGAGGCTGAAGTGTGTGGCCGGTCTTCGTATGGGAGAACTTTCTAGAAGCACGTTGGATCTGGTCACACGCGGGTATTTGTACCGGCTCATGGACTGCTGCAAGTGGGTGTTGATGATCCTCAACTGCTTGGAGACTGATGAGAAGATTCTCCTGGTTGTGTCATCATTGGACATCTTGTTGGCCAGGTGCGCTTGCCTCCATGACGCGTTTAGTCCTCCCAACCAGTCGGTCTTCAAGGGATCCTGGAGTAGTTCCACCAGGTTGAAGGACTCGTGCGGCGTTTGGAAGAGCAGGGGGTTGTCGATGGTCGGGGACTTCTTAGCTACATGGAGCTTGAGGACCGCAGCGTCCCCGTATCCTCCGGAGTCGAACACTGGCCATATCTTGGTGAGTTTCGCTGGTATTATGTCCTCGCTCCACGTGCAGAGCTTGTTTGAATCTGGACTGTGCTTCCTTTTCTTGCCTGAAAGTAATGAGAAAATGCAAATAAATGTCTACACACTAATTAAGAAATATTGGATAGGTAATGGTCAAAAGATATTCTAGAATGAAAAAAAAAATGTCGTAATGGCTTTTTTCTTATGTCATATCTTTACGTTTCAGCATTAACGAATGATTGTCATATTGGTTGTGTAATATGGTAGGACATTTAAAAAAGATAAATTATTTGCGGGCTATTGTGAATAAATGTAACTAAAAAAGCGACCGCGGGTTCAATTTTCTAAAGATAATTCTATTGTTGCGGCAAATAAATTAGCATTGTTTTTATTGAAATGGCCACCTGACGAACTTCGCCTCTAACTATATTATTGAAAAAAAAAATACACAAATACAATACTCTTGTATTCAGTGAAGAGGTAAACAGAGGTGCACTTTTGTGGGTGCAAAATATTTTACCAGGTACATATTAGTTCTACATAACGTGGGGCAAGCCTAATGTTGTCTTTTGGGTAAAATTCCAGCGCCTGTGCTGGTACTGAGAATTAACTAATGGAAAACCCCAATACCACTCTCCAAAGTAGTTTAAAAACAAAAGTACAAAAATCTTGACAGGAAGTATGCAATAAGATTACTTGATATATTATATACCTAATCATAGACCAGTATTTCCCCTTACATTTTCCTCTTGACTTAAATACACAATGAACTTGTATTTGCTAGCTTACTTAGTAATTAATAATAGTACATGATGAGTACATGAGGTGTTAAATAGTAAAGTAACATGCATCACCATTTATGATACCGGTTCAGACTAGCAGCCTAACCATTTCTGTATAAGTATTCTGTTATTTGTCCACAGAAAAAAAATAATTTATTCAACAACACTGTACTGGCTGACTTAGATACTTTAAGATGGTTTGATGATTATTTTAATACAAAACCTTTTACATATACAAGAAATATATCTATTAATGTGGCCTATTGCTGGTTAATGGTTTTAAAAAATTTCATCTTTAATCATGTCTTACTTTCCTTAAAAGCTTATTTTTCCCTGTTCAACATGGTACCTGTTACCTAAAATATATAGAGATGATTGCATATGACACATTTACCTAAAGACTGCTTCCAATTCATTGTCAAAGCTTTTACTACACCGGTACATATGATTCATGAATTGGCACATTAAATTTTATAATGTGGAAGGAAAATTGAGCTTATCATTATAAATAATAGTAATTTTAAAGATTTGACATTGACTTGGTCAAAGACTATAGAAAGATTTAGCAAAAATTGATTATTAAAATATGTTAAGTTCTTAAACATTCATCAGTCAGTTCATCATCAACCCACTGGTGGGTATGGCAGGGGCACCTCTACAACTAAGTGGGTTTTGGCCTGAGTCCACCACACTGGCCTATTGTGGGTTGGTAGACAAACTGACAGTTATGTATGGTTATATTAAATGTAGATCAATATGAGTCATATGTAACAAATTATAAGTGTGATGAGTCACAGGTGTAGATAACTTTTGCTATGGGAAAATCATTATTCAGTAATGAATGCAACTATACTAGGCTTCAAATTAACATATTTGATTGTAATATGAATAAAAGAACAAAAATGGGTGTAGAAATTGAATTCATAATATATGGAAAATTAGCTATAGAAGTAGTAGTAAGCTAACTAATTGGGTGCCACCAGTTTTAAGAATTTAGATTGATTTTATCTTAATTCTATTCTTATGTTCTAAAGTTAAACAAAAGTAAATAAATAATGAAATAACAATATTCTTCCATTTACTTTAGGACAGACATTGGATGGAATATTTTGTAGTAATAAAACAACTTGTAATACCACAAAAAATAGTTCATTTGTAACAACATGCAAAAAAGTAATTGGCAGAACTTCAACATCATAACGGGCAGTAATGCAGTTAGTCACAATGACACAGTTGTTTTTCTTGAATAAAAAACAATCTATAAAATTTGCGAGTGACAAAAAAAAATTGTGAAGGAAAATATTTTTTTTCAATTCCATTGTTCATCCTACAACATGAAATATCTTAGTCAATATCATTAAACTGAATATGACTATGTACAAGCTAGTATGAATATATGAAATCATAATTATAATATTTTTATATTATGTTTATTTGAAAAACCTTGATAACATCATTTTTAGTACAAAGTAAAAGCACTTTGGGGGGGGGGGGGGAGATGTTACCATGAGAATTTTCATATAGAATGCACAATTAACTATATAGCTAACCTTGTATGTTTGGCAAAGCTTTATTGAGTCTTGAGATTGGTTTTCATAGTATATTTTATACATTGGTTTTTCCTTTTAGTTTCCCAATAAAAAGATACCACAGTGATTGAGGTAGTAATATTTATGATGTGAACAGGACTGTATTATTTAAACAACTATGGATGTATGTAGGTTATTATTAGGTTTAGGTTTATACTTCATTATTGTTTAAGAAATACCAAATACCACTACATTTATTATAAATAATAAAACTTTAAAAATCTTATATAACAGAAGTAACTTTACTTTGTTTTCCATATTCAAATTATAATTTAAAAAAATGTATGATTGATGTAAAAGAATATTATATGCTACTGTTGCTTGATAATTAGTGTTTTATGATTAAATTATTAGTTTGGAAATAATAAAAAGGAAATAATTGGAATATGTTTTCATGTTATATATTTATAATAAGCAAATGTAATGTATTGATTTTTAACCTTTGAATAATTACTACATTCAATCAATTGACTTAATTATTTCTTAGTAGCTATAAGTGATTAAATTGATTTAACATATTTTTTAGAAACTGTTTTAAAAAATCCTAAATTGTTTAGAAATAATAATTAAATTTAAATAAGATATAGGTTTTGCCTATGTCCAGCAGTGGACGAATTAAAGGCTGTTGATGACGATGATGATGATAGGTTTTGCAAGTATCACAAATTGAAAACAATTTTATCAAAAAATCT
Organism: Cephonodes hylas; assembly: GCA_030295005.1. Taxonomy (NCBI): domain Eukaryota; kingdom Metazoa; phylum Arthropoda; class Insecta; order Lepidoptera; family Sphingidae; genus Cephonodes; species Cephonodes hylas. Next base: position 7,105,135 of record AP025384.1, on the reverse strand, counting down.
CCCAAAAACATATAGCCATAATAGACTTTTTAATACTTGAATGATTAAATTGATGAAATTTATGAATGTCTAGGGTGTGAAGCTTAAACTTTTAATATAAGATTTCCTTGTGGAACAAATAAGCTTGTAATACTACTGATCTTAATTCTTAATGACATTATAATAACTATTTTGTGATTGTCATAACAATAGGTGAAATAATGTCAAAAATAACATAAATTATTCCTGCATGTAATAAGGGTTTCAAAACAAATATTAAATTTTTATAACACTGCAATGCACCCTAGTGTTTCCTAGTATGATAACAATGTCTAGTGATATTTTGAATTGTTGGACACTCACAAATAACTTATAATATCTGAGTACTGACCCCAGTCCATGAAAAGGATGAAGATATATCTAATAAAAATCAATATGAAATAAATATTAAATGTAAAAATACTTTGATGGATTATGATTATGAAAAAAATATTAATATTGATTATGAAAAACTATACCTTATTTAATGTCTTTACTTCAATTGCATTTCAAAATCTATACCTATTGAACCAATATCATAAATTATGTTAAAAAAAAACAGAACATTGTTTCAAGATATCAACAACCCACAAATTTAATGCTTTATGGCATTGTTAATTTACTAATATTTTTAATAAGTACCTATATGAAGGATTATTAATATTTCATGTATGTTAAGATAATGAAAAACAAAATATGGGTAACTTTGCTCAATACTTTCACAAGCTTCCTTTAAAAAATTATTTCAAGTGAAGCCTTTCATTTGAGTCTGTAGTCATCATTTTAGTTTGTGCTTTCTTGGTAAAATTATTATTTAAAATGTTTTCTACTAATTCATAGACAAATTCTATAAATACTCTTGGAAAATCGGATCTTTTATGCATTAGTGAATGGCATACACATATTATCAATATATAACAAGAAATAGTGCTTTTTAAACAGTACAAGTGTAAGAGGCTGGTCTAAGGGTGGAAGTCCAGTATTAAAGATAAAAAATTGTCTGAAATCCAAAAAAAATTGTTTATATCAATGAATTAATCTACATCTAACTGCTAATACCAACTTTTCTCATATTAAATAGTAAGTTTCAAACTTAAATGACTCCAATAATTTTATATTACCTTGTAGAAACAACTTTACTAAGTCATTGAAAATGCAAATTTTTGAAGAAAAATATTGTTACCCTCTTGCATGGTAGCAATAATTAAGGTGATAGAAGATGGTTGTAAAATTTTGTAATAGAATATCAGTAAAAGAGTTAACAAATCAGAGAATATTGTTAGAACCAAAATTTTGTTGAGACTGAAATTTTATGACAAAGAATAATGTTTGGTACAAATAGTTTTATCGAAACATATTTATGAGTAATAAATCCTATTTATTTCAATTGGAACAGTATTTGTGGTGTTTAAAACGTAATTAAAGCATTTTAAAATGTTTTTTACGCATTTGCAAGTGAGTTCTGTGTTCGGTTCCATATTTATGGGGTTCCATATGGTCCAGAATTCTAGGATTGGTGATTGGAGCCTAAATAAGTTAAAAAAGGCAGAGTTTAACTAAATCTGTATGGTTTTCTTTTCCTAATGAATAGAAAGTAACATGCAACATGGAGCAAGGTCATCAGTGATGCAATCTTGACACCACCTCGTCATGACATCTAGTATTTAGGAAATATGACGGACAATACGACCAGAAACCGCTGGGAACCCATAAGCACCATGGGGATATGCGCCACATGTGTTTATAAACATTATTGACCTCAGCAATGATGTAACAAACAAATTGCTAGGTTAGCATATTTCCCACCAAAAAATAACGCAATTTTTTGACTGAAATCGCTATGTCAACGCTATTAATCAGTTTAGCAGAATGAAATGATGTGTTATAAGTATGTATAGAGCAAAATATACCTCTGGTTTCGCTTGATGGTGTGTGCCTGGATTCATTTGACATACTTGGATCGTATCCCAATTTCGATAATTTTCTATGATCATGAGAGACACGACGGCGTTTGTTGCCCTCACCGGCGTCTCCCTCGCCGTTTGAGTCGTAGCTTTCATCGCCAAAATCGTGATTTTCACCAACTTTTACGTGGGACACTCTCGCTTCATTCGACGACGCCATTGTCTTGATGGAAGACGGAATCACAACAAAATAACCACTGTTCGTCAATTAGACATTGACGCGGCGGAAATTTTAATCTTAATAACGCGAACAGTATCTAAAATCACTTTACTAGATTAGAAACACATTGATTGCGAATAAAAAACAACTTGCGACGCCATTTCTCGCTACCTCACAGTCTTTTTTTTACATTATGCATTAGAAATTCGTACACATTGCGAAGCAAAGACGGCGCGTTATTACAGCCAAACAACTTTCTAAAATGCAAGTACATTTTTCATATATATATTTTTATTTTTTATATTTTGCTATCAAATAATAGGAATTTATTACTTATGTTATAATTGTTATTTAAAAATCATTTTTTAGTTTTTAATGTGTCATGGAGCGCCATCTAGCGTTGAAATTTAACACTTTTAGGTAATTTAACGTGACATATAAATGAGAATCATTTATCTAGCTACCGGTATAGCACAGAAGATGGCATTAATCACCACATTTATTTTGAATAGCAAACATTCATGCTTATAATTTTAATAAGATATTTTTATGGAAAGATGTAATAAAGGCCGTTTAAATGTTAGATCTCGTATAACATTGAACTAATAAATTAATAACGGTTTAAGAAGCAACAAATGGCAAGTTAGACAGCAATTTTTTGTTTTAGGTAATTTAAAATTAAAAACAAAAAAGTACAATAAGGAGATAATTATTTATAAATACAGAAATAGAAATATAGAAATTCCATAGTCACAATTATTTCTTGCGATTATTGTCTAGTTCAACATTGTAATTATTGATAATTCATCGTCACTTATCTAAATCACATCATACAATTACTTTCAACCAAAAAAAATCCGGATATTTATTTTATCAAGTACTGTTATCTGGTTTTGCTAATTTTGAGTACTATTTTATAATAAGGTGACTCATTTATATCTAAGAAAAACTGTGTATAACATAATCATATTTCTCATCAGCCTATCGCCGTCCACTGCTGAACGTAGGCCTCCCTAGAAAGCGCCAACCATCCCGGTTTTCTGCAGCCCTCATCCATCCGTTACCCGCCACCTTTCTCAAGTCATAGTCATATTTACGATTAACTTATTAGGATATCAGAATTTATAAAAGTTACGAAACAGAATATTCATATGTACAAAAACTGTTTATTTAGTATTTGTTTAATAGATTAACGTGTTACGGCAAATGTTTTCGACAATCGAATTTGATGTAAGTACTCTAAGTGTCTATAGGACCTAAAAAAAAATATATGAAAACTACAGTTTTTCTTCATCAGATTATTGGACATGTGAAATTAGGTATAACTTCTTTTTAGACACATTTTTTATTAAACAAAGTTTGGATCTATTAATGGAAAATTATTTAACTACCAATTGATATTAGCGGAAGTTTAATTTTGTGAAGTAAATAAGGAAAATGAAAAGCGAATAAGTAATAAAATTTGGGTATCAAACGAATATAAATTTTAATAAAACATGAAAACTAGCCTTCGTTACATAGTAACCGTAATTATGACTTTTTAAATAATGTTTCTGCAACTAGTTTCTTGTATGTTTTAATATATTATTTAAGCTATAATTAGACTTCCAATTTATACCATAAGAATTCATTGTACAAGGTCTTCAATAAAAAAATGGAATTAACTTTTCAAACAATAAAATTTACCAGATTTTTATTGCAATATTGTATATTAGATTTAATTAAAGTTTACACATTTAATTAAACAATCGGGACAAATAGATGTCTATGGAAGAGATCAGGCCACATCTAGCTCTAGTAAATATATTTTAATGGGAAAATAACTAACAATCTCCCCCCCAATTTACACTTAATATAAGTAAGTTTATGGCTTCATATTTAACTCCTTATCTTTTTACCGTATTATTTTCTAGTAAACAGGTTTTTCTGGACTTCCTGAAGTGAATAGAATTGATGACAGCTAGTAGTTCCTCGGCATAGCTCTCCATGCGCCACTGCCAAGGTCGAGAGCGCACACTACGCAAAAATCCACACACTTCTGGCTTACATTTACCGACACGCCCAGAGCGCTGTAGACTACACTCATAACAAATAGGAATTTAACGTGTTTTTACGCTTGGAATTTTTGTTTTAGAAATTCGTGTCATATATTTATTATCAGCCCATATATGTATCTGACTCATTGCTGGGTACGGGCATTTTCTACTAAAAGAGGGGTTAGGGCTTTATGTCAAATATGTATTAATGATTAATTGTCGTAACTTAGATTTTTTCTCCGTTTTTGACATATTTTTCAATACGGCTCTAGTCCTATGTTTTTACGTAAATTTTCTTCCACGTAAATCGAACTATTCAACACAAAAATATTTTCTAAACAGAGTTAAGTCGATTCAGCATTTACCCCCTACAACTTCACAAACTTAACATCTGCATTGTTAAGAGTTCGTTGCATTTACAATGAATTATCATTTACTTAAAGGGTGAAGGAAAACATCGTGATGAAACCTGCACAGCTAAAAGTTAAGAATTTGAGGAATGTGTTGGGTGTGTAGTTCGCCAACCCGTACTAGGCCAGTGCTGTATTAACGCCTAAACCCTCTCAGTTGTAGAGGAGGCCCATGCCAAGCAATCAGTGCCGTAACTAGCCTTTTATGCAACCGGTGCGAGCCTACAAAACTGCGCCCCTGAAAAATACTTTAACCAGGCTTAGCTACCATGCATGAGATAAAACTAGATACTAGTCTGTTCATTTGTGCGCCCCTCCAGGATCTGCGCCCTTTGCCTGGTCACTGCTGGCACCGCCCCAGTTACGGAACTGCCAACAATATGACGTAAATGGGTTGATGATGATTTTAGCAAAAAGAGTTAGAAAGTGAGGTAGGAGTGAGTAATTTATATATACACAAGGAAACACCTGCCTTAATTTTCCTCTTACAATATATAACAATAAATTTGAAACAAAAGAATATAAAATATTCAAGGCGCCTCAAAATTGTATAACCGACACACCTTTATATGTCTTTATCGCTTTTAACAAGATACATTGGTGGCCTTCAAAATTCTATAAATAACCGAATAAATTAAATATTAACTTCGCAACTTCTTATTTTCATCAACAATATACGTGTACTTGGATGAAGAGACAATTTCATTGCGCAGTATCGCTCCAAAAATGAATTAATGATCCCAGATCGAAACGTTCAGAGTTTAAAATTTAGAGTTGAAATTCCACATTGGAAAATCAAATTTAATTTTAAACAATTTTTTTCTTTGGTACTGTATTTTTTTATTCACTTGAATTATTGTCAACGTAACGTAATAAAATATTTCATCGAAATGCTGAATCAAACAGCCAACAAGGATAATATTCGTTCTTTACTAGCCGATACCTTAACTAGATAAATTTTCACTTACCGACAAAAATGTTGGTTTCCGATCTGTTGACGAGACAAAATTATAAACGTGAATATTTAAAATTAAGGCTATGATGTCTCCTGCGTGTAAAAGAAATAATCAGTCAATCAATCATCAATCAGCCTATCGCCGTCCACTGCTGAACGTAGGCCTCCCCAAGAAAGCGCCAACCATCCCAGTCTTGAGCATAAAAGAAATAAGCGGAGACCGAAATTCTAGGAGTACTTAGATAGAAAGTAATCCCGAAATGGGTAAGAGGATTCGTAGCCTCTTTCAAATATAGGCCTTTAAAGTACTTAAACATGAAATGCATCGGGATTCTGTCTACTAATTGAAAATGACAAAATATATCTACTCATTTTGGGTTACATACAAAAACTCCGTTGAATTCTGAGCATTTCTGAAATATTTTGAACATTCTTTGAATGGTATCGAGAGTTAATAATATAGATCCCATCTCAACTGATCGGATCGAGCTTTTGAAGATACTATGATATATTTCAACACGAAAAGGTAACTTTTAATTTTTTTTATTTCGAAAATATACAAAACAATCACAATTAAAAATATAAAGTAACATATAGTATACAATCTCGAGCAATTTTAATTTTTAACATAAAATTGAAGTAGTGAACTAATCAGAAAAGAAAAAGATTTAATGTAGATTAGGCAAAAACACAAAAAGAAACAATTTTAAAGCTTGCAACTAGAAAAATTCAATTGTTTTCAATTGTTATGTAAAGATAAAAGATGTTTTACTTTTACTTAGTGAAGACTATCCTGTCAAGGCCATAAGACAGTTGCGGATAAAATTAAGGCAATAATAAATTCCACATTCTTTAATACAGACAAGTTTGCAACAAAACTTATTGTTCAAAAACATTTAATTCATTTATTAAGAAATACATTTTTCTTTAAGTATGTATATTCTTTCGTCGAAGTTACAAACTAAACATGTCTGCCTTTCTTTTGTGTCTATATCTGAATTGAATTTTATCTTTATGAGTTTCTGACACATGCGTCATGTAACTTATATTAAAAGTTGTAATATTATGTATACCGTTGAAAATCATCTTAGTCTTATAATATAACATGTTATTCTGTTTGGAAATAAGAGGTGGTTTTTTCATTGGAACATTGTAGGAGAACTTTTTTTTTCATTTTTCCCTCTCTTGCATTTCTGTACTAAAATCGACGTAATTTTCATCATCATCAGCCCATGTACGTCCCACTGCTGGGAACAGGCCTCCTTTACAACTGAAAGGGTTTAGGCCTATATGGCTTTTTGGGCTTCAGTCCAGGGCCCCGTGGAATCCAGGGGCCCCAATTAAGTCAAGTCAAAGTCAAAAAGTGATAATAATTCGAAAAAATAATTACCGTACCAATCCTGCGATTAATAAATAAATTTTGCAAATTAAAGAATACGCAAAAGGTAGGTAAGTGAAGAAAGGTTGCTTTATAATTTATAAATTTATTTCTGATTTTACTTTACAAACACTAAGGCATAATATATTAAAATACAAATCAAATATTTTGTTTTTATTGCTTCCCTATAGTTTGAGTAATTAGGTTAGCTCCCAAGCATATATATATTAGCCCAGGGCCCCCCAAACTCACGGTCCGTCCCTGGGCCTTAGTCCACCACGCAATCGCATATCGAATCGCTATTTGTTGATTTTTTTACTTCATCTGAAAAAAAAAAATACTTACATGCTTTATTTAAACCTGTATTAATGTACACTTTTTTAAGTGTCTCTACAAACAACTTAAAAGGTTCGAAACATGTTTATTTAGAGTCCGTAGTTACTTCCTTAATAAACAACGGATACCTTATAATTCCGGTGTGAACCAGACGACTGACGTAATAAGCTTTAGAATTAATCAAAACTTTATTACACTAGTTTACTACTACATATGTATAACAGTAAATAGGCACACCCAACTATCTTATACATAAATATTTAGTTCTGACCCACCTATAAAATAGGTAGAAAAAATAAAGAGACTTTCCCGTCTCAAAAACATGTAGACCTTAGATATTTTTTGTGGATTCCACTACAGCTTTTAAGCAGAATACCCCATAACATAATATTGTTTATTACAATTGCAAAAGAATAGAAAAGAATATGAACTAAATAACGATTCGTTCAAGTTGGGGTGATGACTGAAGCTATGGCTCCGAAAGTTAGCTAGCATTACTGTGTTATGGAAAAAATAAATTGAAATTAGGGTAACACTACTTTCCCTCTTTAGGTCTATAAACCAGAGTAACTTTAAAATTCTTAGTCAATAAGACATAACATATTTTGAGCACGAGTAATTTTCCTAAATTTACTTTTATGATTTTACAAAGCACATTTGATTGACTTCTGAATTTTCGTTCTACCAAACCTTTCAGTTTCTTTAAACTGGATGAGGGCTGCTCAAGACCCTGGTATGGTTAGCGCCTTCTTGGAGAGGCCTTCATTCAGCAGTGGACGGCTGAGGCTGTAAATAATAGATTTAGTAGTCTATAATTATAAAATATTGTTTATTTAGAGTTTTGTGTTAAAGTAATAATTATAGCTTAACTTTAACTTGAGGCTTTAAAACGTAAATACCTTGTAAATATTGATATGCTAATGAATATTTTGAAGACTAAATGGGGAAGAACCCATTTCACGGCCATATAAAGACAACCTTGGTATTGCAATATTTGCTAGTAAATCAATAATTACTTACTGCTGTTTTAACAAGGTTAAATAGAAAAGTACATACTATAAGTCTTTTAGGAAAGCTGCGGTGTTTGGGCGATAAGTTATAAGTTCAATTTTCGATTCTAGAAATCACGGTGTCGCGAAAAACGGGTTTACTCTTTCCTCCCATTAAGTGACACATGAAGATATCTGACGAAATGTAAGATAAATAAAATATACATAACAGTTACCCAATAGATATCAGAAATTACAAGAAACTTTTCAGCATTACATCATCCAGGCCAGAAAAAATGTCACGTTACAGAGATCGAATCCGCGGCTGCTTATTTTTTAAGCTGTTATCTAGTCTACTACGCCACAGAGCTGTCAAACAAAGTAAACTATAGTTATTAACTGGATCATTTTCAACTGCTGATCGCATCATCTTTTAACGTTGAAAAGTAAAATAGCAATTGGTAAATGAATGACGCAAAACACTTCGATTGCCATCGACAAGATTTTTTTTTATAATATTTATTAACATACAGTTAAGTTTTCATACGGATACAAAAAATAAGAATTTAAATAACCCGTCCACATAGCAAACACTAAATATGGGGCTACAGTACAAACAATATGGCCATACGTGTCAAAATATACATATGAATGATTTTTGTTTACCGAGCACTGGTGTGGCTGAATCATTGTATGTTTTTAGAGTTGCGTTCTCAAAGGGCACATACAATACCACATTGAACTACAACCGTAGTGTACAATTTCAAGTATTTTTATTTAGAAAAATATAGTTCAGACCCACGGCTTAGATCAGAGGGCATTTATAGTAATATTATTTAAGCCAAAAAAAGTATTTAGTTTATAACTAGCTGATAGAAGTCAAGACACAGCTGCAACGAAAAGGTCTAGGGCACTAAAAAAATTCTATAAAGTTTCAATATGTGGCATTACATTGCTGAACGTAGGACTCTCCAAGAAAGCGCCAACCATCCCGGTGTTGAACAGCCCTCGACCACCCGTTACCCGCCACCTTTCTCAAGTTGTCGGACTATCGTGCTGCAGGTCGTCCTACACTACGTCCACCTAAGCGCGGTCTCCACTCCAACATTTGTCTGCTCCACCGGTCGTCCGATCGGCGGCAGATATGGCCAGTCCACTTCCATTTTCATCATATAATCCTCCAAATTTCATATCAATTACATAAAGGGCATATACCATATATATAAAAAAGGTTGTGTAAATAAATTTTAATGCAATAAATGCGAAAAATATCAAGTTAGTAAGAGTAATCCCTGTATTCAATAGTTTTACGATATGGAACCCTATAGTTAAACCTACTCGCACTGCACCACTTGTAAGCAAATGTGTGCCAGTTAGAGGGTGTGACTGATCAACAATAAGGAACATTTCACGTTAAAATATCACGGACTTTAATGGTAAAGGAAAATTCCTTGAGGGAATCTGTACACCTAAAAGCTCTTAGGTGTGTAGCCTGCCAACCCGCATTAGGCCCACGTGGTGGTCTAAGGCCTGATACCTTTCAGTTGCAGAGGAGGCCCGTGCCCATCAGTAGGAAGCATTTAGGCTGATGAGGAAGACGATGACGTTGAATATATGTACCTATAACAATAAATATAAATGAAAATGTCATAAATATTGGAAACAATGCATATTTTTGCCGCATCTCGCAATTCAGATCGATTATAAGGAACATCAACAAAACTTTCCATTAATAACACAGTGAATTCTTGTACAAAATAAATATGATTCCAATCAATAGCAATGCTTTTGCATTCTTTAATGTACTTTTCTGTGCTAAATAATAATAAAACTCATATTATACATTGTCCGCCTTACTACTCCAGGCCAACCAGGTAGTTTTAGGCTTCATTATTATCATCATCGTAACCATCATAAGCTAAAAGAAATCCATTGCTGGACATAGGCTTCCTCATAAACTTCCAATGTGTTCTGTCGTAAGCGGCCTGCATCTAGCAGCTTAACTTAGGCTTAACCCTTCTTAAATGCAGAGGAACTTCCTGTCCATTTAGACGATTTTTTGCTAGCATTTGCATTATTAGCGACCACGTGGCGAATAATAACGTCATACACGGAAAACCAGTCTGTGAATCATTTCCTCATGTGGGCAGAACGATAGTAGCAATTTTATTTGGTAAACAAAAACATCAAGCTGTCACATACATTATTCTGATAATAATGCACACTTTTTTATTGAGGGTTTAGAAACTACGTCTTCTTGGCTTTACACAGTCACACTAGATACAAAAATTTGTGAGTCCCAAAAATATTTGTTTCAGTCTGAGGTTCCGTGGCCTCTCGTTTCACAGGCTTTCTATCTTTCCCGTGGCCTTGGTTCTCTTAAGGGTACTTTGAAGAATCATCTCAGCTGTCTAAACACAGTGTCACATGAAGAGATAACCCTCTCAATAAGACGATTAACGGTTGATTGCCTAGTGCATACAACCCTTTTTAAAGGGCTGACTCTACGCTTGCAGCATAGAGTTTGGAAATATGGACGAGAAACGGCAAAAAGCAAAACCTCTACTACGTAGGACTTCCAAGCCAATAGACGATACGTGGTCGCTTCCTATCTATCACCTCTTTCTTTCTACTTCTATTGAAATACTGGTTGCTTATGTTTTTCGTATTCTAGCAAGTACAACGTATGCATTGAGTTCTGCCAATTCTCTGCCCATAACACAATCAGTACATCTATCGAGCCCGTTTAAAACATTGAAATACCAATTGCCGGCATTACGTCATATTATGTAAGGCGTCTGCCCATAAATTTAAGTTCATTAGCAGTCAGTCGGCGGTAGAAGATTCGATCCCCGCTTGTTAAAATTTGTATGCCGTAAACATAATGATATGACCATGAATGGGTTGGTTCATTCGCAAATATTTCGATTTACATAATGTTTGTACACTGTGGGCTTGTGTGTGTGGCGAATTATTCCTAGTATTAAATGAATTTGTAATGTACGCGCTAGTTCTTAGTTAGGAATTTTGATGCGGTTTTTGGTGTTGTATTTCTAATGCTTGAAAATTTTAATGATAAATAATTGGTGTGTAGGTTGAAATTAGAAAAGGATTTAGGAAATTTTCTATCATTTCTTCTTTTTAATTACAGTAGAATCCGTTTATTATGACTCCGCCTATATTGACCAACCGGTTATTATGACGTAATTACACTACGAAGTTTGGTTTTCATATAAAATTCTTTATAAAAAGTCGGATATAATGACTTCCCTTCAGTGACATGTCGCTTATTATGATCCATTTTTAATAAATTATGTCTGGTTATAATGACCGACATGATTCTTTACACCTTTGGTACCAAAAGTACCATTCATAACTGTTTCAAACATACAGGATTCTTTGAAATCCACGACGGTTTACCTATTCAAATATCAGAACATGAATTTGATGAAGAAGATGACATTTCTTTGTCTTTGTGGTCACGAAAATTCAGATTCTTTAGCACCACCGGAAATGTGTGAAAATTTGATTTTGATTTAACATGTATTTGTACATATATAATAACTATGTTTCTTTATTGAAATATTTAATTACATACATATTTACATAAAAAAGGTGTTTTATTTTATAAAACGCTTTGTATGACATCCGCTTATTATGACGTGTTTGTCAATTTCCTTCGATGTCATTATAAGCGGACTATACTGTAGTTATATATTGTTAATATTTTGCAATAAGTTATGTATGTCTTGCGCGGGCAAAACAGAGGTCCCAAATTTTATTACAAATTGTACAAAGTGCCATTTTGCGTTGCGTGCGTGTCTGATAAAATAATCAACTTTTTTGGTTGTAGAAATACTTATTTGCGTACCCTTGCTGAGGTACTGACGTTAGTGTGTCTAGGTACGAAATGTTAAAAAAATTATTAAAATATTTTGACAATATAAACGTTGATCTTTGTCTTTATTATTTATACAAGTAGTACAATAAAATTTTAATAGTTAATAGTATTCATTGATTAAATCATAAGCTCGATCGAATATTTAATGAGATTCCAAAAATGCGACCAGTTATAGAACTGTAAACATAGTTTTTTGTTACATCATACAAATAACACAGTTATACTGATATTTACTACGACTGGTCAATAAGATCTAAATCTATAGTCTTATTGACTAAATCATTAGAAATTAGGCTAGCTTGGTGGCCTAAGGCCTAACTTCTCTCAATTGCAAGGGAGGCCCGTGCCTAGCTGTGAGACGTATAAGCTATGATAATAAAGTCTTTAAGACTTATCCAAGTACCGTCACAATCAAGCAGGATGGAAATATCTTACCTAAATACAAACTCGAATCACGCCAGTATTCTTAAATTTGTTATTCAAAAATAAAATTCTTTGCAACTCTACCTTTTTATTTAAATCAAAATATTTTTATCACCAACTAACTCTAAATATAGCGACATCTTCTGGCAGTCGCTAGAACTGCTAGTTCGAAGATAAATATAATTCCTCAATTGAGCTCTGTTTTGTCAAACGTAACAATTTATTTAAGTGTAATGAATATTTAATTTTGATCTAGTTTTAAGGCCGGTTTTTAATTTCCAATTATTTATCTTAAATGGCCTCGAAACCCGTAATGTATAATGGATTTTTTGGTTTGCATTTACCCGGCTATGTCTAAATAACAACCTTTCAAAAAAGCTATCTATTTTATGGCTTAGATTTGAATATTTTTGACTACTAATGGAAACATCTGGTATTTTGATGGGAGATCCTTATCTATATTATATACAAAAACAAAAGGTCACTGGTTAACTTAGACGTAAATTCTTGAAACTGACTAAAATGGCATAAATAAATGATAAACAACAACTGCAGGTTTTAAAAATCTAGCTCTTAAATATATTACTGAAACCTGCACACCTAAAACTGCTTAAGAATCTCTTAGGTGTGTAGTCCATGAACCTGCATTAGGCCACCGTGGGGGACTAAAGCCTAAATCCTCATAACTGTAGAGGAAGCTCGTGCCTATCAGTGGGACGTCTGTATATGGGCTGATGATGATGGTTCATTGTAAAAGACTTCGCGTTAGAGAGAGATTTCAATAACCCATGATATTATCCATATATATCAACTTTCGCTATATTTTAACCAACTTTCAGGCAGAATAAAGTATTTTTATAATAGTCTTGAAAAGGGCAAAAACATAAGGGCTGGCTAGATGGTTTGATATGGAAAGACAGATATGGATAAGAATTACTGGCAAAATAAGCAGTCTCAGCCCAGCAGTAGGTATTACTGGCTGGAAATGATATTGATTTTCGTTTGGCGTAAAATTACAAAATTCGCACCATAATCAGCTTGCGTGTATACCCCACACAGAGTGCTTCAAAAAATATTAAAATATATGCAAATCATATTCGTAAACGATATAAATTTTCAAGGTCCCGTGTTTACCGTTTGTGTACAATCTATCACTTGATTTTTAACCTTAAAAAATTCATCATTATTTTAATTAGTTATTTTATTTATTGGCTACTAGGTTTAGTGCGGAGTCATGATGGCCTCGAGGTTTAAGTATGCAGTCGTCTAGACAGTCGTGGGTTCGAACCCCAGGCACATACTTCTAGTTTTTCGATGTTATGGGTCTATTCTTAATGAATTATCACGTAGTTTAACGGTAAAGGAAAACATCGTGATGAAACCCGCACACATTAAATTTCTTAGGATTTTCTTAGGTGTGTAGTCCGCCAACCCGCACTAGGCCAGCGTGGTGGACTGAGGGCTAAACCCTCTCAGTTGTAGGTGAGGTCCGTGCTCAGTAGTGGGACGCGCATGGGCTGTTGATAATGATGATGAATTTGTATTTTTTAATATTATTCCCAACACTGTAAATTACAAATATGTAAATAATAAGATGGAATATAAAACAAACAATTATAAAATCAATGTATCTTAGTCATATAAGCTGTAGAGTTATTTGGCAAGTAGACATGAGTTTAAAGAAAATATAGTGATTAATAAAATGGAACTGAACTTTCAAGAAAAATCCCCTTGATATTTCAAAAAAAGCTTAAGAAAATTCTAATTAGAAACTTCTAAAAACCTCTATAACTGAGCTTTGGTGTCTTTTGAGTAACCTGCAGTCTGCAGTCTTTTTTTTTTTTTTTTTTTTTATCACGAGAGGAAAGCGCCTTAAGCTCCCCTGTTCGGTACCTCGGGGGAGGCCGTAAGTGGTATGTCGGGGTCACTGGCTACGCCAGCATACCGACTAAAACCTCTCGGTGACCATCACGCGCATTTAGGGCGGTTTTGCGGCATCTCAGGGCCAGAAGTGCCCTAAATGGTCCGCTGCCGCCCAGCGCACCGTCCAATTATGGACCCCTCCAAATTGGGAGGGCTTGGTATGCCCTCCACTTAATCTATTCGGACGTTCGCCTTTCGTGAACGTCCGCGACAGTTAAGAGGTCACGTCCTCTGCCGCCAATCTCGGGGTTGCTATGATAGGGTACCGCCCCCGCAGTACGCCCAGCCACCCCAGTTTCCCCTGTTAGTCGCCTCTTACGACAGGTAGGGGATACCGTGGCGGAATTCTTACACCCCCAATCCACAGGGCGGGGACGCCAGATCAGCCGAACTCGGTCACCCGGCGTCTCCTTCTTTGCTGGCGGCGGCGGGTAGGATCGTTCTGCTCACGAACCCGCCCCGCGCTCTCCTTTTGAGACATTACAGTCTCACAAAAGGAGAGCATCGCCTGCCATGACCTCTGACTCTCAACCATGGAAGGAATCACGGCCGAGAGCGAGAGGTCCGCTCCGACGGCTGCACGGAGTGCGCTTCGCTCCTCGTCCCAGGCTGAACAATCCGATAGAGTGTGCTGGGCCGTGTCCTCCGGACAGTTGTCACAGTGGTGACACACGGCGGACTCTTCTCTTTTGGCCACCCGCCACAGGAACCAGCCAAAACAACCATGTCCCGACAGAACCTGTGACAGGCGGTATGTCATCACGCCGTGGCGCCTGTCCAACCATTGGTTGAGGACAGGGCGCACTGCCGCGACGGTCCATACCCCAGCACTCGGACTGATCAGCCTGGAACGCCACTCCTCCACGGCGGCCAAACGTAAGGAGGCCCTTTTGGCCTCTAGCTCTCTTGGGGCCGGTCGCTCCCCTCGTCGAGACGCCTCCTCTCGCCAGTGGTAAACTGAGGAGAGGGCCCTGGCGTCAAGATCCCAGGGAAGGCAACCGGCCAATACGCAGGCCGCCTCATGGGAAATTGTGCGATAGCCCCTGATCATGCGCTGCGCAACTACCCGCTGCGGTTGCCGCAGAAGGGTCACGCAGCGCTTTTTCAGGGACTCGGCCCAAACGGGGCATTAGATAAACGCCTTTAAAGTGTTGATAAAGTATAACCATTATGAACACACATTTGGAGTTCTGATTACATAAAAGACTTGAAAAAAAAATCTCGTAACCCAGCTCATAAACAAATCTTTAGTATTTACTTGGCAACTGCAGGAAATTATAAACCTTCCGATCTTAATTATTACAGCTTGGAAATTGTTTTTTTGTTAATAAAATATTGAAAAAAAAATTAAACAATAAATAACCATGTCTTTTTCTTATTGGAACGTAACCAAAAAGTATTTAGGCCGTTTTATTGTTGCAGTGATCATATAAAAAATACAGTCGAATTGAAAACCACCTCTTTTTTAAATAGATTAAACACATTTAATTTTGATAGTGTTAAATGTCTGCGTATAAAAAAGCCTAAATCAGATGCAAAATATTTAGTGCATAAAATTGTCTTTGATTTTTATAACGTAATTTATAGTTACCTACAGGTAAATGTACCTTTACCTAAATTGGAAATAAAAGCTAAAAAAAACTATATTCGATTACAATCAAGAAAAACCTTTTTTGATATCATACAATGTTAAGTTATTAAAATGTTTTTTTTATTTAAAAACCTACGAGCAACGTTGAGGCTCAGTTATCTCGTTTTATAAACGAACAACAAATACTAGTTGATATGTGTACGGGACACGTACTTGTATTTACAAGTATTTATATACCAGTAATAACAATAATTGTTTTACATTGACGTCAATTTGACAAGATGTTTTATGAACGCAGCATTATTTATCATCGGGAAACTGATTGTGTGAAATACTCTACGCGGTGCGTGCGAGTACCATAAACAAAAAAATACATTTATTTTTAAATTGTTCGGCGCTAATGCCAGCATAATTAATTCGAATAGACAATGACCGAGTGCCGCTGACGACTAGTCTATGCCATAACCTCGCGAAATTAAAAATAAATCGCAAAAAGTCTATGGCCGCGGAGCGCGTCCGTCCCGCCCGCGTTCCACATTCGAAATAATAATTGTATTAAGGAAACATGAGCGCGGCGCATGTGTTTGTTTGTTTGTTTACCCGCCGGTGACGTCATATGTTTATTCTCGCGGGGGAATCGGGCGTGCTTGGACACTACTATAAATTCAGCGTGGAGTTTACAATATATTTTTTTACTATTTGTTATGAAAAAGTGGCTTTACTCTTCAACTGAGTAGATATCTGCAAATTGTTTAAAACTTAAGTATTTTACCTTGTTGAATTGCTTTAAATCACTGTTAAGTCATTTATGAGGGACTGATAGCTATAAACGTAGACATTGTATCAATTGATACATATTAATGTACACACGTAAATCTCATTTTATTGATAACTTCCTAGTGTTGAATGATGTCTGATAATGTCTTGTAACAACATTTGGACATGTCACTAAATCACATCAAAAGGTCAGCAATTAGTCAGGTGCTAGTTTGATTTAATGTGTAAGATGAATTTAAATAGATAATTTTCTCTAAATCATTGTGCTCTGACCTTGAGTTGCAGGTATAAACATTAATAATATTACTAGCGCGAATGGAAAAATCTACAATATGCCGAGGACCATATGTTGTGAATTCTAGTGCTTAATATTTCTGTTAAGCTGGTTTAGTATACGATTAATACGCAGGATTAAATATACGAAACTTTTTGTGACATTTAAAAGTCACACCACTTGGAAAGGTAGTCGGAAATAAGATAACTCTTTGTTAAAAAAAGAAAGACATTTCAAATTTAATTTAGAAAATAAAAAATGAATTTATGACTTAACTTTATAGTTCTTGTTTTTTTACCCTTGTGAATAGTGAAAATATAGTAATTTTGCTGAGATCGGCATTCCTTGTAGTTAGTTAAAAGAACCTAAACCCATGTTTTTGGAAAAATACGGTCCAGAAAAATAAAAGCCTATGATAAAAGCATATCCAGCATAGTAATGAACCCACGTATGACACCATGTCTTACCACTTAACATATAAATGAATGCCCCGATATTTTTTGGCTCAGGGGGTTTTTCGTGGGCTTAGGAAACATAAAAGTTTGTGTGTAAATAAAAGTTGTTGATGATATCCTTAATGTCATTAAATTACATTGCCATTTTAATTCAGAAACTAACAATTCATTAGATCTTAGATCATCATTCTCTTGCCCTGCTCCCAATTTTTATTTGGGGTCGGCGCAGTATGTTTTTTCCTTCCACACATCCCTATCAGCCGTCATGTCTTCATTCACCCCTTTCCTTTTCATATCTTCAGTCACGCACTCCATCCATCTCTTCTTTGGCCTTCCTCGGCCCGCCCATCCATCCACTTTCATGTTCATCACCTTTTTTCCTACATATGATTCGTCCCTTCTCATAATGTGCCCATACCACGACAGACGGTTTCCTTTCATCTTTTCTATCACAGGAGCTACTTTCAGACTTCCCCTAACGTATTCATTCCTCACTCTGTCACTCCGTGTTATACCACACATCCATCGCAACATTCGCATTTCTGCTGCATGCAGTCGTCTTTCATCCGTCTTCTTCGTTGCCCAACACTCTGATCCATACAGTACGACAGGTCTTATAATGGACTTGTATATTCTGCCCTTCAATTTGAGGGGCATTCTTGGGTCACATATTGTGGATGAGACCTGTCGCCATTTCATCCATCCTGAGTTGATTCTCTGCCTTACGTCCCGGTCGATGTCTCCGTCGCTTTGCAAAAGTGACCCGAGGTAGCGAAATTCGGAACAGACTGGTACCGGTATTCCACCCAGTGTGACGGACACAGAACTTGAAAGACCGCCGTAGTCGCAAAACATATATTGTGTTTTGGTTTTGCTGACTTTAAGGCCAACATTTTCAAGTCTATGCCGCCACACCTCCAGTCTGTTCTGCACCTCGTGGCCACTTTCTGACACCAGCACGATGTCGTCAGCAAATAGCATGCACCAGGGTGCCTCTTCCTGTATACCTGCCAGAACGGCATCCATAATCAACAGGAAGAGGTAAGGGCTAAGAGCCGACCCTTGATGCACACCAACAGCGACATCGAAACTGGCCGTAAGACCAACCGCCGTTCGGACTTGTGTACTGCATCTGCGGTACATGGCCCGAATCAACTGCAGGTACTTCTCAGGCACACATTTCTTCTTAAGGGCCCACCATACAACTTCCCGCGGAACCCGATCATACGCCTTTTCGAGGTCAACGAATGCCATATGCAAGTTTTTGTGTGCTCTTCTGTATTTTTCGCACAGCTGGCGAATTGCAAAAATAGCATCCATTGTCCTACGGCCAGGCATAAAACCGAACTGGTTCCGTGAAACCTCACACTCCTCTCTCAGGCGTCGCTCAATTATTCTTTCCCATACTTTCATAGTGTGTGACATTAACTTTATCCCCCGATAATTGTTGCAATCTTGCACGTCCCCCTTATTTTTAAAAATAGGCACCAAATAGCTGGCGCACCACTCATCGGGTATCGTGCCGTCCTGCAACAACTTATTGAAGAACAAAGTCAGCCACTTCCACCCAACTACTTGTAAGACCTTCCATACTTCTACTGGTATTCCATCAGGTCCAACCGCCTTTCCATTCTTCATTCCATTTACAACATTCTTAACTTCATCTATCTTAATTTCTCTTACTAATGCCATGTTTACCGGTATGTCCTCAAGCAAACCATTCCAATCATTCTCTTCATTCATTAGTCTTTCAAAATATGTTTTCCATCTGTTCTTGATTCTTTCATCTTCTGTCAATATTCCTCCCACTTCGTCTCTTATACACTTTATATGTGTAACGTCCTTCGCCTTTCGTTCCCTCGCTCTAGCCAGCCGGTAAATGTGTTTCTGTCCCTCAGGGCTTTCCAGTGACTCATAAAGTATGTCCTGTGCCTTTGCCCTGGCGACAGCCACGGCTTTCTTAGCTTTTTTCTTACACTCATCATACTCAATTTTCTTTCGCTCTTTCACACTAACATTTCCCGTTTCTTCACACTGCCATTCCTTAAATTTTTGTTTTTTCTCCTTAAGCACACTCTGTACATCATTCGTCCACCACCACGTATCCTTCTCTCTCATGTATTTCCCTTTCGACTCTCCTAACACTTCCCTTCCCACCTTTCTTATGCAATTACTCATTTCCTTCCAACAATCATTCACACTTTTGGGCTGTATATCGCCCATCGTAATTAAATCCTCTTCCATGCGTCTCTTAAATTCTTCTACACAATCATTCTTCTTCAACAAATGCCATTTTATTTTGGAGGGGGGTCGCACCTGGGATTTACCTACTTTGACCACAATTTTGGTGTCCAATACCAACAGGCGATGCTGAGACACTAATTCCTCACCAGGACACACTTTACTTAACACTACTTAACACACTTTACTTTAATTCATTAGATCTTAGATATCATATGGAAATAGGAAATCAGTACTAATAAAAGCCCGATGTTTAATGTTCGTAGCTAATAATATAATGAACGTCTTATCTAGTTTTATTACTAACTTTTTTTGCTGTTTCTCACGCATTTGAATACTTGCTGAATATATTGTGATTCGTTTGATATAATATGTTAATTATGCTGTTACTAGATAATTGAAGTGGATAACGTAATAAATAGAATAATGTCTTATGTAACGTTTATTTCAAATGTTTCACATTTTTTTGGACCAATTATTTTTCACAAGAATAAAAAAACCTCGCATAGAATAACGTAGATTTTTACAGTTGCTGAAAAAGTCTTCGCTTATCAGAACAACATATTTTGATATTTTTTTAAATTAAAATGTGCCTGCTGTAATTATAAAAATGTTGAAAATTTGAAAAAAAAATGAATTGAAATAAAGAAAAACTTATTCTGAATAACAAAATACTTTTTGTTCTCAAGATTTCAAAGGAAATTTTACAGCATTTCTAAATGTGGTTATGGCCCTTACGGCTATAAGACACCTACATGAACGAAACTTGCAGTTTTCTTCATGGTCAGTCTTGGAGTGGCGGTGTTGGTCCACTGGCGTGGCGCGTGGCGTGCGTGTGGCGCGAGTGTGCGGGCCGGCCGCGCGGGCCGCGTCGCCCCTTGTTTACACACGCACACAGCGTCGCGCACGCACACACCGGCGCGCCCGTCGAGCCGCTTATTTAGGTATATTGTTGTTTATTTTATTCGGCGCTATGCTCCGACACGGGGCGAGCCTTTCGACTCAGTTTTAACGCGCACGTTTTATGAAACGACAAGTATGCGTCGATGTTCGTTCGCCGGCGATAATTATTCATATCGGCACCGCTCCTAGCGACCGAAATAGCGACGCGGTAAACAAATTCGCGTTTCGTATTGTTCATTAAAATAATTGTTCATTTTTTCGCAATTATTATTTAATATATTTTTTCGTAAATATATTAACCGATTTGTTTTTCATAACCTATTCGCACGTCGCTCGCCGGTGTCTCTAGTTGTCTCCGCGAATCTTAATAGCAGTTAATCATAGTTTATTTTTAACGCGCAACGTGTGTTAATAAGTGTTGGGGCACTTGTCGCGGTTATTTTATTTTGCGTTTGATTAAAACTCGTGTCGTCGAATTGCGGAAGCGTTTCGGGCGTGTGTTTGAAAAAAATGTTCGCGAATCAAGACTTCGCTTCACCCGAAGACCCAGTTGTATAGATAACGGCCGGCAACCTTGATTAAATTTTAAAAACGATAAATAAAGTTCTAATTCGGAGTGCGATTAGCGTTTTGTTGTTTGTCATCGGTGGTTCGCGGCGTTCGAATTTGGAATTGTCGTTTTGGCGGGAACTGAAGACTGCGCGAAGTGCCAAGAAGTAGGTTGCACAGAAAGTTTGGAAAAGTGTTGAGCACACATCGGATGCTGGCGAGTGTTTTTTCAACGCGTTTTCGAGGCTAAGCGCTAGTTGTTTGAACAAGTGTGTTTTCTAATGGATTTATTTTGAGGTGAGTTTAAATTTACTTGTGTGTTGGTGTTTGTATTGTTTGCTCGTCGTGTTTTGTGTGCGTGTTCGCGCCGGTGGCGGGAAACCGAATACCTAGCCGGTTCGATGCGTGTGTGAGTGAGCAAACATTGCGCCCGTGTGCGTACGAGACTTATTGTCACTCCGGGTAAGAGGGGCGGCAGGGAGGGAGCGGTTACTTGTCATGTATTTAGGCGAAGACGAAACTTTGATGAGTTGACTCTTTAATTTATGTCCGACGTTTATTGTAGAAAAAATTGTCGGAACACAACCCGCCATGTTGACACACGTAGTCTGTATCCCCATTTATCTTGGTATTGATTTTTGACATCACGCCACCAAATTTTTTGTGTAAACGCGAAATGTAATAAACACTCTTCACTTATGTGTTATTTAAAACAAAATGTTGCCATGTGGGCTGAATGGCTACGACGCTATGTTAAATAAATTGTGTACATAATTGAACATACAGCCAAGTTTAGACGAAACTTTTAAATTGTTAAAATAACATTACATGTTTTATTGAATGTATAATTTGCGCTCTTTGGGATTGAATTATAAACATTGTATGACCCCCCCCCCCCCTTCCATTTTTATGACAGCCATAGAGTATAGAATACAGGAAGCGTACCTACAACCAACTCGAGACAAACACTCGTAAATCGTGCAAACGTTTTTCCGGTGTAGGATTGAGCGAATATATTTTTTGTATCACATACGGCGAGTAATACAAATAACAACTTAGTTGTGCCCAAATTGATAAGTTTTGTATCTAAGGGTCCAAACTAGAGATGCGAGGCTTTGGGTTCTGCCAGGCTTTAAGACCAATATTTATGAAATGATCAAATATGAGGAAAAATAGAAAAGTCTGCCGTGCTTTCTGAATAATTAATACAAGTCTAGTTTAAAATATAAGCATCTATAATCCACGTAATTACTAAATTCATGAAGTGGAAATTCAGGCTTGAGTTTACTTGCAACTTTTCTCATCCCAAAGAGTTCGGTACCCAGCCATGAAATGTTTATTATCTAAGACAAGAACTTAAGTAACTTATATAATATGTTATTGAAATTGCATATATTAACTTAAACATTACAATTAAAAACACAAAAAAATACTCACGCAAAAATTATAATTGGCAATTTTTTGTTATCTTTTTATAATAATTTATAGCAAAATAAATATTACCCTAAATTTAACCGCTTGGCTGTACATTCGCACTTCCTTGGTATTGTTTCTTTAGTTCAATAAAGAAACCCTTTTGGGCTTTGGCACCTCTTCCATGAGTAGAATAAATAAAAACAAAAAGCAAAACTATTGATACGAAATATCGTTTTTTTAATAATTATGCTAATTTAACGATACGTATCGATTATGAATATTAAATCGATTATTACTGTGGGCAATATTGAATAAATATGTGTTATAGCGTTACAGAATCTGACACGAATACCTAAATATTTTGTCACTTCGACTCCTAGTAACTAATGTAGAAATAAAAATATAGTGATAGAGGAATTCCAGGTTCGACTCTTGAACTGAAAAGTGTTATAGGTGATATTTTTTAACAGCGCGAAGTGTGGAAATGGACTCGTTATAGTACAATAGGCTTGCTCTCTAATATGTAGGGGTTAAAGATATTTGACGAAACATTTTCATAAAATGCATCTTTGCATACCTCTTAGAACATATAAATGTTAATATATCATCGTGTTCCAATGACATACAAAAAAAAACAACTAATTTACTAAGTAATTATGATGTTCAAGCCTCATTTTCTCTGATCCTAAATTTTAAGTAAAACCAAGTGACAAGACCTTACCAACAGACCTACATAAAACGGATAAGTTTTGTAGATAATAAAGAATTTGATTAGGAACTATGCATAACTTTGCACGTAGTTTTTATCTTTTTATTTAGACCAAAACACACGTCTGTAAACAAAAATAATAAAGTAGTAATTTTTTTCAAAGAAAATTCCGTATAGTTGACATTTTTTCACAAGAAGCTTCAGTACATACTTCGATCGAAGAGTAACTATAGTAGTATTGGTAACTGACTAAGTTTGTGACTGAGTGGTGGACTTAGGTCTAAAAGAAAATTAGAGAAAGTTCGCTGTCTCACTAATGCTTGTTTTAAGTTTATTAAAATTTTTACTAAATATTTTTATTTCTTTCATCGGAATGTAAGTTGACCCTGAACTTAAAACATTAACCGAAATTATATCAAGTTTGATTTGAGTGTTAAGGTTGTTTAATAAAAAACCTTCATGGTTAATACCCTTGAACTTGGCAGTCACTTACTCCTACCTTCAGAAGGGCTTCTGATATTTCTATATTTAAAACAAAGTCCATTCACTCGTCCATTATTTGCCACATACTTAACCTTACGCCTGTATTTACCGAAGGCGTAGGCAGAGGTGCATTTCTGCACCCACATTTCGCCAGGTATGTATCAGTCCCCGAACTGAACTTTTTAATGGGCGAGCCCATTGCCGTTTTCAGGCGCATTTTCAGACTCCGTGTTGCTACTGAGAACTTAAGTGACAAACCTAATAACACTATGCCCGACGCGCGAATCGAATCCAGGACATGTAGACGCACAGCACATGCTTGTACCGCGAGTCCACGAGGCAGTCCATTCTGTAATCATGCAAAATTTTGACTTTTGAAAATGTTTGTAGCTATTTGTTAAGTGTGTAAAACCTAGGTCAGAGTAGCGGACTAAGGCTTAACTACTTTCCAGTTGTAGAGAATCGCTGTGACCTATATGGGCTGGTAGAGATTAGGGATGTTGCGAATATTCGCATCCGCATCCGCATATGCGGAACATTCGCATCGATTTGGACATCCGCATCCGCATCCGCATCCGCATAAATCGCTGCGGAGCTGATGCGGTTGCGGATGTGTAGCAGATCGCGAAAAGAAAGAAAGGGGTGAGGGGCGGCGAGGTGCGCGTGTCGGTCTCGAGTGTCGAGTGGTTGACCGCACGTGCTGATTGACCAATAGGAAAGCAATAACATTTTATACAAATCAACCAATCGATCAATTTTATACAGATCCGCATCCGCATCCGCATCCGCGGATGTGAGCCTCTTAAAATCCGCATCCGCATCCGCATCCGCGGATGTGAAAAAAATTGAATCCGCAACATCCCTAGTAGAGATTGTTAGATTTTGCTTCTTATCACCGGCCTGGTGATTACCGAAACAACATGTGGTGAGCCATAGGAAGATGATGATATAGGGTGTTTCATGCATAGTTACGAATATTGGCCATAAAAATACGATTACAAAACAGATCAAACTAAAAATACTCATAATGAATATAACAATGTTTTATAAACATTTGGAAAATTACACGACAGTTTGTAGTCTTCTCTTTTGTACTAGAAAATACTTTTCGAATCGCGCATAAGATGATGTCATACAGCCAAGAAATATTTTTGTGTATTTTCAGCTTAGTAACACATCTAGAAAACAGTAATAAAATTAGCATTGTGATTAGAGCTTTTAATATTCTGGTTAAAACAGGAAATGTATTTTGAAACATTTTAAATACTATCGTTAAAATAAGCTGTAAATAAAAATAGGTATATCTGTCAATAAATTATAATAATCTTTGGCATTATTAATGGTATTTATATATAAAAAAAATATAGAGTTGCTGCCTGCTGTGTAGAAGAATTATATTTTACGGATATTATCATGAAGAACCTTTTCTAACATGGAATTTCTTAGACGTGTCAAAAATACAAGGACTATACCACATAGAGGTATTGTAGGCGTCACTAGAAGTAAAAGCTACACAATTGAAGAAGGTCTTAGCCTTTCCACAGAAAGAAATGATCCGTGCCCAGCAGTGGACGTAATGTAAGCTTATTTATTCCTCAAAAACGTTTCCAAGTTGCGTTCCACCTTTCTCTTCATTATTGCAAATTTTCCTGCAATTTATAAACTTTTAAATTTATAAGTCCTTGAGCTCTCAGATCTTGGGTAAATAAAATCATAGTAGAATTTCAGCCATCCCGGACAAGACGTAATATAGGTTAATAAATGTGGATATATCTCACTTTTCCAAGTTGAGTGTCACTTTTCCCGTCACTAGTGCAAATTTTCCTGCAATTTATTTACATTTTAATACAGATCAAGTCTTTGATCTTAGATAGATGGAATCACACAAGAATTTCAATGATGCTGCGAAAACCCAAACGCAAGAATAGATACACCTAAAATCCTGAAATTCTCCGATGAATAGTATTCAAATTTCTGTATCTCATAGTTTAAAGAAACCACACATTTGACCCAATGCAGGAACCAGAACCATAAGTTCACGACCTCTCAAGCCATTGAATGCTGCTTTATTACAAGGTCACATTGTTATTCAGATATCAAAAACATTGTTATAAATAATCTTTATCACACATAAGAATTTAAATAACAAAATTAAAAATCTCATAATGAATCAGTAGCAAAGCAGGTATGGTATAAATAAGCAATAAGGATTTGTTTTGATGGGAAACAATATTTAGTTATGCTGATGGTAAATTATCATTCCTGACTTAGACACCCTAATATCTAGAGCCATATTTTTTTCCGGTAAATAGCCTCTTTAACAATTTCTGCAGAATGAAATGAGAAGATAAATATGTGGTTTTGCATCAGATTTCAGATGTTTTCTTTAATCTTTAATTCTATGATCAGCATGGTTCTACTATTTTTAAATTTGTGAGCATTGAACTCTCACCAAAATTATTATGTTTAATTTACTTAATTCGGAATCCTTTTTTCGAATCTTCTTACAATTGGCTGGGTTAATGTTTAATTGCATTAAGTTAATATTCTAATTATTAATTCGATTGATCTGAAAACCAGAACAAGCCGTTTTTCCTGAGTCATTTCATCCAACTAAATTACTTCAAATTTAAAAATGGGAAAATAAAAAAAAAAAAACATATTTTATCACTTAAAACAATGTGCGACTTGTATACAAATATAATTTCAGTAAATTCTCCACGGAACGAATTCCTTTGCTCACATTGAGTGATTTAAAAAAAAAAGCCATGAGATTCAAAATGTCGCACTGCTCCGTGACTGGGAAAGGCAAATAAAGGGTGGTTCAGATTATAAAAACAAGGGTTCTTGTGCTTGCCGGTTGAGTTTTTTTGTTTATGTGCACAACATCTCAAGTAAAAGTTTTAAGTAGGGTGCACATGTGTGCTCCGCTGTGCCGTGTTACGTTTATTTAAAAAAATCAATACTATTGTTGATAAGTTTGAAGGATCGCCATGTTGTTACGTGGCAAGCGTCAAACTGCGCTCTTTTGGCGGGTAATTACGCCATTTTTTTAACTACGTATATTTTATTTAAAGAAGTAGTGTTTCTATTGACTTCTTTGTTAGTTTCAAGGCACAAGTGAGTAACTTGGTAGGGGTTTTGGGTTCGATACGTCAAGGCTACGCTACTTTTGCCTGATTTAATTCTAAATAGCCTATGCTGCTCCATTTATCGTTTATTTTCTAACCGTGAAAGTCCTATAGAAGCTACTTTCAGCCGTTACGAGATTGTCTAAAATAAAGAGGCAATTATTTTGAGACTGGTATCGGCCAATTGCCAAAAAAATCTATTATTTTGACGTTAAAATCATACGCTTTTATTTATTTGAGTTTTGAGTACATTTTTCTTAATGCAATATTATTTGCTCAGTAAACGTATGTTTACTTCACAATGTATATTCGATGTACAATTGTTTAGCGGTTTGAGAGCCGGTCTGAAACGTGAGAGGTCGCGCGTTCCATTTCCGTGCAAGCTAAATATTTGTGTGGTCAATTATTTGTCAAGTTATGAGAGACACTTTGAACTATCTAGGACAAGACATTATACTCAAAATTATCATCAAATTTTCTTTTATTAAAAAATCATACAAGGATTTTTTTATATGTTTATAAACTGCCTTATTGGCCCGCGACAGATGCGTGGATTTGAGTAAGAAAGCCCGGGTTTTCACATCACAAAATTGCCACTTGGAGTCCGAAAATGTGCCCCAAAATACGACAGAAAAATTATTCCCTATACTGCCTTAATCGAGAATCGAACCTATGACATCTAAACCACACGGCTCACATTTGAGCACGCCAGACCACGAGGAAGTAATGTCAATAATAATTAGTAATATGATAATGAATTCAACAATCCCATGCGAATAGCTTTCCGCACTGTAACAATTGATATTCTGCTAAAAACCTTAATTATATCCTAATTAAAAAATTAATAATAAATTCACATCATCGCAAATATAAGTAGCCTTGATACTAACGACTTGTAGGCCTTACTGCATAAGAAATGCATAAATTTATTTTAATGATATATATTCAAATTTACGTTAATATGATATTAAAATGATAATATGATATTTAATAACTGAGTTCTTTGAATATTTTGGTATAGATTTTCGATTGAAGCTTATGCTTCGTCGTATATTAAGTTTCACGTGATGCAAGCGTGATTTTTATAGTTTTCTAGACACATTTCTCAGACACTGTCTTCTTACTTGCTCAGAATTTGCTAAAGGAAATTTGAAAAAAATATATTACTCAGGAATCAAACCTGGGAACTCTTCATTAAAGCCGTGTGAGCAACAAGATAAAAAAAAATCTGATTCAACAAAATTTTCTCTCGTATGTATGTAATACCAAATTGCACCTGCGACGCGCTATACATCTCAAAAGTGGATATAATCATCAGTTCATATACGTCCCACTGCTGGGCACGGGCCTTCTCTATTGTTGAGATGGTTCAGCCTATAGTCCACCACACTGCACTAGTGCGGGTTAGCGAAAACTGAGCAAGAAGGCAAGTAATTACTAACAACATAAAAAAACTGTATTTTATGGAGCCTATAAAATACAGCCACGTTCAAAAGTATTAGGCACCCTATAGTAATGTCAGTTTAGGGTGATTCAGCATAGGGATGTCAAGAAAACAACACATATGATTGCTTAGATTTATTTTAATAAAATAATTAATATTTTGTCAGTCCACCTTTGGATTTGATGACGGCAGCCACTCTGTTGTTGAGTAGTGATTGTTGAGTAGTGTTGGTTATCGAGTGTCTACGGATACTTTTTTTTTTCAAAATAGACCAAATATGTTCAATATTATTGAGCTGATTGTAGCGGCCAGTCCAAAAGATCTATTCCGTTTTGAGCCATCCATGCAATAGTGTGTGCTGACTTGTGGCAAGTGGCGTTGTCCGCCGTCGGTGTCTGTATTGCCAAAAATCTGTGCAACAGACGGTGTTAGAGCTGTTTCCAGAACTTCTGTGTGTTTGGTGCTATTCATTCGCCCCTCACACAACACCATTTCGCCCACTCCATCGGCAGCCTTGCAACCCCAGACCATTATTGAGCCTCCACCGTATTGTACAGTAGGCACTACACAATCTGGATTGTACTCTTCGCCTAACATAAGTAACACCGGATGTTCCAAACACCTATGGAACAAGCAAAAAAATAACTTAATTCAAGATTGCATTATTTACCTCACAGAACGTAATTTCAAACTGCAAGCACTGATAACATACTAAAAGTGCAAACTTTTGAATGGCAAATTTGGAAAAATATCGTTTTAAATTGCAATTGGATGTTATAAATATTTGTACTTGTTTTATTTATGTTTAAAAATGCCGCCGATATTATAGTAAAACCATAAAAAGCTTATCTGAGCGCTTATTGTGGACATAGAGACAAACAATAGGGGTGCCTAATACTTTCCACGTGGCTGTACTTTGATAAACAGCCAAGTTTATACTTTAGTGATTTATCAGAGCTTGCAGTGAACAGAGTATATCGTATACAATTATTGCTACCATATTCTTAAAAATTAAAAAAAATCATCAAGTTAATAATGCCTAAAACAACTGAACTTAGTGCAGAACAGCGCCTAAAAATTAAGATTATACATGAACAAGGCATGTCTCAAGTGAAAATAGCCCGAGAAATGAAGTGCTCGCGTTGTGCAGTGCAATATGCACTAAATCGCTTCAAAAAGACCGGTACTCATAAGAATAGGCCAAGAACAGGGAGAAGAAAAATTAACGCAGATCGTGAAGACCGATTGTTAATTAGGCAGTCTCTACAGGACCGTAAAAAACTGCTATAGACCTCGCTGCAGAGTCACCTGAAGTAAGTAGTTCCAAATCGTAGTCAATTTTGACTTCACTATTTTAAATTTCAAAATTTGGGTGGACAATACTGCTAGAACTGCTTAGCTTACTTGTATAAAATTTTCCACAAAGACACAAAAACCTAACTACTTTTTATCACGGAAAATCTATTTTAACTAAATCCGCGAAGTCTAGCCAGAGTAGGACTAAGTCACGAAATGAATTATCCTATCTTTTAATCTTATCCTTGAAGTTAAAATAATACAAATAATGAAAACACGTAATGCAATGACGTGGAAAATAAAATATTTGTGTTAGCTATAAATTGTAGATAAGGTGTGACGTCATAAAATTACATACAACATTCATTGATTACCCGCGTTTGGTACTACTACATATTTAGGGATAAGAATTGTAGTCTACATAAATTGAAGCGTGTTAATCACAGAACAGCAGAAAAAGATTAGAAGGGAAGTATTTTGTATGGAGACAAGTGCCGCCGCTTGTCTGACACCATTTCATTCTGCTAAGATTGCACGACCATTGATAAAAATATCAATTAAAAATACATATGAAGCTGCTGTCAGTTTGTCACGCATTCAGAAAAGTCTTGATATTACAAGCTACCCGAATTACTAAGAAGCGACCGTGTCAAACACATGATACTGTATTCGTAGGTTCGGCACGGTCGGTATGCTGACATTTCCTTTCTGGTCTTATTCAACTGTTCTGTGGTGCAAATTACCGTTTACCGGAAAATTTTCTAGAGTCTGTGTTGTTGCTTTTGTTTTATTATATAAGCAACATGCCACTAATCCGAAAATTTGTAATCCAGAGCGAAATATTATATGTATGTATTCATGTATTAGTATTATATAAATATTTATGTTTTGTATATTGTATGTTTATTATATTACCTCTTAAAATTATTATACTTTATTTTCATAAATTTATTTACGCACCTACGCCTTTTATCTCTGCACCACCCAAGGTTCGACAGTAAGAGAATGCCTCAGGCATTATGTCCACCTGTACATGTTATGTATGAAGAGTAAATAAATAAATAAATAAATATTGAATTTCGATTGTTAAAAAATAATTGAAGAACTATTTTTGGATACCATGACTTGATATCGTTTGCGTTATGATTAGTAAAATTGCCTTAAGTTGAGTTCCGACTTCCTACTAAGTAAGTTTTGTGTTCTTAGTATAGGAAACTAATAGAAAGCTCAATTGATTCACAAGTTTCGAATTCGAACCTGCAGTTCTCTACAGAGTCTCTGCAGTTAACCATTTATACTTCCCTCAACCTTAACTATGGTGTAAGTTTTACGTTTACTGAAAACTGACCATGATTTTAAACTAAGCTTATTTGAAGAATAGTGATAATCAAAAAGTATTATCTCTCATCATTCGACAAAATGACTCGTCATTGTTATTTTTGTATGATTTAATGTTTATATTTAGCGACGCCAGGGCGGCGGGCCTAGGTTTAATTCCTAGCGGGGACAAATATTTGCTCACAGACAGATGTTTGTTCTTTGGTCTTGTTTGTTTGTTTGTTGGTTTGTTTTGTGCCCACCCACGATACTGCCTGGCGCGGTGTTTATATTTAACCCTTCCATATACCAAGCCATTTATAAAAGAAAACATGACGGTACAGGAATGACTAAACATGACGCATTTTTGGTTTTGATAAGATTACGCGTATTGTCATTCAACGTCGTACGCCAAATGATAAAAGAACTATTATAAAAGATAATACTATTTTTAATTTGATTAAAACCGTATTCGTTTTCTTCCTCTTTGGTGTAGTGAAACTTCCACTCAATATTTAAAATTCGAATAGAGATGGCAGTTATACCACCCAATTTGGAAATGAATTTCTTCGAACTTCTTATACTTCTCAATAAAGGCGCATCCCTTGAACGCTCTCATCTTTCCCGAAAACTTCTTTAAGTCACTTTATAAGACGTATTATCTCCAAGAAACTCAAATAAAAATGTTACGCTGTTGCGAATTAACATTGCGAATAAGGTTTATTAAGGAACGAAAAAACTCGGAAAAATATTACAAATATCGTAATATCTTTATCTTTTGTGAAATAACTAGTTTTTGTTGCATTAAGACTAGTTTATTATTTTATGGTTTATAAATTTGCATCTTATTTACATAAACTGGGTGGGAATAAAAAATATGCCTTACAAAAAGACAATTATTTAGTAATTTTGATCATTACTTACATAAACATGAGCTTTGTTAATTGTGACGGCGTAGGTGAAGCATTACAAAGAATTAATTAATTGAGAAGTACTACTTAACCTACGGTAGAGGGTTTAATACAGAAAAAATACTCATATGCCATTTTGGAAATATCAGTGTAAATATAGGTAACATTTAATTTCAATTGTGAAGGAAAACTTGGAGAATTTCTAGATAATTCTATTAAAACGTAAAAGTTCGATAGTTCAGCTTGTAATGCCTCCAGTTCTACCTTCTTCTAATCTATAACACAGAGTTTCCGTCTTGACAATCTCTTGACTTTTAAATGGAGTTCAGATGAGAGGCATGACTGAAGGGGAATGAGGAGTTTTTGAGGGTGTTTTTCGCATATCCGCACTAGGCCAGCGTTGTGGCCTTAACCCATTTATGAGTTCAGGTATTTTGAAATCAAAATATGGGTATGATGGCCATGTTGAAAAAAATAAAGAAAATTAGAGAAGAAGAGTTTATTACCGATAATAGAATCTGGCCAATCAAAAGGTATATATACCTAACATTAATGCGACGTAGTACGCATTGTTTACTATAGATTCGTCATAACACTACGGGCGTGTTACCATGATGTAAAATTCTTGGGTAATGGATGTAAAGATCAGATCACGAACACAAATGATATTATTTGACACCAATTTTTCACGCACTAGTAATATTTACTAATATCATGCAAATTCCCTCATGTTAGTGACCTTCATAGAGAAATATACCTAAGCGATTATGTTTGTTTTCATACATTTGAACAAAATCTTTAGTGATTACTGAAGCACTAACTACTATCTAGAAATGAAATTTTCGTACATCATCTGCTGTAAGAGGATTATATTTTGGAGTTTACTCAGCTTACTTTTTATTCAGAGCCAAATCAGTAATGATATCATATTTAATTATTATGTCCGTTTCTTTTCTAATGTTTCTTGTTTTAATCACGAGAGTATCAATCTCGGCGGTCGCGGGTTCGAACCCCAGGCACACACCTCTTACTTTTCGAAGTTATGTGTGTATTCACATTGATTTATCAGTTGCTTTAACGGTGAAGGAAAACATCGTGATGAAACCTGCACACCTAAGAGTTCTTAGGATTTTCTTAGGTGTGTAGTCCGTCAACCCGCACTAGGCCAGCGTGGTGGACTATGGCCTAAACCCTCTCAATGGTAGAGGAGACCCGTGCTCAGCAGTGGGCGTATAAGGGTTGATGAAGATGAAGATATAAATTTTACTCTAGATTCATATCTTCAACTACTTCTTCTGACGATGTTTCATGATATTCGTTATTCTTCAATTTCAGTTTATCTCCCTTCAGTCCCTTTTGTTTACTTTCAATGTTCTCTTCAAGATAATACAAATATTTAGTATGAATAAGTTCCATAGGAATTTCCCTCGGAAGTATGCCATTACATATTTCATCAATTTGCAAGATCTACGTAAAGTAAATACTTTACGTAGCACTAACTAAATAGTTTCCAAATATGCTGTTTCACTAGATACTTTGTATCAATAACGTGGCCTCTCAGCGATAGCTAATAAAATCTTCAAAGAGCCAGAATAACACTCCTATGCTAATAGATTGTCATTCTTTTTTTTATTTCCCGCTAACATAATATATAAATACAACGTCGATAATTTGCTATGTAAAAAACTCCCAAAAACGGTTTCAATTATATTAGTAACATTGTTAGTGCGAGTCTTGGTACTAACCTGGTTAAGACAAAGTACCGTTTAAGACACATCGGAAGAGACCGTAAAAGCGCCATTAATCGCTTTTGAGCTAATGCAATTCCGGTGATAAATTTTTGGACTACATCTTTAACAGTTATATCTCGGATTGGAGAAACAAAGTTTCAATTCTCTCATGTATTTATTTCTTTTTAGTTTACCGGACAATTATTAATAAAAATTATATTAGACAGCTATAGAAAGCTTAAATTAATTACTTCCTTTATTTTTTTATGTCGGTACTACCGTGTAAACCTCTAGATTATTTACACGTTTTTAAAGGCTTTTCGTTAAAATCTTTTGCTATTATTA
This sequence comes from Cephonodes hylas, assembly GCA_030295005.1. Taxonomy (NCBI): domain Eukaryota; kingdom Metazoa; phylum Arthropoda; class Insecta; order Lepidoptera; family Sphingidae; genus Cephonodes; species Cephonodes hylas. Next base: position 7,071,070 of record AP025384.1, on the reverse strand, counting down.
TAAGTCAATCTTTAAAAAATGTCTAGCACCTCTTACAAACGTTTTATATCCCTGGAGTAAAAACATATATAACAAACACTTTTTGCAAGATGACACACATATATCGTTTATGGCTTTATGCCTTAAAGAGTACCAAGAAATTGACAAAATGTTACCTACTTAATACTTACTTTAAAAGCCTTTTATATTAACAGTGACAGCGGCCACTAATTGTGTCTACACCAGTAAACCGTCTTCTGCCATAAAGGAAGGCTTTCTTACCATGTTTTCTTCATAGTTAAATAGAGCTGTACTAACGTATATATATATATATATATTATTTATTATTATTATTTATTTAACCTTTCTGGCTTGTCAGACCTGCGCACTATATATATATATATATATATATATATATATATATATATATATATATATATATATATATATATATATATATAATATATATATATATAATATATATATATATATATATATATATATATATATATATATATATATATATATATATATATATATAGTGCTTGGCATAAGACTTTTCATGCAGGTTAATACTAATTAGTCACTCTAAAAGAAATCAGATACATTCAGCAATGGATGCCTTGTGATGGTGATGATGGTGATGAAAAGATATAACAGGTTGAAGAATCATAGGCGTATCGTTTTGAATTGGAACTTAAACTTCAACTTTAAAAGACTTCTTCGCTTATGCGTACGTAAACGGGCTCGTCCATAATCATTTAATTAACTTGTAATAAAGTAAATAATATTTATAGCATTCAAGATACCAGTTCGCACTTCTTATGTGCACAGATAAAAACAATAATGACTCTATTTGCAAATGTGATATCGTCCTTGGAAGTATGCAAAGAAAAATCTAAATACTTTAATATTCTGACTCATTTAACCAGACAATTGTTCATTACAATCGTACATTATAAATTAAAAAAAAACTTTACGTTCCTTTTTTTCACACATATTGATATTGTCGTTCATGGAAATTGGTACTTAAGTAGTATTTTTTTATTTCGACCTCTTTATATGCTAATGGTGGGTTGACCTTCAGATGGCCATGATAATTAATACGTAGTTATAATAAGAAGATTATAGTCTATGTCGTCATAATCGAGAGTAATGCCAAATGTACAGAATTAAGAGTACGAAAATTAATGAAAGACCTGATTATAAAATCCCTCACTGAATTACCCTTTTACTATAATAAGGGTTAAGTATCACTGTTATATCTGCAAGAAAATGCAAAACTCGTTTCGTTGGACAATGACCAATTCGAAAAGACAAAGATACTCCTTGGAATCGAATTCATGACCCATTCATCAGTCCAAACCCTAGTGAGGCACCGCCCACACAAGTAAACATGAGTCGATAATAAACAGCTTTTAGGCAAGTTAGCAACAATGCGTGTGTAGTTATGTTTTTTTTATGTTAGTGTGTGTGTGTGAAGGCCTGCGATAGTGTTATCGGCCGGAGCCTCGCAAAAATACACAACAAACATAAATACAGTATATGTAAAACGTGTAGATGTTGCACAGGTGTATTCAACGTCGTAATTAAATGGGTAAAATAAACAAATGATTAAAAATATAGTTGAAAACCTCCTTTGTTGAACGTTTTGCGGAAATGTTCAGATGGAGTCGTTAAATACGTAATTGCAGAAATTATAAAGGGGTATTTTAAATCATTATTAACTGCCTAATACTTTTAAGTTGTACCTTGTAAATTGTATTAAATACGCCGCCCTTACAAAGAAGTGAAATTTTGATATCAGGATCTTGAATTCAGGTCGTATCGGCGACCCATTAGATCCATTGTTAGGAACTTACTTGCAAATTCAAAGCATTCTCTTCTTTTCTCTTTTTTCCATACTTTCGCTAGGGTGACCTTTTTGCAGATTTTCAGGCACATTTCCGACAGACTCCGCGTGAAAAGAGACTTTCTTGACCTGAAAATACGGCTAGGATCCTCTACATTTTATTCCACTCACAAAGGAAACCTAACAAGACTTTTTTTACCATTCCTAGTTGTAGCGTGATAGATCTTAAATATCAACGCATACGTACTACACGAAATTGCGCATTCCTACTGATAATACAAAACAACCTAAATAATGTAGCGGCCTCGAAATCTAAATAAATTGCTATCAGTTATGCTTCCGACCTCCTTTTGCTTCCTAAACATTCTGAAAACTGGCGCGCGGCGTTAGATTTTTTTACATTACGTTTTTTGTAATTGTTTTGTTCTGTTATCAATGATAAAGTTTCTTGAGTTCGGTCTAGCTATCTAAATAAAGGTTGGCTAAGAGATTGCCTTAGGCATTCATTGCTTTCCACAGTCATTAGCCAATATACGTCCCGCTGCTGTGCACGAGCCCCCTCTATTATAGAGAAGGTTTAGGCCCTAGTAAACCAGGCTGCTAATGCGAGTTGGTAACTACACACGTTAAAAATCCCTGAATTTTCTTTTTTTACGAAACAATGCCAGTACTTTGTAACTGAAGCATTTGCAATGAAAGCATAAAAAACTATCAATTAGCAAGTCCACGTGGTAGAATACAAAATTAATTCAAATGTAGAAGACTCCAAAGACGATATAGGCCGGTACAGATTGAATCATGGTGTTGATGACTTTGTTATTTGAATTCTTTGACTTTCAGGAATTGATCGTCAGCTCTACCTAATGTACTATTATAACAAAAGTAAACCCTTTCCTGAGGTAGGATGTTTAGAAAAAAATAGAATACTTTTAAAACTAGCCTTCGATGTGACAAACGATTTAAATATTATCTACCACGTGCTTGAGAATGTGACACGTTCCAAACTTATCATTTGGGCCACGGCTTGCAAACAAATTAAGTGGTTTATTTATATTTTTTTATTGTTGCCAATTTTTTTATGATAGCAATAGCCAGTACAAACTAGTTAGCGTAGTATATCGGCCAGAAACACTTTAATTTTTTAATGATAAATACACCCAAAATCAACATACATAGTTCTGAACCCAGGCGAAGTTTAAGTCTTGTGTCGTATTAGAGTCTACGAAAGACTTTTCATATGTTTGTGGATATTTGCGGATGCGGGGATCGAGCCAACGGCCTCTCTGGTGTTTAAGCAACGGTGCCATGAGGCTGTCAAAATATTTCAAGGTTTTGCTGTAAATTTGAACAAGTTAATTATTTTTCTTTGCCAGCCTACACGGTTCACTACATGGGACAAGCTTTTTCGGGCGAGTGGTCTTAGTTCGACACATATTATGAAAAACTGTTACCATTAATAAGGAGCGCCTTCAGGAATACTTACAAATATCCATAAATCATTACTAATCACTATCAATATACAACATTCTATATACAATATAATATATAATTAAAATCATGAGTATCGAATTTACTAATTACCTCTAGTACAAAGAAGGCTTATAAGTTTAGATTTTGATAAAAATAAATTCGAAAACCTTACTTTCGATAACGCTATTGGCTTGAATACTAATTTTTCCTTGTATCTTTAATCGGTTACGGTGTAATAATAAATTCACTTCGCAGTCATAGTATTTGATAATTAAATTGTACACGCCTTGTATCAAGGAAAGAAATATACGTCATTGATTGTACAATGACCGGTCTTATCGCAATCAACGATTTCTTTTAACAACCTTTGGACATAACGCATACATACCATCACGTCTGCCTTCCCAAAAACGTAGCCAGAGGTAGTATTTCAAGTTCTAGGGTAGTTTTAAATACCGCAATTAGAAGGTATGCCCCAATTTTTTTTTACAAAATTCGTCAATAGATTTCGTTGTCCTAAAAACATTTAAGACGCATCGGTTATGGTATCAGGTGCTATACCTGTATGTCACATTATAAAAAAAAAGCAATAAAATCTGAAACAGAAATATTCAAAAACAAGAGACAAAGGTATATCTGTTATACTGTATTTGAACATGACTCTATTCCCTAATGCTTATTTGTATTGCTTTTAATATTGTAATAACACAAGGCAACTATTAGCCCTATTCTGCCACACACCCGCCACTGTAACTCCTGTGCTCCAAGATCAACAGCACGCACAGTAATGACGCCGAGCACTGAAGCTCAGCGAATCTAAGAGATAGATTCTCTTAGTCTTGATTTGTCATGATTCCGCAACAAAATTAATAATTAAATATAGGGGACCAGTTGGAAAACAAAGATTTGTCAACTTTGCTTCACTTAAAAAAAATTGAACTAGTTTTACCCCCCACGACAACTAGAATATTACAATAAGTGAAATTAGAGGCAATCAACCCACCGCGGGTAAATAACTATATCATATTCTTGAAGCCTTAACATTATTATCCATAGCATTAAGCAAAATTCACGCTCACATTTCGTTTGAATCTCGAGTGAAACCTAGAACTTTTTCCCTTACAAAGCACAATGAACGGAGAACTCAAGGGCACTTTGCATGGCTGTCTCGGATTTCAGTACACACAGTCCGAAACACGACAGTCTTCGGACAAAAAGCTTGCTATGCGCGCCCCACCTAAGAAACAAAGTGCGCGACCGGACTTGGGAATGCTTGAGGGGGACTTGACCAATTAATTCATCATTTTATCGGCCCATATACGTCCCACTGCTGGGCACAGGCCTACTCTACTGTTAGATTAAGGGCTTAGTCCATCATGCTGGCTTAGTACACGTCTTGTTCAGATGTGCGAGTTTCGTCGCGATGTTTTCTTTCACCGTTAAAGTACGTGATTATTTATTGTGAATACATACATTATTGGAGAAGTAAGAGTGTGTGCTTGCGGTTCGCCGATATTCTCGCGAGCCTTTGTCTCGATCAAAGTTAAGAGGAAAACAAAAGACAGACTGAATACTTGTAGGTAACGAAGGACTAACCTATGTTAAGGACAATAATCTTATGCTATGAGCTCAGTACCTAAAGTAGCAAATTGTACTACATCTGCAAATAAGGCTTAACTTTTTTCTATAAAACCACACTCTTTAGAACAATCTGAATAAGTATAAATCATGCTACCTCTAAGAATCACAGCACGATCTCTACTCTACATTACTAAGAAATCAACCTTGTATGTAAGAGCAAACCACATATTTTAATTTACGAATAATAGCCACAATTTTCCTCACAAAAAGCCATTTAACATCCTTTTATCAATAAAATCATGACGAGAGCTGCCAAACCGCAACACTTTTGCATTAAAACAGAACATTATGAAGTGTCCAATATCCACTCGCTCCCTCCCTGTTGCCACAATCCCAGATTGTTATGAAAAGGGAAACAACAGACCACTTGAATGTACTCGCGAGATCGATATAGCTGTTATTGGTAAAAAACATGCGTTGTTTATATTGCGACCTAGGTACATAACGTAGATAACGTATGAAACAAATATTTTATGTGCAGATAACGGGTTTACATAACTGTGTAACGTATGTATAACTGTTATTTTTTAAGCGTATTATCGAGATTTTTATGGATAGATTTTTCGCTTCATAATCAGCCCGTGTACGTCCCACTGCTAGACACGGGCCTTCTCTACCATTGAGAGGAACTAGGCTTGCATCCCTGAAATCGAAGACAGAAATGTATTCCTACACCAACCAAGCGTTGGCAAAAAACCTTGCAATTCAATTTTTTTTCCTACAGCTTCCTATCAGCCTCAAAATTGACTTGATTCAAATTAGCCTTGATTTTTTACATTAGGTGGAGCCTGAAATCGGTCATTTAGTAAGAAATTTACAATAAACAAAATGACTTTATAATAAAATCTTGTCACCTATTCGCCAGCGGTTTACCTGACATTTTTTATTGCAATCTTCATCGCTCTATCTAATACATCATCAACTTTATTAATTTAACATTTTTATTGACATAAAAATATCAATTTTGCAAACCTCAAGTTTTGACCTCAACAAGACTTTGTTTTGCTTCTTATATGCATTGCTCTAATTTAATGAATTATATGGAAACATAAGGAATTAAAATGATACACTGGCTCCCATGGTGTATCACAATAATGAATTATTCTGTATAAAGCTGCGTTGGAATGAGAAATAGAGATAACCTCTTTCCGAAATAAAATAGATGCATAAAACCGAAGGTCATAGTCAATCAAGGTAACCTATGAAATTTAGTGTACCTACATAACAAGTTTGGTTGCACGAAGTAGCCATTTTATATTTAGAATTATCTATTTTTATTTTCCGCTCATGTTTATTATTGTACTTAAACAACAATCTACAATTTAATATACCATAATAGATTCAAAGTTACATTTCTTTTTTACAACTCTGAGGTGCTAGTGACTTACGAATCTTCTTTTTTGTTCCCATATAATCAACTGATGTTAAGATACTTTTTATCTAGTTTTATCTTAAAATACTGTGTTATTATGTAAATTGATTATACATCGATCGATAAGGTTTTTCGTAAATTCTAGATTAAATTGACATGGGAACTTAGAGAGAAAATATTGCCACAACAAGAATCTGTGAGCTGAGATAATAATAATTTCTACTGTCTATAGTTAATTTAGTTCTTCTTCTTCATCAACCCATATACACCCACTGCTGAGCACGGGTCTCCTCTATCATTAAGAGGGTTTAGGCCATAGTCCACCACGCTGGCCTAGTGCGGGTTGGTGGACTACACACTTAGGAAATTCCTAAGAACTCTTAGGTGTGCAGGTTTCATCACGATGTTTTCCTTCACCGTTAAAGCTAGTGATAATTCAATGTGAATACACACATAACTTCGAAAAGTCAGAGGTGTGTGTTTGGGGTTCGAACCCGCGACCGCCGAGATTCTCGTTAATTTAGTTATAATATTGATATTTGGTCCGATATTTTGTAAATGACTGAAGAAGCATTTTACTGACACAATTCATTCTTTGAGTGATTACTAGTATCTTTTGCTTTCCATTCGTTTTGGACTTTCAACTATAACACAGACTACCTGTTGTAACTTGCTCACTCCTTTCATGGACGATGCAATTTGATCACTAAAAATCTATGACCACTGATCTACCTTAATCATATTTCGAATGCCAAAAATTTACCTTACCCAAAGATTGGATTAATTTGGTTTGGCTTTCAGAATCGAATTTAGGCGCATGTCTTTAACATTTGGAGTAAAAATCTTTGAGGGATTTCGAAATTTGGAACCGAACCTGCCGCATAGTGTTTAAACTTCTTATAGAATATTATAATAGATCGTTCCTTTATTAGCTTAAATATTCACATATGTGGAAGAAGGAAATAAATAAGATAATAAGGAAATATAGAAGATGAGTGCAGTTAATGATAGATTTATTATCGCTTTAATTTCCCGAAAGCTGTATAGAAATGTTATATCAATAATTTAGATTTGATTAGACATTTATATTATAAGAATATTTTAGGAAATGTCAAGAACTGACATACATTATCTATAAATAACAGACTTTTAGAATACAGCTCTTTCCTCGAATTTAAACAGCTGATAAAAGTTCAAATTGCATATGCATTATGCTGATTATAACGAAAATAGTATCGTGTTTGAATCACTTAAAGTATATATAGAAATTTGTCTTGAGTCTATGCCTGTAAATTTTGTTTTTACCATGAAGCGTATACCTGATTGTGTGTCCTATTAACATATTTGTCTCTTTTTTTATAATTTTTGTTGGTATATTACGATTGATCTTTTATTTGAGTTTGAAACCGCTTTGTTAAATATTAGGTCTCCTGCTTTGCTGTGGAGGGAAGGGTACAATCCCTTATTTCTTCTTTCCTTTATATTACTACTCCTTACACGGGAATTCAAAAACATATCAGCTGTAAAGCCTACTAATACCTTTTTTAGATATCTTCTTCTTCATCAACCCATATTCGCCCACTGCTGAGAACGGGTCTCCTCTACCATTGAGAGGGTGTAGGCCATAGTCCACTACGCTGGCCTAGTGCGGGTTGGCGGACTACACACCTAAGAAATTCCTAAGAACTCTTAGGTGTGCAGGTTTCATCACGATGTTTTCCTTCACCGTTAAAGCAAGTGATAATTCAATGTGAATACACACATAACTTCGAAAAGTCAGAGGTGTGTGCCTGGGGTTAGAACCCGCGACCGTCGAGATTCTCGACCGCGCGCTCAAACCTCGAGGCCATCACTGCTTTTTAGATATATTCCTGAACAAATTAGTTAAGAAATTCAAACGTAATCTGATAACCAATCATAATAAAATATAACACTAAGATTTTGAAGATATATCGTGATATCTTATCTATAAAATCTAACATTATCAAACCTAATCAAATATGCAAGTCAAATGAGATGTGTGATGCTAACATTTATTTTATCTGTAGCCGTGAAGTTATAACTATAGTATTATTATTAAACCTTTTTTTCTTTTGGCAATCTTTCATCAAATTTCATTAAATTATTAAAAATCTTAAGCCAAAAGTCAGCTCGCTATCTGTTTACGGAAAACCACGATAGAAGTTAATGATGATAAAAATGTGGTTTTAGAGATTGAGGGAAATGAGAAGACTTTTGAGACCCCATTTACGAGAAATTTAAAACTAGAAGCTAGGGGTCTGAAAGATGTTTGGAAAGCGGTAATAGTGTTGCCGCCTGTTATAAACAGACTTAGTTAAATGTGGATTATATAGTCGTACTTCCACCTACCCTTTCGGGGAATACAGATGCAAGTTTATGTATGTAGGTACTTCTTCTTCATCTTCTTCATCAACCTATATACGCCCACTGCTGAGCACGGGTCTCCTCTACCATGGAGAGGGTTTAGGCCATAGTCCACCACGATGGCCTAGTGCGGAATGGCGGACTACACACCTAAGAAATTCCTAAGAACTTTTAGGTGTGCAGGTTTCATCACGATGTTTTCCTTCACCGTTAAAGCAAGTGATAATTCAATTTGAATACACACATAACTTCGAAAAGTCAGAGGTGTGTGCCTGGGGTTCGAACCCGCGACCGCCGAGATTCTCGACCGCGCGTCTAAAGCTCGAGGCCATCACTGCTTATGTATGCACTATCATCACTAAATTATTAGAAATTGTTGACTCGTTAATGATCTTTAATAGATGTAAAATAGGAAAGTGGCTTAAGAGTAGTTTGACTTCACCTATTGCTTTCAATTCATCTAAGGCTCATGAGTTATCAGAAATCTGATGCCAAAGATTAGGTATTTCTTCAACTTGCGTCAGTCTGTTATATACAGTGACATAGTCAGTTTTATTTCGACTCGATAACTATATTTATTAATTATCTCGGCATGTTTAAATGTAAACAATAAGTTAATCATTTTACAAGTCAATATAAAACAGGAAAATTGTAAATTATCGTCAAAATACTCCGCATGTGAACGGGTACATAGTGATCACAGTTTGTAGAAATATTGTCATATGCGTCGTTACAACTGAATGCCAATCTAAATATCTATCTATAAGACATTATGAATCGTAAAAACTAACTATATTAGAACTGGTTGCTGTGGAGAAGATATGGCCTTAAGAACTATTGTTGCTATACCAACAGCTATATGAACTTTGCATAAGCTCATTGAGTGTTTTTGACAGTTCACTTCGATTATACTTTATTATTGTGTGTGTATTTTTTGTGTGGTTAAGATTTTTTGTGTCTTTCCCTTTTTAAACCCTATTTGATATGGGATAATAATTTATTTCGCGACTACTAGATCGCTTTTCGCACTAAGACCGCAGTAGACGAGGTTGAGTTACGCAACTATCGTCAGTTACAAACATACAGACTAGGGGATACAAACAATGAGCGATGGGAACGGTCGCCTTTCTTAACATTGTTTTATGCAAGTAATAGACGGCTAATCAGCAATCTCGCAACACGTTTGCACGTAAATGTATGTTTCAATGAATTTTGATAGCCGACAGATTTTCTATAACATTCTCAGCGATGGAAGATATGGTAAACCTGCTGGTTGAGCTTGTATGCGACTGGCTCAGGATAGAAATAGATAAAAGAGGAGGGAAGAAAAAAGACTGTGAATGAGAAATGAGGATGATGATCCTCATAGAATCTTTAAGCTACAGTAATTATTAACGTAGGAGACATTTTGTTAATTTCTAGCAGTGAATGTTTGTAGTTGAAAAACAACTGCAATAAAAAAGAATAGAAGATTAAAAGAAGAGGAAATAAAATTTTCCAATCTACCATTTGGGATATTTCCTATAGTCTAAGTAATAAGATGATAAACATAAATAACGACACTGACCTTTAAAATGGAGGCGTGCGAAAAGTTTTGGAAAGAAAACACTATCTATAGATAATAATTATAGGCATAATAATATCCTAGGAATTTCTAGTAGCGTTGCAGTTCATGTAAGAACAAAAGAAGAATTAAAATCTTTTAATTCTATAAATAAAATGATTAGACGGAAAATTATATCAACAATTTATTTTTACACAATTTATCTAACCCGTTTTGAATAGTTTAAAAAAGCCTTTTTTAGTGTTTAAGAAAGCGAATAAAAGGACAAAATGATCTTATTTCTTCATACTCTACATAAGTATTTTATAACAACATTAACAATTTCGTTACTAACATTGCAAAAGGCCGTAGCATTTAATTATAACGGTTTTACATAACAATAAAACCGATATTATGTGCCGAGAAGGAAAACATACAGCATTGCTTTGAAGAAGACGTGCATACTTACGCGTAAACTGCGGACTTCCGGTACACCAAGTCATCCGGTTGTTACAATTTTATGTGGCGGTAGTTTTTTCCCACCAGCTAGAACCTACCTTTGGAGGTGCTGTCATTTTTCAATTCATAGTCTTCACCAGGAAGAACTTCCTGCAATGCTGTATGTTTTCCTTCTCGGCACATAATATCGGTTTTATTGTTATGTAAAACCGTTATATTGATGTGCCTCCGGAAAACATACAGCATTGCTTTGAAGACGTGTTTGTTATCTGCTGGTGATTAGTAAAAGCACAACGCTATGATGATAATAATAAATAATGAATAATCGGAAATAAGATTGAATGTAATGTTATTATTAGTATAAAAAGTGATACCTACTAAACTGATTGTAGACAGACAAAAAGGGCTATCAAGAATGTACTCAGTACTGTATACACAATTACTAAAGTCCATAATTAGTTAAATAAAATGTCAATATTTAACTCTTAACTAATTAGGATGGAAAAAAAATAAAAAATAAAAATACTTTACTACGTTGTTAGTAACATTAACTTCACGACAATGTTCAATAAGGCTTGTGGTAGACGAGTTCTGGTGACCACGGGATAAAATCCATCCACTAGTAATTGGCTCAATCTCTAACCCACTGAAGACACTACAACCGACCTACAACTTGCAGGAGGTGGATGAACTCAAATATCTATGTAAAACATGCTTTCCATTCCAATTTGGAGCATGGCTGTAAAGACTGCCTATACTTTATTTGATAGTGAAATTAAAAGGTTGTTTGTGTTAATTGGTAGTATTTGTGCCCCATTATATAATTTTTTATTTATTTCATTAGTGATGTAATCAAAAATACTAGGCAGCTGTTAACAACACAGTGTTAAGAAAGCCTCCATGAAGATTAATATATATATGACAGAGTATCTATGTTCAGTCAAAATTCCGATCCATTATCAAAAAATTTATGATTTAAAATCTAAGTACAGTAAGATCATGGACTATTAAAACTCCCTGAGAACCGTTGAGGTTTTTAGGAGCTATTTCAAAACGAGTATATTATGGAGATAGATAAAAGGCTATTCTGAAACCACTCTTGAGCCACAAGTGAAAGTACAACTTTTTGGTCTGGCCAACCTAATTACATAACTGTTTGCTTTATAATTAAATTTGTAATTTTTTCTTGTTCTATATGGACCACAAAAAGCCAAAATAGATAACTTATAAACAAGTATTGCAATATAATTTTTCCTGAAAAAGAAAACAAAAACAAAACCACCATTAAAAAATTATCAATTCCAGATGGTTGAGGAACTTGAAACACCATGTTATCTATTTCCTTCGACTGGTAGGTATGATGACAAAGTGGAATTCTCTTCCGACTACTTATGAGATGTTCCTTGTATTCTCTTCTCTTTACCAGTATTAATTTGCCCCCCCCCCCCCCATTTTCCAACCTATCAAGATTGAAGTATCTCCTTGTAGAGGGGGTAATGACATTTTTGCATCTTCCAGGGTAACTGTGGTTGGTCCTGGACTTTGCTGGTCAGGTTCTCAAAACAAAAAGCATGAGGCAGATTGGTCCGATAGCATGTGGTTGAGTGCTATTAATAATGAAATGAGTATTTTCTCCTCACACTGTACGAGTGCAGGAGCACCCTTGGTAGGAGGTTAGGAACTGTGAATACTTTTGTTAATTTCAATGTTTTGCTGTAGGCATCTATGTTATCTAGTGATTGGACTCTATGGAGTCGTATTTTCTCACTATAGCACCTTTCCAACTTGCAAATATCTCTTCAGGGTTGGTCTCACTATCGAAAAACTTCTAAAGTCGCTTGAGTCTAAAGATGCTATTCTGCAGGCTATTTTTCTCGCATAAACCTGTCTGCTATTATATGTATTATACTTCTTTGTGAGATAATAAGTGTATAAATAAATATACTCAACAGTCACAAGCACAGCTCCGACCCCACAGCAGGAAAAAGTCGTCAAGAGTATCAGACCACAAGAGACTCATCATGGTCTCACAAACACACAGACCCGAAACAAATATTTGCTCATCACATAAATAGTGGTCGGTGCAGGGAACGAACCCCGCGGCTTTTCGCAAGGCGGTGTTCAACCAATAGCAACAAGGGCTGTCAAATGGTTATTTTTATTAACTGTCAACCGTAACTGGTTGCAAATTGGAGCCAGTAAGGCTAGTGACCTTGTTTCTCCCTCCTTTCGTATATATGCTATCAAGGTTTGATCATTTGATTGTACGAGCATAATTGAGAGTTCTCTAAACCAGTCGCTTTGGCTTGGTTACTGGTGTGACTGTGTACAAATGCCTTCTTGTAGCAATACCACCGTTTTCTGGCGAAGTGTCCATGTGCCGGACAATAGGGTTCCGCACCCTAACTCAGATCCGTAGCGTCCGCCGCTCAGAAATGAGTAATTTGAGTATTGATCAAGAGTGGATGGTAGCTCCGCGCTACCATTTCTTGTAACGCCAATTTCTTGGAATATCTTGTGTTTGGTTCGTTTGGCTTTTGTTGAAAAGCTATAAAATCTTGGTCGTTGCGCCTTTGTAATCTGCCCTGAGGCACGGCAAAAATGGCAAAATTTGAATAACCCAGCATGCTTTGTTATTTACGAAGATTCATTCGGCTTTATGTTTCAGAGCATCAATCTAAGTCATCGTTGAGAATTTTCTCGTTTTTTAAAAGAATATGATGTTCTTTGCCATTTGCCATCGAATATTCAGATATTCCAATCCTGGGTTGGTCCAAAAAATAAAGTTTCTGGTAATGATAATATAACCCAGAAGTTCCAAGTGCCTCACGGCTTCCGCAGCCTGAGTACATAACTTGGAAATGGTCCTGATTGACCATAAGGAAGTCGTCTAGAAACATCTAGCACTCGACATTCCTTCGTGCACAGAGTCGCCGAGACCCTACACGTCAAAAACAGATGTGGCGTTTAGGCTTGACCAAAAAGGCTGGCATATCATTCCAATAAATGGTCTTAACTGATTCTCAAAAAACAGCTTGTGTGATTTTGTTATTGGCACGTGGCATCTAGTTTTACGGCCCAATGCCTCGGTAGCCGAAAATCTTGTACAGAATCGTCTGAAGTCAAATTCATGTCATAACTCGAATATCAGGCATCGCCTTTTGTCAGTCAAAAGCATCGCGTTTCTTTTGACGAAAATGTTGCGAGATGAAACTCGAGAATGTTTCTGAGTACTCTTTCGAGAAAGATTTGATTCAAGAGACCTTGAATAATTTATCCGATGTCGATTTCGGTCCAAACGGCTTTATTTCCAATGTTATTTTCGTCAACAATTGTTCTGATATTATTATTTTTATTATTTGGCTTTGCGATGACAACCATAAACTTGAGACGTCCAAGGCATTTAATCTTCGCAACAGCAATCTGAACATTTAATCTTGTTTTATTGAACAAGAATTAATCGCTAGGAGGTAAACTAGCTATAGACCTTTGAATACCTTTATCGGGTTCGTTTACCGCAAACAATTTACTGAATCAACAGTCCGTCTGTTGAAAAATATTTTATGGAAGCTTCGGTAATATTTATTTACTTATTTTTATTCTTTATTGTACACCATAATAAAACTGCATTGTTTTAAGCAACTCGAAATAACGTAGTGTCACAAATGGGGGCTTTACCGCTGCCAGCGATTTCTCTCAGGCAAATGTTAGATGGACTGGAGAGATCGGAGGCATAAAGCGGGTGTCACAATTTATACAATTTTGCATTATTATTAATTTTTAATTATATACATAACGATAATATTATTGTCCGAAATAAAATCATATGGACATATGTGGGTCCAAATCAAAGATACCTTTTAAACTAGGCTAATAATTCTCTTTGATTTAAACAATGCATAGGTAATACCCGCAATTGCTTCCTCGATGGTAGCCAAAAGATTATTTCCCTCATAAAAACAACACATTTCATCGTAAATGTTTTGGTTACAAGAAACCTGGGAAAGTAAGTTACTTAACTACTAATATTCTTGTATATAGAGAAATTCTTGTATATAATGTGCTACCACAGGAGCAAATTAAAATGCTAAAGATTACGTAATTGTTGCGCACGTGTTTTGTTTGCGGCATATAATACCCTCTTTTCGTCAAAAACAATTTTGCAATTTTAATGATTTAAGTAAATTCGTTGCGTAGTCATTGTTATTTTAGTCATGCTCTTCCATGATATAATTGACCTTGTATAGATTGTGGACGTAACTTTGTTGTATAATAATAAAATGAGGAGACTCACCCGGGCATATAACTCATCGATACTAGGATCGACGGTTACCTGTGCAACACGACTTCGTTTTCTACGTGGTGATTCATCCCACTCGCTGCACGAGGAACTGCCAGAGCCAGTGGAGTCCCCGTTTATCTTGTTCTGTTTCCTTCTCGGATGCCGGCGAATTTACAACCATTGGTCGATTGGCCTTGTCGATAATATCGATCTTGCCTTCCGACTAACTATCCATTTGCGATTCACCGTATATTTTTTTAAATTTCAAACTAAACTTTTTGAAATTGCTTCTTATAAGAAATCAAAACTATGTATTTTACTATATATGTGGTATCATGAAAATGAACTAAGTAATTTCGTCCGCACTCGGCGAAAGTACACAACGCTATGAATTGAAAAATGACAGCACCTCCAAAGGTAGGTTCTAGCTGGTGGGAAAAAACTACCGCCACATAAAATTGTAACAACCGGATGACTTGGTGTACCGGAAGTCCGCAGTTTACGCGTAAGTATGCACGTCTTCTTCAAAGCAATGCTGTATGTTTTCCGGAGGCACATCAATGATAAGTTATTCAGAGTTAATCATCATAATAAAATTGGTATTTTTAATATTGGGCATTAACTTCCTTAAAAACTGATCATAACAACATGTTAGTCGAATTATGATTAATTTATTTCATTGATTTGGCTTATACATTTCTCGTTATAATTACGTTGTTTATGCATAATCATCAGCCCATACAAATATGTACCATTGTTGGAAACGGGTCTCTTCTACAACTGAGAGGGTTTTAGTCCACCACACTGGCCTAGTGCAGGTACTATGAATGATAGCCTTATAAAACTCCTAAAAAAATTAGGGCTGTAGGTTTCCTGACGACGTTTTCTTTCACAATACAAATATTCAAAAGTATTCCCTGGGGTTTGAACCCTCGGTCGCCTAGATTCTCGACCACTTGCCTAAACCTCAATGCCGCCACTACTTTTTTATTCATAAATGCACAACAAACTACGCGATGACCGTTCTCAAGACTAGAATGTGAAATTATGTAATTGTTCAAATGTCAATGCGAACTGCCCACTCCGGAATTTAATTAGCCAAGCAATGTCAAACCTTAACGAATTCTTTATTGACATCGTGTTTCTAGATCTTTTTGTGTTATTACAAGTTTTAATCTATCTCGTTTTGTTATTGCTTCGTTGATCTATATTTATCATCAGCCTACGTAACCTTTACTTATGGACTTTGAATTCTATCAATCCTAAAAGTAGCGACAAGTTATGAGTATAATTCAGCCATCAAATTTTCTGTTCTTATCTGGACATCTAAAGAATCTTCTAGCCTAGTTTAAATCAGCATGAGTGGCTGAGATGAGAAAAGGCTAACAAATTAGTTATGAGAAGAGGCAAAAGCTTATACGATATTTTAGTCTGTTAAAGATTTTTATGGCACATCATTAACAAGTGATTGAAGTAATACATATTTCGTCGATATTCAACACTTATGAATTCGTAATCGCAGATCTGTTTGTTGCAGATAGAGGAAGGAAAACAGACAGGGTTACGTACTAAATAGGTAAACCCATTGTGGTGTATACTGGTTCTACCATTAATAGCAACGAAACAACAGTGACTAGTAAAGTTAGCCGGTTTTTGAGGAAAAGGAAATTCAGCGAATTGACGCATTCGTTAATGTCGAACGATTTACAGGTCCCGATATCGATTCCCGGATTGAAGAAAGTGTTGTAGGGTTTATAGGTTAGAAAGTTTTTAGTGGTTGTAAATAATGTGGGTATTTACATTATATATTAGCCTATTAATTGGTAATAGGGTCGCTTTCTGGTAAGCAAGATTAATTAACTTGCAAATCGGGAGTCTAAAAATATGTTGTTTCCCCGTTTGTAGATAAAGGCATGGGAGAATTTGATTAAGTTTATATGAGAAACAGTACAATAGGCAAAAATGGTAAGAACGCCTTTGACAAGGATTCGAAAATAGGTCATAATTGGATCTATAAATCGACTATATTTTCTGTTTATGTCTCTCAGACAAAACTTTGGTAATTTTTACATTACATTTGAAAACCTGACACTAGATATCAAAAAGGATGTAACAAAACAGTACCGATAAGATTATTATAAATATAGGTAAATTATGTACGCTTGGCCTAGTGACTGAGTTGCTAAAGATAGAACTTGAATCGATAGGACAATGCCTCTTTGGGCTTAGCCTTTTATAGATTATTTTTTTATTTACTGGACAGACTGACAATACTTATTATCGAATAGATAGCAGAGGTGTATTTCTACACCCTCGCTTCGTTAGCTGTGATTAAGTCATATCTTTTCAGAAACATTTTCCGATACCGTTCCGCTATTAAAACTGGTAAAACTTTGCTTCATCCTGTACTCGATATTCATCACCATCTTTACCATCGAGAGGGTTTTAGGCATTAGTCCATCACGCTGGCGTAGTTCGGGTGACTCGATATTAGAATACTTCGGTCGTAGTGACAAAATCCTATATAGTCGTTTTTCGGGAATATTTCCAAACTACATTTCCATGCTAGGACTGAGAATTTTGGGAGTGATAAACTTAATCAAATTTTGTACTAACCAGTAATCGAAGTAAGTGCCTATTGATCGCCGGGGCAATCTTATCCGGTGAGCAAATTAGCGCCGTGGAAAATCACACAGAACTTTGTAACTCAATGATTTTGGGAAATTTTTTTCCTGTTACGACCAATATTGCATACATTTCTTCTTCTTTCTTCTTCTTCATCAACCCATATACGCCCACTGCTGAGCACGGGTCTCCTCTACCATTGAGAGGGTTTAGGCCATAGTCCACCACGCTGGCCTAGTGCGGGTTGGCGGACTACACACCTAAGAAATTCCTAAGAACTTTTTAGGTGTGCAGGTTTCATCACGATGTTTTCCTTCACCGTTAAAGCAAGTGATAATTCAATGTGAATACACATATAACTTCGAAAAGTCAGAGGTGTGTGCCTGGGGTTCGAACCCGCGACCGCCGAGATTCTCGACCGCGCGCCTAAACCTCGAGGCCATCACTGCTTCCTAAACCTCGAGGCCATCACTGCTTTGCATACATTTGGTAATTCATAATTATAAAAAGATATTGTGATTAAAGATAAATATTGCCTGGCGTAGGTACACGAAGATGAAAATTTTCTAACGTAAAAAAATCTAATCACTTGCATATTTGAGCTGCGAGGTAATGTGATGTCTTAGAAGATCTTAAAATTATAATTTGCGGTCTGTCGAGACATCGACGCGGTAACCAGATTTTGGGTATAATACTTTTCACACATGTGGTAATTCCTCATGAATTATTATGTTTAACAGAGGAGGAAAACATTTTTTATATATTGGAAAACTTTAGCGTGAAATTTACTAGTGTTGACTAGGTCAGCGTGGTAGACTAAAGTAAAGTTAAGTGTCAAGTAGTCTGTAGTAAGTATATACGTATGAAAGATTATCTTTGTTAAATATTCCAAATTTTCAAAAAGTTGCGTTTGAGAAAACAGTAGTTTAAACGGATTTTTGTAATAAAACATCAAATATACAAACATATATACTTTTTTTTGTAAAATATGTCTACGGTTTGGTTGATCTAAGAAATATCAGTCAAATCTGTTATTTGTCGCTAATTTTGTTATTTAACAAATTATATTTATATTGCTAATATGCATTTATTAAATGGGTTAATAAATGTTTATTTAGTGAATCTATTGACCAAAATGTAAATAAAAATGTTTTAAAAACGTATAATAAATTGAATATCGTTTTAAATACAGTTATGAAACTAATTAATACGTATTATTGGCAACATATAATTATGCGGGTTGTTTTTTTATATTTTATCTCGTATCGCCTTGATGTAAGGTCTGACTGTAATTCTAGAGCTAATAGAGAATAAATTATATAAATCAATTTGGTAAATGTCTGGCTCGCCTTAACATGTTTACGTTATCATCAATTATATTAATTATATTGACTACCTCGAGATCTCGCGGCACAGGTCTTGCGAGCTAAATGACCCGGGTTCGATTCCCGAAGTTTATTATGTTAGAGCAGTGATGGCCTCGAGGTTTAGGCGCGCGGTCGAGAATCTCGGCGGTCGCGGGTTCGAACCCCAGGCACACACCTCTGACTTTTCGAAGTTATGTGTGTATTCACATTGAATTATCACTTGCTTTAACGGTGAAGGAAAACATCGTGATGAAACCTGCACACCTAAAAGTTCTTAGGAATTTCTTAGGTGTGTAGTCCGCCAACCCGCACTAGGCCAGCGTGGTGGACTATGGCCTAAACCCTCTCAATGGTGGAGGAGACCCGTGCTCAGCAGTGGGCGTATATGGGTTGATGAAGAAGAAGAAGAAGATTATGTTTATAGGTTTTTTCCATTAGACATTTCTCAGTAGCAGCACGGAGTCAAAAATGTGCCCGAAAAACAAGAATAGACTCGTGCCTATTGCTATTTGACGGACACGTTACTAGATGGTGTGTTACTGAGGAGCTATTAGTTACACCACAAAAACAAATAGGATAAAAAGTGCTTGACTAAAATTCGTACATGGGAATTTTCTACCACACGCCGAAAATGTTAACGATGACTTTAATGGATGTTACAAACAAAATTACAATTCCATATATTTGATTTTTTAAATATTATTTTTGGCTTCTTATCTCGCTAAGAGACCTCAAGGAAAAATGATAATTCGCATGATCTTCGGATAGAAAATAGGTAATAAATTCTGCAGTTGCTATCCGGACCTACATAACATCTACCAGTGTATCTATGACTTGTAAATTAACCGGAACAGGCATCAATCAAAGTACGTCAGCACTCAGATGTTTTTAAGTCCTCGCTTCAAATCCTTGGTACCATTCAGCGCGTGAAATTAGAATAATCACATGTTAAATAATTACGAAATTATTAATAATACGTCACAAATTGCCTATTTGAATTCCGGCGTAATCTGAACCATGACCTATGACATTAGAGTATACGTAACGCAAAAAATCTCGACTGTAACTTATTTAAAATGTATTTAAATTTATTATAAACGATATATGCGCAAATGTTAGCCAATGTCGGTCATTCCAATTATTTATTTTCGACATAAGTGTAAATAGTTTAATCAACTAATCATGAGTATATTTAAGAGCAGTTTTTATCTGTTAGCTTTTTAAAATTTTAAAGTTCAAACTAATATATGAGAGGGAATTATATCTTCAAAAATCACTGGGGTTGTGATAAAAGTACTTATAAGAATAAATTTATGATTAAACTAGCGACCCGCCCCGGCTTCGCACGGGTGATATTTAATGGATGTTATCATACATATAAACCTTCCTCTTGAATCACTCTATCTGTTAAACAAACCGCATCAAAATCCGTTGCGTAGTTTCAAAGATTTAAGCATACAATGGGACATAGGGACAGAGAAAGCGACTTTGTTTTATACTATGGAGTGATTATGTGTTGAACGAATGGTTTGAATGCTGGTGGAAGTGTTCGGAATGACTATTATCATTAATGAATTGAGGAAATAAGCTGAATAAAAATAATAAAATCGTTAAAAATACCGTCTAATCAGGTTTGGATTAAGATGATTTTGGAACGCAAAACCTCCGTTTGGCTCGTGGGTTATAACATTTATCGGCACGGTTATATTTTTATATAGGCTGATTAGTTAGTCACTGATAAAAGTGTGCGACAAACGCTCGGGAGGTCTTAAATACTTCGTCAATTACGAAATTATCACGGAGTATGGAAAAGCGCGTGGAAACGGCAATATAAAAAATCTTCTACTGACGCCTCCTCTTGAAAGGGATAAGCAGATATGTATTTCTACACCCACGCATCTCAAGCTGTACTAAATCCCACGTAACAGGAGGCGAGTCAATTGCTGTTTTGGGACATATTTTCAGCATCTCTAATACAAATTTATATAAAAAAAATTGTGTTGTTTATTAATAATAATAAAATCGGCCAATGTTTTAGATAAAAATAACCATTAGCGATACATTTAAAGGTTAATATAATCATAAATATATTTTGCGTAACATAATTAAATAAGACCGTGAAACAAAAGCTAACGTTATGCGCCTAGGTCAACATCTTAAAAATTGAGCAATACATATTAATAAAAAAGAAGTCAAGTTTAAACTTGTTTTTCGCTCTAATACAAACATGTTGTTTATTGATTAGTAGTGGTGTAGGTCGTATATTGATAAATAAATGCAACACTTGCCACAGTGGCCTTCTAATGATTATTCTGCTATAATTATGCACATAATTTGTTCAGTGTCTTAAATATTGTTTCCTGCCGTTTTGGTAATTCGTGTTTATTAATTAGGACCGGAAGATCGGAAGTCCTCTAATCCAATTTACTTAACTATTGATATTTGTACGCGGAAGACTGGCGCCACCTCAACAAGGTGTAAAGCAAGGGATATTTTATCGAAGATTCAATTAATGAACTTTATATACATAGATAAACGGGTAAGTAGAGATGCATTCCTTCGTTCACTTGTGTTTTCGGCCTACACTATCGGGTGTCTATAGCCGTTTTTTTCAGACCCAACATTACGCAATGCACCCATCTTGCTTATTTATTTGTATATTTTACTAGAACAAACGTCTATCGAACTAGCTCATACGTCATATTATTTAATCAAATAGTTCAATTTCTCATTTATTTTAAAACTAGCGACCCGCCCCGGCTTCGCACGGGTGCAATGCTGATATTTAATGGATGTTATCATACATATAAACCTTCCTCTTCAATCACTCTATCTATTAAAAAAAAGCCGCATCAAAAGCCGTTGCGTAGTTTCAAAGATTTAAGCATACAAAGGGACATAGGGACAGAGAAAGCGACTTTGTTATATACTATGTAGTGAGTAGTGACAAATGTCTATCGAACTAGCTCATACGTCATATTATTCAATCAAATAGTTCAATTTCTCATTTATTTTAAAAGGCTGTGAAATGGAGCTAATTGGTATAGTTAGTTTTTCATGAAATATCCTCAGACGTTCTGTAACTCGATGGTCCGACGACTTGGGAAGAGGAACAAAGGAGTAAACAGGAACAGAGGGAAACAGATGGACGAGGCCTGCTCAAGACCGGGATGGTTGACCTAGGTTCAGTAACATAACCGAGTTTGAAATAAGGCCGAAAAATTTACAGCTTCATCGTCTACAAAGTTACAAAACATCTAGCAAAGTGTGATTGCACATTTACATACTCCTTGGGGGCAGGTGCGTGTAAATGTACTAGTTAAAACTAGTCTTATTGATAAATTAAATGAAACCAAATCTATCAGCGTTACTTAACTTGCTAAAGTTTGTAATAGTACCGGAATTTTGGCATTGATAACCTAGGTTACTTACCGCCCGTCAAATATGCAAATCTGTTGCGGAATATTATAATTAGTTCGCGAATTTACGAGTGTCCACATGGCCATGGCCAACATATACCAAATGATATATTAGAAGTTTACGTATAATATAATATTTAGAAAAAATTGGTGAAGTAGACATAGACCCAATTCGTATTGAACAGTCCTAAAAGAAATTTTAACAGGGGAAATTTTATAGGGAATGATGTTCTTGAGTTGGCCGACCGGTAAATAATCCATCATCGTATATGCCCCAATGCTAAGACATGGGTTTAATCTGAAGTTTAGCGAGGTTAGACTTTAGTCCACCACGCTGGACTAGTAAGTACGGGTTAGCGGACTACACACCTTAGAAATCTCTACAATTATTTTTATGTGTGGATTTCCTCACGATGCTTTCCTTCATCGTTAATGTATGTCATAATTCAGAGATGTTTGCTTGAGGTTTGAATCTGCGACCACTGAGACTGAAACATTAAATAATTAAGAAGTTATTGAAAATACCGAAATTTTCTGAAAAGATTAACAATCAACATGTAAACTATTTTGTCGCAAACATAAACAAATAACCTTTACTACAAAAGTAACTTGGAATGTACATATATAAAGATATAACATATATTTTGTATGACGTTTACAATTGACGTGTATTTGCAAACGGGTTTGTACGAACAAAGTCTAATCACAGCGTCGATGTATCAGTAATTTTTCCTGGAAATTTATCTCATCTGTACCGCGGTCTTTGTCACATATTATTCATATTCACGGATCTGAACTTGTATGAGGCCAGTTTTTATATATGTAGCTGGGAGTTCATGTTGGGATCAAGAGAAAAAAATGCGTCATCCGAAAATATTTGTTAAGGATTGAGAAGGAAAATTCTTTCAAAGTCTGGTCTTTACGAGGTCCTTAAGGTTCTTCGGGAGCCTAAATTATAATTTAAAAAAAGATTGATAAGTTTATATATCGTCTAGGAATTTGTAAAGTGAATTCATTCCTCCACGGGAATTACCCAAACGTGGTAGATTAAGGGCTAATTTCTATTCAGAGCGATCATACCGGTAGAAGATACCTGGTTTAATACTAAATACATATAGAACTATTAAATACGGCACCAAAAATAGATAAATAAACCAAAGCAGTTTTTATCTTACATCGATAAAGTAGCTGATATGTGATACAAAAATAATACTAGTTATTTTGTCTTCTCAACTGTCGTTAACTTCGTTCTGGGAAATCTTATTATAATAAAATAGAGAGTTGAATTTCTACAGCAAAATTTTGACTTATTTTTTTTTATATCAGTTCTTGGGTCTTTTTTCATATTCTGATAATAGTCGCTGATGCCATGGTTACAAAGAATGAATAAATATTTAAATAATTAAATTGAAGTAGGAAAAAGTTCACTTCTCTACCGTTAGGCCTCTGATAACAAATACAGTTGGGGCCAAATTATTACCATGAAACATTTGATCCTGAATACCCTTGCTAGGGTCTTTTATAACTATTAAACCATATGAACTATGCTATCTGTGCAGATATTAATAATTTTTAGACATAAGTTTCTCAAATTATTGCAAAATTGCCCAATATTGTGAAATGTAAACACAATATATTCGGCTGGAATAATATATTATGCTTAAGTTTTAATAATTGTAAAATCGATAGATAAGATAGATAAGAATGTTATTCCGATGAGATCGTTTTCGTGTCAAGAATAAATGAATTATTCTGCTCTTAATAGAGACACGGTTACTAATGTTACCAACAGGGTTGGGCAGTATTTTAATTACTTGTAATTAAAATACGTAATTGAAATACAAATACGTATTTTGTATTTGTATTTCAATTACTTCCTTAAAATGTAATTTGTAATTTGTATTTCAAATACCTGACGCCGAGGTATTTTGTAATTAGTATTTTAAATACTTGAGGCTTTAAAATACATTAATATTAAAATACAATTACCACCATGAGTGCAATAGTGGTAAGTGGCGAGAAACAGCATAATCCTCTCAATGAGTGAAACTAGGACCAGGACTCCAGTCCCCGGCAGCCCTACTATTCCTGGTTACGGTAGCGGCCATGGTAACGGCGGGGCAGGGGGTGCTAAGAATCCCCGGGTTGGCCAGGGCTACCACACCCAACGACGACTGGCCATGGTTACACACAACATACGCACTTTGAGAACAAACGAGAAGATTGTTGATTGAATTGAGTGGATAACACTGGGACATACTGGGGTTGTCGGAAGTCCGAAAAGTCGGGGAGGACATGACAACCCTGAAGTCCGGTGTCCCGAGGAGGAGTCGGATTTCTCATCCACATGTCTCTCATGAACAACATCGTATCCAATGAAAGTGTGTCGAACAAGGCAGTGTACCTCATACTCAGAATATTCAACAGATATTCGTTGAAGGTCATACAGGTATACGCGCCGACGTCGACACACCCAGATGAAGAAGTAGAGGAGATCTATGAGAACATACGTCGAGCCATGCATATTTCCAAAACGTACAATGTTGTTATGGGAGACTTCAACGCAAAGTTGGGCATGAGAAGCGATGCGCAGTTGAAAGTGGGGCAATTTGGACATGGGCAACGCAACCCCAGGGGTTAAAAACAGACCGATTTTCTGGAGAAAGAGGGACTCTTTGCGATGAATTCTTTCTTCCAGAAGCCGCCTCACAGGAAATGGACCTGGCTGAGTCCTGACGGTTCTACGAGAAATGAGATAGACTTCAGTGACGTCTTTGTGATCAACAGGGTGAAAACCGGCAATGATCACCGAATGGTTAGAGTTTCATTGAATATCAACGTCCAGTTAGAAAGGCGTCGCTTGATGAAGTCTACGCTTCGACCTACTCGCGCTCATATCCAAAACCCCGAGAGCTTTTAACTCGTGCTGAAAATTCGCTTTGAGTGTCTAGAAGAAAACCGTGTAGTGGACGAGTTAAACAGCGGTTTAGTAGAAGTTATCCGCGGCGGGATCTAAGCATTTTAGACCTCGCCATAGAGATAGACCATAAAAACTCTCGTTCACACTCTTGACCTCATGGCTGAACGTCGATTCCGATCGTCCGTCGTCGATCGGTTTCCGAAAAGGCTTTAGCACCTTAGATCACATCCATACGCTTCAGCAAGTTATACAAAAAACCGAGGAATATAACTTGCCGCTTTGTTTAGCGTTTGTAGACAATGAAAAAGCCGTTGATTCGATCTAGACGTGGGCTGTGCTAGAGTCCCTCCAGCGGTGCCACATTGACTGCCGGTACATCAAGGTGTTGGAAAGCATATACAGCAACGTCACCATGTCGGTCCGAGTGCAAGATCAGAGCACGAAGGTTATTCCGCTATAGAGAGGCGTGAGACAGGGAGATGTTATATCTCCGAAACTGTTCACTACTGTGCTGGAAAACGCCTTCAAGCTCTTGGAGTGGAAAGGATTCGGCATCAACATCAACAGCGAGTATATCACACACCTTCGGTTTGCCGACGATATTGTAGTCATGGCAGAATGGCTGAAGGACCTTAGCACTACGCTCGAAAACCTCAATCGGGTCTCCCAATAGGTGGGTTTGAAATGAACATGAACAAGACGAAAATCATGTCGAATATTCATGTTGTCCCCACCCCAATCGCAGTTGGGGGCTCGACTCTCGAAGTTATTGACGAATATGTCTATTTAGGACGAGTGGTCCGGTTAGGCATGTCGACCTTCGAGAGAGAGGTAAATCGTCGAATCCAACTCAGTTGGGCAGCGTTCGGGAAGTTGCGAGACGTCTTCTCGTCCGAAATACCTCTGTGCCTGAAGAAGAAAGTCTCCAATAGTTGTGTGTTACCAGTGATGACGTACGGCACTGAGACGTGGCATCTCATTAAAGGCGTTATTGGACGGTTCAGAGTCACTCGACGAGTTATGGAGAGGGCTACGCTCGGAGTTTCCCTACGAGATCGCCTCAGAAATGAGGAGATTCGTAGGAGAACTAAAGTAACTGACATAGCCCAATGGATTAGCACGTTGAAGAGGAAATGAGCCGATCACATGGCGCGGAGAACTGATGGTCGATGGGGCCAGAAAGTTCTCCAGTGGAGGCCACGTACAGGAAAGCGCAGCGTGGGACGTCCCCCGACAAGGTGGTCGGATGACCTTGTGAAGGTCGCGGGACGTCGATAGCTGCAGGCGGCTTCCAACCGATCCCGGTGGAAGTCATTGGGAGAGACCTATGTCCAGCAGTGGACTTCGATAAGCTGATGATGATGATGATGAATCTTTTTTTCCTCATCTTTCCAGACCATGCAGATTACTTATTAAGTATTTTGTAATTTGTATTTGGTATTTTAATTACAAATAGCTAAAATACTGTATTTTGTATTTTATATTTCAAATACCTTACTTAAAAGTATTTTGTATTTCGTATTTTAATTACTTGTGATAAAGTATTTTGTATTTTGTATTTCAATTAAAGTAAAGCATGTATTTTGCCCAGCCCTGGTTACCAATTTGCAATTTTACTAAAAAAACATCGCAGGTAAATTTTATAGACATTTTTTTATAGATCGATAGAATGTTTGTTAAAACAGCCTTTCAGAATTCCACGTTTAAAATCCATTGCTCCAAATTACTCGAAGTTGTTATCGCGTATCAAAACACCTGAAGAAAATATCTGTAGGTCGAGATTATAATCTCATATCATTATACGATATCTCCATACTAAAATTCTTATTAGACCATGATTTTTTGGATAATTGAAGTTTTTGCAACATTGATAAATAAATACACCCAACAGTCACATACCTACATAGTCCTGACCCCACACTAAGATACGAGTCATGTGTCGTGGGTATCAGAAACTACGAGAGACTTTTCGGTCTCACAAACACCCAGACCCGAAACAAATATTTGTGGATCACACAAAGATTTGTCTCGGTGCGGGGATTGAACCCGCGGCTGCTTGTTTCGCAAGCTGGTGTCTAGCCAACTGCGCCACGGGGCTGTCAAATGTTCCAATAATAAACGGTCTGTCTTATTAATTTTACAGGTACAAATTGCTGAACTAATTTTGACGATTTTGAGCTTAAGTACTGACGGGAAATTGTCAAAAATCATAGACTTCTTTTAATTATATTTCATCCAGGAGATGCTTAGCTTAGTTATTATTTCTATATAGTTTATACATTACGCAGTTGAGAAGGTGGTCAATATTCGAATTTATAAATATTTTTTGATTCTGAGTTCTGTGGGATCGCATCTCATGATATCTAGAACATATCTTAGTGTGGGGTTAGGTCTATGATTATTGTTTGGATATATGATACTAATAACTAAGAAATCTTTGTATAATGGATTGTTAATGTTACTTATTAACTTTGCGTGACTTGTGGATCATAAAAAGGGGCTGGTCGTAGATAGATAGACTAGGTTTACGTTAGTATCGGAGTTTTTAAGTTTCGTTTCTTGTCAAACGCATACAAACCTACATAGGCAATGGCCTATTAATAAAGTGGAGAACTTTTTGGTACCTACTCCATCTTTTTTTTTGCTGCCGGTTTAAGACAAATTTTAAGTTAAGGTTCCCTCAGATTAGTTAAGTTTGTATAATCAGTTTCAAAACTGTGTGAACCGGTGATGGTATTGGACGATAAGAGTTTTGGTGACGGGTCAATGGGAGGATACATTAAAGAAGGCCCTATTGGTTACACCAGTATGGAAGACCATAAGAAATTTAATAAAGCAAAGGAATCCTATAAAAGATACAGTTATAACTGAGCTACTATTGTAGGTTTATTAACAAAGAGGCAGCTTAATAAATTGCAATTCAAACTTATTGAACAAATTTCCATGACCTTGGCTAATCTGATATTAAAAGATACGCTAGTTTACTCCTTGGAGACATGACTAGTCAAGCGTAAACCGAAAACCGTTCATCAATTGTTACAACGTCAAAAATAACCAAAAAATGTTCAAATACTTTTTGCTGGCGGATATTCGTCGCGAATCAACCAAAGAAAGAACGGTAGAGCGTACAAAACGTATACTATACATCTCAAGGACAATCAAATAAGTCTAAATAACAAAAGAACCGTGTCATACGCTCAATGTATAATACGTCCTCGGTCATCCAACTTTAGAAAGGCATACATGACAATCGTGTCTCATTAAATCCATTTCAATCGGTTTTAAAACGTGAAAATAAAATTCGAACATGAGTTTATTGCCGAGTTGCCGAGTCGTTCTGTGCAAACAACAACATTTTTGTGTACCGTCCTCGACGCACACAACCGGCTGTGAAAACACAGCCGACATTAACACACGCACACATGCACGCATACATTCACACACAAAACAAACCAGGAAACGTCTAGCGAAAAACAAACAAGGGTCTTTTGTGTTGTGTAAACAATTGGCTCGCCGTATGCAACAGGCGTGACGTGGGGCTCGAAAAAACAATGCTACAGGTTACCACGGACAGATGGCGTTGTACGGCGAGCGTTGAACTAATGAACTACGTAGTTACAATAATGAACACTAGATGGCGCTGTTACACAATTATCAAATTAATTTTGAGTAACTCGAGTAATTTTGGTGAAAGAAATGTATAGATTTCGGTTCACTGTCTGTTTTAAAACGAACTTTACAATCATTAAATTGTTGTCAACTCGTAGAAATTAGTATTCTACAAAATATTATGAGAAAATTACAATTTATAGAGATAATTTCTTATTTCATTTTTAAGATTATTTACATTATAAACAGCAAATACATTAAAAAACTATAAGAAAACATAATCAACTTTCAATGATGCCAGTAGAAAAATTGTCTAGTTTTTTAACAGTTCATTTAATTCATAATTATATTTCGCCAATTTTTTAAGCCACGCCACCTAGCGGTTAAGATGTGTACGTAAAAAAATAAGCGCGAGAGTTCATATTTGTAGAAACGCACTATAGTCTATAGTAATGTACACAAATATTCAATTTTCGCGAGTAATAAATATAGGTTTCTATTTTCTCTTTGACTACTTTCTAAACTATATCCAGTAGAGTAATTAAAATTTGAAATATATCGCACTATTTTCAACAAACACGAAGAATGACAAAGCATAATATCGATTATCGAGGTGTAATTTCGGTAAACAAATAAATGTTGTCTTCTCTTTTGACAACCTATGTGACGTAGTTATATCAAGACAGTGAGACAAAATACTGTGGGTTTGATTCCCGTTATGAGATAAATTTTTGGTTATCCACAAATATTTACTTGTAATAGAGTACTAGGGGCCTAAAACTCTGTGCTATTCTAATATCCACAACATAGGCTTTATATCTTTAGGGTCAGGATTATGTATGTATTTTAAACGGTATTTATAAATTATAAGTACCAAATATCAGTGGCGGTACTTCCATAAAGCCCAAAAGCGTTACATGATAATTTCGTAGAGTCTAGTTTGTGATCATTGTATTCTGATTTATATGTCAAATTGATTTTGTTAAATAAAAATTTATAACTCAAACTTTTTTCAGGAATTTGTAATGCAAACTGGGTTTTTGGGTGTGTATGGAAGTTTCACCACTGATGCTCACTATCACCGTACTTAAAACACTTTTCTATGCATTGTTATTGAAATAGGCTCGGTCGGTACTGTATACATATTTGTACTATACATTTCGAGCATGTTTATTGAAACTGAGTAATGAAACACAAGTTTTGACTATCGGGTGACTGCCAAAACAGTGTGTGTATTGTTGAAACAAACAGACCAGTTTTGTAAGAGCCTTATTTCCCGTCGAGTTATTTATTCCTGCAGTCCTTTCTTAGTTGGATGTTTTGCATAGACTAATTATTGAGGTTATGTTTTCTGAAATGTTCGTTGATTGTAATTATTAGTTTATAGGTAAACTTGTGCAAAATTATGCTTCATGTTACACGGTACATTCTATTTATAGATCCGGTATTGTGCCAATAAATTATGTTAATTACGATGATAACAAATACACATTTGTTCGAAATGCTGACATTGTATTCATTTTCCTTGAATAATTTGACAATGATAATGTATTGCAAGATTTTTGGCATATCTATACATGTAATTTCTAATAATGCATGCTAAAAATATCACTAGATTATTTTGGTTGAGGAAATAAAGGCATTCTTTTGATATCATATTTATTAGTGGCTCTTAAAAATATGCTTATATAAGGGCTGTATGAGGCACTGGACTATAATATATAGATATAAATCAACAAATTGTAAGAATTGGATATCTGACATCAGTGGTTTTCAACTATTAGAAATCTCTTAGGTTCTTGTCCACGAAGTCCTGATTCGGTTTTTCTACCAACAGCACAATAAGCCCGTATCCAGTAGTGTAATCTAAACAAACTAATATATTACACTCTTTAATCATAGAATATGTATTTTTTGAAATTGTTCTTCACATGCCGCTTTTAAACATTGCTAACATCTTTTTTAAGTATTGATAGATTTTACATGCTTCTTTAACGCAGTAAGGCTTTTCTAAATTGAACAAGATTTTAATAAAGGTTACTCGTACTGTAGATATATCCTTAATCTTAAATCAAGGTAGCATTTTGTCATGTCCTTGTGTCCTTTTTGCATCCTTGAATTAAAAAAAAAACAAAATTTAGACTACGAAAAAAAGTCCAACGTAGTAATGTATTGTTTTGCAGACAACTGCATCACTGAGGCTATCAAATACGCCCAAATTGCCAATGATATTTCCGCCATCGATAAGCAGCGAGGTAGTCGACATTTGAAGCGTAAATTCGGCCGAAGCTCAATCTGATGACGTCTTTAGGTTTGACTGAACCTTGTCGGTTTTAAAGTTTTCTCATCATCACTTTTTGACATTTTTCAAATGTTGGTAGAAAATTCATTGAGAAACACTGTTAAAGAATATTCATAGAATAGTACTTAAGATGTAACCTCGTTATAGTGTCCCTTCTAAGGCTGAAGCCAACATAAAAATGCCAACTAGTGAGAGTGGTCACTATATTTCAAATGTATTTTACGTACTATAAGAATCACTTTGTTTTGCTAGAGCAAAAACAAAATACAAACAATATTGTATTGACCTTAATTTTTCCCCCACAAAATCTTTCTGTCCAGAAGATTCTGGAAAAAAATCATCGAATTTAATTTATGATTTTCTTAAATATTTTTTTTTTTAATAAAGGTGGGTACTATTTAATTTTATTCAGACATTCCAAATCAGCCAAACGTGACTTTCTTCGCCATTGTAACTCAATTTACTTAGAATTTACTCATTTATATTGTTTTAATAACAATAATTCACATTTCACGCGTAAATATTCATAAACAATGATTTTGTTTAAAATAACACGTAATAAACAGAAAACAGTTCAGCAAAATAATTTGCACACCAGAAGTAATTTGCTTGTAAACTTTCTCACTCGTGTATAGACTTTCGGTTCCATACTACTAGTTCTTTATATTGGAATGCCTAAGTGACAACACTCTAAATAATGGTAAGTACAGTGCATTTAAATTTGAGTTGAAGATAGCAGAAGACAATCTTTCATCACTAGATAATAAAATATCAGTCTACAGAAGTAGGCTACCTTACGTCTCTCTTAAATCTCCTTTACTTAAATGACTTAGGATTACAGGATATACTAAAGACTCAGACTATTTCAGACTTTGATGTCTTATTTGAATTTATCCAATCATGACACTAGCCATGGAAGCTCCTGTGCACCAATTTCGCCAATGGCAACGAAAATCGTAAACTTTTGATGACATACTCGAGTGTTTTCTCAACCCTTAAGCAGAACAACATTATAGTGTTTTACAACTTAATAGCATGATTTATAAACATACGACGTTGGTTTAGGACATAGCAGTAATTCTGGTATAAGAGAAATTTGTAATTGGTTTGAAAACTTTTCAGATGATCCAGAAGGTCCGATTAAATAAGTAGTATACTAGAGAACATTCTAGAGTCTTGTACTCTTGATGTAGCCTGTAGGGTAACGTGATACACATATTTTGCTTATCTGTACATTCAGAAACAAAAATATTTTGTTTCAACTAACATCGCCTTCAGGTGGCTTACAACAACCATTCTGAAACGAAACACTTTATATCAACAACCAACTCGTTTTAATTTCAACTTTATAACAAGCCGGTAAAGGTTATTGTCCCTGATGTAAGGACTGCGGATATATGACATATTGGTGGTGAATTAGAAATTAGTCATAGGCAATGGAGGCATGACAATATTTTAAAAATACAACCGTTTGTTTATGTAAAAGTTCATTGCGGGTGAAATGTGTGACTGCACGTTTTGTACTCGCGGTTCTGTATATGAGAGGCCAGTTTTTGTGTGAATAGTTTTCAAAGCACTGGTACCGGTCTGATAATAGAAATCCACTTGGTATGAGTGTGGCTCTACGATTTCAGAAACGCTTTGTCTGTGTCTTTTTTTAAAACCAGCCTGAAGAAGAAAAATGTTTTATGTAATTGATTGCCATTAGCTATAATCTTTCTAACGATCCCCTGCTTAAACGAAAGAAGAGTAAGTTCTATAGCTACAATTTTTTTTTAATGTTTCAAGATAAAAAAATACTTTCGTAAAAATATTTATTTTTTATTCAACGATCGCCACACAACTTGGAATTTCGCGAACTTCTTAGATTTATTTTGTGTAGGTTTAAGAAAAATTTTATTTTAAGACGGTAAAACAAAACCCAATTTATTCGATTGTTTCCACTGAAAATTTCACCTAATTATGGTTGATGGAAATTTTGATTGTAATATGCAGTATTGAATCATACCAACCCCACAAAACTGTGGGAAATAGAACTTTCAATATAATTGATAAGATGTTTCATATAAATGGAAAGCTTTTTAGTTTTATGATTGATTATAAAAATGAGGTCAAAATAAATGCAAGTTTTATTAGTGAGTCATTTATCGCGAATATTTCTACTTCCTATGAAGTTATTTGTTTTACATAAATAAAACTGGACTAGTTGTGATCCGTGGATTCGTCTGCGCGGAATATTTTGTTTAAATGTACAAATGTATCAGCCGAATAAAGATTAACATATACTACATTTGAGGAGTGTTTCTGATTTTGGTTGCGTTTCGGTCAAAGACTAAATTACCAAAGGAACTTTCGCTGCTTCCTCTCCTCTTTTCGCTTTTCTGATGCTGGAAAATTTCTCCATTATCAGCTTACTTATGGCATAAAATACTTTATGGGCTTGCTTTTGCATCGATCACAGATCTGATCAATGTATTACGATAGAATTAGGATTTAGTGTTGTAAAACTTAACAAGACAATCATCTAACTTCACGTGATGATAATATTTTATATACTCTGTCTATTTCTTAATCAATCTTCAAACCTATTATCAAAAGTCGACACAAAAGTATAGCGGGTTTCCTATTTCGTGTATTGGAGTGACTATGAAGACCCTACGCCAGCATATCGACTGAAACTTCTCGCGCATTTGGTGCGGTACTATAGCATCTCAAGGCTTACGATCAGAGACCATCTCTCCATATAAAATCAGGTGGCAAATGCAGACATCAAAGCACGTAAATGAATAAACACTACCGTACCCTGGATAAGCACACAAACAAACCTACCAGCTGAGTTTATTATTGTTTTTTTTTTGTTGCAGTGTGTATCCAAAACATCTGCGGCTGTACGTCCAACGGCGTCGAGGAGTTCGGTAGCGTGCAGTGAAGTGACAAACTTGTGCCGTGTTACCTGGATGTGTCTGCGTAGGGATGAACATGGTCACCACTTAGATGAAGCGGTGAGTTTTTGTTTTTCTTCTTTTTTTGCGCTTCATGCCAGTGCCTTTGAAAGTTTTAAAAAGTGTGTATGAGTTCTTTTTTCAGTATCTTCGAGGGTTAGGGATTATTCTGTTTTGACACTTTTAGGGATTAGGGTTTCTATCAGTAAATTTTAGGTGTTATTGTTTTATGTGGTCGTTCCTGGCAGTATCATTAGAATATGTGTGTAATGGGAGGCGGGATTTTGCTATCGAAAAAGTCGAATGGCTCAAGTTGAAATGAATGCTCAAGATGAAATCGAATTCAAAATCGTTGTTACCTTCAATTATTGCATTGGATTTTTTAATGGGAAAATCTGATAATACATTAAATAAAGAAAATCTGAAATAAATCTAATAAATAAAATCTGACAATACATTGTATGACCGGTAAAACTACATAATATTACTACTAATTTGTCTGCATAGTTAGGAGGTGCTGATCTTCAAAAACTCCTTTAACACCCCAATAAATTGTGAAGCTGAGAACGATATGCTAAAGTCTAACGCATTTTAGCCTGGGACTTATGACCTTGAACAATCCATGTAGCCGGTACTCGATCCCTAACAAATTCTACTTTTTACCATCCTTTAATACAATCATTTTTTTATATGCTTTATTGGATACCATAAAAATAGAAATAACATTAAATAAAACCAAAACGATTTTTAAATGCCTTCCTCCACATTAATCTAGAATTTATATCGTTTACTCTAATCGGAGTATGGTGTTTCAGTGATAGAATCAAACCCTGAACTCCTCGTCTCGTAAAATGGTTGCTTAAAGACTTTCACACGAATTTATTCCTTGGATAATAAATGTTATAATTAAGGAGTAACGTAAGAAGTACAACATGTTCTCAGAAATATGCACTGCAAAAACATTGAAATTTATTAATTTCATGCTATTGCATAACAGTGAAATTCCAATAAAATCTTTGCTTGTAAGCAGAGGGTTGATTCCCAAGTAAGAAAGTGTGTTTTTGATTCTATGGAAATTGTGGATAGCAGCGCTGTGTCTGGAAATAAGCCAGGTATTACGAAATCAGATTTTTCTGTTAAATAAGGCTGGATATTTAACTAAATAAATTTATATTTATATGCACGACACTTTGTAGACATATAGGCATGAGACAAATAGATGTACCGAAATATATGACATCATCGTAATCATATGCATGTAGATATGTATATGTCAGTAATTCTAATCAAAAACATCTAAAGCAGGTCCTAAAAATCAGTTTTATAGCCAAATGAGTAGTCAAATGTATAACCATTCGTTTTAATTATGCATTTAGTAAATGAGAGTATCTATTTAACAACTCCGTCATAAATTGTTGTCTTGTTATTTGCTGACAAGTTTTTATTGCGATCTTGATGAAGTATTAAATAAATCAAGTTTTTCGAATTAATTTTTTTAACTGGTATACCTATTTTGGATCAGTATTTAAATTTATAAAATTGAAACACTTGGGTTTTGACTATGGTGATTACTGCCATCTATCGGGTTTCTGCGTAAACTTATGGCAATGGAACTGCCGTCTGGCGCGATCTTGAAGCTCAAACATAGGTATGTGTTTATTCCTAATTACTACCCATTTTGACGATGATGATAAAAGTTAGATCAATCGATTATAGAGCTAGACGAGGTTTCTGAGAGAATTTGCTAAAACTCTCGTCGCCGCATCCTCTGCCATAAGATAGGACTTATAGGTACTGGCCATAAGGAGCACTGATCATCAGGACATGCATCATCATCATCACTTCCTGTGATATCTCGCTCTATCCAAATGAAAGACTTATAGTATTAGGAAATATATCAAAGAACTTCAAGGGATTTTTTAAGCAGCAGTATTTAAGGAAAAGAACAATATAGCCTGGTTGAAATTTGTTCTCGTCCTTAAGCACCTTATGGAGCTTTCAGCTACTCTTGAACAGAATAGTAAGATAGTTTTTTATATTTTTTTTTTACATCCAAACCAATGGGGGAAGTTTAAGGGGCATCTGGCAAATTGGCTAGTCAAAACAACTGGCAAATACGCTTCCATCCCACATACGTCATCTCAAATAACCTCGCAATAAAGCATTTTGGCTCTCCAGCCTTGTTCGTGACATGTTATATGTCTTGTAATGAATGAATATTTTGCATAATAACAGATAATCTTGGCAATAAAATTTATTTAGTTACCTACTTGTTTATAAAAGCGGGTGCAGGTTCTATTAAGGACCATGGTGGACAAATTATTATCAATAGCAATTGTTATTGCAATTATTGGTGTGATGATATCCGCAAGGTGGCTGGCAGCGGTTGGATGAGGAGAGACGAAGATCGAACCCAGTGGCGTGCCATAGGAGAGGCTTATGTACAACAGTGGACGTATGAAAGGCTGTTTATGATAATGATGTCTGCAATTATGGAAACTGATAAAAAGTTGTAATATTTTTTAGAAGGTAGCTTGAACTGTTATTCCTGGTTCATATAAAAATCTTTACAGCTCCGGTGGTCTGAAATTACAACCCCAGCTATTTCTTGAACTGTCTGTTTCTGCATCTACGAAACCTTGTTCTACCGGATTTTAATTAACATAATTAAACGATAAAAATGTAAATTTTCAATAACTTATGCATAACCGAAAGTGGTGTAATTTTTCATCAAATCGATATAATTCATAACAATCAAATTGGATGCATGAAAAATGGATCAGAATACTTTTTATTGGGTGTGCTGTGTTATAATATTTTTTTCTCAGACATAGTGGTCATCTAGGTAGAGAGCGTACACGTGATAATGTACACAATTCTAACCCCAAAACGCATTATTTTTTATTTGTTCTATTTTAATAAGGTACTAAATAAAAAGTACTAACTATTATAAAAGTCCTCGAATCGACGCGTATGTATGAAGAGGATAATGTCAGTTAAAAGAGGTAGGTATGTTAGAACCTTAGCAATTGGCGTAGATACTACAGTGTCTGCCAACTCCAACTGGAGACAGGCGTGAATTTAAATACACAGTATAATAAGACCATGAACGTAAACTAAGACGGGTAAAAAAAGTCTCGAAAAAACATAACTTCCACTATTTTTTATTTTCTTTTTCATGTCAATGTGTTTATAATTACCATAACTGTTACCTGTCTTAGTTGTCGATCACATTTATTTTTAAACCCAGTATGGGTGTTTGTGAGACCGAAATGAGCTGAAAAGTTTTCCACTAACACAAAACTTCTGAGGTCACGGCTCCGAGGCCTCGACCAAGTCATCCAGTGCAACTCGTGCAGACATTTATAAATCAAATAAGGAAATATATGACGCGGAAACATCGTCTTTGCACCGACACGGTCGAACCCGTTCTATCTAAATTAGATTCTCCTAAAGCCACGTGTATAGGCCGACCGCTCGTGTAAGAAACCTGTTGGTGTTTTTTACGCATGAATATCACTTTCCTTATCGATGTGATAATTATTTAAATCTGATCTGTTTTCTTTGTGCGATCTCGGCTGTGTTCTTGAGAGACGGGCAGTGTCACTCAAGTGCCGTCAGCAAGAATAACACCCATGTAATGAAGGAGAGTGTGTTGCCGGTTGTCAGGCGAGTGTGTTGACGTTCTCTAGAAGGCCGGTGAGCCCGACCTGCGCCTCTTGCTCCTACTCTCCAAGGATAGTGGAAGGCAGAGCTCTAGGAAGTTTAGCTGTAAATTACCAGCAAGAAACATCCAGTAACACTTGCTGCTCATTTGGGAATCGAACTCAAGACCTTATCTTTGGCTGGAACTGCCTTATAACACAGAGTTACCCCAGTAGCTTCGCCCTGTGGTCGGGGGCGTAAGAATACCGCCACGGTATCCCCTGCCTGTCGTAAGAGACGACTAATAGGGGATCGGGATTGTTGGGCGTATCACGGGGGAGGTGCGCCCTAATAGAATAGAAGATGTACGATCCCGAGAGGAGTCCTCTTTTGGACAGAGCGTTGGGCGGCAACGGGAAACAATTAAGGGCGCTCGCCCTATATTTACCGTACCGTCCAATATGCGCAAGAGGGGGCCATCGAGAGGTTTTAGTCGGTATGCCGGCATGGAAAGGCCGGTGACCCCGACATACCCTTTTCGGCCTCCCCCCGAGGTACCGAACAGGGAGCTTAAGGTGCTTTCCTCTCGTTAAAAAAAAAAAAAAAAAAGTAGCTGGTATATATTATGTTCCACTATTCATTTAATTTGTTTATATATTTTGGTTACTTATAGTTTTCGCATGCATAGTACTGACGTCACACCAAGATAAAACTCTTGTGTCGTGGGTATCAAAAACTTACCACTTTTCGGACTCACAAACATCCGGACCCAAAATAAAATATTTCTGCGTCACACTTTCCTCTTTGATCAGGTATACAAATCGCGGCATTGTTTCTAAGCTGATGTCCAGTCTAGCCAACTCCGTCATACGGCAAATCAATCCATCATCATCAACAGCCTTCAATTCGTTCACTGCTTGACATAACCCTCTCGAATAGCACGCCACTGGGCTCAATCATCGGCTCTCCTCATCCAACCGCTGCCAGCCGCCTTGCGGATATCATCACCCACTCCACCCATCCATCCAACCCGAGAACTCAAAAAAGAAATCAAACCGACTCTCGTGATCTCTAAAACCCAGAAACAGAATTCTTTGTTTCAGTAAGATTTGTTATATCTAGATTTTTGCGTATTCATGAATATTTATGTTTGTTGATTCATAAAATTTACTTGTAAATAATTAAAATATTTCGTGAATAATAAATGCAATTAAATAACAATATGTTTATCATAATCTATAAATATTCCTATCAAACTAGTTATATTTTTTTTCTTTTTAAAATGAGATTCGAAGTCTAAATACATTTTTTATGCATTGTTTACATATTGGTCTATTCATCTCTGAAATGCTAGTTACATTATTATTACGTAATTTCAACGTATTTTACGTAATCTTCCGCCTAGGCACTGGTAGGCAGAGGTGGATTTCTGCACCCGTGTTCTACCAGTGGGATTGACACGTAAAAATGAGCGAGCCTATTGCATTCGTGCACATTTCTAGTCCAAACCCAGCACTTTGCCCGACCCGGAAATGGAATCGGGACGTATAGAATGCACGGCACATACTTGGATTGCCAGATCATAAGCCAGACAAATAATCTCAATAGTCTTATTTCCTAAAAACGTTAGCTAATTTCTTTTATTATTTAACAGTAGCGTAGTTACATGTCATAGCATAAACAATAATGATACCTTTTCGAACACCCACACCATTATA
This sequence comes from Cephonodes hylas, assembly GCA_030295005.1. Lineage (NCBI taxonomy): Eukaryota > Metazoa > Arthropoda > Insecta > Lepidoptera > Sphingidae > Cephonodes > Cephonodes hylas. Next base: position 7,031,540 of record AP025384.1, on the reverse strand, counting down.
GGGTTTTCCTGCAAAGGTTTAATGGTTAGATGACTAAGCGATTCCACGAGAAAAACATATTTTGACATTAGACCCTTAGGAAGGGAAGTAATCACTGAATGCTCCCTTATTAGGGCTCCGCTAAAGCTTTAAGAGGTTAGAAAAATAATATTAAACGGTTCCAATACTTAAAAAAGTATGTTTTGCAGTTGGTTCCACACCAGAAGTGTGCCAATCGCGATTCAAGTATGTGACGTATGATCTAGAGTCTAGATTCTAGAGGTTCCGGGTAGGACAAAATGTTAATGGGTTTTTCCATTAGGAAATTCTCGGCAGCAGCACGAAGTTTGGAAACGAGCCTGAAAGCGGCAATATGCTCGCCTCCTATTACGTCTGACTGGTATCTGGTAAAATGAGCACGCAGAAATGCTTCTCTACCTACCCTTTCTGGTAACAAAGACGTTATTTATGTATGTTATGTTAAAAAAATTGACTCCAACCTCCACTTAACAATCCCTTACCTACCAGGAGAGCATGGATATCTCAGAGCTTCTAACACGGAAGCGAAGGTGCAAGAAACACGAAGACAAGTGCCTGGGTGGTCGCACTTACATTTTTTAATGATAAACAATCTTTATCGGCCAATAAGAAAACACTGTATATAACAATGTTTATAAAAACATTTTGAATAAAGTAAACTGGGAACAAGCGAGAACATGCCGTTTCTAAACAAAGGTGCTCGATATCGGCTACGCTGCAGGGCTGGCAGAGATTAAATGTATCGATCAATTTTATTTTAGGTTATGAGCAAGGAGATTTTATTAGTGTAGTTTCTTAGATTTGATCTAAAATATTAATATGTTGGTAATAACTGGTTAATCGTTAAATTTAATATTTAAATTTTAAGTGGAATTTGTCATAATATGATTAAATTATTTGTAAGTTGTTTATTGGGAATAATTATAATACCTTTTTTATTCTGTGCGAAATATATTACAGGCGCGTTTAGAAATAAATATGAAAATAAAACATGAACGCAAAAGTTGTCCAAAAGTTTTTATCAGAAGAAACGAATCTTTTACGTAGACTCTTACCTAGACTTTTACTTATCTTTTACTTACGCTACCCGCATTTGACCAATGGACTGTAGCCAATCGTTGATCTTTACCATTTAGTCACCCTTTTAAAACGTTATAAATATTGACTAATAAGAAAACAAAAAAACATAAAAATATTCCATTAAATATAACTTAATCTAAATGTGACCTGTACAAAAAGTAACAATTATAGAACTCTACATAGAGATAAAAAAATGCTTTAGATCAAAAAAATACCAAAATCTAAGCATCGAACCGTTCAGCCCTGCGTGTATCGCTTTCGTCGATTATTATAAACATGAAAATCGATTGGCAGCACACACGGCCGCGCCGTGATGGTAAACAATCTTATATTTTATAAATAATATTGCATACCGGCTTCATTACATTACATAAAGCATTAAAATTCATTCCGCTAAAACAAAACATGCGTTGGAAAATTCGGCGTGGTACACTTGACTTGGTGCTGTATCTTATAATTATTTTAATAATTTACTAGTGGCCTTTTCCACCTTAGCCTTTTTTCCATTTATTTTCTAATTTTATTTAACTTGTTCCCTATTAAAGCCCAATAAACCAGCCTTATGGAACGCATCATCAGCCTATATCCGTTTCACTGCTAGACACAGGCCTCCATTGCAAGTTAAAATCGTTAAAATGGCTGAAGATAGGTCATTAGCAAGACCTTTTAGTTGTTGTCTCATGTTTCATGTTAAAGTTAGATTTGTTATTTCAATCCTCCGGCACACGCCTCTACCTTTTTAAAGGTATGCGTGTGTTCACAATGAATTATTATGTACTTTAACAGCGACGAGAAACATCGTGAGAAAACCGCTACACCTAAATGTTCTTAGGAATTTCTTAGGAGTGTAATCCGCCATTCGGCACTTGACCAGCGTGATGGACTAAGGTTTATACCCTCTAAGTCATAGCGGAGTCTCATGTCCAACAGTGGGATGTATATGGACTGATGGTAAAATTTAAAGGAGCATAAAGTAGCGTATATTTGCTAATAAACAAGTATCTACAGAACATAAGGAAGATTGGAAGTAAACAATAATATGAAAGACTTTTCCTCCGTCCCCTTACGCACATACGCAATTTGATTCGTATTGATTTATTACTCCTCAGTTTTATTGACGACATTAACATTTTATTATAATATTATTCATCTGTTATCAATTACTGTTATCAGTATTTACACTAAACTGTATCAGGGCGGTGATAAGAGACGCAAACAAAAACATATTATATTTATAACAAAACATGCGTTACATCATATAACGTGTTTCAAAAGGAATATAATTATGTATTTATATGTTTTTGCGAGCCCGATGTGGTTAAACCCCGAATTCTTTGAAGTGTTTGAACCTCAGGTTGAAACTTATTATATAACTGAAGATAGAAGCGTAAAGTACTCATTTGATTGAATACTTCGCATTGAAATCGGGTTAAAATTCAAAGTATGTACTAAAAATATTCTAGGTCGGTATGATGAACATGTCATAGGCTTGAAAACCTTAAAGCGAATTGGAGCATTTTTACAAGAGTTCTTGTTTCGATGTTAAAATTTAAAATACAATTTAAGAATAAATGATCAATGCCTTCAAATCAACAATCTTTTGACATATACTAATCGACAACCCCGTGGCGCAGTTGGCTGGACACCAGCATGTGAAACGAGAGTCCGCGGGTACTATTCACGCACCGAGACAAATGTTTGTGTGATCCACAAATATTTGCTTCGGGTATGGCCTCGAGGTTTAGGCGCGCGGTCGAGAATCTCGGCGGTCGCGGGTTCGAACCCCAGGCTCACACCTCTAACTTTTCGAAGTTATGTGTGTATTCAAAATTGAATTATCACTTGCTTTAACGGTGAAGGAAAACATCGTGATGAAACCTGCACACCTAAAAGTTCTTAGGAATTTCTTGGGTGTGTAGTCCACCAACCCGCAATAGGCCAGCGTGGTGGATTATGGCCTAAACCCTCTCAATGGTAGAGGAGACCCGTGCTCAGCAGTGGGCGTATATGGGTTGATGAAGAAGAAGAAGATGGGTGTTTTGAGAGAGCAAGTCTCTCATAGACTGTGTTACTCACGACACAGGACTTGTAGCCTAGTGTGAGGTCATGTATGTGACTTTTGGATGTATTCATTTTACTTACAGAAGATTTTATAAGTAGAATACGTTAATATATCTCTTCATTCAAAGCGATTTTTTTATATATGTACGTTTACAAGGGTGGGGGGTATATAGGTTAGAGTTTTATCTCGTGTATACAATTGTACAGTTTTTTAACGTTAATATCGTGTCCTATAAAACGTTGATAAAAAGTTTATCACTCGCGAATATTTTGTTTACCCTAACCTATAACATTTGGGTTAAGCAAACACAATTTTCGGCGTTATTATTATTATAGTGTATGTTTCAAACTGTGTTTTCCTCTACAGTTACAAATACAAGTATACCCTTACGCCTGAAGTCTCGAAAGGGAAGGCAGAAGTGTAAATCTCCATGCACATTTCGCAAAGTATTTATGTTTTCCAGACACTTTTTTCGTCTTTGTTCTACTAAATTCGTAATAAAAAAATTCAATAATAGTTTGGCCGACCTGGGAATCGAACCAGGGCTCTTAAGATTATACGGTGCTAACAAATATTGAGATTTTAATAAGCTAGATGCAATATCTTATTTTTACTGTGCAGGAAAACATCGTGAGGAAACCTGTGCGAAAAAGTCATAGGAATTTCTTAGGTGTGTAGTCCGCCTGCCCGCAATAAGCCTATGGTGGTAATAATGAAAATCTCAAATCTCAGACTATCAATAGATTTTACAGATGTTTCTCGAGCACTAATGAAAACAATTTATTTACGAAACATATATGCATGAACAAACAAAAAATGTAGCAGAACCTGTTTACTCAAGCCTTATATAAAACCGCTATTGTTAGTGCTTGGTACTAGATGACTGTGGACGCTTACAGTTCGCGCTGGCTTGTATTCGACTCGCAGGCCGACATTACGATCATGACTGGTGAGAATTGTTTGTTAATTACTAGTAAATTTTTCGAAGCTATATATTCACTATGAATTATCACTTTCTTCTTCTTCTTCTTCATCAACCCATATTCGCCCACTGCTGAGCACGGGTCTCCTCTACCATTGAGAGGGTTTAGGCCATAGTCCGCCACGCTGGCCTAGTGCGGGTTAGCGGACTACACACCTAAGAAATTCCTAAGAACTCTTAGGTGTGCAGGTTTTATCACGATGTTTTCCTTCACCGTTAAAGCAAGTGATAATTCAATGTGAATACACACATAACTTCGAAAAGTCAGAGGTGTGTGCCTGGGGTTCGAACCCGCGACCGCCGAGATTCTCGACCGCGCGCCCAAACCTCGAGGCCATCACTGCTTTTTTAGGCCATCACTTTAACGGCGAAGGAAATAATCGTGATAAAACCTGCACACCTAAAAAGTTCTTAGGAATTTTCTAATAGTCCGCCAATTTGGACTAGGCCAGCGTGGTGGACTGAGGCCTAAAGAGCTAGAGGTGGCCAGTGCCCAACAGTGGGACGTATATGGGCTAATGATGATAGTCAGTTTGATATTAATTGTCTTCTGACTGTGGTCTTTTTGTTTCAGACTCCAATGGTGCAATTACCTCTGGTAAGTTTTTATTTAATTATTTATTTGTAGAGTAAATAATATAATTATTATTTTTATAAAAAAAATATAGTATACAAAATAGGATAACAGATTAAAATATTAGATAATTATTTGCAGTAGCAAATTAACTGGTAAAACGACCTAGTGATATTTTATAATTCATCTAATTTTTCGCAATTATCGTTTCAGGTTTATTCGAAAATTTATTATTTTATCACAATCCATGATAATTTAATGGTTTTCGATTGTAAATATTTAATATTATTTGATTTATATACTATATATATATACTCAGCCTATTGCCGTCCACTGCTGAACGTAGGCAATGAATTATTTGATTTACGTAGTAGAAATTTTATTTCTTAGGCTTCCAATATCCATATTCCGTTTCTTGTCTTGTCGATGTTTTTCTTGAAGTTTTTTTCACTTTCATTAAGGTACTTGATACATGTACCAAATGTACATTAAGATAAAAATATATTAAGAATTGTTTCTATTTTACCCAACCGTGACACTTGACGTCATAACTTGTGCTAATGTATTCAAAAATTTTGATCATTATGAAAAGCTTTTAATTTTATAATAAACATTAACAATTTTATTTCATAATATTTAAAATTAAATTTTGCATTTACATAGATATACAATTTTATTTATGTAATTTAATAAATTAGTTTCGTATTGTCACGAAAATTTTGCGATTTGTTTATAATTAACTTTAACTCCATTTCTGTAGATATCAACATCAATCTATATAAATACAGCAGCTGGGAACGGTTCTGCATTACAGCTGAGATGGTTTAGGCATTAGTCCACCATGCTGGCCTAGTGCGAGTTGTCGGACTATACATCTAAGAATTTCTTAAGAACTTTCAGGTGTTCAGGTTTCCTCATGATGTATTCCTTTATTAAGGTACTTAGATATGAAAATTTATAATTCGACAGACACACATATCCATAACCGAATGGAGTCATTGATAATATCAACTATCAAAACAAAATCTATCGTTGTTATTGGAGTTTATTGAAACTTTAAAATACTTACTAATTTATCTTGTACTAACACATATTTTATACGGTACCGTACTATAAATAATGCAACTTTAAAATTAAGCCTTAAAAGTTTTCGCCAACTTTTCGTTCTAAAATAATTCTTTACCGCATCATACTGCAAATTAAATGCAAAAGTAATCAACAAGATTACCTACTCCAGTTCAATGTCCACAAACTGCCTTCAAATGAGACATAAAAAATAATTCAGTAGATCAACAGTACCCCTTATAGTACTGGAGCAAATAAGGCATCTGCCTAGTCACCCTTATTTGTACATCAGATCGTTTGAGGCTCTTTGTCGAAATACTTAACCTTTTCGCGGGCCTATTGCGTTGGAAACTGAATAGGCTTACCGTCTTTTGTTCTGGTAGAAATTATCCTTCTTTGTCTCGTATTCATGTAGGATGTTATATGAAACAGAACTCGAAAAATTCAGTCTGAAATAAGGGTCTTGGTTTAATTTTTTAAACTAAACAATAGAGACGAGCCTTTAAAAACGGATCCTATGCCTCAAAATCAGTGTTTATTGCTGCTAATATTTAAAAAAAATATATTTTCGATTATTTATCAATAATAAATGACACACAGAAAAAATACAAACCAATATTTCCTGAGATTTGCATGTTCAACTAATTAAACATTCCAGTTTTATACACAGTGTAAAAAGACCGCGATCGAAAATAAGACAGGTAATAATGACTTCAAACTAATTGAGGCTAATGAAAATTCAGAAAAAAATACGTTTTCTTAATTATAGTAAGTGTTAACTGTATGACGATAAGGAAAACTATTTTTTTTCGCGAATTTTTTGTCAGTGTTAGCCTCGAAGTTCAGGCGCGCGGTCGAGAATCTCGGCGGTCGCAGGTTCAAACCCAAGGCACACACCTCTGACTTTTCGAAGTTATGTGTGTATTCACATTGAATTATCACTTGCTTTACCGGTGAAGGAAAACATCGTGATGAAACCTGCACACCTAAAAGTTCTTAGGAATTTCTTCGGTGTGTAGTCCGCCAACCCGCACTAGGCCAGCGTGGTGGACTATGGCCTAAACCCTCTCAATGGTAGAGGAGACCCGTGCTCAGCAGTGGGCGTATGTGGGTTGATGATGATGATGATGAATGTGCTTGTAAGCACCCTAGTTTACCTGTCTTAGATTTCTATTACAGTTTATATACCCTGTATATTATCATAGATTAAGTTCAATATTCTATGTTAATTCGTATAAAAAAAGTATACCTAATGGTCTTGCGTGTGGCAGCACTCATTACAAGAGGACAAATCATCGCCCTCGTAAAACTAATAATAAAATTGTTTTTCTTACTTGGCCATCGTAAGAAACTTCTTTCCGAACATCAGTTGCGAGGTCGTTACAATTTGGCGTGCAATAAAAACTATTCACCAAATCATCTGATAGGGTTGACAGGGACTATAAATTGTTATGACTCGTATAAAAATGCCGGTCAGTCGGATGGTTATGGCCAATTATCGTCCCATCATTATACAGGTGTATTCAGACCGTGATCGGAATTAAGGCAGGTAATGGCTGAGATGTTTACAAACCTCCCTGGCGTTAAAGAACATTCCGACAGAAAATAAAAAAAACATTGACGATTTCCTAAGAACTACGAGTACATACATTTCATTCCTATCTTCATCAACCCATATACGCCCACTGGTGAGCACGGGTCTCCTCTACCATTGAGAGGGTTTAGGCCATAGTCCACCACGCTGGCCTAGTGCGGGTTGGCGGACTACACACCTAAGAAATTCCTAAGAACTCTTAGGTGTGCAGGTTTCATCACGATGTTTTCCTTCACCGTTAAAGCAAGTGATAATTCAATATGAATACACACATAACTTCGAAAAGTCAGAGGTGTGTGCCTGGGGTTCGAACCCGCGACCGGCCAGATTCTCGACCGCGTGCCCAAACCTCGAGGCCATCACTGCTTTTCATTCCTATGGTTTAGGGAAAACGTCGAATTTTTTATTCCATTAACCGCCATAGTTTTTGATCACGGTCTGAATACACGTGTATAGGGCTGTTGATTATTGCTAGTCTTAATGCCCTATGAGTTTTAGGATTCGGATCGTAGTAAGCAAGTGTGACAATACCGGTTCCATCAGTCTTAAACAGTAACAGAAAACGCTTATGAAAACGCGGGTCGCATCAATGAAAATGTCGTAATGTCTAATTTATAATTGTTTATTTATATTAAAATGTTATTATTAATTAAAGATTTGAAATTTTCAGATTAATTAATATTCGGAATTTTGAAAGGCAAACTCAGCTTTAAGGCTTCTATGGTACCGCCACTGCTTGTCATCCAATATACATCTAGAGTCCCTTTGTCCTCTCATTCTTTTGTGTCTGAATCTATGTCACATAATACACGTACCCGAAAATCCTACAGCACATTCCTTTGAATACGAATGGAAATTAAAAACAAAGAACCATTTTTAACACTCAAACTCCGAAACAGCGTTTTTTATTCACTTCCTGCTGGAAAATTGCTCGTGAAAAACCCAGGCACGTCCCCCCTCCCGGTGCACCCCTACCCCCCCCCCTTTATGCACCTAGAAAGTTCTCACCCCCCGTATATTTCAGTCTAGCTTGAACTATAACGACATCGCAGCCATTAAAGATGTCTAGGAGCTGGCAATTTTAACGTATTTATGTAGATAAGGATGGCCTCGTGGCCTCGTGACACAAGTCAGCCGTGAGGTCCCGAGTTCGATGCCTGGGTAGTTTTTGTACTTTAAAATTGGTAAATTTTCGGTAACAGCATGAAGTATAGCAATAGACTCGTTCCCTTCAGCTTCAATTGCCGCTTTCTTCGTTTCAATTTACCTTTTTTAAACGATAATGGTCTAGGACTGGATAATAAAAAAATAATATAAGGAAATAAAAGTGTAATCCGTAAACTAAATGACGCTTTATGACTTATGAGGTACATTAATTTAGTAGAATTTAATAATATTAAAAAAACAACAAAAAAATTAAAACATAATTCGTTTGCTTTTTAAAACTGGTTTAATGTATTCTTATTTATATCTAAACATTCATTAACGTTATTCTATTCATGTGAGAAAATAACATAGCTTTTCATTTTAAGATTTGTGCTACCATTACAAATTACACACCTTTTTCTATCTATTTCAAAATATTTGCGCCTCTAAATACTTTATTATAATTATTAGCAAATATTATTTATTTAATATAAAAAATATTTATAGTAAGAAAATGGTTTTCATTTTTCTACTAGATACTAATGATAGTTGGTCTTAGTTATTCATTATACTTCATGCATCAAAAGTTAAAAATACAGGCTTTTACATACGTATGTTACGCACGAGAGGAGAAAACACAGCCTTTATTTATTAATTTCAAAAGTCTTTCGACAAAAATTTAATATCGTTGCTACTTTGGCTGTATAGGCGTTGTCTTTGTGCATGTATATAAGAAAAAAAGAAGATGAGTCTATGATATTATTTAGCTCTTAAAGCGCGAGGTTTCAGTAGGCGTCACTGTACAGCGACACTGGGCGTCGCTTTACAGTAGGCGGGGCTTGCTCGCCGTAGCTTGCCTTTGCTTTAGCACTTTAATTAATATTTTTATATAAACTATTGAATGGACACCTTTCCTTTGTTGATTAAAAATCCATTATAATTCAGGTTTTTTTGCTAAAGTACCGGTTATTGCAAAACTGCTCTCGCGATTCTTTTTTCAAAAATCCTTCATCGTCAAAGGAACTATTTTGAAATAAGGATCATTTTGAATATACCTACAGCCAGAATTTAAAAGTCAATACGTAATAAGACGATTTATATTTGAAATTTTTAGTGTATTTTTTTATTGGGTGCGAGAAAGGAGGTTAACCTCTTCATGCACATTAAGTTAAAATAAACATATAATTATGAAAATAGTATTTATATCATTATAGCTACAAAGTTAAAATAAATTTTATTTTAAGCATACTATTTTAAAAAATCAATATGTTTAATTCTCGTTATATTAAAATAAACTTCCATTTTGTATTCAAAATCATAATTTATGCATTAAAAACAAATCAACGTCATAATATTTGGCCATATTTTATGTCAAAAATATTTCTAAATATCAAACACATACATAAACTGCATGCTATAATTTATTTTCACAATATCAAATTTTTATCGTAAATTGTCATTAGCTTGTTATTCGTGTGATAAAATTTTGGAAAGTTGAAAGTAAATAAATAATTAAGAGAATACAAGATACAGTTATTTTTCACAACATGGATTCCACGGCTTTCAATATTGACCCAATATCGTTCGTGTTTCGCCTGTGTCCTCCATCTTGGATGTTGTGAATCTCAATGAAATTTATAGGGATTGTCGTACCTACTTCTTTTGTTAGTGTGAGAATATGATAAATTTGCGTTTTTCTCGGCTAGATGAGTAGTGGGATGGTAATCGATAGGCTCTACATCATCACCCAATGAAGTGTCAATGTCCTATGTTTAACGGCTGTGGACGCATTCACACCGAAGCGTACAAATTCAATGACAGTAACGGTTAGGCTCGGTAGTGTCGGAGTATGAAATTGCATTTTGGGATAGAAAGATCCAGGGTTCGATGTCTTGGTCGATAGAGTGGTGCCAATAAGATTTGCATTTAAGTATAAAACTGTATTAATAATGAATCAATCTTGAAAATGTTTTATGTTGTTTTAAATACTAAATAAATGGGGTCGTTAAATCGCGCATATTTCAAAATGTCTTAAATTGTTTTCAATGTAAACAGCTTGTTGTGTTCTATATAGAAAAAACGTAAACAAACTAATTAATTCAGTCAACTAACGCCGCCAAATAAATTATAATGAATGTAAATAAATTCCAGTTTTGCTCAGTGTTACGTTTAACCTGTTCCAAGTTACACGTGGTTAGGAAGCGTTCTGTTAAAATTTACGAAAGGATCGACCTTGCTGAATCCAGGATATTGTGGCAAATAATTCAGATCTGAATATTTGAGTCGCATTTAACACGGGACATTAAAAATATTTTTGATCTGCGTTCACCTAGACAAATATTCATTGGGCATAAGACAAATAAATTAATATGTAGCCATAATTACCATAATCAATCGGTGATCGCGTTAGTTAAGCTGCATAAGTGTACTGTTTGAGAGCCTGGTGATGCGATTTCTGAGTCAAGAAAATGATTTTTTTTTTGGAAAGTGCTTGACTTGTGGGATTCGAAACAAAGACAAACGAACAGTTGACGAAATGAAAAATTTTACTGGCGTGGGGGAGTATGTAATATTCTATTGTTACCATAATTGTTTTTCGTCGATTTCATTCATCTTTACAATTCTGATTGGATACCGTATTCGAAATTTCGAATCGTGACTATCTAGGAAGAATAAACGTGCGCCATATCAGAACGTGATTTATAATCAGTATTTATAGAGCCTACACGTGTAAACCACGCATTAAACTTATTTTTTTAACTGCAAAAACCTTGAACATTCTAAAATATGTCTCGAAACTAACTAGTTGCAAACATCCGCGATATTTTAATATACAAGTTAGAATTTATTTATTTACACGTGTATACGTTGCATTAAATTATTATTTATCTCAAAAACCTTGGAAACGTGCTATAAAATATTTTGAAACGACTAGGAAGAAGTCACTGTGTCCTTTACATTTTACTTTTTATATCAGTGTTTTCATGCAAACTATGGCGAGCTAATCAAAATTCATTGACGAGAAAAAAAATTACATAATGTGTTTTATTTACATGTGTGGGTCATTCAACTTCTGTGTATAATTAAGGCTTCAAATAGCAGTGTAGAGATAATCTGCGACTGTTATCTTATGTTCAAAAGTGTTCTTTCTCATCGAGAATGATCTGGATGAAAGTTTTTTCGATAGATGAACCGGATTGACTTGGGAAGTACCACAGATTCACAATTTTACCCTTGAAATATTATTTCTATCAAATTTCTTCCCAATATTACCCTTTTTTGTTGGATTTTTTGTTTCTATTTTTTTTCCAAAAAAAATCTTTTCAAAATAAACCTGTTGCTCGGATTAAAAGATGCATCTGCACTCTCACAGACACAGTGTCTCAGTGTATAGTGTATACTATTAATTAGCTATTACATAATCAATTTGTTTACTTGTATACACGTGTTTACAAACATGTTTTTCTGTCAGATGCGAGATGGACGAGTAGAAGGTTATTGACTATGTTAATGCTACATATTTAGATATTGATTAGATTGTGATGAATAGGCCATTGCACGTGGAAGATTACGCTTTGATCGTAATCATGTGAACAATCATGATCTGATGTTTTAAAAACCTTCAAGTTTATGGATTTTATAGTTGGAATCTTACTAATCAAGATTTTGAAGGATCGTCGACAAAGGTACTGGAGCTTTTTAATAAAAAAAAAGTGTTTTGATGACGTGTTGGGAATGTCTAAATGCATCATTTTGATTAAATATTTAACTTAAATTCTACGGACACTAATTTCTTTCAGACGCACATTACTCTGTTTCCAACAGTGATGATAGGTGTTGCTAGTTCTAAAAATAAATTTCGCTATTCAAAAATTCTTATTATAATTTAAACATTACCATTCGCTAAACTAACAAAACTTGAAATAAGAAAAATCTATTAATTTGATTCTCTAAAATTACCCATATGTATTTGAATATTAAAAATATGACATAATCTAATCATAACGCAGAATAAATTGAAAATTTTGAGATAATTTATGTTCCTGAATATTAAATACTGTATAGGCACAAAGCCAAAATATTTTAGCATGACGTTTGTGACGTAGATGCAAACACGTGGAAAGAGCGACCTTGCCGAACCGGTTTGGACCAGTTTCGTAATGAATTGCAATTTACGCTACTGATAAATAAAATTATTTAGATATTAATTATGTACGAACAACTGTTTTTTTTTTATTTAAATTTGGCAAAAGTCTCCATTACGTCTGTGCTCTAGTGTGATGAACCTGCAAGCTTGATATTAAGACGTCAAAGTGGTCGTGTGAGATTCAGAAGTGCTCATAAAGGAGGGCGAGTCCAGTGATGGAGATGTAAATGGATATTTCCAATAACATCTCAGTCGGAGATCAGAACTTTGAATTTATCGACTGCACCTGAAAATTACTAGGCCAGCGTGATGGACTTTAGAAAATATATGAGCTGATGATGATATGAGATTAGAATTCCATTAATTCATAGTCCATTTCTCACATGAGTAACTTCAATTTGTATATGTTTTGAGATAGGGCTGTATATGAGATATACTTAAATAGAAAAATCTTTGATTACCATAGTTATCATTTATAGTAAAGAAAAACATTGTTATGAAACCTGCACACCTAAAATAGTTCTTAGGAATTTTTAGTGTGTAGTCCACCTACCTGCACTAGTCCAGCGTGGTGGACTAACGTTTAAAAGCTCTCGTATGTATATGGGCTGATTAGTGGTGTTTATAGGGTGACCGAATTCATAAACGGGAGAAGAACTACAGCTACGTAGATGCAAATATGCTGGTCACATAATTCAAGGACAGATCTAGACAGCATGGTGCATGAGGTGTAAAATCCTATATTCCGGATTCTATTTCGTTTACGATACTCGTAGTTGTTCTAGGTCGAAATAATAATGTCTATTGGTAACTACACTAATCACTAAACTTACCATCAGATGCTGAAGCGATCATTTTGCTCGTATAAAAAACTATACCAAAAATTATAAGTCAATTTATCAGTTTTCTTCTAAATACATATTATTCGAACAGATTTTTTTACTTATTCAGCTATATATACAAAACTGTATACTGCTGTATTCTCTCGCCTACCTCACTGGCATGAAGAGATCAAGCATGGTTGGTGCTAAAGAACTTGTAGTGAAGACCATGTAGGTATAAATAAATAAATAAATACATCCAACAGTCACATACATAGCCCTGACCCCACACTAAGATAAGAGTCGTGGGTATCAGAAACTACGAGAGATTTTTCGGCCTCACAAACACCCAGACCCGAAACAAATATTTGTGGATCACACCAACATTTGTCTCGGTGCGGGGATCGAACTCGCGGCCGCTCGTTTCGCAAGCTGGTGTCCAGTCAACTGCGCCACGGGGCTGTCATATGCGAATACTGACAAAAAATATACAATATTATACATAAAAATAAACAAAGATTTATTGATGCTACCAAATATATATTCAAATAATTTATTGAATTAGTCAAATGTCTTACATCATTAAAATATGTATTTTTTCACCTCTTGTTTGGTATCAGAATTTATTGAAAAACATTCTTTTGTAGCTTTATTCCGATTTTTTTAGAGGTGGCACTGTCTAGTAAAATTCGATACCAACTCGGAAGCGGAAATCCCTCTTTAATGAGTCACAGACTCCTACAATTAGTGATGATGACCTTAGAGTTTCTCATTCTGATACTATCAGCTGCCGTGACTCGACGCTTCTTCTGACCGCGATCGATACAACCTGTGATAAGGTAATCAATATTTTTAACTTATCCATTTAAAAATGCAGTCATTGATATGAAACTTCCGACTGAATTTTTATAATTTTAATTCCTTTTTTGCTAGGCGAGATTGAATTTTATTTATAGGGTCATATGGTTTAAAAATGTTTGTGACGTAATATTTGTGTATCTTAGGCGATTACGTAAAAAGCAGATATTACAAATTTTTTGTGTATGATTCGACAAATTAATTTAATAATGTTTTATACAACTTGCGATTTTCCCTTCATTTAGCTTGATCATATTCGCTTCGGTGTAAATTCGGCTATACGCATGCGCGTAACTTTCATATCGTATTATAATTGAAATAAATTCAGTTCAAACTCCCCACAGACATTTAGAAAACTGATTACATTCTTATCTTGTCTTTTACATCCAATCGGTCAAAGGATTTCAGGACTTTTAATTTAAATTTTTAAATAAATTATTAAGTTTTTAAAATTCATACATTTGGGAATGTACAACGCATATGGCAAAGGAAATACAAACGTACAGCCCAAAATTCCATTCCACGCAGAACGTACAGGCTTGCTGCGTCAAATAATAAACATTTTGCATCGTCAATAACATTTTTGCTTTCGCCGGCGCGGCGCATGCGTACGACGCTTCCGCACTGGCGCGGTCACTGTCAAAAATATGCAAATTAATCTATAAAAAAACGATTTAGCTTCACAACTAGCACATGAAACGTAGTTTTTACATTATAAATTTAGATCCGATAGTGTAGAACATTTGAAAATGTATCCGTATGATGCGTACGTGGGGAGAAGCGTCGTCGCTTCGTCCCTGTCGGCGAGTACGGCGCATGCTCAGTTGTAATGTTTATATTATTTGTATTTGAGCTGTGTATCACGTAAACTATAACTACCACAGGCGTAGCGCCAATACTGAGGGCCAGTGCCCGCCCCACCCCTCCTCGGTAGTTAAATATTTCTTGCTTATTTCGCCCTAGCATTGTTGATGCCGCGGCGTGGAAGGCTGTTGTGTATTGTTTAGACGCGAGTTTTCGGAACAAATATATTTAAATATAAACATTTTACCGTTTTATATTATTTTTGAGTTTATGAGAAGTGCTCAGTCTCACGTCGTACTGTACCAAGGGTGGGATGCATTTTGTTGCAACCGTGTAAATAATTTGCATAGACGATTGCAGTCGCAGCGGTGCTTATGAGTGGTACCTTTCGTCGCTCTACAGTGTATTATTGTTTTTTGTTGTTTTATTGTTTCTATTTTATTGTTTATTCCGGTTTTGTGTGAACTTTGTGAGTGATCAAACGTTTCTGTTGCGGATTTTCGGGACGGTTTCTGTAAGTTTTAGGCGTAACGAATTTTAATTTCAAAAAGTTCATGAGGTGTATTTAATTTTTTTGATGCCTGAAAAAATAATTGTTTTTTTTAATTTACATAAATAATATAAATTATTTTTTAATGTGAAAATTATAATAAATATTTATCGTGCACATGAAACAACGAGGTGACAGATTAAAAATAATAAAAACCAGCCTTTTTTGTCGGCTGCAAAAATAAGACTGGCTGCCAAAAAAAATATGAGCGATATTTAAAATTCGAACGTCAAAGTTGGCGCGTGAAAAGTTTGCATTCGGTGAGTGGAACTTATAAGCACGTGGTCTGTCGCTCATGTGCGCCGTGCGTCGACCAATCGCTGCGTCGCTCATGAGCGGCTCGACCAATGGGAGGGGACCGCTTTAGAGCGCCACTTTTGACAGCTGATAAGAGACAATCAAGGAAAAGTTATTTATAAAACATTTTTGTCTTTGAAAAAAGAACATTGTGT
Source organism: Cephonodes hylas (assembly GCA_030295005.1). Taxonomy (NCBI): domain Eukaryota; kingdom Metazoa; phylum Arthropoda; class Insecta; order Lepidoptera; family Sphingidae; genus Cephonodes; species Cephonodes hylas. The sequence goes on along the minus strand of AP025384.1, from coordinate 7,015,387 downwards.
TGATTGAAAGTAATTTCAGCATACAATTTTAAAAAAAGGAATTGAGAATAAAAGATAATATTTTTAAATTGATTATTCATTAATTCCTTGAGCAAATTCGGGAATGAGTAATAAATCATAAGTATAAAGTGATTAATTTTAAACAAAATTATTTTTATGATTAATATTTTTTTAAATTTTTGACATTTGCTAAGATATTGTCATTTAAAATACAACAAAACATGAATTCAAATGCCTTTTTACATAAATTAAGCATATTTACTCATATATATACAACTACAAAGGAGGTTTAACGTACTGACCTCGTTTTGACCCAAAAATTGCTATTGTTCCAAAAAATCAATATCTGAATGCAAACCCAAGCTGCTTTGGCTTCGCTTGTAAAGTAAAAGAGAATGTCATTGTTATATTACCGAGATTCTTTATATAATTGGCAATTTATTGTACAAAAATATAAGATATTCATACATGCCCAGATCACTATGTTAAATTAAAAGAAAAATGTTTTTGCCTATACAAAAGCGTAGCGTTACATTGTAATACCATAATAAAATATTAAAATGAAGTACTATTGAGTGCTATCGAAAACTAAAAAATAATTTATACTGATTCGACCCAGTATTTCTTTGTTAATCTACAATTAAAAATTACAATTAACATTGCATTACATTAATATTTCATATAAAATTTTCTTATTTCCAAAGAATTATTTAATATGGAATAAAATTTATTACTTAAATTGCTGTACTGCAATATCTATTATTTTAAGTGTTTTGATCGTGAATTAACTGGAAAATTAATATTTTATTGCGGATTAATGATTAAAACATCGAGATCTTATCAGATGTTGTTAATTTTAAAAAATTGCAACGGAAGACTTTTTATGTTAAAAACATTAATATATCATTCATAAATATTTATTTGTGTTTAAAATTCTGTCATCCTGTCGCGATCAAAGTTAAAATATTTTAAGTGGAAAATAAATAATATTGTTTATTTGACAGACCAACTATAAACCTATTGTACTGGAATAATAAAATCTAAAAATATTTTTATCATTAAAAGCCAAGGCGATACTTTTAAATCTTTGCTTTATTAAGAAAATAAGGTTTCTTTTAAATATTAATATAAATAATGTGTATCTAAAACAAAAAAAAGCTATACAATCAAAGGTTATTTCTAGAAGGCATTTTTATTTTAAAAATTAAAATATTCTAAAGAAGGTAAAAATCGCATTAAATATATTTAGATTAAATAATATATCTTTATAATAAAGAAGATAAATAGTCTAGTGGACTTTCATTAAAAACCTCTCATGGAACATGATTTCTTAAATTGCTTTATAAATAAGTAAGGTAATTCAATTATCAGAATTAAGGGGGTAAAAGACTAAAGTGAATTATATTGCAATAAAAATGCTTTACATACAGGGTGTGTTTAGACCGTGATCGAAAACTGAGGCAGGCAGTAGCGATTGTGATTACAAACCCCCTGGCATTAAAGAAAATCCCGAAAAAAAATAAAATTTTTGAGGTTTTTCATACAAACCACATACTTTTAACACCGATGGTTGTATGAAAAACGTATGTTTTTTTATTTTTTGTATCGATTTTTAATATCGCCACTGGGTTTCTAATCACCCTTGCTATTACCTGCCTCAGTTTTCGATCACGGTCTAAATACACCCTGTATATCTCCTATAGAACATATTCGTCTTACCGTTCATTGGTTTATTTCAGGTTAATGAAATTTACATATTTAAATAATATATAAATGCAGTTTTTAAGGATGTTATTAATTAACAGCGTGGCAAGTCAATATGAATCGATAGGAATAGAAATGCAAAAACAATCTGTTTGTAACGCTTTCACGACCAAACCACTGGCCTGAATTTAATGATTTTTATTATGGATATACATAGATAGGTCCTCGAAAACGGATATAGGGGGCTTAATGTTACTAAATTGCTCTTGGACCCCATAGGTAGTAGGTTAACCTGCCATCAGTCGCAACTCGCAAGATTTGACGAGATTTTGCCCTCATTTTTGACCGAAAAATTTGTTATAATTTCTGTAGTTACTCATTCGCTTGTCTCAGTATCTTAAAGTTACCTTTACGTTCTTCAAGGAATCTTGAAAATACTGAGAGTAACGGATGAGTAACCACATAAATTATAAGTCTTTATTTCGGAAGAAAATGCGTGGGGTTCTCACTTAATAAGGCTGCAATGAAAATCATATTTTGTAACTTGACTATTTAAAAATAATAATATTGTTTGTGACGGAGGGTGTCCGAGATTTTCATAAATCACTACTAACTACAAGATATCGTCATTGTTAAGAATTGTAGAGTTAATTTGCATATCTGTAACAACCCATATACGCCCACTGCTGAGCACGGGTCTCCTCTACCATTGATAGGGTTTTAGGCCATAGTCTACCACGCTGGCCTAGTTCGGGTTGGCGGACTTCTTACAATTGTGATGCAGAAAAAAAATCGTTTTAAGACTGATAGATCGAATTGTACAAGTACTTAATATCAGAATTACGTCAATATTTCGTCCTAAATAAAAAGGAGAGGGATTTAATTTAATTGTGAAGCTGAAACTCTCGATTCTTTTTGATTTGAGAAATAAATATTTTTCTTCACTATCAGGACAGGTCATTCATAGTAATGTCTCTATGCTTATTTTGACTAAATCAGCTGTTATAAGTATCTGTTGGATTTGAACAACCAGTGCTTATTGTTTAATTTTTTCCATCGCGGTGTTCTAGTAAACTAAACGGAAAACATTTATCGAATACCGGTAAAATTTCAAATACATCGCTTGGATTCGGTCGATCCAATATTTCGTTTACCTCCTTGTTTGGAAAGCAGTGAGAAACTCTACTGTTGCTTTTTCAAACAAGAAAAGATTAAACAATATTATGATAACAATTTTTTAAATCAAAGCAGCTCAGGAGTGAGGGTCGAAACTTGATCTTTTGCTAAGAGTGATGAACGTCGATTTGTCAAAGTATTTTAGCCTTCCAAGAGCATGACCGCTAAAAAACACCCATTTAACAATATATATCAAAATATAGAATCTGATATTTCTTACCATAGCTAATTTCTTGTTCTACCATACATATGAACAGATAAAAGAAACAAAATATTTCATTGAATTATTCTAGTAAAGTGTTGTTATTTTATATAAATTACCTCTTCTATTTTCAAAAATAGTATTACAGATTGGCAAACCTGCATTAGGCCAAAGTGGCGGACTTCACACTTTTAGACCTAAACCCTCTTAGTTTGATAGGAAGCGCGTGCCCTACAGTGGAACGTATATGGACTGATGATGACTAAATAACTAGTTGTTAAGTTTTTAGAAAAAATGATGTCGTGGAATTTAGTACGGATGCCCTGAAAATTAGTATGTTTGTACCAGTAATAAAATTAATACATATCTAAAAAAATACTATTGCCTGGCATTATTTTGCCGAATTAAAAAGCTTTTCTTTAGGTTTCTATCCCTGTATAGAGTTATTTTTATGACTTTAACCTGTCCTACAAAAACTTGTTATTTATAATATGTAGATAGCCATTAACCAAAAAATGTTCTTTATGCTAGGACTTCACATTTTAGTATGCCTTCAAATATGTGTCCACGTGAGATTCGAGTCTCATATTTAATATCTTAGAGTTTCTCTACGATTTGCAATACAAAAAATATTTGTCGGTACTAAATCATTTTCTTAGCTATATTGACTGTAGTGTATGATAGCAAATTTTAATGGTGAATCCTTGAAATCAATCGATGTTGTTATACTAATTTTCCTCTTCGGTCCATATACGTCTCTTTGTTGGGCACGGGTCTCATTACCATTACCATTGAGAGGGCTTAGGCCTTAGTCCACCACACTGGCCTAGTGCAGGCTGGGTTGTGTAGTGTTCCTAATTGGTCAATTATTCCCATAAGAAATTTATTGGAATAATTATTATGATTATTCTAGGACATTTTCTTCTAAAATAACGAGAATTTAATAGTGGTAATCATTTTATTACTGTTTATCGTAAAATCCTTCGAACATAAAATAGTAAATTTCCATATTTTAACGTTGCAAGAATTCTATAATTTATTATGCTGTATTTTTATTCATTTTAAATTATCCGAAAAATTCTGGTTTGATTATTTTTATCTTGTTTGTTATCTTGATAATCTGTTTACGACTTTCGCGGCAAGATTTTTTTGAATATTCAACTTTTAAATACAATTAAAGCTGTATTATCATTAAAAAGTCAATCTAACCATATTTTATGTACCTAATACAATTCTGTTCTTAAATAATATACTTTAAGATCCCATAGCATCAGTCGCTTAAAAGCGGTTGGAGATGAAAACGGTGCGTAAACAATAAAAAAATACCACACGTTTCAACCTATATACTAAAATACTGTAAATAAGTGAGTACACATGAAAATAACGCGATGTCGGCACATCAAAGCGAGTCTCTTTATAGAGGGTGGGCGTGGCGCTTTTCAGCGACGCAACGCCATTGGTCGGCCACTCGTTTGATGTTGCCGCCGACGCTGAAAATGGGGGCGGTACGGCGCTTTTCAGTGGTGAAACTTACAGATTACAGTTAAAGAGGTTTTTTGCTATTTATCACATGAGAATATTAACTGGAATTTATTGTTCATTGTAATGAAACAACTGCTTTTATGGAATACAAATATTTGGCTCTGGGGAAATGTTTCGTGGTAGTTAAATGGGTCGTTTGTCGATGTTTTATCTGAATCTCGTTTTTCACGGTTTTACTTGTACTTATAAAGAGTTTTGCTTAAAAAATTAAAACCTTTAGTCTCGTTAGGGTTGTAGTTTCTGGATAAAAAATATAAAAATTCAGTGCAGTGATTTAAGCTTGAAAGCTTCGCAGAAATACACACATTCGTATTTTCCATATAAATCATATTATTAATTTAATTTTTTTCTTTAACGGAGGAGGAAACATCGTGGGAAAACCTGCACACTTAAAAAAAAAGAAATTAAGGTGTGTCGTCCCCTAACCATTATTACGTAGTGGACAAAAGCCTAATCCTTTCAGCTATAGAAGATGATTGTTCCCAGCAGTAAGAAATTTATTGCCTAATGAGGATGTTGAATTTAATATATGGTAATTTTTTATCTTTATTTACGTGTCTTTTTATCACATATTGTATGACTATGGTAATTTTTTTATCTTTATATACATGTTCTTTTATCACATACATTAAATGACTATAAAGTCTAATACAACTTTTATTATGAAATATAGTGATATTTTAACGTAACGTATTTTAATTTTAACGTAACTCAGTAATTTTAAATAGAAATTGACCATTTTTAAATAAAATAAACTTCGAAACAATCCTATGATACTGGCTGTAGTTAGGAATTTACTGTTCTGAATTACATTACAATCTATGCCGTGTGTAATAACACGGTAACCTTTATCTTTACCTTAGTATCCGTCTCATAGTCTTTTAGATTTTGGTATTAACTTACTAGCCCGTTTTTTGGTAAAATTCGCAAGCCGAATTTCCTTAACTCGCCGAATAAAACATGAAGAAATATTTACCTACAACTCTTTTTTTACATCACAATCCGGAATATTAAGGCACTCTTAAGTATAATTTAAAATACTTATTAATTTAAAAAGCATAAAATGTTTGACATTTAATTTTATCATGCCCCACCGTATCTAAATAAATTTTGACAGTAATTTCATATATATATTAAAATCATTATCAGCGTATCGGACAAGTTTCGCACAAATTGATGCGCTAAAACATTTGACATTTTCCTATTTATCTCTTTATTATCTATATAACTGAATCCCCCACTAAGGCTTTGTTATTCGCAACAATCTTTAAAACCACTGAACGGATTTTTACCCAGTTTTTGCCAATTAATTTTTTAACAGAAAAAATTACTTGTGAAGAGGTTTTTTAGTAATTTATTTAAACTGATCATAAATAAGAAAAAAGTTTTTCGTGACTCAAAGAATTTAAATAGCATTCTTGCATTGTTTTTACAACATTAATGATTCCCAAACTGTCTGTGAAAAAAAAATATAATTGCAAAAAAAAAGGAAGAGAAACGTCCAGAATAAACATAAAATTATAAATAAAATCGAGAAAATATCTCAAATTACACCGGGGAAACATGATCACCATATACCTACATATATGCACTAATCGGTCCAGATTTGGTTATCAATAAAACCAATTAAGACAATATAAAACCGAGATAAGGCCAACCTGAGATAAAATCTACATATGTATAATTTATTGTATTAATTTTCTATATCTTCACGGTTAAGCTATTCGATTAATAAATTAGTGTTGACTAAAGTTCAACATTAACTTACCAGGATGTTTTGTTAATGAATTAACAACAATTCTAGATCGCAGTATCGAATTTCGATATCATTTCTTATTGTTTTTTTATGTATCACGATGAAATAACATCAGTGGTTTCTGTGGCAATTCAGATAGTATCGGTTTATGTCTAGATCAGGCACTTCTACGTTTATTAAACGTTTTATAGTCCTGCAAACGAATTTTTAAGTGAATTAAAGAATAGACCAACGTAATTAAGTTTTTATCGAGCAATAACGGGCATACCGTGTTGTTAATTATATTTACGTGTAACTGAAATGGAAAAGATACATATAGAGACTATATTATTTGCTGGTTTTATGAGTGCTGGTGACCTCATAATAAATCCATCCGCCATTCTGCAATAAATAAAAAATAAAATATACTTCCAATTAGAGATATTGAACTTGAATAAAAACACGACACTAAATTAAATAAATAGTATTAAGAATAAATTATACGAGATTTTTTTATGGTAAATTGATTAATTTATTACTTGATCAAAGTTTTTTTTCTGATACATATATTTATTTTTCCATTTAAAAGCATAAACTTTATCGCCTACACCTTACAAAATTGTTTTACAAAATAAATCACTCACAAAGGAATGCAAATTTGTAATAAATTTATTTATTTTTATTATTATTTTCCTTAATGTGCAGCGACGAAATTAACATTCAAAATTTTCAGGATAAATGATAATGAAATATATTTTATAACATGAACAAAAAACTGGTAGTATTAATAAATTCAAATAAATCTCGTAAAAATATGACTCATAGTTAGTAACAGTGAGTGTTGTGGTTCGGTCGTACAAACGTTGAATCGTCCAGTGATTACAGAAGATAAGAAGACAAGTTACTGCGATGTTGTATGCTGTTAGACAGGTTAGTATTTGTAGAATTTATAGAAATTTATAGAAAATGAAAGTATACTGTATCATATCTAGCAAAGATTGGACGTTGCTGAATCCAGATGGATTTCAACAGTTCGCTCTAGAAATCTTTGAAGTAATCTGTCTCCAGCGTGAGACCTTGTGACAGATGATGATTATGGCGAATTTCTCAATAAAGAGCTTTTTTTAAATTCGGTTTAACTTATTAGATGAAATGATTTTGTGGCTTGTTGTGTAACAAAGCTTTCGTCATTGTATCTGAAAGAAATATTAGTACAAATACCTTGATCATAGGATACAGATGAGAAAATAATTTTATTCGTGTTTTTTTTTTTTTAAACTGAAGTTAGTGGAATAAGTAGGTAAGTTCCAACAGACAATAATTGTCTAGCGCGAAAATCTACTATCTCTCGTTGACACAATCTTTTAGGCATACAATTTTGGTGACAAAAGAAATTTATGTGTCCCAATACTTGAATTTTCAAACCCCCAGCATTGATTGTGTGTCGTCCGTTTGATTTAGTTGACACGTTTAGACTGCGAGCTTTGAATCGTTGATTTCATTATTTCATTCGCACTCCACCGGATTTTGCTACCCTTTGTCGCGCAATACGCACCAAATTGCAGAAGCATCTTGTTTTTTCAAACAGTTGTAGTATCTACTGCAGTATCTACTGCTAATGTGAAACCGCTCTGTTTTGACCATACTCATATTCAGTCACGCGATTTTAGTAAATAGATTTCTAAGAGCAGAACGCTGGGTCGACTGGTTTAGTACCACATTCTTAAACCGTCATAGAACGAAAGTGTTCTAGTATTTTTTTGTCGAATGAGATAGTATGAGTTTGGTAAGCATATCACAACCTCAACTCATTTTATATATCATCATCATCATCATCATCATCATCATCATTTGCTGCTGGACATAGGCCACCCCCAGAATAAATCTCGTTTGTATATGAGTAAGGAACGGTAAATATTTATTTACCATCAGATGAATTTTTCATTTGATCGTAGGTACAATATTTAAATATAGCATCAAGTTGCATAATTGGGACAACTATCTCTTGTAACGATATAAACAGTGAGAACAACCTGCACATTCTGCAAGATCACGATTCTTTTAAAAATAGGTTGGAAGAAGGGAAAAGTAGACTGGCAGTATGTTCGTCAGCTTGATGCTATGATGGAAACAAAAACGCGAACCTTTCGGTTTATGTTCCCCAGGCGAAAAGTAGTTAGGCCGGCAACGCACCGATGATTCCTCTGGTATTGGGGATGTTGACTTTAACATCAAATGGCTCACTTCCCCCTTTTTCCACCCCCCCCCCCACACACCTACACTGGCTTTCTGATAATTCATTGCGGCATTATGACAAATAACGTCCCATTAGATTCGCTGACCTTCATTGCTCGGCGTCAATACTGTGCGTGCTGTTGATTCTGGAGCACACGAGTTACAGTGTCGGGTGTGTGGTGAGATAAGGCTGTCTTCCTGTTCTGTCGCGTCAGTCTGGGTGGGCCGATATAATCTAGGCGTACTGGATGGCAAAATCTAAACAAACGTTGGGCACAGTTTGCACAGTTTATCAACGTCGCCGTAGTAATAACAAATTATTGTTTTCCGAGCGCGCTACGTGTACGGCCGCCTTGTTTTTCCTAAAAAACAAAACAATGTATTGCGATAAGTAAACATGTGACGCTGGACGCTGACTCAACGGTGCACTTCGATTAAATAAGCTGCGGTTGAGTTTTATGTTTCTATGCCCGATATTGCATTTTGTATATCGGATGTGCTACAGTGAATAAATAACCTAAAAAATCGCATGCATAGTTCTGCCCCCACATAATTCCTGTGTCGTAGGCATCAGAAACTACAGGAGACTTTTCAATCATACAAACATTTGTCTCGGTTCAGAGATCGACCCGGCAGGTGTTCATTTTGCAAGGTAGCCACGGGGCTATCGATAATTAATTAATAATCCACTGGATATCACATTAACATTCAAAATACAAAAGGTTCAGCTTCCATCTGTATTAACCCATATGTTTTATACATTATATTAAGGGTTTATCATTAAACCACCACGCTGGCCTAGTACAGCGTGGTTCTTTGAATTTTACTTTGTAATATATTTTCAAAAAGTCAGCCGAATATTTTAAACAAATTGCAATGGAGCATTCTACTGACATTAAGTCCTTTTATAAAAAAATACCGTGTTTACGAACAACATAAAAATACAGAATTTTTAGTGCATTTAATTAATTACGGTAGTCTGATATTGATTGACTTAATAAATTATAATTACTTGTTATAAAATTTTGTTGATCATTTATAATTGGCTTAGAAAAATATTTTTGCATAATAATATGGAATAAGATTAATACAAGTTTTTGAATAACAACCCGTTTTGGTAGTTCTGAGGGGCGCAAATAATTTTTAACCTGTGCAGTTAGATTACTTTAAATTAAATCAAAATACTTTGAGTAAACAGTTTTTCAATTTTTATATTTTTGTCTCCCGCGGCACAAGTGTTTCGTATTAGATGAGACCAGGCAATTTTATTGAGATTTTCCCTCAAAAGTTTCTCACTAGTTATGGAGCAAAATTCAAGTATATTGGCCATAACTAATAGTAGACAATTAATTAATATTTCGGAGTAGTTACATGACTAAAGAAGTTGCGCCTAAAAATCTTTCGTGTTTAAAATAATTTCCAATGCTCCTATACTTTTCTACTTATAGATCTGTCAATTCGGATGCCTTGTCTTGATACTGAACTACTTCGAAGAAGATCGAGTAAAGCCAAAATCGGTCCGTTAATGAGATATCTGAAGTGTGACTATTAGCTGGATAGATACCGTACTTTTGCTATCTTCTGATAGCGAGAGTAGTTGGGAAAGTTTGAAGGGTCTACTCTTCATAGAACGTATAAAACAGGCTAGGAACGTTCTATGAAATCATGAAAAAGATATCCTTAGTCTCAACCTACCCTTGTACTTAAACAAACGTAACTGTCTAAAAGACAAAAATTTAGGTTCAGGTAGACGTGTGGTTACCGTACGGTGCAAGCCTATGATGACTCTTGGAAATATGCTACGTCATCTTTATAATTATCAGTAATAATGTTCGAAAATAGATGTACAACATGATACAGATATTGCATAAAGATAATGATGATTACGCAAAACGTGTACCAACAATAAACATAAATAAAAATAATGCTTACTCACAATTTGCCACACGTATTTTGTATGACGAAACGGATATCTTATCTAACGTGTACGTGACATGTACATGTTCTTCTCGGAACCCCAAACTGTATTACATAACAATGGAATTAACGAGAAATATAATTTGCCTGCGAAAGCGGAAGATGTTCCTTCAATACTTGTATTATAAAGTATTAAATATATGCTTGTACAGATGTTTTATTCAGTGTCTTTTTTTCTATTATAATTAGACAACTCCGTAGTGCAGTTGGGTGAATGCTAGATAGCGAAACGAGAGGCCGCGGGTTCAGTCCCGCTCCGAGGCAAATGTTTGTGTGAACCACTAAAATTTGTTTCGGGTCTGGGTGTTTGTGTGGCCAAAATGTCTCTCGTAGTTTCTGATACCCACGACACGACTTATAACCAAGTTTGGAGTCAGAAATAAGTATGTGACTGTTGAGTGTATTTTTATCTTTGCATAGACATTATCTAGCAGCCAAAATCATACTTCAGTAATTGGGTGGTGCAATTTATTATTCATTCAATTAAGACTCTATTTAGACAGCAGTTACCATCTCGTGCATTGTTACCACTTAGCGATGCCATTAAAAATCAATAAAAATTAAACAAGTGCTGAAGATTCATAAATACTTCTTGATAATCAGCGTCGTTATTTAAAAACATTGATTATACCAGTGTTAGCTTAACAGATTTTTGTCTCCATTTTTGTAATAGATCTTTTTTTGATTGATCAATCAGATATTAATTCTAATCATTTATACAACAATTATCATTCATGAGACATCGCCATCTGTATTTATCATCAGATCGGGCGAAATATTTTAATTTATGTTGCCTTCCATAAGATGTTATTTCAGTTTATTATACTGTTACTTTGCAATAAGCCAGCGTGGTGGACTTAGGGCTAAACCCTCACACTAGAGATGGGTCATGCCCATTATTAAGACGTATATTGGCCGATGATAATAATAATTATGTTTAATCTATTATACTACTTCGAAATGAGTTATCGTTGATAAAGGAGTTCATAATAAGATTATATTCTGTTACATTTAGGGATCTGTTATTCATAGTGATAAAGCAAAGAGACAAATATCGGCAAGCACAGAGTTAGGCATCCACCTACAAGGTAGACTAAATGATCTAACAAAGATCGCAGGAAGCCGCTGGATGCTGGTCGCGTTTAATAAAGTAGTGTACTTCTTTCGGCTCATAATGATGACAATGCACTGCCCCTTTGTGCCATAACAAAAGATGAGACACATTTAGTGTTTATGATACAGGTCAAAGTTTGCTATTTGAAAGTAGCAACAAGTAACCTAGGCGTAGGTAAAAAACAGTTTACAATACAGAAGGCAACGTGTTTACATTATCGGCAGGGTGTTTGCAAAACAAATCTCTAGCGCTTGGTGACATCATGGCAGCTGTATCGCGATACCACTGATATCAATCTGCGCATTTTATTCTATACGAATGTAATTTGTCTAACGAGCTTGTGAAATGCATTCTAAAATGTTCTGCAGATTAATAGACTGGCATGGATCTTCGAAGCAACAGTGGGAGTTCCATAGATATCTAAAAGCGTCATACGTTAATTGTGTAATGTCTGGACTATAGTCGCTTATTGTAGGGTCAGTATATTCACATCTATATGTCAATTTGCTGTTGTTAACTAAAGATTTTACCTGGTGTTTGTCTTTTAGTAGTCGGTTAGTACCGACGTGTGCCAAGCGACCTATAGGTATTGAGTTCGTTTTTCAGGACAAGCACTGTTCTTGGGTTTTTCACAAAGAAACTCTTAGCACGGAGTTTGGAGTTATTACGTATTTTAAAGGTGAAAAAACCTCGCACACTTAAAAGTTCTTAAGAATTTCTTTGCAGTGTAGCCAACCCGCACTAGATTAGCGTGATGGACTAAATCCAAAATCTCCTTAGTTGTAAAGGAGATCCTTGCCCAAAAGTGATGATAATCACATGACATCATTAACGCTCACGGTCCCAGGGGTGAAGACCCATCGAAGTTAATGTTTGGTGGTAGTTTTCTAACTTCAAGAATACTGATGATGTGTCTGTTGTTAGGGTCCGGAGTCGGCACTGAACTCAAACTCGGGTGGCGCCGCGAAGCCGCCGCTCCTCAACTCATTCGAGCTGGACCGCTGTCTGGACCGGTAAGTACCTGATGAAGGACTGGTGGGGTAATGTCCCTTATAAGTAAAAAGTGCTTAGACGTAAAGGTTTTTGGGTTCACGAGAAAAGTAATACAAGATTTATTTACCATTATACATGCCGATTTTACTAAATATTTTCATTATTCTCCGAGTCCTGCGTTCTGGGTTCGATTTCCGGGTTAGAGAAAAAAATGTCAAGATACTGTTTTTTAAGATTTCGTTAGCTTAACAAAAGGATAAATTTCGAAAAGAATCAAAACTGCAACAAGCTCGGATCTTATTTTGCGAGACTTAAACCCAACCAGGCTTTTTTAAACACTTATATTTTAATTTCGATTTTGGGTTGAAATTGTTAAAGTAAGGATTAGTAGACATTTCTAAACCATTTTGTAGGTAGATTGGCAGAGAACGCCACCGGCATTAAGTCGGCCTGTATACACTTTTGTGTATGAAGTTTTTACATAAATAAATAGACGAATAGTTACACTAGTGACCCGATAAGAACGCCGTTTTTTCCTTTTTATGTACCTACAGAAAAAAAATCTAGTACCATAATTTTATAGGTGTACTAAGTGTTACTCCTGGTACCATAATGTAGGTGTTACTACAAGGTCTGCTTTCCAGGGAGGAGTCCGGCAGGTGGGGCGGCGAGGCGGCGCGGCGTCGCCGGCGCAGCTCGCCCCCGCGCCGCGCCTCGCCCCCCAGAGACCATGAGCCCCTCGCACTCGCCAGGGTAAGTCTTCCGAACTGGTGGAACAGGGATTTACAGCCAAGCGAAAGAATGCCACCCACAAGGCCATTGGGCCTTATATACAGGGTGTATTTAGACCGTTATCGGAAACTGGAGCAGATATCTAATGTGATCACAAACCCTCTGGTGTTAAAAGAAAATACCGATAAAATATCTCAAATACCCCTTCGTTAATTTGGAAGGAGCTACAACTGTAACATACTCCTTGTGTCTGGGTCTCTATAGCTTAGTGCGCCTAGAGAATTTAGCGCACAAAATTAGTACGAACTTATTGTTGAAAAATGCCTAAATTGTAGCTGAGTTTCTTGACGCTATTTTAGGTTCTAGTGGACAATGGCGATATATAGAGCAATGTTACGTATCAGATTGCCTGCTTTTGTTATTCGTACCAATCTGTACCAATCAACACTAAAATTCAAATTATGTAGCACGTGTATTGTCACATCCATTTGTATCGACCTCTACGAGGAAAACTCCAAATTTCTTTAAATTATTTATACTAATATATAAAGCTGATCAGTTTGTTTTAATACGCTAATCTCAAGAACCACTAGTAAGAATTTAAAAAATATCTTGTCCTTTTATCGAGGTAGGCTATAGGCTATTTATATCACGCAGAACAGCCGAATAAGATTAGAAGGGAAATAGACAGTATTATGTATGGGGACGAGTGTCGCCACTTGTTTGTCACCAGTTCATTCCAATACGATCATACAACCAATGATAAAAATTTCAAAAATGAAAGGCTGCTATTTTTTGTCACACATTTATAAAAGTATTAATATTATAATATGCTACTCGAACTACGAAGAAGCGGCCGTGTCAAACATATGATGTTCAAATCGTAGGTTCGGCACGGTCGACATGCTGACATTACCTTACTAACCTTATTCCACTGTTTGTGTGTATTATCAATAGGAGCGGAACAGAAATAAAAAACGGCGAAAATATATCTTAAAGTCCAAAGTTGGGGGAAAAAGCTAGTTGTAAAATAAGCCTAAAATAAAAAATAGAATGTTATTTATAATACATCTGACATTTGATTGAATTGCAAAATTATGCTCTTATCTCGAGATTATGCGGAGATTATATATATAATCAAGATGCAGATATGATTATACAGTGAGAAAAAAATATCTGAGTGGAAACGCTTGTCAGTTTTCGCATAATTTTGCTTATTGTCTCGTTTATATTCAAATTATAAACAGAAAATTAATCTTAAGAGCCTATTATTTAGAGATAAATCGACCAATATTTATTATTTAAGTAGCTACGCGGATTCAAAATATAAAAATAGATTAGTTTTGATATAAATAGCATTCTTTTAGGCCGGTCACATACATTCGGAATTCCGTTTCGGAATTCCGATTCGAAATATCGATTCGGAATTCCGTTAATGTATCACACACATACGTTTATTTCCGTTCGGAATAACACGGCTAAGTTGAGCGACGCTAGAACTTGAGTTCAGACATTTGGCATTATGTTCTTCCGAATTTAGTACCACTATTCATACGAAATTCCGAATCAGATTAAATTTCGAACGGAAAAAAACTGTATGTATGTGGCTGGTTCATGTTGTATGGATTTAATGCGTTCGATATTACGAATCGACATTTCGAATCGAAATTCCGAAACGGAATTCCGAATGTATGTGGCCGGCCTTAGACATTAAATCCATACAACATCTATGAATCAGCCACATACTTTCAGTTTTTTTCCGTTCGTAATTTAATCTGATTCAGAATTCCGTATGATGGCCTATGCATTCAGAATTACGCACGAAAAAAAGCCGTTCCGAACGCAACTTTTGCATACATTTTGAACAAGTCGCATCACACATTCGGAAATTCCGAACGGAACGCCAGTAAATCAACGCTAATCTCATGTGTGTATCTCTTTTCGTGATTTTTCCTCTTATTTTATTTAATAACTCGTCGAAAGAGTTTATAGACATACGATATTATTTGAAAAATTTATTCGGATTATCACGCAATGTGACCCTTTTTACATAATATTGACTTGTTTGCAATCTTTGGGTGTTCAGAGGATGTACCCAGTAACGGCGACGTATTTTCTTTTTCCTTGATAGGTATAGCAACAGAGCTATCGCAATAAGAAAATCTTCGTCCATAATGCCAAACGTCTGAACTCAAGTTCCAGCGTCGCTCAACTGAGCCTTGTTATTCCGAACGGAAGTAAACGTATGTGTGTGATATATTAACGGTATTCCGAATCGATATTTCGAATCGGAATTCCGAAACGGAATTCCGAATGTATGTGGCCGGCCTTAAATCGATAAAAATATGGTTTTAGACGCAACACAACGATTCTAAGACTATCTACTTTTTTCAGCATGCAAACTCTCTTATCATTATCAGGCCACGGGCATCCTCTACAAATGAGGGTCTTTAGGCGTTAGTCCCCATGCTTGCCTTGGGTTGGTGGATTACCCACCTAAGAAACTCCTTAGAAGTTAAAGCTGTGCCGGTTTCGTCTCGATTCACCTGTACCGTTAATTACGTGATAATTTGTTTATTTTTTATTCACACATCTTACATAGTTTGTATAGGTTGACTTTAGGCTTTCTCTAACATAATTCTTTGTTACACACAGTAAAATACAATAAAAAATCATCAGCTAAAGACTTCCACTGCTTGATATAGGCTCCCAAACACCGAATAGTGAACTCTTGCAAGCGGCCTGCATACAGCGGCTTTCCCCGTTCCTTCCAAATCGGTCCACCTTGTGGGTTTACGTCTAACGCTACGCTTGCCAGTACACTACAATTATATAAGACTTCGAAAAACCATTGAAGAAAGAACATCATTCATTATAGAAAATATCACCTAAAATAAGGCAATATTCCAGCAGGCATCAGCCCCAACGTCTCCGACTGGTGGATCAGCCCACTCCAGCCCGGCGCCTGTGTCCCCCACCGGTAGTGGGGCAGGCGCCCGCTCGCCCCTCCCCATGGTGGCTCCCGACCTGTTAGCCATGCAGCTCCTGGACCAGCACACGCAGCTCCAGGCCCTCATGAAGCAGAGGCTCTTCCACCAGCACCATATGCAGAAACAGGTTGGTTAATAAATTACACTGGAGGATTTTTTTGCACATGGGTTTTACTTAAGATATTCCGATAATATAAGATGAATGTATTCGCAAAATAACTGTTGACCGGTGTAATAGAAGCTGCGCACGGTTCTACCATTGAGAAGCTTTAGGCCATAGTCCAAGTAACACTTTGCAAGGTAGGTTTATAACACTTCAATTTTTAACCGAAATAAATTTTAACCAAATTGGTGTGTTTCTTCCAGCATATGTCGACAGAGGCGGCGAAGAGGCAACTGGAGCAATCTCGGCTCCAAGACCAGATCAACTTGAATCTGCTGTCACAGCCTCATCTTCCGCCTCCAGACACCTCTCCTGGTAAGCATCAGAATATTACAAAGTTTTACTGGGTTTTAGGAGATCTTTCTTCTTCATGAAGCGGATTTCTTTTTGCTAGTGTCTGGTATACATAAGGAGCTGTCAATTACATTAACAGCAGATATTAAATTACCACATATTAGAGACATATTGCCTCAAGTTTTCCGTTTTGTGGTACAAATATTTTGAATTTAAAATCATGTCTATACCGTGGTGGTATTACAGAAAGAAGTAAAATTATTTAAAGTGCTCACTCTTATTATAGAAACTTTGGATGTTATTATGAATGTTGTTCGATAAATATCACTGATACAGTTTCCATCCTTCATCTAGACGTCAGTCAAGTCTAGACTCCGTTTCCTTGAGCGGTAAATCACACCAAGCAATTAACTCAATCGTTTCAGAATTATACAAAGATTATCTTTTCACGCCAGTAATTGACACTACAGCGAATACTTTGACACTAAAATATTCGTACTTGATTCGCGGTTCTTGAAAAACTTAATAATTATTATCATCACGGCCATAAATAAAAAGCCGTGAGAATGTTTTTACGATGAGTTATGTATATTGCATTTCTATTGTTACATTGCCCGATTGTTGCAGACCAAAAAGAATCCATTTGCAATTTTCAAACAAAACTTGTAAATATTTATTTGCTTTTTTCTAAAATAAACACCGTGGGAATTTTAAGATTGACGTTATAAAAGCATTTTTGTTTGAAATTCCATGCAATGTGGATCTGACTGCTATCAGTAACGTTTATCGGATTTTAACTGCTAATATCAGCCCAAATACAACAATTTTCATCATCGTCTTTACGATATAATGAAAAAACATCCATAATACTTTCCGAATTACCTCAATGACTTGGAATTCGAAACTATCCTTTACAGCTACAAATAAATTCGGGTCTTACATTACCCTCCTATCAATCCTATGAAACTGATCTGAATATAATGAAGCTTCACATTGGATCAGATGAAAGCAATCTCCCTTTGCCTGTAGGATCTCTCCAGCAGCAGCTTGGAGCGCAGCAGCAACAGCTAGTCCAGCAGCTGCAAGCTGTCCAACGCCAGTACCTGATGCATGGACCATTGTCTGTGCCACCTAATGCCCCGCCAGGTAAAAATCAAGCTGTATATTAAATATTTCAAAGATATTGAAAAATTTAACTGTTTGAAGATTCCTCTCTAACATTCTCTAAAATTCTTTCAATACCCAATAAATTAAAACTTAAACTCCCCATCTGTGATCAAAGGATATCCTTTCAATATAAAACAAATTCGAACAATTATAATTAAATGGTATTAGGAAGGCGTACCGAGAGTTGCAAAAAAATCTCCAAGTTGAAGTCATTGACAGGAGCGAAGTGAGATAGTCAATAGTGCGGGCTATCTAAACATATCAATATTGGCTTAAAGTAATAGACGTATTTTAAAGTTTAAGTATAATAACATGTAATCATTAATTTATATCTTTCTCTAGACAACACATTCTCCAAGAACATTTCAATATCAAATAATCAAACTATATAATTCTAAATTGGTGTTAATTTCCGTAGGGCTTATGCTATGGGGCAGCGAAATGGAGGAGCATCCTCTGTTCGGGCGAGGAGTGTGCAAGTGGCCCGGCTGCGACGCCCTCGCTGAAGATTATCAGGCATTCCTCAAGTAAGTTTCTCCATCATCAGCCTAAAGTTGCTACTACTGGACATTGGCCACCCCCAAAACAAGAATGTAAGTGTCTTCGGAACACAACTGAATATTTCGACAAATTATAAAAACTACCTTCAATTTTACCAGAAGTCTGCTGTGGCTTTTCAGGAATAGAAGACATTGTTGGGACAACTAAGTAACACTAAAAAAAAAAAATATTTAGGATCAGCTGTTTTAAAAAAAAAACTTGCTAATTTCTTGAGAAAATTAATGATTATAACCTTATATCGAAGTCAATCTCACTTAATTGTGCTTAAATGCTCCATGACTAAAAATGGTCACAAAACGTAGTAGGAGCAGTTGGATCATTATAATAAAGACTAAGCGGCTGCGGGTTCAAACCATATGCATAACTTTGATTTTTTGAATTTATGTGTATATTCACAATGAATTACAAATTTTTTAACGGTAAACCTGCACATCTCACAGTTTTTAAGAATTTCTTGGGTGTGAAGTCCGCCAGCCGGCACTAAGCCAACGTGGCGTATCAAGTTTTAACTCTTCTTATATGTAGAGGAGACTTGTACCTAGCATAGGAAGCTGATATCCATCACCTGATGATGAGTGAACAACCTCCCATGTATGACATGAAGATGATTCCTAACCAAGCTGCAACCCCAGGCACCTGGAAGCAGCGCACACGCTGGACGACCGGTCGGCGGCGCAGGCGCGCGTGCAGATGCAGGTGGTGGCGCAGCTGGAGCTGCAGCTGCGGCGCGAGCGCGACCGCCTCGCCGCCATGATGCGCCACCTGCACGCCGCGCGCGACCACGCGCACCTGCCCGCCAAGCATGCGCACGGTCAGTTGGTGTTGTACTTCTGCTTCTTCTTAGTCTACTTCTACGTCTTCTTCTGTATATATTAATTTAGTTATTAACACTTTATACAGTTAAAGACAAGGTGGAGCTGATGCCTGAGGCATTCTCAGCCATTCGGAAAAATTCCTTCATCTTTCCATCCACTACTAACTAGCCTAGATTTAGTTGACTAGAATACGTGACAGCGTTCGTGGTGCAATTGGGAAATCTGGTATAAGGGAGGTTGCGGGTTCAATCCCCGCACCGAAAAAAAGTTAGTAAACGGAAAAATCTACATAAACATGGTTTTTAATATCAAGAAGAAAAGTGGAAAGTCTAGACTTTTGATTAGATATTTCCCTATCCCACCACACTATAACCTGTGCGCTTTAGGATCATCAGCGCGCCCAGTAATAACGCCGAGCAATGAAACTCAGCGGATCTAAGGGGAACTAAATTGTCATAATTATACGACATTAATTAAGAGAGACAACATAAAGGAGGAGTTGGAAAACAAAGAGTTCGCCCTGTCCACTTCCTTCCACAGCAAAGCGAGTGAAAAAACATTAGTATAACATTTCATAACATGGTTAGATGTTTGTGAGAATACCCGCATTTTTTGATAAATACGATCCAAGTAGAGTGTGAGTGGGCGACAACGATCACCAATTATGCTAAAGTACTCCATTCTGTTAATCAGGCTAATTCCTGCCAGTTAACATTATATATAGAAGTAATAAACCTATATTTGAACGTAGGTGGCGCCAGTGAAGCCGCCTCCCCGGGCCCGGTGCGGCGCCGCGTGTCCGACAAATCCGGCGTCGCTATCGCTGGAGGTAGGGTTTTAGATAATCCCTCATATTTACTACTACTTGATGTAATTATATTCTTAGATGATTGCAATTATAACATTTAACTTTAAAATATAGAACATCATAAACCAATATAGTATATAATGCAGTGTATCTTTATTTTTTTTAACTCTGGTGTTCTATGAAAGATTTAACTTGTTTATTAGGCTCCAGAAAGAAAATAAGCTAAAAGAAGTCCTTAGAATATTGAGAATTGCAAGCTAGCATCATTTGAAGTAGCAAAATAGAGAAACTAATAATGAAATGTTTTTCTGAATAAAAATTAATGTGACTTTGGTAGAAAGTATTAATTGCTATATTTTTGAACACATGTTGTCTGTATGATCTTTTAAGTGAACTGGTTGATAAGTTGATATTTCTCTCAAAGGTCTTCCGTATATGCTCGAAAGAGCTGGATTAGATGTGCAACAAGGTAAAATTTTGTAATCAAATTTATTTTCTGATGAACCATGGCATTCGGACTTCAATACCACGTTAGCTTCAAGTGTCCGATATAATTTAAATAAATCTGAGCTCAATTCTAAATCTACCCTACTTCAAAATTTTATCAATATCGATTCAGCAAAACGCACCATTGGATTATGATTGACGATCTCCCAGGAATCAAACCCAAGACCTTTCGACTACTCAATTAATACTGTAAATTAAACTACTGTTATAACATTACAGAGATCCAACGTAACCGCGAATTCTACAAGTCAGCGGACGTGCGGCCTCCATTCACTTACGCCTCTCTTATACGTCAGGTGAGATTTGGAATAAAATATTAATTTCTAGGGATTTCTTAAGAAATAGGGAAATCGCAGCGCCATCTGTTGGGTCTGATTGTACCGATGTCAAAAGAATTAAAATTAAAAGAGAAATAGTAGCCACTTTTTAAATATTCCATCATGCCAAGTTATATTTCAAAATGTAAGGTTGTCTGAAAGAGATTGTTTTAAGCAATAACATGAAACCTGCACACCTAAAAGTTCTTAGGAATTTCTTAGGTGTGTAGTCCGCCAACCCGCACTAGGCCAGCGTGGTGGACTATGGCCTAAACCCTCTCAATGGTAGAGGAGACCCGTGCCCAGCAGTGGGACGGGCTGCTAAATGATAATTACTCTTTATATGCTTTTGAGTCACTATGACATATTTTTAGCCCTCTACGTACGGTGATGCATATATACAGGATGTATTTAGACCGCGATCTGAAACTATGGCCGAGGTTACTCTGTAGCTATCTACAGTGATCATAAATCTATTATCATTAAAAAAATCCCCACAAAAAAACACCGTTTTCCATACAAATCACTTACATTTAATACCGATGGATGTATGGAAAACGTTAATTATTAGGTTTGTGATGATCACCGTGGCTATACCACGCCCAAGTTTCACGGTCTGAATGCAAATAAGCAAAGTATTCTAGCTATCATATACCATTTCCAGGCCATAATAGAATCTCCGGACAAGCAGTTGACGCTGAACGAGATCTACAACTGGTTCCAGTCGACGTTCTGCTACTTCAGGCGCAACGCGGCCACGTGGAAGGTATGGTCTTAGTCTTAGTCTCAGTCCATAACATACAAATCTACGTCACGCTCAAAATAACTTGATCGTAGAAAAAATTTTGTAATGTTAAAATTTTGTCGAAATTTTTTGAGCAAAGTAAATAAGATATTGGCATATTTTAAAGTTTCAAACTTTATTGAAGTATATACAGGGTGTATTCAGACCGTGATCGGAAATTAAGGCAGGAAATAGCTTCGGTGATCACAAACCCATTGGCTTTAAAAAAAATCCCGTCAAAAAATTAAAAAAAATGAAGTTTTCCATACAACCAACGGTATTAAATGTATGTAGTTTGTATATTGTTATTATTTTTTGTCAGGATTTTCTTGACCCCAATAGCTTTGTGATCACCGAAGCTATTACCTGCCTTAATTTCCGATCACGGTCAGAATACACCCTGTATAACTGTATATTGGCATATTTCAAATAAAAAAAAACATTACCGAAGTATATTTACATGTTATTACATAATTTATTAACCAAATGACATTCTATTAAATATAACCGATAGAACAGCGGAAGGTAATATTAGTATAATAATTATATTATATTTATGTATTTTTAGAATTGAAATTCACTGTTTTCCATAAAAAAAGAAAAATGAAAATGTCATTTTAATTTGGAAAATTCGAAAACAGTGGATTTTATTACTTTAATAATTATTATGTCCATCAACGGCTGTAGTAATGTACCTTATAAATATTGTATCAATATAAACTGTATTTAATTGCATTTATTGGAAATGTTGCCATGATCTAATACCCCAATTCGATTAAATCGGTCGCTTGAAATATATTCAAAGTACTTTTTAATTTATTTTCTTAAAAAATTAAGAGAATTCAGAAGTAATAAGAGTTATCTAAATTCGTATGAAAAGTCCTATCAGATATATTTCAAGATACCTGATTTATGAGCAGAATTTTATTACGGCCTACTTCAATAAACAATATTAATTTCTATAATCAAAAATTAACCAACAACTTAAAACATAAAATTGGACCATTATTTCGATTTGACTTATTAAAAGTCTTATACTGAGCTTTAAAAAACAGTGGCGGTATTTCCATAGAAGCTCAAAAGCCAAACTAGCTTATAAGACTTTGACTATTTATTTAACAAGAGCAATCCGTCATACAACTGAGAATATCCTCAATAAAAAATTACAAACCAGACATTACACCACCAACGCGTAGCGCTATTGAGCTTCTTCTTCAGAAGTACCTTTCTGATTTGAAAGTCATCAACGCTTTTGATCTTCTACGGAACCACCACCACTCCAATCATTGTTTATTGATCCCGCCGTCCTAAAATCAATGGCACCACCACCCGTACGATAATAAAGACACGAGCAGTACATAAAACAGAACGCCGTGCGTCACAACCTGTCGCTGCACAAATGCTTTATGCGCGTGGAGAACGTGAAGGGCGCCGTGTGGACCGTCGACGAGGTGGAGTTCTACAAGCGCCGCCCGCAGCGCGCCGCGCACGCGCACGCTCCCGGGTACGCGCCGGGAACCGAACCGGGACCGAACCACTACACACACAGACACATCAGATACTCCGACACAGTTCGACTAACAGAACCTAAACATCTTTTGGTCTTGGATCTTCGACTTACATACAACTACTCTTTACACATACTCACCTGACACCAGACATGGACCTGCTACATATACATTGACATATACTATATCTCAATATACTTAAGCAATATACAAAAGACATGGACCTTCGGCAAATACATTATCATATACATCGACATACACTAAATATCAGAACACAATCAAAAGCGTAAACATAGATCTTACGGAAAACATTGAAAAAGCCCCTGTTTACCCTGTTATAACTTACACAACGGTATGTGCAACTACTGCTCATACAAAAATCTGCATAAGGACATTGATACAGACTAATTGTACAGACAAAAACAGTAAAACAACAATCTATTTTAGTAGAATTTACACTAAATATAACACCAATGAACGCACTGTACTCATATTACTAGATACCCTGTTAATAATTACATATTACTCTGTACATACAATTTACTTTTTACTTTATACTTATACTCAATACCAATATTTTCTTTACAAATCGATACACTGACTACTCATGTACCTACTCTTACTCTTGCCCAAAAGACTTACCCTGTTACTACTTACTCTAACACTCAATACAATAAACACTACTAACATAACTGAAGCTATTACAAATAACTTATATCAAAGTACTCACTTAAGGATTCACAAATCCTTAACATTTACAGTATCGCAAAAACATTATATCACAACAATTTACACTTTTACATAAAAATCTATAATAACTACTTTACTAACACTACAATTTTTACTTACTCTACTGAAATTTTCAAATTCCACTTACCAAACTAAACTCACCTGTTCTGCACTAGCATGACATGAAATTATGTGCATATCATATAACTTATAATTTTTGGACATCAACAACTAACTAAATACATACTAATTCAAAACCATTCATACAAAAATTGACACAAAGCATTGTGAAAACAATCTTCTTTAAACTCATAGACAATTTATACTATTTAAATTTTACTCTACAATTTACTCTTATACAAATACTGAATGCACTTTAAACCTGACTTTACACTTCTACTATTAATACATAAACATTTATAACACAATAAAAACTTTACCTTACTGTTACATTTAACACAATATTGACAAAAACTTTTTACACTGTTACTCAAAACTTACATAACCTGTTCGCACTTACTCATTTCATGAAGATTACTTTTACACTTACGATACAAACATAAACAATCTACACAAATATTTTGGTCACTGCATTTAACACTAAACTGTTAATACTGTACAATTTTGTTAGTATACTAACGAATATGGAATTTTATACACAACTTTACGAATAAATCCATATTATTTTAAATATCTTCTGATTACAAGTAATCATTCGATGGAAAGATAATCAAAAGTTTTCAGAAACACAATTAACTAAAAGTTTTAATTTTTCTAAACAAGACAAAATATGAGTGTAATTCATTTATCAAAAACAGGATTATTTATTGGTTCCTTTTGCGACATATTTTAAATACTTTAATGAGGGATAAACTTTTCTGGCATTTACCATGCAAAATATTCAATTGGTAATATTTCAACTAATCATTGTTAAGAGATACATCAAATACACTGAAACATATTACAGTACACTCCACACATTTCGGTACATTTTGAATCTTCTCTTGAATATTTCCTATCTAACCTAGCAATGTATCTAACTCTTGTGTAAATAAACGTTTACCTTGTTTCAGATTTCAATTTTGTATTTGTGTAGTGTTTTTGAATTTTGTGAGTGACGTCATAAGTAAGCATACCGATCCTTAGTTACGGCGTCACCAATGTGCGGTTTTTGTATATGTATTTAGGTATGTGTGTGTGGGTTTCGGCGCGGTGAATAACGTTTTCTCGCTTGCCTATTAACCTGGCTCCCTTCTCATCCCGGGGTCCCTTCCTGCATGGTGTATCAACGACGATCTTGTTGTGTTTCCATGGCCTGTACTTGGCGATGGAGGCACGTCGCATTAAGTGGAGTTGTGCTAATGTGGGTGCATTATAGAACGCTATCCGGACGAACCTGTCCCTGCACAAATGTTTCGTGCGGTACGAAGACGACTTCGGCTCGTTCTGGATGGTGGACGACGCGGAGTTCGTGAAGCGCCGCCACCTGAGCCGCGGCCGCCCGCGCAAGTATGAGCCCGCGCCGCCGACCAACAACGTGCCACAGTAAGGCGCCCGCGCTACCGTCCAACGACTCTCCTCACACGCCCAGACAATCGACTAGCGGGATAGGTCTAACGGGGTATTGGTTACCCTGTTACAGTTACTTGTTAGGGAGAACCCAGTCACAGTTCGGGTAACGTGTTACAGGGTAAGCAATAAGCATTACGTTGCTGCACATTACACATGATAGGAGGAGCCCAAAGTCAGTTTACCAAAGCATTAACGTGTTACAGGGTAAGCAGTAAGCATTATAATGCTTACCCTATTACACCTTGCACCTGTTAGGAAGAATTCTGTTAGTTTACCAAATTGTTAACGCGTAACAGGGTAAGCAATAAGCATTACCCTGTTACACCTTACGCCTGATAGAAAGTAAAGTTTACCAATTCATCGGAAATTTTAATGGGCACAGCTAAAAGTGTAATCGGGACATTTAAATATATAAATATAAATATGTAAATAAAATAAATAATATTTGTAATAATGACTAAATTGTGTCCCTCGTTGGTTATGTGGTATAAGAAACAGGCTTGTTGTGAAAATTGCCAAAACATAGGCGAAGAAATGCTGTTCCTTCTACTCCTTCACTATATAATTTCAGACACAGACGATTGTAAGACCGGCATAATTATGTCAATTAGGAAAGACTTTGTCGTACTTTTATTTTTTTCTCATTTACTTACTTTTGTTGGTTGTTTTATAAACTGTCGATTATCTGGGTGTTGATAGTTATAAGTGACATAAAATAAGTTAAGAATCGTTGGACGATCGCGTCCGATAGCATTATTTGTATGTGAGGAATACAGATGGCCGAAAATGTTCACTTTTAGTGATAATTTTCAGCGCCAGTTAGTTCGATGTTTCTGACCATTGCGTAAAGTGTATCACTGTGTTAAGCTAGATTAATTCAACATGTCATGTTAGATTGTAATCTATAGAAATGTGACTGTTTCTAAATAATAATAGTTATTTATACAAAAAAAAACATGTGTGCGCTTGAATTTTTTATAGTGGCAGTAAAAAGCAGTTTATTTTTGTAAAAAAAATAATCGACATATTTTTTTGGAAAAAAAAAATTTTTCTTTTTGAAATTCAAGCACACACACTAGACTCCTAGAGTGCCGAAGCTATAACAAATTGTTTTGCAATAGTTTTTAACACGTTACGAATAACTTGTTAATGGTTAGCTTAAATCATATGTTGCTAATGTAACTTCGGATATCAGTATCCAATGGAGTCAATTCTAAAATATAAGTATACTGTGCATGTCTAGTGGATTAATGCAATAATGTAAGGAAGGATCGTCGTTGGATCTTCAAGTAAGATTAAATATTCTTTTAATCTTAAATTCCCTTTTCGCTTTGCATGTTCCTCTGTCAGGTAAGTGTGGGCTTAGCTTTGCACGTGCTATTTGGTCGCATGAACCATCTTTTTTATTATTTCGATACCGCTTGCATTTTCGATATCTCCTTTCTTTATCTTTCTATCACACACGACACTAACACAACAACACACACGAAATTGGACTTGTCATTCGAAATTGTACACTTTACAATGTAACACAAACATACATATCACCGATTAGCGAAGAGGTCTGTTCGGCCGGGGTATGATTTTTTTTTAAAGTTTAAATTCAGAAAAAAGTTTCAATTTCAAAGAAAATATTTTTTGTTTTTTTTTTTTTTTTTTTTTTATGTGAGACTATTATCTGACAGTTGTGTGTGTGTTGCCAGGTTTATGGGGGCGCAGAGTCCACCGATCATGACCAGTCCCCATGGCTACAGCGAGGCTTTGAAGAGAAACTTGCAGGTACTTGGCATATAGTGGCTTACTAGATAGATATAAACAATAATTATAAAATATTGAGAAGAAAAATACCTTTAGCAAACCTTTTTGAAATCCTGAGAGGAGTTTAATTCCAAAACGTTTTTCACTGTTCTAAATTTGCAACATAAAATAATTTTTTTTTAATCAGAGAAAACCTGGCTAATATTTTTTGAATTAGTGACCTTCCATGATAATCTTCACTGATAAAATTTAACCGTATTTTCATCGTCACCAGGGCATGATGGAAGACTGCAACTTGTCGTACATGTCCGGTGAAGATCACATGATGCAATCTGAGGAGTATCCATCCTCCCATGAAGAGTACAGGTTTGTACTAATATATACTTAGCTTATATGTCTTAGCTCTATCTAGTAACTCTATTAAGTCTATTTTTATGGGAAATAGTAAACGGAAGTAAATAGCCTAATCTACATTTAATATTGACTGTGGTGGTCACTTATTCCGAACGTGGTTACTGTGTCTGGTGAAACACTTATACATTTTCGTAATACTTGTAGTGCTTAGAAAAGGATTTGATAAATGAAAAGGTCACCAATTTAATGAACCTCATTTTTGTGTTTTTTTTATCACCGTTATTTTTTTTATATAACAACTACTCAAGAGCCGTTTGCTATGAGCTCCAAACTATATATTTGCATGTTTTTACACGGCTTAACAATTGCAACAGTTATAGGTTTTATATATAAGCAGTGCTGCAACTAGCATTTTATGCACCTGGTGCGAGCCTTCAAAACTGCGCCCCTTTAAAATAACCAGGCTTAGCTACCATGCATAAGATAAAACTAGATACTAGTCTGGTAATTTCTGCGCCCTGTGCCTGGGCACGGGTGGCACCGCCCTAGTTACGGCACTGTGTATAAGTCCACGTTCATAGCTCTCCTTCCGCCCGCAGCCGGCCCGCGCTGGCGAACGGGTACGGCAGCGGCTCGTCGTCGCAGTCGGCGCGCGCGGAGGACCTGAGCGCCGACGCGCCCGACGTCAAGCCCAGCCTCTACGCGCTGCACGACCTGCACGCCAGCGACTACTCCAAGCAAGGTATGCCTGTACTTTGGGGAAAAAACAAAAAAAAACAAAAATAGAAAGTTTTTAGGTAATACTAATATAAAAAGATCAATTGAATTAGTTATTAAGAACAAAAAAGATATATTGGCGAGAAAAGGCGGGTACTTGGTGACTACTTCAAGAAAGGTACACTAATATTACATGCGAAGAAAAGAAAAAATATCATGGATAATACAAATAAAAATAGTTAATATGAGTTAAAAATAGTCTAACCAAGCAAAAAAAGAAAAAAGGTTGGGATGTATTTCAATAGTTATAAACACTTTTTTAACATATATTTTTTATAGAATAGAAGGATTATCATTTTGATAATGTTTTAAAAAGCACCAAAAAGTTTTTTTTTCAAATAATTTACAATCATTTTTCTTTTACACTATTCTAAATTTAATTCCATTTTGTTTTTTTTTTGACAATACCTCGCGCGTTTGATCCCATGGACGTAATATATATTACGTCCATATTTGATTCCCGCACCAAACATTATATTCCAGTCTAGATATTTGTGATACCGAATCGTCTCTAACAACCACGAACCACGCCTTATACATTGCGACCAGAACTATTTATTTAGGTTAGCCAACGATTATTTACATTTATAAATTACAATAAAAAGTAAAACATAAATAAAAAAAAGTTAATGTAACAATCAATAATAGGCAAACACCGCGTGCACCACTAATTCAGTTACAGTTCCTACTCACTAAAAAATAAAAAATAAATGTGTGCAACATTTCAATTTGTACAACATTTCAAAAACTATGCATGTATGTTGGATGTATCTCATCATTACTAAACCACCTTCTCATCTTCAGGCGACTACTCCGGGGCCAAAAAGGAGCCCGGCAGTCGTTCAGGCGAGACGAGCCCCTACGACGAGTACCCGCGGGAGGAGCGGTACCGTCCCTCCATCTCCCACATCAAGGACGAGGCCGAGAACCTCTCCCTCAACGAGCAGAGATCTGACAAGTAAACCCACGGCTACTTACCCCCCAGCTTCATACTACCTTTCGTTCATACCCTGTTTGAGTTGAAAGCGTATTCTTCAAACTAGCATGGGACGGACTCAGCCGAGCAGGTCCTCATATTTAATATTTACGGGTGTAGATCTATTTAAATATTAGAATGGTGTTCTAGAATTAATGTGTTCAATGAACCATTTTGTTCGCACGGTCAAGGACGATCTCGACGAGGAATTGTTTTATTGATAACCAAATATTTTTATTTTTGTCGTTTACATTTATTTTCCCGGTTTTAACGGGGCGCATTCAAGTATTATAGGTTTTATTGATTTCTAGTTTTTAATCGTTTCATATAAGTTGTAATGTTTACAATTGGTAGCTGAGGTTTTAATACGTTAGTTGATATACTTATTAGCGTAAGTGTTAGGAAATTTTAGGCGAAACGAATTGCGGAAATCGTGAAAAAATCAACGATTAATATACCTTAAAAGGTCCATATCAATATTAAAAATTATATATTTAATCATTTGTAATATAAAAATAAGAACAATAAGTAGTTGTATTCGTCTGTAGTAAGTTTAAAGTTATTGTTTTCTAAATGATAATCACGCATAGCGTTTCGGTTGAAGCTGGCTCGTATATTCACGAGATTAAACATGCAATACATTGAATTTACTGCCCATACTTATTGATATATAAACCAAAAACTGTACTTCCATAAACTCCAAAAGCCCTGCTTTACTTAATAAAAGCAAGTTGATATGTAATTGAGAATATCCTGACGCCACAATAACCAATAATTGACTAGACTTTACATTATTAACGTGTAACGCTTCTGGGCTTATATGGAAGTAGTGCTACTGATATAATTCTAAATTTCACTCTATCTTTTACTTCAATTTATCATACGTTCCTCTGTACCAACTTTCTCTGTCCATCACATGTTTATTTTAAAATATTATAATAATTTTATCTGGCAATATTTTTACTTAATTTGTTTTATTTAGAAATAGTTTTTTTGTTAGGACCCATGACCCCCTCATCCCTGCCTAAATCCCCGCCTGTTTGCAAACAGCATTTTAACTCGTGAATGTCCGAGTCGATATGATTTTGTACTACTTAAATAAATCTGTAGATAAAACAGATCTCGGATACATTTTTGCTTTTGTGATTCACGATCTGAATACAATGTAGGTCGCTTCTTAATGGCACAATTTGTTTTTAAGTATTGAGGAATTGATTTTTTCTAGTGTAAGCTTTGTACCGGATGTCACATTGTCGTTATTCCATACATGATTATTTTAAAGTTTATTTTTTATGGAATTTTAAAAAAAGTTTTTTTTTTGTTTTAAAAAGTAATTTTGTACACGGCATTATGCCAACTAAGTTCATAGGTAAGATTTTCCAAAAAATATTTTTGTCGAGAATTTTTATTTCTTTAAAACTTCATACCTATCATTTTAAATTTAAAGACCATTTGAGGCTATCACATACAACGGTCTTTCCAGTACCATAGTGTTAGTTGAACCAAAATATTTAATTTAGTATTTCCTTTGTATACCATAGAGTTAATAAATACTCTACATTTTTACTATTTTGCTGTATTTGTTTTTGGAAATTATTTCCAAATTTACTTAATTATAGCAAAATGGTAAAAAACCTTTTTTTTAAGTTTTAACGGCGATGTGTGATTCCAACATCATATTGTAAATATTTAAACGATTATCATGAAATGTAAAGGTTCTTTTAAATATATTGGTAAAGTTTAGAATCGTATAACTATTACATATAACACTTTCATGTTGTAGAGAAATTAGACGAGAATAATTAACTAGTAGTAAAAATTTTCACTGTATAATCCATTTGAAGTTCCACGTATTGTGTTTTTTGTTTTGTAATATTTTTCGAGGCATTTCTTAGAGCATTTACTTCGGATTGTGTTAAAGTATGTTGAGAGCCCATTTTTCTCGCACAACGGAAAAAGGGTGGAAATACCATATCACAAGTATATATGTATACCTAAATGTAATTAAAGAATTGTGTAAAATGTATTATAATCAATTTTACAATACGAAAGCTAACGAGCATTGGTAGAAATTAGACGCCATTTTCACGTTATGTCATTATTCCCGCCGTTTTGTATAAAAATGGCTGCGACACGATAAGTATATTTAAAATGCTTCTTTTGATACCAGAATGTATACCAGCGATGTAGAGCCAAGTACAATTAACAAATTTATGTATATTTTGACTTTTCATTTTCAATTTAGATTATGCACGAAAATAGATTTTTTGGAATTGATTAATGATTGTTACTATTATATAAAAGTAAATGATTTTTTATGACTTCTAGCGGTTTAGGTGCGTTGTGTGGCTAAGTAGGGGCGAATTGAGAAGTTAGTGGGGCAAGTTGCGTTCCGTTTTACGCTGCTGAATTATTGTTATGTAAAACGGAACGTCGCTTGCATCCCCAGTTTGTCTATGGAACGTGATTGCGATTGTTCGTGGCGCCCGACGAGTGGCACTAATATACATTTATTGATCATTGTAAATTATACTTAATTAGTGTTGTATTAAATGAAATCATTACAATTATTTATGCAGTTTTATTTATTTTTCTTTGAATTAATATTGATTCGACATTGAAGAAGAATATGAGGAGTCAACAAATAGTAAAACTAAAAAGTACCGTAAAAAGGTACTATGCTGGTAGTAAAGAAATCTTAATAAGTTATTTCAATAAGACTCTTATCTTAGTCTACCGAATGTCTATAATGTCGGAGCAAGCGGCACAAAATTTGGTATCTAAATTAGCCTATTATTTCTCTCCATATCTTCTCTCTTCATCCATATTTCCATATCTTGATTTTTTTTTCTTTTTAACTAGCTTTTTTTGACACAGTCGACAAATTCACCTTAAAATGAACAAAATGTTCACCTAATATGACGTAGATATTACAAAAAAACTAACGAAAGTTGTTAAAGATGAGTAAGGTGTAATTACCTCTGTCTCTAGCCTTACAAATATGAGTATGTAAATTATTTATAGGAGATGCTTATCTCATCAATCATTTTGGGTTAACAATACACCGTTATATCTCCGCACATGTCATGCCGCGAGCTTGAAGACTTTCAGTGACAGATACGCTAAGCGTCCATTAAGGAAGACATTAAATTGCATAATTGGATTAACTTTTATTTAGCTTATCCTTAAAATATCAAAATTGTAACTCGTTTGTAAATCTGTAACATTTCAAATACATCACTTGGATTCAGTTCTTTCAAAAGAAGTAGAAGTGCGGTGAAGAAAATCTGTTGTTGCTTTTTTTCAATCAAGTGTCTTTTTCTATACGTTTTTCTGAAAATGGGCCTCCTCTAGAACTAAGAGGGTGTAACTTATAGTCAACCACGCTGGCCTAGTGAGGGTTGATCGACTACACACCTAAGAAAATCCTAAGAACTTTTTAAGTGTGCAGAATTATTACGATGTTTTCCATGACCGTAAAAATTATTAATGTATAACTTAAAAAGGCATTGATGTGTGTCTGGGGTTTGAAACCGCGATCGCCGACATTCTCGAACCCGTGCTTACGAGTAAACTTGTACACAAAATAATTCCAACTAAATTCAATACAAATAAAACAAAGTTCAAAAATTCAAATGTGTGAATCGAAAAGCTGATTAACTGCCTGTTTGGTTATATCGTCATAACATGCGATGGTGTGACTACCATCTGAGTAAAAATCACATAACAATTATAGCTATTTCAAGTATCAACTTAGCGTAATGGACCCTTACATTAATGTATCAACCGGATGTGTTGAAGTTTATATCGTTATTTTTGTTGGCGTCGATTAATTGTGCGCGGAAGTCGCCGCATGCGCAACAAATGTGCAATTCTGACTCACCGCGGTATCAATCTTAGAATAATAGTGATAGAAGTAAAATGTTTCATTGGGTTTATTTTTGATAGTAATAAGTGCTTAAGAATTTGCGGGAAATATTTAATTATTTAGCTGTTTTTCATCTTCAGTATCGTTTCAGGCCTTACACTTTTATCTGAGAGTCCACCTCGCTGGACTAGTGCGCGCTGACAGAGTACCAACCCATCTAAGAAATTTTCAAGACCTTTTAAGTGCACGTTTCATCACGATGTTTTCCTAAACCGTTAAAGAAAGTGTAAATTTAATATGAATAAACACATAAATTGAAAAGTCAGAGTTTGAACCCCCGACCGTCGAGATTCTCGACCGCGCGCTTAAAACTCGAGGCCATCGTTACTTATAAGTTACATCGATGCTAACTTCAAATTATAATTTAAAAACAGAAAGCAATTTATAAAAAGGATAGGTTTCGTAAACGTCATAAACAATACATCATTAATTAAAGTAAAGTTTGCTTGGTTTCAATTTGGACTTATGTCCCTGGGAAATGGTAAGAGACAGCAAAGAGCTCAGGCTTGCAAATAAAACAAATTACATAATACTCTTTAACTTATGTACCCCTTTCACTTGTTAAATACTTACTTAGATATTTACATTTATAATTTTAATCGTGTCTACTCAGACCTCTGTCAATACTAAAATCCTCTACATTAAAGTACCAAAGGTCAGTGTAATGATAATGGCTACAAAAAACGTTTGAAGCGTGTGTTTAATTAAACAAATAATTTCGATAGAATTACAAAAGCGTGGTGTGGAATATCGATACGGTGGCTACGAGCGCGCGCTACCATGATTTATGACATGAAACAAGTGTATTAGGGATGTTTTCAGTTATCGATAAATGTCTATAGAACTGGCTACTGAAATTCTAATTTAAATAGTAAGTTTATAGAATACTGAATTTAAGGAATACTGAAGATTGTTTTTTATATAACAGCATGATAGTATGAAGACTAACATTAATAATCACTTCACTGGGCTCGATCTTCGGCTCTCCTCGTCCAATCGCTGCCAACCAACTTCCAGATATCTTCACCCTAACTAGTGGCGCAATATTATAACTAAATACCAAAAAGAATTAATGAATTTCACAAATAAATTGATTTAGAGTAAGTGGAGGGTATACGGCGCCACACAAGAAAACTTTACAGGTAAGAGAATTGTCATTTTTGTTAGTAATATAAGCCAAAAACAAGTTCATTCACTTTAGATATCAATTTTAGTAAAAAACATAACAAAAATCATATACACCAAATGATGTATACCATATATTATAAATTCCTTACCTGAAACAACCACATCCCACAGACTATTAAATACTAAACTCAATTTGCTTTGAAGGTACATCGACCCATATAATCGACAACACATTTCAACAAGAAGCCGTCACTAACAACTTACTGACATGTGGTTCTCAATTAGAAGTCGACTTGTACGCGACTACAAAACCGCTGAACCGACAAAAAATCTAAAATAACTGTGTTTTTAATCCCGATCTGGTTACTGAACTCTACCAAAAAAAGATTCCAACTTTTTTTCCCGCACATGACTACGAATGGGTTAAAGCCGTGTTTTTTTGTTCGTTTCGTATTTTTTTCTTCATCGAAAAAGTGTCATTTCAATTCGAAATGGAAAGTTAGGGGTTTTATAATATTTTCGTTTGAGTTTTAGTGTTTTTTCGTGGCACAAGAAAGAGATGAGTAATGGTCTGACATGTGGCGGGCGTTTCGTGTGACGCACGTGAGAAGATATTTTTTTTCATCAGTTAGTCAGTGGTGCATTTATAGATATCCTAGTATGGAAATTCTTAGCGGATTATGTGGCTAATATTATGATGACTTATATCGGACTATGTATCACCTATTTCTCTGTAAGATATTTGATTTATCTAAACCTCATCCCTGTAGTCCCAAAAGGGATAGGCTGAGGTGCATTTCTGCACCCATATTTTGCCAGGTATGCTATGTATGGCATGTATCAACCTCACTTAATAGTCAGCGCGCCTATTACCCTTTTTCGAGTTCATTTCCAGACTACGCGCTGCTACTTAGATTTTGCTAACAGAAAAAGGAATAGCACTTAGACCCGGGAATCGAGCCCAGAATCTCGAGTTTGCTTGGCTCATACTTGTGGCACTAGTCAACGAGGCAGTCCCGTCATTAACTTTCGATTTCGATAAAATTCAATTATCATTAACATCTTGCCTAAGCGAGGAAGTATATTTCGAACAGGACAATTCGTGACGATTGATGATAGCAAAATCATATTTATTTTTCACAGGCAGATACTATAAAGTGTAAGATAGATCAATTGCCTAGTCCGAGATAATGTTTCTTACTTGAATCTCTTATACATTAACAAATTGCCTGTTGTTTTAACAGAAAATAAAAACATTGCGATCCAAGTTTCTCCGACCAATCGACCTAGGTCAGTGTTAATAACTCGACGCAATAAATATTCAAAGAACCTTTTTTGACTGTTATACTTTTGTCTATACCACTTCACTTTTTGCACAATCTACCATTCGTGTTGCAAACGACCCAAACAAACAAAAAAATCAGACATCATTAATAAAAACATAAATATAGTAACAAATATCTTTAGAGGTGTAAGTTTAATCTTAATTATCAAAGACATAGAAGTACTTTTTTGTTTGACTAATTAATTAAATGCACGCTCTTTGAACCATTAGTTACTGAATTGATTAAAATATTCTCGATTGCAGAAAGGTGCATTATATATTTTTCGGGTTAAAATGTAATTACAATTTGCAAGTATATTTTTCGTTGAAATTATGCAAACATATATCATTTCCTGATAAATTAATATGACATTTTCAATTATTTATTAACGTTGTACGTATAATAGTAGCGCAAACAAGCGAGGTAACTATCTATGTATTATTACCTATAATCTATATAACTATAAAAAACCTTACAAAACTTTACAGTAGAACCTTCTTTATATCGCGGGCTTCAAACCAGAAGGGCGTATTAACAAAAAATAGTTTTTTTTATGACGTCAATCATTTGTAAGTTTATTGATACACCACTTCTGATTTTTTCTTAATAGTAGCTTAATTACTGTAAAAGATATTAAAAGGTTGTAGAGATAAATTAAAACAAAAATAATTAAGTTTTTGTTGCCTCCTGAAAAGTAAGGGTATCGCTTATTCGCCCTTCTGGCTTGAAGCCCACGATATGTATATCAGTAACGTTTTGCTAACCCTAGACTTTCGCAATCACGTAGAGTGTAAATTTGTATTGATATAATTAAATGCTAAGTAACTGTCACGCCTGTTTCATCTGAGATAGGCAGACATTTATTTATATGGTGTTCGCTAATGTTTAGAATCACTACTATAAAATAGGCAGACCACATACGGCTAGACCTGAGTTTTTCGTAATTCCTTCTAATACTTGAAAGAGCGACTATTTCCCCATAAAATAGTGTGGGATTTTCGTTTCTCCACCTAATATTCTTAAACCGGCAGCATTTACTACGGCCTAAATCTTCTCAATAGTATAAGAACCCCGTGCCAAGCAGAGAGACGTACCTATATGCGCTGATGATGATAAATTTCGTATAAGATGCCGTCCCTCACTTCACTGGCATTAAAAACAAAAAATAAGTAAACAAGGTAACTCTTCAACTAAAACCCGTCGGTACTCCAAAAAGCACGTTTTGATAAACATTTGGCGTCCAATACATTAATTATCTGACGTTAAGAATAACAAATGCTTGAAAGGGACTATCTATGGTTTCAGAGAAAGTTTATTTATAATGTATAATTTTTTGTCGGAGTCACACATGCCGAAAGAGGCGTGTGGCACAATTACTTCACTACCATTATTATATTTATTTCTGTGTACACATGTGTTCGGCCGCTTACTTTCGTACCTATCGCAGGGGGAGCCAACTGCGGCCCGATAGCAGGAACAATCTTATTTAGTTCGATAATGGTTGGATTGTATAAGAGTTATGCTAAGATATGTGGCTAGATTCCTTCTATCCGAATGTAGTAGTCCAGAACAGACACTATTTAAACATATTATGTAATATTTTTTTATACTATCAGCCAAAAGTCTTCAGAAATCATATGATGATAAATCTACATTCAGCGCTCAGAATGCATCATAATATTAACCGTAAAAGTCACTTAATATTTACGGTGTAAGTATGTGATTAAGACCATATAATTACACGTAAAACATCCCCTAAACGTCCAGCATGATATCTATCATTTTTTGTTATAAAATTGTATAGCCCAGATATTTGTACCATTTGCTTTGTAACTGTTTTTTGTCTAATAAATTTCATTTCATTTTTCATTTCATTTGAAGCGTACTCAGAAAATTATTGCCATCTTTTTATTCACATAAAAAGATTAAACAAAAAAATCCTTTTTATCCTTCCAAATTGCCCTCCAAACAACGAATACATTCTTGAAACTTCCAGTATCTTTAGAAACCCATATCCGACGAATTTTGCAATCTTTTTTTATTTATACAGTATTAGTAAACTGTTTATCCTTAGATTATCCTCCAAACAAGGTCTCTTATGATATTTTCTTACCCACAATGTTTAAAAATATATTGTATTTATTGCGGGCCGTAGTTGAGTCGCTGCGGCGCGCGCGAGTGTGTTAATTTGGTGTACCACCGCGATGATCAATAGCCTTCAAACTTTGTTCCTATTATTATTACTAAACGGGTTAA
The DNA here is from genome assembly GCA_030295005.1 of Cephonodes hylas. Taxonomy (NCBI): domain Eukaryota; kingdom Metazoa; phylum Arthropoda; class Insecta; order Lepidoptera; family Sphingidae; genus Cephonodes; species Cephonodes hylas. The sequence goes on along the minus strand of AP025384.1, from coordinate 6,977,260 downwards.
TTTATAGTAAGAATTAAATATAAGTCAAGGAAGTAATCTTGTTCAATATTCAATATAAATTGATGTTCTTGAAGTGTTAGGCCAACAGTTGGACGGATCCTGACACAGAACAGTTGAATAAGACTAGAAAGAAAATATTATCAGCATGCCGAGGGAGCCGAAATTTCGTGCCTAGCATTGTAATGAATCTTCAAATTATTTATTTTTTTAATTTGTTTGATCCATTCTTATGCCTTAAAATGTAATCTTTATTAATACATAACATTTTTTTTAAATAATAATGCATTACAGTTTTATTTCTAAAAAAATAATCACATACAACACAGTTTTAAACAAAAACTTCTAATGACTCAACTGTTCAAAGCAAAGAGTCCATATTTAATCTATCTTATGTATCTATTTTAGTATAAATTACATAATCTATTTACGAAAAGTGGTATGTAGCGGATGGATAGCAGTAGACGGCATAGTCTGAAAATAGAAAATAAAGTACACGGGTCAAAGTTTGAGAAGCTAAGCCGCCACAACAAGTGCAAGCATTTCTTGCGTCCATCTCTTGTCCTAGATAATATTGTACTATCAGCGAGCACATAAATAATTGTGTTTAGAATGAAAAAATACGTATAACTGCGTATTTAATAGTAATTAGCTTTTGGAAAATGGGTCATTGCTACAAAAAAAAAGATAATGACTTAATCATTATGAATTTTGGATTAGTACGGTGAATTGAAAATAGTATTTTTTTGGTAATGTGTAAGAAAACTAATGGTATGAATGGTTATGTCCAAATAGAATACGTAGTAATGGGAGATATTTATTGCGGCTTGATTTGTTCAGTGACGGTACTTCCATGGTAGCCTAAAAGTAATACATATCTACTAATTGCATACTATCTAGTTTATTATTGTCTATTTTGGGGTCAGTATATTCACATTTGTATGACAAATTGATTTTTGTTTTTATTTTTTGTCTACCGTGACACAATACCTTAAGTTTCCTGATTGTATTTACCTGAAGAATAGACAAAAGTATATTTCGACCTGTGCATAGAATAAGGTTACTTATGACTATAACACCAAAGTACTATTTATGTCTATAATAGAGTTAAAACTGTTTATATATTGCACTAGTGAATTAATAATGATCATAAATTTTGTTGTTGTTTAAAGAACATAAAAAGAAACTGATAATTTTGTGCCTAAATAAGTTTAAATCGCTGAGAAAGAGAAGTTGTGCAAAAGCACATATAACTTTATTCTGCGCATAGGTCGATTTATGCCCTCACTGTTTCTCACCAACATCATCTGCCCAAGTACGCCACTCTGCATAACGAGGGCCTCCTCTACAACTGAGAAGAATAAAGCCTTAGTCCACCACGCTGACCTAGTACGAGTTTGCTGTTTTAGGCTTTACATAATGTCAAATCATCTTTATTCAAATGGACTTTCACAAGTTCTTTTGAATCGTCACCCTTAAACTATTTTTTTCATTCTTTGACTTTTTCCAAAGCTATTCCCGCTTCGAAACGTGTGAAGGAAAACGGCAAGAAAATTCCTCAGCAACACGAAATGACATTTTTTTTATTTAAAATTAATTCAATTCAATAATTGCAATTAAATATGTCATATGTATTCCCATTGAGTTATCACTTGCTTTAACGGTGAAGGAAAACATCGTAATAAAACCTGTACACCTAAGAGTTCTTAGGAATTTCTTAGGTGTGTAGTCCGCCAACCCGCACTAGGCCAGCGTGGTGGACTATGGCCTGAATCCTCTCAATGGTAGAGGAGACCCGTGCTCAGCAGTGGGCGTATATGGGTTGATGAAGAAGAATAAGAAGATGTCATATGGATACAAATTGTAGCAACACAATCTCTGATCAATTTACTTACTCCCAGGTGTTGTTATCCTCAGTATAACCAAACATTTTTATAATAACCTTTTTGACGCGACGAACTCTTTCCTTTTTAAGGATTTCTTTCCCATCTCTGTACTGAGAATTTCCTAAGTAAGAATAACATAAATGTTTGAGTGAATCAAAGCCAGATTTACTGTACGAAGTCGGTGGCTGTTCACACCGCCTCCCGCGACGTAATAACAATGACAATCAAATGTTATTACAATGTTAAACGTCTATAACATTCATGGAAAGTTCTCTTTTTACAGTCCACCCCGTCGGCGGCGCGGCGTTATATTTTTATATGCACGTAATTAAATTAGTATAAGTTGAATGTACAGGGGAGTCAATTTTGTGTTGTAGGTACTTGGTAAAGGGTTAAGTGTTTATGAATACCATTCCATAGAAATGAAAAATAAGTAGTTTGGTACAGAAAACTGACTGCTAAAATCTAGACTTTTGTCAAGGTGGACTATGATTACAAATTGCGCGCGAATGTTATGGCGAATTCAACTAAGGTTTAAAAAAATAAAGCAAAGCTTCTTCGGAAGATAATTTGATAGTAACATCGAAAATAATTCTCGCGTTTGGTATTTTAGTTATAGTTCATTATTTTCGAATAATTTTGTTCTCGTCTGAATCGTCATCTGGACGTCGTACATAAGATTTTATTTTCAAAACTTAAGGCTTAACTTCTTTCATTTGGTAGATACATACCTACACTTATCGGATCTTCGTTAATATTAGTAAACTTAATTAATTATTATCATTTTATTTAAAGTTGAAAGAAAACATCGCGGGGAAACCTGCGCACCTAAACTTTCTATGGAATTTCTAAGGTACCTAATCCGCCAACCCACACCAGGCCAGCATGATGGATTGAGGCCTCAACCTACCTTGTTGCTGAATAGGTTGTTGACTAGCAGTGGGAAGTATGGGCTCATGATGGCAGTAGCTAAAGCAATTCCATTATAATGTCAAACCATTGAGATGATAACAAGCACCCTATACAGTACTGAAACCGCCACACGTGTCATCCATAAGTGAAACGATAATAAAACGAGAGCGCGTGTGTGCATGCACTCCTGTTGTGATCTTAACGGTAGCCATTTGAATTATGACACGCTCTCTTCTTTCTGCAACACTTGATCCATATGTAACAGAATAAGACTAGGAATATGGACGGTATTGGGACGTTCGCCGCTTGTCTGTCACCTGTTTATTTTACTACAATCACAAGCACAATGATAAAAAATTCAAACAAAAATTAACTACTTATGATAATAATTTTACACACAAGTAAAGGGCTTTTATTGGTTGTCACATTAAAAAAACGTTATACGCAACCCGAATTACCATAAAGCGGCCGTGTCAAATATATTATGATAGTCCAATCGTATGTTCGGCGTGCTCGGTATGCTGACATTTCCTTTCTAGTCTTATTCAACTGTTCACTCCTATACGTTACCTATATAACTGATTTAAAGCGTAGTCCCATCACGCTGATCTAGTGCGGGTTGGCGGAGTGCTTACGTCAAAAAAACAGAAAACGTCGTCCATTGTTAACCCACCTTTCTCAAGTAGTCAGTCCATCGTGCTACAACGTCCTACAATAGGTCTGCCATTTAATAATAATAACGTTCTACTAACCAAACCGGTTTAGGCCTGTGGTAGGCTAAGGCCTATACCCTATCAATGGTAGAGGAGCCCCTTGACCAGCAAAGGTATATATTTATTCACCTGTTCTCTTGTAGCGACCACAAAGATTTGTCTCCGTAAACCAGCACTAGTGGCTCTGTTAGGTAAACTAGAAGCCCAAGTCAGTCGAGAAAGTTACAGAAATAGGTCAATAACGCAAATCTAGGTTAGTCCACGTGTAACATTGTCGGTGTGTTCCCATTAATAGGAGTTTAACCTCATCTGATAGCGACAATGTTGCTCGGTTCACGATCAAAGGGTTAAGTATCAATTTGTTTGTGTATCTATTACACGCTTAATGCTATCTCTAGTTATTCGCGAATCAGTTCCGTCATCGTAGGCATATCAGTTAATTGCAAAACCTGGCTGTTCTTAATAGCGTTCTATATTAAAGAAAGATCTAAGTAAACTGTGTTCTAAGTCAGCGTGATGGTTCAAGGCTTAAACCTTCTCAGTTGTAGAGCCCGTGACATGCAATGGGACATATATAGGCTGAAGATGCAGGAATTAAAAAATATCCGAATATTCTAATTAATTGAAAAGCTTAAAGGGCTGCTTTATTAATATTCGAATCTCATTGAGAATTTCCACAACACAAGCTTTCACTATATAATTTTTTTTTTCAAAAAGGTCCCGTTATTTCTAACCTATTGTTATCATCAAATTCCTAAAGTTCAAATCAGAACGGAAAAAATAGGTATGCCATTCCCGTAAAAATAATCTTTCAAAAGTACTCTTTACCTTCTTTGAAACGTTAAGTTTATAAAAGATTTTTTTACTTTTTTGCGTGTGTACGATTACGTAAATATTTTAAACAGTTAAAACGTCACATAGAATTAAGGAATTAATACCATACGCAACAAATTATCGTAAGTTAATGTAGATATGTAAAAAATGGAAGAACCGCGCCACAAAAACTATTGCAAAAAGTTGATGAGTTTGTCGTTATGTCTTCCAGTTTTGTTAAGGGTTGTTCGCGTTTCATTTGGGGTCGTTTTACGAGGGATAATTGAGACATGTTAGCAGCTCCGTCGGTGGGTGTTCGGTTCGAATCTTAACGTCAATATTAATGACTATTTAGATGGTAAATCTTAAGAGTTTTTTTTTTTTAGTAAAAAAGGATATTACGATTACTGTTACGTTTATTATTTGTGTTTAGATTTTGAGGTTTAAATGGTTTTGTATTTTATTATAATTTGTAATTTTACCTGCCTAAATAAATATCGCAATTTATATATTTTAAGATTTTTTTTCTCTTGTGTGGCATATCAGTTTTTAAGCTAAAAGGCCATGTAAAATAATTTATAGAGATAAAATCACTATAACTTTTCCTGAAGTTTTAAAGTCGTTTAAAATAAATCTTAGGTTCGTAGTACCCCAAACATCACTAGGAGAGCGTGGTGGAATAAGACCTAATCAGTTTTAGAAAAAACCCTTAGAAGCATTGGGACTTTAAATACTAATATCAAAACTAGTTGGTTCCTAACCTTTCATTGAACATGATGTCCAAAATTGAAATATTCGTAGTCAAATAGCGAAGAAAACCTATTAATTATCATGATTAAAAACCTTACAATAAAAAATGTATAAAAAGGCACGCTACAACGTAAATAGAATTTATCTTGTCTGTCGGTACTCTGAGCACGTGTGCTCTATCGTGTCTCGACTTGCTCGATCCATATGTAATCATTAATCAGACATATATGTTATGTCTACTTTTATAATATAATTTTAAAACTGTATTACCTCGTTCTGTATAAATGAGAGTCAGATCTATAATTAGAGATCTGTTCCTGTGAATAGAAATATCATCATCATCAGGCAAAGATCTCCTCTGCAACTTAGAAGGTTCAGGGTTTAGTCGTCCACGCTGGCGTAGAACTGGTTGGCGTTATAAACATCCGAAAACTTTTAGGTGTGCAGGTTTACTTACGATGCTTTCTTTTGCCGTTAAATTACCTATCTTTAGGCCTACCTAGGGATCATCATTACTATTATAATAAAAGTAAATTATAATACATTATACACCTTAAAACCTTGGAAATGTTTGAAATCCCTTTTATAAACATGCATACAATACCTAACGCCTATATTCCTCAAAGAAGTAGGCAGAAGAGCATTTCAGCACCTGCATTTCACCAAGAAGTACTACGTAATATGGAGCGAACCTAAAGCCTGTTTTTCGGACATATTTCAAGACTCCATGCTGCTACTGAGTATTTGCTAATGGAGAAACCCAATAACACTTATAGAGACCTCTAGATCGCACAACTCATACTTTAGCCCCGAGTACAAGAGGCAGTCAACTGTCATTATATTAAAGATTGTAATGATCATTTCAGTTAACACCAAGCCATTACTTTTTTCATTCTCAAAAGAGATCAAAACAATTTCACGCTGCCTGTAATTACAAAAAAGTGTAATTTAAAAATGTCAAATGAATCAATAAAAATTCCTTGGCGCCAAAAGATAGAACTACTGAATAGGTTTTACTGATGGTAAAATAAATAAGAAGTCTATTTTAGCCCTTATGTTCTAGTAAATAAGGTCTTTTGGAGGCTGTTTCAGTGGAATATTGATGGCAAATGTTTGATTTTGGTTGCAGCACATGTTACGGTTGAGAATATACAGTAACTGGATGGGTCTTGGTTTCAGCACGCTCATATGAATACGTGATTTTTACTGCTGAAGGACCTTTTATAAGCTTTTTAGTAATACCAATATTTGAAATGAAATAATTATAATAGGATCTATGAAATGTCAAATAATCAACACTTAGCTTCAATTGCTTCAGTTTTTTTCACATTGTTATCCTAAACTTAATAGTTTCATTGACATTATTTATCGAAGTTTTACAATCTCTACTTAGTTATAAAATCAAAACAGGATTCATTTGTTTAGTTATAAAAGTCGAAAAAAACTATACAAAATTTTGAGATATATCTTGGGGACGGTTTTAAACTAAATTATATTCAACATTGATTGAGAATAAAACGTATAATATTGTATTTAGTAGGTGTTTTCTTAATTCGTTCATGTCTTCCGGGTGTAAAATAAAATTTTAATAAATACGTTGTGATATATTAGATATGCTACATTACACTGACACAGGCTATGAGAAAAGTACGCGACAAAAAAGGATCATTTTCTCAACTTCTATATTCTACAAAACCGTCTTAGAACATTAAAATCCGTCCTCCTTTACCGCTTCTGTGTATATAATTCCCAGTCCTTATGGTTTCAGTGAAGGATGCGTTATCCCGTCGGCTCCCGTGTTATTCCCGGTCTAATCCCGGAGGAGTGAGGTTGTGTCCTAATGTGATGTTTGACAGTTAGTTGGCGCCAAATGGAAAATTGTTTATGGAACACTAGTTTTTTAAATTGTTTGACAATTGAGGTGAGTTTTTTTTTGTTTTATTTTTATGTGTTGATGTGATTTTTTGTCGTTTTTTTTGTAATTTTCTAAGTGATTTTTAGTTTTCTTTTGCAGTCATGATGATTTTTTTTTATTGTCTTAGTTTTTTATTTTCTTTAATACGTTAAAATAATTGCACAAAAAATCGGTAGTTAGAATTTAACGAATTTAATGTTTCATTTTGATAATTTTATTTCTGTCATTATAGATTTTATACTTTAATTTGAATATTTTTACTTTATTACTTTTACTATTATTTTTTATCGTTTATCAATTGAGAAACATGTGTCCGTTAGGTATTAATAATGCAGTGATTCTAACTCGTATAGTTATGAAGACTAAGAAGTTATTATTTTATTTAGTCAATTGGTAATTTACCCACGTGGCAATTCGATTGCAAAAATGACAACATTAATTATTTTTTTCCCCTTCTGGTACATATGGAAGCGTCCAGTTATTTAAAACTTCTATTGATTTTAGTCAATTTAAGGAATTTTAGCCAATTTAAGTCAATTTTAGGAAATTAAACTATGTAAAATATAACTAAAAATAAAATCTCTTACATTATCTAATATTAACAGTTGATTATTTTCGATGTGTGAAATCGGTTTAAATGTACTAATTTAAAAAAAATATATTGAAAAGTATGTGTTAACTTTACCCAAAATAAAACCCATAAAAAATAACTGTAGATCATCCACTAATATTCTTATAGGAAAATTATTTGAATTACTATCTCCAGCCCCACAACAATTCAAAACCCACGCATTTAAAATCAAATTACACTCAAAATGTACATGTAAAAAAGTTATTATTACCATCATAACGGTAATTCAATTCCAAAGGAATAATACCTAATTCCTTCGCTCTAGAAATAAAAAAAAAACACATCCTTATGGAAACAAGCGATTTACATCGTAACACGTGTCCGCACATTGTTACAATAAAAAAACCTATTGATAATTTATAATTCGCAGATGCTGCTCCACCGCCACGCGTGATGGTACGCAGAGAAAGTTTATTTTTATAATAATAGCAAAACCATATGTGCAAAACAGCTCAGTAAACACCACATGTCAATTATAACCACCTCAACATAGAGATTACTGAACTCTGTAGGTAAATGAACTTAGCAATATGGCCGACTACGATATTATACCTTGTTATGACGACGACGAGCTGTTCCAAGACAGAAACGACAGCATCACTGACTTACACGCATACTATATGTCGCAATTCAACCTTGAGTTAGAGAATAGTAATAAAAATAAGATGAAGATCGACTCGTTCAAGTATGGAGTTGAAGAGAGCTTCGATTTTGAAGTGCTAGAAGCTTATAATAACGTCAACAATACGAACACAAATGGAACTGATTTCGAAATGCTCGACGAAGTTATCGATAGTAATATTAACGAGCAAAACATGAAAGAAGTACTACTAGATTTAGACAGCATAGATTTCGACGAGAAAATAACTAAAGCTGACAATTACAAAGACCAAACGAAAACGTACGATAATAATCCAGATTATATTGATGACGAATCATTGATTGATGAGCTTTGCAGAGAAGATTCAGAATCTTGCCGACTGACGCCGGAGTTTACCGAAGATTGCGCATCTCAAGTTAGCAATGAAAAGAATCTACTGCCTTCAATAGAAACAGCTTTCTCGAAGCGTTATTGCAACTACAACATTGAAGAAAGCAACTTACAAGACTTCAATATAAATTCTACTTCTGTATCCAATACAAATAATGTTGTAAACAGCATTGAACACTTTAGTTACCCAAATAACATTCTTTACAACTTGGATAGCGAGAAAAAGTATATTTTGCCCGATACGCCTACAAGCTGCACGGAATTTACTTTCGACAAAAACGAAAGAAAGATTTCAATTTCGGAATCTATTGAGAGTGATGTACAAAGTTCTAGTTATTATGACGAAAACTCGGAAACGTTTGATGAAGAAGATTTGTTCGTGAACTTAGATGATTTTGGGTTGATTTTGGAAAGAGATAACGAAGCAGCCACTGAAACTAGGAGTAACCAAGGCCAAAGAAAAGTAGACAAGGAGAAGGGACAAGGTAAATAATTTAACTACTTTATCATTATGAATCTACAGATGTAAATACTGTTGATAGTTTTTTTAACTGTTAATTCACATTTGTATATATCTTACAGGCGAAAGAGCGTGTCTATGGGAACACTGTTACGAAAAATATCCAAATCAAAACGCTTTAGTAGAGCACATCGAAAGAGCTCACGTCAACACATACAAAGGTAATTTCCACTATATTTGGATCTTCTTACCACCAGTGTGTCTACCCTAAAATAAGCAAAAAATATTAAATATTACTTAATTTCTTTTTTTAAGTGCATAATGTAATCACTTTATGAAAAACAAAAGGGATAATCGTCCTTCATCTTTCTTCTTATATATTTTCATACATTGACTTATGAAATGAAAAAAAAATCTTGTCCCACTCTCAGTTATCATTAACGTTAGCTTAGTGAAAGCCAGGTTTATCTCATTCAAGTTTGATTTGTAAATCAAATTTAAAAAAAGAACCATTTATTTCTAGGTGATGAATTCAGCTGCCTCTGGAGGGACTGCGCCAGAGCTCGTCGGCCATTTAACGCCCGATACAAACTGCTCATACACATGAGAGTACATTCAGGACATAAACCTAACAGATGTCATGTAAGTAGCTGATTCAATCGTCATAATATTTTGTATTAAGCCTTGTAATCGTATTTGTTTAGGCTATATCCATTTGGAACCGTTCGGATTAAAAAATCAATATCGAAATAGTCTCTTGTTCCAATAGATTAGCAAAATTTAATCAAAGATACGATAACGTACTAGGATTAGGTAGAAATATCTTTCAATTCTCCCTGCGAAGTAGTCTCTTGGTGTCTCTAATTACTAACCTATTGGTACCGAATTTAATGACAGATAGGATAACATACTAGGATTACGTAGAAATATCTTTCTGTATCGGTATTTAACGGGTTAATGACTGTATTCGTCCTGATAATTATTAGGTCTACAACTTTGCTTCCGCCGTTTTGCAATATACGTTGCAGCGGTAAGTGGTAGTGAAAATAGATAGATCAAAGATGTCATACAATAAGCTTAGGTATGTGTTAACATAACGCCATCGAAATATTAGTCAATTAGTTTCTGCATCATAAAGTTATTCTCGATTGAACATGTACCTTACGAGTCAAATTCTCGTCATTTGCGGGAGGTTTTAATCTTCTGCCTTAATTTGAAGAAATCTGCGCCTGGGGCTCATCGAATGCTCTGAAATACCAATGGTGAGGCCTCTACTAGTGAAAAAGCATGCCAAGAGTGGTTTCCACGCTTCAAATACGGAAATATTGGCGTCGAAGACCAGCATGGCTTTGGAAGAGAGAAAGTTTTCGAATATGCATTATTATAGGCATTACTTGATCAAGACTCGTGTCAAACGCAACAAGAATTGGCAAGATCATTGGGAGTGATGCAACAAACTATTTGAAACGCTTGAAAGTCAAGGATATGATTCAGAAACAAGGAAATTGAGTATCGTACGAGTTGAAGGCGAGAGATGTTAAACGGCGTTTGTTTGCTTGTAAAGAGCTGCTTGAAAGGCGAAGATGGAAGGGATTTCTGCACCGCACTGTAACTGGGGACGAAAAATGGGTTCATTACGATAATCCCTAGCAGAGAAAATCGTGGGGATATCCCATATATATTCCACTTCGACGGCTAAACCGAATATTCACGTTTCTAAGATCATGCTCAGTATTTGGTGGGACCAGCTCGGCGTAGTGTATTATGTGTTGTTAAAACTGACTGAAACAATCAGAGGCGATCGTTATCGAGCGGAATTAATGCGTTTGAGTCCAGCATTGAAAGACTAACGGCCGCAATACACCAAGAGACTTGATAAAGGGATTTTTCAGCTCGCCTCATGTTGCAAAAGTGGTCAAGACATACTTAAGAAATAGAAGTCCTACCCCACCCGCTGTATTCTCCAGATGATGCTCCCTCGGACTACCACTTTTTTGGATCAATGGCACTCAGCTTGGCTGACCAGCACTTACGTACTTATGAAAAAGTACAAAATTGGATCGATTCATGGATAGCTTCAAAAGAGGACCAGTTTTTTCGACTCGGAATTCGTATGTTGCCCTAAAGATAGAAGAAAGTAGTGGCCAGCGATGGACAATACTTTGAATCACAAATGTTAAACCAGTTTTTTACAATAAAGACTCGAATTTCGGAAAAAAACGGCGGAAGCAAAGTTGTAGACCTAATATTAATACATAAAAGATAAAAGATTATAAAAATTACAGCACCCAGGTTGCGGGAAAGCATTCTCCCGATTGGAAAACCTCAAGATCCATGTACGATCCCATACTGGTGAAAGACCGTATGCCTGTCCTGCTCCACACTGCAGGAAAGCATTCTCCAACTCTTCGGACAGAGCTAAGCATCAGAGAACGCATTTCAATGCGGTGAGTAGATTAGTATCATCTTAGTTCCTAGGCTTAGTTTAGGCCTTAGTTCAGAGAGTAGATTAGAGGGATACTCAAAATTCTTAATAAAAATTAACACTTATAATACAAACGTATCTTCTATAGTTATGTGAGTATTCAAAATTATAATGTTAGAAATATCATAATACATCTTAATCATATTTTGACAGAATTCAAAAACCCTATTTCGAATATTAACTTTCTTTATCCTTTTTCGAAATTTATAGTTATTATTTCAATGAAATCACTGTGTTCAAGTCTTCAAATATATCTAGACTAGCTTTTGCTCGCGACTCCGTCCGCGTAGACTACAAGGTTGAGTTCAGAAGGAAAATAAGATGTAGTCTATTTTACTGCTCAGAGTCCTATTTATGTCCATACCAAAAATCATACAATTCGGTGAAATTGTTCAAACGTGAAACCGTAACGCGTCGATCGGCGCCTTGTGCATCATTACTGCGCGCTTGATCAATATTTTAAAACTGCAATATCTTCTAAGCTACTCAGTGAAATCAAATGATGTAAAGGGCAATTGTATTTAAAATTAAATACTTGTAATGAATAACGTATTTATTTAGATAAGGATTAATATCATATTTATAAAAACACCTTCACAAATAAAACTTTATTTTACAATAAATTTAGTTAGGATAAAAAACGTTATAGTAAGCCAACCTTAAAAAATAGACATATGCTGTCGCGGACTTTTTTATAGAACTTTTAAAGAGGAACATTTCTCTTAAACTTTATTTTAGCGAAACTTTGACCGTTTTTGCAGTGCACGCAGCGGAAGCTCACAAAAAAGAAAAAATGTCCCCGATTTTGAAATATTCTTTATTGCTGCTCCGCTCCTATTCATCGTAGCGTGATGTTATATAGCCTATAGCCTTCCTCGATAAATGTGCTATCTAACAGTGAAAGAATTTTTCAAATCGGACCAGTAGTTCCTGAGATCCTAGCGTTCAAACAAACAAACAAACTCTTCAGCTTTATAATATTAGTATAGATATAGATGACCACTATTATAATTGATCTAATAATTTTAATTTATTCTTTTCAGAGACCCTACGCCTGTGGAGCTGTTGGATGTGGCAAGCGGTACACTGACCCATCATCACTAAGAAAGCACGTAAAGTCACATCCTCACATCACAAACGTGCCGAGGACATGTCTTCCACCTTCCAGGCCTTTGAGAAGACCAGACCAGGAGCAACTGGTTCCGAGCTCTCCAGCAAAACTCACCACGTTGAGATGTATCAGGGATAAACTAACAGTACCTAGATTACAGAGATTGTAAGACATAATCAACGATTTTATTGTATGTCCAAGATAGTTGTATTTCAATAGACGGAACAACAAAATAAAATATTGGGGACCAAAAGATGAGTGATGTAAAAAGTTAATAGCTATGCTAAAGTGGAAAAGAATTTAATAAGTTCTTTTTAATAGCTCTAATTGTAATAGGATGAAAAGTCTGAAGACTATGTTTTAAAATATCTAAGAATGAATTTTCTGATACAAATACAATGCAAGTGTTGGCAGCGAACGCCACTCTAAGTGAAGTTAACTCTTAGATTTAACTTTTTGAATCTTTTCGTTGCAGTTATCTTTTATTTCAAGGACATTAAGTTAGTATTTTTAAATAATAAACCAGCAAGGAAATACCAAAGAGTAATGTAAATAACAAAGCCCAGACTTCAGGGTAGTCGGTTGTATAATGTTAAGACTCTAAGAAATATCTTAGAATTGCTATAAGTTTAAACGTTGCTTAATTTTTACACGATTTAATCGGGATTATCGGATAGGAGATACTTCTAAATGTATCTATCGTTAAGTAAAATGCAGAAGGAAGGTAGATTGAGACTCGTGTTTAGAATAAGAAAATTGTTTTAATGGAATAAATCTCGGGAAATAAATGTACAAAATGTTAAGTAGATTAAGCAAAACGGCTCAATTTCAAGACTGAGAAACGAAAATTGGCTCAAATTTGCTAGGTTAATTTTTTATGTGTTTTAAACACGTTTTTATCTTAATTCATAGTTAAGAGTAGTTTAAGAAACCAGCATTAAGTACATTTTGCACAAAAAAAACGAAATTACTAAATCATGTTTGTAATTAAATGAAATTACTAAACTGTTGTGATTGTAAATATCTGTGTAATGTTAATCGTAATGATGTGTGCAACACACCTTAAAAATAAGAAGAATTTTTGGACCAAATTTATTTCCTTTTGTTACTTACAAAAGGATAATAAGAAATATTAGATATTATCGTTAATTAAATTTGACTTCCAACGGCACCTATTTTTGCTCAATTATTATTATTTGTAAATGTTTTTATTATCTTTGCGGATGCGAAGCGTATTTTATACAAATGTAGTTGTACCTAGTTATTTTTAAGTTTAAGCGATTCATTTGTCAAAATATTAATGAATAATTTGCAATGAATTTTTAAATTCATGCTATTGTTCTTGAATATTTACTTAAATTACTTTGAAGATTTAAGTAGTGATATGAAAAAATTCTGAGTTTAGCCAAAGGGATTCATAAATCACACAAAAGTGATAATGATACTTCAAACTAATATAAAAACGTAATACACTTCGAAGTCATATATTTTTTTAACACGTCTAAAACCAAAGATTACTGAGTGGTAAGAAACGACTATAATATTTATAATGTCTCTCACCACTGGATAAAATTATATCGGTTAATGCTATATTAGAAATGTTGTTCTGTTTACAAATTGACAAATGAATCCTCGTATTATTAGATGTACTTACGTAATGTACAAATGCTGCTTTCCAAAGAATCTCGCGTTAGAATTATTTCTAAGACTTTTCCATTATTGAGATCTCTTGTATTGCTCATTATATTTTTGATGTTGAATCATCATTAAATATTATAGATTTATGTGACAGCTGCTGTCGTTACTTGAATGCTCATTTTTAAAATAAAATTAAGCACCATGTCTGTTCTGTTTTTTTTTGTTTTACCCTTTAAATTTTTTTTTAAGGTGTTTTTAAGTCTTGCCTCGCAGACGTGAAAAAGTTTGTGCTACGTTATAAAGAGTTACGGTGTCATATGTATGTCTAGTCTAGCATATTTTAATGAAATGTTTAATTTGGGAATACTAGTAAATAAGAGTAAAGTCCTAAAGAGTACTTGAAAAACGCCTGAAGTCTCGCTTTCTCACCCTTTCAAGTCAAAGTATGACTGTGAAATTGTGTCTTTTGCTACCTTACAAGAGTCACTGGAAGTATGAATGTACTATGAAACATTTAAAATAGAGTTAAAAGGATGAGCTCTGTATATTAAATAGTCAAGACGATGTAAATCGTAATCCTGTTGTAGGAAATTTCTAACCTACATCCTCATTTAATCTTAGAGTTACATCTTTCACTTCGAATGAACTATTGTTAATTAGCATAACCTAAGTAATTATTATTTTTAGTTCCACCTAATAGAAGTCGAACCTATTGCCTATTACGTTTTGTTGGTACATTTCCAGACTGTATTCTGCTTTTTAAAACCACTAGGATATACCTAAACGATCTCACTGGATTTCGAACTTGGAGGCTCGCGGTTAGCAGTGGGGTGTATATGGGCTGACGAAGAAGAAGAAGATAAAGAAGATGATGAATAAGAATTCCTAATGGAGTACCCAAACACACTAGGTTCTGGAATTTTAGATCGCACGACACATTTCCCGTCAAGCCACGAGGCGGTCTGAGAAAGTCAGGGTTGTTTATTATTGAATCCACAAAATCAGCAATAAGCGTGGCTAGCGCTACAAAGTTACTATCGCGGAATAATCAGGGGTCAGATGTCGGATCTAGTACACGTGTAATGGGGTATATAAGCCGCGGGGACCCGATCACAACCAGAAGACATCTTCTCGATTCACCGACGGCAAAGCTGAACGATTCACAATGAAGTTGTTGGTTTTGGCGGCGCTTTTGGGTGAGTTTTTGATGCAATTTTTAATCATTTTTTGGAAAAATATTTTAGTTGTTTTAGAATTTAAATTTGTCAAAATATCACATCATCATCATCATCATCAGCCAAAGAACGTCCACTGCTGGACATAGGCCTCCCCCAGAGACTTCCAAAGCGCTCTATTGGAAGCGGCCTGCATCCAGCGGCTTCCCGCGACCTTTATCAAATCGTCGGTCCACCTTGTGGGTGGACGTCCAACACTGCGCTTACCTGAACGTGGCCTCCACTCCAGAACCTTTCTGCCCCAGCGGCCGTCAGTTCTTCGAGCTATATGCCCTGCCCATTGCCACTTCAGCTTGCTAATCCTTTGGGCTAATAATGTCGAATGTCCATGTTGTACCCACCCCTATTTCAGTTGGGAACTCTACTCTCGAAGTTGTCGATGAATATCACATAAGCATTAAAAAATAAACCTAGTTAATAATTACATACTAAGCTTTTTAGTTAGATCTTTTTTAATTAAAGTTTCAATTTATCCTTACTAATAGTAATTGAACTAGGCAATATATAAAATGACACATTCTTATTCAGTTGTTGGTATAGGGTAGTCATATTTTTTTTAACTTTCGAATCGTCATAACACTGTTATTTTAAATGACGACCAGCTGAAAAAGTTGATTTGGACATTTTGCTATAAAAAGTGATATTACAGCAATCCTATTAAAACATAAAATATTTAAATTTTCACGAAAATTTTGTCTTGGTAAAGTAATGTACCCAATTTGTTTAAATTAGTTTAGTTTGAGATTAAAGAATTCTCCCATAAATGACATAAAATCATCCCTATTTCCAGCCGCCGTGACGACGGAACAGCTAAGTGGCAATACGCCGGCATCCCAACCGCAATCACCATGGCAACCCGGCAAACTGTACCGCTACGAAGTCACCTCGCACACCCTCGCTCGCCAGCAGGACAGCCCCACCAGCGGACAGGCCTTCAAGGCCCGCCTTATCGTCCGCGCCAGGGCCCCTGACCGGCTGCAAGTGAAGGTGGAGGAGCCACAAAACGCTCCCATCCATCAACAGTTGCCCAACTACCAGGAGTTGCCCCAAGACCTGAAGTACGCCCCGGTGCCGAACCTTGACAAGCCTTTCGAAATCTCTTTGGTGGGAGGACGCGTCACCGCGCTCAATCTGCACCCCTCCGTCCCTCTGCCCTTAGAGAATCTGCTCAAAGGTCTTATCAGCGCTCTGCAACTGGACCTGTCTCCCCACCGTCACATTCACAGCCCCCAAGACAGCTATGACAAGGAGCAACAGCAAGGCATCTTCAGGAAGATGGAAACCGACGTCACTGGTGACTGTGAAACACTTTACACCGTCTCGCCTGTCGCTGCTGAATGGCGCCGTGAACTGCCGAGGTTTGCGTCTGAACAGGACCCCATTGAAATCACCAAGAGCAAGAACTACGGTCACTGCCATCACCGCGTCGCTTACCACTTTGGTGTTCCTAATGGCGCTGAATGGACTGGTACTGCTCACCGCCCCGAGGAGGAGCAATTCATCCGCCGCGCCACTGTCGGCCGCATCTTGGCTGGCAAACAGGGCCCCATATACCAGGCAGAGACCACCAGCACTGTGAACGTTCACCCCCATCTCTACGGCAAGCAGAAGGCTGAGGTCCACAGCCACGTGCATTTGGAGCTTACTTCCGTGGAACAAGACCAAGAGCCGGAATGGCCACAGCCTGAGGGAGCCTATGCGCCTAAAAGCCTTTTGTACGCTATGTCGGCCAAGCAAATCGCCAGCCATGACAGCTCATCATCCTCTTCGTCTTCGGAATCTCACGAGCACATGCGCTCGGACGTTGAAATTAAACAGAGGAAGCCTCGTTCTGCCAGACCACCCAAAATTATCTCTATCAACAAGGTGATTGTAAAGCGCAGCGATGATGACGACAGTGTTTCCTCGAGCTCCAGCTCCGACTCCTCCTCTGCGTACGTCAACGATGAAGTGCCAACCATCAACGAACCCGCATATGCTGCTTTATACATGAGCCCGCAACCCCATACCGACAAGAAGCAATACCCAATGAATGCCCAGAAACTGTTGCAAGACATCGCCCAACAACTGCAGAATCCCAACAACATGCCCAAGAGCGATTTCCTCACTAAGTTCAACATTCTGGTCCGCATCATCGCTTCCATGAGCACTGCCCAGCTGGCTCAAACTAGCCGTGGCATCGAAGCTGGTAAGGCATCGAACAACATTATCAAGTCGAATATGTGGATGATCTACCGTGATGCTGTAGCTCAGGCCGGCACTCTGCCCGCTTTCCAACAAATCAAGAGCTGGATTCAGTCCAAGAAGATTGAAGGTGAAGAGGCTGCTCAAGTAGTTGCCACATTGCCCTCTACTCTCCGCTACCCTACCAAGGAAGTCATGACTCAGTTCTTCAAGCTAGCAAGGAGCCCCGAAGTAAAAGAGCAATCTTTCCTTAACACTACCGCTCTCATAGCAGCGACAAGATTCATCAACATGGGACAAGTGAACAACGAATCTGCTCACAGCTTCTACCCCACCCACATGTACGGCCGTCTGGCACACAAGCACGACAGCTTTGTCCTCGAAGAAATTCTGCCTCTACTGTCCGCAGATTTGAAAGAATCAATCGAAGGCCAAGAAAGCCACAGAGCACAGGTTTACATCAAGGCTATTGGTAATTTGGGTCACCCTGAAATCCTTAAAGTCTTTGCTCCTTATTTGGAGGGTCAAATCAAGGTCTCTAAGTACTTGCGCGTGCAAATGGTTTCCAACCTGCAAGTCCTGGCCCACCAGAGGAATAAACAAGTGCGTGCTGTCCTGTACAGCATTCTCAGGAACACTGCTGAACCCTACGAAGTCAGAGTTGCTGCCATCCAGAACATCTTCATGGCCCACCCCACTGGCAACATGATGCAAGCAATGGCCGCTATGACTCATGAAGATCCCAGCATGCACGTCCGTGCTGCCCTGAAATCTGGCATTGAATCTGCTGCTGAACTTAAGAACCCCCGTTACTGGGATCTGTAAGTATTTACGTCTAACCTTACTTAATACTTTCAAATTACATTTTACGAACATGTCATACAATTTGCTATTTACTTGTAGTGCCAGGACTGCTCAAAACGCTAAATGGATGGTTACCAAGGAGAAGTTCGGTTACCAACAATCCATGAAGATGCTGTTCGACAGTTACAACAAGGAAAATGAACAAGGCATTATGGCTGTATTGTCCCAAACTGGCAGCGAAGACAGCTTCGCTCCTAAACACCTGAGGTATTCTTTCAAGAGCAAGAACGCTGGATGGAACAGAGAAAACACGGTAAATTTACTTCCTAACACGATTGATATTATTACATATAAATTTATTTCAAACATTTTACATTTCTTATATTCAATTTCTACTTAATCCGAAATATACTCTTACAGATTGAGGCCTCGTTCTCGAGCGTGCAACACTTACTCGACCAACTTAAGGACTCCGTCTTTGCGCCACAACCCAAATCGGATAGCCACAAATACTCCGCGGAAAAGATCGCTAAGATGCTGAACATTCAGCGCGAGCACAATGAACCTTTGGAAGCTTCGCTGTACATTGACATCATCAACCAACAGAGATACTTCACCTTCGATGAAAACGACCAGAGACAACTGGTTTCTGACGTCAGGGACTACATGGAACAAGTTAAACAAGGAGTAGATAAACACTACACTAAGGTCCTCAACCAGGCTCAAGTGTCCGTTATGTTCCCAGTCGCTAGCGGCATGCCTTTCATCTACAAATATAAGGAACCCACCGTCGTTCACATCTCCAGCAAAGCTAAGGGAGAAATCAACGCGGACCCTAAACAAAACTACAGATACTCCGTCAAAATGGACAAAGAGATTCAATTCACCTATGCACGTAACATTGATGGCAGCGTTGGCTTCATGGACACTCTTGCCAACCAATACGCCAGCGTTGGTGTAGTCAACAAGCTGCAGATCTCCATCCCGGTGAAAATGAACATCGAATTGGACCAAAGTGGACTTAAGGTCAAGGCTGAACCTCTGCGCCCCGATCAAGACAACACCATCGTCCATTTCAGCGTCTGGCCCTACTCCGCTAATCAGAAGAAGGACAGCCTTGTCCCCGTATCTCAGGATCCCACTAGCAAAGTTGTTGAGCGTCCCAAGAGAGTCCTGTCTCTGGACACCAAATTCGGTCAAGCCGCTGGCTCCATATTCCAGTTGCAGGGATACTCGCATTCTCAGGATTACAGGAATATCGGCAGCTTCTTAAGATCTGACAACCTTCTCTCAAGCATCCCATCTATCTTCTCCCAAAATGACGTTGCTATGACGCACTTCAACCTGCGTTACCTCGGAAAACAATCACAGAATAAGGCCATTACTTTCACAGCCGTCTACGGTACGTATTTTTTAAGCTTAAAGACTTTACCATCAAAAAATTTCCAATAATAATTTTAGAACATTCTTTTGCAGTGGTTATCATATAAAAAAAGTAATTAATTAATTTAATTTTACAGATGAATACCACAACCAAAAGAACAGCGGCGAAATGGGCGCAGCCACTGAACAGAAGGACTTGAGCCCCAACAGTGAAGCCCGTCGTCAGGAGATGGCGAAACGCGCTTCTTCCGGAATCGACACAGCTAAAGTTAGGGTGGTTGATCTTAGCGCTTCATTCGAAGGTCCCCAGAAAGCCGAATATGTATTCACTGCTGCATTGAGCGACAGCCCCGTCGATCCTAAGGTCCAAGCAGTGCTCACTGCCATCAGGAACTCGGTCCAATCCGGCAAAAGCCAAGTCAACGCTGTAGCCAACATGAAGAAGCCAGAAATCTCGCCTCTTGACTTCATGCAAATTTTGGATAAGGAATTCAGGAGCACATTCGAAGTTGATGTGAAATACGGCCAGAACGGCAACATTCACATGCAAGGTCAAGCTGAACGCAGCAAGCAATACTCTGAGGAGCTCAAGAAGAGTCCTCTGGCTCAGGAATGCCGCGAAGATATTGCTCGCAACAACAAATACCAGAGAGCGTGCCACAAGCTGGCCATCGCTGCTCATGCTCCTGATCAGTTCAAGGTTGCCATTAACTACAAGGAAGTGACACCTCAGTACATGAACTTGACATACCGCTTGGCCAACCTTGCCCAATACTACGGATTCTGGTACACCGAAGTCAACCCTCTGAAACGCAATCCTGAGGGTAAAATTGACATCGAACTGCAAAATAACTACATTGACCACACTCTGAGAGCTTCAGTGACATCTAAATACGGAGTCGTTCAAGTTAACGATGTCCCCATCCCCAGAGGAACTGCCAGAACTTTGGCCATCTACCACCCCTTCAGTCCTGCGGAGCGCGCTGCTAACGTATACACTAGACATCAGTATCAACGTAAGTAAAATATTTTTCCACAGACTTCATCTCACTATTTCTTTCTTTCCCTAGATTAATTATGACAAAGAAATTATTTTAAGCTATACACTATTAGGTATATCAACGATTAACTTCTCTAATACATGTAGAACAATATTACATCATCGATACGAACAATGATTCTATCATTAATGTCTTCTTCAGCTTACTGCTCGGTGGACGGATCGAAGGTGCAGACTTTCAGCAGACGTAGCTACAACTACCAGCTGACCAGCTCTTGGCACGTGGTGATGCAAGACGAACGCACCCCCCACGGCTTCGGTGACGAACTGGTCATCCTCGCCAGGAGACCTCAACCCGACCAGCAAGAGGTGTACATCTCTTACAAGTAAGTAATCTCATTTCTATTTATAAAAAGCAGCACCACAGTTCCCTGAATCTTTTGGATGTTTATGGACATATCGAATAACTTTGCTTATTTTTTCCGAATTACTTATTTATACATTCTTATTATTGATAATTTATTCGGCCTAAATGTTTCCCGAGGCTTTTAAAACTAATTATAATTAATTGCTTAAATTTTGTTTTGTCAGGAGCGAAAGCGGAAAGGACCTGGAAGTCGAAATCAAGCCTGACCCACAAGGCAAGAACCATCGCGTCGAAGTCAAGTCCAACGCCCAGAAAGTGTCCGACGGTGAACTTACCACCTACTGGGACGACGTTAAACAGCAGCCTCTCCTCCAGTACCACTCCAAACACGGCGCCCTGGAGCTCAACATCGCCGACGACAAAGTTAGAGCAATGTACGACGGACAAAGGCTGGTTGTTCTGGCCAGTGAGAACCGTAACTCCGCCCAAGGTATCTGCGGCCGCATGACCGGCGAGCCCCGTGACGACTACCAAACCCCTGAAGGTTTGGTCGACCAGCCCGAACTTTACGGAGCGTCCTACACCCTCAATGTTGAGAACAACGACCCCAAAACGCAAGAACTGAAGAACAAGGCTAAGGAACAAGCGTACCAACCCAAGATTCAGTATACTGCTATCCTCCCAGCAGACCAGGAATGGCACAGCGAGAGGGACGACTCCTCCATGGAGAAGGAGCAAGGCGCCGACGCCATCTACAAAACGAGGAGCTACAACAAGAAGAAGGGACCATGCGCAGTCCAACAACAAGTGCAGTACTACGAGAACCATGGAGAAATTTGCATCACAACAACCAAATTGCCAGCTTGCCAGTCTTATTGCACTGGAGGAGCTTACAAAATCCAACCCGTGCAAGTCTCCTGCCGTCCCAAGTTCGACCAGCAGTACAGGACCTTCAGGGACCAAATCAAACAGGGCCAGAACCCTCAGGTCTCTGGAATGAACAAAGTTAAGCAATTCAAGGTACCCACGTCTTGCAAGGCGTAATTTTAACTAGGCGAGAATAAGGATGAAAAGATATTACTTTTAATGTATAGAATATAGCTTGGTTGGAATGTTGTATGTATATATTTATTGAAATTATATAATTTATGTAATAAGTTTATGTATTCAATGTGATTTTATGTTATTTAGTATTATTATGATGTAGAATAGAGATATCGAGCAATTATTAAAAAATACAAAAAAATTGACGAAATCAACAATGAAATAAATAATTTAATTAAAATTGGATGTTTTTTACTTGAAAACTGCTAACTTAAACTCAGCTCTTTCATAATTATTACCTACTTACCTATAAATAAAATAAGACAATACATAATACCAAACACATTAGTAATTGCAAACACTATGTATTTAACAAATTTGATAAATACCAAAATGATATTGTACCTAAGTTACAATAGATAAGTACTTACTCCAAGAGACCTACTAACAACAAAAGTACTTACTGTTCCTATTTTTTGACGGATCCTTAATGTTTCCATTTCAACTAAGAATAAAATTTGTCACAAATATTTACTTTTGAAAAATGTTTTTATTAGCCGAATTTAAAAAAGAACGAGGTTATCAATTCGTCTTTATTTTTCTATAAATAAAAGAAGGCAAAAATAATTTTATATTTCGATTTCCTATGTGTCAGTATATAGAAAAATAATCACACTAAAACATGATGATAATTATAAAATAAGATAATCTGTAGCTATTACAAATGTAACGGTTTCATAAATTTTTCATTATTTTTGTTATTTACTGTCATTTTTAAGATGTTATAAACATCTCACTATTTAATTAACTAAGAAAACAACTAGATGTCGCTGTACAGCCAATCGACAAATAAATATTGAATATATTTTCAATAAAAAGCAAGAGTTGTACTATACAGTATACATATTATATCAGCAAAAGTAATTGTTGTTTGGTATACTGAAGGTTGTTAAATTATTATCTGTTTATTTTACAAGATTACATTCTTTCAGTAATTTGTGTGCACGTAGTCGAAAAAGGTTCGTGATTAAAAATCTAAGCACATAAATATATTCAAAGATGTATAATGCCTTATTATAATATCACAGAACATAAAACAGCCTCCACTAAGACTTGAAAAAAATAAATAGAATTGACGGGTTAAAAGTGCTAGTATATAACGAAAACATAACATTCACGCCGCATTAGTTTAACTTAATGGTAGAACGTAAGGTTTAATCCATTTTAATCTTAGTCGTCACCTCATCCCTAGCTAATCCTTTTGAACTTATCAATAATTCGCAACAAATCTATAAATATAAATATTGCGATATTAAAATATAACTTTGTCGAAGATATTTTTCTTTTGGCTAAACATAATATAAAGACTGCGACACGGGAATAGGAAGGTTAGCATATTGTGAAACTTGGAGAGAGGAAAATACTTTCCATTTACCTACTAGATTAAGTATAAAAATAAATAAATTTATCAATAAAAGTAGTAACCACGTAAAATTTTCCTTCATCATTTTACCCAAAAAAATCACACCTATCGCAAATATAAATAAAAAAAATATCGATATCGCAAATATTCGTACTTTACTAGTCTTTCTATTCCGGCGGACAGTCAGCTGTTTGTCAAAGTCGAAATTGCGATTTCGTGTTGTATCGTGGTTATAATTTACGTTTATTGCAGAGTTTTTTTTGTGAAATTCTAAGCAATTAAGTGATTTTATGTGCTGAAACTTTATAGGCTATCAAAAAGTATTGGTTCAGTGTGTTTGTCCTGCATAGTAATTTGTACAATTTGAATTTAGAACCAGCGTTCCAGTGTTGGTACAAAGAAGAACTATTGTAAGTGGCCAATTTAAATTAATTAAAACCTTTTGTGATATCCTTATTTTGTAAAGGTCCGTTTTAATTAAAGCATTGAAAATAAAATTCTGTTTACCTGCATGGTTGTGCAAGTGTATTCATAATAAAACCAATTTAATAAAATTCATAAAATTTATTGTTTTTCACACATATTAATAACAATTGTGGTTGAAATTTGATAATATAATGTTTAAAGTTTCTTTGTGTACAGCTTAACTCTTTATCATTTTATATTTAACAGCACTCTTTATTATATTCTTTACAACATTATAGAAACTAAGAGAATATTTTAAAATGTTATTCTTTACCATTAACTTTATACCTACTTTTCTAAATAAAAATGTACATTCTTACCAATTTCTTTTTATTATAAATAACTGTTTTTTTTATTACAGTTACTAATAGATGTGTGTACACCGATCAACTGCCTTTGAATGAGGCAATTAAAAATATACATACATATAGTGATAAAGTTTTAATAATAGAACATTTAGAATTATAAAGGTACTATATATTATTATTGATTGTTATTACTTATGTCAATAATTCATTATGATTGACAAATGATTTTTTAAGATTTAATACCTGAATTATGACATTTGAATTTGATCTGTGGCATAAATATTACTAAATTGAGTCAAACTCCTATGAAAATTATCATTGCAAATTTTTGTTGTAGTGATGTTATGTAAAAACTTATTCTCAGGACATGTTTTCCCACTTATTATTATTTATTACATATTATGTAAACAAATTTTATTTATGTCAAAGTGAAATTATTAATACTTACCTAATTGAATATTACATCTTAACCACATTATTGTTACACATATTTTATTCCCTTCTTGGCCGATGTGGTGGACTAAGACATAAATCACGGAGGAAGCCTATGACCAACAGTGGGATATGTATGGGCTGATAGTGATATTTTATTATATATTACTAACTATTCCGTAGTGATGAACCAAAGCCTAACCCTCTCAGTTGTATAAGAGGTCTGTGGCCAGCAGTAGACTTTACTCCATTTTTAACAGTAGGTAGATACAATAATAATTGCTATTGCAGAAAATGCTTAAAAAACAGGGTTTAGATTTAAGTACTTGCTATTAATGGTTGAAAATCATAAAATGTTTTATATCCTTATCATCGAACATCAAAAAGTCTTCTTCACATCCTCCGCAGGACATAGGTCTCGCCTATGACAAACGACTGTGCTTGATCATCCGTTTTTCTCATCCAACTTATATTAGCTCTATTGACAAAATTTGTAGAGCTTTTTTAAATTTAGCATATTTTAAAGAAATCATGACAAAGATTAAACATTTATGTGGCACAAAAACAAGTGTATAAGTATAAAAAATATAATTTCAGTAATACTTTTTAAAATTAAACATTTCTATTTTATACGAAAAGCGACATCAGAGCATGATTGATAACAAAGTAATTGTAAATACACAATTTTTTGATACATAAGTGGTTGGTAAAACATCAAATTTTTATCCTTTTCAGGATTTTTTTAACATTGATGTGTTTTTAATCGCCATAGCTATTCATTACCTTACTTTTCAATCACAGTCAAGTTACATCTAGTACAATAAAGTAATTATATACTTAATTGACTACCTAAGAATACTATATGTAAATAATGTATCAAATGAATTTATTCATCTGAGGTATATCAAAAATAGCTCATAATACTGTAAGTAAAACATTAACAGGAAAACTATGCCCTGTAATTATGTTGTTTATATAACATAGTGCTACGTTGTAAATTATATTTTATTATTTATTTCCATGATGAGGGATTAGTATTGGCATTACACTGTCACACTTATTCCAAAAGTTTCCCCAGAAATGCATTTGCTAATTGTGTTCTGTAAAAGATTGGGAAACTATTGCCATTTTTGGGAAGGCGGCTACTACTGTTGGGGAATATTTTTATCGTTTGCGCATCACTATCTGATCCAGTTTTACTAAGAATTAACAGTTAATTTTTACAATTACTTTCTATCATTATTCTATTCTTCTATTCTATGATTATTTTAATACCAATTTAAATAGGTTTTTATATGGATGGACCATGAAGAATAACATAGGACTACATTCTAAAATGAACCAATTAAATATTATGAAATTACAAAATATTTATATTTTTAATGAAATTATAAAATATTAAATATGCAAATGGAGACAGGGCGGTTGGTAGGGATGTTCGGAAGGATTAAATATACAGAGTCAAATCAAATTAATATTAGAAACAGGGCAAGGGAAAGATGAATAATTATTAAAAAATATGTAGGATTTCACCAAAAACATTGAATTTAAAAGTATTATCAATTTGGAGTAAATAAATCAACATTAGCATTTTTACTATCAGATTCATAGGAATGGCGGCTTTTGTTAAGTATGAGTTTTGACAATGGATGGTCTTTGCTATAAAAAAAGAATGGATTCTGGCCCTACTCACACATTCAGATGACTGTTACCCTAGGTAAGCTGGCAAACAAGAATCTGTATAATATATTTTGGTATCAAGCAGTGATAAGAATAAGTAATTGAGTGTGGTAAATTTTAAGTAAATAAAACCTTTATACAAAATTGAAAAAGAAAAAGAAAAACTCATCATTGATTGCTTGGGTGTGTAACAATTTATCTCGGGGTAGATCATTCAGTTGATGATGTTGATGAAAGTCAGCAGTAACATGTAATGCTCTGTGATGTTGGTCTTCTATCACTAAAGGACTTCTGCAAGTACTAACTTCTATTTTGTCATTCGACAGTATTAAATCCAGTATTTTGCCATTACTATTTTCATGACGATTGAACTGTAACAACTTACAGGTATCAAGACAATCCATGAAAGCAGATTTAGTGCCATTTTGTATTTTACCAGGGTAAAGTACACCATCGCTCACGAATTCCCATTCAATGTTAGGTAGGTTGAAATCGCCTAAGATTATAAATTTGTCTGCTGGTTGACTTAAGACTACATTCATCAATGTTTTTTGGAAGTTATCTAATTGTTCGGAAAAGGTTTTTACGTACGTCTGCTTCCAAATGTATGCCACACATATATGCATATTAATCTCCTCGGATCCAGATTTAATTGAAGGTAATGTAACCCACAGATCTTCTGCACATGAACGCCATTCTTCACGATCAAAGGCGACTATTTCGCGCCGCACTGCTATCAAAACCCCTCCACCTTTATTCTGTCCAGTTTCCGAGTAGTCGCGATCTCGCCTCAAAACTATATACCTTTCATCAAACAGCTCACAATCAGATATTCTTTCTGAGAGAAAAGTTTCTGTGAGGCAAATTATATCGAAGCTATTCTGGGCAACAGTCTTCTTAAAGTCCGGCAATTTAGTTCGCAGCCCATTAACGTTCTGATAGTAAATGCTAAGCGGCGCCATGGTAATTTATAAAAGCCAACAGTATACCATATGTACCTCGACTGAAGACCATTCGATCTGGACTGTAACTCTTGCTTGGTATTTCATTAATTATTCATTTATCTTCTTAAATCCTATTAACTGACTACACATTTTCTGTACTCAAACATTTTGTATGATTTAAATAATATCACAATCGTTGGCACTCAGCAAGAACCATACAAAGCCGGATTGTCAACTGTTTCTGGAAATAATATGACTAATATAGCTTCTATAATCACATTTAATCCTTTTTCCTTTTACGCCTTCCGCCGTGTCTGGCATGATGTTGCCGGTATTTATAACAAAGCAAATATTTTGTTAATATATTTCATCATCATCATCATCAGCAGCCCATATTCGTCCACTGCTGGACATAGGCCTCCCCCAATGACTTCCACCGGGAACGGTCGGAAGCCGCCTGCAGCCAGCGACGTCCCGCCACCTTGACAAGGTCATCGGACCACCTTGTTGGGGGACGTCCCACGCTGCGCTTTCCCGTTCGTGGCCTCCATTGGAGAACTTTTTGGCCCCATCGGCCATCAGTTCTCCGCGCCATGTGGCCGGCCCATTGCCACTTCAACGAGCTAATCCGTTGGGCTATGTCGGTTACTTTAGTTCTCCTACGGATCTCCTCATTTCTGATTCGATCACGTAGGGAAACCCCGAGCATAGCCCTCTCCATAGCTCGTTGAGTGACCCTGAGCCGACCCATGACGCCTTTAGTGAGAGGCCACGTCTCAGTGCCATATGTCATCACTGGTAACACACAACTATTGAAGACTTTCGTCTTCAGGCACTGAGGTAATGAGGTGAGGTTAATATATTTACATATATAATTTTTATATGAAACGTTTATTATATGGAAATAATTAAAAATCGTACATTGTATAAACTTGTAATTACTTACAATACGAATGCAAGCGGCTTGGCCATTTACCGTAGACTGATATAATCGTTGACTGTTTGATCAATATTGTGGACATTAAGCAGTTAAACGGATAAGATATGCAGTGATGGCTGATAACGATTCTAGGAATTTTCAATCATTTTACAATAAAGTGACGTAATGCTGCAACAAAGTTTCGCGGAGTTCTCGATACTTTTGATTTCTGAATTATACTTTTGTAAAGCCTATCAATCTTTACGGGTCCTGATCTGATATATTATATATTTACTTTTATCCGCGGCGCCGTCCGTTGAGGATTGAGTTGAGAAAGAAAAAAAAATTTAGTCTATTTTACTCATCAGAGCCCTATTCAAGTCTATACAAAAAATCATACAAATCGTTCAAATTGTTTAAACGTGAAACCGTAAGGCGCCGGTTGGCACCTTGTGCATCATTATTGCTAGCTTGATCATTATTTTAAAATTGCGATATCATCCTCGATAAATGTGCTATCTAACACTAAAAGATTTTTTCGAATCGGACCAGTAGCTCCTGGGATCATCGCGTTCAAATAAACAAACAAACTCTTCAGCTGTATAATATTAGTATAGAAGTATAGATAACATAAGTTGTTTCATGTTCAAATAGCAGTTTGAGTATGAAATCTTTATCTCTAAGGCGTTGCAATCAAGAAAATGTCTAAGATTATCATTGTATATTAAGTTATCGACTTCATTTTATCTATTTGAATGCATCAATTCGTACAAATCCAATGTTGCTGACTAAGGCCTTACCTTGGTAGGTATCATCAGCCCATATACGTCCCACTCCTGGGCACGGGCCACCATTGATAGGGTTTAAGCCTTAGTCCATCACGCTGGCCTTGTGCAGGTTTGCGGACTACACGCCTAAGAATTTTCTCACATTTTTTAGGTATGCAGGTTTCATCACGATGTTTTCCTTCACTGCTAAAGCAAGTGATAATTCAATGTATATACAAACATAACTTAAAAAAGTGAGAGGTGTGTGCCTGGGCTTTGAACCCGTTGCAATCCACGACCGCACGCCTAAACCTCAAGGCCATTACTTCCTTAATAGGTATATGGACTGATAAGGATATTATTTAATGTGCTAATTTTATTATTGTTTGAACAGTCTAGACATTGTCGTCATGAGTTTCAAGTTTGGTATCTGTTACATAAAACGTCTTTACTTAACGGTATTTGAAAGTTTTTATTATGTCAATATAGCGTAGGTATCCACTACCATTTTTGTACTATAAATACGAAAGTATAAGTCCGTCTGTTATGCTGTCAGGCTTTCACTGATGAACCGATTCGAATGATCGCATGGAGATAGTTAGAAACTTAGGAAAGCACATTACTTCTCTATAAAGTAATGTTGAAGCGAAATAGGATCCAAAACGATAAAAACGCCTTCATGAAACATTGCTCAGTAAATTATGACAGGCGTTTAATTACACTAATATTGTAAATAAGGAAACGTTTGTGTTTTTGTATAAATACTCCCTCTATAGGATAAGCAGGGATTTTTAAAATACGCCCGGATGAAACCAGGCCTCATTGCTTAGTTGCTCTCAATACGCGCATGTACAACGGAGCTGTACAAGGAAGCGATACAATTATTAGCAATAGTTTCACCTTGAGAAGCATCAGTTATTAATTTGATAAATGTCGCAAATGGCGGCCGAGTTGCGTCAGCCGGTCGTCAGCGGCGAGCCTCTGCGGCGGCGCGCGCTCATTGGCGCACGCTACCCGACCCGCGTCACGTGCGCGCGCGCAGCCGAGCCCATGCACTCACTGTCATTTGGCGGTCAAATGACTAAATGTAATTCCTTTTATTTGTGACTCAGGGATGTTGAAAATTGCTAGGTGATTAGTTACTTGGAGATTGTAGAGCGCTACTTTTTTATAAGAATTTAATAAAAACACCCATACATTGATTTCAACGACGTTATTCTACATTTAATGTTCCTGAAATATGTATAAATTTTAATTTATTATTGTCATAAATTAGGCCGAGTTGTCCGGTCATAAAACAATAAGCAAAATTATGTTATTATGTACATACAATTATAACCAGGGGCTTGTAAAGGCTATCCCTTTATGCTGTTTAAGTTCTACAATTTGGTATTAACGAAACAGTTCCTATTAAATTCTTGTGAAAATCATACAAAGCCTAATCTCAATAGAATGAATTTCGGCAAACACAACCCTAAATATTTCTCAATATACTTCAAGCTAATAGGCCTTGTGACATTTTACGTTCTCTTTTATAAACGAGAATGCTAAATTGAAGGATTTTATATTCAACTCGTACGCTTGTTTGGTCACTCCTCAAATTGGCATGTCAATTTGCAAAATGTCATCCATTCTGATAAAGGTTGCTAGGTGACGTAATATCTGCTAACGTGAATCTTTGATAGAAACAATTTCATTAACATATTGTGCGACCACACTCAAATATTTTACAAATATGCTTAATGATTGATAGGATGATGGATTTAATGATCAGGTTTCGAGATTTAGGCGTGCGGTCGAGAATATTGGTGGTTGCAAGCTCAAAACCCAGACACAGCAGTAACTTTTCAAAGTTATCATATTCACTATGTATTTTTAAGTACTTTAACGGTAATGGAAAGCATGGTGAGGAAACCTTAATACCTAAAAGTTCTTAAAAATTTCAAAGTTATGCAAGGATTAAGGGGAAGGGTTATGCAAGACAAGGATTTAAGCCTAATGCACTAAGGCCTAAATCCTTGTCCTTGTAGAGAAGGTCCATGCCCTACAGTCAATGTGTATGGGCTGCTGAAGATTAATTGCATCTACAAGAAGTGGCGAAGATACAAGAAATGTGATCTAACGAGGTCAGTAATAGAAGTCTCAATGATGTTCTGTTTTTTTCTTCCATTCTAGTAATAGTAATAATTTATAATTTGGTAGAATAATAGAACGAATTTAGCGTTTCAATCCGATATAAATACCAAAATGTTATCAGTGCTGCTTTTATCCCATAATGTTTTATCACTATGATAGTCATGTTATTATTTTTTCAACTTTATCGTTAAATCTGAGATAGTATAATATTGTATTATTCTGTTCTTTCTATCCTAAATGCAATATAAAAAAAAATATAGGAAAAGAAGCAATATAATAAATTCTTTTAAATTTTCTCGTGGAGCCCGCTGTAACGAATCCTATCGTCTTTCTTACTATTTTAGATTATTTGACATTTAAGAAAAAAAACTTACCAAAAAATCTTTAATAATTCATTATGTGTAAATTATGCTTTTGCATTAAATTTTGTTGATAATAAAAACTGTGAATTAGCTTATTAAAAATCTTGTTCTTCCTCATCGTTCATTTCCTAAAACAACAAAAACGATTTAAGCATACTTTTGACTCCACTACTTGTCTTGAATCAGAAACTACTGCTAACTTCTTCGTCTCACAAACATCCGAGCTGAATCAAATAGTTATAAATGATATACCCAACGGACACACCCATAGTTCTGATACTAAGATACGAGTCTTGTGTTGTGTGTATCAGAAACTACGAGAAATTTTTCGGTCTCATAAGTACCCAGACCCGGAACAAACATTTGTGGATCACACAAACATTTGTCTCAGAGCAACACAGCGTTCATAGTTCTACGGACACATTTAAAGTACCCCAATGAAGCTGTTGAGTTCGTTTCAATCATATTTTTTGTAACCGCCGCAATAAAAATCTGACTTACATTAATTTATTTAAAAACCTTGAACACAACATTCAAGAGACGGTATCATTCGATTACTTTCATTAAACCAGGGCGTCGTCTGACCCACGCGAATTTGATCACGTCAGCAACATAGCGTTTGTATTCTCCCTCCAATCTAAGTTCTATCAAAATAGTATTAGAGTCTATTTTTCTTTGGTTGTTACTTTTTCCTGTGCAAAAACAATTGATACAGGCCTAAAATAAGAGAATCAAGGCCTGCATTTGCGTCTCATTTTTAATCATTTTGTTTGTTATGGTGCGACGTTTGTTATGTCTCCATAATTAGTATGTTACGTATCCTGTGTTTATTCTTGTGACGTTTTTGCTAACTGTGTTTGTATTATGATTTATAGTCGTGATGGCTTCGAGATCTGGGCGATTGAGTCAAAACTAGGTAATCATGGGTAAACTCTGACTTTTTTAAGTTATATACACATAATCACTAACCACGACTTTGTCGTTGAAAAATGATTCTTAGGGGTTCTTAATAGTTCGTAGACTCGCTCTAGGCCAGCGTGGCGTTCTAAGGCTTAACTCCTTTCTCCTGCATAGACGATCTGTGCCCAGCAGTGAACAATAAGTAGCATATAGACTATATTTACAAAAGATTTATCAGTAGTCAAAAGATGTTTCTAAGCATTTAAAAATCCTGACCAAGTACAAAAAAAATATTTCTAAAAGAATTTAATAATGTCAATCAATCCATCTCATTCATTACCTATAGTGAAGAAAAAATAAGTTTGGAAAATGGATCTAAAACTTGAATATCCAAATCTATGTTGGATTACGAAGTTATGTTCTGATTAAACGCAAAAGTGATAGGATCTGCAGAAAATCCCCACTAATCAGAGAGGTGACTTTGTGTTGTGTGTGCAGAAGCAATGTTTGACATAGCAGCTCATTAATCAAGGTGTTTGTTCGGAGGAAAATGCCGGTGTGTAATGCATCCATCGATCGTTTGTTGACACTTCTAGTTTACGGTGTTTGCTTCATCTACAGAACGGGTGGAAAGTGCTGTCGGGTCGTTACATACACGTGCTTTTACGGCTTTGTCCTCAAAGGAGTAGACGAGGTGTGTTTCTAGTTTTCACTCCATCTCAACAACTCTTTTCAGAACCATATTTAGTTTGGGGGTGAGAGTACTGCTGTGGGACAGATATTCAGACTCTTCTTCATCGTCTGGCTTTTTTCCCGTTTCTATTCGGCATCGGCTCCTCTTATTCTCTTTTTTCAGGGTCATCTGTTCTGGGTTAATGTGGGGTTCACTCTCTCTTTCTTAAGGTCTTTCGCGATAGCCGACATCCATGTAGCTCGCGGTCTACCACGGTCACAAGGTTCCGACTCTAGTTAGAGTACTTTTCTGGTCATGTGTTTAATTCGGAGTCTAGCCTGTTTTTCTTCCCATGTTCTCAATTATAGCCAAACAAAAACCATCCAAATTAGTCCAGCGATTTTGGGATAAAAGTTCAATAGAAAGAATTGCTCACATTTGGTGAAAAAAAATTTAGTGGATATGATTCTGTGTGTGACGTAGGAAGGCTATAACTGTTTGGGCGTCCGACGTGCGAATCTGCACGCACATTGCAGATTTAGTCATCGTTTGGCTTCTATTTATATCGCGACACCCAGGGAGCTATTCAACGGAATGGACGGTCGGTGTTATTGTCCTTAATACTTTGTATGCGATTTTCATTTATATCGGTAATAAAATGTAACTGGCCTCATTAGTCCCTCAGTGGATATAAAGTACTTTAGATTTAGAAATCTTGAGTTTTATTTCTTATTTTATATTCTTATCTTATTTCTTAGAATTTCCTTATGAATAAAAAGATGTTTATTCATAAGGAAATTCTAGGATTCCTTTCAAAAATAAATAATTTAGAAAATATGCAAAAACAATTTGAAATACTAACAATATTTTTCCTTTTATGCGTTTATTTTTTTTCCTAAAAGTACCCAATAAAAAACAAATAGAAGACAAAACCTTCACCGTTACGTATAGTCTCTAGCCAGTATTCCTTAGTGCTTGTTCTTTGCAGGTATATCTAGCAATTGTTACTAAAATCACATCCACTACATTAAAAATGAAATGGTATTCTTCATTCCAATATGCAGATTAAAAGAGGCTTTGTACGTTTTCATCGTATGACGAGACATGACTGATGTAATGTGGACATTGCCCATCTGTTGAATCTCGGGTTATGACGCTAATCCGAAAATGCCGATATAATTCTAACCGTGTTAATACGTAAGCAATGAGTCATTGAGTAAAGAGAGTTCATAAATACAAATACCTTTTTTTTTAAGTCTGTTGCTTCTTACAGAGATAGTTACAGTTTCCTTTACAAAAACACTAAGAGATCCAGATAGATATTCGTGGATCGTGAAAAGGTTTGTAGTCTAAAGCCCGCAACCTTACTTATCACGAAAACAAGCCATTAACACCAAAACTGTTTTGACTGTGGTTGTTTTAATCATTATATTGGTCAATCGTAAAGTAAATCCTGGAGTGACTCCATGAATTGAAACTTTTCGCCGTTTTTATTTATCGCAAAACTTGTAGCAGTTAATCTATTAATTCATCAAGACGTAAATTCCTAACAATTATAAGGAGTCTCTTAAAAAAAAAAGTACATATTGATCCAGAAGAAAAAAATACATTTAACTCACTGGAAATGAGAATTAAAAAAACAGTAGAGTTATCCTCTACGAAGAATTGTTATCCTCCCACTGTATCCGGCTTACAATTATAAGCAATGCGTTAATGCCGCTCAAACAACCAGATAACAACCTGTTCTAACATACCTGTGAATTCATAATTATAATACTCGTTTTTGTGAATTAATATATGTGCGATGTATAAAGTCGCCTTTGAAAGACTTCTCGCGTCGTCATTTGATAGCCAGTTTGGTTTAGCGATTGTAATTTTCGTTTTTATGATTTGATCCAGCTTGACTGCAATCGGTTACAACTTTATGTTTCCTACTTCCTCCTCCCTACTCTTCTTGAACCGTCTCCTTTTCTCCTGCAATCTTCTAAAAATAGTCTTTATTCTATTCTGTTTTCAGCCTGTTGCCTTTCACTGCTAAACGAAGGTCAGCTTCATAGCCGCTTTCTCGAGTCTTTTATCTGCCTGGAAAACTAAACTTGAATGTAAAGACTTTTTAGTCAAGTTCATGTATTGTCATGAAAACAATTATGCCGACCTATGAGTTGTTTTTTAAATTATCCTAACCAACCAGTAGTATTAGTCTAATAGTGCCGAGTAATTACTCTTCCACCCATGTTTTTCTTAGCTAATTATATAAGAATTATGTATTGATAACTAGTAATGCAAAGGCTATCTATTATTCATTTGTTATTGTTTACAGTAAACTATGACAGTATGTCTCACATGGACTTTGTAACGTATGCTATGAAATTCCAATTATCTTGTTATTACAAGAAACAACAACATGTTTTTTGATATCAGTAAGTCCAAAGGTAAGGCATATTTCCTAACAAACCCTCATAACTACAATTACAAAGTAGAATAATTCTGGGTATTAACCATTAATTTCATTGACAAAGCTACGGTTTACATCTCTTCTAAGTTTTGGATCTATCGTCTTCCTTAGCTCAATAATAAGCTTAAAAGTCCAACTCGCAAGAAATATAGTTACTTAAAAAAAGTTGCCTCGATCCTATCTCTTGCTTTTAAAATATTCTAGCCATCTACGTTAGAAAGAATGCTTTTGTCCATCCTAATAGTCACATTGTAAGAAAGAGTTAGTATGAACTTTGTATCTAGGCCGCTTTGCACCTCGAATGTTGCACAATCACGGTCTGTGTTTCATACACGTACGCCTTTGTTGACATTAGATAGATTATTGAGTTTTTATTACTTTATTACTTTTATTATTTATATTTTATTATTTTTATTAATTTATTTAGGGTTCCATGATTGCATTTATTAACAACAATTTCATTTGTATCGTCATTATTTTTCTTTTTACCTCACGATACCACAGGTCGTTGTGCGTCAACCAAACTAATTGTTTTCTAAGCTCTGATTATTTTTTTACTATCTACAATGCTTAGCTATTTGTTGGAAATTCGGATATATTTTTGTATACATTAAGCTTCTAATCCGAATCAATGTTTTACACTAGTTTCCTACATCATCATCATCATCATCATCAGCCTATATACGTCCCACTGCTGGGCACGGGCCTCCTCCACCATTAAGTGCGTTTAGGCCTTAGTCTACCACACTGGCCTAGTTTCTTATAAGTATATGGTTACGAAAAAGCAAAATTGTTCATCTATACTAATATTATAAAGCTGAAGAGTTTGTTTGTTTGTTTTTAAAATAATGTATGAGAGAAATGTTCCTCTTTAAAAGTTCTAAAAAAAAGTCCGCGACAGCATATTTCTATTCTTTAACGTTGGCTCACTATAACGTTTTTTTATCCTAACCAAATTTATTTTAAAATAAAGTTTTATTTGTGAAGGTGTTTTTATAAATATGATATTAATCCTTATCCAAATAAATACATTATTCATTACAAGTGTTTAATTTTAAATAAAATTGCCCTTTACATCATTTGATTTCACTGAGTATCTTAGAAGATATTGCAGTTTTAAAATATTGATCAAGCGCGCAATAATGATGCACAAGGCGCCGATCGACGCGTTACGGTTTCACGTTTGAACAATTTCACCGAATTGTATTATTTTTGGTATGGACATAAATAGGACTCAGAGAAGTAAAATAGACTACAACTTATTTTCCTTCGGAATTCAACCCTGTAGTTTACGCGGACGGAGTCGCGAGCAAAAGCTATCTCTTATAATACTAGACCACACAACATAATTGCAAATAATTTTATCACCGGTTAACAAGCGTGGTTAAGAGGTATATTAGTTACGTAATGCTACATTTTTCTGTTTGTACGGCTTTCCGATCTATTGCTTTGTTTACTTAGTGGAATTAAAATGCGTGTATCAGCAACTACGCCATTACAAGACCTTTTTTTTTTGTTCTCGGGAGGAAAGCCATTACAAACCTAGATCTATGCAATATTTGTTGATTCAGGCCATACATATTTTTATTTCGTTTTCTATCAAAATTAGCTTACCTGTGTAAATATTATCTAAGAAAGAGAAAAGTTTATTGTAAAAAGATGCCCCAGATTTTAAAGCTTCTTAGTTACGTAAAAGCTAAATTCCCTTCAAAATTAAGTCAAATATGGTGTGAATAACAAAGAAAAGTATTGGAAGGATTTAAAATAAGGAACAATATTGGCCGTATGTAACAGAGGGACAGAATAATTCTTGAATTGAGATCTTTTGCAGGAACAAGCAGTCATGTTACAAAAAGTTTTGAATGGTTTCACACCGCTTAAATTATAAACAAACGAAAAAAGAATCAGATCAATACAAAGTTAAGGTTTCTAATGAAGTCCTGAAAAATATTAGTGGGGAGTCAGCTAGATACCCTAACTCTATAAATCGACCTATGCATAGAATAAGGTTATTTATGACTATAACACCAAAGTACTTTTATGTCTAAAATAGAGTTAAACTTGTTTATATATTGCACTAGAGAAGTAATAATAATCACAAACTTTGTTGTTTGAAGAACAAAAAAAGTTCTAGGTAATTTTGTGCCCAATTGAGTTTAAAACGCTAATAAAGAGAAGTTGTGAAAAAGCACATATAACTTTATTCTGCGCATAGCTCGAATTAATAGTGTCTATTTTGACATTACAGGCGTGATGTTACGAGAATGTATTTTACGATAAGACACAACAATAAAAAGTTTAGTTGTTCTAATTGATAAAGAAAACTAAATAGAAATGTGGGTGTGGCAGAACGTGATATAATTTATCGAGTACCTTGAGCTTATTCCGATATAGATAAGTAACGTGACAAAAATAAGAAACTTTTGTACAAGGTTATTTATTGAGTAGGCTAGTATGGTACCGATTCTGCCCACGAGGGTTTTATTGTTTAAGCAACAATTAAATGAACAAATATCTGATGAAATTAATGTTGGGTAAACCTTATGTGTGCGTCAGGGTCTAATACTTATTTCCTCTAGTAGCTCTACCTATAATACTCCATTTAAAATAGCCTTCGCAAACTTTCCCATTTCCTAGCTTAATCCCATTTTAACAGGGGTCTCTTCGTCATTCTTCGTAAGATCAGTCGTCGTCTACCAATTCTAAAGTAGTATTCGCATACTACAATTATAGAACGAATAGTCTAACTTTTTACAGTCTAAGCCTTGAAGTGTAAATGGGAGAGATACAATAACCAGATAAACACATCAAGATCCTGGAGTTTGTGGCGGTCTATGTTCCTTATTTACATTTTTGCATACGAATATCTAACGAGCAAAAACGGTTAAAGTGATACAATTCATCAGCAATCTGCTTTTAAAACCCGTACTCAGGAACTTGTCTAAGGCACCTTGGCAACGGGTTCCGATAGACACACCCAGTGTGAGCGAGTGTACAGTTTGCACAGCGCTCGACGAGGTCGACTACTTTCTAAAGTGCATTGTCGCATTGCACGAGACACAGCGGGGAGCTAGGCACTTTCTAATCTACATTAAGTGGTTAAATATATTTGTAGATCTACGAGTATTATTATTCATTTTTAAATTGACTCAACATTTTTCGATTTTTTCTGTAAGAGGCTTTGCTTTTGTTACGTTAGATGATTTTGGGAAGGAAAGGGAACAACCATGTTAATTTATTTTTTATAAAGGGCTGAGAGGGAGTCTCGGTAATTTTTTTATGGAATTACATAATGCAATGTCATATATTTGTAGGAGTAGAAGCTTCTAGTTGAACCATCTAATACTCCTTTCCAACCCTGTTGTTTACTTTGAATCTTACATCAGTAGGCAAGTTACGATTAATACTCTTCTGTTTGACTCCCACAAGTCTCGTCTCTTCCACAGTATCTATTCATATGAATAAGTACCTGCACATAGTCTTTTCGATTTTGCTTACATATTCAGACTTTTCTGTGTTCATGTACTTCAGTCTTATGATGAAATTGATGGCGTCTCGCTGTATCTTCAAGCAGTGTTCTAAAGCCCAAAAAACAAGACCCATTATATCTTTTCACTGATAATAATAGAAGCAAATTTTGTCCACATTTCATTATTGTATCTTTTCGGTCTATCTCCAATTAAGAGTTAACATCTGGGGCTCCACAATATTATAAACAAATCGCTATCGCCTATTCCGTGTACACGTTAAGTTTTTCGATAAGTTGCGTGCGCCGGAGTGGATGACGTCACGGAGGCGCGTTGCTCTCGACCAATCAGAACGCAGCACACCAGAGGCTTGGCGGCGTTGTCATGGTTGTGTGTGTGTGTGTGTGCGTGTGTATGTGTGTGTGCTAGCGTGAACAATGGTACTCCGTTTGGTATAAACTATAGAGTATTGTGTGGCATTATTTATTGTAGTGCTGGCATATGATGTTCGATATACGTGAAGGTTATTGTTTTGTCATGAATAATATTAATGTATTATTGTAGAGTAAGATATTACATCTTATCAGCTATGAAAATGCTGTCATGATTGAAAAGGACGTAAACTTATTAGTATTTATCGTTTTTTGATATCACCAGCTGCTTTGTCGCAAATTGGCCACGTCAAAATGATAAATCATCAATTTTTAATAATAATATATTGTCTTATTTTCTTTGGCATAAAAAAAAATATTTCCTTGATATATTCTAGCCCCAACCCGCACTAGGCCAGCGTGGTGGACTATGGCCTAAACCCTCTCAATGGTAGAGGAGACCCGTGCTCAGCAGTGGGCGTTTATGGGTTGATGATGATGATGATGATGATGATATTCTAGCCATACCGTAAATACCAAATTTTTAGTAAATTTATTAAACCAACGAGAATCCTAATGTTGACATTGACGTAACGTAACATATAACAAGGAAATATCAAAGACAATTTTTTAATTGAATAATTTAATAAAGAACTGCCAAACCTGTTTCTTAACATATTTTTAAATAACAAATTATACAATGGAATTGTTAGACTTAAATATATTCATCAATCT
The DNA here is from genome assembly GCA_030295005.1 of Cephonodes hylas. Classification (NCBI taxonomy): domain Eukaryota; kingdom Metazoa; phylum Arthropoda; class Insecta; order Lepidoptera; family Sphingidae; genus Cephonodes; species Cephonodes hylas. The sequence continues at coordinate 6,936,904 of AP025384.1, read as the reverse complement.
AATAACTTTTTCGTGAATTGCACAACTGTTTTCAACATTACATCATTGAGATGCTTTTACATGTATCAAAAGGACAATTTATTATATAGCTCATTTAGTACATACATAAGAATAAGATCATTATCATCACCCGTATACAGCCCTCTGTTAGGCACGGGTCTCCTCTTCAACTGAGAGGGTTTCGACTTTATTCACACGCTGGCCTAGTATGGGTTAGCGGACTAACCTTCCTAAGAAATTCTTAAGAATTAATAGGTGTTCAGGTTGCCTCAGGATATTTCACTTCACCGAAAGGACAGGAATAAGATACATAGGGATATATTTATAAACCCACATTTCTCCATCTTTGTTTTAGGCCACGAAATAGCGGACGAACTTCTTGCCCTAGAAGGATAACGTATAGGAGAAAGATCTTTTGTCGTGAATTTCTAGACTATTCCTTAAGATCTTCTTAACGGAAAATCCCCATTACCTACTAATAATCATCGTGTAATGATGTCCAAATGGTAATTATAAGCGATGACCAGTGAAATAATTAAGCATTTCACTGACCTACGAGATAGCATTGTGAGATAGCAAGGGGCATGTGACATGACGACACTGATAGTTGATACAAGGCAGTGGCTCTGTTCAGCATTATCTGTTTCCGCGGGTGTGTCGACTTATCTACCCGATATCGGGGTATATTATTGTATGACTGACCGCTGAGAAGCTCTTAACTGATATGAGTATGAACTGGAATTTATTTAATCGATTTTTTATTTGTTTTCAATTATTCCAAGCTCCATAATCAATGAGTAACTTAGGGTATTTTTTTATCTATGTATTCTAACAGTAATGAAAAATATGCAGGTGATACACAGGATAATACACAGCACATAAATAAAAATAAAAAAAAATAAAAATAAAAAAGCCTTTTATTCCATGCAACATTTTACAAATACAATTTTACAAAAATAATTATGTTTATTCTATTATATAAATAATTAAAAACAAATTGAATTAAATAATCTAATTTTTTATAAATATTAGTTATAGTTATTGATAAATGATTACTATTATTATGATATATTATTATTATTTTTGGTGTAATTATTGTTATATTATTGTATACATGGACCCCTCTCAGGTGAAGGCCTCCTCCAAACATTTCCATTTATCCCTGTCTCTAGCGACATGTATCCACTGTGGTCCTGCAACTTTTCTAATGTCGTCCTCCCAGCGAGTCTGAGGTCTACCGGCGCGCCGCTTGCCTTGTGGACCTTCCCATGTAGTTACTTTTGACGTCCATCTCCCATCTCTAAGTCGCGCTACGTGGCCCGCCCACTTAAATTTCATTCTTTGAGAATATTTGAGCGCATCTACTGCTTTGGTTATACTTCTTATTTTTGTGTGACGGATTTTGTGTATTTTTCTTATATTAAGAATGCTACGTTCCATTCCCCTTTGACACGTTAATATTTTGTTTTTGATGTTATTCGTAAATTTCCACGTCTGACAGGCATATGTAAGACATGGTAAAATACAAGTGTCCATCAATTTTTTCTTCATTTCCGTTGGCATGTTACTCTTCATTACTTCTCTGTAACTCCAGAATTTATTCCATGCAATTCTTGTTCTGCGCTCCACTTCTAGTTCATTGCTATTGCTGTCCAAAGATATCTGCTTTCCTAAATAGATATATTGTTGCACGTATTGTAATGGTTTATGTTCCAGTGAGATGGTTTTTTTGTAACTGTTTGTCATGATGTTTGTTTTTGCCAAGTTTATTTCCAGCCCTACTTGTCTGCTAGCGTCATGTAATGACTGTATCATGCGCTCTAACTTTCCACCGGTTTCTGATAGCAGCACCAAGTCATCAGCGAACCTTAAATGGCTCAGGTACTCCCCTTTTACATACAAGCCACATTTGTTCCAGTCTAATTTATTTATAATGGATTCCAATACTGCAATAAATAGTTTAGGGGACAGTGGGTCCCCTTGTCTTACACCTCTATTGACGTCGAAAACAGGGCCAGTTGATTCCAGCTTGACTTTGCTGACGCTGTTGTTGTATATATTTTTTATTACTTGTATGTACTCGTTTTCTACTCCTTGTCTACGTAATGCTTTCCATATACTTGTGTGTGAGATTGTGTCAAACGCCTTCTGGTAGTCAATGAAGGCTATGTATAGCGGCCTACGGTTTTCTTGGTATTTTTCAATAATCAGTTCCAGGGTGTATATATGGTCTATAGTTGAAAAACCTTTACGAAAGCCAGCTTGCTCTATGGGTTGACTTTTTTCTAGAGTTTCAGATATTCTTTGATTAATGATGGAAGAGAATAGTTTGTAAACAGTTGGTAGAAGGCTAATTGGTCTGTAGTTGCCGATGTCATTCGGGTTTCCTTTTTTATAAAGTAGGATTATAATGGATTCTGACCATTGTGTGGGTGTGTTTGCAGATGTGAGTATTAGATTAAATAATGACGCTAGTAGTGGTGCTAGTATTTCGCATCCATGTTTAATTGCTTCATTTGTAATAAAGTCTGGGCCTGGGCTCTTCTCCAATTTTAATTTGTTCGCTGCATGTAAAATTTCCATTTCGTCTATACACTTTATATTGTTTTTTTTATTGCCGTGAGTATTGTATTCTTCTTTTTCGTTATCATTTGTCTGTTGTGGGTTAGCAGTGTACAGGTTTTTATAGAAATCCGTAGCAATGTTTATTATTTCTCTACGGTTGTGCGTTATTTGTCCTGATTGGTTTAGTCCCTCAATCCAAGTCTTATGTGTTCGTAGTTCCTTTATTGCTTTCTTGAAGCTTTTTCCTTGTGCAAGGTATGTTTGAATTTTAAAATTCCTATAGTTTTTATAGTCGTTTTTTATGTATTTACTCGTTAATTTATAAAGTGCACTCAGTTCGTTTTTTTCTGATCGGGACTTGTCTTGTGATTTTTGTAATATTCGCCTCCTATTTAGTAATGTTAATGTTTTCTCTGAGAGAACTTTGTGACCAATGCAGGTGTTCTTAACTTGTCGTGCTTGTTGTAGACTGACGTTAATAATGTCCAGTAATTTGGTGTAAATATCCTGTACTGTCTTCTTTTGATAGTTAACAAAATTTGATATGTGGTGCATCAGACTTTGCTTGTATGCTTCAATTTCTTCTTTCGTTTTTAAAGTACTATTTTGATTGTTGGTGAATTTTTATGCGGCTCTTCTTTGCTACTTTTAGAATTATTGTACCTCTGAGCATTCTGTGGTCTGTAGAGAAGTTGAGATTCAGTGTTTCTATATTTTGAAATATCTTTGGTTGGTTGGTCAGTATGTAATCGATTTCATTTTTGTATATTCCACTGGGTGAACGCCAAGTCCATCTGCGATTTGGTTTTTTTTTGAAGTATGTATTGATCACTGAAAGTCTATTTTCAAAAGCATAATTTATTAATCTTTGACCCCTGTCATTTCGGTCTCCATATCCATGTATTCCTGTAATGATGTGTTCATCTTTTAGTGGTTGACCTATTTTTGCATTAAAATCTCCTATTATTATAAGGTTATTTGAGGATATTTGAATTGCTGTGTCTAGATTTCGGTAGAATTCTGTTATCTCTTCTACACTTGATGAAGCTGTGGGGGCATAAACCTGTATTATGCTAATAGTATGTTCTTGAAAGTTAAGGTTAAGCAAAGCGACTCTTTCCGTGAGGCCTATAAATTGCTCTATATAAGGTTTTAAGGACTTCTTTATTAGAAAACCTACGCCATATAATCCCGGCGTGTGGCCCACATAACATAGTATCGTGTTCTCATATTCTTCTATGCGGCTGCCTAATCTTCTGACTTCTGAGAGACCGATGATGTCGTATTTTATATTTTTTAAGGCTTCTTCGAGTTCTAATAGCCTTTCGTAAGATGAAAGTGTTTTTACGTTGTATGTTGCACATAATATTAACCCATTTGTGGCCAAGCAGAAACTACAAGAATAAATTCAGAAATTTCTTTATTTAATCATAGTTGGGGATACAAATAAGTATAAAAATGAAAAAAAAAATAAAAATTATTTATAATTTTGAAATTATAGGGGTGTGCCCAAATTGGCACAATGGCCACTTAAGGGTAAAATAGTGTGCAAGTCTATCGGATCCTATTATAACGGATAAGTCCACCAAAACGCTTTGGAAACTTTTTCTTTAACATATTCGCTGTCGTCCAGTTGTAACCATTCAATGACAATGATATCTGACGTGTAACATGATGATGAGGTGATTGTCCAAGACAAAATGTAGCTATACTTCAGCGAAAATATAACTGATCCATTACATCTTCTTTAGACGTAGCTGTAATGGTTACGCATTCGGTAATGCCACATCTATCATGTGTTTGAAGGGAACCCACCTCCATTTGTTTGCCATGGACTTCAACTCCATACAACGATATTGATTGGGCCATTTTCAGCGAACCTAAAGTATCTCATTATTTGTATCAAATTTATACTCGATCTATGTTCTTTCAACGTTTCTTTCATACTACTCTCGTTAAGTAATTGGTCAATTGATGATGGATAAGTCTAAGGATAAGAAGGAGCCAAGGAGGAACAATCAGCCTGCCCTGAGGTAAAGGGGGGTTTGAATCCCAGCACGGTATCCCCTGCATGTCGTAAAAGGCGACTCAATTGTTTCCTTGGGGTCGCTGGACGTGCTGCGGGGGCAGGGTGTCCTCAAGTGACTCCAAGAGAGGTGGCGGCACTTTGGCCTCTGTACATCGCGGGGCCCCCACCCACAACCGGGGCGCCCGAAACAAGGTAGAGGTTGCTTAACTGCGTTCCCTTTGACTCCGAGGCGGCCGAGACAAGTACGTCTCGGAGGCGCACCGGGCGCCTGTGGACAACGGTGGCCGCCTCTCGCTCACGTACCACAGTCGCCCAACTCGGCACGAAGATGGCCACCGGGGGGTTTTGGCCGGTATGCCGGTTTAGAGACTGTATTAAGGACTCAGCCCGTCACTAACAACTGCGCAAATATGACGTCGCCGCGCGCCGGGCTGGAAGGCCTGTGACCCTGATATACGCTTCCCGCCCCCCACTGCCCCCGGGCTGGCGGGAAGTAGAGCCATAAACAGCTTTCCCCTCGAGAACAAAAAAAAGGAGGCACAATCATCACTGACCAATTTCGTCCAATCGCAGGTAAATCAGGTGCACTAGCGGTGGTTTAATATTTGCGGTCTTATGTTCGTTTCCATTGGCAGTTCACTATCACTGCTATCCTCATACTCAGAAAGAGTATCTACATTATGAACACCTAAATACCTCGATTTCTCCTAGAACATGAATTGGCAATATTGAAGACATTTGTTCATTATCAAAACCATCTCCTTCGTCAGTATCAATAAAAAGTTCCAATGGAATTATAGCCAAATCATAGTCCAAGCCGTCGTCACAATCTTCGAGGATTGTATTTACCTCTTCCTCTTATCCACGGCAATTGTTACTGACACTATAACGTCGTTAGCAGTTTCTCCTTATGATATGCAAAAATAACACTTGTGGCCAGTGTACCCAAATTGGCACAGCAATGTTTAAGGTGCTATAAAATGGTAAAAAATGAATCATTATTTTTTAAATTCTGTTTATAAGAAAGACAATTTATCGTATTTGAATAATAATGACTATTTACGATGATAAACTTAATATGCAAAATATAATAATTGCAAACAATCAAGTACCTCGACAGGTCCTTCAAAAGCAAAATTCGACCAATTATTGTAATAAATCTATAATATATAACTAAATTGTTTAATATTATATGTAATCACCACACTTTCAACTATCCAATAATGTGAGAATTTATTAACTTACATAAATACTTTTTTCATGTACCCTCAAAAAGTAAGTGTTCCCAAATTGGCACGGCGGTCAAGAATGGGTTAAGTAAAAGCAACCCACTAGTTTTTCTCTGAGCTTAAAAGCTAGAAATATTCACTTTTTTCGCGCAGTGGTTAGCATTTTGTCCGCCAACCCGCACTAGGCTAGCGTGGCGGACTATGGCCTAAACCCTTTCAATGGTAGAGGAGACCCGTGCTCAGCAGTGGGCGTATATGGGTTGATGAAGAAGAAGAAGAAGAAGAAGGTTAGCATTTTAGTTTTTGCATACCCTTTATTTGTTTGTCGTTTTTCATCATCATCATCATCATCATCATCAGCCTTTATTCGTCCACTGTTGGACATAGGCCTCTCCTATGGCACGCCACTGGGCTCGATCGTTGTTATGTCTCTCGTAATTAAAAAGTCATCTTTTTCTAGGCACATTTCCAGACTCCTTGCTGCTAAGAAAGACTTAATAAAACTATCAAACCTGGTATCTCTAGATTAGACGGCACACGGTTAAAGCTTGTCAAGTAGTCGTGTTTATTTTGATATGTTATACCTTGCAAGGCTATAAGATTACAGAAACACGCTACTGGTGTTTCTGTATTTAAACATCGTAATCTTATGTATTGTATAAGATCAATAATTCAATTCACGAGCGATTTTGATAACCAATAAAAGGATTACCGAAGAGCCCTTGGATCTTGTCCAAATCCACCGAAGCTTCAGCTTTCTGAAACTACGAGCGACTTTTTGATATCAGAATACCCATGATACTCGTATTTTAATGTGGGGTCAGGACTATGAGTGTGACTGTTGGGTGTATTTATTTGTAAGATTAGTATGGATGATTCACTTATCGTTCCCTTCTTTCCTGTAGAGCTTTTTCCTAACTTTAAGTGGGATTAAGTCCTAATAGAGGAGTGAGTGACTAGTGAATCCCATTATTTGTCGGAAACTAACAACTAATTATGTTACTTTGATACTTTTTTGTCACGTCTAGTACAAATTACGCTTTTCATGTTACATATAATAAATTGTTAATATAAAGTTATCGATCTTGGTCTCTCGTAGCTTGAAGATCGTACATAAATTCAATGACAGTCAAGAAATGAGAATCAGCTGTTTGATACTCCCAGCACCGTTCTTACTATTATGGATGGGGTTTGGTCTATTTGCTTCCCTATAGCAAATTATGAAAGGTAATTTTCTATAGTCTTTGATAAAGCCCCAGTTTGTTCATTTATCTACTCCACAAAATACATTTTTAAACTTATTTAAGTGTGTACTCATGTCGTTTCGGCACTCCTTGGCATCTTGATGAATCGTTTATTTTTTATGCATTTGAAAATCTTACATAACCTGTTATCTCGCGCGACCTTCTCCTTTAGAAGACAATCTATTAATCCACTGTTATGTAAACCTGTTTCAAGCTGTTGAAATGTATTTCTTGTTTCGTTTTCACGCTTGTTGCTATAAAATTATTTAATATTAACGAATTTTGTCTCGAGCCTCGAAGGTGAGTCGGATTTGACTTTATTATAAAACAACTTTACGTATTAATCTGAAAAGTGATGTGCCAAAATTCATCTGGACCTGCTAAGCAGTTCTGTTAGAATTGGGGAACAAACATAACTGGAATTTTTATAACTTAAGTATAGGTACTATTGTTTTTAAACCGGTCACTTATTGCCGTAAATCTTTTACAACGAACTACGCAAGAAGAATCTAAGATCAACCTCTCTATTCCAACAGTCACTAGGGATAGTTGTAGCGACTGAAAGTATTAGCCCCTAGTTCTTTCCCTTAGTCAATTTTCCAGTATAGTAGGCTATTACAGCTCCATCTGGTTTCCCCCATACATGTAATTAAATAATGATCCCCACAGTCTAGCAATCAAACAGACGTCCTTTGATGTGACGTCACAGCGACATCGTAAGATATGCGTCGACCAATCACAACGCTCCGTCGTGCCACACCGCTCCACGTAACACGAGGTGGACTAGGGTTACCAACCACACAGTCATAGGAAATATTGTAGGGGCATATTAGAAGTAGATTTTAAATTAAATATACCCAACAGATGAGGGCTGCTCAACGCCGGGATGGTTGGCGCTTATTTTGAAAGTTCCAGCCGTAGCAGTAGACGGCGATAGGCTGACTACGTATACCCAACAGTCATAATATGAGAAGGGACGGAACATGCATGTATTCAGACCGTGATCGGAACCTAAGGCGGGTAATAGCTACGTTGAGAGCGGGTAGTCAAATTGGCGCCACTGCTTCAGAGATATATCTAAACAAAAAACAACATATTAAGATAACAAATGAAAGAAAAAACAATGTTTTTCCCTCGATGTTCCATCAATTACATAAATGTAGAGCACTGCCAACTGTGATGTAGCGACGTATATATTTATAGGCAACCTTCGCATATCGACGTGTTTTTAAGTTCAATATACCAATATATTAAAAGAAGACCCAGTTTAGTATAAATACTGAAAACAGCTGTGTTTAAATACTGTGATATGTGCTGTTATTTGTCTCTACTTTTGGTTTTATTGAACATTTCGCCCTATGCGCAGAATAAAGTTATATGTGCTTTTGCACAACTTCTCTTTTTCAGCGATTTAAACTTAATTGGGCACAAAATTATCAGTAAATTTTTATATTCTTCAAACAACAACAAAATTTATGATCATTATTACTTCACTAATGCAATATATAAACAATTTTGACTGTATTATAAACATAAAAAGCAGTCTGGTGCTATAGTCATAAGTAACCTTATTCGATGCATATCTCGATTTGACAAATTGCTACTTTTTGTTGTTAAAGACTGTAGTGACGCTATAAAGTTTTTGGAAAGGTGATAAATTTAGATTTAAGACTTTTAGAAGCTTTTTCTTTTGAATCATTAATTTTAAACTATCGCCGCTTGAAAACGTGTTCTCTATGGTAAAGAAACGACAAGAAACACCTTCAGCTACACGAAATGTCATGTTTTTTTGTTATTATTAAGAAATAAGTAAAGTTTTTACATTTGTTAAACTGTAATTTTATCATCATGAAAACTAAGATGTTGACACTAAAGCTACATTAGGGCATCTTAATAGTATTAATTTTCTATGTTAGTTTGACAAAAATCCCGAGAGATGAATTTTTGCGCAGGTTTTGGCTTTGAAAAGTTATTACTCGTGAAACTATTGAACTATTGTTTTTCGGCACTTTATGAAAAACTCTCTTATAGAAACTCTAAAAAGGTCCGAACAGAGATGTTTTGAAATCATCCTGCCAAGGACTTATGGCTAAGCTAACTCCTAAACTCATATTCTTCATTTCAAATTGCCGACAAGAGTATTTATAAGCTAATGCAATATGACATTCAACATATAATTTTCATTTTCGCCACGTTACCTTGAAGAAACGGTTGAATGCACTGATATTAATAAATTGCTATAAAAACTATTTCTTGGCACACTTCTAACCATTGGCACTAGTTTGAAGTTTTGGGGATTACTTCGATTTCGTACGGACTTACCGATGCGAAGGCTTAAAGACAAAATACCCACTATGAAGGATTACTGGTTTACAAAATAATTGGGACTTGGGTTTATAAGATCAAGGTATGATGCTTTGAAGAAATCTTAGGTGTGCATTTTAGAAGAAATATATGGATTCGTTTTTGGACATTTAGTTGAACATTAACTTCTGCATATTTTAATGGAATTTTTCCTTGAATATTTATAAATTCGTCCGATTTATTGAACGTTTTCCTCGTATAGTAAATCTATTTTGCTTCTTTACTTTATTTTGATTTTTTTGCTTGAGATATACAGGTCCTATTTAAAATATATAAAACTTTTTCGCCACTGTCATGATTCATACAGACATTAATTGGTTTACACATATTTTGCTGACTCTCATAAATACAATACAACAGGTGGTAAATTTTATAAATATCATACACTTTCACAGCGAAAAGATGATTGATAATCCTGTTTTTTTTCAGACACTTCAAAAACATACAGGGACATAGAAAATCTCATCCTTGAACCTATTTCACAACATCACGTAACTCAAAACTAAAACACACTTAAAACATATTATTAACGAACAACAACCACTCACGTAAACTGTAACGTGCATCGAGAACCGGTACGAAATGTAAAAAACACGCTTCAGGTAAACGCAATCTCGAGTGCGTCATTCAGAGAATGATGTTTGCACTCACACAGCCAAACAACTTTCATACACCGCGCGCGGCGGTTCAGTTGACACCCAGCCGTCGACGTGGTCGCACGCGAGTCGTTCCGCAACAAATATCGTATTCAGTGTTGTGTTGTTCTGTGTATACTTTATAGGTAAGTGTTGTATATTAAACGTGCTCTTGACATGTTCCGCATTCAGAAATAAACCATTTGGCACGCCGCTAGGTTCTATCCTTGACGCACTGTTCGATTTTTAAACGTAAATTCAGTCGTACAGATTCAAAATACGTTTTTGTTTTTAATTGTCATGAATTACAGATTATATAAATATGTTTGTTTTGTAGAAAAGAGGTTAAGAATATTGTTTAAAAAGGTTTCTATTTCATTTAATGAACGCATTCACATCTTCAGTTATATAAATATGCATTTTGTTTGAATTAGCAATACTGCGACGTATCAAGAGTACGAATCACTACTACTATCACTATTTTACGCTTACATTGTGACATAATTAAAACTTTTAAATGAGTTTAAGTGTTATGTAAATGAATTGCTGACAAAAATTAGTATAAATAAATTTGAATGTTCATATATTTCAAGATTTATTGATGTTACCAAAGTTTTGTATCTATTAATTTTAATATAATTTATACATTTTACTAGTTTCTATAACAATCATTTGATTGCTACAATAATGATAATAAAAGTCTTATAACACCTTACGTTGAAGTTGCTAACAAGCGAAGGTCGTTCTTATGTTCATTATTCTCACTTCCATCATATCTTTATTACTATCATGTACATTAAATATAGTCCTTTATCACCTGATTTTGCTATTATTATTTTGATCGTCATTATTAAATATAACCATGACAATTTACAAAATACTAGTTTTCGCCCGCAAATGACCTAAGACCATTTTAATATTTTTTTCTTAAAAACACCTTAAAAATTCTCCCATGACTTTATTTCTACCCATTTTTTTAAATAGATAAGTAGCTTACCTTCAAAAGTGGAAGAAAAAGCTTGTTAATGCTATTATTATTATTTGTATTTTGTCACTGCCTCGTGTTCTTGCGGTACAAGTATGTGCCGTGCGATCTAGATCTAGGTCTTGGGTTCGTTTCCCGGGTCGGGCAAAGTGTTATTGGGTTTTCCAATAGCAAATTCTCAGTAGCAGCACGGAGTCTGGAAATGTGCCCGAAAAACGGCAATAGGCTCGCCCCCTTTACGTGGGACAATGTGGGTGCAGAAATACAACTCTGCCTACCCCTTCGGGGAATATAGGCGTGAGTTATGTTTGTATTTTATTACTATCCAAAATACGTTACGATGTCTTAATAAATCATGTTCCTTTACGACATCGTGACTGTCATGGTAAAATAATATGAATTCTCAAATCGCAATACATGTTCTTGACAATTAGAATTACGTATGCAGCATAAATTAACATACTATGCAGAAATAATCCATTTATTTATAGAAATTGAGATATATTATGTAATCTATTATTAAGATTATCTTACGATTGCATTTTTTTATTATAAAATAGAGCTGTCGGGCCGATGATTTGGGCTGATAATGTAGCTTTGCCAAATAAAACAAAATACACATGTAAAAACAAAATTACCGATCTGTATTAATATTAAAAAGCTGAAGATTTTATTTGTTGAGACGCTGATTTCAATAGCAACAGGTCGATAGCACATTTATCGACAAGAGCTATACGCTATATCTCGCTTTGAAACTTCTATACAGATAATGTAGCAAAAACAATATTCCCTTTGAGGACTTTTTGCATACGAATTGCCAGGTAAGGAGTCTAATAAGTTGGCAAAAGAGTTGGCACATGATATTTTACATTCGTAATAGTTTCTTGTCAGTCGACACTCCATTAGTACCGCAGTGTCAGTGATCAGGTAACAGCGAGGTATTTTTACCTTGCCCTTCCTTTTAATCATATGATAATATCGGTATATGTCTATTTTTTTAGCTTAAAATATCAAGCAAAAGAAATATCAATAAAGATGTAATTAATGATTATAAGCACAAAAAATAGCAATAAAGATCTGATAACCGATTGTTGGTTACTAATTTTCATGATATCTGAAATAATGATAATGATAATAATATTTACTATTGACAAAAAATAATCATTCTTGTCGTAACTACCAGCAATATTTACTAAGTAAGCGTAGAGGACTCTGGCCTAATCCTTCTTAGTTGTAGAGGAGGCCTGTGCTTAGTAGCCCATACGCAATGCTGGTCAGTGGATATTTTTCTATGGAAAAGTTAGAGCGTTATGTTAAAAGACCTACACTCTGGTTTAGTCCGGTTTAAAAGACTTCTTTTGTAAGATTTCCCATGCAATTAACTCATTAATCTTTACATTTTAAATACGAACAATTCAGTCACTCATAAAATGAAAAAATCACGAATGTTCGTAAACCCGCGACTGCTAAAAGGGTGACTGGGTGCTAAATTCTCAAGACCTTATCTCCCATATGTTTTAAATATACCTATTTTGCAGTCGCGAAACACACCTGTCGCTTGTATATTCAATCATTGTATAGTGTAGCAGGTGTGCGGATTTAAATAAAAATCACATCAACTGGAACCGTGCCTTTTCTTCAAGGTTGATTAAAAATAGCACATCTTTTTGTCGCGTTAAGTCTTGTCTTTCGACCGTCGTGGGTCCGAACCCCAGGCACACACCTCAGAATTTTCAAACGAAAACGTCGTGAAAACCTACACACTTAAAAATTCTTAGGAATTTACAGGTGTGTAGCCCGCCAACCCGCACTAGGCCAGCGTGGTGGACTATGGCCTAAATTCTCTCAGTTGTAGAAGAGGCTCAAGGCTAAGCAGTGGAAAAGTGCTAATGATGATGATTAATCCATGAAGGGGAATTGAACTCGGGTTAACCTTCTGAACGTGTAGTAATTAGAATAAAAATAGCGAAAGTATTTCCAAGACTCTTGGCATTAAGTATGTTTTTGTAACGCTTTCGCAGCATGAACCTCTGAACCGATTTGAATGATTTTTGGTATGAAGATATAAAGGACTTTGCCATGGGACATAGGGTTCTTTTTATTTCGGTAAAATGTAGTGTTTCCCAAGTGCCTAGTCGCGTAGCAGAATCGGTTAATCCAAACCTTGATTGATGCTGACACTAATATAATTAGAAAGTTTATCCGTAAATGATAACAAATATAGGTTTAAATTCTCTATGGACGAGCTTGTAATGCTGCTAAGGTCTTGTATTAAGGTCGTATACGCATAATAATAGGGGCGTTCTTGACTAGAAATATATTTACGAAATGGGATCTTTATTACGAGTATGTAAGATCTGTGATGCATAATATATTTTCTTTTATTTACCTTGTTAACTTTCTTCTCCGTTTTAATAATTTTAGAAATAATATAAACGTTAGAAATAGCTCATTATTTGTTAGGGCTTAAGACACAGATTTAAATATGTGGTTTTCCCGAATTTTTTATGCTCGATAATGATAAATGTATTATAGAGTTGGACGAGTTTTTAGAAAATACAAAAAATATTTTTCTGAAATATCAGTTATTGATACATTTGGTAATTATTAATTTTATTCATTCAGTTGTTTTGTTTCAGCAAAATAAAGTATATTTTGAAATTGTTCTAAAAATGTAGCCTACAAAATATTATTGCCTTGTTACTATGCGATAAATATTTGCTGATTAAAAACTGGAATTTCTTGTTATTTTTCCTTCTGATGGGACTGGTTCTTGATATCGCGACCTGGAATTGTGTTGTTTTACCCAAAAATACTGTTTTGCAATATTCAATTAAGATGTTAATAATGACAGTATGAAAGCTGATGGTAAATTATAATTGAATCCTCATATTACGTGTCTTAATTTTTTAACTTTCCTTTTTTTGAGTAGTGAAGTATTCTTTTACTTCATTATATTTTATATTACCCTATTTCTTATTCATACTCTTCTTTACTGACATAAACTATAGCTATAACTGTATATATTGTTCTTATTTTGAAAAAGTGTTCATAAGGTACCGTTCTTTTTTAATCAAATTCTGCGTTCATCAAACGGTAGGACATCTTGCAATTCATAAAAGAGGTCATGTGAAAAAGGTTTTAATTGTGACGACCTCGTTGGCCCCAAGCAGGTTGTCTGTCAATTGACCTGCTGAACTTGACGGCTAATTAAATTTTCTGCACTGTGTTTTGGTTCAAAGGCCAGGACGTTTTAAACGGCAAATTATTGACAAGTTCTTGGCAAAGTTAAACCTGTTGATTTAGGATTTTATAAGGCTTTAAACTTTGTTATTGTAAAGGAAAAATTCTATAGACAATATAATTGTCGTAATTTTTCCTGTAATTGTTCTAGATGTATTACCAATGAATTAAAAAATATACTCGCACTAAACCACATACAAAGTTACATACAGTAAAAATTGTTGCAAAATTTCTTCGGAATATATTTTATATAATATAACACATTCCTTATTTACTTATCTACATTTTAATCCAAATTGAAACAGTGAACGATATCACAATGCTATCATCAGCATATTAAATCGTAACTACGTGCAGTTTCCGACTTGAGCAATCTGTCAGCCACGTGACTCTATGCACGTGTCCACAGATTAAATATGTCTGACGCCTACGGTCTTCGACTTGTCAAACGTTGGCGGGAAACTGCTGAGTAGTTATTTTTTTTTAATAGGCAAAGGAATCTGTTTATAGGTTTGTTGCTATGTTAATGTAAGGAGTAAAAAATGTGACATGACAAATTATCTATCGGTTGATAGAAATGAATCTTTTGAACTGATTTATCGTTTGGAGTTGTCTATTATATATCTCCATGGCTGCCTTATCGTCATCAGCCAATGTCCCACTGCTGGGCACGGCCCTCCTCTACAACTGGGAGGGTTTAAGCCTTATTCCACCACGCTGTTCTAGTGCGGCTTGGCGTACTACACATTGTAGGCCAAACGTGATGGACTAAGGCTTGACTCCTCTCAAACATAATGCTCTTATCGCTGTACGTGTTAAATGTTATATGTATATAAAATAGGTGAAATAACACGTATCTATGAATAATTTATAGATATAAAACTGCTTATACGACCAAAATTACGTGCTTTACGTGATCCGCCATAATACCCCGTGGAAAGTACTAAAATCCTACGTGTACTGTAAACGTGCACGTATGTATGCGTCACATTAGAACTGTTTAAGTGTTTTTGATGAAATCTGGTCGTTAACATAAGGACATATGCCTCAACGAAGAGAATTTGTTCCCGTTAAATCGATTGACTATAAATTTGATGATTTATCTCGTCATTTTATGAGTCTAAAGTCGGCACACCTAGTGATAGACGTGAGGTTTAGGCGAACGAAAATTTAGAATTATTACTTGCTTTAACGGTGAAGGAAAACATGATGAAGCCTGCACACCTAAAAGTTCTTATGAATTTCATAGGTGTGTACTCCGCAATTCCGCCCTAGGCCGTGGTGGTGCACTAATGCCTAAACCGTCTCAATGGTAAAGGAGACCCGGGCTTTGCTATGCTATTGCTACTTGATCATTAAATCATCATCAAACCATCATCCTATCAATCATTAAGCTTTTTGAAAAGTATTTTTAGTGTGGTCGCATATGTTAATGAAATTGTTTCTATCAGATTCGTTATCATATATTACATCACCTAGCAACCTTTATCCAACAGTACGCACATTGATGATGACTGATTATCATCATAAGACAATCCTTTACTTCACTACACGAGTCTTAGATTCACGTGATGTCACATCAGCTGTATTTAACGCAAGTATATTTGATTCACACGTCCAATGTTAGGTCTGCAGTTAATTATGTAACAATTGCTACGTACACGCCGTATTGTGTCCGGATCTGTCCGGTTTGTGAAGTTGTGAGAACGATTCATTCGCGTAGTTGTACTTATATGCATTTTTGCATCAGACATACCTATGTCTGTATGTCAAATTAACCTTTATTATAAGATTAGACATACATAGACCCACGCCTGCATCCCGTTGGGGTAGGCAGAGACTGTAGAGCGCCAAATGCGACGATTTAAACACAGTTCTTTCGCTTCCTCCACTGACATTATCCTTTTCATGCACGTTGGTTTTGAGGACTTTTTATGCTGTCCCAAAAGAGCATATAATTGTACACTTCTAAATATTTTGTCACGTCTGAATCGTTGAATTTGTACAGTGGTTTATATCTAAACATACATACTATGTCTATTTAATTGTGTTTTAAGTACCACCGAATAGCGGATGAAACTTGTCGAGTTTCGACGCATTTCCAGACGCAAAGTCAAAATACTAGATTTTGCTAACTGGGCGAACATTCTATCCTATAACCAATCTCCCACAAATTTGGTCTCCGACAGTCTTATTTACGGAGCGAAAAGGGACTGCTTATCTTCTTCTTCATCAACCCATATACGCCCACTGCTGAGCACGGGTCTCCTCTACCATTGAGAGGGTATAGGCCATAGTCCACCACGCTGGCCTAGTGCGGGTTGGTGGACTTATCTTCACGGCTTTCAAACTCAATGTCGCTGTAGCGTAGCGTAGTTTTATTTATCATCGACTGCAAAACTTCCATTTCAGTAAAAAGGCCTTTCTTCCAAAAACTCTGCTACATATTAATAAACTCGTATTTTCAGTTTCCTATTTTACGAACGGGCGGATATCCTATCAATAATAGCTATATAAAGGTGATATAAATTTAGTTCGCCAATAAATGTCAGTTTGAAGAAACATCAAGGCGCTTTTTCAAAGGTCGTCGGCCGACTTTTGGCAACCATTCTCGGTATCAAAGAAGAAATAAAACAGCGACAATTTTAAGTCACAATATCTGCGACGGCGCCTGACAGATTTTTAAAAACATGGTAACGACCGAAAAAGTGCATTGGGTTCAATGATCACTTTATTATATCGTGACATGAAACAAACAAATTCATCTATACAGGGTGTTTTCAGACCGTGAAACTACGGCGGGTAATAGCTACGGTGGCAAACCCATTGGCGATAAAAATCCCGAGAAAAAGAAATGTCGTATTCCATACATCCATTGGTATTAAATATATGTGGTTTGTAACTCCTGAAGTTTCTGATCAGTCTCACAAACATTTGTCTCGATGCGGGGATCGAACATGCAGCCTCTCGTTTCGCAAACTGGTTTCTAGAAAGCTACGCCACGGTTCAGAAATAGAGCATTGGCACTTATTATCGGATTCTAAACTTCCTATAGCTGTAGTTACCATCAAATTGTTCTTTATTAATGAACTACTCACGGAAAGTGACGCAACCGCTTACCTGATGTTTAACGTTGTTAGCGAGATACGTGGAACATTTTCCGATTGCAAGGAAATATTGGATATATCCACGTTTACATGTGTCGGCAGTGGAACTTCTAATGTCCCAGTCACGACTAATTTCTCTCTCGTTTTTCATTTGTTTATGCGGATTGAACGGCTTTTGTTTTAAAGACTGCCTCTAAGGTCTAGCGTAAGTGTTGTGTCATGCTATCACGAGGTCTATGTTTCCATTCCTGGTTTGAAAAAAGTTTTATTGGGTTTGCTCATTGGGAAAATATCAGCAGTAATTTGATGCAGTATTTTGATTTTGGAAAAGTGAGCCGAAAAGCGGAAGAATCGTCTGTACGGATTAAAATATGAAATTTAATACAAATGGCAGAACGTCGGAGATTTCTGTTGCATTCCGTTCGCTCTATGAGTTTGCTAGAGAATAAAGTTGTTGTACATTAAGCACGTCTCTTTGTGAGATCAGAATATGTTTATTCTGTCGCAATAGTCACCATAATTGTGAAAATTTGTGACAGATAAATGTTTCTTTAGCAGCCCATATTTTGTTCAAATCGTACCCATTAAATTTGACTACAAGTGCAGCACCGGGTCTAAATAAAGTTTTTTTAGTCATAGAACCACATCAGCTTAGAACATCAAACACCAGTCCTAGCACGAAAACAAATGAAGATCACACAAATGTTTGTTTTAGAACCGACCGGACGTTTTTATACAAAACTCTAGCTGAAGTTCTCAGTTTTCTTCTCCAAGCTATGTTATCACGTTTCCCAAGCATGTACACGGCTAATTCGATCTCATTTAGTAGTTACCTACACCCACGCTTCCTCTCCGAGCATTTACTGATAGACACTTCAGCGATCCGTCATTCCAAGTAAAGGGAATTTTCGCTTTTTTCATAACATTGCGTACTCTTTCTTGCTTGAATTGT
The DNA here is from genome assembly GCA_030295005.1 of Cephonodes hylas. Taxonomy (NCBI): domain Eukaryota; kingdom Metazoa; phylum Arthropoda; class Insecta; order Lepidoptera; family Sphingidae; genus Cephonodes; species Cephonodes hylas. The sequence continues at coordinate 6,918,551 of AP025384.1, read as the reverse complement.
TCCTCACGCTTGTATAGGCAGACATGTATTATAAACTCAAGTTTCAGTAGTCATTGTATTTCACGTAGTACTAGGTAACAAGAAAAAAAGCAATGGAACTTTTTGCGACCCTGGAAATAAACCCTGAACTATCGATCGCACTCTACACATGAGAAAGAAGTTTATTATTTCAGTGTATTCTTTATAATATCAATAAAATTTCACACACGCCTAACAGCAAAAGTTTGCGCCTAGGATTTGAATCTAGTTTTTTGTAGACTTTCACGTTGATCATGCGGCTTGAAGCGAATTTTTATTTACATTTAAAAATAACCCTAATTTCCCTGTCGCGTTAAAAAATATGACACTTATAAATAAATATATAATTTGAGATATGCAGAAATATGAGCTGTATGTAGAGAAAAATATGAACTACTTTACATACCACTTAAAACACTACACCGATTACATATACAATATCTACTTTAATAATACCTTCGTATATCAAACTAGTTTAGTCAAAGAAACTGCATATTTATGATTGTAGTAAATTTTATTCAAAACAATTAAACGTCGAGACAGAATAAATGCCGCTAAATCCCGCAGACTGTACCGATGTTTATATCGTGACAATGAGACGGTAATTATTCTACGAAATTCTATTCTCGGTATATTGGACTCTCACCCTGTTTATTACAAATTTTTGTTTACAAAAACATTGCACATAGAATTTCCTCTATATCACACGTGAGACAGTTACAAATGACACAAACATGTTGGACAAATATTTGTAAGTTGTAAACTCTTTTGTTCGTTTGAGGTCGTGATTTTGACCTTAAAGCTAAGGTCAATGATGGTGATATATATATTGCTTATTATTTAAAATTGATTATTTACCGAATTGATCATAAAATGTTATAGATTAATAAGAGTTGGCTCTCGTATCTAATTTGCGATTCTCAATTAATTAATTATGTTCATGTTTCGTGTTTTGGCTTGTTAGAATAAACTTATTGTGAAAACGATGTACATATTCAAATTATTTACAAATGTATGTAGGACTGAAGGTATTTGAATCAATAATCTTCATTTGTACATTAAACTTACCTACACATTCCGCAAAGACCTAGAATTAGATATTGTGTACTAGCCGAGAAGCCCCGAAGCGCAACTAGCCTTCTAAAATTCCGAAAAATAATCTTTATCCTTCCCTAAATCTATTTATCATAACCAATTTGAAATAAATAAGAATATCCTGACCCTACAACAAATGATTATAAACTAGGTATTGAACTAGTATAAAAAAATAAAAAAACAGTATAAAAAAGTGTTAAAAAATGACGATTCAAAAGAACTTGTAAAAGTCTATTTGAATAAAGGAGATTTGACTTTGACTCTGAACAATTACCATGTAACGCTTTCGGACTTTTATGGACACACCGCTACTGAAAAAAGGTAATTGACGATCCATACTATTTATATTACTTTTTATAGCGACTAAAATTCTGAAATAATTGAATACTAAAGATATGACCACCCACTCTATTTTTCCCATCTCTCCAGTCCATCTAACGGTTGGCTAGAAGAAATCGCCGATAGCGATAAGGCCGCCATTTGTGACACTACGTTATTAAATTGTGACCAGTACATAATGTTTCTATCTTTGTGGTGTACAATAAAGCATAATAAATAAATATAAAACACGTTAAAAGCACAAACAAATATTAGAATCACCAATTAATTGAGCACATCAAATATGTACCATGCGGGTCATTGACTTGTATTGTGCTAGGTCAATGACCGCGTGGTTATGTCTTTACCGAATATCGGTATACCGCTTCCTTCTAGGCAAGGTTTTTATTGTGCGTCCAAAAGTAGGCCTCGCCACGCGGTGTAAGTATGCCCTGCGAGCTAAAACACCCAGGTTCAATTCTTTCATTACGAAATTCACACCTGCAGTGTCAGGATCTGCGTATAAAAAAGGCATAAAGTTTTCCCCCTATAACTTTGTATTATATCTTTAATTATGTATAACCAGATTTTGAGGATTTGTTGGAAATTGCGTCAATCATCATTTCCCGTCATTTGTTAATCATCATCACACCACATCATCAGTTTTAAATCCACTACTCGGCTTATTTTCTTGTATGAGTACCATACGCTTCAACTTTTGGTCCGATTTATATAGCTTACCCCACTGCTGGAAAAACGCCTGACTTTTCTTATTTCATTAGCCTCATTGGCCTGTCTCACCTCATTATTACCAACCACATTGACCAAACCGTCTAATAGTACGGTGGTTTATATAATTCTGTGGTTATTCAGCAAAAACAACTACTGCAAATTGAATATATAAATAGTGCATAGTCAAGGTCTATATCATAGTAACATTCAGAGCGTATTCTTCCACTTTCAACACTCGAGGTTACGTTGCAATGTCGGTTAGAGGTCGTTCGCAAATTCTATACCATTTGATTATTTCACACTCTTTTTGGTAAGGAGATTGTTGTCCAGACAAAACATTAAGTCGTTAAACAGTCTAGTTAGGCCACTTGATGCATCCTAGCTGAGAAGCTTCTTCACGTGTAAAGGACCTAGGAGTTAGAGAACATTAGTTCTGCAATGTTCAGTTTTAATAATAATAAATACAGCCAGCAGTCACACGTAGTTCTCCCCCTCATTAAGATACAAGTCTTGTGTCGGCCTCGGCCTCAAACAGGACCCGAAACAAATATTTGTGAATCACACAAACATTTGTTTCAGTGCGGGGATCGAACCCGTAGTCTCATTTTGGAAGTTGGTATCTAGCCAAATTCGTCACGGGGCTGTCACATTATTCCATAGTTTGATACAATTAGTAGTTTTATTCCACAGCTTCATACAATAAACAACAGACTGAATGCCTTAAAGACTTTTTAATAATAAAATAAACAGTCCTCCGAAATACTAGACTTAAAAAGCAGGTCCCGAAATACTTCATAATTGCAATGGCCAACATTTAGATAACTTACAGTCATGGTTATCAAGATAGATAAGAACATCTTACTACAACTTTTAACATTATCATCAGTTTATGTTGATACATCGCTAAGCTGAAGGATTATAATTAATTTTCAATTTATATATCTGCAGTCGAATTCGCAAGAACCGGTCCTTATCTTCTGAGCTATATCACGTATCATGTCTACACATTAATCTTAATTTCACATTCAATGTTGACGGACATTTTGTTCACAAGACTTACTTCCGTGAGTGGGAGGACATGTCATATTATGTGGTTGTTTTTTCCAGTCTTTATTTTGTAAGTAAAAAAGTCTGTAAAGAAAAAAATATTCTATGACAAAGTCATTCAATTGTTCGTCGTCAATATCCAAAACCTTTTGAGTCACTTCTCCAAAACAATTTATGATAGTTGCTGCAAAGATGTAACGGTTCAAAGATAGCATTTTTTAGTCTCATAAGGAAATATAATTAACGTCTCATCATTTAAAGAAAATTATTTATGATTTTGACTTTACTCCAAATGCCATAAAAACAACATCGAAATACCAACACTGTACCTGAAACCTGCACATCTAAATAGAAATTTCTTAGGTGTTAAGTCTGTTCATCAACCCATATACGCCCACTGCTGGCCACGGGTCTCCTCTACCATTGAGAGGGTTTAGGCCATAGTCCACCACGCTGGCCTAGTGCGGGTTGGCGGACTACACACCTAAGAAATTCCTAAGAACTTTTAGGTGTGCAGGTTTCATCACGATGTTTTCCTTCACCGTTAAAGCAAGTGATAAACAAGTGATGTATCTGAAACCTGCACATCTAAATAGAAATTTCTTAGGTGTTAAGTCTGCCAACCCGTATTAGGCCACCGTGGGGGACAAGAGATTAACCCCTCAGTTTTAGAGAAGGCCCATGCTCTGGGTCGAATATACATAGATTTAACTCCTTATAAGATTCTGCAAGATGGTGGAAAGCTTAAAATACGTCGCTACCCACTTTTTTAGCACTAATTGATGTTGCCCTTCACAATGTCGACGACCCGCCTCGGTGCCAAAAAGTCTGCTCAACTTTCAGTTTTTGGCCGCTTTCATCTTGAGGTTTTTGTGTCATGCGTCATTTTGTTTAAAATAATTTATTGGTGAAATTCGTTTTTATTATGTACGGTTACTGGTAATGTTAAAATGTTTAAAGAAATTTTAAAATTTACGAGTTCACAACTAAGGCTTGACTCCTTCCTTTGTCCCACTTATTAGGCTTTCAAATTTATTTTATGATGGATGATGAAATGTAGGCACTACCAACGAAAGAATACATCATCTTTTGTTTTAGATTGAAAGGCGTCTTATTTTATTTAGATACAATTAGGTACTACGTTTCGATTTTATTGTTGTTGAATTTTTCACCATTTCCTAGTAGTATGCAAGTAAATATAGTATTAAATACAACTGCTTCTTGCTTTATCCCTTGAAAAAAGAATCTAAAATCACACATAAACTCACGCCCATACCTCCGAGAATGTAGAAAAAAAAAAGACTACATTGAAACGACTACATTTGTGAAGACACATTAAATGCTGTTTTAGCATTTTTAGACGTTTTGCTACTGACAATTTGGGACCGTTCAAGTATTACGTAAGCAGATTTATTACAATTATTTACCCCCCCATCCCCCTTGTCAGCAAAAGTAAGCAAAGCTCTTACCCCCTACCCCCATGCTTACGTAAACATTTTCAATTAATGTATTGTTTTTTTAAATATTGTAATTATAAGGTTATATTTATAATTTTAAAAATAAGGAAATAGATTTAGGATGGAGAGATTTTACTGATATGGTATTCAACATAGAGTAACAAAAATATTAAACGTATTTAGTATGTTAAACGTATTTTAAATTTTTGGTACACATATTAAATTCAAATTAACAGTCTTCAGTCCATGAAACCCGAATCCATGATTCTAAGTTTTCGATGACATTGGATTGCTTGGATTGCTGCTCAGTGTTGTAAGTCTGCTCTCACTTTCATCCGATTTTGGAATGTCTACGTCGTTCTCATCGAGCCATTCAACATCATGGTGCTCTAAATTTTGAATAATGCACCTCAGTTCATTAGCACGACGAGCAGCGACTCTTACAGGTCTAACTTTCCTATCAGTGTGCGTGTTTACTTTTTTATGGATCTTCTTATTTAAACATTAAACTTTGGTTAATGGAATCAACAGTAACACAAATGTTAACTTGCTTTGCTATGCTTACAATACGTCTACTCGCTATAGGATCCAAACGAAACAATACACTGACAGAGGAAATTTAGGCAAGTGAATAGCGCGCGGTAATTCCCCTACTCGGTTCTAAAGCGAGTGCCTAACCGTATGCATTATTTGCGGGAATTCCCGGAAATGCGTTTCGATTTCAAGCAAAGACAATGTAGGGTTGCCATTCGGTGAAAAAAAATACTACCGATGACGTAATCATCATCTAGACTCCCCTGCCCCCCATGTCATCCAAAATAAGCAAAGCAATAACCCCCCCGCCCCCTTATAGTGCTTACGTAATACTTGAACGGCCCCTTTCCTAATGCCATAGAATCGGACCAACGCCTCTATATCTGACTCCACTCAGGCAATCCAAAAATCCCTCAAGTAGTCAATATAAAGTTACTGATTGTAAAGTGTCGTGACGTCACGGTGGATTCCACAAGCGTGCCAGAGGAACATTGCCAAACTGTACTAATGTTGAACGACCTAAAGGTATTTGCGTATGTCCTTCGTAATATTACAGTATTAATAATACATCGCTCCATTCACGTGCATTGTTTAACGTCCCATTAATACTGAATGAGCAATGGTCGTGAAATTTATTATTTCTGTCTTCATTTTTTATAGTGGTGCATAGGACTGGCAACGTATAGGAATCAATCGGTTAAATATTAGAATTAAAAAAAAAATGGAATATACTTTTCATGTAAATTGTGGTTATATTTTAAATATTTCTGACATATTATTTGACATAATAATAAAAAATATTCAATTTTGCCGAAAAACATTAGTCCACTGTACAAGCACTCACTGGCTACAATGCCATAAGAAGAAAAAACAAACGATGTAGGTACATATTTGCCGTTTTGAATATAATCCTTGAAACGAAAATTCACATGCTCAATTTAAGCAGAAATTAAATTATAAAATTGGAATAAATAATGTTATAAAAATTAAATACACACACAGTTAATTATATTCTATTTTGACAGTTGTTTTCGTAATTGTAAATTGCACCTGTTTGCCGGCCATTCAGAAAATGCAAGTGTTCAATATTATAAATATTAATGGATCAACATGGTTGCTATTATCAATTCTTCTTCTTTATCAACGCATATACGCCCACTGCTGAGCACGAGTCTCCTCTACCGTTGAGAGGGTTTAGGCCATAGTCCACCACGCTGGCCTAGTGCGGGTTGGCGGACTACACATCTAAGAAATTCCTAAGAACTCTTAGGTGTGCAGGTTTTATCACGATGTTTTCCTTCACCGTTAAAGCAAGTGATAATTCAATGTGAATACACACATAACTTCGAAAAGTCAGAGGTGCCTGGGGTTCGAACCCGCGACCGCTGAGATTCTCGACCGCGCGACCAAACCTCGAGGCCATCACTGCTTCTTATCAATTACAAGCTTAGATTATCGTCGTCCACTGCTGTACGTAGGCCTCCCCTAGTAAGCACCAACCACCCCGGTGTTGAGCAGCCCTCATCCATCCGTTTCCCGCCACCTTTCTCAAGTCGTCGGACCATCGTCCGTTTCTATTCTCGTCCCTTTCTTGAATTAATTATCTTCTTCCGTTTACAATTTAGCTAAAACCCCTGACCCAGCCGCCCGCGAACTCTCTGACGTCACAAAACTATTACCAATAGATACTTGTTGGGTATCAGTTCGTTCGTTTCTTCGATGAAATATTAGGGAGATTTATTAATAAGAACAGCTCGTCTTGGTGCCCTCGATAGGAAGGAACGAAGATTAATGTATTCTTTATACATATCTTCCTCTCTATTAATTTCTATTGAACAGTGGTACTTGTAGAGAAGCCCAAAGTGTTACGCGTTAATTCTGTCATGTCTTGTTCATAATTGTTTATTGTGAGGTCAGGATACCTAGTATTCATGTTAATGTGACAAAAATAACTTTCGTCAAATAACGATTTTAAAATCTCGAACCCCACATAGGCCAGGGTAGACTAAAATCAAACTTGTTTTGATAGAAGATTTGGATATCCTGTTGACGCATATATATTTTTCAAAAATCTACATTTTTCCATCAATTCTGTCAGAATTTTGGCACTATTGTGATTCAAATTCGTATTTTGAAGTGTGTAAGTCAGTGAACTCGCATTGAAGGTCGTCGAGGTCGCACTCCCGACTTCCTCACTCCTCCCACCAGTGCTACCGAGAGACAGGATAGCGGCAATCAGCGCATTCACTCCACGGGAATTTGCTAGCTCCATCCGCAAGTTTTTTTTTGGATTCAACACTTTTATGAGCCCTATATAATTATGTGGTATTCGAAAAATTGGATGTCACTGAAACAAGGATTCTTGGGTTTCATGATACACAAATGTGATAGATTGGACGAAAATTCCGAAGTTCGGTTTCCGGGTCTGGCAAAATGAATCGAGTTTTAGGTATTGCTAGAAAAACAGCAATAATATCGCTTCTATAACACAGGATTCAAAACTCTTGCAGCCTTTCATATCTAAGACCCTGAGTTTAATAGAGCTCATTTTTTCTGGTTTTCCGTTAAGAAATCTACAGTATCAAGACGGAGTCTATAAAAATTCTATTGACACTCACTTGGGGCCAAAAATACTTGAAAACTACTTTCCTGTCTACCCTCACTGGGACGCATGATTGAGATGATAAATAAAAAGATTTCTAAAATCTTCCGGTTGACTAATATCGAAGACGCGTTATAAATACTCGTATACATAGTGTGCTTGTTTATCTGTAGACAGATCAATGGCACGCTAAATTCAAGCGAAGCAGTGTCACTATGACGTAGGTAGGTGTGACAGATATTTATATACTTGCAACTGTTTAGATTGCATACAAGTTGTGATAGGGAAATCATTTGAGAGAAGAAGACAGATGTTTTAGCCCGAGAGCCAGGTGCAAATTTGGTTAATTATTTCTTCTCGTTAGATAATTGGCGATACGCATCAGACAACAGTATCATAAAGCCCTATGACCGTCAGCTGCGGCGCAGTGGGGGGGATGAGTAGTTGTAACCTCCCACGCTTGAAGAAAAAAAAAATAAATTCACTCATTTCCTCTCGGCTAAAAATTTACCAGATGATAGCTTATATGTAACTATTGATAAATATATACGTCAGCTGGCTGTATCTCGGTGGAAAAATCGTCAGCTGATACTTTGAAGGTCGTTACGTAAAAGTTAGCCAGAAGCATTTACTGACTATTTGAAGGCCTCAGCTGACCAGGTTTCCCTCGACTTATTGCTAGCTGATTTTTTTTATTTATCACAGTATTATATTTAAAATCAGCTCACAAATTTTCGTGTGGGAGGAAATGACGTCTTTTTAATTATTCGGCATAGCACTCCAATATGAGTGTTGAGGTGAAACAAATATTCCATATCAATATTTTTTAGACTTATAAGTATATAATCATATAATTTTAGATATATTCCAATATTTCAATAATCAATTTGCTTAGTATAAATTAACTAGTTACTTGATAAAAAATATTTGATATAAAAAAATTATGACAAATTACAATTTAAATGACAATGTTATTTAATCATTTTCGCCTTCGCTTTGGCTTGAGTCACAACCATCTCTCTCTGATTCATTGTCCGAGTCACTGTCAGAGCTGTCTGCTGTTATATTTTCATCGTCATCATCTGTAAAAAAAAAATTGAATGCGTATTTTAGCATAATATCATTAATATGATAATAAAATGTTACCTTTTTCGGGCTGGATAGTTATTTCATCAATCGATGTTGGTAATTGACTTCCAAAGAACCAGGCAAACTCATATTTGTTGTCAATTTCTTCCCAACCATAGTCTTCCGGATCATCAGAAATTGGAACCTTCAAGTTACCAAAGAAAGGTATTGATGGCTCTTCTCTACCACCTTGTGAGTCAGAGCTATATCAGCAATTTTTAAGAGCATGCTATATTGCTCAAATTTGGTCAAATGCACACTTGAAGGTTCCAATTTCTGATGATCCGGAAGACTATGGTTGGGAAGAAATTGACAACAAATATGAGTTTGCCTGGTTCTTTGGAAGTCGATTACCAACATCGATTGATGAAATAACTATCCAGCCCGAAAAAGGTAACATTTTATTATCATATTAATGATATTATGCTAAAATACGCATTCAATTTTTTTTTTTTACAGATGATGACGATGAAAATATAACAGCAGACAGCTCTGACAGTGACTCGGACAATGAATCAGAGAGAGATGGTTGTGACTCAAGCCAAAGCGAAGGCGAAAATGATTAAATAACATTGTCATTTAAATTGTAATTTGTCATAATTTTTTTATATCAAATATTTTTTATCAAGTAACTAGTTAATTTATACTAAGCAAATTGATTATTGAAATATTGGAATATATCTAAAATTATATGATTATATACTTATAAGTCTAAAAAATATTGATATGGAATATTTGTTTCACCTCAACATTCATATTGGAGTGCTATGCCGAATAATTAAAAAGACGTCATTTCCTCCCACACGAAAATTTGTGAGCTGATTTTAAATATAATACTGTGATAAATAAAAAAAATCAGCTAGCAATAAGTCGAGGGAAACCTGGTCAGCTGAGGCCTTCAAATAGTCAGTAAATGCTTCTGGCTAACTTCTACGTAACGACCTTCAAAGTATCAGCTGACGATTTTTCCACCGAGATACAGCCAGCTGACGTATATATTTATCAATAGTTACATATAAGCTATCATCTGGTAAATTTTTAGCCGAGAGGAAATGAGTGAATTTATTTTTTTTTTCTTCAAGCGTGGGAGGTTACAACTGCTCATCCCCCCCACCGAGCCTCAGCTGACATTCACGAGGCTTTATAGTTCGATTTTCTGATGCGTTTTACTAATTATCACTTGAGAGGAACTTGGTCATATAAATCTGTTACTGGCTCTCGGGCTATTTGTATCATGGTTGGGAAGCAGAAATATATGTCTATGTTACGTAATATATATGTATATATATGTCACTGCCTTACTAAAGAATCGATCTCGGAATTTCTGGATCGCACGGCAAGCTTTTGTGAAGTCAAACCATAAAAAATAATGAAGCGAATGTATAATATATGTCTTAAATGGCTAAGCAAGGTTAGCAATTTTTTTGTTTAGACACAAGTAATAATAAATATTATTGGTTAATAAAGTTTGATTACTGAAATAAAATTAATTGAATTATATGGCATCAATTAAATGTAGCTACAGCTTAACATTTACAATGCGTAGGGCATTTATTATTGACATAGTTAACTTCAATAACCTATATATTTTAATAGTACCCAGAATTGATATGGACTGAGGCCCTCATTTGTCGAGGATGATGATGGCCAGTAGTGGGAGTGTACGCGGCAACCTGACGGTGTAACAATAGCCGCACGTCACGGAGGTGTGGTGTGACCGCGCTGGCCGGCCGCCAGCACGCGGTCTCCAGTGGGTGCTGCACGTGACGGGACCCGATGATCTTCCACACCGCTCTCCAAGTGGGGGCTGGTTGCCGTGGACGATGTTTATGATTGTTGTGGGATGAGTCAAAGATTTGTGATCAAGAGTTATGATTCTTATTACTAAATTCTAATAGAGCTATGGTGTTAAAAATGATCCTTAAATCTTTCGTCGTAAAATCGTTTGAATTCTTGGCAATCTAATTTTAAATTACAAAGACGAAGTCGGCTTTTAACGTAACTGCATTTCTTCATAGAAACCTGGTGTCATCGGCGTAAAACTTGCCAGTTTTTGACACTGCGCACGAGTAAGCACGTGAACGATAATAATAAATCAAGACATACAACCATGAACTTCAATTCAACGGTAACAAACGACTTACATAACACTGAACGACTGGAATAGCTCCCACAATGCATAATTATAACTAATTGTTCTATAAACGATGATGAATGCGCACTATCTTAGGCAATATGATGTGAGCTGCTTAAGTGGTTCAAAGACGCATAAGTCTGACTTTTCAATTTGTAAAACATGTTATAGAGATGGTAGAAATGAGCGCTAGTAAATCTTAATTAATGTGTAGCGCGGAACTGAGTAATTGAGGTTTATAGGATGATAGAAACAGAATCCTGGCTCATTAAGTCTTTATACCTATCTTTTTATTTTTAGAGATAAAAATAGGTTTATTAATAACGATATTATTAAAACAATATTGTCAAGAACCACATACAAACATATAATCTTCCCACGATTTAACAAAAATGTACCAAGTCTAGAAACTAAATTCCTCTACTAAATAAAATCACCCAATTACCTACGTACATATTTGTCCAAGTTGGCCAAACAAGCCAATGTTTGGAAACATCCAGAGGTAACATGAACACGTCCAAGGTTGGCCGAAGGTAAGGTAATCTTCCAATTGATCTAGCAATTGGCCGGTCGTAAATCAAGCAACGGAAGCAAACACTTTGTTCCTTATACGAGTTGAAAACACATGGAATATTTGCGATAGACCACGTCACATTATGCAACCATGGATTCCTTTGACCTTGGTACCACTGAATTTTTTATGCGAAGAGGCTATAAAAATTCCATTGTAATTGATGCTATGTTATAAATTAAATATAAAACATTTATTTGCACAACATTGTTTGTGAGGATTGTGGCAGTACGGTTTGACATCCTTTGCGTTTTGCAATAATAATATTTTTTTGGTGTGAAATTTAGGTTAAAATTATGATAGTTAATAAATTCGTTTTCTTTGTCGCGTTTTATATTTTCATTTACATTTATTTAAGCTCGTGCGCATTAGACTGCACACTTGCAATTCCTTCGCTTGCAAACGTCAAATAAATAATTCTTCTTCATCAACCCATATACGCCCACTGCTGAGCACGGGTCTCCTCTACACTTGAGAGGGTTTAGGCAATAGTCCACCACGCTGGCCTAGTGCGGGTTGGCGGACTACACACCTAAGAAATTCCTAAGAAATCTTAGGTGTGCAGGTTTCATCACGATGTTTTCCTTCACCGTTAAAGCAAGTGATAATTCAATGTGAATACACACATAACTTCGAAAAGTCAGAGGTGTGTGCCTGGGGTTCGAACCCGCGACCGCCGAGATTCTCGACCGCGCGCCCAAACCTCGAAGCCATCACTGCTTCTAAATAATTATTATCTCACAATGACATCTCGCAAACACTACCTCATATTTGCAAGCCCTCAATATGTCACATAATTTTGGACGGAGTAAGCAAGGTCGGCAGCGGGTAATGATAAAATAAAAATACCTTTGTTTTAATGTGAGAGATCCGCATATAGTATCAATTTCGTTGTGTGTGGCGTCAATTGAGCTGATTGAGCAAATTGTTCTTGGAGGGATTAAGTGAGAGAGTTCGCTTAGAATTTTGATGCAAATTTTTAGCAATTCTTAGGGTCCTCTGCACTAGATTAGATGAGACTAGATAACGATTATTACTTAAATAGGAATAAGCCGAGGTTTAGCCCGCCAACCCGCACCGAGCCAGCTTAGTGGACTAAGCTAAAACTCTTTCAATGGCTCGTGCCCAGCAAAGGAACGTAATGGGCTGATGATAAGCCAAAGTATTTTTCAGGGATAGATTATATCATAGCTAAAGCTCTAGGGTAATTAAGGGTATTTTACACATTCTTTCCAATGAATCTCTTTCTTTTTATATATTAACGAAACTCTATCAGAATTCAGAATGCATTTCACGATTTGTTTAAGAAGATTTACTATAATTTCATTTTGATATGAATGTGGATATATCTATTAAATTATGTATTCGTGTATTACACATATATTTATATAAAGTTTTTTCCTCAATCAGATGTACAAAGAATTTATATTAATTACAAAATACCATGAAGAATAATTGTAAAATTAATTTATGTAATTACAACACTATAGCTATTATTTTTTTATATATTATTGGTTAAATGCTATGGTATAATGTAATCTCGTTGCTCTTTTTTCTTTATAAAAAGGAAAACATAAAATAAATTTATGTGTAACTGATTTGTACTAAGACTTGTTTTTAGTAAGTAAGACTAAGAAATAACACGTCTACCGGTAGCTTATTACCGGTACTTCCACGCCTATCAACAAAATTATCAATACCTGTTGATAAATTATCGACTTTCAATTTTAAACACTCTTTATCTCAAGCAATATTTTCTAGTCAACAAGACAATGTAGCTCGTATTTCATATAAAATTGCGTGAATGCTACACAATGGGTTTCAGTTTGTTTCCACGTAATGAGTGCTGGACAAAACCTGGTGATGTCACTATCGTTTATTTATAGCCGAGCGTTCATGTTGCGTTGTTACTGCTTACTCTCTGTTGCTAAGCGATGTCAGCAGTTTACACTTAAAGCCTGTATAACAGTCGCTTATATAGTTCTGATCCACAACATGCAGTGGTGTCGTGTGTAGCAGAAAAGCACAAACACCCAGACTTGAAGGAAATATTTGTGGAGCAGACAAACATTTGTCCCGGTGCGTGGATCAAACCCGTGGCTTAGTCTAGCCAACAGTATCTCAAATGTAAATTTTAAGTATTTCTGAATATTATCGATAATAGAGGACGAGACAAGTTTAGGTTCTAGGAGCCATTTTATAATTTTGTTCCGAGAATCAAACCCGAGCACACTTGTACTGTGGGATCAGTGAGAACTGTTAGTTTGAGAGTTTATCAGTTCCGTGAATAACTATAACCTATTTTCAGCCTCGCAAACACCCATACATGAAGCATAAATGTTTATTGATTCTCTGAACTTATATTTATATTATAAGCAGTGATGGCGTCGAGGTTTGGGCGCGCGGTCGAGAATCTCGGCGGTCGCGGGTTCGAACCCCAGGCACACTCCTCTGACTTTTCGAAGTTATGTGTGTATTCACATTGAATTATCACTTGCTTTAACGGTGAAAGAAAACATCGTGATGAAACCTGCACACCTAAAAGTTCTTAGGAATTTCTTAGGTGTGTAGTCCGCCAACCCGCACTAGGCCAGCGTGGTGGACTATGGCCTAAACCCTCTCAATGGTAGAGGACACCCGTGCTCAGCAGTGGGCGTATATGGGTTGATGAAGAAGAAGAAGAAGAACTTATACAAATTAAATACACAGCATCAAAATCTAAATAAGGCTTCCGCAATGATCCAACATTACGAAATGAAACTCGGAGTACCTGTAATAATGGCCTTATTCATTTTTCGCTTAAGCAAGCTGTTTACAGGTCGTCTGTAATATGATTCCTATTAGTCAGTGTTTGCGAAATGTGCCGACGTTGTCAGTAGTGTTCTGAAAATAGAAAAAAACGTATGCATAATATACACAATTATACCCTATCAATGTGTTAAGATACCTAATTGTCGTGATAATTCAAATATTTAGACTCCGGAACAAATATTTGTAGATCTATCAGTGTCTGCGGAATTCGAACCCAAAATGTTCCGTTATTAAGATATAGTTAATAAGATTAAATAATATTTTTTATACAGAATATTTTTTTGACAGAAATTTGAACACGTTCTATGATTAATTGAATGCTTTTTTTTAAACTAGCACGGTAAAATTAAACAGTACTTATTAAGCACGATCAATTCAAACATAGTCGAATTAAAAATAAATTAATTATAAATAAAATCGCGGTCTTTTGATTACTGCAACGTCAAACATGGCGTGATATTATTTTTGGCAGTAAACAAATGTTTATTTATTCCAACAATACACGCCCTAGAAGTGGGCAGTGGTTTTACGTAAGAACTGAGCTTAGAATTACTTGGCTGAAGACGTGTTGACGTCATTGAACAGATGGGCAATCCTGAAGTTCCGACCAGAGAGAAAACGAAAGTTTTTTACTTTGTCTTTGGCTCGCAGTTTCGGTGGGAAAGTGTTTCCAGCCAGTGTTACATTATTTTGTGTATGAGAGGTATTTTTTTTTACAGAAAATAATATGTAGGTACTATTTATTACGATTAAATTCTTCTTTTATAAATATTATCAGCAATTATAAAAAATAAGTATTCGTAAATTTTTCCAATTATTTTTTTTGTTAATTATTGCTAAAATTACTGTTATACGCCAACCCTAATAGTCGTAGGCATGTATTGTATAATAAAGCGTAAGTTTGTGAATAAATTGTAATTTGTAAAGAAATAAAAAATAAATGTGTTTCATTAAAATGCATTTCACTATCTGTCCAATAATATGTTTTAAGCTTTTAATCACTTTTTTTTAATGACAATTATAAATTACAACATGCTCACGTGAAAAGCTTTTACCGCCAAAACCACTTTCTTTTTTTAAATCGATACTGTCATCTCATTGCACCGTATTGCCATCAGCCCGACGCGTCCCGATCGCCGTGGACTTGATTGTGAATGGCCGCTTACGTCACGCATTGTCGATGAACAAATCAAAACTGTAATCGCAGCCGACAATCAGCCAGTCTCATCCGACGCCGCGACGCGCAACGTTGCCACAACGCAACGCAATATTCACTCCGTTTCAATAACAAAATTTTTTCAAATTCATTTCATAATCTGAGGTGTGTTTAAAATTGGAATATTGTTTTCTTAAATACGTCTGAAAAGGATTTATTTTAATAGAATTCGTTGCTTATCGTAAGTAGATTTAAATTCCTTTGCCTTTTTTATTTAAGTTTTTAATGATTTTTTTATTTTCGAAAGATTATCTATTTTTTCTAATAGCAACACTGAATATATTTAAGCAGTCTTTGGTTTTTGTTTTTGTACTTTCTACGGTCGAATTTATATATAGGATCGTACTGAAATCTATCACTCACGTCGGTCGTGGTGAACTGATGCGCAAATAGTCCTAATTTAAGTCTTATATACAGCGTAGAGTATAGCTGAAGACAGATGTATGAGAAATAAGACCGCGTCGCTCCCATAACAACCCGTCAATATTATGTTAATAAAGCTTCTTTTTATTCTATCCTATTTATTAGGAAAACATTTTCCATAGAAGATATGAAAAACATCTACCCATCTTTACCAACCGTATTAATGAATCGAGTAAGGAATATTCAAAAATATGTTCTTCTCATAACCTTTACATTCTTATTTAATTAAATTATTTTTTAAACATATTTGCATAGAAATTTAACATACTACCGTAGGTAAATATTACACCACATTTGTGCTAAAAGTTTATCTACATTCATTAAAGTATCCTAACATGACATTTCTCGTTGTTCCAGACCGAGGCCCGGCCAGTGCCTCCCGCCAGCGTATCTCCATCGCAGCCACCCCGGCCAACATGTCCACACGCTTCAGGAGCAAGCCCTACAAGATCCTCAGCACGTTCCTCAACACGTAAACACCAACACGAACTCGCTCCACACAGACTCAACCAAATAGTGATAGTTATTGTCGTTCCTCATTTAATTTATTTAAACAAGTGATACTAGTGATAAGTGCCGATAGATTTGTAATTTTGTCGATAGAAGTGAGAACAATGTTTCGTGTGTTGTGCTTTGTCGGAGTAGTGGTGTCGGCAGTGGCGGCCGACAGGACCAAACTACCGCCCACGTGTGACAGGTGAGTTGGTTAATTTTTTTCTTACACATACATACATAATTGTCTTATTTTGGGATACGTAGAGGCTAGGCTAGGTAGAGCGCTAAATGCTAAAGTACAATCACACTTATTTCGCTTCCTCAGCTAGCATTATCATTTTCATGCAAGAACGCCGGTTTCGAAATCTTTAAATGTTTTTT
The DNA here is from genome assembly GCA_030295005.1 of Cephonodes hylas. NCBI lineage: Eukaryota > Metazoa > Arthropoda > Insecta > Lepidoptera > Sphingidae > Cephonodes > Cephonodes hylas. The sequence continues at coordinate 6,901,589 of AP025384.1, read as the reverse complement.
TTTTTATTAAAAATGAGGAACAATTATGGTTACGTTATACTTTGGGCGACTTTTTGCCCTTTTTCGCGTACATTCTGGTATTTATAATTGTCCATCTGAAAATGTTGCCTATTCGGGTTTCGAATCTAAGACTCCTAAATTACATTCCACAAGATGGACAAAAAATGTTAATCGTCATTAATATACAGGGTGTATTTAAACCATGATCGAAAACTGAACCAGGTAATAGCGAGGGTGATCACAAACCCAGTGGCGCTATTAAAAATCGCGACAAAAAATAAAAATTTTGACGTTTTCCATACAACCATTGGTGTTAAAAGTATTTGGTTGTATGGAAAACCTCAAAAATTTTATTGTTTTTCGGGATTTTCTTTAATGCCAGGGGGTTTGTAATCACTATCGCTATTACCTGCCTCAGTTTTCGATCACGGTCTAAATACACCCTGTATAACAAGATCTTTAAATAGTGGATGTGGTCCATACCCTGTTTTGAACCATACTTTGATGACCAATATAAGCTATAAGAAAAAAAATCATAATTAAATCTTATATGACTGCGTATAAAACTTTTACTTTCACTTTTTGACATTAATTAAGTGGTAGTCACACTTTTACATTAAATTTTTAGCACCCACAATTTATGGGTGATTGTTGTTTGACCTCAAAACATCGACAGCCTGCGAATCAATGAATTATTTGATTTGGCGGAAATAAGAATAGTTTAAGTATTAAATTCAATTATGGAAAACATACCAGATTTTTAAATATGTAAATAGTATAATGGACAAATCCGCATACACTGCGTTGAATATAAAGTACGTATGTATAATCAAGTCAGTAATGGCTTAGTAACGCATAAATAAATAAATTTAAGCAAGCAAATTCTTATTTTTCCTTAAAGTATCATGATAAGCACATATGCATACATAAGCGAGCAGAGCACACACCTCTGACTTTTCGAAGTTATGTGTGTATTCACATTGAGTTATCACTTGCTTTAACGGTGAAGGAAAACATCGTGATGAAACCTGCACACCTAAGAGTTCTTAGGAATTTCTTAGATTTGTAGTCCGCCAACCCGCACTAGGCCAGCGTGGTGGACTATGGCCTAAACCCTCTCAATGGTAGAGGAGACCCGTGCTCAGCAGTGGGCGTATATGGGTTGATGAAGAAGAAGAAGAAGAAGCACATATATGTCTCACTGCAGGGACGTATAGGGACTAAGCACCTAAATCATAACGACTTTTAGGTGTGCAGGTTTCCTCACGATGTTGTTTTTCACCGTTAAAGTGAAATTCACTGAAAGTGAAGAAAAAGATAATCAAAATAAAATTAATAAAAGTAAATTAATAAACATTTTAATAATAAAGTTGACAAGATAACAATTTTAACATTTTTAACATCACAATCATTCATTATCTATACTTATTTTCGTTAGAAAAAAAACCTAGAAAAGAAAACCGCTTGAAGAATTCCATTCAAAAGTCTATGAAGTGAACTAAAACATTCAGACAGGCATTTGTGCGGTTGCCAATTTTTTTTTAAATGTTTAAAAATACTTTGTCAAAAAATATCACAAAGTTTGTACGCCCTTGACACTTTTTTAATAATAAATATTAAGTATATCTACTAGGTGACCTTAGTTTATGTGTCTACTCCCTTAGGAAGAGATAAATCGACCTATGCATCGAACAAAGTTACTTATGACTATAACACCAAAGTACTTTTTATGTGTATAATAGAGTTAAAATTGTTTATATATTGCACTAGTAAAGTAATAATGATCATAAATTTTGTTGTTGTTTGAAGAACATAAAAATTTACTGATAATTTTGTGCCCAATTAAGTTTAAATCGCCGAGAAAGAAAAGTTGTGCAAAAGCACATATAACTTTATTCGATGCATAGGTCGAAATATACATTTCTTTATGGTAAACTATTACATAGAAGTGTGAATTGTTAATCAAATAGCGAGGGAAGGTATAAATTTCATTCTGCTCTTTCGTTTTTGAAAAAAAATCAAATTTCTCTTACGCATCACCATCATCAACAGCCCCTAATTCGTCCACTGCTGGACATAGGCCTCTCTTATGGCACGCCACTGGGCTCGATCTTCGGCTCTCCTCATCCAACCGCTGCCAACCACCTTGCGGATATCGTCACCCCACCTAGCCAGAGGGCGTCCTACACTACGTTTGCCGAGCCGCGGTCTCCACTCCAGAACACGTTTACCCCAACGGTTATCGGTTCTGCGACAGATGTGACCCGCCCACTGCCACTTCAGTTTGCTGATCTTCAGGGCTATGTCGGTAACTTTAGTTCTCTGTCGGATAACATCATTTCTGATCCTATCCTTCAGAGAAACTCCTAACATAGCCCTCTCCATTGCTCGCTGAGCGACCTTGAGTTGGTGGACCAGTCGCACCGTCAGTGTCCACGTCTCGGCTCCGTATGTCATGACAGGTAGGACGCACTCATTGAAGACTTTTGTCTTTAGGCTTTGCGGTATGGGTGACGAAAAGACTCGACGAAGTTTTTTAAATTACGTCACCGGTGCGAGAATCACTGCGATCGCCAACCCGCCTGCCCAGCGTGGCGATTATGGGCAAAATCCTTTTTATGGTGAAGCGCACACAACGGCCCCCAGTTCCCGGTAGCCCCGCTATTCCTGGCAATGGCGGCGGCCATGGTTCCGGCGGGGCAGGGGGTGCAAAGAATCTCTTACGCATACTGCACAAAATCTGATATGTTTAGAAATATTCTAAAATTATTTTGATTAGACTTATTTATCATTACGAATGTATGTGTGTACGAATATCTTACTTACGAATCGATCGATTACAAAACCTAACCAGTTGCGGGTTCCAAACCCCAAGCACGATGAATTTTCTTGCACTTTATTGGTTAAGGAGAACATCGCTATGAAACCTTCAAATTTAAGAGATCTCCGTAACTAGTCATTTTGTCAAGCCAGTAAAATAAAAACCTTGATGCGGCACCATTGCTGCCTCTTTGACAATAAAGATTTATTGACCTCATACTTATACATCGATGAACATAATAATTATGTTATAAATACATTGGATAGATCAAGTTTGCGCATACTCTTGTCGTATGTATGTATACCGGAAAAGCGATCGTGTGCCGGCCTTGTCTCTGTCTGGGGATTGATGGAATGTGCAGTAGACTATTTCCGTTTTGTGTTATACGAACTGCTGTTGCCAAGTTTAGACACGGTTTAAGTAGTGAAGAAACCAGTAGCCGTACTTTCATAGAGCCCAAAAACTTTGCCTTACAAAATTCTTACTAAACAGAAGCAATTTGATCCCACAATCTTGACACCACAATGACCATTTATAAACTACATTCTTTTTCATAGTGAAATTTCGTCGAGCAATTATAATACTTCCATAAACGCAAAAGTCCAGCTCGCCTTACAAAATTCCGATTAATTATAATTTTTAAATGTTAAAAAAAAAAACAGATTTATACATACATGAGAAAATTCTGATCCACTATAAACAATTGTTAACATTACACAATTAACTTGTAACTCTTTATAAATTCTATGGAAGTGTTGCCACTAATTTCTATGTATAGTATAATTGTAGCTTCAAAAATAAGAGATGGGAAAAGCAGTGATGGCCTCGAGGTTTGAGTGCACGGTCGAGAATCTCGGCGGTCGCGGGTTCGAATCCCAGGCACACACCTCTGACTTTTCGAAGTTATGTGTGTATTCACATTGAATTATCACTTGCTTTAACGGTGAAGGAAAACATCATGATGAAACCTGCACACCTAAGAGTTCTTAGGAATTTCTTAGGTGTGTAGTCCGCCAACCCGCATTAGGCCAGCGTGGTGGACTATGGCCTAAACCCTCTCAATGGTAGAGGAGACCCGTGCTCAGCAGTGGGCGTATGTGGGTTGATGAAGAAGGTATCGACGCTTAATTATAAAAATACACTCTTGTTTACTTATCGGGAAAAGAACTATATATGTAGGTATGTATAGCAAGTTTTAACTGTCACCTATATTTGTTCAGCTGTCAAAGGTTTGATAAAACACCCACATTATTTACAAGTTCAGGAGTGTTTTATCAGACAACTAATTGCGTAAACCGCTGTGCAATCACATTAAGATATCGACATTACATATAACCAGTGCAAGGTTTTGTTACGACATAGTACGCTTACTATGAGTGATTTGTATTATATTCACAATGCATTAACACTTGCTTTAACGGTGAAGGAAAACATCGTGATGAAACCTGCACACCTAAAAGTTCTTAGGAATTTCTTAGGTGTGTAGTCCGCCAACCCGCATTAGGCCAGCGTGGTGGACTATGGCCTAAACCCTGTCAAATTTCAATGGTAAAGAATGGCCCGTGTCCAGCTGTTGGACGTATATGGGCTGATGGTGATCATTATATTCGTCTCTATTTCTTGTTAGTATTTCGAGAAGAATTCTCAATATACATATGATGTCGTGACTGCCTTTGGAAAATCTGATTGTAATAGGTAGTATTAACATGGGAAATAAAATAATTTAAAAAATTATGTAGTAAAATTCACAATATTTTGACTGCCTTGTTGGTTTTCTGGTTCAAATGTGCTTTATGCGGTCGAAAAATCGTTAGTTTGATCATGGCTTTAGGCTTTAGGAAATCCTGAGTAGAGTTATAGATTCCATGTTAGTTTAAAGAATAGTCAAAATTGACGATTTAAAAACATTTGCAAAGGTCTTTTTTAATGAAAATAATTTTGACTTTGACCATGAAGTTATATCCAATGACAAATTAAATCAGCGGCCTTGGTATTTCTATTCTATTATTCTAGAGCTCTTTTCAAATCTTATCGATTTATTTAGAAACAAGAACCTCGTTAATGCAAGCAGTAACCGTGAAAAGAGATTTGTAAGCGTGTAAAAAATATTAAAATTATTACATACGTTAATGCTGTAGTAGTGCATAAAAGGCATTACGTACTGAAAATCAATATTGGAAAATTTATTCACATCATCATCATCATCATCAGCCCATATAAGTCCTACTGCCGGGCACGGGCTTCCTCTACCATTGAGAGGTTTGTCCACCACGCTGGCCTAGTGCGGGTTTACACACCCAAAAAAATAAATCGTTTGATGTTTATGTGCCGGCGCTCACTGACGGCATGGCACAGCATAACACAGCATAGCAAAACATTTCTTTAAGCTATTTTGAATCTTATTTCAAGCAAGTTAAAGTTCATGTTAATTTATTTCGATACGCGATGGAGCGTTGTGAAATGACACGGCATGCCGCGGGATGTGCGGCATGCCGCGGGATGGTACGGCATGCCGCGTCATTCCACGGCATGCTGCGGGATGCTACGGCATGCCACGGCATGCTGCAGTAGAATCTGCTATGCTATGCCGTCAGTGAGCGCCGGCCCTAATTCAGCTATTAAGCTAGTTATTATGACGTAGTGTTCGGTAGGATGTCAAAAATTCGCACCTTAAAGTGATGAAACGAGGGGAAAAGGTTGTTAAGATCAATCTTAAGGAGGGAATCTCCGACTGAACGAAATAGTTCTAATAATACATATTTATCTTTGATTTCAGTATGATCTACTGCCATGGTCCCCTGCTGGACACGGTGCAAATGGCAGGACTCTACAACGACTCCAAAACCTTCGTGGACATGAAGCTCAAATGGTCTCCCAACATCACCATGGAACACTTCTTCGAGATGATGAACAGGTAAATATTGTAGTGATATATAAAATAATACTTTTACTTTACTTTTTTTGAATACTTTTGATAACTTGTTGGAAAAATTGTATTTATTTTAAATTTTAACCCTCTACTGCATGAATTATGAAGGAAACGATAAAAAAAATATTTGATAGTTGTTGAGCCTTTATTTACTGATAAGATATGCTACAGAAATAAAATTTGAAAAAAAACGGTTACAGGAACTGAAAAAAAAATTAAGACCATATATGGGTTCATATGCATTGAAACAAATTATAATCATAATTACTAGTGACATATATGGGTTTCTATGCAATAAAGAAATAATTTGAGCTTGAAGTATCTCGTACAATAGTTTCAGTATTTATAATGAAAATCGGATAAACAGTTCCGTTTATCGTTGTAACATAGGAAAACCATACATTTTTTACATTTTGTGTAAGTTTTTTGATCGCAACATCTACATTTTTGTCGATGTTTCATCCATTCCGGCATATGGTCTATTTTGTCCGTTCTTACATCATAAGCCTCTTTTTTTTTTGTTTCCCATTTTATTACGGTAGGCTTATTTTTTATTGCCTTCCCTTTCTTTTGTGTGGTTGGTGCAGGGCTAGTTTCTTCATCAGAAGAATCGCTATCAGTTTCGGGAATAACAACAGATCTTCTGTGACGTTGGTATTGTCTAGGAGGAACATATTCACTGTCGGAATCGGAAGCTAAGGCATCATCACTTATCATACCATCTCCAGGTAGGGGATTATCATGTTTATAAGAGCTATAAAAGCGAGCAGGATCCATTCTGCAACCAAGAAAAAGCCATGCTATGCCCATCACACAAAAATAATAATAAAAATAAAAATTAAATATAGTGCATACGAAACCATATATGGTCCACAGAAAAAAGTCAAAGTTTGGTAAGAATGCATGCGAAACCATATATGGTTTCGAAGAAAAAGTCCTTCAGTATGATAGAAATATGCAAAAAAGCTATAAAAATCGAACACATTCTTGAAATAGAATAGTAATAGCACCATATAAAATTTTTTTATCAAGCAAAACTTTCCTTTATCATGTAGATAAACTTTTTTGAAAAATGAGTTTGCAAACACTGTGTTGAACTTCGCACCTGCGCTGATACAAGTGAGGTTATAACGGAATTGACGATTGACCACAGACAATAAAATATTATTTTCGTATTACCAACATATTAATCTTAAGGTAGCCGATGCGTTTAGTTATTGTATTAGCATCATTACGAATAAAAAAAAAACTAAAGTTGCCGAACCATATATGGGTTTCTATGCGGTAGAGGGTTAAAATACCTCTGCCGTACAATAGTAAATTGACTCTAATAACAAAATAAACCTGCCGGAAAATCGCTGGTATGCAAAAACGAAAGCGTTAAAGCATGGATGAATTGAAATTTTCTGATGGTACTGAACCAAATAATTGATTTAATGCATATAATTTAAAAATATATATTATAAATAACTTGCAAGAATGTACTGCTTCTACAACGAAACCTTTAAATGCAATTACATTCCATGCGATATTTTTACTGCGATTTCTAAGTGTATTTTGTATGTAATTTTTTTTTCAGGACCGGATCACACCCCACAAAGGCAGATATCAGAGAGTTTGTAGACCAGAATTTCGATCCTGAAGGATCAGAGTTCGAAGAATGGACACCTGATGACTGGAAAAATAATCCTGGTAAGAATATTGATTTTGTCGTGACAACTAAATTTGGTGATTCCGTATCCATTCATGATGTATTAATTATTGGTAAATGGTGATAATAAACCTGTAAACGACGGCAAACTTTAATACAACATTAGTTTTTGTTTATTTGAACAAACAATATTGTTTGGACTCTTCTTTGGTTGAAAGGTCGTTCAAAACTTGTGGCTTTTGTGTCATTTTTTAACAATATTTTTACGTATTTCGGTTATTAACGGTTCAAGTTAATTTTACTCCGCTCAATTTTAGAGGGTCTAAGCCCACCAATAGGATCTTCATCAACCCATATACGCCCACTGCTGAGCACGGGTCTCCTCTACCATTGAGAGGGTTTAGGCCATAGTCCACCACGCTGGCCTAGTGCGGGTTGGCGGACTACACACCTAAGAAATTCCTAAGAACTCTTAGGTGTGCAGGTTTCATCACGATGTTTTCCTTCACCGTTAAAGCAAGTGATAATTCAATGAGAATACACACATGACTTCGAAAAGTCAGGGGTGTGTGCCTGGGGTTCGAACCCGCGACCGCCGAGGTTCTCGACCACGCGCTCAAACCTCGAGGCCATCACTGCTTACATATTATGATTAGGACAAATACAACATATTATGGCCGGATAAAATATATTCGTAAGGCTCGTTCTATTTTATATGGATGAGAGAATCTTGAAAGAAGAGACATTCATTGTCTTTTTATTCTCTTGACAGTTATGTAATGATATCCAGAAGTGTCATATATATATGCTTATGTAATTTCTTTGATATCCTTTCAGCATTCTTGCAAAGAATCAAAGATCCACTCCTGCACCAATGGGCCTCCGATCTGAACAAACTGTGGCTACAACTAGGCAGGAAAATCAAAGACGAGGTCAAACAAAACCAGGATTTATACTCCATAATATACGTCGAAAATCCTGTTATTGTACCAGGTAAGTTGTTTTTATTACATTACATACGAGTACACAACCTTACGCCTATTTTCCCCAAAGGGCAAGGTTTCTGCACCCATATTTTGCCAGCAAGTATCAGTCCCACTTAATGGGGGGCGAGCCTATTGCCGTTTTTCAGGCACATTTCCAGATTCCGTGCTGCTACTGAGACTAACCTCTCGTAAGGTTGTACTGGAAGCTTGAGCCGACTAGTGGGTCTTATATACGCTGCTGATGATTACGAAATTCTTTTTCAAGGTGGTCGCTTCCGAGAGTTCTACTACTGGGACTCCTACTGGATCATCAAAGGTCTTCTCCTTTCTGAAATGAGATCAACAGCACGGGGCATGGTCTCCAACTTCTTGGACATTGTAGATCGCATCGGGTTCATTCCTAATGGAGGCAGAATTTACTTCGTTATGAGGTAAGAGTTTTGATTCTTAATAACAAGGAAGCTGTATGTGCATTTTTCTGTCTCTACATTCAAGTTGTGAATTATGTTGTAACTTGCAAGCAAACATGGGCGTAGCGGAGATAATGTTTCAGATTAATCACTATATCCTTAAATCAGTGGATCCACTTAGAAGTACATATTAACGAATTTTTGTAAAATCTCATTTTGAACGCAATCCGTGAAGTGGCCACTATTTTGAGCGGGAGCGAATTCCAGAAGAGGATGGATTGATTTCTATAGGATTAAAGCGTAAAATTCTGGGGTGTGTTTCAGATCTCAGCCACCCCTTCTGATCCCCATGGTTCAGGCCCTCATGGAGGACTTCGACGACCTGGGTTTCCTCCGCCAGCACATCCACACCCTCGACCGGGAGTTCGACTACTGGATGACCAACCACACCGTCGAAGTAGACTATGAGGGGCACAAGTGAGTTCCACACTTTCTATTACCTAAAAAATTTCTCTGCTTGCTAAGTATATTAATCGATTTTGTGCATTAGTTTTGGAAATAAATGAGGATAATACTGTAATTTCAGGTATACTCTGGCGAGGTACACCGATCAATCCCAAGGTCCAAGACCTGAAAGTTACAAGGAAGACATAGATTGTGCCAAGTAAGTTATTCTTTTCTGTTACAACTTTATTTTTACCAAAATATTGATCTATCTTAGTACTAGTTTAGTATTAACAGTAGTTCTGAAAGATGACGACATAATGAAATGAAATAAAATAGTGTTTATTGAATCCATAAAATGTATAATGCATCACTTAGATTCGGACATTTCAAAATTTGTGTACCACCCTGTTCGGAAGAAAGTGATCACTAGGGAAGAACGGGCAAGAAACTCTAGGATGCTTTTTTCCAATCAACAGATCGTTCACAAAAATGTTACAAAGACAAAATTTCCCGAAAGAGAACAATTCAATAATACAATCTCAGACTATTTTAGACTATTCAACATGAGAATAACATAGTCATCTCGAATGGAGAAACTGACATTTAAACAGGTTAAAAGTTAATAATTCTGTCGAATGATGGGAGATGTCACAGCATAATAAATTCTGTTGAATAAGACTCTCCTTAGTAAGATTATCATAGTCGAATTGATTAGGTCTTAGGTTAAAATGAGTATGAAATATTTGCAGGCACTTCGACACGCGAGACAAGAAAGAAGAATTGTATGCAGAGCTGAAAGCAGCGGCCGAATCAGGATGGGACTTCTCATCCAGATGGTTCATATTGAATGGAACCAACAAAGGTATTTATACTGATTTAATAAACAATTGTCTGTTATAATACAAGATTTTCATCAGTGTTTAGTTAGTAGATTGAAGACATTTTCATAAACTGCAAACAACAGCTTTACGAATGCCTATAATTTTTTATATTCATACGGCCAGAGCCAATTTCAACATGAATCTGCAATATTTATTTAATCATCATCGTCAGCCCATACACTCTCACTTATACACCCCTCTACAACTTTCAGTCAACAGCAGGTATTATAAAAACGTTGTTCCTTTCCAGGAAATCTGACAAACCTGAAGACCAGATCGATAATCCCAGTGGATCTGAACGCCATAATGTGTTGGAACGCGCAGCTCATGAGCAACTACCACGCCAGACTCAACAACCACGAGAAAGCGTCCTACTACAGAGATGTACATGCCAGGTTCATGGAAGCCATTGACAAGGTACGTACTTACGGCTCGTTCGGGGTTCAAATTTCTGACCGAGGAAAGTATGTTTTCTGCTAGGTTATATTCGACGATAACGACGATCTAGTACACGTAGCTGGCAGATCTTGGATTAGACTAGCCCAGGATAGAGACAATGGCATTCTAGAAGAGAGACCTATGCCCAGAAATAGGATGAATAGGCCTGTCAATGTTAGTTATATTCAACATAATGCAAATTTTGGCGAATAACGACTCTAGATCTAGCAAATACTTGAGGAACAAAACGAATGAGAAAAAAACGTTTTCCTAACCACATTCAATCATTATCATCAGTCAGGCCTCCCATAAAAATCAACTTATCCCTTACACATTTAATATTTATGAAACCTAGGATTTTTTTAGCGTCAATGTTTTTATAATTATCGTAACTATGACCTGTCTTAGTTTTCACAACTATATATAGAAGAGACTGCTTAGCTCATCAAAATAATTCCTTCTTGCAGGTTCTGTGGCACGAAGACGTGGGTGCATGGCTGGACTACAGCCTGGAGTCAGGCAGGAGGAGAGACTACTTCTACCCCTCGAATATTTCGCCTTTATGGACAGGATGCTATGACATGGCGAGGAAAGAGTACTATGTCAATCGAGTCATTAACTATTTGGATAAAGTTAAGGTTGGTACCTGTTTCATAGCTTTCATCAGTAGCCAATATACTGCTGTGCACTGGCCTACATAAGTGAGAGGGTTTAGGGCTTAGGCCTTAGTCCATCTCGCTAGCCTAGTGTGAATTACCGGACTACTCAGCTCAACTTATCAGCCAATATACGTATTTCTGCTGGGCACAGGCTTCCTCTACTATTGAAAGACCTTATATTGAAAGACCACCACGCTGCCCCAGTAAGGATTGGCGGAACCAGCTCTACATACAATAATATCTCATTTCCAGGTGGATATCTTCGAAGGTGGTATCCCCACCACATTCGAGCATTCAGGAGAACAGTGGGACTATCCCAACGCGTGGCCCCCGCTCCAGTACATCGTGGTGATGGGACTCGCGAACACTGGGCTACCAGAAGCCATGAGATACGCCAACGAGATCGCCACCAAATGGGTCCGGTCTAACTTCGAAGTGTGGAAGGAGAAAACCGCCATGTTGGAGAAGGTATGTGGGACACAAGACATAAGCGAAAGATGAGGATATGGTTAATAATTTAAAAAGAAACTAAGCAAATTTAGGAAAAACTTGATGAAAAGATAGAGGACCGTCATGCCGTTTACGGTCACGGCATAAAAGTTGATTATACTAGCCCTAAATCGAAAATCCTTTTAAGCGATAAATATCCTTCTGAAGAACAATGTTTCATACATAGCGAAATATATTATATTAAATTATGAATGTAATAGAATCCAACTTGAATTTATCAGTGTCCATATTAAGTACCAAGTTCGTTTCTAGTACGATGCCACGATATTCGGCGGTTACGGTGGTGGCGGCGAGTACGTCCTACAAACTGGTTTTGGATGGACCAACGGCGTCGTCATGGCTCTACTTAATAGATATGGAGGTAAGTACTTCGCATTAATAGGGAGTTTCACCACATGACATAGTAACAAGTTATTGTACATCATTATTTGTCAGTATAGTAGAAATTTTTCCTACAATTTTTTAGTATTTTTCATCTAGCAACACTAACATCATCTGACATGAATTAGTATCTGTCAAAGTGACATTAAAACTTTTTAAACTATTAAATAAAAATAAAATTTAATTTGTACTTTATCATTTGTTGCTATTGTCATGTTTACATCAAATTTACATTTTTTTTACACTCAAGTATTAAATTAATTTTTAAAATTTAATTGATTAAAGACTATTCCTAAATTTGTCATTGAAAATAAAAATGTTTGCTTTTGGGTGCTATTGTTTAATATTATAAATCTATGACTAATTTGGTTCGCTTTAATAATGATTTTTTTGTTTCCCTTCATTCACTCATTCATTCATCCACCGTGGAAGTTGGTAATATAGGTATGTCCATCCTCATTAAAAATGTATTGATGTATTTATGTTGTCTTGTGTTTATTGCATGTCTAATTATATACCGTTTTAAACAATATATTATAAGAATATGTGTCTTATAAATTTATTTATTTCTTGACTGTATTTATTATCTGTTTTATTCTAATTACATTATGCAAATAATACCTATATCTTTAATGGTTGCTTCATATTAAATGTGCCTAATTTTTTGTGACTATATTTATTTATTCTATGCAATAAAATATTATTACATGCTCAAATATCTATGTACTTTATTTCTGGTATGTATGTTAATATTATTACTTATGATCATAAGTGCATTGTCCATTTTGCTTGATTCTTGTCATTTTTGTCTTTTGCGTATTGTGACGTCATTTTAATGTTATTTTTAAGGTAAGGCAATTTGTATAGTTCCTCAAATTGATAAGTTTACTTTTATTTTTAATTTCAATTATTTTTTTCACTATACCACTTTTATGTATTATGAAATATTAGTTCATTAAAAATTACATGCCAAAATTCAAGATATGAACTCGCCAAAGTGATATAGTAAAATGTTATCAGATATAATATTAAATACTACATTCTGCATGACTTTTTACTCGAATTTCAAATAATTTTGAAATAATTTCCCATTACAAAGTTATTTTAGTTTTATGAAAATGGCAATACTGTTTTTTTTGTTATGGCAAGTGCATTTTATTGTCTATGCCAACAATATTTGAATTTTTGTGGTTGTATATCACAGATACTGAATGCACTTAGGTTTATAAGTATTTTTAATGTATTTTATTTTTAGTTTTTGCATGGAAATGGTGGGCACATCGGGCTAACGGGTATTGTAGCTTATTATATTTATATTATGTAGTTATTTCTTATCTTGAGGATTGCAAACACACCTGTCTTGTAATAATTTTTATTAAGTATTTTTTCCAATATCTATTTATTCACTTATTCACATCTTATGTATGACTGTGTTACAAATGACCTACTTTGTTATAAGACTCAGAAAATTATGACAGGCTTGGGGCGCAGTTGTTTAGCAACCATCTTGCGGATCCAAAGGCTGCGAGTTCAAATCCCGCACCGAAACAAATATTTTTAGGGTGACTACTGGATAAATTCAAAATTGGCGTAAAAAAAGCCAGTAGCATCATTTCGTTCTAAAACTGGAATAGTCAAAGTCCCAATCTTACTGGTGATAAGATATTAGTATCCGCACATAGAAAGTGACAACTATACTTGAGGTATAATACCTGCTATAATAGCTCTCATATTTGTGTTATAATCGACCATCTAACATACCCGGTAAATGCCGATTATATATTGGCTATTGGATACACTGTCAAATCTTTATTAAAACATCACTGCAATTAAAGCGCTAAAGACATATCTAATTGTTTTATACCTCATTGAATTTGAATTTAATTGCACAGTATATTACTTGATAAAGCTGTTTGTAATCCTCTTGCGAGTATGGTAAATAGTCACTAACATATAAAACTAGTTATATGAATATGAATTCTATTATTATGATAACTTTATGAGTTTATCTAAAATCCTGTCCTTATACTACGATATTTTTAAGATTGTTTTTAACTTTGTCGGTGAAGTACTATCACAGTCGTAGTTATCAGTGTAAAAAATATATATGTTAATTATTTTTTTCCTAAGTAATTAAATTGTATGAGATGAACATTAAGGTTTTAGAACTATTTAAATACTTTTGCCAAAAAAAAAAACTTCGATGATAAAACACTAACAGAAATATGGAACTATTGTTTGGGTAGTTTTGATGACTTATGATAGTTTTGGGGGCATATGGTAGTTTTGAAGGCATATGGTATTTTTGAGAGCATATGGTAGTTTTGAGGGCAGATGATAGTTTTGGGGGCATATGGTAGTTTTGAGGGCATCTGATAGTTTGGAGGGGCATGTGGTAGAAACCCGGTTAGCCCGATGAGCCCGCCGTCTGCGCCCCGCGCTGACCGGTGCTGGCTCCTCGACAGATACGTTGTCTTCAGCCGACGCGTTCGGGTCGGCGGCGGAGTCCGGCGCGGTGTACGGCGCGCAGGTGGGCGCGGGGGGCGTGGCCACCGCCGTGCTCGTCGTGCTCGCGTCCGTCGCCGCGGGGACCCTGGGGTGAGGTGAGTGGCAACCGACAGGTGTTGTGAACAGCGCCATCTGGTGACAGTGGTGAATGAAGTGGTTGTAGATGTGTGATCAGGGTTGATTTTATAAGACTATTCCTGAATATAATGTATTCTTTTTTTAATATCTATTATTTTGTTGAATAAGTTGGTTAAATAAATTAAATGTATATTTCAGCTATGTATATGATTATTAAAAAAGTAATTTTATTTTTTATCTCATTAATCAAGAAAATTGATTGAGTATGCTTGTGAATTGTGATAGCATAATAATGAAACAATTTTTATTTTACACTACAAAATAATTTATTTTGTTTCAGATATCATTTTAATATGGATTTTTACCAGTCCAGTAATGTATCCGAGGGCCGATAAAAGTAAGACCATTCCATTATATAGTAGTACCGAGTACAAAATAATATATTTTAATTACCAAGATAATAGTTACTTTTAGTTACTTACCATGTTACTTGGTATGTATTTTATGTATGTATATTTTACAAAATTCTTTTACATAAAAATATGCTTGAAGATTTCAATAAAAAAATACCAATTGACATGTTTTGTTTTGCAAATAGTAAATAATTCTACTTTATATTTACTTTTTGCATGAAATGTATTAGTGTTAAATATTGTTATTCTTGAGGCTCGTCTGTTCACATTTTATTAATTTATTTTCTTTACCTTAATTATAGTTTTAAAATAAAATAGTATGTGTTATGTTCAACATTTAATATGAATTAAAACGAGTCTCAAAGATATCGATACACGAACTTTTTTACAAAAATATTTTCAAAATTGATTACATGAAGGTTTAAACATTATTTGAGAATACTTTTTTCGAATCTAAAATTATTTTTATGATTGGCAATACTTATAAAAATATATATTTTTATATAGTATTACTTTTTTGTATCAAGTTCATGCTATCGAATTTATATTTAAGAAGCTTTGTATTATTGCAATATATTTAAAATTTCCAAAAAAACAATGTGATATAAAGCAAATTGATCAGTATTTGAAACGTAGTTGTAAACAGGGTTTTTATTTTAAATTGAGTTGTATATTTTGTGTATAAATATGTTTTTTTTCTTTTGTTAGGTTATATATGAAATGTGCTTAATAAAATAAATTATTTTAGTTTACTTATTATGAATAATTTGGGAGTATAAGTCTACGCATTTATGCATAAGTTACCAACCGAAAAAAATAGAACAAATATGGTAAAATTTCAACCTCATGTTTTGACACGATTGTCCATAACCATAGTATATATTTTCTGTTTACTAAATGCGTGTTTAATATGTATTTTTTTGTTTTCCCAAAAATCTTTTTCACATCTTGGTAATATTTTTTTTAAGATGGCGAACTTTATTATTACTACTATGCGTCCTTTATCTTCTATTTATAATTTCGGTGTTTTTTTTTTAAATCAATGAACAGTATCTTTTCAACGATTTTCACTTATTTAGTATAAGTAATATAAACTACGTTAGATGTGGGTTTCACGTTATTTAGAAATCTTCTTTAAACTACTCTGCACAGAAAAAAAGTAGAGCAGTTGATCAATCACGGTAATAACTGTCACAATTCATACAAATTGCTAAATGACCGGCTAGTTATGGGAATAACGTATTAACTTTATTGTCTGCCACATGCAATAGCTCAGTTAGCGTTCAACGTACCAGAATACATGTGTAGAGAGCGGAGAATAAAATGTTTAGTGAATAGAAAACACCGTGTAACCAGTTTCTCTTCGTTACGTATAGATGGCGATTAATTGGTTTTTATTTTGTGTATTATAATCTTGGTCTTTTATATAAGGACGAGTAAATAGTGACAACTTAAATATTTACTAGCAAATAAAATTAATAACGCCTATATAACAATAAAAATCAGCGACCGTTTTAACATAACCACCCAGAGATGGCAGCACAGTCGAATTGAATCGCGGTATGGTTTGGTTCACAGCAAAAGTATAAGTACTTTTGGCTCGCCCAATTTTGCTAACTTTGCGCAGAGGCAATATCGTAACCAATGAGGTTAATCCGAGGTGCGATTATTGCTAGTTGAAAACTTTACCAATACCCCGCCTTGTGGACGTGAAATACCGTCCGCTACGGCAATTTTTGAAAGGCTGTAATGGCCTAATAATTCCTTTAAAACCTAACTTAGCTAGTTTAATTAGGGTCGGTCTACGGGTCTTAGTATAAGTCATGGTTAGGAGTTGTTAGGAAAAAGGGCTGCAATTTACTATTAGATAATTTGCTTTACTGGTCTCTTATAGTAGCCCCTAGTATGATGCGGCTTCTAAAAATAAAACATCTCTCCCCAATAGTACTAAAATAGCCTCCACGTGTCTTCTCTCGTGTGAGACTTAACAATAGGTCGTGTATTGTTCTATTGATCAATTGAAATCATTTAAACTAACATCTACTAATTTAGCTCCTTCATAATGTATAGCATTTTTATAGCTTTGTTATTGTACTCATTAAAGGTAAAAGAATTCTAATCAAAATACCCTATTGATTTGTCCTCTCATCTCGATATTAGACACTGAATGTAACCACATTAGTCCTAGAAGACATAAAGATAAATATCTCAGGTCTGCCGTCTAATGCTGACTAAAGTAAATTAACTGACGTTTCTATTTATATCTCCACGTCTCAACGTATACTTAACTCCATTACAGCTCATATGATTGCATCGCGATGTACCAAACACAAGATTAGATAGGTACGACTAATATTTACCTCCCAGGGTTCCGTGCAATATTACCTTTGAAGCAAAGTTTTCAGTACATTTTTCACGTATTTCTTTAATAATTATAATGAGTTTAGGTGTTATATTGACGGTAGCTCTTATTTCCGTTAAAACCGGTAATATCGCAAAGTTGTTTACCTTGGTCGTTTTCTATGATAAGTTTAAACACAATTCATTCATTAGGACTTTATAAATTAGCATATTCATTAAAACGGTTTCATGATACAAGTATACTCAATCTAATTAGATTTCATTACAATCACAGTTACAGAATCACTGGGGAACAAGTATTTATTACATAAAAATTCAAACAACAATTAAAGTTTAAAGCCTTTATTTTTCAATATTGCCAATTAGCAAATTCAAACACCACTCTCGCTTCAACTGTCGTAACATTCTTACAATATTAATTTTACCAACTTGTCTGACCATAATTTTAATCATTCAAATATTTAGTATTATTAAATATGGTACAAGTATTATGGAATTTGCCAAGCTCCCATGCATCTCAGATGGAGCGTACAATTCAGCCTCGATAAATGGCTCGAGTTGTAGAGTTCCTACTAGTATTTCCTGTCGAGTACGCCGGTCGAATCCGGTTGGATCTTTTTCGCATCATGCGTTGAATAAAGCAATTTACTTGATGGTTCATTCATTATCTTGCTAGTCTCAGCGGTATTATTTTTATAGCCATCGTAACTGAGTATTACCTTTAATTCGTTAACGACTTAAAAGAACGTAAGAATAAATAATACATCAGTAGCTCAATAGTTGGATGCCGTATCGTTTTACGACCAAATTTTGAAATTAAATTGGTTTGATATTTTTTTTTTTGTAATCGATTTAAAGATTGTCAACACAGGTATTTGTTTTCGCAAATTGAGACCGTGCAAATTTTGACCCAACTTTGTCAATCTCTTTTCGTTCCCTCTTTTAAAAACAGAATTTTTAAGAAATTCGCTTACCATCCTTTTTACTCTGCCAGCAGAAGCCATTATATTGGCCGGCTGTAAAACATCTCTAGTTCCTATGTGTCAAGGTCCACACAATGCAAGCACACGTGTGTCGTGCCAAGAATAGTACCAGCTCTAATAACACACTTCCTGCAATATGCAATGATTTGTGCGTCCTCTCCACGCTGCAGCTAATCTACACTCATTACGTAAAAGTGAATTAGCTCATGTAATATCCCTTTGCGTAGGATGACAGGAAACCTAACTTAGGACTCATTTCTAGAACTAATGAATTTACCACACTAGAATCTTTAACTTTAAAATGATGATGATGACTAGAATCATTATCTTTAATTTCAGCAGAAGTTTTTGTTGTGTTTCACAATGATTCTTCAGTTGTTTTATCTTAGTTGGCATTCAAAAATTCAAGAAAGCCTTTATCTTTAGATATTTTAAAATCGAGTCGGTCGAAATGTTATTAAGGATTTCTGCTAGGCATTTCTCAGTAGCGCTGGCGTCTGCCGTCTGGTAATAATTTGTAATTGTCACTGATGATTATAAATACTTGACCATTTCGCTAAATCGGTTAAGCGGAATTCGAACCCCATTCAATCTAGACGTCCATTACATTCGTAACTGCTGTACAGTGAGTATGGTTCAATATTTACGTCACCGTCTCCACGTAGTTGTAACTTTCGCTCGGATAATTGTGTTTTGCGTCAGGTTTTAAAGACTTGTTCTAGGTATCTTATCTGAATGCTTATGCAGGTTGCCTTAAACAGAATTATACTTTTAAATGTCCGCGTAAATTGATATCAGCCTTGGAGCGTCTTTTAAATACAACAGTCATGTATAGTTTCGATTCTTTTGCTGTCTTTACACTAATTTATTTTAAATTGACAATATATAATACTGTATTTCATAAAATAGGATTCGTATTAAATATTGCAATAAATTTATTAATTTTGGTGTGGTGTTATGGTTCCAACTTCACACTAGTAAATTTCTGTCAGGAGACTCGTGTTTTTAACGTCTAGAATCAATGTTTTGTGTCACGTTAGGAATCGAATCCGCGGCTTCTTGTTACGAAATAAATTGGAATCGGCAATGCTTACCGATCTTAAGATCTTTACACTTTTAGCTTTTTGATTGGCATTTTCTTTGGGTAATGCAATGAATATGAGTAAAACTTTAAACAGCTGCACCAGATGTTATTTCTGTTTACAATCATTATTAATAAGGTCCTATATATTCTATAAATATTGCATATTCATAACCTTTAGTAAACATTTCATTTATTTACATCGAGTGCACACAAACATATTTACCTTGAATGTAAATTACATGATAAAGGAAAAGTACACATCAGAATACCTTAACGTTTTGCGAATAGCGTTCTTGAAATATCACTTTAACGCTGAAGGAAAAATCGCAAGGAAACCTTCATACCTAAGATAAAAAATAAATAATACTTTATAAAAAAATATTAGTTTTCTCAATTTCACATACTTGGTCTTAGGCCAGCGTGGTGAACTAAGTTTTCACATCCCGTAATATTAGACGAAACAAATTGGAAAGGAACAAATTATCCAGATTTTACGCCTTAATACTTTTGTCTCACTGAAAAACAACATGAAATCTAGTTCCCTTTTCTTTATAGATTGAGGTTCTGAAGAGCCAATGGTAGATGCAAGTGGCATAGTACATTACGTAGTATATACTAAATTGTTCGTACTTATATGCCTTGTCAAACAACCTCGTGTCTTCAACAATTACATTAATTATCCGAAGCCAAGGTTGAGAATCTCTGCATTTTATGCGGGCCGAGTTATAGGCAGGCGATATTGCACTCACAAAGTATTTTTTATGTGTAGGTATATTTATTAAAGTTGTGGAATATTCATATCAATTTTAAAAGCTGGCTAGACACCAGCTTGTGAAATTACAGGCCGCGGGTTCGATCCCCGCTCTGAGACAAATATTTATTGTAAAAAAATGTTTTCAGTGTGGTTTATTGTGACTCCTAAAAGTCTTTTAGTATTTTCAGACACAAGACTTTTACCTTAGTGTAATATATTCCCACTATTTTTGGTCCAGTTATTCATCGCTTTTTAGAGTATTCATAACTTTAGACTTACGGTTATGTCAGAATTGTGCAATAAAATACCATTTAGGTTCTTCAAGACCAATCCTAAATTTTTAAGGGAACCTTCGTTCAAATAAAAAAATTAAACCTAAAACAAAGAAACGCAATCTCTGTAATATTATTACAGGAAAATAAAACTCTGTTTGATTTTTTAATGAAGGTAAAATACAGTGCCCTTGTGCTAGATATTTTTTCTATTATCTTGTTTATAGCATTAAGTAGTAACGTTTTGTGATTTAGTAGCAACTAAAATGTCATATATTTTTAAAAATTACTTAGTTGATATCTCACTCAGTGAAGGCGCTTAGATACAGTGGTATATTTCTGTATATGACACATAATATAGTAGTTTTAAAATAATTCGTCAAGGGATTAAATCGACCTATGCATAGAATAAGGTTACTGATGACTATAACACCAAAATACTTACATTATAGAGTTAAACTTGTTTATATATTGCACTAGTGATGTAATAATAATTATAACTTTTGTTTTTGTTCGAAGAACAATAAAAGTTACAGATGATTTTGTGCCCAATTAAGTTTAAATCGCTGAGAAAAGGAAGTTGAGATTTTGCACATATAAATTTATTCTGCGCATAGGTCGAAATAATCATCATTTTTTTTTACTTTTTTTTTAATAACGCCTGTCCCCAACACTTGGGGCGTCACTTATTGAACCTGTCAAAGTAAATTGAACTTTGTGCTCATTTAAATAGAGTTCATTTACTGTTATCTATAGGTTCTCATTCAATTGACAAAGCAGATAGGGAAATCTCTACAGCCTTGCAGCGTTGTGTCGTGATTATCTGCATGTTTGTACATAAATTAACTATTGTTCGAACATAAATGTGCCTCGCATGAGTGCCTTAGCTCATTGTGTTAAATAAAAACCGATTCACTACCTACTGATATTAAAAAATCTGAACAAATGGTCCGAAGTACTACAAGTAGCACTATAAAATACTCGCAGTCACAAAATCTTGAAAATTTGGGTAGTGTGTAATGTGCCTAGGGTGTCAAACTAAGGCAAGCCCAAATGTTTATTTAGTAGCAGCATATTTTTTTGGTACGTAGGACTAATAAATACCTACCGGTTAGTACTCACATTCACGTTTATAGCGTTATTTTATAAATAAACAATCGTTAAGTTCGTTATTCGGAACTATGTAAGGCAAGTCGGGCTTTCGGGCTTCTATGGAAGTACCGCCACTGATGTGTATATGTGATGCTACTTCCATAGAAGACCAAAAATGTAACACGATAGTTGTAAAATTTCTAGTTTATTGTGGGGTCTCTTTTATATGTCAAATTGCTTCTAAAAAAAAATATTTGGAATTTCGTAAGGCTAGGCTTTTGGGAAGTATCATTCGGAGTTTTTTTATAATTTAAACATCTATTAAAATGATTTCTAGCCTTATCAGACGAATTAAATATTTCTCTTCAAATGTTATAATACCAAATAAATCTTACCTGATTGATCATACTTTAAATTTGCTCTAAAAACAGTAATACATTAGCATCGAAAATGTTTTCTCCGTTCTGTACTTTGCTATAACATAGCCGTATTTCTGGCGAATAATAATTACTTTATTATCAAGGAAATTCTTTGTTTATATCGTGACTTAACTTGCATTGAAATACAGGTATGTTAAGTTATTCTAAATATAAAATGATAAACAAACGCAGTATGTTTACATCGACGTGAAATAAAACTCAAAGAATTAGAAAATTTTATTATCATAAATAACGTTTGCCTACACAAGTATCTACCTCTTTAATCATTACCTCTTTATTTTATATTATTATTTTTTTATTTACAATTTTTATGTAATTCTCATCATTTAGAATCTAACTATGCCATAATTTACCATTTTTTCCCATAATCTTCAATAGTGTAGTCGAGTTTACCTTTCTTTACACCCCGTTTATGACACAGCGTGATGATACCTGAAAGTATTAAACTTCTCGTTAATATATTTGTAGGACTTGTCTCCCTATTACGAATTACGGTAAATATATTAAATATCTATTGAGAAAGATTCTTCCGCTTGCCGCTTGTAACAGACCTCTTTGGAGGTCTTTGGGAAAGTGCAGTGTCCAGCGATGGACGTCTTAAGGGCGATAATTATGAACAAGATTTTTCGACGCTCCCCAATTCAAAGCAACGCTAGACTTCTTGAACTCAAAATATCTGTAAATTAGTGACGGCACTTCTATGAAGCTCAAAAGCGTAACTCGGTAATTGTATTCTGTCTAGTTTATAATTATTTATTGTGGGATCAAAATATTCGCATTTATATGTCAAATTGGTGTTGTTAAAAAAAAATTCAAAGCTATTCGGAATATTGAAAGCTGAGCTGGGCTCCTATGGAAGTGTTGCCACTGCTGTAAATATCTTCAAAAAAGAAATCTTTCAAATTTCTTCACAAAGTAATTATTGTCATGAACAGTATAGTAAATCGCACGGTCATGTGAATTCCCACTAGCAGTAACTACTCACGTTTCGTTTTGCTCAAATCCACGAAAAGGATTGTTGCGAAACCTTGTAAATCTTTTTATATTAACACATCTATACTAATATTGTTAATAAGTCGAATTTGTTTGGTTATTCAGTAATCCTACAAGATATGGGACGGATTTTAACGTATTTTTTTGAACTGAAACTTCAACACAAAATTCATAGCGTCAATTCGTTGGTTACAGTCAATTGAGATGTTTTAACCGCGGAATCAATTCAATATAGTAGATAATAAACGCTTATACCAAAATAAGCATAATTTTAAGCTAAGCTTCAAAATATTCTGTATGATTGTTTATCATCCCAGGTTAAAAGAGATTAGGTTAAGTCCACTACATTTGGTCTAGTCTTTTGTAGGAAGTACATATATGTCTTCAATCAATGTATTTATGTATTAATGCTAAAAGTAAAAATCCAACAGTTTTCGTCCCGAATTAGCCTTGGCGTTTCTCTTTACAATCGTAAATTAAGTACGTTTTTTTTTCATTACCAATACAATTTCTAGTGCATATTAAGTAACTAATAACACTGGTCAACAAAATTTCAACTTTGTCGTGCCACACGGACTTTTTTGATATTTTTTACTTTAATTGGTGATTGTAATAAAAAATAAACAGTTAAAAAAAATTTGCTAGACAAAGATTTTATTGTATTGAGTAATTTAAAATATTAAGAAAAAATACGGATCTCGTAAATCAAAAGTTAATTTTTTATAAATGACTTAGAAAATCTAAGATTTTCTTGAATATTTAGCTTCTGGTTGGTCCCTTTTAATTGTCCAGCAGTAATCTGCTAACATAACTGGGCTCCATTTGCCCTGGTACCGCTTTTCCATATCAGAAATATCCTGATGGAACCTCTTACCGTGCTCGTCACTGACAGCCCCTAAATTGTCAGGAAAAAAATCCAGGTGCGAGTGTAAAAAATGGATCTTAAGTGACATATTGCAACCTAATGCTTGATATGACAATAACAGCTCGCTAACCAACTCTCTGTAGCTGTCACTCTTGTGGTTACCCAAAAAATTTGCAACAACATTTTTAAAAGACTTCCATGCTGATTTTTGTAAATCGCTTAATTTTTCTTCAAATCTTGAATCTTTTATTAACTCCCTAATTTGAGGGCCAACAAAAATACCCTCTTTTGTCTTTGCATCACTTATTTTAGGGAATTTTTCTTTTAGATACAAAAATCCACTCCCATTGCGATCCATTGCCTTCACAAAATTTTTTATTAATCCTAATTTGATATGCAATGGCGGTAGAAGCACATTATTTGGCTGTACAAGGGGTAAATACTTAACGTTTTTTTGCCCAGGAACAAACGATGCACGTGTAGGCCATTTTTTTTTATATAGTGATTAGTTCTGTCTCGGCTATCCCATTCACATAAAAAGCAGCAAAACTTTGTATAACCCAGCTGAAGTCCAAGTAATAGTGCAACAACTTTAAGATCACCGCAGATTTTGAAGGAATATGTACTGTAATTTTTTAGGATTTGTCTTGATGGGCGACAGAAAAACCAAAACATTGGTGATAACACTCCATCACAAGATTTGTAAAATTTCGTCGTTGTTTTTTGAATGTAAGTTCTCCGCAGACATAACAAAAAGAGTTAGGATCATTAATACACTTCCTTGACATGCTTACAGGGTTAATAAATCCCAAAAAAGTGTTCAAATTCAACGATAAATATTTTTATAACGATTTACTTGTAAGCGTTTTTGTTAATTTACTGCCGTAGTACTAGTTATGAGTATTACCGTATCACAACAAATAGGAGGCTAATTGACATATGGCAACTGTGATTTCATAATGAGGGTAGATTGATAAAACAAAATTAGCTATCAAAGTTCGTGTGGCAAAACCAGTGTTGACCAGTGTAATTATACATCACAGACACTGCATAGTACCGGAATTAAATTATAAGGTTAGGCATGTTTGATATTTCAAAAGTTTATATATGCATATTTAGAATAATTATTTTTAATTCAAACAAACTTTTGTTTCTCTTTGGTCTTTACCATGAATTTACCATAATTGAACGCACCGTTAAATGATGATATTAGTTATAATATGCGACTAAATTTAAAAAAAAATATTTCATTCAACGTATAAAAATTATCAAGTAAAATATGATCAATAAACCCTTGAAGTACTAAAATTAAAAATATGGGTTAATTTAAAATTAAATTTGTAACTAAGTAGTTGAGTGTAAATCTCTCAAATATGAGAGTAAACTTAATCGAAGATATGACGAGGCTTAAGCAACCTCTTCCTCTTAAGATGTTATCTTTATTTAATTGTATGACTAACCAATAAACACCTTTTATTATTTTAGATTAAGGAAAAACTCATACTCACTTTTACTATGTAATAACGTCTCACAAGAAAATTTTAATAAGAATTTATTTTTCCTCTCTATATTAACATGTTTAATAATCTTCACAACTAGAAAAATATAAACAAATATTTGTCTACCTATCTCCAACTTGATGCGATAGCTCTATTTATTTGACATTTCAACTAAGAATATTTAAATAAATAAGAACACTCACGTGTACACGCCTCGAGGTTTGCGCGCGAACTGACGCTCCGCGAACATTCGCTACAGATCATGCGCTTGCACATACAATTTGATTCGGTACGCATAGGGCTGTCAACCAGTTTTCCCCGGATTTTTCCCAATGAAGACGCTCAGTAGTCCAAAGATCGCGATTAGGAATTCTTGTCAGGGCTGGTAGCAAATATTTAATCTGTCTTGAAGATTTCATTGAAAAGTATCCGCACCAGAACTAATGCAGTTATAAAACTTTTTTTTAATGTCATCTCACATTTTTCATGTTATATCTGAATCATAGTGAATCTGTACTCTATATTATCCTTTTTGAATCAAAGTACTGTAAATAAATCCTGATAGTTAAATTATAATATAAGTTTTAATAGTCTGCTGTTTCCACAAGTGGCAACCCTATATCTGCAATTTGCAATATTCATGCGCCTCTTTTTGTAGCGATCACTGAACTAAAACAGCACACATGTAACTTGTCTAATGTTGCGTTAATATTACATTTGATGTTTAGATTTCACACTTGAACACGTACACATTAAGAAGTAAATGAAATAAATAATATAGCGTCTGGTACTCAGATCTCAATTGAATGTTATAGACTAATTTTCCACTTCAACGCCCAAACTAATACTACGTTGCTACTTTTTTTGTAATACATTAACCTTGGAGTATTTTTCCCTCACTTTTTGTTGTATAGTTAATCATTACTATAGCCGAATGAATACAACAAATCAGTATGTCGATAATGTCTTTTACTAAGACTGCGGGCGTGGGACCAATTCTGTAGCGCAAACGTTTGATATTTTCTTCATGACAATTATCGTCTATTGTCCTGTTGGTAATGGATAATATTTTAAGAAAACCATCTCCTAGCATTGTCAATAACGAGACTATTCCCAGGTTTACCCATATTTCCAGACAGTTCCACTTTAAAAATCTAACTCAAAAAGGCATATTCACCTGATCTATCCCTTCCATTAGCACGCCTAGTGTTTGTAATTGAATAAGATAGCTGTAAAAAACAAATGACACAAGACAGAAGTCACGCATTAAAAATACGTCAAACACTATCTCAAAGGCATGAGCATTATAAACATATAAAACTTGTGTACATAACGAGCAAACAGTTGACATGTGTACATAATATGCGTCGCATCTGTAGTACAGCTCGTGGATTATGTACATAAGAAAACAAACAATATGCAAATAACAAGATGGATATAGTAACTTTTGTAGCTTCGATAATATCATCATCACATTTCTTTCGTCAATTCTATGTGGAGTAGAAACGGTATGTTAGGTTATCCTTTCAAACATTCCTATTAGCAGTGATAGTAAAATAAATATCATTTATGGAGGAAAAAATAATACAAAACAGTGATTGAAAGACCATAACACGAGCATCAATCGTTTCAGTAAGGCTTTGTCATTTGCATATCCATGACAATAAATTATTTGATTGTTCGCATTTTACAAATGTCACGTTAAATTATTTAAAATTGTGACATTAATATATTGAAAAATATATTTTTCTCCATTTCTTTCTCTATTTTTCATGTGGAATTTGTTATTCTTTTGTTTAAAGCTAAGTGTAATTATAAACAATTTCTAAATTCAAATTTATTTCGTGGTGCCAACTAGTAACTAGCCAACTAGTAATCATGACGTGTAAAGTTCCCTTATTTGGTTATATAATTACAGTATTTTTTGTTATATAAACACGACTTTCAATATTGCGACCAGATCTCGGGCAAATTAAATACTAAAATAGTTTTAAGAAACTTCTACTTATATACTTCATCAATAGTATTTATAATATTATTAAATCATACACTTCATCAAAATGTTGTTACAAAGTGTCAGAACATAAATTCAGGATTGGAACTGAATACGTTAGTTATAAGTAATATTTAAAATATATTTACACGTAGTAACTAGTGACAAAAAAACAAGACTTATCTATATTGTGTGCATATTTGTACAACAATAAAAAATATAGTCGAATGGTTTTTAACGCGCCCTCGTAAACAATAATTAGAAGAACATAATATAGTCATAATATAGTTTTTTGTAAGATGTGTATTATCTAACTATAAAAATATAACTTTAAATAAAATGTTTATGCTAAAATATTTATTTCTCATTTCAGGTTGATGATGTACAAGAGGCGGAAAGAATATACAGCCTTAAGCTCCGGTGAGGATCTGAAACTCCTCTCGCGAAAACCCTACACTGAACTGAGAAGCCTCAACGGGGCATCGCATCAGCGACTGCGGTGAATTGTCGATCTACCCTACTATTGCAGTGAACGTAAATGAAAACGAAATGATACAAACATTTTTTCTTCCACGATAAGAGATGGCACTGCTGTCTATTGAACTTGAAACTTGAAGCCCTATAAAAAGATAACAGGCTCCGTAAAGTGTTAAGCCTAAAAACGAGTGTTAATTAAAATGGAAGTAATAGGATTTAGTATATAATCAGCTAAACGTATAAATGCCTCAATTTTGTGGGTTATAAAAAAATCTTATAATTCATGAGTGGGGCATACGCTATGGGGAAAATTGACGAATAGTATTATTTTATGCACCATGACTATGCGTAAACTGCTATGCATATTTTTGCGTAATTAAGCTAGAAGAACACCACTGAACACTCATTGCTATTCGTCAATCCATCGAGCTCACTAACGCCATCTCGTATTCGTGACCACAACCCACCTTTACTGAAAGCATGCAGACAATAAAAAATAGCCTAAATTAATGACAATGCACAAATCGTTACTTTCGAAACAACAAAAAATCTTTTAATTAAATAGTATAAATAGTAGGGCAATGTAAATTATTATGAGCTTAGTGTACAAAGAAAATCTTATTTTAATATCAGACAATTTTATGAAAAATACAAAAAAATGCGTCATACCATCAGTGCTGTGACATGTACATAGCTTCTTAGCTAGTATATTAGTAATTTTATTGTAACTTAGATAGGTCAGTGTTGAAATCTATTTTGTTCCTTGATTGCGTATATTCACGGAATCATTGCCTGGTTAGAATAATTATGGATAAAGGCTAAATAATAGCAATTATATCTAGCTTCAAATATTAAGGTCCTCATAGTGGCATTTGTATAACACCTAAAAGTTATATAAACCAATTATTTCCTAGACAAAAGCTAACTAAAGGACTTTATTAGGTGGGTCTCGTTCACCAACCTATCCTGATGCCTAACTCCCTTCAGCTGTACAGGAGACCCGTGCCCAGCATTAGTAACATGGGCTTATACAGAAAAAGATGTTTCTTCTATCCTTTTATTGAAGTGAACTTTTTTTATCGACGTATGAGATAAAACGGTGAAGGAAAACATCGTGATGAAACCTGCACACCTAAGAGTTCTTAAGAATTTCTTAGGTGTGTAGTCCGCCAACCCGCACTAGGCCAGCGTGGCGGACTATGGCCTAAACCCTCTCAATGGTAGTGGCCGTATATGGGTTGATGAAGAAGAGAAGAGAAGATGGGATAAAAAAAAAGAAACGTCACAATTTTCGGTTACGCGCCATGGTTCTTTTATTTTACGGCGAGTTGTCACCAAACTCATGAACATTCTCAAACTGATTCCGTGAATTACAAAATCGACTTTTTTACCTCAAATTGTCACTGACACCACCTCTATTGATATTTCAGTGCTTTTGGGGTAAGAAAATATTATTGCAATGTAACTATTAGCTCAATTATTCTCTCATAATTTGTTGAAGCAATATCATGTATACTATTTTAAATGAAAGATTTAAAATCACATTTCCAAATTTTATTTCCTTGGATTCTGCATAGATGTGCACTCGCTTCAGCCATGGCTGTGTACCTTTTAAGGTAATATTTAAACAATAATCTATTCTTCTCAATATTTATGGCAACACAGCTTTAGTCGTGCATAATCTATGGCAACACTATCCTCAGCAATTTTAACGCATAGATATTTAATTTATAGATTTAGGAGGCACCTAATACCGTATCCTATTTTACATGAAATATCATAAAATCATCTATATCTGTCGCTAGCAGCGCTCTAAGTCCCAATAAGACTTTACCACCATCTAGCGGAAAAAATAGAAAGCTTAAATGGTGTCTTCTCACCAGATCAAAATCCTTTAGTCAATGTGTATATTCTATTTCTTTAATAGGTATTAACAAGAGTATTATTAGGTATATTAGAATTAGTTTAGTCACTAAGTAGACGATTCAATCCTGACATTATTGTAAATATATGTGTATTTGAATGCATTTATTTTATTGGAAATGTGATTTTAAACGTTATGAAATGTTGAATTATTTTTCATAATTAATCGAAATAAAATCACGTCATTGTTACTATCCTAAAAAAATTATGATGAATATTTTTGTAGTTTCTCCTAGCGATAAATCAAATTTAAAATAATAATGCATTAATAACTCAGTTTTAATTTCAATTAACTTGAAATGATCTAAGTTGAAATATGGCAATATTTCTAATAATGTTTTTTTTACAATCTGACATCTTTAGCAGATCTGAATTTACTATATATCCATAGAAGATTTTACTACAAAAATAAAATAACGTATTACTGTATTGACTAATCAACAATTTCGATATAATCGAAGAAGACATGTAATTTTAAAAGAGATTGAATAGACAACAGAAACATGGAGAGACGGTGCTGGTCACCAAATTAAAATAATTCATAGAGCACTTTGTGTCGTGGGTATTCTACGGAAAATTAATTGAAAAATTAGCAGCTATATAACGAACCAATACCATATTTGAAATTAGAGCTACTAAAATTGCCAGTATTTTATTATTTAGACAATGTTGCAAGCATATCCAAAGCAATATAACTGATTTTTTATTGGCAATTTTAAGTTCTCCAAATCCCAATAGAATAAGATAGTTGAGATGTAAATAAGTAAAAGAATATTTTTGTAAAGCAAGTAAACCATAATTTTTCAATTAATACTCCTATAGGCATGTAATTAATATAATTATTTTATAATCATTATTTATGTTTAGCTAAAGCAAATCATTAATTTGTGTATTTTTGATTTTAGTTGAAATGTTTAAAGATGAATGGGACTGGATAGTTTTAACTATATGATCTGTACTCGGCTGTAATGGAACATTTAATTTTAAGTAGCAAATTCAGTTAATTCTGGTGTATATTTGAATTATGGCAGGAAGAATGACAGGAGTATTTGCATCTTTACAGCTTGGCTACTGGCCTTTTTAGTTGACATTATTGGCTTAAACTGTTTAAACTTATTTTTAAGTTACAGTGAATAGACAGCATGAAATATTAGGCCAACTTTAGCCAATTGACACAAATATTTAAATGATTTAATGATGCACTTACTAATTCAGTATTGGTTGTAATTAAATAATTATAATTTAGGTTGCATTCAAATCTGTATATTATTCATCTATTATTTAATCATACTTGTGATATTCTTTAAATAAATATCAATGTTTGCACGTAGCCGTTTTGTTCCTAAGTAATATTGTTTTTAGAAATATTTTTAATGTTTGTTTTTCATGAATTATTGAGCTGGTGCGTTTTCAGCACTCTGCGGTTATACCCGATGCCATCGTGATTTAGAAATTAGAGACAATTTTGACAAATACATAAGTTTTATGATTTCATTTCTTGTGTTTTATTCCACAACTTCCAAACTGATATTTTTTATGGTTGTTTGGAAAACGTAATTTTTTTGTACCTACTGTACAGGGTGCGAAAATTTGACCAAGGAAAGACAATAAGCTCACCCCCTCTTACAGGGTACTACATAAAACCTGTCGAAAAGTGAGTGCAGATTTAAATACTCATCTCCCTAACACATCAGAGATTAAGTGAGTGTATACGAACACACGAATAGGGTATTTAAAATATTGGACATAAATAAAAAATAATAAATAGTACATATTTATTTTTTTACTGGTAACACTGACAAATCGTTAATGAAGATGCAGCTACGCAAATAAATTAGGCTGTATTGTTGTCCTGTTTGCTCAAAGCTGTACGTACGTGGCCATGTTTGCCACGCCGCAAATGTTTAACCGACGACGGATCCTGAAATGTCTTGTATGTATTATTAAATATATGATTAGTACACATATCTTTTTCTAGCTAGGTGAGGTGACGATATCCCAAGATGGTTGGCAGCAGTTGAATGAGGAGAGCCGAAGATCGAGCCATCGGCGTGCCATGGGAGAGAACTATGTCCAGCAGTGGACGAATTTAGGGCTGTTGATGATGATATCTTTTTCACTTACATAATAAAAAAAATATTGGTTATTTAACATTCTTTGAACAGTGCGGTGAATTTTATTTATTTCTGACAAATAAAGGTGAATTATTCAGATAAGTGTGTCTAATTTTTTTTAAAGATCTGGCAGGAATATAGTTTTCTTTATTTAAGTTTCACTATTTAGGTTTTAGTTACATGTGTTACATATGTTTCTTTCTGATTCTTAATACTTACAAAAAATACAAGGTAAATAGGTTCCCTGACACTTTTACATTTGTGTCTAATATTATCATCAGCCCATTCACTTTCCAAAGCTGAGCATGGGTCTCCTCTAATTGTGTTATTATTATTATCTCTACTATTTGTGTCTGGCGTCATCATCATCATCATGAGCACATATACCTCTCGCTGTAGGGCACAGGCCTCCACTACCATAGAGAGGGTCCAGGACTGAGATATCATTTTAGGTGAGATAGTGTGTTAGCCGGCCAACTCTTACTGCAGTCATGTGATCTCTGCTTGAGTTAACCAAGCTTAAACCTTAAATAAGAAGGGTAAAAAGACTCTTTGGGTGTAAAACTTTCAAGCATGTAGCCACCTTCTCTCTAGTTCTTGCCCCACCAGTTCAACAGTATCCAGTACTCTGGAGTGTATCCCACGAGCAGAATCGCACGGTTTAGCTGCCAGGGAGTGTATAGGGGGTCGTCGTGTATACAACTCCTTGATTGTAATGTAGACATTTAGTTTTGTACCTTAATATTGTGGTACTAGGGTTAAAATTTCATCATCATCTACCTTTGAGAGGGTTTAGACCTTAGTCTACCAAGCTAGACTAGTGGGGGTTAACGGGCTACCCACCTTAGAAATTCGTAAGAACTTTTGTAGGTGAACGCATTCACGAAACATTTCACAGAAAGTTACAACAGGCGTTTCAAATTTATATATAACTAAAATTTTAATAGCTTGTATTTTTAATAACCTTTTTCGATAAATGGACTATTTACCACAATTTTTCAAGTCGTCGACCCTAAAACTAGTGCGCCCAAGAAAAAAAACACTCTAGATTAAGAATCACATGGTAAATAATCACGGCACTCTCGATTGCACGTTGTTCACAGCGAAAGCGGGGTTTTTGTCTCCATAATAATTGCTACATAAACGGTATTTTGGTTATACAGGGTGGTCAAAAAGTCGTGGATCAAACGAAACAGAGAGATAAAGGAGGTAATTTCCAACAAAAAATCTTTCTACAGCATGGCCATAACTTCATTGCGCGAAAATTTATGCATACTTTTGTGTTTTTCAAGGAAAGTACCGAGTTTTTTTACAATTTAATCAATAAAAAAAACAAATTGATTAAAACAATAAAACAAAAGGTTTTGTATTATGACTTGATAATGTATCAACACAAAAAAAAAAGTATTGCAGCTCGTGGTACCAAATTTAACGAGCAATTAATTTTTTCCCGTAAATTTTGAAGCAATACAAAAAATTACTTCTCACTTTAAGAGCATCCTGTGAAAAAAAAATGTATTACGGATAAGTGACCCTGTATTAAAAAAACTTGCTGATTTAATGTTGTTTCAAATGAGGTACAACACTTTACTAAATGACCTTTACTTTTGGTTTTATGGTCGATTTTTCATATCAAGATGCAAATTCATTAAATTTGCCTTATTCAAAATAATTCATTATTCTATCATAAACGGCCAGTTTTTTGTACTTTGGAATGCTAGAACTGTTCTGTTCTTGTTACACTTAGGGTTTATGAAAAGGACAGAAACTCTTTCACACTAACCATTTAATCCATTGTCGAAAAAGTGTCTTAGTTCATGTAACTAATCATTTTTAAGAAACAACAGGTTCATCACAACTCTGTGTAAATAAACTGGAGCCATTATGAAATAAAAAGAACAATTATGACTTAGTGGTTTAATGAATTATTTTTTTACATTAAATGTTCAACCGAACAAGAACTACGACAGAAGCTCGAGTTTGCTAGGTTATGAATTATGAATAACACAGGTACATTCCGCCGATTACGTGCGAATTTTATTAGGCAGTGCAGATTGTGCATTACGGTTAGAGGTAGGCACTTTGAACATTTAATGTAAAAAAAAAATCATTAAACCTCTAAGTCATAATTGTTCTTTTTATTTCATGATGGCTCCAGTTTATTTTCACAGAGTTGTGATGAACCTGTTGTTTTCTAAAAATGATTAGTTACCTGAACTAAGACACTTTTTCGACAATGGATTAAATGGTTAGTGTGAAAGAGTTTCTGTCCTTTTCATAAACCCTAAGTGTAACAAGAACAGAACAGTTCTAGCATTCCAAAGTACAAAAAACTGGCCGTTTATGATAGAATAATGAATTATTTTGAATAAGGCAAATTTAATGAATTTGCATCTTGATATGAAAAATCGACCATAAAACCAAAAGTAAAGGTCATTCAGTAAAGTGTTGTACCTCATTTGAAACAACATTAAATCAGCAAGTTTTTTTGATACAGGGTCACTTTTCCGTAATACATTTTTTTTTCACAGGATGCTCTTAAAGTGAGAAGTAATTTTTTGTATTGCTTCAAAATTTACGGGAAAAAATTAATTGCTCGTTAAATTTGGTACCACGAGCTGCAATACTTTTTTTTTGTGTTGATACATTATCGAGTCATAATACAAAACCTTTTGTTTTATTGTTTTAATCAATTTGTTTTTTTTATTGATTAAATTGTAAAAAAACTCGGTACTTTCCTTGAAAAACACAAAAGTATGCATAAATTTTCGTGCAATGAAGTTATGGCCATGCTGTAGAAAGATTTTTTGTTGGAAATTACCTCCTTCATCTCTCTGTTTCGTTTGATCCACGACTTTTTGGCCACCCTGTATATATAGGGACAGTTGGGGAACAGTGGAACACGGGGCACTATGGAACAATGTCGATAAGAAATTGAATTTTCAACTAATTCGCGAGCTACCGCTTCGACTAATCGCAGCGCATCCTGCCTCATACGATGACGTAGTGAAATATGGCGGCGCATCAACAATGGAGCTGTGAATAGAAATATATTAGTTTTAAGGTTCAAAAGTTGAGATTTCGTTTTAACGTACTTTGGTTTTTAGTCAAAAAGTTTAAACAATAGGTAAGTGATATATTTTTTTCATAAATCTTAATCATTTTGTTTATTCGAGACCGCTATGTGTTAAGTTCAAAATAAAATCTAACTTGTTCGAAGGCTTGCTTGAAATTTTGTACACGCTATACACTATGGAACGGGGCACAGTGGAACACTGTTCCATTGAACCCTTCTAACTTATCTTCATTTTTGGCTAATTTTACACAAGTCCAGAATAGTGAGACATCGCGTCAGAAAACGTAACAGGGGTCTTTATAGCGAAGCTAACATGCGAGAAGCTGTAGAACTCGTAGAATGTGGTATGAGCTTGCGTCCTGCTGCATCGATATGTCCAAAAGAAAAAAGCTGCAGCAGATGAAGAAGAAATTCATTTGACACCTATCTATACAGTGAATAAAGTAGTTTTAAATGATCTTGGACTAATTTGAGATAAATTATTTGCGACAAAGCGCAAAAGTTGACAATAGTTTTTATTTTCCGTTAGAACCGGACATGGCAATTGTTTCATCTAAGGATATTGAATTAATCTTGCCAAACCCGTCCTTATCTGGAAAAACTAAACGTCAAAAAAGCATCTACACGTTTCCTGACAAGGTATTAAAAAGAATTGAAACTATTGGTTAACTTTTTGGTATGAATATAGGTCGTGTTCCAATGTGCCCCAGACCTGGGGTACAATGGAACACAGGAAGAGGTTCACAAAATCGAAGATAAATAGGTTTAAAATCGATTATTGTTCTCTGCTTTGCTGTGCAATTATTAAATTAGGGTTTATTGTTGATGTTTGTAAGCAAAAATTCTATAATGAATAAACACCGATTTTTCTAAAAATAAAAATATTTTTTTCGTACCATTGTGCCCCAACTGTCCCTATATGTTTCAAAATCGAATGGGAGTTTCGTCACAAGTGCGAGAGGGATGGTACACTAGAGTAAAACCAGGTAAAACCCAATGAGAGGGAGATAGACTCATTATTATGTGTCTAAACTATAGACGCTCGTGCGCCCGCGTTTCGTTTGTTTAAATTATATGGGCCAGGATTTGGCGCGCGGCGTAATGGCGGCTCGGCACAAATACGTAAATTTATGTTTTTGTATAAAATATTTTGATGCTTATATTTTAATATATTTTATATTTTAATTATGGAATATCTAGTTCTCGAAGCAGTGATGGCCTCGAGGTATGGGCGCGCGGTCGAGAATCTCGGCGGTCGCGGGTTCAAACCCCAGGCACACACCTCTGACTTTTCGAAGTTATGTGTGTATTCACATTGAATTATCACTTGCTTTAACGGTGAAGGAAAAACATCGTGATAAAACCTGCACGCCTAAAAAGTTCCTAGAAATTTCTTAGGTGTGTAGTCCGCCAACCCGCACTAGGCCAGCGTGGTGGACTATGACCTAAACCCTCTCAATGGTAGAGGAGACCCGTGCTCAGCAGTGGGCGTATATGGGTTGATGACGACGACGATATCTAGTTTAGGTTCGTTATTATATAAAGCAAACCAGGCTTTTAGGCTTTTATGGAAGTACCGACCCTTACAGGTGTATTCAGACCGTGATCGTAATTTTTTGTCGGGATTTCCTCTAACCTCACCTTATTGGCTTATTGGCTATTACCTGCCTTAGTTTTCGATCCCAGCCTGTATACTATGTATAAAAATATCGGTTTTGAACTTCTGCAATAAAACACAGGAAATGAAATCATAAAACAAATTTATTTATCAAAATTGTCTCTAACTTCTAACTCACCAACGCACTTAAAAGCATTTAAAACGCACCAACTCAATACTTCATGAAAAACAAACATTAAAAAGATGTCTAAAAACAATATTACTTAGGAACAAAACGGCTACGTGCAAATATTGATATTTATTTAAAGAATATCACAAGTATGATTAATTAATAGATGAATAATATACAGATTTGAATACAGCCTAAATTATAATTATTTAATTACAACCAATACTGAATTAGTAAGTGCATCATCATAGCTAAAAACATAAATAGTTATTATAAAATAATTATATTAATACTTGCCTATAGGGAGTATTAATTGAAAAAATATCCTTTAATTTGTATACAAAAATATTGCTTTGCTTAATGATCATCAACTATCTTATTCTATTTGAATTTGATAACTTAAAATTGCCAATACAAAATCACTATATATTGCTTTGTATAATATGCTTGCAACATTATCCAACAGATTAAAATACTGGCAATTACTTTATTCTAATTTCACAGATGACTTTATAATTTTTTTTTAATACATTTGTGAAGTTTTCAATATATATGTTATACTCCGTAAAATACCCACGACACAAAGTAATCAATGATTTATTAAAATTTGGTGACCAGCACCATCTCTCCATGTTGTTGTCGTCTATTTAAGCTCTTTTTAAAATAACATGTCTTCTTCGATTATATCGAAGTACATAATACTATAAAGCGAAACCTTATAATACTTATTGTACTGAATTCTTCGATGGATATACAATAAATTCAGGTCTGCTATTAGATGTCAGACTGTAGAAGAAAAACATTGAAAATACTCTCATATTACAACTGAGATATAAATGCATTATTTCATAATTCATTCATTTATATTTGATTTATCGTTGGGAGAAATTACAAAAATATTCACCGTGTTTTTTTAAGAAAAGCAACAATGACGTAAAGTTCGATTTATTCATGAAAATAATTCAACATTTCACGTTTAAAATCACATTTTCAATGAAATAAATGCATTCAACTACACAAATATTTATAATAATGTCACTATTTAATCGTCTACTTAGTAACTAAACCAAATTCTATTATACCTAATAATACTCTTATTAATACCTAATATTGAAATAGAGTACACACCGACTAAAGGATTTTGATCTGGTGAGTAGTACTCGAGCTAAATTCTTACTGGTATTTAAAATGCTGTTAAAGACACCGTGGTGACTTTACTGTCTCATGAAAAATACAAGGTTATAATTACAAATAGTGTTGCCATATATTATGCAAGACTCAAGCTGTGTTGCCATAAATAATGAGAAGAATAATTATTTTTTAATATTGCCTTAAAAGGCTAGCAACACAGCCATGGCTGAAGGTGGTGCATAATCTGTGAAGAATCCAAGAGAATAAAAATTGGAAATGTGATTTTAAATTTTTCATTCTAAATAGTATACATGATATCGCTTCAACAAATTATTAGAGAATAATTGAGCTAATAAAATTGCATTACAATAATATTTTCTTAAAGGTAAAGGCACTGAAATATCAATAGAGGTAGTCTCAGTGATAATTTGAGGTAAAAAAGTCGATATTATAATTCACGGAATCCATTTGAGAATGCTTGTGAGCGTTAGTGACGTTTACTGTCAAACAAAAAAAACATGGCGCGTAACCGAAAATTGTAACGTTGTTTCTTTTGTTTTTTCTTCCTCTCATAGGTCAATAAAAAGTTTCATTTAAATAACAAAAGAAGGAAACATCTTTGTATTATCTCATGTTAGTCCTAATGCTGGGTAGGGCCCCCTTTAAAACTGAGAGTAGTTAGGCCTAAATTAAATTAGGCTAGGTTGGCGAACTAGACCCACCTAAAAAATCCTTAGTTATCTTTTATCTAAGAAATATTTTTTCTATATAACTTTTAGGTGTTATACAAATGCCACTATGAGGCCCTTTATATTTGAAGGTAGATTATTGGTACTATTTAACCCATATCCATAATTATTCAAACCTGGCGTTGATTCCGTGAATATACGTAATCAAGGAACAAAGTAGATTTGAACACTGACCTATCTAAGTTACAATAAAATTACTAATATACTAGCTAAGAAGCTATGTACATGTCACAGCACTGATGGTATGACGTTTTTTTGTGATTTTTATAAAATTGTCTGATATAAAAAGTAAGATTTTCATTGTACTTTGTGAGTTTAGTGCTCACAATAATTTACAACTCCCTACTATTTATACTATTTTACGTAGGATGTCTTCTTGCTTCAGAAGTAAACATTTGTGCATTGCAATTAATTTAGACTATTTTTTATTTTCTATATGCTGTCGGTAAGAGCCGAGGGGTTATAGTACCGAATAAGAGATGGCGCCAGTGAGCTCGATGGTTTGACGACTATAAGTCTTTAGTAGTGATATATATATATATATATCACTAAACTAAATATATTTAGCGAATTTTAAATGAACCTAGTAAATTTATTACCCAAAATACCGCATCCTCATGGTGCATAAAATAATTCGCCAATTTCCCCATAGCGTACCTCACTCATGGATTATAAGTTTTTTTTTAAAACAAAATGTATGATTTGATACTTTAAGCTTATTATAATTTAATCCTATTGCTTCCATTTTGACTTTGACTTGACAAGTTCAATAGACAGCAGCGCCATCTCTTATCGTGGAAGAAAAAATGTTTGTATAATTTTGTTTTCATTTACGTTCACTGCAATAGTAGGGTAGATCAACAATTCACCGCTGTCGCTGACTCGATGCGCCCTTGGGGCTTTTTACTTCAGTGTAGGATTTCCGCGAGCGGAGTTTCACATCCTCACCGGGGTTCACGGCTATGTGTTCTTTCCGCCTTTTGTACACCATCAACCTGAAAAAAGAAATAAAATCCTTTAGCACAAATATGAAAGTATTGAGTTGAGTGATCGGAAACTAAATCAGGTAATGTCCAGGGTTATTACAAACCCCCTAGCGTTACAAAAATTTGCGTTAGAAAATATTTTTTTTTACTTTCTCTATACACTTTACATACATTCTATACTTATGGTTGTTAGGAAAACTTCATTTTTTTTGTCGGGATTTCCTTTATCTCCTGGTTTGTAAACTTTGATATTACCTGCCTTAGTTCCCGATCACGGTCTGAATTCTGTATTTCATAACAAAAATGTAAAAAACTGTATTACGTCTTTTCAATTGTTGTTTACGAGGGCCTATTAAAAAGCATTCGACTACTTTTTATCGCTTTACAAATATTATTCGCACGTACGTATGTCACCTGTTTGCTCCTTATGTACACAAGTTTTATGGGTTGATAATGCCTTCGAGATAGTGTTTGACGTATTTTAAATGCGTGACTTCTGTCTGTCATTGGTTTTTTACAGCTGTCTTATTCAATTACAAATACTAGGCGTGCTAATGAAAGGCCTTCGATCAGGTGAAGATATGCCATTTTGAGTTAGTAATTTACAGTGGAACCGTCGGGAAATAGAGGCCAAAACCGGGAATAGTCATGACAGTGCTAGGAGATAGAGTTTCCCTGAAAATATTATCCATGTCCAACAAAAGACGATAATTGTCATAAAAAAAAATTGAATTATCAAATATTTGTACTATGAATTGAACCCCCGACCGTAGTGTTCGTATTATTGATATCACCATTAAAAACATCTTATAAAGAAAGATATTCCCATATCTATAAGATTTATAGACGTACCCGACTCTGTAGCATTTGTTTAATTTACTTCTAAATGTGTTTAAAGTATGTTCAAGTGTGAAATCTAAACATCAAATGTAATATTAATGCAATATTAGACAATTTACATGTGTGCTGTTTTAGTTCAGTGATCGCTGCAAAAAGAGGCGCATGAATATTGCAAATTGCAGAGATAGGGTTGCCACTTGTGAAAACAGCAGACTATTATAGGTTATAATAAGATTTAACTATCAGGACTTATTAACAGTATTTTAATGGAGTAAGGATAATGTAGAATACTGGTACAGATTAACTATGATTTAGCTATAATAATCTGACATTTAAAAAGTTATATAACTGCATTTATTATTTAAAATATACATTTTTATCTATAAATTTATTTATTTTTCGTAGAGTTTGCGTTGCATTGTTAGTGGCTAAGATTTCTTCAAGAATTATATTAATTAACGCAATATCTTTACAATGTTTGATTGTGGGATTGGATTTCTAAAAACACTATACTTTAGAGTAAATTTTTTAACTGATTTTGATGGTTAGTTGCAGATACTTTTCAAATAAATCTCCCAGAGTAAACATTTGCTGCCAGCCCAAAACCTGTCCCCTCAAGAATATCTAATCACGATCTTTGGACCACTGCGCGTTTGCACTGGGAAAAATCCGGGGAAAACTGGTTGACAGCCCTATACGTACCGAATCAAATTGTATGCACAAGCGCATGATCTGTAGCGAATGTTCGCGGAGCGTCAGTTCGCGCGCAAACCTCGAGGCGTGTACACGTGAGTGTTCTTATTTATTTAAAATAATGTTAGTTGAAATGTCAAGTAAATAGAGCTATCGCATCAAGTTGGAGATAAGTATTTAAATATTTGTATACATTTTTATGGTTATGAAGATTATTAAACATGTTAATATGGAGAGGATAAATAGAGCATTTTCTTTTTGATTTTCTTGTGAGACGTTATTATTTATTACATAGTAAAAATGAGTATTAGTTTTTCCTTAACCTAAAATAATGAAAGACGCTTATTGATTAGTCATACAATTAAATCTAGATTACATTTCAGAAGGAAGAGGTTGCTTAAGCCTAATTAATTATCTCTTTGTTAAAGTCTAATCTCATTTTTGAGAGGTTTATACTTAGACTAGTTAGTTTCATATTTTATTATTGTTAAATTAACCGATAATATAAATATTGAAGGTACTACCTACTTTTATGGATTTGCCGATTGTTATTAATTTAATTATTTATATACGTTGAATAAAATATTTTTAAATACAGCTGGATCTATATTTTATTAATTAGAAGAGTTACAATTACAGAAAATGCTTTCATGTATATTTTCATATAAGTTAGTAAAAACCGAATAGAAACAAGATTTTGTTTGATATAAAAATAATTATTTCAAGTATAACTTTTGAAAGGTCGAACATTGCTAACTTTACTATTTAAATCCAATACTATGCAGTGTCTGTGGTGTATAATTATTATTTATTTAATAAGCACAATAAATTTTATAAATGCAATAAAATGCACTCTGTTTAATTTTGCGATTGTAAAGAGAAACGCCAAGGTTAATCGGAACTGTTGGATTCTTACTTTTTTCTTTACTACAGCCATTAAACGCATAGATTGATGAAATTTACTTCCTACAAAAGACTAGCCCCAATGTGGTTTTATTTTGAAAATCCAATCTCTTTTAACCTGGGAGGATAAATAAGATACCATATACTGAATCGTTTGAAATTAAGCGTATTTTGGTATAAGCATTTTAGTATATTATGACTTTTTTTTTTAATTAAGTTACCCATTTTCCTAATGTCCACAATCAATATTAAATTCATTGTATCCATTTTTTTAAAGAATTCCATTTCATTCATTTATTTATTATTTTCCTTCAAAGCCCTACCATTTCATCATTTTTCGTTTTAAATAGTACTTAAATCACACGAAGTCGGAACACATCATCATTTTAGTCGTAATGGGAGTCGCAATTTAAGTCTAGTACATTATGGTAATAGAAATCTAGATTAAAAATATCGCGGTTTGTTCATAGTTGGTCACGTAATTAATAATTATACTTCTATTCCTTCACGCTTCCCTTACATATGCAGTTTTTGCATGAATAATAGTTTCTGTCAGGTATCAAATATTATATGGTAATAAAATAACCAAGACTAACCTGTCTTACAGTAAAATTTATATTTTATTATTTTGTACTTTTTTTAATAAACTAGGTGCTTTTCCATCAGGTGATCAGGCATTCATAAAGAATATTGAGGAAAATAAATTAAAATACCTTTTACATTATGCATGACTATTTTGTGGTTTTTATTAAACATTTGCGAGTTAGTCCGATGCTAAAAATTACGAATAATATTTGTTTCTCAGTGTAACTATGACTTATCCTTAAAAAAATTAATAAAATTATAAATGTTCGTTGTTATTTAGCGCCATCTACTAGGAAATGCTTGAATTAATTCCAATAAAGTAATCCACTTGACTATAACCAAAGAAATTATATACGTAAGTTTGCAGTTACAGTACAAAAAATAACAAAGAATCCGTCCAATATCTTGTAGGATTACTAAATAAACAAACAAAATCGACCTATTAACAATATTAGTATAGATGTGTTAATATAAAAAGATTTACAAGGTCTCGCAACAATCCTTTTCGTGGATTTAAGCAACAGAAATGTGAGTCGTAATTGTTAGTGGGTATTCACTATTCACATTACCATGCGATTTATTATACTGTTTATGACTATAATTACTTCGTGTAGAAATTTAAATATAAATTATTTTTTGAACATCTGTACAACAGTGGCAGCACTTCCATAGAAGTCCAGCTTAGCTTTCAATATTCCGAATTATCTTTAACTTTTTAATATATATTTGACAATACTAATTTGAGATAAATGCGAAAATGCGGACCCCACGATAAACAATTATAAACTGGACATTACTCAAATACCGAGTAACGCTTTTGAGCTGGTATAGAAGTACTGTCAATGGTTTACAGTTCAAGAACTTTGCGTTCATCATCATCATCAGCCTAAAGACGTCCACTGCTGGATAGGCCATCCCCAAAGACCTCTAAAATGATCTATCGGAAGTTGCCACCCAGTAGCTTCAAATCTTGCTCAATAGATATTAATATTTTTATTATATGTCTTATTTTATGATACGATAACGGGAATAATAACTAGCAGTTTAATACTTTCAGGTACCATCACGCTGTACCAAAACAGGGTGTAAAGAAAGGTAAACTCGACAACACTATTGAAGAAGAAAAAAAATGGTAAAGTAGATTCTACATGGTGAGAATTTCATTTAAATTGTAATTGAATTTTAAAAAAACCCTAAAATAATTAGCATTATAGAATAAAGAAAAATTAAAGAATAATAAATAATAAAGAGGTAGATACTTTTGTAGGTAAACGTTATTTGATAATAAAATTTTCTAATTCTTTGAGTTTTATTTCACGTCGAAGTAAACATAATGCGTTTGTTATTTAGTATATATTTAGAATAACTTAACATACCTGTATTTCAATGCAAGTTAAGTCACGATATAAACATTCAATTTCCTTGATAACAAACTAATTAATGGCGAGGAATACGGCAATGTTATAACCAAGTATAGAACGGAAGAATATTACTCATGTAAATGCATTAATGTTTTTTAAAGCAAATTTTATACTATTGTTAATCAGGTAAAATTTCTTTGGTATAATAATATTTGAAGAGAAATATTTCATTCGTCTGATAAGGTAAGAAATCATTTTAAAAGATGTAGAAGCCTTAGAAATTAAAAAAAAAAGTTGACAGAAATTCTAAGGAAAGATTAATGAATGAATGATGGACAACTTTGTGACTATTTCATAATGCTATTCGTTTCAGAACTTCCTATCGTTTTCATTCATATTGTTTATTATTACAATACTGATTAGGTTTTTATTTAACACAATGTGCTAAGGCACTCATGCGAGGCACATTTATGTTCGAACAATAGTTAATTTATGTACAAACATACAGATAATCACGACACAACGCTGCAAGGCTGTAGAGATTTCCCTATCTGCATTGTGAATTGAATGAAAACCTACAGGTAACAGTAAATAAACTCTATTTAAATATCTACAAAGTTCCATTTGCTTTGATAGGTGAAATAAGTGGTGTCCCAAATGTTAGGAATAGGCGGTATGTAAAAACTGAAAAGAAAAAACAAATGACGATTATTTTGTCCATTGACAAATTGTTTAAAAACTACTATTATTAGTGAATAACACAAATGTTTATATATCTGCGCGGATTGAACCGGCGGCCTCTTGTTTCGCAAGCTGATGTCTAGCCAACTGGGCCACGTTGCCGTTGAAATGGATATGAAAATCCCAATTTAATAAACGTATCTATACATAAAACTTTGCTTTATGAGTGCAATATCGTCTGCC
This sequence comes from Cephonodes hylas, assembly GCA_030295005.1. Lineage (NCBI taxonomy): Eukaryota > Metazoa > Arthropoda > Insecta > Lepidoptera > Sphingidae > Cephonodes > Cephonodes hylas. The sequence continues at coordinate 6,856,592 of AP025384.1, read as the reverse complement.
TATAACTCGGCCCGCATAAAATGCAGAGATTCTCAACCTTGGCTTCGGATAATTAATGTAATTGTTGAAGGCACGAGGTTGTTTGACTAGGCATATAAGTACGTGCAATGTGGTATATACTACATAACATAATATACCAATTGTATCTACTATGAGATCTCCGGTATCTCAAAAATTAAACAAAAGGGAAAAAAAATCATGTCGTATTTCTGTATGACAGAAGTGCTGAACGTACGAAGTACGAACCAGAAAACTTTGTTCCTATCTTACATATATCAACCTATTTACTGCTAGGTTTAACCTTCCTCTATAATTACGAGCTGTTAAGACATACGAGTAGTCCATTACGTTGGCCTAAGACCAGATTGTTATAATAGACTAATATGTTTAAATCAATCTTAGGTATGGAGGTTTCTTCGCGATGTTTTCCTTCACTGTTAAAGAGAGTGATATTTCAAGAATGTGATTCGTAAAACCTTTAAGAAGGTATTAAGTATTCTGATGTGTACTTTTCCTTTATCATGTAATTTACATTCAAGGTAAGTATGTTTGTGTGCACTCGATGTAAATAAATGAAATGTTTACTAAAGGTTATGAATATGCAATATTTATAGAATATATAGGACCTTATTAATAATGATTGTAATCGGAAACAATATCTTGTGCGGCTGTTTTAAGTTTTACTTATATTTATTACATTACCCAAAAAAATGGCAATAAAAAAAGTATAAAAACTTAGAAGTAACTTAGTATTTGAAATTCATGTTTATTTCGTAACGAGAAGCCGCGGTTTCGATTTTTATCAAAACAATAATTCTAGATTTCAAAGACGCTAGTCTCTCTCTAGGTAGTATTAAATATTATCAATTTAAAAGGAATTAGTGTAATGACAGAAATAGAACCGAAACTACACATGACTGTTGATTTTTAAAGACGCTTCAAGACTATCAATTTACGCGGACATTTAAAAGTATAATTCTATTTAAGGCAACCTGTATAAGCATTCAGATAAGATACCTAGAACAAGTCTTTAAAACCTGACGCAAAACATAATTATCCGAGCGAAAGTTACAATTACGTGGAGACGGTGACGTCAATATTGTACCGTACCTACTGTACAGCAGTTACGAATGTAATGGACGTCTAGACTGAATGGGGTTTGAATTCCGCTGAACCGATACTGCAAAATGGTCAAGTATTTATAATCATCAGTGACAATTACAAATTATTACCAGACGCCAGCGCTACTGAGAAATGCCCAGCAGAAATCCTTAATAACATTTCGACCGACTCGATTTTAACATCTCTAAAAATTTCCATAGTCTTTCTTTGTATGAATGCCAACTAAGATAAACCAACTAAATAATAATTGTTAAACATACCAAAAACTTTTGTTGAAATTGACGTTCAGATTCCATATAATCATCATGTATGGGACACGTCCCATTGCCGGGCAAAAGCCTTTTCTACAACTCAGAGAGTCTAGGACTAAGTCCACGACGGTTAGTGCGAATTGGCGGCCTACACACCTAAGAAATTCCTAAGAACTTTTCGTGTGCAGGTTTCATCACGAACCCACCGTTGAAGACTACTGCGGTGTATTTTATTAGTCCTAGAAATGAGTCTTAACTTAGGTTTCCTGTCATCCTACGCAAAGGGATATTACATGAGCTAATTCACTTTTACGTAATGAGTGTAGATTAGCTGCAGCGTGGAGAGGACGCACAAATCATTGCATATTGTAGGAAGTGTGTTATTAGAGCTGGTTCTATTCTTGGCGCGACACACGTGTGCTTGCAGTGTGTGGACATCAACATTTCTATGTTGAGGAGGAACTAGAGATGTTTTACGGCCGATCAATGTAGTGGCTTATTCTACTAGAGCAAAAGGTAAGCAAGCGAAATCTATTTAAATACTATTTTTAAAAGAGATAATTTCGATAAGTTTTCTTCTATAGATCTTAGAAGCAGAAGGGTTTAAGTTGGGTCAAAATTGAAAATGGTCTTATTGTGTTTTATTAGGGACTGCTTAGACGATTTTCTTGAAAAATCAATAAATTATCGAACCAATTTGATTTAAAATATTGGTCATAAAACAATAGGGCATCCAACTCTTAAGCTACTGGTATACTATATATTATGACGTTCTCTATATAAGTCGTAACGAATTAAAGGTTATATTCAGTTATGATGGCTATAAAAAGATGCCCGTGAGGCTAGCAAGATAATGAATGAACCATCAAGTAAATTGCTTTATTCAACGCATGATGCGAAAAAGATCCAACCGGATTCGACCGGCGTACTCGACAGGAAATACTAGTAGGAACTCTACAACTCGAGCCATTTATCGAGGCTGAATTGCACGCTCCATCTGAGATGCATGGGAGCTTGGCAAAGTCCATAATACTTGTGGTATTTTTAATAATACTGAATGTATGAATGATTAAAATTATGGACAGACAAGTTGGTAAATTAATATTATAAGAATGTTACGACAGTTGAAGCGAGAGTGGTGTTTGAATTTTATAATCACTACATAGTATAAAACAAAGTCGCTTTCTCTGTCCCTATGTCCCTTTGTATGCTTAAATCTCTGAAACTACGCAACGGGTTTTGATGGGTTTTTTTAATAGATAGAGTGATTGAAGAGGAAGGTTCATATGTATGATAACATCAATTAAATATCAGCATTGCACCCGTGCGAAGCCGGGGCGGGTCGCTAGTTGATAATATAACAATAAGTAATAAAGGCATTAATTTAAAATTGTTGTTTCATTTTTTATGTTATGAATACTTGCTACCCAATGGTTTAATTCAGTGGATAATTATATTAGATCGGTAACGGTAAAATATATGTAGAAAGTTGACTTAAGAATTAAAAGGTAATATTGCACGGAACCCTGGGAGGTAAATATTAGTCGTAGGTACCTATCTGATCTTGTGTTTGGTACATTGCGATGCAATCATATGAGCTGTAATGGAGTTAAGTATACGTTGAGACGTGGAGATATATTTAGAAACGTCAGTTAATTTATCTTTATGTCTTCTAGGACTAACGTGGTTACATTCAGTGTCTAATATCGAGATGAGAGGACAAATCAAAAGGGTATTTTGATTAGAATTCCATTACCTTTAATGAGTACAATAACAAAGCTATAAAAATGCTATACATTATAAAGGAGCTAAATTAGCAGATGTTACATTAATTGATTTCAATTGAACAATCGAACAATAGACGACCTATTCTTAAGTATCATACGAGAGAAAATTATTACACGCATTTCAAGTACTATTAGGGAGAGCTTCTTAGAAATCGCTTCATACTAAAGGCTAGAAGAGACCAATAAAACAACTTATCTAATGGTAAATTGCAGTCCTAATTCCTAACGACCGCTTGCCATGGAATTTATTAAGACCCATAGATCGACCCTAATTTGTATCTGAGGTCGTCAGTAACAACTAACTAAGGAGATACCTAAGGAATTATTAGGTCATTACAGCCTTTCAAAAATTGCCGTAGCGGACGGTATTTCACGTCCACAAGGCGGGGTATTGGTAAAGTTTTCAACTAGCAATAATCGCACCTCGGATTAATCCCATTGGTTACGATATTGCCTCTGCGCAAAGTTAAAGAAATTAGACAGTGTGGATATCACTCACAGACGACCACATAATACACAAAAGAAAAACAAATTCAACGCCATCTATACGTAACGAAGAGAAACTGGTTACACGAAGTTTTCTATTCACTAAACATTTCATTCTCCGCTCTCTACACATGTATTCTGGTACGTTGAACGCTAACTGAGCTATTGTATGTGGCAGACAATAAAGTTAATACGTTATTCCCATAACTAGCCGATCATTTAGCAATTTGTATGAATTGTGACAGTTATTACCGTGATTGATCAACCGCATTACGTTTTTCTGAGTAGGGTAACTTAAATAAGATTTCTAAATTACGTGACAACTGCATACCTTGTTTATATTATGAGTTGGAAAAAGTAAGACGTAACAGTAACGTAACAGAAGTCATTACTCATATAGAAGATATACCACTGATTGTAATTATAATCATTTAACAAAATCTTGAAAAAAAATTGAGACAACACAAAAAATATACTTGGTCACTAAACGCGCATAAAAAAAAATGGTAAAAGAGGATAGGACGCATACGATTATGGACAATGGTCCCAAAATGGCTGAAATTATATCAATTTTTTTTTAACGTACTTTGTTGTACACGCATGGCCTATTTTAAAAGTGTAGGCTTATACTTCCAAATTATTCATAATTAGTAAACTAAAATAATTTATTTTTATTAAGCACGTTTCTGATATAAGCTAATAAAAGAATAAGACATATTTATACACAAAATATACAGTTCAATTAAAAAAAAACCTGTTTACAACTACTTATCAAATACTGATCAAATCGCTTTATATCACATTGTTTTTTGGAAATTTTAAATATACTGCAATAATACAAAGCTACTAAAACATAAATTCGATAGCATCAAGTTGGTGTACAAAAATATTAATAAAAAACATATTATAAGTATTGCCAACCATAAAAATACTTTTAAGCCTAGAAAAAAATATTCTAAAAATAATGCTTAAACCTTCATGTAATCAATTTTAAAATAAATGTATATAAAAGTTCATGCACCGATTTCTTTGAGACTCGCTTTTATTCATGTTATTTTTAAACATAAATCCTTATTATATTTAAAACTATAATGAAGCTAAAATGAAATAAATTAATATAAATATGAACAGACAAACACACATATAACTTGGTAATTGTTTTTCCAAATTCAAATCCTTCAAGCCGATTTTTTTTTATGTTAAAGGAATTGCGTATAATGCCAGATCTATAAAATAAATACAAAGTTATATGTTGAGTAATTTAAACTAACTAAAATCTTAATACATATTTATAATAATTTTTTTTGTACTCGTTACTATTATATATAATGGAATGGTCTTACTTTTATCGGCCCTCGGTTACATTATTGGACTGGTAAAAATCCATATTGAAATGATATCTGAAACAAAATAAATTATTTTGTAGTGTAAAATAAAAATTGTTTTATTATTGTGCTATCATAATTCACAAGCATACTCAATTAATTTTCTTGATTAATGAGATAAAAAATAAAATTACTTTTTTTATAATCATATACATAACTGAAATATACATTTAATTTATTTAACCAACTAGGTATTTCAACAAAATAATAGATATTAAAAAAAGAATACATTATATTCAGGAATAGTCTTATAAAATCAACCCTGATCACACATCTACAACCACTTCATTAACCACTGTCACCAGATGGCGCTGTACACAACACCTGTCGGTTGCCACTCACCTCACCCCAGGGTCCCCGCGGCGACGGACGCGAGCACGACGAGCACGGCGGTGGCCACGCCCCCCGCGCCCACCTGCGCGCCGTACACCGCGCCGGACTCCGCCGCCGACCCGAACGCGTCGGCTGAAGACAACGTATCTGTCGAGGAGCCAGCACCGGTCAGCGCGGGGCGCAGACGGCGGGCTCATCGGGCTAACCGGGTTTCTACCATATGCCCCTCGAAACTACCATATGCCCTCGAAACTACCATATGCCCTCAAAACTACCATATGCCCTCAAAACTACCATATGCCCTCAAAACTACTATATGCCATCAAAACTACCCAATCCAAACTTCCATATTTCTGTCAGTGATTGATTATCAAAAAATCTTTCACCTTCATTCTCTCTGCCTTCATCTCGCTAACTAAATTAGATTTTTTATTAATTATTATTAAATAACAACTTTTTTTATACTGGTAACTAAGAATCTCATAGTACCTTACTGATAAAATTATACCAGATGCCAGATTAATACTTAAGAAGTGTTGTTGAAAACAATCTTAAAAATATCGTAGTATAAGGACAGGATTTTAGATAAACTCATAAAGCTATCATAATAATAGAATTCATATTCATATGACTGATTTTATATGTTAGTGCCTATTTGCCATACTCGCAAGAGGATTACAAACAGCTTCATTAAATAATGTGTTACTGTGGGATTAAATTCAAATTCAATGAGGTATAAAACAATTAGATTGCAGTAGTGGCCTACTAGAGACTCGACCGTCTATCCAGTAGCCAATATGTAATCGGCCTTAGCAATAAGTAAGATGGTCGATTCTAAATAATAATAATACATCGAACAGTCATATGCATAGATCTGACCCCACACTAGGTTACAAGGCCTGCATCGTGGGTATCAGACACTACGAGAGACCTTTTCGACCTCACAAACACCCAGACTTAAAACAAATATTTGTAGATCACACAAACATTTGTCTTGGTGCGGGGATCGAGCCCGCAGCCTCTCGTTTCGCAAGCTGGTTGTTAACCAACTGCGCCACAAGGCTGTCATAATTTTCTGAAACTTATTATAGTCGGTCGTTTTGTAACACAGTCCGACATAGGGTGTGACTATTTACAATAAATAGATAAAAGAAATAAGTACTTAATAAAATGTATTACAAGACCGATGTGTTTGAAATCCTCAAGATAAGAAATAACTACATATTATAAATATAATACCAAAGCTACGAAACCCGTTAGCCTGATGAGCCAACAATTTGCATACAGAAACTAAAAATAAAATACATAAAATTTACTTATAAACCTAAGTGCATAAAATGACTGTGCAATTTGACCAAAAACTGTGAAATATTGTTGGCATAGATAATAAAATCTACTTGCCATAACCAAAAAAAACATGACATATTTCAAAACAATTTGAAATCAAAGTAGAGAATGACAAGCAAATTGTAGAATATGATACTACATCAGAAAAAATTTAATCGTTTTACCTTGGCGAAATCAATTTGGTAAATTTTTCATTGAATTTTGGCATATCTATGATTATTTACTAATAGGATAAATGTATATAAGTTTTTACAACTATTTTAAGAATTACATTACAATAATGTCACAATACGCCAAAAGATAGTTAGGAATCAAGTAAAACAGTCAATGCACTTATGATTATAAGTAATTATATAGAACTTACATACCAGACATAAAGTACAGAGATTTTTTGAACATGTAATAATAATAATATATAATTGTACATTCAATAATATCAAAGTATAGTTTAACATTCTGTAGAATAAATAAATATAGTCATAAAAACTATAGAACATTTCACATGAAGCAACCATTTAAGATGTAGGTTTTGCATAATGTTATTAGAATAACATAAATAGAAATACAGTCAATATATACCTAAATAAAATGAGATAAGTTACCCATTCATATAATATTTTGTTTAATATGGTATATAATTGGACATACAATACACACAAGACAACATAAAGACATCAATATATTTTAAATAGGGATGGACATACCTATGTTACCAACTTCCACGGTGGAATTGTCATTTACTTCAGAGTGATTTACATGAACTGGAAAACTGGTGTCTGGACAATCGCATGACCCTAAATGTTCAAAAATGTCATCACATAAAATTTTCAAGAAAACAAAAATCCGTGTCAACTTCCTATAAACTTTTTAATACAAATCTGATCCAAGTAACTGAGATACGTGATCTTGGAGTAATCATGGATAGTGCACTGAATTTTAAATCCCACATTAATCATATTGTTAAAAAATCTGGACAAATGATTGGTTTCATAAAGCGACAGACACGCGGTTTCAAGCTACACAAAACAAGGATTATTCTATATAATGCTTTGGTACGTAGCCACTTGGAATTCTCCAGTGTAGTGTGGAATCCTTTTTACGCAGTAGACTCACAGAGGATCGAAACCCTTCAAAGGTCATTTACCAGATATCTTGCATTTATATCCCACGATATAAGTCACCGACGCCCCTATAACGAGCGGTTGCAGTTCTTTGGGATGAAATCGCTGCGTGAACGTCGGCGTTTGAATGATTTGATTTTCATCTTTAAAATTTTGAACGGTATCATTAAATGCAGTTCTTTGGTCGAGCGCCTGTGTTATTCCGTTCCTCCCAAACCTCCTAGATACCCCATCCATAGTATACTTCATATCCCATTTTGTAGAACAAACCTAGGTTTGAACTCACCCATAGTAAGAATGTGTAAAGAGCTTAATAAGTTGTATAAGTCTGTACCAAGTGTGGATGTGCATGCTGATACGCTTTACTGTTTCCGAAAAACAATATATCGAACAGATGTTAATTTGGTGGATGTCTAGATTTTATGTCACATTATTAAAAATTAAAAAAAAAAAAAAAAAAAAGGTTGTCTATAATTATTTTTTGTTTTTTAGTATAATGAATAACTGTTTTGTTTCTGTATTTTATTTCTGTATTTTATTTTTTGTTTCTTATTTTTAGTATTAGTTATAGTGTTGATTTGTTAATTGTGTGAATGTTGTGTACGTCTATAATTGGCATACATATCAGCGATATTATTTTTCTTGTTTAATGTACCTGTAATGCTTTTGATGTGTGTGCTGTTGATGTACCTATTTAAATAAATAAATAAATAAATAAATGAGTGAATGAAGGGAAACAAAAACAACAGTATTAAGCGAACCAAATTAGTCATAGAATTATAGTATTAAAAAATAGCACACAAAAGTAACCAAAAGCACACAACTTTAATTTTTACTGCATATTTTTTACATTCATTTACTAATAGTGTTTAAAAAAAACACAAGCAATGAAACACTTGTCATCCATTACCACATTATGTATTGTTGATGTAAACATAACAATAGCAACAATTAATGATAAAGTACAAATTTAATTTTACTTATAATTTATTATTTAAAATTGTTTTAATGTCACTTTGACAGATACTAATTATGACACATGGTGTCAGTATTGCCAGTTGAAAAATACTAAAAATTTGTAGGAAAAATTTTTACTTTAGTGGCAAATGATGTACAATAACTTGTTACTATGTCATGTGGTAAAACTCCCTATTAATGCGATGTACTTACCTCCATATCTATTAAGTAGAGCCATGACGACGCCGTTGGTCCATCCAAAACCAGTTTGTAGGACATATTCCCCGCCGCTGCCGAATCCACCGAATATCGTGGCATCGTACTAGAAATCAAACTTGCAGTGAGATAAAAATAATTATATAGCCCATTAGATTTTTTATGAATAATGACATGTATGACTTAAGCTTTCGCAAAAGATTTATAGAATATCCATTACTAGAGACTATAAAATAAATTTTCAATAAGCAATGACCAGGACACATTTTTGAAAGGGTTTTACGTAATTAACGACACGATGCAGTGAAATTTTTAAAATGAAAAATTAATGTCATCTATTAGCTTGGCTTGTTTTTTTTTCTACCTTCATCTATCATGTAACATTTATGCCTATGGCTATATTTTTTCTGAAATTAAACTAACTTATTAACTTATCTTGAGAAGCTAATTAAATACCTTCTCCAACATGGCGGTCTTCTCCTTCCACACTTCGAAGTTAGACCGGACCCATTTGGTGGCCATTTCGTTGGCGTATCTCGTGGCTTCTGGCACGCCCGTATTAGCAAGTCCCATAATCACGATGTACTGGAGTGGGGGCCACGCGTTGGGATAGTCCCACTGTTCTCCTGAGTGCTCGAATGTGGTGGGGATACCACCTTCAAAGATATCCACCTGGAAAAATATCATTGGGTATCAAGGTTTAGGCGCGCGATAGATTTTCAGCGGTGGTGGGTTCAAACTCCTGACATCAACTTTTAAAGTCCACCATTTACGTTAACGGTGAAGGAAAACATCGTTAGGAAACCTGCACTCTTAAAAGTTTTTAGAGATTTCTTAGTCCGGAAATCCACACTAAGCGCGACGAACTGAGGCCTAAACCTTCTCACTTATAAATCGAAAGCCCAGCAGAAATCGGTTAATGATGAAAGCAATTTTTACAGTGATTTAAAGAGGTACCAACCTTAACTTTATCCAAATAGTTGATAACTCGATTGACATAGTACTCTTTCCTCGCCTTGTCATAGCATCCTGTCCATAAAGGCGATAAATTTGTGGGATAGAAGTAGTCCCTCCTCCTGCCTGACTCTAGGCTGTAGTCCAGCCATGCACCCACGTCTTCGTGCCACAGAACCTGCAAGACGTAATTATATTGGTGAACCAAGCAGTATCTTCTGTATATGGTGGTGATCGAATACTAAGATATTTAATAGTTACGGTAATTATAAACACGGAGTGGCTAAAACAAATCCTAACTTTAAAAATATTAAATGTGTAAGGTTTGAGTTGAATTTTAGGGAAGGCCTGGGTCCATCAGTATACATGTTTAGGCTGATAATAGTGATGGCAGGTGATTAGAAAAATGGCCATTGTTTTTCCCATTCGTTTTGATCCTCAAGTATTTGCTAGATCCAATGTCATTATTCGGAAAAAAATTGAGTTCAGCAGAATATGACCAACATTGACAGCCCATTTCATCCTTTTGCTGAGCATAGGTCTCTCTTCTGGCATCGTCTCTATCCTGAGCTAGTCTCATCCAAGATCTGCCAGCTACGTTTAATAGATCGTCGATATCGTCGAATATAATCAAGCAGAAAACATACTTTCCTCGGCCAGGACCCGGGACGAGGTAGTGGTATAAACATTATGAATTATATTCTTGTTATTCTACGTACCTTGTCAATGGCTTCCATGAACCTGGCATGAACATCTCTGTAGTAGGACGCTTTCTCGTGGTTGTTGAGTCTGGCGTGGTAGTTGCTCATGAGTTGCGCGTTCCAACATATTATCGAGTTCAGATCCACTGGAATTATCGATCTGGTCTTCAGGTTTGTGAGATTTCCTGCAAAGAAAATATTTGTGTGTCCATACATAGGTAACAAAGAGACCAAATAGGTCTGAGTCCAACCTGGTGGGCTAAGATTGACGGACTACAAGCCAAGACTACATTCCTTCACAATTTTGATAAAAATATTATGCTGTTATTATAGGCCAAAAAGAATCAATTGCGGAATAATTAGCGCCTTGTTAGGCTGGCCTACTTTAAGCATCATTATCATATAAATCTAAATTTATATTTATTATATAAACCGAGCTAAGGCAAAAAAGATTTACAAATTTTCATACGGTTTTTTAAATCCCTTAAGGATAAAATTCGGTGTGCATCTACACATATGACGAGATTAGGGTTTGCAATCCCGCATTCCGCATTCCCGCATTCCCGCGGGATCCCGCATATTTTTAAGACCTGCGGAATTCCCGCAATTGTGCGGGAATTCCGCGCGGAAATTTTATGACTCGGCAAGGTAATTCAGCTATCACTGACGGCCTATTAGCTCCATCCCAACAGTGCGGGCGCATCGGACAGTATCGATCAATCGATCGAACGAAATAAAAGATTAAAATGTGCGGCGGTTTGTTTATTCTGTTAGAAAAAAAGTAAGAGTTTCCAATTAAAGTGACACTTTACAAAAGACTACTAAAAGTTTTGTCTTCTTCTATATTCGTTTATTGATTACACAATGTAATTAGCAGAAATCGATGCAGTAAATTATCGATAAAGTAAATAACTCAACAATAGGCAACAATTAACCGGGTAACGGATGGATAAGAGTCCCTCAAGATCAGTATGACGCTTTTTTTTTAAAAGGCCTATGTTCAGCAGTAGACGGCGATAGGTTTTGCGAGGTTGTCATGGCAAAGAAAGAGGCTGCAGAGAGGGATCGTGAAAAAGCCGATCCCATTCGAAGACGAAGAGGCCGACAAATTAGCGCTGTAACCTCTAATCGGTTTCGAGCAAGTTAAGACTTAAGAGAATGGTTTTTTAGAAATGTATATGTGAAGAGCATATAAGCAAACCGCAAGAAGGATTACCGATATGTGTCTTTCTTGAGATCCCGGTGTCCTTTGCACGTGGTAACCAAGAACCATGAGGTTTTTAGTTCGTAAAAGTCCGACATATCCTTTTTTTTTTTTTTTTCAATTCGAGGGGAAAGCTGCTTATGGCTCTACCTCCCGCCAGCCCTCAGTGAGGGGGGCAGGAGGAGCCCAGTGCGCCTCCGAGACGAGAGCGTCTCGGCCTTCTCATAATGGAGTCTTGCCACAGGGCAGGGCGCCGGGTCTAATTATCTCCGTTGACCAGGCGCCTCCTTCTTCGACGCCTTTGGCGGGCGGGATCATTCCTTTCACGATCCCGCTCCGCACTCTCCTTCTGCGACATGACATGCTCGCAGAAGGAGAGCTTCGCTCGCCACGACCTCGGACTCCCGACCATCGATAAGACGACAGCCGGGAGTGAGAGGTCTCCACCTACTACAGCGCGGAGAGCGCTGCGCTGAACCTCCCAGGCTGGACACTCCTCTAGTGTGTGCTGGGCCGTATCGTCTGGGCAGTTGTCACAATGGTGACACACGGCCGACACCTCCTTCTGTGCCACCCGACACAGGTAGTGGCCGAAGCATCCGTGCCCCGACAACACCTGCGTCAGGCGGAACGTCGCCGCACAAGTCCGACATATCCTGCTTGTTAGTAGTAGTTTTCCCCAGACAAAAAAAGACGGCGATAGGCTTAGTATATAAATAACTGAATGGTAGTAACAATTATTTAGGTAAGGTTGATCATCATCATCAGCCCATAAACATTCCACGCCTAGGCACAGGTCGCCTTTACCATCGAGAGTGTAGGTCTTAACCACCACGATGGTTGCGAAATATTTTGGTTTAGTTTTAGTTTGCTTTTGTGCAGGTTTCCGCACCATGTTTTCTTTTACCGTTAAATTGTGAATACACACATAGGTAACTTGGAAAAGTCAGTCGTGTGTGCTTGGGGTTTGGACTTGCAATCTTTCAGATACTCGACCGCGCCTATACCTTGAGGGTTTAATTGCTGTTTAGGTTACTATTTACTATTTAGGAATGTAGGAACGGGAAATAGGGGATTGCAAACCCCCTACTTTACCTCATAAGAACTATGGAAAAGTAATTTTTCTGTTAGATAAATTTATGAATGTCTCTATTATTATTTTTTAAATATATTATAACTAATGTACAGGTAATATAGAATGACTATATGCATATTTTTACATTTTTGAATTTTTGCGGGAATTCCCGCGGGATCCCGCGGGAAAGGCAAGTTTCCCGCAAATTTCCCGCGGGAAAAAAAATGGTGCGGGATTGCAAACCCTAGACGAGATAGCTCTTAAAGTAATGCAAATTTACTATTTATCACCTTAATAACTTTTTTAATACCTTTATTGGTTCCATTTAAACTGAACCATCTGGTTGAGAAATCCCATCCTGACTCAGCCGCCGCTTTCAGCTCAGCGTACAATTCTTCTTTCTTATCTTGCGTGTCGAAATGCCTGAAAATATTTCATACTAATTTAAGCCTAAGATCCAACCAATTCCATTATAATAAACTTAAGGGATTCAACAGAATGAGCTATGCCATGACATCTGCCTTCATTCAACAGAATTATTACACTTTTAAACTGTTCAAATGTCAGTTTCTCCATTCAAGATGTTATTCTCATATTCGTTATTCTGAGATTGTATTAATCAACTGCTCTAATTCGGGAAATTAAGTCTTTGTATCATTATTTTCTATATCTTGATTGGAAAAGAGCATCCTAGAGTTTCTTTTCCGTTCTTCTTTAGTGGTCACTTCCTCCTTCTTGCAATGACCTAATCTAAGTGATGTATTTGACATTTTATAGATTCAATAAACAATATTTTATTTCATTTCATTATGTCGCCATATTTCAGGCCTACTATTAATATGAATATTTCACATAAGCTTAAACTCCTTATTATTTTGAAAGTATGATAATCCCAGTTTAGGGTAGAAATAAATTTTGTAATAGAAAAGATCAACTTACTTAGCACAATCTACGTCTTCTTTGTAACTCTCAGGTCTTGGACCTTGGGATTGATCAATGTACCTCGCCAAAGTGTACCTGAAAACAAAGATTATGGTTATCATATCCGCTCTTACTAATAAAAACATAAAGGTGGTAATTTTAATATACTGAAGAATATTCAAAATTTTATCGACTTTTTTTTCGGAGACATTTTTTTCATCATAATTATTTTTAACAGCATAATACATTGCATTATTATTGACTACATCGACAGAAATATTAAAGTCAATAGTATTGCTTATATATGCTTATTTTTTTCCAAAACAAATGTACATAAGAGATTAATATACTTAGCAAGCAGAGAACATTTCTAGGTTGTAGAAAGTGTGGAACTCACATGTGCCCCTCATAGTCTACTTCGACGGTGTGGTTGGTCATCCAGTAGTCGAACTCCCGGTCGAGGGTGTGGATGTGCTGGCGGAGGAAGCCCAGGTCGTCGAAGTCCTCCATGAGGAGCTGCACCATGGGAGTCAACAGGGGTGGCTGAGATCTGGAACACATCAACGGGATTTTACGCTTTCGTCTTTAAGAAAATCTCTCTTCTTTCTCAATTCAATTCATCTTCCTCTGGTGCGATCCCGTTCAACTACTCGGTTTCCGTTCAAAATGTGAGTCCGAGATCTATTTCTCAGTAAATTGTCAGTTATCATGCTAAAGTTACCACGATACATCTATCAAGTAGTTGAAGTACTAAGATTTACGGAAAACGCCCCTTTGGGCTTGCAAGTTACTTCATAACTTATTCCACAACTTGAAAGATAGAAAAATACACGTACAGCTTCCTTCTCATTAAGAATTAAAACTGCTTTTACCTCATAGAGTGGTAAATTCTGCCTCCATTAGGAATGTACCCGATTCGTTCTACCATGTCCAAGAAGTTGGAGATCATGCCCCGGGCTGTTGATCTCATTTCAGAAAGGATAAGACCTTCGATGATCCAGTAGGAGTCCCAGTAGTAGAACTCTCGGAAACGACCACCTGTTGAGAGAATATCATTCACCATTTAGATAAAATGCTATGAGAATACTCTAAAACATAATTTCGCTACATCAGCTCATGCACGAGAGCTTAGGCGTAAGTCCACCAGTCCAATAAATTACGTCATTTAACATGAAATTATCTGTAGGCAAAAATGTTTTTGATTGAATCTAAATTTAAATAAATATGAAATAATATATTTTGCAGCATATAATTCTCTAAAGATAGAACCAGAAGATAGAAATAATGAACACAACGAACCTGGTACAATAACAGGATTGTCGACGTATATTATGGAGTATAAATGCAGGTTGTCTTTGACCTCGTCTTTCATTTTCCTGCCTAGTTGTAGCCACAGTTTGTTCAGATCGGACGCCCACTGGTGCAGAAGTGGATCTTTGATTCTTCCCAAGAACGCTGAAAGGATATCATAGAAATTACATAAGAATCTACATATAGCAATAATGAAAACTTTAAAACATAATTTTATGTCGATAAATTTAAGCAAACTAAACTGCTGAAATGTTTCTCTTCTTTTTTTCAAGATTCAAACTTTCTCTGAAACTAAGAAAAGATTCATTTTAACCGTTTAAGACATCAATAAGAAAAAAAATGGTTAAAAATTTTATCATTAAAAACAGGTATTAAAAGTATAATATACAGATAGATTTAGGATGATATTGATTAAGAATTGAAATTCAATAAAGCTACGCTTGAAACAGACGCAGATAATATTCGTTTTCCAAACAATATCGTATGTGAAATGAAACGGAAACTTATTTTGTATCAAAATTTGGCGTCGTTTAATTAGGCTTATTATTGCCATTTACCAATAAGTCATGAATGGATATGGAATCACCAAATTTAATTTTTACGAAAAAATTCTTACCAGGGTTATTTTTCCAGTCATCAGGTGTCCAGTCTTCAAACTCTGATCCTTCAGGATCGAAATTTTGATCTACAAACTCTCTGATATCAGCTTTTGTGGGTTGTGATCCGGTCCTGAAAAAAATAATACATTTAAAATACACATAGAAATAAATAAAAGGAAAACAATAACAAGGAATGTTCTTGAATTTAAAAGATTTGTTGTAAACGCAGTATATTAATTTAAGTTATTTGTAAATTATTATTTAAAATAGTATGCTGTATCATCATCATCATCATTGTCAGCCAATAGTGGTCCACTGCTGGACATAGGCCTCCCCCAATGACTTCCACCAGGAACGGTCGGAAGCCGCCTGCAGCCAGCGACGTATGCTGTATGTCTTCAATTATTTGGTTCAGAATCATCAGAAAATTTCAATTGATATTAACTTTAGGCAGGTTAATTTTGTAGTGCAGTTATTGGACTCAATTTACTATTGTCAACTAATTTGAAATGGCAGATGTATTTTTTAATTTAAAATTAACACAATTTTGCCAAAAAAGTATCAAAAGTATTAAAAAAAAGTAAGGTAAAAAGAGTAGTATTTTACATATCACTACAACATTTACCTGTTCATCATTTCAAAGAAGTGTTCCATGGTGATGTTGGGAGACCATTTGAGCTTCATATCCACGAAGGTTTTGGAGTCGTTATAGAGTGCCGCCATTTGCACCGTGTCCAGCAGGGGACCATGGCAGTAGATCATACTGAAATAGAAGATAGATAAGTATTATTAGAATAATTTTCTTATTTATAGACATAGCCGAAAGAATTAGTAAGCTGAATTGTCAGTAGGCAGGTCACATATGTCGCAGAAGACCGCTGGGGAAAACGAGTTATGGAGTGTAGACCACGGCTCGGCAAACGTAGTGAAAGACGCTCTCTGGCTGGCTGGCAGTGGTTGGATGAGGAGAGCCGAAGATCGAGCCCAGTGGCGTGCCCTAGGAGAAGCCTATCTCGAGCAGTGGATGTGAAAGGCTGGTGATGATGAAGATACTTCATTCAGAGATACCCTCCTGTCCATATATCAACTTTTCTATTTTTTCCCTCTTAGATTTCTGAAACCCTGTAACATCACTTAAAGGTGTGAATTTTGAACATCTTGATACTACGTCATAAAAACTAGGTCAGTGGTGAAATTAAGCATGACGATACGTGTTTTAAACTGGGTGTGATAACTAACGTGGTGGATTAAAGGCCTAAACCCTTCCAATGCTAGAGGAAGTCCGTGCCCGGGAGTGGGACGTATTTGGGCTAATCATGGTGTTGACGATGTGTATAATTTCTTAGTATTGATGGTCAGTATATAAAGGCTTTTATGCATTCTATTACAGCATTAGGGTATCATCATCATCAACCCATATACGTCCCACTGCTGGGCACCGGTCTCCTCTACCATTTAGAGGGTTTAGGCTGTCCACCACGCTGACTTAGTGAGGGTTGACGGACTACACACCTAGGAAATTCCTAAGAACTTTTAGGTGTGCAGGTTTCCACACGATGTTTTCGCATTAAGGTATGTTATAATTTAAATATTTTATGACACGCTTGAAAATCTCTTTTCACGGTTACTGCTTGCATTAACAAGGAACTAGTAAACATTCCATCAATCCCCAGACAGTGGCAAGGCCGGCACACGATCGTATTTCCGGTATACATACATACGACAAGAGTATGGGCTACTTGATCTATCTAATGTATTTATAATTATTATGTTCATCGATGCATATGTATGAGGTCAATAAATCTTTATCGTAAAAGAGGCAGCAATGATCCAGCATTAAGGTTTTTTCTCATTCTATTGGCATGACAACCCGCAATAGGCCAGCGTGGTAGACTATGGCCCAAAACCTCGCAATATTAGAGGAGGCTCGTGTCCATCAGTGGTTCGTATAGGTGGGTGCTTGGGATTGGAATCCGCGTCTAGTTAGATATTGTAGGTTTACTCTAGATAATTTTATAGAATTTCTATAGACGTCAGCTCCTGTGTAAGTTGTGAATTATTATTTCAGGCGAAATCTTCACGATGGTCTTTCGCGATAGCAATGAAATTGATCCGTTCAATTCTTGTTTCATGAACAATCACTTTTCTAGAAATTCCTGTTTGTTTGTCAATATAGAAATGTATATCAATGTATTTCTAAAGGAGTAGACACATAAAGTAAAATTTCCTAGTAGAAATACTAAATGTTTATTGTAAAAAAAGCGTCAAGGGCGTACAAACTCTGTGATATTTTATGACAAGGTATTTTTAAATATTGCAAAAAATTATTGGCAACCGCACAAATGCCAGTCTGGATGTTTTAACACATTTCATAGACTTTTGAATGTAAGTCTTCAAGCGGCTTAGGTTTATTTCTACTGAAGATAATTTGACTGAAGTTAAAATTCTTTTGACACTGTCACCTTCAATGAGAGGTTTACTAATTTCCTTTTTATTAAGATGTAATATTACTGTGATGATTTCTTGACTGGTCAAATTTTGAACAGCAATTTTTTGAGATCTATCTAATATTGCCTATCTATTCAAGGCATGCGCGCATTCTACCACTGAGCTACCCAGTGATGGCCTCGAGGCATAGGCCAGCGATCGAGAATCTGGCTTAAAAAGCCAGGCACACACTTCTGAATTTTCAAAGTTACGTTTACATGGTGTACTCAAACCGTGAACGAAAACTAAGGCCAGTTATAGCTACGGAGATCACTAACTCATTGACGTTAAAAAAAATCCCGACCAAAATAAAATTTTTGACGTTCTCCATACCACCGTCGGTATTGACAGCCCCGTGGCGCAGTGCGCCGCGAGGCTGTCAAGTCTTGTTATTTATCTATGACAATCCATCAATTATTTTTTACTATCTTAGGCACTTATTCTTGCATCATTAGTGACGGAATACCTGTGCAAAATGTAATCGAGGCGTCTTGGATTAGATTCCGAGTCGGCAGCGTTATTTCTTTTTAGATAGGATAACTCTTAATACCGGAACTGAATTTAGATACTGATTGGTAAAAAAGCATAAAAGACGCTCAAAGAATAAGCCACTATATATTTTCTCATGAATTATTTAAAACATAAAGAATCCTCGAAACGTGCATGCATGAAGAGGTCAATGCCTGTTGAGGAAATCAAAAGTATCTTTGCAACGTAGCGTTTAGCGCTCTATCTAGCCTAGTCTCTGCATATCCCAAAGGAAGAGATTCTTGAATGTATATCACTACATAGTATGAAACAAAGTCGCTTTCTCTGTCCCAATATGTATGCTTAAATCTACGCAACGGATTTTGATGCGTTTTTTTTTAACAGTTAGAGTGATTGAAGAGGAACGTTTATATGTAAAATAACATCCATTTAATCACAACCTTGTAGTCTACGCAGATGAAGTCGTAGGGAAAAGCTAGTATGTGTATAAAAAAAAACCAACTCACCTGTCACACGTGGGCGGTAGTTTGGTCCTGTCGGCCGCCACTGCCGACACCACTACTCCGACAAAGCACAACACAGGAAACATTGTTCTCACTATCGACAATATTACAAATCTATCGGCACTTATCACTAATATCACTGTTTAAATAAATTAAATGAGGAACGACAATAACTATCACTATTTGGTTGAGTCTGTGTGGAGCGAGTTCGTGTTGGTGTTTACGTGTTGAGGAACGTGCTGAGGATCTTGTAGGGCTTGCTCCTGAAGCGTGTGGACATGTTGGCCGGGGTGGCTGCGATGGAGATACGCTGGCGGGAGGCACTGGCCGGGCCTCAGTCTGGAAAAACGAGAAATGTCATGTTAGGATACTTTAATGAATGTAGATCAACTTCAGCGTAAATTTTGTATAATATTTGTAGTACTATGTTTGATTTTCATGCAAATTTGTGTAATAAATAATTTAATTAAATAAGAACGTAAAGGTATAAAAAAAATCTATTCCTTAATGCAATTAACGTTTGGACGTTCATATTTTTTGAATATTAATCACAACCCTTCCATCCATCGATTTAAATTCAGTCGTTTTTATTACGTTTGGTAAAGATAGCATAGGAATTTTAATTCTTTTTAATGGTCTATATTTTTCTTAATAATTTCAATATATAAATTTTCTAATAAATAAGAGTAAAAATTTGCATTATAAACATAATATTGACGGGTTGTTATGGGAGCGATGCGTCGTGTTTCTTATTACCTATACTCTGCGCCGTGTATATGACAAATTAGGTCTATTTGCCCCTATTTGCGTAGCAGTCTACCACGGTCCACGACCCATAATGACGGATGATAGATTTCAGTGCGATCTTATAAATTCGACCGTAGTATTTCAAGACATAACGGTTTTGCATAAATAAAAGGTAAAACCAAAGCCTGTTTAAATATATTCTGTGTTGCTATTAGAAAAATTACATAATCGTCGGAAAATTAAAAAATAATTATTCATTAAAACATAAAATAAAAAATTTGAATCTACTTACGATTAGCAACGAATTATATTTAAACAAGTCCTTATTACACGTATTAAAAAAAAATAATATTCCAATTTTAAACACACCACAGATTATGAAATGAATTTGAAAAAGTTTTGTTATTGAAACGGAGTGAATATTGCGTTGCGTTGTGGCAACGTTGCGCGTCGCGGCGTCGGATGAGACTGACTGATTGTCGGCTGCGATTACAGTTTTGATTTGTTCATCGACAATGCGTGACGTAAGTCGCCATTCACAATAAGTCCACGGCGATCGGGACGCGTCGGGCTGATGGAAATACGGTGCAATGAGATGACAGTATCGATTTAAAAAAAAACGAACGTGGTTTTGGCGGTAAAAGCTTTTCACGCGAGCATTTTTTAATTTTTATATCCCTGTTTATCGGCATTAAAATTAATAAGACATCGAAAAATTTAAATACATTTTTGGACAGCAAATCATTCTAATGACACACTTTAACTTCGTTAAATAATTTCTAATTCCCTTACTATTTATGCATAACATTAAAAACGCTACATTTTAAAAATATATGCCTATGGAAAGGAGAGTTGGGGTAGATCAATAATGCAGAAAGTTAAGACATAACGACACTATTCTGTTGGAGTAAAATTAACGAACAGTTAACTCAAAGAATTGCTCATATTTCCAGAAACATTACAAAAACAGAACAGAATCATAATTAATATTCGATATTATTTTCTGTAAAAAAAAATACCTGCAACACTGACTGAAAACATTTTCACACCGAAACTGCGATGACGTCAACACGTCTTCTGCTAAGTAATTCTAAGCTCAGTACAGCCCATATACAAACCCCTGCTGAGGACAGTGCTCTATCATTGAAAGGGTCCAGGCTCTAGTTTGTAGTTAATTAATGATTAACTTATCTCTTCTAGCCTCATGCAAATTTCCCAAAAAAGTGCTGAAAATATTCGCATCACAATTCTAAACGAACTCTCTCACTTAATCCTTCCAAGAACAATTTGCTCAATCAGCTCAATTGACGCTACACACAACGAAACTGATACTATATGCGGATCTCTCACATTAAAATCAATAAATTTTTATAGCATTACCATCCTTAACACCAGAAAATAAAGAACGAAATCGCGTGAACTGATGTGTGCGTACTATCATTACCCGCTGCCGACCTTGCTTACTCCGTCCAAAATTATGCGACAGATTGGGGGCTTGCAAATATGAGGACTACCTCATATTTACATACACGAGCTCCGTAAAAAAAAAATAGTGTAAAACTCAAAAAAGCAAAACAATTTTAAATTAAGGAATGAATACATTAACAAATATATATCATAACATATCATAATCAAAGTTGCTAGTCTTGGTATATTTTTTGTTAAATCGTGGAAATGTGTTATTTGTTTTTGTTATAAATAAGCCTATTTTTTATCTCTAAAAATAAATAAAAAGATGGATAATATGAAGACTTCATGACCCAGAATTCTATTTTTAATTTATATCATTCCAAAAGCCCCAATTACTGAGTTACTGGCTAAAGAGTAATTTAGATTTACTAGCGCTCATTTATATTATCCCGACGTGTAATATGTTTTACAAATGGCAAAGTCAGATGTTTGCGCCTTCCAAGCATTTAAGCTGCTCACATCACATAAAGCAAGATTCGCATTCATCATCATTTATAGAACAATTAGTTATAATTATGCATTGTGGGAGTTATTCCAGTCGTTCAGTGTTATGTAAGTCGTTTGTTACCGTTGAATTGAAGTTCATGGCTGTATGTCTTGATTTATATTATCGTTCACGAGCTTACTCGAGCGCAGTGTCAAAAACTGACAAGTTTTATGACGATGGGACCAGGTTTCTATGGAAAAATGCTGTTATCTCTTAAGCCTTTGTAATTTAAAATTAGATTGCCAGAAATTCAAAGTCATTTTTGAGAGCATAGGACTGTTAGAATTTAGTAATTAGAATCGTCACTCTCGATCACAAATCTTTGACTCATCCCACAAAAACCTTATGATTTTCTTGATCGTCAATGTCTCAACAATGTTTAGGTATACATCTCATTGTCCACGACAACCAGCCCCCACTTGGAGAGCGGTGTGGAAGATCATCGGGTCCCGTCACGTGCAGCACCCACTGGCGACCGCGTGCTGGCGGCCGGCCAGCGCGGTCACACCACACCTCCGTGACGTGCGGCTATTGTTACACCTTCAGGTCGCCGCGTACACTCACACTACTGGACACGGACATCCTCCACAGCAGAGGGCCTTAGTCCACCACGCTGGCCTAGTGCGGGTTGGTATACATCTAAAAAGTTTCAGATAAAATTTTTGGTTCTGCAGGTTTTCTTACAATGTTTTCTTCTACCGTCAAAGAATGTGTTAATTCACATTCAGTCATACTTTTATGCGTTGATCTCGTTAATATAATGTGATAGATTTTGGGTTGGAATCCTAGGGCATTCCTAGTTAATTAAGTGGGTTCGAGTCGATTGTCAGGCGTGTTTTACTAATTTGAAATATTCAGCAGCCGTTAGGACTTCGAATGACTTTGCGTTAAAAACTATTACACAGTATCCGTTAAGTAAAACATTAATAACAATTCTGGGTATTACAAGTACTTAATAATAATCACTTTATAGGTTTTTCAAGTTAACTAAGTCAATAAAATATGTGCAACGCATTATAAACGTTAAGCTTTAACTGCATTTAATTGATACCATTTAATTTATTTAGTCTAATTGAAGTACATAATAAAATTTTATTAACCAATCAAATTTATAATCACTAGATTACGAAAAGAATAAATCAAAACCATAAAATAAAAAATCTTGAGTGTCTATCTACATATCCGTTTCTGCAATATTTTATTTTCAGTAACTAGTATTTCAAATACGACGTAGTCAAATAGGGCCTAAAGTGTTGAATCCAGCCAAACTTGCGGTTTGAGCTAGCAAATTTCCGTGGAGTGAATGCGCTGATTGCCGCTATCCTGTCTCCCAGGAGCACTGGTGGGAGGAGTGAGGAAGTCGGGAGTGCGACCTCGGCGACCTTCAATGCGAGTTCACTGACTTACACACTTCAAAACAATAGTGACAAAATTCATATGGAGATGTTTGAAAATATTAGCCAATAACCATTATATTTGAACGTCCTACTGGGATGGTCAACTCTACTATTGAAACAGGTTGGGACTTAAGCCATCATCCTGGCTTATGTTGGGCTGGAAATGTTAAGGTAACTGAGAAATGGTAATTAAGATGGTGTCTCCAATTTTTTTCGTCATATCTACAAACATAGTAGGTGTATCAAAGAATAACAATAAATAAATAATGAAATAAATATTTACCGAAGTAGTTTCGAATTCGTTTCTTGTACAAAAATGTTGAAGAGCAATATGGGCACTTCGTTTAAAGCCCAAGATAGCCATACAAAATTCCGAATGTTAATAATTTTTAAATCTTGATTTAACAAAAGTAATTTGACACATAAACGAGAATATCCTGACATCGGGTAACGGATGGATGAGGGCTGCAGAAGACCGGGATGGTTGGCGCTTTCTTGGGGAGGCCTAGGTTCAGCAGTGGACGGCGATAGGCTGATGAGATGAGATCCTGACATCACAATAAACAATTATAAACAAGAAATTACACAATCGACTTGTAACGCTTTGGGCTTCTATGCAAGTACCAGCGTTGAGGAGACATTAATAAAGAGGAAGATAGGGATAAAAAATACATAAATCTTCGTTCTTACTAAAACGACTCCTTCTATGAAATAAATCTCCCTAATTTTCATGAAACGAACATACCGATACGCGACAAGCATCCATTAGTAATAGTTTTGTGACGTCATAGAGTGCGGGCGGCTGGTTCAGGTGTTTCAGCCAAATTGTAAACTGAAGTAGCTAATTACTTTAAGAACGGGACGAAAATAGAAGAAAAATAAAGTAAAGTCAACAATCACGTACACAGAACAGCTGAATAAGATAAGGGAAATGGACAGTATTTTGCATGGGGACGAATGTCGTAGCTTGTCTGTCACCTGTTCATTCTACTACGATCACACGACCAATGATGAAAATTTAAAACAAAAATTAAGGGCTGCTATCGCTAGTCATATTTATAAAAGTCTTGATATTACACGCTACCCGAACTACTAAGAAGCGTGACTACTAAGACCGTGTCTTGTAGCACGATGATCCGACGACTTGAGAAAGGTGGCGGGAAACGGATGGATGAGGGCTGCTCAACACCGGGGTGGTTGGCGCTTACTTGGGGAGGCCAACGTTC
The DNA here is from genome assembly GCA_030295005.1 of Cephonodes hylas. Classification (NCBI taxonomy): domain Eukaryota; kingdom Metazoa; phylum Arthropoda; class Insecta; order Lepidoptera; family Sphingidae; genus Cephonodes; species Cephonodes hylas. The sequence continues at coordinate 6,832,016 of AP025384.1, read as the reverse complement.
AGCAGAGTACGGCGATAGTCTAAGCTAATTTATAGACCTACCATGTTAATCCATTAATATTTCTTAAAGAATATTAAACACTTGCATTTGCTGAATGGCCGGCAAACAGGTGCAATTTAAAATTACGAAAACAACTGTCAAAATAGAATATAATTAACTATGTGTGTACTTAATTTTTATGGTGTTATTTATTCCAATTTAATAATTTACTTTCTGCTTAAATTGAGAATGCGAAACATATTTTTCGTTTCAAGGATTATTGTATTCAAAAAGGCAAATATGTACCTACATAGTTAATTTTTTCTTCTTGTGGTTTGTAGCCAGTGAGTGCTTGTGCACTGGACTTATGTTCTTAGCCAATATTGTATTTATTTTTTTAAAGTGACTATTACCATTAAAAATGGCAGAAATTATTAACAATAGAAATACGATTTACGTGGAAAATATTTTCTAAATTTTAAATTCTGTATTTAAACCATGGAATCCTTTACATTGCCAGTCCTATGCACGACCATAAAAAATAACTAGAAACAATCAATTTCACGGCTTTTCCTCATTCAGTATTAATGGGACGATAAACAATGCATGTAAATGTTAATGGAGCTATATATCACGAAGGACATACGCAAATATCTTTAGTTCGTTCAACATTAGTACAGTTTGGCAATGTTCCTCTGGCACGCCGGTGGAATCCACCGCGACGTGTAGCCTTAGATTCTTTACGAACCATAGAGCAAGAAGCAGCGGCATTTAATACTATACTCATTTACATGGTATTACTAGGGAGTGGAAGAAAGTTGAACAAATAAATAAAGATTTCGGAAAGTATTGAAATGAAATTAATTAAATATTCAGAACCTATGAATCTTAAAAAAAAGAAGATTTATTGTTACTTTACATTATAATCTATCATGAAATAAATTAGAAAGATTTAAAAGTAGCTCTGAGCAAAAAGGTAAGAATCACTTTAGGTTTTAATCTTGTAAATTTTAAAATTTCATCAAAAAATTTAACATCACCAGCAACCGTAGAAACGAATTTCAACAATAAATTATTTTCGACAAAATGACACATGACAAAAACCTCAAGATGAAAGCGGCCAAAAACTGAAAGTTGAGCAGACTTTTTGGCACCGAGGCGGGTCGTCGACATTGTGAAGGGCAACATCAATTAGTGCTAAAAAAGTGGGTAGCGTCATATTTTCAACTCACCTTTCCACTATCTTACAGAATCTTATGAGGAGTTTTATGTCTATATACTTGGCCCAGTACTGGCCTCCTTTAAAAGTGAGGGATTTTACTTTAGTTCTCCTCGCTGGTCTAAAGCAGGTATTCAGGCTTTATGCTCGTGAAGTTCCTGAAAAGTTACTACTAGATGTGCAGGTTTCCTAGCGACATTTTCAGCGTTAAAGTACGTGATTCAATGTAAATGATATGTTAAAAACTAATGCTAGTTCTAGGAGTTAAATGTAAACTCGGGCGTCCTCTTTATAAACAAAAAAAGTTAGACATCCAGCTCCTTTCTTTAGGAGTTTCAGATCTCGAAGCTAGATATTATTGAGTGGTCACTACATTACTAACACAAAATATTTGTTTTGCCGTACTTTTAAACTGCGGAATTAAATGAGCTTACATGTTAACATCAAGTTAAACTAAGCATGAAGAAACGGGTTGGCAGATTTGTTGAAGGTCCAAATATCGGCCCAGAAATAATGTAGCTTAAAAAGAGGTTTTTAAACACAATAACAGAATTAGTTATAGAAAGCATAAAAAAAGCGCATATGCATTCGGATGAAGTTGCCTATTTTCTTTTTTTCGTTTTTATGAGTGCATATGGAGTAAGGCCAGCCATAGCACATTCCTTAACCTGTGTACACTGGGATCCAAAAAAGAATATTCTCTTAATAATGAAACGGTAAGCATATACCGTAATGGACTAAAAATGCGAACCGTTTGAACCGTTACATCTTTGCAGGCAACTATGATAAATTGTTTTTGAATAAGTGATTAAAAAAATCTGCATACCAACGACGAGGCAAAAAAGATTTGGTCATAGAATATTTTACTTTACAGACTTTTTTACTTACTAAAATAGGCGGGAAAAACAATTACATGTCCTCCCACTCACTCACGGAAGCAAATCTTGTGAACAACATGTCTGTCAACTTTGAATGTGGAATTAAGATTAATGTGTGAACGAGATATAGCACAGTAGATAAGGACCGGTTCTTGCGAATTTGACTACAGAGATATAAGACGGCCCAATGCTGGGCAATTTCAAAGCTGGGCACGGACTTCCTCTACCATTGAGATTAAGGCTTTAGTCTGCCACGCTGGCCAAGTGAGGATAAGCGAACTACGCTCTTAATAAATTCCTAAGAACTTTTAGATCTGCAGGTTTCATCACGATATTTTACTTTAACGTTACCGCAAGTGATATTTAAAAGTCAGTGGTTTATACTTGGGGTTTGCGCCCCTAAACATCACTTTCCCAGTATAAATAATCAAGTGGTATAGAATTTGCGAACGACCTCTAACCGGCATTGCAACGTAACCTCGAGTGGTGAAAGTGGAAGAATACGCTCTGAATGTTACTATGATATAGACCTTGACTATGCTCTATTTATATATTCGATTTACTATAATATGACAGCCCCGTGGCGCAGATGACTAGAAACCAGCTTGGAAAACGAGCGGCCGCGGGTTCAATCCCCGCAGCGAGACAAATGTTTGCGTGATCCACAAATATCATCACTACTATCACGTCAGGACTATGTGTGTGACTGTTGCGTGTATTTATTTAATTATTTACTGTAGTTGTTTTACTATTTAAAAGAATTTAGGCTAATAAAATAAAAGAGCCTTTTACCAGCAGTAGGGTTAACTGTATAAATTTGGCCAAAAATGATGGTTGTGGTGTGATGATGATTAATACATAAATTAACGCAACTCCTAAAAATCACAATTTACTAACTAAAAGTGTTAAGCCAGCTATAAGAAGCAAATCTAAAGCGGTTTTCGGGAAACGCATGCTGACTATGTGCAGCTGAGAAATTAGAAATGGAAGAATCGAACCTCGGGCTTCTCAGTCACGTGGCATACACACACACCGCGTGGCGAGCTCGTCAAGCCTACTTTTGGACGTGCAAAAAAAACCTTGCCTAGAAGGAACCAATGTACCGATATTCGGCAGAAACATAACCACGCGGTCATTGACCTAGCACAGTACAAGTCAATGACTCGCATGGTACATATTTGATGTGCTCAATTAATTGGTTGTTCTAATATTTGTTTGTGCTTTTAACGTGTTTTATATTTATTTATCATGCTTTATTGAACTCCATAAAGATAGAAACAGCGCTGTTTACTGGTCACAACTTAATAACGTAGTGTCATAAATGGCGGCCTTATCGCTATCGGTGATTTCTTCTAGTCAACCGTTAGATGGACTGGAGAGATCAGAAACACAGAGTGGGTGGTCATATCTTTAGTATTTGAGTTATTTTAGAATTTTAGTCGCCATAAACAGCGTTACAAATAGTATGGATCGTCAATTATCTGTTTGCCAGTAGCGGTATCTTCATAGAAGTCCTAAGGCGTTATACGTTAATTGTGCTATGTCTAGTCTGTAATCTTTTATTGTGGAGTCAGGATATTCTTATTAATATATAAAATTGCTTTTGTAAAATAAAGATTGTAAGATAATTATTATTATTCAGAATTTTGTAAGGCAAGGTGGGCCAAAAAAGGGTAGTGATAGTACATACATAGTAATAAGGCTTGGTAATTACAATTGTTTCCGAATGTAGGTCTTCACGGATTGTTAAGGTGAGTTTAAAGTCGATTATTGTTTCAAATACCTACATACATATGTAATGAATTTGAATATGTTAATCCGTTTCACATTAAGTTTAATCTAACAAGCAAAAACACGAAACATGAACATAATTAAGTAATTGAGGATCGCAAATTAGATAGGAGAGTCAACTCCTTTTTTTTACATAACATTATATGATTAATTTGGCAAATAAATAAACTTCTTACTGTAAATATTACCATCATTGATCTTAGCTTTAAGGTCCAAAGCACGACCTCAAACCGACAAGTGTGTACAACTTAAAAATATTTGTCCAGCATATTTGTGTCATTTGTAACTGTCTCGCGCGTGATATAGAGGAAATTCTATGTGCAATGTTTTTGTAAACAAAAATTTGTAATAAACAGGGTGAGAGTCCAATATACCGAGAATAGAATTTCGCAGAATTATTACCGTCTCATTGTCACGATATAAACATCGGTACAGTCTGTGGGATTTAGCGGTATTTATTCCGTCTCGACGTTCAATGTTTTGAACAAAGTTTACTACGCAAAAAGTTCTATTGGGTTTTTTTTATAAAAATAGGTGATTAAACTCATATCTTTGAAGAATCTACAGATATAAAACTGTTTATACGACAAAAATTTCGGGTTTTACGTGATATGCCATATAATAAATAAATAGTGGAAAGTTATAAATTTAATCTAATGTAGTTATTGTATTTATGAATTGGATGTCATTGTTTATTTTTTATTACAAAACGACGTATAAAAGACCATCTGTTCCTTATCTTTTACTCCTTTGATTCTAGTTTGAGCATACATGTAAATAAATAAATACACCCAACAGTCACATACATAGTCCTGAGTCCTGACCCCACACTAAGATACGAGTCTTGTGTCGTGGGTATCAGAAACTACGAGAGACTTTTCGGTCACACACACACCCAGACCCGAAACAAATATTTGTGGATCACACAAACATTTGTCTCGGTGCGGGGATCGAACCCGCGGCCGCTCGTTTCGCAAGCTGGTGTCTAGCCAACTGCGCCACGGGGCTGTCAAATTCAATAAATGTCAAACTCAATTCAATTGATTAGTATTTTTTATGTTTTCGGTCACTTCCTATTAACGCCGGATATATATTACTTGTTGTTGTTAGGTATATTCATTCACATTAATATTATGAAGCTAAAGACTTAAAAAATGAGTTATGAAGTTACCCGATGAGTCTCTTGTATTTAGTAGTATTTAATACTTATGTTAAAGCGACCAAGTGGTAGTTAACACAGTTGTCGTATTTTAAAACAATTTAAATACACACAACTGCAAATATCTCGTGAATTAAAAGTAATTCGAAACTAAATATAGGCATAAATTATAATAAAATAATAAAGCATTGATGACAAATTTTAACAAATTTGGTTTGAAGTTGACCAAATGGAAGAATTATTTTCTTATTTTGCGCTCTCCTGAAAAGTGGCTGTTTTGTATACAACCCTTTTTTACTTTGCTCCTGTTAATTTAATCTGTGGACACGTGCATAGAGTCACGTGGCTGGCAGATTGCTCAACTCGGAAACTGCACGTAATTACGATTTTATATGCTGATGATAGCATTGTGATATCGTTCACTGCTCCAATTTGGATTAAAATGTAGATAAGTAAATGAGGAATGTGTTTGATATAAAATACACTCCAAATTTACGACAGTTTTTTTAAGTAATGCGGAACATGTCAAAAGCGCGTTTAATATACAACACTTACCTATAAAGTATACACAGAACAACACAACACTGAATACGATATTTGTTGCGGAACGACTCGCGTGCGACCACGTCGACGGCTGGGTGTCAACTGAACCGCCGCGCGCGGTGTATGAAAGTTGTTTGGCTGTGTGAGTGCAAACATACATCATTCTCTGAATGACGCATTCGAGATTGAGTTTACCTAAAACGGGTTTTTTTGCATTTGGCAAAAAAAAGATTTACTATACGAGGAAAATGTTTCAGAAATTTACTCAGGATTTTATAAATATAGAAATTTGGCTGCCTCGTGCTCTTGCGGAATTATATGCTGTGCGATCGAGAGGTCCTGGGTTCGATTCTCGGGTCGGACAATTTTTTTTCGGGTTTTTTAAGTAGGAAATTCTCAGTAGCAGCACGAAGCCTGTAAATTGCCCAAAAAATGATAATAGGCTCGCCCCCTATTACGTGGGACGGATAATTGGCGAAATGTAGCTGTAGAAATGCACCTCTGCCTACTCTATCAGGGAATACAAGCGTGAGTTTATGTATGTATTTATAAATATTCAAGGCAATATTGAAATAAGCAGAAGTCCCTGATCAAGTAAATGTCTAAAAACACTCAACCCATAATTTTCTTATAAAATGCACACCTAAGAGTACTACTACAAGGCATCATCTAAACCCTTGACCTTCTAAACCCTAGCAGTTATTATTTGTAATCCAATAATCCATCATATTTGGTATCCTGAGCCTTCGCGGCGGTACATCCGTACGAAATCGGAGTAATCCCCAAAACTTCAAACCAGTGCCAATGGTTAGAAGTGTGCCAAGTAATAGTTTTTATAGCGATTATTAATATCAGTGCATTCAAACGTTTCTTCAAGGTAACGTGGCGAAAATGAAAATTATTTGTCGAATGTTATAATGCATTAGCTTATAAATACTCTTGTCGGCGATTTGAAGTGAATATGAGTTTAGGAGTTAGCTTTGCTGCAAATCCGAGACGATCGAGAAACGCCCTTTTCCAGAGCTTCTTTAGGATAAGATTAAGACAAGAGGATTTTCTATAAAGTTTCGAAGAATAATAGTTCAATAGTTTCCGAAGTAATAACTTGGCAAAACGAAAAATTATACACGAGTTCGTTTAAGTGATATTTTTGTCAAAGTAACATAAAAAAATTAATGCTTTCAAGATGCCATAATCTACCTTTGGCATCATTATTTTTGTTTTTAAATGTTAAATTGAAATAATGTCAGTAAAGAATTTAATTTATGTACAGCTAATATGACAAAAAATATGACATTTCGTTTTACTGAAGGCGTTTCTTGCAGTTTTTGCTCTACGATCCGAAGCGGCATTAGTTTAAAATTGTCCATTGTAAAAAACTTGTAAGTCTTGTTGAAAAACATTATTTGACTTTAAGATTATCACCTCTACCAAATCTGTATAGCGTCTCTTCAATTATTAACAACAAAAAAACGATTCAAATGTCTTTAATACAACCAAAAGTAGAGACAAATAACAACACATATCACAGTATTTAAACACAGCTGTTTTAAGTATTTATACTAAACTGGGTCTTCTTGTAATATATTGGTATATTGAACTTAAAAACACGTAGATATGCGAAGGTTGCCTATAAATATATACGTCGCTACATCACAGTTGGCAGTGCTCTACATTTATGTAATTTATGAGACATCGAGGGAAAAACATTGTGTTTTTCTTACATTTACTGTCTTAATATATTGTTTTTTGTTTAGATATATCTCTGAAGCAGTGGCGCCAATTTGACTAGAATAATAAATGTTAATGTCAATTAGTATTCATCGTGATTTTGTGAAACGAAAGTTAGCATATACAGAATGTATTCAGACTATGATCAGAAACAAAACCAGGTTATAGCCAGAGTGATCAGAAACCCATTGGCATTAAAAAAAATAAAAGGTTTTACGTTTTCCATACAAACCACTCACATTTAATCCTAATGGTTGTATGGAAAACATATTTTTTTTATTTTTGGTCGGGATTTTCTTTAACCCCAATGGGTTTGCAATCACCGTAGCTATTACCTCTCTTAATTTCCGATAACGATCTGAATACACCCTGTATTCTATAGATCCAAATTAAAACACTCATATACAAAACGAACATAATAAAACTTGACAGCCCTGAGCGGCGTGGACAGCGTCGTAGATACCAAATAGCAAAACGGGATGCCGCGGGTTCTTCCCCGCACCGAGACACATGTTTTTGTGGTCCACAAATACTTGTTTCCGATTTGAGTTTTTGTGAGATCGAAAATATCTTTCGTAGTTTCTGATACGTATCAGTTCGTAGGTAACGTATCAGTTCTGGTACGCAGAAATTGTATCCTAGTGTGGGGTTAAAACTATATATCACCCATCATCATTATCTTTCCCTGTACCTATGTTATTTCAGATCGGAGAAGTACGTTTTATCCTTAAAACCATCCCTACCAGCTGTCATGTCTTCACTCTTCAGTCACTCTTTTTTCTTTCATATCTTCTCTCAAGCATTTCATCCATCTTTTCTTCAGCTTTCCTCCGTCTATCCTTCGACTTTCATTCTCATTACTTTTTTAACCTACATATATTTCGTCCTTTCTCATAATATAACTACATAAATACACCCAACAGTCACACACATAGCTCTGACCACACACTAGGTTACAAGACCTGTATCATGAGTATCAGACACTACGTGAAACTTTTTCATACCTAGATCCGAAGTAAATATTTTCGGTGCGAGGGTCGAACCCGCGGCTTCACGTTTCGCAAGCTGGTATCTAGCCAACTGCGCCACGGGGTTGGGTACATTTAAATTAAGAACTACTTCTACTATGCCCCTATAATATTTCCTATGACTGTGTGGTTGGTAACCCTAGTCCACCTCGTGTTACGTGAAGCGGTGTGGCACAACGGAGCGTTGTGATTGGTCGACGCATATCTTACGATGTCGCTGTGACGTCACACGATTGCTAGACTTTTTGTGCGGAAGTTATTTAATTACATCTATTGGGAATAACCTGATGGAGCTGTAATAGCTTTTGGAGTAAAAAAACTAAGAGTTGTAGAGGAGGCCCGTCCCCAACAGGATGTGACTGATAAGGATGATGGGCCTATTCTTTTGTATTTGAAACTATCGATGAGCTAGTTCGTAAAGTCCTTGGGCAGTTACATCCTCTTTATGTTTGTAAAAGCATATCAATGATGTAATATTGAAAACGGTTACGCAATCCACAGGAAAGCGATTAGTTTGATGAATTTATTTATGTATTTTATTATTCCAATGTATTTTTGTATTTAAATGTATCTTGTTATAAAAATAGTTTGACAGTTATTTATTCAATATTTTAAATAACAAAATTGCCTTAGATTTTTTTCTTGTAATATGTTCCGCCAACCTGCTAACCTTGACAAGGTAGGCATTGTCTTTGGTTAAAAAAAATTGCCAAAAAAATGGTATTTACGACTTCGTAAATAAATTCTTAAATTCACATTACTTCTCGTATTCCAATGGATTAAAAATAAATTTGAAAGTATGTTATTAAAAATTGATGATTTATCGTACTAGCATGGGAAATTTGCGACAAGGCAATTGATGATATCTAAAACGATAAATACTAACAAACATCCGTTTCTTTCCAATCATGACATCATTTCCATAGCTGATAAGATGTGATATCTTACTCTACAATAATATAATATTATTCATGACAAAACAATAACCTTCACGTGTATCGAACATCATATGCCAGCAATACAATAAATGCCACACAAAACTTCATACCAAACGGAGTACCATTGTTCACGCTAGCACACACACAAAGACACGCACACACACGCGGCGGCCATGACACCGCCGCCAAGCCTCTGGTGTGCTGCGCGCTGATTGGTCGAGAGCAACGCGCCTCCGTGACGTCATCCACTCCGGCGCACGCAATTTATCGAAAAACTGAACGTGTACACGAAATAGGCGATAGCGATTTGTTTATTGGTTTGTAGAGCGTCAGATAATAACTCTTAATTGGAGATAGACAGCAAAATAACGATAATGAAATTTTTACAAAATTTGTTTTACTAATACCAGTGAAAAAATACAGTGGGTATTGTTTTCTAGGCTTTAGAACACTGCTTAAAGATACAGCGGAGACGCCATATAACATGATTAGATTGAAGTACTTGAAGATAGAAAAATATGAATATAAGCAATAATAAAAAGATGAGACTAGTGAAGTTGAAGAACATTAATAATTAGTAACTTGCCTACTGATAAAGTAGGTATACTGTGTTTACTTGCCTGTGATTCAAAGTAAACGATAGGGTTGTAAAGGAGTAGTTGATTGTTCAACTAGAAGCTTCTACACCTACAAAAATATGGCATCGCATTTTGCAATTCCATAAAAGAGCTATCTAGACTCTCTCCCACCTCTTTATAAGAATAAATAGGACATGGTCGACCCCTCACCGTTCCTAAACCATCTTAAAATGAATAGGCCTTTTAATGGAAAATTTGAAAAAGGTTTGATTCAATTTGAAAATGTTTAATAATAATCGCAGATCTCCAAATTACTTTAAATCCTTAATATATATTAGAAAGTGCCTAGTTCCCCGCTGTGTCTCGTGCAATGCGACAATGCACTTTAGAAAGTAGTCGACCTCGTCTAGCGCTGTGCAAACTGTACACTCGCTCACACTGGGTGTGTCCATCGGAACCCGTTGCCAAGGTGCCTTAGACAAGTTCCTGAGTACGGGTTTTTACCGCAGGTTTTTAATGAATTATTGCTACCATTTTAATAGTTTTTGCTGGTTAGATATTTGTATGCAAAAACGTAAATAAGGAACTTAGATCGCTACAGACTCCAGGATCTGCATGTGTTTATCTGGTTGCCCGGCATAAATAGTACAGTATCTCTCGCATTTAAAGTTCAAAGCTAGACTGTAAAAAGTTAGAGTTAAGTTAATTATAGTTTGCAATACAACTTAAGAATTGGTAGAAATGTACATTGATATCTGAGCTATCCTGACACCCCAATTTAAACAGGATAAGGCTAGAAAATTGGTATTTTTAATTTATCATAGGGAGAACTACTAGTGCAGTGATGGCCTTGAGGTTTGGGCGCACGGTCGAGAATCTCGACGGTCGCGGGTTCGAACCCCAGGCACACACCTCTGACTTTTCGAAGTTATGTGTGTATTCACATTGAATTATCACTTGCTTTAACGGTGAAGGAAAACATCGTGATAAAACCTGCACACCTAAGAGTTCTTAGAAATTTCTTAGGTGTGTAGTCCGCCAACCCGCACTAGGCCAGCGTGGTGGACTATGGCCTAAACCCTCTCAATGGTAGAGGAGACCCGTGCTCAGCAGTGGGCGTATATGGGTTGATAAAGAAGAAGAAGAAGAAGAACTAGAGAAAATATGTATTAGACCGTGACGAACACATACGTAAGGTTTACCCAACATGAATTTCATCAGATATTTGTTCATTTAATTCTTACTTGAACAGCAACACCTTCGCAGCCCGAATCGGCGTGATACCACACAAAATAGCCTCAACAAATGTTTTTTAGTTTTCACACGTTACTGATATCAAAACCGGAATAAGCTCAAGGAACTCGACAAGTTTTATCACGTTCTGCCACACCCACAATTCTAGTGAGTTTCCTTTATCAATAAAGACATATAAACACTTGATTGTTGCTTCGTACGGTGGTTTTTCTTATCAATATCGGAATGAGCTCAAGATTCTCGATAAGTTTTGTCACGTTCTGCCACACCCACATTTCTTGTTTGTTTTCTTTATCAATCAAACAGCTAAACGCTGGATTGTTTCTTCGAACGACGGTTTTGTCTTATCGTCAAATACACACACAAGTGAGTAATATTGAAATCAGGCTCAATAAATTATAGAGTTAGGGTCTCTAGGTAAATCTCCACTAATATTTTTTAGGGAGTTCGTCACTAAGCTTAACTTTTTATTGATCCGTTTTTTTCTTTAATTCGTATCCATTTTATTCTATCCCTCTGATACGTATGGCCGATGTCGTTTAAATCCTACCAATACTTTACTTATTATTCACACCTGATATGGGTTGTTTGAAAGACATTTGGCTCTTCCGTAACTAAAGTCTCTTGTTTTAAAATCTAGAGCACTTTTTACGATAAACTAATCTCTTTCTTAGATAAAATCGACACAGACAAGCTAAAATTCGTAGAAAACGAAATAAAAATATGTATGGCCTAAATCAACAAATATTGTATAGATCTAGGTCTTGTAATTGCTGATACATGCATTTTAATTCCGCTACGCTAGGTAAACAAAGCAATTGATCGGAAAGCCATATAAAGAAAAAAAATAGCATTGCATAAGAAATATTCCTCTTAGCCACGCTTTATAAAGTATAATGTACGTATCTTCTAGTATTATAAAAGATAATGACAGCCCTCGTGGCGCAGTTGGCTAGACACCAGCTTGTGAAACGAGAGGCCGCGGGTTCGATCCCCGCACCGAGACAAATGTTTATGTGATCCACAAATATTTGTTTCGGGTCTGGGTGTTTGTGAGACCGAAAAAGTCTCTCGTCGTGTCTGATACCCACGACACAGGTCTTGTAACTTAGTGTGGGGTCATAGCTATGTATGTGACTGTTGGGTGTCTTTATTTATTTATAATGACTAAGGTTTTGTAGAATACCTTTTGTTTGAAGAAATTATAATTAACTACTGTATGAATAATTTGTCTTTTTTCTGACAGTATGTAAGAAAAACTTAAGGGTCTTTGAGCCAGACTATAAGCTTCACACACCCTACTAAAATGTAGAAAGAGTCTTACCTTATTCATATCAAGAATTATTGAAAAAAAAAAAGATTCAGTGCCAGGAAAATAATTAATTGGTTTGAATGACGCACAATGTACTGTATTAACGTGAGGTAACAAAGAAAAGAGTTAATGATATAAATGATATTGTTACAGCAAAATGCAATTATGGAACCCTAGATAAAGTACACAATAATCTATCTAATGTCAACAAAGGCGTACGTGTATGAAACATGGACCGTGATTGTGCAACATTCGAGGTGCAAAGCGGCCTAGATACAAAGTTCATACTAACTCGTTCTTACAATATAACTATTAGGACGGACAAAAGCAGCCTTTCTAAAGTAGATGGCTAGATTATTGTAAAAGCAAGAGATAGGATTGAGGCCATTTATTTAACCTCCTATATTGCTTGCGAGTTCAATATCCTGTACCCAAACACGCTATCCCCACACCATTCCCTTTAAAACAGAAATTCCCAAGGAGGGTTGGCGTCAGGCAGGCGGCCGGCCGTAAAACATCTGCCAAAACTCTTATGCAGCATGTTTTGTCCTTCCACACAGGAAGGAAGGACAAAACATGCTGCGCCGACCCCAAACAAGAATTGGGATCAGGGCAGGAGAATGATGATTGCTTGCGAGTTCAACTGTCATATTTTTATTGAGCTTAGGAAGGCAATAGATCCAAAACACAAGGAAAGATGTAAGCCGAAGCTTTATCAATGAAATTAATGTTAAAGGTGTGGAATGAGTCTTCAAATTTGTAATAGAAAATATGTGGATTTGTTAGGAAATATGCGTAACTTTTAGACTTGTCATATCAAAAAACATGTTGTTTACTTGTAATAACAAGATAATTGAAATTTCATAGCAGACATTAAGACCATGTGAGACATACTGTCATAGTTTACCGTAAACAATAACAAATCATTAATAGATAGCCTTTACATAACTAGTTATCAGTACATAATTCTTATAGAATTATCTGAAAAACGCATAAGAGTAGAAGTAATTTGGCATTATTCGTCTTTTTTTGGATCCCTATCCCACCACACACCCGCCACTGCAACTCCTGTATTCCAGGATCAACAGCGGCACGACAGTATTGGCGCCGAGCAATGAAACTCAGACCGGAGTTATTGATATTGCTCGCAAGATTAGCACGCTGGAGTGGAAGTGGGCTGGCCACGTCTGCCGACGGTCGGACGGCCGGTGGAGTAGACAAGTGTTGGAGTGGAGACCGCGTTTAGGCAAACGTAGTGTAGGACGTCCTGCAGTACGATGGTCCGATGACTTGAGAAAGGTGGCGGGTAGCGGATGGATGAGGGCCGCTCAGGACCGCGATGGTTGGCGCTTACTTGGGGAGGCCTACGTTCAGCAGTGGACGGCGATAGGCTGAGTATATAATGAAGCTCAGAGAATCTAAGGGGACCTAAATTGTCATAATCCCGCAACGAAGTTAATCAGAAAAGCAATGTAAAGGAGGAGTTGGAAAACAAAGAGTTGTCCACTTCAGTTGCATGATTCGTCTAATACTACGGGTTGATTCGGGTAGTTTAAAAAACAATAGATGAACTTCCATCTTTACTAGACACTCCATTTGGACGACAACGTCCTTACAATCAAGTCTGGTGTTGTCTTTGTAGTTCTAATTAGATAAGTAAGTCGAGAAGGCGGGGGTCCAGTATTCTGAGAGAAGTGAAAAGAAGGGAGAAATATGAGTACTTTGAGCAAAAAGTTTGCTCAGACCGGCGTGGTTGGTGCTTACTTGAGGCAGCCTTCGTTCAGTGATACGGCGGTAGGCTAAGAAGATAAGAATGAATATTTTTAGAAGATCAGAAAAGAAGAAGATTTAAGAAGAGTAGAGAGGGTGAAATAGGAATACATAATATTGTAACCAAGCGAAACTCAGAATCGCAAAAACAATCTGACCATCAAATGATGACACGACAAATCTTTCAAAAGGATCTTTATACAGAACGTACATATTACAAAAACAAGAACACGTACAAAACAAGAATTGTAATTATAAATTCGTAGGTATGTGAGAACAGGTTGTTATCTGGTTGTTTGAGCAGCATTAACGCATTGCTTCTTATTGTAAGCCGGATACAGTGGGAGGCCAACAATTCTTACATATCCTCTACTATTCCTTCATTCTCGTCTTCTAAAGTTAAATATTAGTTTCTGGACCAATGTGTATGTTTTTTAAGAGGGTTCTTATGTCCATTTAAAATCTACGTCTGAGTAAGTTAGTATTTTAATATGTTGATGTGCTTTGGTGATAAATAAAAACTACGAATGGTTCAATTGATACTTGCAGAGTCCTTTAGTATTTATTTTAAAACTGACGAATATGCGATATCACTACATAGTAAAAAACAAAGTCGCTTTCTCTGTCCTTATGTCCCTTTGTATGCTTAAATCTTTGAAGCTACGCAACGGATTTTGATGAGGTTTTTTTTAATAGATAGAGTGATTGAAGAGGAAGGTTTATATGTATGATAACATCCATTAAATATCAGCAATGCACCCGTGCGAAGCCGGGGCGGGTCGCTAGTAATCATTATAACAACCACAACCAAAACGGTTTTGGTGAAAAGGGCTTTGCTTTCGTGACTAGTGAGGTTGCAGGCTTAAAGCGTAGACCAGGGCTTCCCAAACTGTGCGTCGCGGCAACATCCGAGGGGCGTCGCGAGACGATCGGCAAAGATTCGCTGTCCGTATTTTTCTGATAACCTCATATTACGCTAACTACTGCTGTTTTTATTTCCAGTAAAGTAGGTAGTTTTGATGATGAGGGGGGGGGGGGGTGTGCGTCGCAAGAAAAATAATAATTCTGTAGGGCGTCATAGTGTAAATAAGTTTGGGAACCCCTAGCGTAGACTATAAATTTTTGTATGACCGACGAATATCTGTCTGGGTCTTGTGTTTTTCTAAGTGAAACTTGTAACTATCCTAGTAGGGAGCCATGGAATTAAAAAAAAAAATAAACATTATGCGTAGTTAAAAAGAGACTTTACTTAATGACTCATTGCTTAAGTGTTAAGAGGTTTAGAATTAAATCGGCATTTTCGGATTAGCGTCATAACTCGAGAATCAAAAAACAGGCAATGTCCACATTACATCACTCAAGTCTCGTCATGCGATAAAAACGTACAAAATTTCTTTTAAGCTACGCATTGGAATGAAGTCTACTATTTCATGTTTAATCATATAGTTCAGTCATGTATAGTTGCGAAGAGACTATTGAGGAAGACTAGCCAGAGAATATTACGCTATAGTGATTGTTTTTGGATAATTTTCGGAAAAAAGTAAAAGTAAAAAGCCGAAAATTTAAAATATTCAATGAAGTATGCATTTAAAATAGTTTCCATATTCTTTTTTAAAAGAAAGAACCTGGTCATATTTTCATAATAAGGAATCCTTTAATTAACACATTGCCTTAGAAATCGAACTAAAGAATTCCAACTCGAAAGCACTTCATTTCCACCGTGCGTCCAACGAAACCACAATTAAATTTTATTATTCATATGAATGAAAAACGCATACAAAATATTAAGGACAATAACATCACTGGCCATCCCGTCGAATAGCTCCCTGGGTGTCGCAATATAAATAGAAGTCAAACGTTGACTAAATCTGCAATGTGCGTGCAGATTCGCACGTCGGACGCCCAAACAGTTATAGCCTTCCTACGTCACACACTAGTTGCGCACAGGATCATATCCACTAAAGATTTTGTGGGCAAATGGGTGGTATTCTATCGGTCTATTGAACTTTCATGCCTAAACCGCTGGACTAATTTGGATGTTTTTTGGTATTGCTAAAATTGAGAACATGGAAAGGGAAATTGGCTAAATATTTTTGCTTTTATAATGAGAAAAATCTGTTACACACAGCATTGTTGCAGGGTCAGCTTTCGTATATTCAATTAAAATCAGGCTTGTATAAATGTGTCGACTTGGTAGGTATTATCAATCAGGTCCAGCTGGTTTATAGTATTAAGAATTCACTGAATTACTAGATTTACTATTCAGAAAATGACAGCAACACAGTTAGGACTCTGGAGGTAGCACATGACCAGAAAAGTGATCTTACTAATGTTCGGACTAAGATAGGTGTCGACCATCGCGATAGACCTTAATGAAGAGAGACTACACACAGAGAAGAGTCAGAATACGTATCCAACAGCAATACTCTCGCCCCCAAACTGAACGTGGTTCTGAAAAGAGTTGTTGAAATGGAGTGAAAAATAGAAATACACCTCGTCTACTCTTTTGAGGGCAAAGCAGTAAAAGCACGTGTATGTAACGACCCGACAGCACTTTCCACACGTTCTGTAGATGAAGCAAACACCGTAAACTAGAAGTGTCAACAAACGATCGATGGATGCATTACACACCGGCATTTTCCTCCGAACAAACACCTTGATTAATGAGCTGCTATGTCAAACATTGCTTCTGCACACACAATACAAAGTCACCTCTCTGATTAATGGGGATTTTCTGCAGATCCTATCACTTTTACGTTTAATGCGAACGTAACTCTGTAATCTTACGTAGATTTAGATATTCAAGTTTTGGAGCCGTTGTCCTCCAGCTTCTTTTCGTGTAAAATTCATGTTACAAAATTCCTCAAGTATTTTTTGTACGTGGACTGGACTTTTAAATGTTTTGAAACATTTCGTACCTAATAATAAGTCTATAATAAGTACATCAGCCCATATGTTTCTTACCGTCTACTGTTGGGCGATGCGATAGATTAGTCCCTTAGTCCATCACGGTGGCCTAGTACGAGTTGACGAACTATTGACAAACCCTAAGAACTCTTTTTCACCATTAAAGTCGTAGTTATTGATTATGAATGCATACATAACTTTAAAAAAGTCATGGACTGGTTCCAAGGGATTGAAATCATGACTGCCTGGTTTTGGCTCGATCGTGAGCTTTGATCTCGAGGCCATCACGACTATAAATCATAATTATAAATAACGTTAGCAAAAAAGTCACCAGAATAACAACAGGATACGTAACACCCTAATTCTGGGGACTAAACATCGGACCATAACAATCAAAATGATTAAGGAAGGAACGCAAATCCAGGCCTTGACTCTCTCATTTTAGGCCTGTGTCAATTATTTTTACACAGGAAAAAGTAACTTTTAAAGGAAAATAGACTCTGAAACCATTTAGATAGAACTTAGAACGAATAGAGAATACCAAAGACATGTTTCTGACGTGATTAAATTTCGTGGGTCTGACGACGCCCTGGTTTAATGAAAGTAATCGAATGATACCGTCTCTTGAATGTTGTGTTCAAGGTTTCTTAACAAATTAAAGTAAGTCACATGTTTATGTCTTGCAATATAAAATTACAACTAAAATAAAATCAACAGTTTCTTTAGAGTTTCTTAAATGTCTTCGTAGAATGATGAAACGTCCCCGTAAAGACAAGCATTTGTGATCGACAGCCCTGTGGCGCAGTTAAGTTGGTTAGCTTGAGATAATTGTTTGTGTAAGCGAAAAATCTTTCGGATCTGGGTGTTTATAAGACCAAAAAGTTTCTCGAAGTTTCTGGTACACGCTTCATAAGACCCTTATTTTAGTCAGGACAATGAGTCTGACTGTTGGGTATATTTATTTATTGAAATCTATATTATTTGGGTATTTGTGACAAGTAGTAGAGTCAAAAGTATGCTTAAATCACTTTTGTTGTTCTACGACGAACAATAAGGAGAAACAAGAATTATTAAGCAAATTCACAGTTTTTAATGTCAACAAAATTTAATGCCAAAGCAACATTTACATGTAATGAATTATTAACGCCATTAAGAACAAGATTTTTACTAAATGTCAAACAATCTAAAATAGTAAATAAGACGATAGGATTCGTTAGTGCGGGCTCCACGAGGAAATTTAAAAGAATTTATGATATTACTTTTTATTTCTAGAATTATTTATTTTGCACTTAAGATACAAAGATAAGAATAATAAACTATAATATCGCCCCAGATTTAACGATAAAGTTGAAAACAATGATAACGTGACTATCATAGTGATAAAACGACATTATAGGCTAAAAGCAGCACCGATATAACTTTGTTATTTATGTCTAGACGGATTGAAACGCTCAATTCGTTCTATTATTATACCAAACGCAAAGAATTTAGTAGACAAGTATTTATACAGGGTGTATTTAGACCGTGATCGAAAACTGAGGCAGGTAATAGCGATAGTGATTACAAACCCCCTGGCATTAAAGAAAATGCCGACAAAAAATAAAATTTTTGAGGGTTTCCATGCAAATCACATAGTTTTAACACCGATGGTTGTATGGAAAACGTCAAAATTTTTATTCTTTGTCGGGATTTTTAATATCGCCACTGGGTTTGTGATCACCCTCGCTATTACCTGCCTCAGTTTTCGATCACGGTCTAAATACACCCTGTATACTGGAATGGAGGAAACAACAGAACATCAATGATACACTCCTATTACTGACCTCGTTAGACCACATTTCTTGTATCTACGCCATAGTACTTCTTGTAGATCCAATTAATCATCAGCAGCACATAAACGTCCACTGTTGGGCACGAGGTTCCTCTACAACTGGGTTTAGGTCTTAGCCCACCACTCTGCCCTAGTGCGGGTTAACGAACTAGACAGATAAGAAATACCGAAAAATTTTCTCGTTTTCTTTCACCGCTGAAGAACGTGATAATTTATTGTGAATAACACAACTTCGAAAGTTACTGGTGTGTGTCTGGGGTATGAACTCGCAACCACCGATGTTCTCGATCGCACGCCTAAGTCTCATAACCATTGCTACTTGATCTTTAAATCCATCATCCGATCAATCATTAAGCATATTTCAAATATATTCTCATTATGGTCGCAACCCTTATCAGAATGGAAGTATTCGTAACTAAATAAGTGCTAAAATTGTAACATAGGACCTTGTAATAGTGAGCCAGCAATTTTTCACATTGACATGCCAATTTGAGGAGTGACCAAACAAGCGTACGAGTTGAATATAAAATCCTTTAGTTTATCATTCTTGATTATAAAAGAGAACGTAAAATGTCACAAGGCCTATTAGCTAGAAGTATATTGAAAAACATTTAGGGATGTTGCCAAAATTCATTCTGATTGAGATGAGGCTTTGTATGATTTGCACAAGAATTTAATGAGATTTGAACCATTGGTTGATACCAAATTGTAGAACCCAAACGGACTTTGCTGGTTAACACTGTACGTAATAATAATTTTGCTTTTTGATGAGAAAAGTGAAAACTAGGCCTATTTGATGATAATAATAAATTAAAATAAATAACTGAAGATTATTAATAATGAAATAACAACATTTAATTCAATGTATGAGTGTGTTTATTCAATTCTTATAAGGAAATAAAGCTCTAAAATAAACAATACTAACCACCCAACAACTCTAGTCAACATCCCTGAGTCACAAATAAAGGAACTAGATTTAGTCACTTGACCGCCAAATGTCAGGAGAGTGCATGGGCTCGGCTGCGCGCGCGCACGTGACGCGGGTCGGGTCGCGCCGCCAATGGGCGTGCGCCGGCGCAGGGGCTCGCCGCCGACGGCCGCTGACGCAACTCGCCCGCCATTTGCGACATTTAGCTAATTAATTTCTGATGCTTCTCAAGGTGAAACTATTACCAATAATTGTGTCGCTTCCTTGTACACCTTGAGATGATATTTTCTAAGTTATGAGGCCCGGTTTCATCCAGGTATTATTTCGAATTCCCTGCTTATTCTAAGGGAATATCTAATACAGATATTTATAATCTTTCCTTTTAACAATATGTAAATAAATTACGCCTGTCATAAATTTCTGAGCAATGTTTCATGAATGTGTTTTCATTGAAAAAAGTCCTGACTCCTGACTCTCCGAACAGAATTTTGTGGAACAGGAGCCACCAAATTCTGTTCCACAAAATTATATTTTATAAAAAAAAAGTAGCCCATGCCTTTTCCTAAGTTTCTGTCTACCTCCGATTCTACAACTTTTCTTTAAAAAAAGCATTCGAATCAATATAAAGCAACATAAAGTATTATTTTTATTGGCAGTTTTAACCTATGTCACCTATGTCTATGCATGTGATTCTTACTCTGAAGAGTTTGATTATTTTTTTGAGCGCGCTAATTTCAGGAACTACGGGTTCGATTTTAAAAAACAGTGTTTAATAGTATTTATCGAGAAAGGTTATTAGGCTATAGATCAACATAATATTATATTATATTATTATTATTTCATGCTATGCCGAATAGCAGCAAATTTGTCAAATACAGTTAATATTCCTTATCAAATCTAATTTTTCGTATACACAGTTTCGAGCAACAACAAGCCTTTATATTATAATCATGACCTTATTTACAAGAAGTGTTACAATGTACATACGTATACCAAAAATTGCTGATCATTTACTGTATTGTTTGACACAAAACCAAAAATCGCTTACTCGTAAAATATCTGAAGTAACATCATTTCAATATTTATCTTTACCAGTGTCTTAACGTCTTTCAATATGAATTTTCTTTTAATTATTATTTATTTATCAATTGTATCCTGTTTAAATATAACCGAAACGACAAATAACATAAAAGATTTGTTAATAAAGTATAAAAATAAACGGTTCTCTCGATGCACGAACAAAATCGAAGGCTTTATGGGAAAGACTTTGAATTTTCTAGACAGAACTGAACGGTTTAGTGATTTTTTGAAATATTTGAATGTGAGTGAGTGTTCTGTGAGAAAGGATTTGGGGTATATAAAAAAACATATATTAAACGGTTTGATTATAGACGAGAATGTTCCTGAATCCCATTGGCACGAATATAAGGTTAGTGTACTTTTCTTTTTTTCTTCTGTCAGGGTACACTGATCTCTCTTTCGGATTAGATTTCAAAATAACAAAAAAACATATAGTAGATTATTAGTGGTTGGTACTGGTTTCGCTTATGTGTTTAAAATCGCTTATCTTTTTATTATTCTATTGGGTTCTCTCCACTTGGTCCATGAAAACCACCATCCGACTTGGGATTTGAATTCCAGATCTCTGCTCCGTAAAATTATACTTGTGTTGCGTTAGATATTCTAATTTTAAAAATTAATCTATTATTATAAAAAGAGATAAAAAATACACATTCTATAGTAAAGAAAATTCTTTCTTTACAGACAATTCACAAAAAGGTTTACCACACACCACACCACGAGATGGCAGCACTGGCTAAATGGAGAGATAATTTGAAACGAGTAGCTCGCCACAACCAAGAATATTTAGCGGGAAAACTATCTTATTCACTACATTTAAACCATTTTGGTGACATGGTAAATATTTTTAAACATTTCCATCAAATTATGCTTTAATACTTTCTTACAAAGAAAGATGAGTAATAAATTCCAGGCATTTTCGACAGATGTCGCTATAATTCAATAATGTTAACAATGGATTTTGAATAAAATAATTTCTGTAATGTTTAAAAAACAACCATTTCATGATTGTAATTGTAAGTAAAAGCGTAACTAATGAGTAATGACGGAAATGTTTTTTTTTTACAAAAAGTCTCTGTCTGTCTGTTCATTTGTACTAATCTTCGAAAGGAATGCACCGATTTACACATGACTTTTAGAGAAAGATAGGTGCTTGTTACTGGACGTAGGATATTTTATTTAATTAATACAACTTTTTATAATATAATGTTTTAAAGAAAAGATCATCTATATTGCTATATACTTACAGCTGAATATTTTTTTGTTTCGTTGAACGAATAATAAAAACTAATTTCAAGAATTACAGGTATGAATTGAAAACCGTTAATCATTAACCGTATGATTTTTTTAGGAACTATTTACTCCTCACCCCATACCTTTACTACAAACTACTCGTGATTAAGAATGGCCCTTTTTTAAACTGTAGCTTTCCGCTACAAAAGACAGATGGCGCTTTACCTCAATTGCATATACCAGCATCGCTAAGCTGTTACACCATATAGCTATTTAATTATTGATAGTAATTACGTCGCACAGAATGAAGATTAACACACAGATTACAGGTTAATTAGACTTTACATACATGATCAGTCGGTGGATACACAATCAATTACTGTATTATAAGCAGTAATTGTAATAATAATTGGATACTGGCTTTGTTTAAGCCAGAAAATTGAATCAAAGTATTCATATGATTAAGTACGAGTAAGATGATTTTCTATACATGTTTTATACATGTACTAGGCAACATGTTATTAGGTAGGTACATTTTAAATTTTTTTCCCATCATAGAATCGAACTGGGATCATCGAGTCCAAAGTTTAAAAAAATGATTGAAGACCAAATAATAATTATTATATTTTGTAGTTCGATTGCCCATAAGGTTTAATTATAAATGATAATATCGTTAATAGCGATTTCAGTACTTGATGATTTAGCATTCTAATATCTATTCCGTCTATTATTCGTGAGGGTTGCAAATAATTATGATTTTATAATTTTCATTCGGTCAATCATTCACGAGGGAACCTAGTCAGTAGCTTGCAAATTGTATTTGAAAATAAACTGAACAATCTTTTAGGGTAGTTTCTCGTTAGTTTTTAAAAAACTGCCGCGACATTTCTGTTCATCTTAAGAGTGATTGAATCATTTCGCTAGTCGCATACGGTCTCTTTTACAATACAATTTATTTCCAGCACGTGTCAGATTACTTTAGAAATATTTTGAAGCTTATCAAGACAATTCCTCTGTACGATCCGGCAGAGGACAGACGGAAGACCGCATATAGAAGAAGTCTTCGATGCAGGGGGCGGAAAAAGGTACATACTACATCCATTTGAATGGAGGCTGGTTATCAATGGATTTGTTTTGGGTCGTTGATAGATTAGAGTATTCCAGAACAGTCATAAAATTTTAAAGGCCAAACTTTTTATTCAAGTAAGGTTATGAATAGAAGGACTAGCTATACGAATGGATCGGCTCGACTAGTTAAGTAATGTTGTCTTTGAAGATGAGCATATGAACTAATATATAAATAACTAGCTTTTGCTCGCGACTCCGTCCGCGTAGACTACAGGGTTGAGTTCAGAAGGAAAATAAGTTGTAGTCTATTTTACTTCTCTGAGTCCTATTTATCTCCATACCAAAAATCATACAATTCGGTCAAATTGTTCAAACGTGAAACCGTAACGCGTCGATCGGCGCCTTGTGATCATTACTGCGCGCTTGATCAATATTTTAAAATTGCAATATCTTCTAAGATACTCAGTGAAATCAAATGATGTAAAGGGGCAATTTTATTTAAAATTAAATACTTTTAATGAATAACATATTTATTTGGATAAGGATTAATATCATATTTATAAAAACACCTTAACAAATAAAACTTTATTTTAAAATAAATTTGGTTAGGATAAAAAAACGTTATAGTGAGTCAACCTTAAAAAATAGACATATGCTGTCGCGGACTTTTTTTTAGAACTTTTAAAGAGGAACATTTCTCTCAAACATTATTTTAGCGAAACTTTAACCGTTTTCGCAGCGCACGCAGCGGAAGCTCACTAAAAGGAAAAAATGTCCCCGATTTTGAAACATTCTTTATTGCTGCTCCGCTCCTATTCGTCGTAGCGTGATGTTATATAGCCTATAGCCTTCCTCGATAAATGTTCTATCTAACAGTGAAAGAATTTTTCAAATCGGACCAGTAGTTCCTGAGATCCTAGCGTTCAAACAAACAAACAAACAAACAAACAAACAAACAAACAAACAAACAAACTCTTCAGCTTTATAATATTAGTATAGATTACTATAGTGTATTTCCTTCTAAACGTGAGATTGCTGGAGACCACATTTTGAGGGCCGCCTATTCGTAATTTTCGATACATAAGATGCCTTTTCATATACTATCACGTCATAAACATCTTTGTATAACTGAGGTTATCTAGCCGAATAGCCTAGGACTTAGATATTCAATCGGAATTTTAATATGGATACCTGTAGAATAAGGAGTGCAAATTTATTTGTCCAGGTCGACTGGAGGAGTAAAGGATTCAGACCAAGAAGAGAGGAGCAATGGCATTGCGGTGCGTGCTACGCGTTCGCCGTAACGCACGCCATGCAGGCGCAGTTGTACAAAACACATGGGAATGTTGGGGAACTGAGGTAAGGTCTTTTGCATCCTTTTGCTTCCACTTACGAGGGATTGTAATGGTGAGATTCGTTGTACATTGGTTAGACATATCTCTTTTGATTTTAATATGTATATTTAGATAGAAAAAGTCCCCTTCATTTATTCTTGAATTACTTCTGCAAAATTCCTGAATTTGCAGATTTAGATTCTAGATTATTTCTTCGTTTAAATGAGATGATCTGCCATTGAGTTCAGTGGAGGTACTTCCATTGAATCCTCAACGCCCAGTTTGCCTTACAAAATTTCGAATAATTAATCCTTTAAGATTTAAATCTATATTTAATAAACAAAAAAAATTATATATAAATGAGGATATCTTGACAGTAGATTTTACTTCTCGGTCTAGATCTTAACGGTTTTTAGCTTCTATGGAAATATCGCCACTGCCACTGCCACATGTTAGGGTTCAAATTTGGAATTTCATTTTGTTTTTTTTTTGCTGACTTATGACTTTTTTATTTCAGTCCTCAACAAATCGTCGATTGCAGTTTCAAAGACGGTAACATGGGGTGTGACGGTGGGTCGTTGAAAGGAGCACTGCGTTACGCTGCTAGAGAAGGTTTGGTCATGGAAAAACAATACCCTTATATTGGCAAGGTATGTATCTATATAAACAACTAAATGTTTTTTAATCCAAAAACTTTTGATGCATTTCAGACCAAACCGTTATTGGTAGTCGAAAAGTCTTGTTTATATAGATATTACTATTTTATCTAATTACTAACTAAAGGAAACCTAATAAAAACAAAAGCGAAATAGTCATTTGTTCCTTTACATATCTGACTTCTTACCTCGCATCAGTACACGGCAAATCTATTCCCTGAACTATCACCCTGTTTCAGAAGGGGCATTGTAAATACAGAAGAGACTTCGTTCGCATCAGACCTAGAAGATGGGCGACCTTACCTCCAGGCGACGAGAAAGCTGTCGAGAAGGCACTGTCTGCCATCGGACCTTTAGCTGTTGGCATCAACGCTTCACCTTTCACTTTTCAGCTTTACAGGTGAATTGTTTATGAACATAATTTGTTTATATGTTTCGTCTGTTATTCCATAGTAACACTTATAGTGAATGCGTTCATCTAAAAAAGGTCTTAGGTGTGTAGTCCGCCAAACCACACTAAGCCAGCGTGATCAACTAAGGCCAAAACCACTTAATATGTAGTAGAGGAAGCCCGTGCTCCGCAGTGGAACGTGTATGCGCCGAATTTCACCTCTATGATCAACATGTTAAGGTATAAAATTAAATGTCTACATTCCAGGAGTGGTATATATGACGATCCTCTGTGCACTCCCTGGCAGCTGAACCATGCGATGCTGCTCGTGGGATACACTCCAGAGTACTGGATACTGTTGAACTGGTGGGGCAAGAACTGGGGAGAAGATGGCTACATGAGGTAATTCAGTTTTAATGGGTTTACATTCAGAAAGTTTTTCTACCTCTCTATTTTGAACTATAGAGTTGGTTGGCGAAAGAAGAGACCATAGGATGGCAGTAAAAGTTGACCGGCTATCACACTATCTCACCCAAAAATATGATAAGACTTAGACACCCTACTACACACTAGGCCAGCATAGTGGACTAAGAAGTAGACTTAGAGTATACCGACCGAACCTATAGACAAGGCCGTGTTCAGGGACGTACACAGGCTGATGATGATAATAAGATATAATAATATAACTCCCCAGGCACACACCTCTGACTTTTCGAAGTTATGTGTGTATTCAAATTGAATTATCACTTGCTTTAACGGTGAAGGAAAACATCGTAATGAAACCTGCACACCTAAAAGTTCTTAGGAATTTCTTAGGTGTGCAGTCCGCCAACCCGCACTAGGCCAGCGTGGCGGACTATGGCCTAAACCCTCTCAGTGGTAGAGGAGACCCGTGCTCAGCAGTGGGCGTATATGGGTTGATGAAGAAGAATAATATAATAGTGTGAGGAAACTTATTAACCAGTACTTCTCTCAAGAACTCAGAATCTGATAGAGACTCCTGTTAGAATAACTCCTTAACTTAAACATGACCAGTGGAACTTGAATAAAGAAAATTATATTCGTGACAGATCTCTACTAAATTTGAAACCAGACTGCGTGGCCTAATATTGTGACTTCGTGGACAAAGACCTAAGCTTCTAACACTAAATATGGCATATGGACCACGATTCATATCTGACAATGTACATACTCCGTTTTCTTATACAGGGTGTATTTAGACCGTGATCTAAAACTGAGGCAGGTAATAGCGATAGTGATTACAAACCCCCTGGCATTCAAGAAAATCCCGACAAAAAATAAAATTTTTGAGGTTTTCCATCCAAACCATATTTTTTAACACTGATAGTTGTATGGAAAACGTCAAAATTTTTATTTTTTGTCGGGATTTTTAATATCGCCACTGGATTTGTGATCACCCTCGCTATTACCTGCCTCAGTTTTCGATCACGGTCTGAATACACCCTGTGTATTCTATTCAAAGGTTGCCTGGAAGAAATCGCTTTCACCGATAAGGCCGCCGATTGCTCCACTTTTTCTTTTATTTTATGTTTTTATTGTAACTTAATATTATTAAGTAACCAATAAAATTTTGTTTTTGTTATTGGAAAAGCTACATAAGTAATATCTGTGTTATTTTTCAGGATCCGTCGTGGGTTGAACATTTGCGGCGTGGCAAACATGGCCACATACGTACAGCTTTGAGCAAACAGGACAACAATACAGCCTAATTTATTTGCGTAGCTGCATCTTCATTAACGATTTGTCAGTGTTACCAGTAACGAAAAATATAAGTATTGTTTTTTAAAATGATTTATTTTTTATTGAAGTGACACTTCGTTACCGACGTATCAGAGAAAAACTGTAACAGAAATAATAATATTTTAACGTTTAAAGTGATAAAATAAATAGACTTATTCAAATTCCAATGAATTTATCGTTATTTCTATTTCGTTTGAATAATCTAACACAAGGAACAATACTAGGGGTCGAGCCTGTTGTCAATGGCAAAACGCTGAGATTTTCACAAACTTTCGAATCGAACCCACATCTCTACATCGCAAGGAAACCTTGAGTCTCGGTAGGACACAAATTATTACAATTTATTGTACATTTCTAGTATATAAGAAATATTTTGTTAATTTAAAAAAATAGGGCTAGCCACACTCCTAATTTGGCTCATTGTCATGACCAAGAGGTATATAATTATGGTTTAATAACGAAAGTGCAGTTGTTTGCCTACCCGCATCGCGTGCGCTTTGCATTCAGTGTTATTTGCATTCAACACAAGGAATATAAGTCCAGTACGTATAAATTTAAATTAAACCTATTTAATCACAACACTATAATACATATTATCGTTTGAAAATGGCTAAAAATACGGTGTTAAAGGAAAAAAAAACAGTTTTAACTTCATCTAATTTTAATACAAGTTTATTTTTATATTCTTCTGTTTAACTCTTCCTTTTTCTATCTTTGTCTCGGTTTAAAAGTGTTTATTGGTTATTTGAGGCGTCAGTATGGTTTGTGTTAACTAACCAGCGTTACTGTATGAGTCCCCCGAACCCAAGGACCCCTATAATTCAAAATTCAAAACTTTTACTTAGCTATCTAGGTGCCTACAAACAGTCGATTGATATCTCTAATTATATTTTTCTAACTATTTACAAAACATTTGACTTTCAAGTGGCAGTATCCAAAAACAAGTCTTACAACGCAATGAAGTTTGTTATTTAAACAGGTGTCAAAACATTGTAATTAATAACTATTGTTAGAATTATATCATTATTTATTATCTGATTTTCCTGTTTCGCAATTAATAGACCGAAGCCTATAGAATATTTATTCAGTTTTAACAGAAATCAGACATGTTGTAAATAGCAGTTTCGTCAGTGATAGAGCCGGGCCTAGATCAGAAATCAGAAATTGTGTAAACTTGAGGCAGTGCATAGCATTTTAAGATCATGCATGTTTTTTTTCACCTTTAAAAGCACACATAACTTCAAATAAGTCAGAGATGTGTGCCTGGGGTGCGAACCTTCGACCGCCGAGAATGCCGGCATATCTTTATCGACCGTATGAAGATAGTAAACAAATATGTAACTAGTCTTAATTTCTTTTTGCTATTTTACCATCAAAGTTATATTCCTTATATTGCCAGTAAAAACATTGTTTTCTTTCATCAGATGCATACACACTTCTTGCTGCTTCTACTTGGGCTGACAGCGGTAGCATCAGCGCCGTTGGAGCCCAGTGCCCACAGCTGGGCGTTGACAATACCACCAGCCTGTCGCTACGAGGTTGACGCTATCAACAACCAAACGATCGTGGTGCATGGACAACCACACCCCATAAACGTACTCCTGGAACTGGTCAAGAGATTCGACTTCTTAAAATGTCAAAACATTTTGATACGAGTTAATATTCTTTAGTTGTGTTTTGAGTAATTATTATTTATAGGAATACTATAGATGTCCTGAGGTCTATGTATGACTTGTTCAAATTGTTCTAATTCTTAATCTTAATTACTTAATTTCTTTAATAAATCTTAAAAAAAAATTAAAATAGTATTTGAAATGTAGCGAAAAATGGCAAAAGAGATAGATAAGGGTATAAAAGTAAAATGGGTAAAAAAAGGAGATTGAAGTCCTATTAATATCGACAACACGATCAAACGACTGACAAAAATAAAAAAAATAGATGTAAATGACAGTGGACCATGAAAAAGTGGACGAGATGTGTGATTTTAAAATATATTATTTTCTGATTTTCATTCGTTATACGTCTGTACACCATCTGTGCTATCGATATACTCAAAGTTGTCCGTCAATCGACACTTACTATTATGCCTGAAAATAAATATATTAAAATGATTTAAACCGATTTCTTTTTATTTCAACCCAATCTTGTTTGATTTTATACAAATGAACAAGTA
The DNA here is from genome assembly GCA_030295005.1 of Cephonodes hylas. Taxonomy (NCBI): domain Eukaryota; kingdom Metazoa; phylum Arthropoda; class Insecta; order Lepidoptera; family Sphingidae; genus Cephonodes; species Cephonodes hylas. The sequence continues at coordinate 6,802,474 of AP025384.1, read as the reverse complement.
AATTTTCAAATTTGTATATTAATTCACTTCTTTTTGTGTTTTGACAGTAATATTAAATATCGTGTTCGGAAATGATGGCATTCGATGTAGGGTGTTCCGGATATTGGTTTTCAACGGAAGTTCACAATTCAGTTGAATCAGATGTCTAGACTGTAAATGAGCAATTTGACTCCACTGTGTAGGAACACCGTTCCTCTAATGTTTTATTTGGTATATTTCTCTGTCACTTAGTATATGTTTACTTATATTTGTATTTTTGTGAAAAACAATGAACAAATACTACTTATAACTTGATTGTTGGATAAAAAATCATTTTAGGGTACTGGGATATGAGTAAAACAAAACCATAAAATACATCATTGTTATTTTTATTAAATTAAATATAAAGAGGCTTATTTAATCAATACAACTAAAAAATGATAAATTTTGTTAAGTGCTCTGTAGCATAAAAGGAAGCGGCACAAAACATTAATCGAGAAAGATTACAACATGGTCAACTCTTATGGTTAATCTAGGTTTTTTTCCGCGAATACTTACCTAACAAATAGTTAGGTATATAAAGTTTCTTATATTTATCATTTTTCTCTATGAAATATTTATATGTACATTAATTTTTGGACGTTATTTCACAGACACATCAATCATTTTCGCATCTTCCTCTTTGCTGTTCTTGTGTACTTTGAACTCTCCATAAGTGAAGTAATCCTCTATCTGCTGCAATGTTTTATCCTTAGTTTCTGGTTGCAAAAAGTACAATAATAACAAAGTTATGCCTATAATTATAGCCATAAGTCCAAAAGTACCGTGAATATGAAAGTTTTCTAATGCATACGGAGCTAATTTCACATACACCATAATAGTAATTGATACAAACAAAGTGACTAGGGTAGTTCCACTCCCCCTATAACTTAAAGGAAACACTTCACCAACTAAAACGTAGGGTAGTATTGTACAACCCATGTTTGACAATATAACAAATATCGCAAAACCAGTAAAAGCTGTCCAAGAATTTCCAGAAATTATTCCCTTCGACGCAATAAAGAGATATAGGCATACAGCTAATAAAACTAAAAACGCCGGAACACCAGTACTAAATAGTAAAGTACGCCTATTCATTATCTTAATTAATACAGACGATAAAATAGTACAAACGATTACAACTGTATCTATAATTAGAATGAAGTAAAAACCTTGAGATTCGTTTGTAGCCATTCCCCCTATAATTTCCTTAGCGTAAGTTGGTAATGTGTGTCTTCCACAGGATTCCAACAGGAGCCCACCTAGGGACACAATCGCCACAGGCTTTAAGAAATTTCTCTTCCCAAAACATTTGAAGGTGTCCAAAAATTTCCCAAAGAAATTAAGCTTAGGGGCAGGTGTAGATAACTTCTCCTTTTGAGCTGCAATTAATTCTTCAAATTCAAGTTTTGCTTCTTCACTGTTCCCTCGTATCCAAAAGTAGTCTTTTTCGCTTCTGTCAAACTGATTCTTGGAGGCTAACCAAGCTGGACTCTCGACCCAAGTCCAGGTAATGAATAGAGCTACAACATGTGGAATCAGAGCTAGCAATGCCACAGTCCTCCAGTTAAAATAGTCTCCTATTGCATGCACCATTAAACTACCAACACAGAGTGCAGTTGTCTTAAAATTTAACAATATTCCTCTGATTTTAGGACAAGTATATTCCCCGATGATTATTGCACCTAGTATTGTAGTGGCACCGCCTGATATGCCTCCTAAAATTCTAGCTACAATCAGAGTGGAGATGTTTGAAGCGATGTAGATAAGCATCCAGCCTATAGTCGCAGGAATAACTATGATAAAGTAAGTAAGTCGTCTTCCTAAACGATCCATAAGGTATGATGACAGAAGTGTACCCAGGACGTTAGCAAAACCGTTTACAGAAGCTGAAACAAAAGGAAATCATGTTTAATGTTTAACTGATTTTATTTTTGTACATGGAGTATCTATCTCTGATCTTTTTTTTAAATCTTGAATAAATGCTATTAATACTATTTTAATAACTTTTAGAAAGTAAACATTTCCTATTATTTTTTAACGATTATTTTAGCTCTGTATCTTCATATGTCATTCACCTAAATTGTTTTATACTGACCTATCCAAGATGTGGAATTTATATCAGCTTTAATCGGAGAGTCTGGATCTTTTAGCGCTGGCAGCAAACACGATGTGTAGCCGAGGACCATGCCTTGACCTATCAGGCTGATGAGAACTCCTGAAGCCGTCCATATCTGAAAGCAAAAATAACAAACTCAACATGGTTCGATCCAGGATTTATAATCATGCATAAATAGTACTAACTAGGGTAGGGCGAAACTAAGTAAACTATAAAAAATCTTAAAGCAATGTTTGGGAAGTAATTATTGGTTCGCTTTAGGATGATGATCTTCATTATTTAAATTGAAAGAGGAGCCTGTAGCCATGTAGCTGGGACATTTCGGATTGGTGGACGGTCAGAAAAGTCAGAGGTGTGTGCCTGGGGTTCGAACCCGCGACCGTAGAGATTCTCAACCGTGCGCCCAAACCTCAAGGCCATCACTGCTTATGATATCCTTACTTCTGAACAAAGTAAACAAAGCTTTATTATGTAAGGAATACGAACCTGTTTTACATACGGAGAGTTTATGTGAAATCCCATAGTACTTAGCAAAACGACAACACTGTTCTAATGAACACTTACGAATGGTTAAAAGTTGAGACATAAAATTACGTTACAAAATAAAAAGTTTAATTACATTCAAAGTTTCAAAACAATACAATGCTTCTAACATCGACTTCATAGCTACATCATTAATGGATTCCTGCACTCGATTTTTATAAATCGAGTAGAGTCGATATGGAGTTACCGATTGTTTATACCAACTGTAAACAATGGATTAATATTATTAATTAAATAAAATGTAACTAAAAGTCATGTGAAATTAAAAAAATATATATTGCATCCGTAAAACTTTTTAAATTCAGTCATATCTAAATTAAGTTTACCTCACAGTTCGGAAAGCAGTCATCACTAGAGAAGGAGGGTAAAAAAAAATGTTTTGCTTTTTTTTCTAATCAAGAAATAGTTTACAATAAAAATGTAACCTTTTCTAGTTTATAACAGCTTTCTAAATAAATAAATTTATTATGCGAAATCTTTTGAAAGCTACTATCGATTTTAACAATTGATTTTAAAACAGCAGCTCGATTCTAACGTTAATTTTCACGGCACTATTTTTTTGTTTTATCTTTATGTTATTCTAATATGTTTTGACATTGACATAAACCTTAGTTTCGTGATTAATGCGATGGTTTCTTTCTGTTACACTTTGAAATCTAAGCTACTAAACCAATTTTAGTAAGCTTTGTTATGAATGTATATTTTACAAAAACAAATATTTTTAACATTACGCATCACCAGATATGGCCTTGAGGTTTAGGCGAGCGGTCGCGGGTTCAATCCCCAGGCACATACCCCTGACTTTTTATTGGTCGTGTAATACTAGTAGAATGATTAGGTGAAAACCAAACAACGACACTCGTTCCCATACAAAATGCCCATATCCCTTATAATCTTGGTTACGTCCATGGTTTTGTCACTTGTTATCTAACAGTAAACAGGTAAGTCTATACGATTTTTATTACTGAATTAGTTACTTTTAATTACATTGATAAATGACCCGAAGTTCCTGGTGCGTGTTTAATTGTTTTATTTTTTCCTTTTTTCGAAATACTTACCTTACTAAGTCAAGGGTAGAATTTTAGGCCCTAAAAAATTTTAGGTGTACCTACAGGCTTCCTCAAAATGTTTTGATAATACTTTGTGAACTCTCACATAGCTTCAAAAAGTCAGAGGAGTATGCCTGGGGTTTGGAGAGGAAAACATAGTCTTGAAATATGTATACCTGAAAGTTATTGGAATATACTGTAACACTCTCTATTATTGGATCTGTAAATTTGTTTAAAAACCGCTTAGTTTATCTTACCTACGTAGAATTTAAGAAATGCTGCCTTTCCACGTTTGCATATCATCTAGGCCTTTGATGCATATGTATTAACCAACATCTTCTTAAATATTCAATAAAAATATGTAGATTCTCATCAGTCTTCGTACCTAAGTCAAGCTTCATAGATTTGAAGAAATAAATAATTGAAAAAACTTACTAAATATAAGCAATGATGGCTTCGAGGTTTGGGCGGGCGGTCGAGAATCTCGGCGGTCGCGGGTTCGAATCCCAGGCACACACATCTGACTTTTCGAAGTTATGTGTGTATTCACATTGAATTATCACTTGCTTTAATGGTGAAGGAAAACATCGTGATGAAACCTGCACACCTAAAAGTTCTTAGTAATTTCTTAGGTGTGTAGTCCGCCAACCCGCACTAGGCCAGCGCGTGGTGGACTATGGCCTAAACCCTCTCAATGGTAGAGGAGACCCGTGCTCAGCAGTGGGCGTATATGGGTTGATGAAGAAGAAGACTAAATATAACTAATCTTTCGGTTGAAGAAAATTAATTCTACCCACTAAAATAGAAGTTGTTTTGAGTAGCAGCTAATGAATCAAATGATAGAATATAAAATTGTAGCAATGATGAACGAACTTAATTTATAAAAGTGGTCGGAGCGTGGCGAGTTAAAATCTTAATTCGTTTATACCAGTTTTCTCCATTCGTCCGCGCCGAATGGGAAACTATTTTCAAGCGTTCATTTTAACTTTCTGCAGCGCAAGGCATAGGATTTTGAATTTAATCAAAGGTAATAAAAGTTAGAAATGTTAGATGCATTTGAAATGGTCAACCCCGTGGCTTAGTTTTCTAGACGCCAGCCTGTGAATCGAGAGGCTGCGACTTCGATTCCGCAACGAGATAAATGTTTGTGATTGTGATATCGAAGTCTCTCGTAGTTTCTGATACCCACGACACAAGACTTGTATCTTAGTTTTCAATCAGAAGTATGTGACTGCTGGGTAACTAGTAATAATATAAATAAGACAAAGAGTTTGCTACACTTTCAAGCCGAAACCTAAACATTTGATATTTTTTGGTAAAAGGTGCATTACACAAGCAAATTTTATCTTCTACTACTATATGATAAAAAATATGAACTTCCAAGTGTATTTACACGAAATCCAGCGCAAACTTAGTACCAAATATAATACAGAAGGGGCCCGGCCATAAGCGTGTAACTTGCTTTCCCGTCTAATCTAATTGGGCGTGCAGTTGAGAAAGCGGTCAGGCAGGCACAAATGCGATTTATCTGTTCGCGAGTCACTCAGCACTGCGTTCTGTGTTCTGTATTCAGTGTTGGCATCCCCTTGCACCCCGCACACCGCCGTCGTCAACCCTGCGTCTTTCATACTCTTCGTTTTGAAACTTTAGATAGAGCGGGACAGTTATTATAGCATACTTATTTATGTCCATTGGGTAGGTAATGGTCCTCTTTTCCTCAATTCCAAAAAGTCAGAGGTGGGTGCTGGGGATTGAACTTTCGATAGCGGAGATAATTACTCGACCACACAGCTAAACCTCGAGGCTAACACCATTTGTTAGTTTGTTGAGTGGTAAATACAAATTTATTTGCATCAAATTTATTGTTATGATAGTATTAAGATTTTCCTGACAGAAAGATAACTCTAAAGTTAGATAGGACCCGATAGTAAAAACTCTCGCACGCTTTTATACCGCAAGACCGAAGTCTTAGATAAAATTAATCAAAATTAACTTCAGTTCAATGTTTGAAGAATCTCAAGTTTGCTTTCAGAAGACGTGAATTTCCTTACGTTTGCAATTTATTTAATAACCACAACACGCCAGTTTCTAGAAGCTTCGAGAATTCTTAAGGAAATGCAATAATTAAAACTAACCCAGAGGCACTAAAGTGGCCTGCCGAGTTTTGCTTCCCGCAATGTTCAGATTTCGTTGAAATTCATAGCTATATTATACCGTGTTTATTCTTGTTTATTTCCTTCTAGGAGTGCATACTAATTTCTTCCTTTGATGGTATATCACGAACACATTTTCTTCCTCGATTTCGGATCTAGTTTTGAAACATTATAAAAGTCTCAATTGCTTTGAAATAGGAGACAATTTTTAAGTCCCTTAACGTTATGTTTTTTTTTGTTTTATATTTAGTATCTGTACTTTTTACTTAATATGTTATCATATATATGTATTATGCTTATTATTTATGTTTAATAAAATTTGAGAGATATATGTACATACACATCAACTCTATATGTTTATATTTATTTAAGCAACGATGAAGCTTTTGACAGCCCCGTGGCGCAGTTGGCTAGAACCAGCTTGCGAAACGAGCGGCCGCGGGTTCGATCCCCGCACCGAGACAAATGTTTGTGTGATCCACAAATATTTGTTTCGGGTCTGGGTGTTTGTGAGACCGAAAAGTCTCTCGTAGTTTCTGATACCCACGACACAAGACTCGTATCTTAGTGTGGGGTCAGGACTATGTATGTGACTGTTGGGTGTATTTATTTATTTATTTTTATTACCTTTTGTTTAAGTAAAACCTCAGTCCGTAGTCCGTAATTTCCTCAGATGAAAAAGACGGCCCGTACCCAATAAAAGAACGAATATCGGGCAAAAATAATATTTTTTTATTTATGTAAAGCGCCTGTAATGTTTTTATCATGTCAATAGTTGAGTTATGTATATATTTTTAATTACCATTAATGCTATACTCCAGGCAACTTTTGAACTGTAAGACTAAATTATTGGAGCCTAAATTGTTATATCTCCTAAAGAAATCCAAAGCACTGCCTGTCAAGTTTCACTGGAAATCCCTCAGTTGTCGTCAAAAATAGAATGCAAAGGAGACTCGCCAAAAAACCCTGTCGCCACGGAAATAGTAGCATGTGTTTTTGTTAAAAAATCCGGACGGAAAATGTCCGAAAAGTTTGACAGCGGCCCGGAATTTCGGAATACCCTCCAACAGCGGCGACACCGGAAAAAATCGCTCCATTTATACTTGCACCACGTGACCTCAGTCGTTTATTTTGGTCTGGCAACCCCAACTATCCTGAACTGATAGGTTTACTTCTTTATTAGTCTTTCCAAATGTATACTCAACAAAAGACACCAAATATATTGGTTGATAAATAATCAGATAAAAAAGAATGAGAAGTTAAGAAATATTTATAATATTGATTAACCAACAATGACTCCAAAATCGTCTTTATGATGCCGGTAGGGAATTTTACGAATAGGAAATTCAATATAAGCTCATAGCATATACTTAATGAATTTATATCAACTTCGTGTATGGCGGGGCAACGAAATCTCTAACGTAATAAGGAATATAGGCTTTACACGAACGGAAGGGTTGAAAGTAATTTAAGAACTTATTATTTTAGTTTGACAGAGGTCCCATCCCATCTATTTCAAAATTTTAAACCATCATCATCATCAGCCAATCGAAGTCCACTGCTGGACATGGGCCTCCGAAGACTTCCAAATAAAAATTTTAATTAGGCAAAAATAAATATTTGGCGGTCGCAATCTCTAACTTTTTGGCCGAAGAAAACTTGTTTTTCGAAATTTCGAAGGTGTGTAGACCTCCAACCCATACTAAGCTAGTGGCCCAAACTTCCTTTGTTGTAGAGTAGGACTGTGCTCAATAGTAGAATGTATAAAGGCAAGCAGTGATGGCCTCGAGGTTTAGGCGCGCGGTCAAAAATCTCGGCGGTCGCGGGTTCGAACCCCAGGCACACACCTCTGACTTTTTGAAGTTATGTGTGTATTCAAATTGAATTATCACTTGCTTTAACGGTGAAGGAAAACATCGTGATGAAACCTGCACACCTAAAAGTTCTTAGGAATTTCTTAGGTATGTAGTCCGCCAACCCGCACTAGGCCAGCGTGGTGGACTATGGCCTAAACCCTCTCAATGGTAGAGGAGACCCGTGCTCAGCAGTGGTGATGATGATAAAGGCTAATGTTATTTACAATTGAAAGTGATCAAATCATATGCACTGCACCCACTATCATTTTCAAGTGTTGTCACTTTTTATGTGATTATATAATAGTTACAGTGAAGAAAATATATCAAAGCATAAAAGACGATTATTCAAAATCTAGATATAAAACCGCTGTGAGCGCAAGTCTCCGCCGAAACTCCCTAAGTCATAAAACTTTAGAGTTCGCCAACAAGTTATTTTAATGGACTATTCCTTACTTTTATGTGAACATTTTAATTCCTACATTAAAGTACGTTTGCAGACACTTCATGAAACGACTCTTTTATATTGTCCAAGTTATTTATTACGCAAAATTTGAATCTGTTTTAGTTTGTTTCTGATCGTTATTAGAGTACACTAAAAATTTAAGTTTAATAACTTAAGTCTTAACAGGTTTTTTAATTGCAGAATGACAGGAGGTGGCAGGTTTAATCCTCAGACACAACCCATCTTTGATTTTTCGAAGTTACGTGTGTATTCAAAATATTATTTTTACAGAATTCTTAGGTGTGCAAACAGCACCAGGCCAGCGTGGTGGACTTAGCCTTAGCCCTCTTAGTGGCAAAGGAGGCACGTCGGCAAGGCTGATAATTATGATACATAGATGCTATATTAAAATCAAAAACTAATTTTAGTTATTAATGCTGCTTTGCAATTTGCAATAACATCATTACTGAACGTAAACTGAAAGAATCAAAATCAAATATATCATAAAGTCGAAATAAATCACGGAGCAGCAACAGATAAACCTATAAATAATTCCGTTGAAATTAGATTAGCATCTGACGAATGCCGTCATTACGAGATGAATAGCCGGAGCCTCACAACCAACTCCTGACAAAATGTACGAGAGAAATATCGTTTTTCTATTCAATACTCTTACTAATAATAAATTTCATTCATGAATATTTGATGGTCTTTTTACTTCGTTGGTTTCGCGACATAAATATGTGGTGTGGATCTCTTTAAAGGATGTCAGTTTAGAAATTCGAAATATTTCAGATCCAGCGCCAATTTTACCCTTTTTTGCATTATTTTATTTAAAAACTACATTGTATAAAATAAAAATAAAACTGTCGAGTGGCGTGGACTAAATAAGTACAAAAGGTGATCTTATCCTAAATCCTAAATATAATGTCTCTTACAGACAAGGACAGAGATGCAAGAATATAAAATAAAATTAGCAACATTGCAATTTCAAAAATAATATTAATTTATCTAATCTGAAGAAAAATCCAAATACTTTGAAAAAACGAAATATTAATCAAATGAAGCTAAAAATAACTACATCGTTCTATAAATAAAATTAAGTCCAAATTCTAATAGAGAATGTCCAGTCTAATACAAGGGTCACGAGATGTGTATGATTTACGAAAAGCCCTCCGAATTATGAGTCTGAGGTCACCAGATCAAGACCTTAAGCCCACCTTCAACGTAATTTTGTAGCGATACCAAATTGGAGATATTGTTGATAAATAACGTCCTTTAAGATCCAAAATATGCTTAGGCTTATAAAAATAATATTTATGTCGACATATTACGTATGCTTTAATATTTTATACTGCAAAACCTTTGAAGTTTTTAATAAAATATACTTATACTAGCGACCCGCCCCGGCTTCGCACGGGTGCAATGCTGATATTTAATGGATGTTATCATACATATAAACCTTCCTCTTCAAACACTCTATCTATTAAAAAAAACCGCATCAAAATCCGTTGCGTAGTTTCAAAGATTTAAGCACACATAGGGACAGAGAAAGCGACTTTGTTTTATACTATGTAGTGATATGTAGTGATGTATAGACGTTGACGTGGACTGATTACTTATCTAACGAAGATCGCAGGAAGTCGCTGGATGCCAACGTGGACATCTTTTGGCTGATTATAATGATGATGATTTATTAATTTACACTTATAAAAATTATATACCCTTAATTCTACTCTCCATGTAAGTTTTTCAAGAATTGACGGAATAAGGATAAGATTAAGGTTATTCTTAGTAACAGCTATCAAAAACCCATTTCACACAATGGGTCCTAAGTTTTTACGAAGAAATGTTTCTGTACAATAACATCAACAAACCTAACGTATGTAATCTACGAAGGCCAAAACAATTCACTGCCATACCACACCGGCCAGACAGTTCTATACAGTTAATTCAAATCAGTCCGTCTGTCTATTAACATATCAGTGGCAGTGAAACTTTTGACAGATCAGCTCATACACTGGAATGCACTTAGACCCGACGTCGGATAATTATTATTTCTAGCCAGACTATAATTGTCTCATTAAGGGGAAGAATGATTTTGAAAAAGACTAAAATTAACTTATATTAGTTCAAACCCCAGGCACACACCTTTGACTTTTCGAAGTTATTTGTGATGAAGAAAGAATTATCACGTAATTTAAAGGAAATCATAGAAATGAAACATGCATGCGTAATGGTTCTAAGATTTTTTATAGGTGTGCAGTCCGACTATCCACATTAGGCCGACGTAGTAGACTAAGACCTAAACCCTCCCAGTTGTAAAGGAGGCCCGCTCCCAGCAGTGGGACGTATATGGGCTAATGATAATGAGGTATTGTAACGTAGTCCTCCTATTGACGAACTTGCGCTTTATAAAGTTTTAAACCCACGAGAAATGAAAGAATCCCGGCTAATTCTTAAACCATGCCATTTTTCAAGCATCAGTACGGTCACTTCGCTTTATCCCCTTAAAAACAGTCGATCTTCACCGAGCGCTCAGAATAAGCGCAATGAGCGATCCACGCTCAGCCCGCGGCCGTAGCTTAAAATTTTACGAGAGGATATTGCGTCAATTTCCTGTGCATTTCCGGCTTTGGCTAAACGGCTTTCAATTATTCCTTTATCCCTACAGGTTCGGTTTCGTGTGCAGGACGAGATAAAGTTATGTCGACTGAGCGAAAATAATTCGCTAATAAATTTGGATTGATTGTACTGTTTTGTTTTATGCTGATTAATATTGAAATAATGACATAAGTGATTGCAGACGAGGGTTAGGAATGCGTTTTGATTATGGTAGCGGTAATTATGCAATGATTAAATCAGAATCACAGTGTCAGGAATGGATCAAATTAGATACTGCTACTATAACAGCATTAGGCACTGCTGGGCACACGGGCCCCACCATAAGGGGGTTTAGGTTTAGTCCATCACGCTGGCTAAGTCGGGGTTGGCGGACTACTAGATTTAAGTTTCTCACGATGTTTTTCCTTACCGTTAAAGAACATCATAATTCATGGTGAATAGTTCTGACGTAAACAATAAAGGCTTCATAATTTACCGAAGCGTCTACACATTATCACCGAAGAGGCACTTTCGAATGAATTACCGAAAGTTTGTCACGCGTCGGAGTTGCGCTAACTAACGCTAAATTTAATTTGTTACGTATAATTATCTTGATAATGAGTGTTGAACACATTAAATGGATTATGGGGCGTCGCGAAACAGTACACGTGGATGATTATCGTATCTGTATTAAGTCTATATTCTCTAAGGGGTAGACAGAGGTAGAACGACGTTTCGCCAGATATTATGGCCCATGGAAAAAAAATTGGCTAGCCTGTTTCTTTCTTCGGCTATATGTCGTGACTCTGTGTAGTAACTAAAAAAATATTAATGGACAAAAATAATACTGGATGATAAATGCACCTTCATCATCATGATTATCAGCCCATAGACAATGTTACTACTAGGAGGGTTTATGCCTTAGTCCACCATGGCATATTTGAGCACATTCCAAGGCTACTAAATCATAAAAAAATATTTTTTTAAATGAAGCACTTCTGATCCGAGAAATAAACCCATTACCTCCCAACCATATGCTCCAATTTACAACTCTTGATAAACAAGGCGGTTATAACCAATTATAAATGTGTCTAAATTATGAGACGTAATGGTAGTGGCTAAATTATTGATGTCACTCTCAGGAGGCAGGACGTACCTCACTCGCAGACTGATAAATGGTCCCGTGAAGGGCGAAAAAATAACATTAGTTATACCTCTCAGCCCTTGGCTGCCTCGCGGATGAAAACTTAAGGGACAGAAGGATTACCTTTGTAATTTTTTAGGAAAATATCTGTATTAGTATTGGTATTATTGTTGAAACTCAGAATGGACTTTTGAATTTTAAAAATATTTTATGTATGTAGACAAATGCAAATTAATACTTTGATTTTTCTCACTGCTAAGCACGGGCCTCCTTTAAAAATTGCCGTCCCATTTTTTGGCGTCAGTCCTTTAGTCCTTTAAGTATTTGCAAGAACTACATGTAACTTAAATTCAAATAACGTTATTTCCTTTAATGGCAAAGATAGCAAGTTTGAAAGCTTACAGTATTGCTAATATTAGAGTCCTGATTGGTATTCTCACATGCGTAAATTACAAGAAGTTGAAAATTGATGATTCAAGGGAACTTTAAAACTACATATGAATAAAGATAATTTTTACTTTCACTTTGTCTTTAATCAGAATAAATCAGTGTCAACGACATTCTTTACAAGAATTTAGAGACAAAAGTGTAGCCTTTGTGAAATTTGTTAGACAGCATATAATCTGAATTTTCACATTAGATACATTCAGACATAAACTTCTGTAAAATTTCTTTTGTGGTTTGACCTTCCTCACCTGTCTTCTAGATTGGCTGAAATTCACTGCGCACAATTTGTTCGTATTTATATCGTTCTTACATTTAGTAGCAATAAGCGAACATTTAATAAACTTTGTTTAATTTGAGTTTTGAGTGACAGTTATATTGAGAGAAGGACTAATATCGTGCCTAGATATCTCGGAACGTAATTAAACTGTTTGGGAAAATAATTAAGTGGGCAGTTTCCTCGTTGATTAAGTACTGTTCGTCTATGACGGTAGACTGGTGGTTTAAATTATGAAGATTTTTATGTAATGTAGTGTTTGTGTTGAGGTCTAGTCTCTATGTCGAAAATCTCAGCAGTCGAGGGTCCAAACCCCAGGCACACGCCTCTGACTTTTCAAGTCACGTGTGTATTTACAATGAATTATCACTTGCAACAGTTGTTAAACTTTTTATTTATCAGAATAGAATGAGTTTTGTCCAATTTTGTGTTGAATTTCATTCTAATCCGTTGAACCGAAATTGCGTGGTTGAGTTACCAACATGCAATTTTTCAATTGCATAATATCATAGTAGAACGATTTGGATGGGCGTAAATTTTTATTCCATTGTTATAAATTCGACCTGGTGTCTTTGTTTATTTGTATTGGCTTTCACTGACTAATATTTTCGGGTAAATATTGTTAAAATTCTGGAGATGCTTATCCCACTCTTTGTACCGGAAAACCACATTCTTTTGAAACAAAATCATAAAACTTACAACAACTTCACGTGAATTTTTATTACTCTCAATTTTTTATTTCTTTCTTTGTACAGTTCTAAATTCAGGACCAAATGCTACTTAAAAATAAAACAAACCACAAATTTGTACCATTTTAATAATTTAAAGGCTGTGGTTGTGGCATAAATATAGTATACAGGCAGATATATACAATTATGATGACAACAAAAAATACATTGTTAATTAAATTAGCAAAATTTGTCCATTGCTCAGCAAATTCATTTTTACCTTCCTCAACATCCCACTTCGGCCAAATCAACAGTTTCCCTCTACCCTTAAAGACCATATCGTTGATAGAACTGATCCAAAACGGCGGCACCTTACTCCTCTTACACACCACACCCAAGCCGTAAGTCAGAAGACAAATAAACATATTTATTATCATCGACCCACGATAGTAGTACAAAATCCTCGGTGTGTGGGAGCTATGGCGAGGAATATCATCCTGAATTTCTCTTATGAAGTAAAAATGGTTTCCCAAATTGAAACAGACTAGAGCAAACCGTACTAATCTTCGGACATCCAAAGCGAATGAAGATATGGCTAACGTTGTTAACGCTATCGATGGGTAGATGAGTAAAGCGGCTAGACTTTCAGCATGTCGCTCTATAACAAACGTCATTGTTAGCTGCACCTCAGCGCCTTGATTCTCCTCTTGTTTGTAATCAACTATATCCCATTCAGTTCCGTAATCAGCTCCTATCATTCTAATAGCTCGTTCTCTGACTGTAAGTCTAACTGTTTTGTTCCAGTTCTGCCAGATACCAAATTTGACGCTGCATGACTGAGTGTCGTAAGGCCAGTCGGTCAAATCAGCGACACAAATCGCCCGATCGACCACTCTATATATACATTGAACGTGGCCATTACCGTGTACTTCGCAGGGCTCTGTGAAATAATGCTGGTATTCTTCTGAAGCCAGCCCGTTGAACAGTCTTAGTTGGGGATACCACATGTTCAATCTGGATACTAGAGACTCGTTCAATCCGCCGTACTCGTCCGGGTTCCAAGTGATCTTTTCATTTTTCCAGCTTAGGAACACCCAGCTGAAAATGCCAAAGAGCTCTTCGTTGGTGTCGAAGTTGAAATGTTTTAGGACAAAGCGTACGAGTACTTCAACACCGCGGTGGCCGCACGGTTGCTCCTCGATTCCAGGTTTGGCCGAAATATCTCGCTGTAACTGGTGCTCCCACGCGTTTTGGGGCGTTCTGTTGTCTATGATACAATCCTGAGTAGATAAATTTATAGAAATTAATAAGAATGTTAGAAACAACATCATGTTTGAGGTTCAGTTGTGTACTGAACACTAATCAGGCTTTGTAATAGAACACTGGGAACGCCCACTTTGATAATATAATAGATTGATAATATACTGCAAGGTTTGTTTACATCGACATGATACATGTGTGTAATGGCATGGTTGTAGGAGGAATAAAGTGAAAGTTATTGTTTCAACCCCCGCACTGTGATCCGATTTACAAATATTTCATTATAGTCTGAACAGTATTCCCTGAAGGGATAGGCAGAGGAGAATTTCTGCACCCACATATCACCAGGTCACCACACACACCACATATCTGGTCTACGTAATAAGGAGCGAGCTTATAGCCGTCTTCTGGGGATAATTGCGTCCTTTGTATCGCTCAGTATATACATTTGCCGCGAGTCCAAGAGGAGGTGTTGTTATTATAGTCTGAATAAGTATAGGAATATATGTTTAAATTGTTAGATATTCAAATTTATACTTACTAGTTGTCTGGCATTGCGTCTTACGCGTTACTTAAAAGATTCTCCTCTACCTTGAGAAATGTATGGTTTCACTTTTTAACAAACCCACTTTTTTGTCGCATTTTAGGTATTTTAATTGTCCGCCAAAAATAGCTGCTCTAGTAACGAGCAATTACTTAACTCAAATTCTTCGAAATTAGGTCAGCAGTTTAGCCAAGAACACGTCACAAATAACTTTCGCATTTAGACTTTCAAGGCAAACATGTTTTCTTTCTTTATACATTTTGCGTATCCAACATAACACCGTTGACTAGAAGCCCTAGGGCATTGAATACAATACTACCAACATCGTAATGTACCACAAGGAAATCAACACCAGTTCCCTTCCAATCATCTGAGCAGACTTGTTCGTTTCCCAGTAGGCAGCCTTTGTTCACAGGAATGAGGGTAAAAACTGAATTTCCTTTTTACCTGCGAGCTCGTTTGTCACGGAGCGGTGACAGCGAGCCTGTCGAGATGTTGGCTTAGCTATTATCTTACACTAACTTCGTTGGGCTCTGTAATTAGATAATGCATTACAGGAGTTTTAAATTTAAACCTTTGCAATTCTATTACTCGCATACACACATATACTCATATTTATGTACATACATTCTTGCGTTTGTATCCCTAAAGCGGTAGGCAGAGGTGCTTTTTGCAATAACATATTGAAATTTTGAAGATTCACATAGTCGGGGGGGAGACTACAGTCCCTTTCCAGACTCCGTGTTGATACTGAGTATTTCTTAATGGATTAAGAGGATAACACTAGTGCTGCATAGAAATGTTTTGTCAACGAGTCTACGCCATTTACCTACGTTTAATTAGAAAAGTGCAGATAGTTACGAACTTTGGATAAGTCCAAAAACGGCTTAAGGTCATTATCAACTATTAAATGGAATTAAAAAGGCACTTGGGGAAACAAAAGCACAGAAATGCACCTCTACCTACAACATAAAGAGATACTGGCATTATAGCCTATGTTTAGTCACCATTCGGAGCTTATAGGCCTATCTGTTACTACCAGCACTTTATTTCATTATCAGCTAAAACACAAGGCTATTCCACTGAAGGGCTCTCAGCCCCTAAAAACTGAGGTCCTCGAAAAATATTCCCAAATGTTTAACATCATAAATGCTAATGAACAAAAACCATGGTGTTAATGTCCCATAAAATTTGAATTTTACAATCCCTTGCAATATTTGACGTAAAAATTGGATTTGTTTCAGAATAAAATAGACTGTATTGTCAAGCTATAGGGTTCAAAATTGAATGGAAGCATCTATAACTTTGTTTTATAAGTCGAGGTATGGAAGGTAGTTGTGTTTTTATTTTTCATCTAGAATTTAATGATATCGCCTAAAATATTCTGGTTCAACGTCGAAAAATTACTTTATTATTCAAACGAATAAAAATGAAGTATGTATGTATATTTTGAATTATCGCATAAAAACTGTATAAAGCTCACCGCAAAAAGTCATAAAAAATCCCTTAAAGAATTTTCAGACAAAACTTTTTATTTTTGAAATTATAATCTATCGGTAGCCCATCCTAGCTTCGACTAGGTTTAATGTATTTTTCCAACTCGACTGCTCATAAATACATATATATATATTTCGTTTTACATCCTATTTACAAAGAGCTTTCGCAATTAACGGACCATTTTCCACCAAAATGTCCAGCTACAATTGTTTTTTTTTTGTCTTTTAACTAACGCAGTATTTCCTAGTCATAGTTTATTCACTTCACACAAAACCTGAACTATTCAAATTATTGTTAGGGTTTGGATAAATAGAAACCGTTAAAAAAACTACGTATAAAATCCGTTTAAAACTTTTTCAGTTTACCGCAAACAAAAATGAAGAAAAACACGATAACGGAGTTTTTAAAATAAGTTGTGGTAATAATATAAAATAATATCTCTTAAATCGGGATTTTCTCCGGTGACATAAAAAAATCAACAGCTTTTGAAAAAAGCAAACAAATAAATTTTCTTTAACCCAATCCACATTATACTATTCTTCGGCATCTGACAATTAGCAAAACTCAATAAAGTTACCAATTGCGAATTTAAGCCGGCAAAGCTGACGTCTGATACGAAATACCAAATGTTCTCCGAAAATTCCATTTAAACTCGACAATCACAATAATACCGTTTTCAAAAGCAATATTTGTGCCCAAGGCCGCCTTTGGAAGGAAAATGAAAATTTATGTAGAGCTAAACGGCGGGAGGACGATATTTTACAAACTGACAAATAGCACCGCAAGACTGCTTCTCATGGAACGGTTAAAAATAAAGAACTTTGTTCGCACTGTACTACAGAAACGCGGCGAGTTGGGAAATATATTTTTGAAATAATTTATCACAATAATATTTTAAATGGTTTGCATTTTTCTTATGCATGCGGCAAAACCGGTAGTGAGTCTGAACCAAAGGTCACAGATCTTAGATTACCTACAGTAACAATCTAATTTTTAGTAACAAATAGGATTGGTACGCTTTAAACTTGAGACTGCAGCGTCATAGTCTATCTACTTTTTAGTATTACTAGTATTTTATAATGTATTGTAATTTATTAAATAAAACCAAAATTCACTTAAGTCGTGAACACAAAACAAAAGTTTAATCTTATAAGAAGTCAGCCAAAATAAATAACTTTTTATCAAAACAAAAAAGATACCGCATTATAAGTTGTTTTTGTTTGAAACTTTCGCTTTATCCACCTTCATTAATATGTACACTTTACTTCGCCATAATACTCTTTATAACATCCAATTCCATACATATGGATACTGAATACATCCAAGCCTCTAATGCGATAAAACGCAGACTCTTACCCACAAGCAAACGCGACGACTAATGTGTACAATGCGAACGCATGACCCATCAAGGAACTACACAGAATAATGGACCATCATTAATTACGGGCTGTTTGCGAGAAAAACATCCCCTCAGGTGAGAGGGAGTGTGCGCGCTAATAGATACGAAAGAGTTACTGGTGGACTAAAGATGCTCTAAAGACTAAATGTTTGACAATAATGTTGATGATGAATCAATACATCAAACTCTGTGGCGTTACTTTAACAGAAGCCTAGTGTGCCTTACGAAATTCCGCATAATAATCGTTAAGCTTTAATATATATTTAATTGCAGTAATAAGACATAAATAAGAATGTAAATACTCCACAATAAAATATTATTAACTAGTTACTAGACATTACACAATTAAAGTGAAGCGCTTTTGGTCTTCTATGGCAGTACCGCTACTGATCTAACTACCAACGTTCCCTCCTGCAGTATTATAGTAGTAACCAATATAATTTAATCGAATTTCGAGACGAAGAAAGTATAATTAGGTATTCCCATGTATCAATTTTCTGGAGATGCAGTGTTATTGAGTATTTTCGTAAAAAATGTAATTTGCAATTTAATATAAAGCTGGTGAAATACGTCTTTAAAACTTTTCAACGCCTGTATCGACAGGTGTCAGTATACACACATATGCAAATAATAGTAAGCTTATTTTTGCAATATTGAAATATATTTAATCAGAACACTTAAAACGTCTAGATTACAAAGTAATATATATATGTCGAAGATGACAATTAAAAATCTGTTACAGGTTGGTATTGGTGAGGCAGGTGTAAACAAGCTTCGCAGACCATTTATCAAAAGACAGGGCTGCCAACTGCGTAGTACCAATATTATAAAATGGAAATTTTGTAGTCTAGACGAGATTTTGGCATTTGTTTGTGTAGTGACTGTCAGTTGTTTTAGGGATTAGAATCATTAATTTTATTGTTTACTTACTTTAGTATTTTTATTGCTTTACTTTTTTCTGGTGTGTTAGTTTAGTGTAATGCTTTTTTCTTGTTTTCGCATAGTTCCATATACCTATCTCGTTCTTTTTTTATGAAGTGTTCACTACTACATTTATACATACAATTATATTAATAAATACATATAAATGAAAACTGTTTTGAATTCTGTGTTCTCTGTTTTAACGTTATATTTTGACTATTACCGTCCTGTATTTTCCACAATGAAATTAAATAAAAATAAATAATTCCCATCCTTTTTAAAGAATAATGGTATAAATATAATACACTATACAGTAATGCACAGCCCTATGCAGTGTCGGCAGAATTTGTTGTAATATAAGCAATACCAGTACTTATCTACCGTGTGACTTATATGGTTGAGGCTTTAATGGACTCAAATGTGATATAACGTACTATTAAAACTTTTCATTGCAAATAAGATATAAGGAGTTTTAATACTAGCTAAATATTTATTATACTCGATGAGAACTTGTTACGGCATTATTTTGTGGATGTAACTGCATTCAAATTATGAATGAGCATATAAAATGTTGAGTTGTAAGGGTAGTCTGTTTATAGATCGTCAATTGTTATTTAATTTAAATCCTAAAATTTACAAATAAACGGCTTATATTCGAACTGTGGATAAACGTGGTATTCAATTTGCATGCATTGATGTATAATCAGTAAAACTTGTTGTATACTTTTAACCGCCTCTAAATTCGATGTTTGAAGTTTTTGATCTCAGTAGCTAATTAATCCCACAAAGCCTTTTAGGTTGCATTCAATATCTTTTATTACACTTGACATTTATAAGCCACATAAAACCTCAATTCAAAGCAACAATCAATAGCATAATACAAAATGAATAAGTTAAAGTAATCTTGTAAAACCTCGTTCCTGTCATTAAATATTCAGGTCCCGTTTATTTCACCAAGTCAAATAAAAACATGAAAAGAAAAATACTTCGCAATAAAATTACCGAAATGCCTGCGAAGGTACAGATGTCGAAACAGACATTCGTAACTTAACAAGCCCAAAGCACTAAAAGGTAATAATTTGAAAAGGAAATTTCACAGAATTCGGAACAATTAAGGGACTCATTTTCGTTGAGGACACATAAAAAAAGGAAAATCGAGTGGTGTCTTAAAAAGTAATGATAGAAAAATGCGACCGTCCCAAGATGTTGGAGTTTCGCGTTAAAAAACTCCGGTAACTTCATTAGCAAACAAGTTAATTGGGTTAATTATAATTATGTCTTTGAGGGTTCCGTATTCAAGGTATAATTTGTTAATTAAATTTTCTAGTTCATCACATGATCCTTAGTAGTGAGGTTTGGCTTGTTATTCCTGGAACATAAATCTGGGCCAATCGAAATATCCCATACTCCATCCATTCGGGAAAAGTGACGTTAAGTTGTTCTTTCAACTTGAAACCTACTGTACTCCATACTTTTGATTTAGCTATCCAAAGCCAATCATGTTGCCGGATTGTACGAGTAGTTAATTAAAAATACAAAATTCATTTTTTATATCGGTTTATATTTAAAAGTAAGCCAATAATATGACAAATTAATACATCTGCAAAGATTTCGACTTCATTTTATTTCTTGGTAATAAGTACCTACTGAACCTTGTCCGTTTTACCGATTCGCACGCGGAAGAAATATTAGAAACCAGGAGAGCCTGCCTACGTATGAAATTAAAATTTGTCGCCTCCTCGACGATTTGATAAAAGTTGTCTTTTAATAATTATTATTTTCAGCTTTCTTGGGTTTTGTTTTATTTGCGACTTTATTTTCAACATCGTAGTGAATAGTAGAAAGAACTACTGATCGAATCTATGTAATCTTCAAAGGCAAAAACCCACATACGAAGAGATGCTAACAAATTATCAAATTGAACTAATAAAGGAAATTCCAATTTTCCTTTTCGCGTAGGCAAAGGAAAAGCTTCCGCCCGGAATCCAAAGCGTACTATTTTCCTTTGAAAATGAGAAAAAAACACGAGATTTGGCAAATGAGCGAATAATTAACCTTATTAACGATGCGAGTGGATGAATGCAAACTTGGCAGATGCTTTGAGAGATTGTATGGGGAGGTTTTGACACTTAACCTAAATGCCGTATTCTTTATTGTGGTAACAGTATTAATTTTATGATACTTTAATATTTTAACGAATTAATTATAGACGTTAACATTTATTCCGATGCTACAAGTACAAAATTCAGTAAAGTACTCTGGTCTGTTAAGCTATTTTGGTCAAATTTGGTTTGTATCAAAATCTATCTCTGTAGTTATTAAATTAAAGAGGATAAGACGGTATAATTAAGGTTAACACAGAGGATGAAAATTATGAATTTATTTTTGAACTGACTGAAGTGTTTGCCGCGGTAAATCCAGTTCTATTAAAATATTTGACCACTGGTATGAAACGCTTTCTTTTCTTTTTTTGTAGTCACACAACCGTACAGTATTTGTGATGAAACAGTACCTAATCGGAATAAAAAATAAAATAAATAAATACACACAAGTTGTACGCTATGTATGACTATGGACGTGAATAGTCTGATGATGATGACTATTATGTATTTATGAATATATTTTTGTTTCATAGCGTAAATAGAAATATAAAAGTGCCGAAATAAACCAGAATAAGACGCGAATGGCGACGCAAAAAGCGGGAAAGATGATTCAGTATTTCTTTACATCCTCAAACAATTATACTTGAGTTTCAAAAGTCCTTAATTTCCTCAATTTAGACGGTGAAATACATCACTCGACATAAAAGGGAATACCTTTACGTGACAAAAGAAATTTCTCGAATATATTTCAATTGTTTTTGAATGCGCTTGTTATGCGAAGTTCCATACTATACTGATCGTGGTTTAGTACAAGTATCGCTGCTAATCAACGGCTGTTCGTACCTAGGTTTTAGTCCACTAAGCAGGCCCTGTGTGGTTTTATAAGCTATTCAACTACGTACTTACATATTGAGTATTGCATAAAAGTACTTGCATAAAGTCTCTGACAAAAAAATCTCTCATAAGGCAACATTTACCCTCTAAGTCAAAGGATGAACAATTTCGTTTAAAATTTCTACTAAAATATACTGGTAGTGATAATTTGGATTTGAATTTGACATCAAACCTTAAGGAATTTACTTACAGGAATTGACACATGTTAAAAAAATTAGGTATTTCTCAAAACCGAAACAATTTGATCTGAAAGAGCCTAACATACCTAAACCATCTACAAATAACACATAGCCATCACATCCACTCAAAAATTTTCAAAATTTGGGTCACACCGTCAATCCCACGCAGACGGGTAATCAGATACAATTTCCCGGAGCACACTCGGCCTGATTAACTCGAGAACACAATAAATAACGTATTATACACAAAGCCGATAATAACGGGCGCGTTGGAGCGCTCCGGCGGTGTTCATCAAAATTTCCATATAAATACGGCGAGAGGCCTCGCCGCTGATGCGATGAATTAAAGTGCTAGATATGACCGGGACACGCAACACCGCTTTCAAATGATTTGCGATGCGAGCCTGTTTGGGCGGTAGATCAGCCGCGGACTTAATGAACAGATAATTCATCTAGCAAGCAGTGGATCCACGAATGGTTTATTGGTGAGGAAATATTAATGTTGTTAGCAAAAAAATTGATTTTATAAATAGTGTCGTAGAGGGCAGAAATTAGACATCGATTTTTTATTCTAAGCGTATATCCGTCCACAGTTGAACGAAAGCCTTGCTAAGTAGACGCCAACCATTCCGAGCTCCCTTATCTATCTACTACCTACCACCTTACTCAAATCGTAGGGACATTGTGCTAAACGACCTGCTAGAACCACCTGAGTTTCGACTTCAAATACATATTTAGTCATCGTCATCTTCATCATCATCATCATCAGGCTTTCCTACGTCCACAGCTTAACATGGACATCTCCTATGACACGGCATTAGGCTCGATCAGCCCTTCTCATTTAAATAATCATCAATATTTTTGTTTGTTGCCTTTACTTTACATCCCGAGCCGAAATTCACGGCCAATTCCGTGGATTAACCACAATACCCGATATGTGTATCTCGCTGAACCCGTCACAGCGACGTCTAGCGCCCGGGGCCGACTGCGCTAACTTTTTAATTGGAAATTACTCGGCCACGACACACGGCTATTCTGCCACGTGATACGAGTTTGAAGGATTTTCGGATGTGTAAATAAAACATAGGGAAGTTTAGAATGATGCGGATGGAAGTGTAATCTAGGAGCAGGTTTGAATTCGAGAACACATCTTTTCAAAGATGTGTTTGTTTAAATAACAATAAATAAAAGACAAGCAAAAACTAAATTTAATTTTGACCATTATTAGCTTAAATGCTGGATATAGGCCAGCTTCAAAGCCTTCCAAAGCACTCTATTGGAAGCGGCTTGCATCTAGTATTATTATTAGTATACTGCATTCAATTATAAACTAACAAAAATAATATTGATAAAAAAAAATTATACAACCGCTATATAAGGTTAGGTCGGTGATATGTATATTACAGAATTAGAGACAAATTAATTAGTATACATGCAGTTGCAAGTCGGCATTACATTAATTTAATCGTTTTATTCACTTTTGTTAGCACTTCTTTTAACTCGAAAAATGTGTGATATATATTTTTGGCGGCAGGTAAGAGATTATTAATAACTAGCAAACATAAGAAAAACTACATAAATAAGACATTCTCAGTTGGGGAAGTGGCCAGTGCCCAGCAGTGGGACGTAAATAGGCAGATGATAACATAACCATAAGTGAAATTAAATTCGATAACTCATTGATAAGATTTTCTAAAGCAAAAGAAGGTAATAGAGATTGCAATCCCGCCTAGTTTCATCTAAGAATAGTTCCATGAATCGAAACAATTTTGATAATAAAATATAAAGAGTCCAATACGTCAAAAGTATCAAATCAATTCCTCTAAAAGCAAGTAATACCATTGAAATGTTTGCAACGTAGTGATTATTATATAATACGTTAAAGGAATTTGTCTTTTAAGGGATAAAGGGCTCGGTAAGTGGTGTGTAAGAGGATTTAAAACGGCTTCCTGTAAATGAAACTTAATGGGTCTAATACAATGTTCTAATGTTTCAAAAAGGATATGTGTGTTTAGCCTTATCTTCTTTTAATGTTTTCATAATTTGTGTGCCTCGTTGGTAAAATTGTGAGATAGAGAATTTCTGAGACTAATTCCTATATTGCGCAAAATTATTGCATCAGGAATTTTCATCAACAAAACAAAAAACTAAGGGACTACACACTTAAAAACTTTTAGGTATGTAGGTTTTATCACGATGTTATCCTTCGCCATTCAAACAAGTGTAATTTATTGTGAACACAAATAACTTAGAAAAGTCAGAGGTGTGTTGCCTGGGGTTTGAACCCGCGACCGCCGAGATTCTTGATCGCGCGTCTAAACCTAAAACCATCGCTGCCACTTTACAACTATTAAAACACTTTGACTACCTCAATAAGTAAATAAATAAGTCTTTATTAATTACTAATAACTATTACTTTTGTTTATTATTCTGTAAAGTTAGTAATTAATAAACATTTATTTATTAATAAGTCATGGCGCAAATAAAAAAGTTGTGGATGTATTTTCAGGTGTTCATACTATTTACCAACCTGCTAGGTTCTATAAGCGCGGGTTTTATGTTGTCCTTCCCATCTGTTCTCAACCCGGCCATATTAAATCAGAATAGCACTGACATTAGAGCGACACCCAGCCAAGCTTCCTGGATTGGTAAGAATATTTCTTTTGTAGGCCAAAATTTGGCGAATGAACTCATAAAAATGACCAAAAAGAATTTTAGCCGTTTTCAATACTATGCTATAAATAAAATTATGCTTCGGAATTCTTTTTATAGTAGTTGAAAATGACAAAGCAAAAGCCCACTAGCCAAGGTTGCATGGTTTTATATGATTGAAAACATGGAATAAAATTCAAAAAGGTTATTTTTACGTATTTGAAAAGTATGTAAAGAATTTCAAACCATAGAAATTTCTTTGCTAAAGAGGAGGGCTATAACCTCTGAGATATGGCAGGACAAAAGTTAATATTTAAATAGTATTAATATTTAATACAACATGAAAGGGCATTACACGAACATGTTAATGGTTTAATATATTTCACAAAGATAAGCCCCAAAAGCTTTCGATAATGCCCGTCCGCAAGGTACGTATAAATTGAAATGGTAATTAGCGAAAATTTTATCTCTTCATTTACTTTGTTTACATCGTTAAACCATCGTTTTAAACTTTATACCGAGTGTCAATTATAAAAAACAAGTTAAAATCATTCTTGACAATATGTTTAGGTCGTCACTTATTTGTAATCAATGGTCTAAAAAAATGTTTATGTGGTTGCCATGACAACAGCTTTTTTCGCCCATAGATACTGAATAGACGATATTTAAAACGACCGTATAAGATAAAAAAAATATTACCGCATC
Organism: Cephonodes hylas; assembly: GCA_030295005.1. Classification (NCBI taxonomy): domain Eukaryota; kingdom Metazoa; phylum Arthropoda; class Insecta; order Lepidoptera; family Sphingidae; genus Cephonodes; species Cephonodes hylas. The sequence continues at coordinate 6,777,004 of AP025384.1, read as the reverse complement.
TCATCAACACCCAATATGTCAGAAAAATATACGATCGCCACTAATATCGTTTCTGAATCTAGAAAGATCAAAGAAGAATTTTTTGCCTATAAATTCCACTGTCTTCTGACTAACCACTTTCAATGTTTCAGCGTCAAGCAACGGATTAGCGGGAATGTTCGGCTTCCTCATCCTATCTCCAGTAATGCAAATCTATGGTCGAAAGGTGGTTTTCATCAGCCTCAACCTCCTCCTACTAATTGGCTGGATCATCTTCACATTTACCAATAATATCCCTGGTCTTTTTGCGGGAAGAATTATTCAGGGCTTGGCTATCGGCGCAATATACATAAATTCTATGCTCATCTGTGAATACGCACACCCAAAGAGAAGGGGATGGTTTTTAGCTGTCAAGAAAGCCTTCATAAATGTCGGAACGTTAATCTGCCATTCGTTAGCATTGTATGTCGATTGGAGATTAATTTCTGCAATTGGTGCTATTTTCCCTTCACTGGCAATAGCTATGACATTTTTTTGGCCAGAGAGCCCATCATACTTGGCCATGAAAGGAAGGTTTGATGAGTGTAAGAAATCATATTTATGGCTGTTCGGTAAAAATGAATACGTAAATGAATTAAAAGAACTAATAGATGCCCAAACCCAAAGACTAGACAAGGAAAGAGTTCAAAGGAGTAAATTGAAGGAATTAATGCAAACATTTCTTAAACGCGAGTTTCAAAGAGCATTTGTAATAGTTACTCTTTTAACTTTAATTCTAGATTTAAGTGGAAGATATTACTTTATAGCCTATGCTATACAGATTATGGTGGAAGTGATTGGAGATAAATCAATAGCAATTTACTGTATTATCGGAGCTGATTGCTTACAAATCCTGGCTCTATTATCGTCATCTTTCATAATAACATTATTTAAGCGGCGAAATTTACTCTTTACTTTTGGTGGACTTTCAGTAATTTTAATGTTTGGAGTTAGTTTAATAGTGTTCTTAAAAACTTTAAATTTTAGTGCGAATTTCGTTTGGTTAACTCCTTTGCTGATTGTTTTTCAAAATTTCGTCGTAACTATAGGATTGGTACCTTTATCTTTCACTTTGGTTGGTGAAATGTTTCCTTTAGAACACAAAGGTATAGGATCTTGCACCTCTGGGCTTGTCTTTACTGCTTTTTATTCTCTCACTTTAAAGATTACTCCAATAATGATGGCCCACACAGGTGTACATGGCACTTATGGCATTTATGGAATTTGTCTGGCAATATGTTTAGTATTACTTTATTTTATACTGCCAGAAACTAAAGATAAAACTTTACAAGAGATTGAGAATGAAATAAAAGGTCTAAAGATAACTAACAAGGAACCAGAAACTAATCCTTTAATTTAAATTTATTCCAATAATTATATCGCAAAAAATATTCATATCATTAAATAGAAAGAATTTGAATTATTGTGAGCTCTTTTTATTAGGCGGTGTTTTGGGTTTTTAAAAACTGTAAGGTAGTTTTAAACTACTATATTACTCCTACTTGTATTTGAAATTCGAATGTTTTTTTTTTTATTTTTCCAATGTGTACGACTATGCGTCGACAGCATGTATATAGTTTACTTACAAACAAGTTTTAAAAACTATTATATCAATGACATTAATGGGTTAGGCTAACAATTTTATTACTGTTTCATTTTGCCTACAATTCAAACAATGACATGATAAATCCTCGTAACGCCCAACAAAGCATTACCATAAACTCTTAGTGCTTTACTAATGCGCTGCTCCAAGAATCCAAATTGTTTTAGTTGTTAACTGCCAACGACACTTCTCAGCTCTCGAGCGCTGCCAGGAAATTATTGTTAACACAAACTTACTAATACGTTTTAATATTATTGAACTTGTGAAAGTCATGATTCGAAGAAAACAGTTTTAACTGTTCAACTTTCTGGAATCGTGGCCAAAACGAATTTTCACAACCATTCACGTGATCCTCCATTTGAGCAATCTTTAATAAAGTCTCAAATCTGTATAAAATCTTATACAATGTTATATTAATGTGATATATTCATTTACTACTTGACAATTCGGTGATGTGGGCTTACCATCTAATGCATTTTATATACTGGATTAGGAAAATTAAAGGCTCTTGACCAATGATCATTATGATGTGATCCAAATAGTGGGAAGGACCAGAAAAAAGCAGTATCTTGCATGTATCGCCATTATACATAACATGTTATTTATTGAATGTGATTAAAATTTATCTCCCAATAACACGAAACTTATAAATAAATAGAAGATAACTAAGCTTCACAATGCGTAATGATTTAAAAATATTTTTTAAAATTGTGATAAGCTATCAATGGGGGCGTCACTGCATTACATTACTTTCATCAAAAAATAATTGATCCACGCCAGTTCAACCACAACGATGTTACTGATCATTTACACCATATTGTTTGTGAATCCAGCAATAAGCGACTGTGTTATTGATAATCGCAATCAGGAAGATACTTTGGAAGCAAAACTCCACAAAGATCTCCAATGCCACTATTTCATACCTGAATCACCAAATCCAAATGGAACGGTTATAATCAATTTTGGCATCATGATTACATCCTTCAAATTCACCAGCAAAGAAGAAGTTTTTGCAGCCAACACTATGGTCTACTTAACCTGGCAAGACGATAGACTTAAATGGAACCCATCAAACTATGATGGAATGAACCAAACTCGAATGATGAGCTCTAGACTATGGCTACCGGGGATCAGGCTGATCAATGTCGCTAATCAAGATGATAACGACAGGTATTTTTTTGTTCCTTGCAAGATCAGGCATACTGGCAAGGTGGAATGCAGACCCCGATATACTTTCAAAGCGCGTTGCAGCACCAAGCTTGCTAACTGGCCTCGAGATACACAAACATGCAAGCTGCAATTTGGTGCGTGGAATCGACAAGGAACAACAGTGAGGTTCATAATGAACAAATCATTTTCTTATGTCCGTCATGAGATAGTAACTTGGGATATAGTGAAGGTTAAGCATGAAATATTATCAGGCCCTGGTGTTCAATCACAGCTTATTCTGGTTTTGAAACGTGAAGCCTCGCCCTTATCTGCTATTGTAATACAGCCATGTGTTGTACTTACTTTATTGACTATTGTGTGTTTGTGCCTCGATGTTCGTGGTGAACTTCGGTTAGTGATCATTTGTTTTAGCTTAGCATGTCATGTGTACCTCATATCATCTTTGAGTGAATATATCCCGAAGCACAGTATTGAACCTCCTACAATTCTATTCTTTTATCGAGGATCAGTGATCGTGACGACATTAGGCTTTATTCTAACATTAATTCTACGTGTTGTATCTAAGAAGAGAACAACACCACCCTCATGGGTTACTACTGTGAATGAAATATTGTCAAAAGTTAGAGAAAAGATTGCAGTATGGCCAAAATGGTCTTGTGACGATTCTGATAAACATTTACAAGAGTGGTTAGATTTAGCAAATTTTGTGAATGTTTTATATTTTCTTGTGAGCATAGTTACTTATGTTTATATGTTCGTAGTGTTTATACCTAAGGCATAAAATACCTTTAGAGGTTTTTGTGATCGTTTCATTGACGAATGTTTATTTATCTGTTAATTGACATTAACAGAATTCATTACTCAGTGCGCTATCTTAATGCAATCGACTAATATCATTTTATATTCTTTGAATCTTACAATGATTCCTTAACTGACAGTATTTCCAATCTTAATTTCTGACTCTAAAGACTGAACATGCTATAAAGCTATTGGCAAAATTTTGTTAGAGTATTTTTAAAAGAAATAAATGAAGTATCTAGTATATGTAATTGTATAGTACCTAGTTTATGTAAAAAATAAATATATGTTGCTAAAGTGAGTTTTAATATACCCATCGCTACTAAATTAAGATGAAAAACGGGGGGCTAAACTCATTTCGATACATACATACATGTGGCTCTACCACGTAATACTAACAATGCTTATACGCCAAATTCGCTGAAGTTATATACACAAAATGAGGGTTCAATAGATGATTTGAAAGTTGACGTCTTTACGAGGATGAAGATGATGAATGAAACCCCTGACACGGTTCGTAAGTTAACGCAAAAGAAATTAAAGCGAAAACTAATGCCTAAAACGTAATAAATGTACCAGGGAAACAGAAGATAAAGGAGACTAATGCATACAACATAATGTTGCCTTATGAAACTAATGTAACGATGTTACGGATGTGAATAGGCGATAACGTGTGATAATGACGTGTCACGCGAGAATTTGTGTGTGGTCGAAGTGAAACGCTTGTGGTATTCACAAATATTAAACTAATTTTACTTAAAGATTGCCAATATACCTCAACAAGGTACTTTAAATAGCAAACTAGTTTATGTATTTACAGTACCTACTGTTTATAGATGATTGAGACGCGTTTTCACTTCCTGGTCAGGCAAACTGTTGTTCGGTCTTCCATTAGGAAATTCTCAGCAGCAGCACGGAATGTGGAAATATGCCCGAGAAACGATACTCTCTATAACGAGAGACTGATACATAGGTATGTATTGTTTACTAGTTACTTGCTAGGTAGCAAGAGGACCTTTCCCGAGAAAGTCCGAATAATTCACCAGTTAACACAATTATTCTTAATAATCTAGCAATAGCATAGTCTTATGACATACCCCACACGGCATTCTCAAGTTTCTTTATTGAAACAAATGAGCGTGTTCGATGCCGGTTCGTTTCCCCGCAGTGACAAATGTATGTTTGTACGTCCCACTGACAAAGGTTATTGTCGTTATTCAATAACACAATGGTGAAATATATTATTATATTATTACGAGGAAAATATGACGCGACGTTCACGAAGCCAGGAATCGATTCTGTAATTTATTTATCAATCGTGGGGGGTGAGGTTCAGGATATTCGACTTGGTTGGTTGTATATAAAAGGTAGACATAATAAAGTAGGCAAGTAATCAACTCATATCAGATGGTATGTATGTATTATGGAAATCCTTCCATACACACTGCGTCGAATGCAAATAAAATTGGGAATAGGGCAATAGAATGATGATGATATTAATTTTTACAACCAAGTGGGATTAGTCCTAAAAAAATGACAGCCATAATTATTGTCACTGATAAAAATTTGTCAAAAAATGCCAAAATTAAATGACACTTTTTCAAAATATTTGTCGAACATGATATATGATAATTTATGTACCTATGATTAATTTGTCAGAAAAATTTATGTTAAGAAAATTGGGTCTAATAGAGGATTGCAGAATAAGAGTATTGTAGATGACTTTTATTTTATATACTAATTTGAATATTCGTATGCATGTTAAACTAAAGTTTGTGAGTAAGAAAATGAGCTACTCAAATTCAGATCAAAACTGTACTTAATGTCTGTTTAATCGTGTTCTATAGTTGTTTCGGAAAGAGCCATTAGAATTTCTTGCCTATTCCCTTCTATATAAAATACTGCTTTTCGAGCAGGATAGTAAATTAAGTTGAATATAACCTAATTTAAATACATATTTGTCTTTATGCATTTAGGTATTGTGAATAGAATGTGAGACGAATGACTGTATTTATATAAAATTGAATTTTATAGATGGTAAACTTTGTTGATCATACTTACTATAATGTTATAGCATGTAAATTTTCTTTTCTTTCACTATATTATTTTGTTGTTGTTTTTTATTGTAAAGTTTCTTATCGATTAGTGGAATTGATGTAACCGTACTAATTAAATAAATAGATGTCTTTGTTTAAATATTCCCCTTCTACATAGAGAAAACGACCTAATCAAAAAGCCGTTTGAGTTCCTCTATAACCCAGTGACCTCCTTGCTACCCAAGACTATAATCACATGCACCATACCATCAAAGTTATCAATTGCGATGTTTGGCCAAGAGCCAGGCTTGTCAATAAAATCTATTACAAGCTTCCTGTGCTGCGTTCAATTGTTTATACGCCAGCCGATTCAATGATTTATTTGCTGTGGGCTAACGAACGCAAAAATGTTTGTTTTCAACTGCTATAGTTTTGCTAATCGAGGTATTTTTCGTTTGTTTTATATTGAGTTATATTTGACGTATTATCGCTTTTGTTTGTTAAAGGGGTGTACGACTGTGAATAAATTGTATAGTTTTCGTATCTGAGCAATATGGGAGGTAAATATCTTGCCATAATTGATAATATAAGTATGTAGTATAAGTATTAAATTTGAGCCGTTAATCACGATGACACACATGTTATCGGCATATGTATCGACTGAAATTGATACCGCACAAGATACTCGATTAGTAACTACTAAAACATATTTGTTCATTACAGAATTCAGATCTCTATCAACTCTCTAAGTGGGCTTTGCCAAGCTGTTTTTGCTAACTGTCGAAGTAGGTACGATAATAAATAAAAATGTATACTTATCATACTAAATAAAAATATAAGTATGTTTGTTGTACATACACTTGAAGGTATGTTAGTAGCACTGCATTGAACTTCGTTCATAATAGTGCCATGGTATGGGATTTTTGAGACTGTCCTAACTTAAAAATAGCAACTAACTACATATGCAACGAGTTACCTTTAAGATTTAACGTGGCAGTCAACTTAATAGCATTAATTTATGCAGCGATTCACTACGAGTAGGGGGAAGTGGGGCAGATTGATTCACAAAAATTTTAAGTCGAATAACAAGTGAATAAACCATATAGTTTTAATCAATTTCCCCAATATTATTAACGATGTATATAAATTTTATAATGTGAAGGAAATAAATGGATTAGGATGTGAAGAAAAGCGAATAGTACATGTTTTGTAAAAAATGACTTTTGTATCATTCTGCCCCACCAATGGGGCACTTGGATACACCATGTGGGGCACTTTAATACAGAATGTAAATCGTATGAATTTCAATTAAGTTGTACACATTTTAATGATAATTAGAATTTTTATTATAAGGAGATCATAATCAGTTTACAATGAAACTACAATATAAGACCTTGCATTTTTATTGAGGTATAACATTTCACAATCAGTCAAATTATATTCTGAAATTACTTTGGCCACATATTGAACTACAGATGTTTTCTTTTTAAATATAATAAGAAGAAAATCGCCAATATTTATATTTTCAGGACTTGGAATTTCTAACTTCCTCCGTCTACGTCTGATTTTCCATCATCGTTGTCATTGCTTAAATTGAACAACTCATTCGAATCAGAATTTGATATAAACAACAAACGAGGGCAGGCTTTTTCTTTCAAGGCTTTTTTAATTTCTGTCAGTCTCAATTAATTTCTTGCTGTTTTTAATTCCTTTGCTTTCTGATTCATTAAATTAACTTCTTGTTTTCTATCTTTTTTATCTTCTATCATCGGTAGCCGATTTTTTTTAAGGGGTGTCAATGTAAACTCTCGACTTCCCTTTTTCTTTTCCTTTTTTAGACTTATTTTCTGTAAAAGCCTTTTTTGGACATGGTCGTACAGTTCCTGGAGATATTATGTTAGTATTAGTCTGATAACCTGGTGTTATCAGAAGGTGTTAACAAAATCTACTTCTGGTCTATCTATTTCTTGATTATTTTCTTTGTATTCTCCTTGGGGAAATCCACTAAAAATATTCATAGGTAGGTAAAATCATCGTCGTTAAAACCAAGTCTATTGAGTGGCCAAATTACAGTTACGGGGCACCTCGATGCGTATCATTGTGCCCCGCACTTTGCTGTATCAAACTACCCCAAAAGTTATTTTTCAAAATTCAAGTTATATAAATAAAACTAACTTACTTATTGAAAAAAATGCACCTAATTCTTATTATTTAATAACTCAACTTATCTTTGATGTATATAAATCTGGTCTAGATGGTGTACAAGATGTTAGAAACACATTTACTTTTTACGTATTTTTTTACTCATCACCACGCAAAACACATTACGACCTGTCCAACGGCACTAGCTGACTGGCTGAGCGTGGCATCACAATGGATGAGTTCTAACGTTTATGGGAACGTTTTCAAGAAGGCACCACTCAAAAACATTTAAAAGTTTTTGAAATAATGCCTGTGTATCTATGTGCCCCTTGCATCATTCTGCCCCACTTCCCCCTACCCACTTATACCAGGTGTGTAAGTATGAAACCGGAATTTACCCATAGGTGGCGCTAGATGTCGCTGCAGTTACCGATACATCACGTCAATGGTGTCTTGTTATTGTATTGATATCCGACAAAGATTTCTAACTTACAATACCACGAGTCTCATTTAGTAGCATTAGTTTCTTAGAGATAAACATGTCGAGTTTTGTGCCAACAAATTACGATTTGCGGACAGCACTACTTTTCTGTTTCCATCTGAAGAAAACCGCAGCCGAATCGCATCGAATGCTTGTGGAGGCGTTTGGTAAGCATGCTCTCGGTAAAACACAGTGTTTCGAGTGGTTCAAACGGTTCAAAAGTGGCAATTTTGACGTGAGGAATGAAGAACGTGGCAGACCACCGAAAAAGTTTGAAGACGCTGACCTGCAAGCTTTGTTGGACGAAGACGACGCTCAAACACAACAACAACTTGCGGATCAGTTAAAGGTAACCCGAGAAGCCATCTCCCTTCGGTTGAAAGCCATGGGAAAGATACAAAAGGTGGGGAAATGGGTTCCACATGAACTCAACGAAAGACAGCAGGAAAACCGCAAAACATCATGCGAAATCCTTCTCGCCAGGTTTAAAAGAAAGTCATTTCTCCATCGAATTGTGACTGGCGATGAAAAGTGGATATATTTTGAGAATCCTAAGCGCAAAAAGTCATGGGTTACTCCGGGTGAACCATCAAAATCGACGGTAAGACCAAACCGCTACGGACAAAAGACAATGTTGTGCGTTTGGTGGGATCAGAAGGGCGTAATCTACTATGAGCTGCTGAAACCTGGGGAAACTGTCAATACTCAACGCTACCAACAACAAATGACCGATTTAGATCGAGTTTTGAGTGAAAAGCGACCAGAATACCAACAAAGACAACACAAGGTGATTTTGCTGCATGACAATGCACCAGCACACAAAGCAAAACAGGTCCAGGAAACGATAGAGTCGTTCCGTTGGGAGATTCTTCAGCACGCGGCTTACTCACCGGACCTTGCCCCATCCGATTACTACTTGTTTGCATCGATGGGACACGCACTTGCTGAGCAGCGCTTTACTTCTTACGATGATGTACGAAAATGGCTCGATGACTGGTTTGCCTCAAAAGAGCAACAGTTCTTTTGGCGCGGAATCCACAAATTGCCAGAAAGATGGGAAAAATGTATAGATAGCGACGGACAATACTTTGAATAAGTTACTTTGTATCATATCATTACAATAAGCGTGTTTTTTCTGTTCAAAAATTCCGGTTTCATACTTACACACCTGGTAATGTTTTATGGAAAAATAAGAATTTATATATCTTTGTTCTAACATATCAAACTACACCAATCATGAAATGATGTTATTGTCTCAATAAAAGCGAGTATTCCACAGAACGATATATAAGAACGATGGGTCCCATAAAAATATATTCAGTCATGAATTTCTTACATTAGCAATTTATTTTATCTGAATAAGCGAATAAAAACAGTTAACCTAGAGAATAGCAATAAAATTCTTCCTTTCCTGCTATAAATTTCTACGTTTAGTAGAAAACATAAGTCAAATGCTTAGATAGCTCGTTGGTTTGTCTTTCGGCCGCACAATATAAGATTTTCGAAATTATATAGTAATTCAACATCACTTTGCTATCAAATGCACTTAGAAAATAGCATTTTAAAGCAATTGGAAAACTAAATATCTCGATTACCTTTAATTTTAATATCGTGTTAAAATACTGAGCGCCTGACAAATTTAAATAGCAACATTACAACATTTCACAACTTAGTTGACAAAATATGACAGGCGTGATTTATAAAAGCCTTCTTAGGTTTTAAACTTAAATTTCAGGGCGTGTTTTTATGCTATAATCGTTTTATCTGTCAAAAGTCAATGATTAATGTAATTAGATGCCTAAATTTGTTTAAAGGTCAAGAAAAGAAAACAAAATTTGGAGTATCCCATCGCACAAGTTCCTGGAGATTAATACGACAAATCTAATTTAAACTTTTCTGGATGCCGTTGGGAGTTGACAGAAAAATTTATTAACTCCACCTTGTTATAAGTTCGCCTTTGGGGTACTTTTTGCGTGTAACAATTTCGCTAATTCATTTACTGCGTAGGTACGAATACTTAATTACAATTAATGAAATTAGACATTCTCGAATATTAATATTCAAATTTACTTTTCATTACTTATAATTGTTTCTGACAAATGGTTTTAGTGTCGTCTGTTGTTATTACATTTATATGAGACACATATGTATGGGGCGAGGTGTGGTAAGTACCTTAAAATCTCTATCGCCAAGGTATCACCCTTTAGGTTATTAAAATATCAACCTTAACTATACCAGTTTCATTACAAAATATAGTAACTTGTAAAAATTTCTAGAACAATTAAATTTTATATTAAATAAGGCGATGTCCCTCACAACTTGTGAAATATTGTTTACCCATAGTGCCTATATTTTATTTTCATTTAATTGATAAGTGAAAAATGAAAGCTACGAAAGTAAATTTCATACCACATTACCAATAAATGGATTGGGGAACACTAGATACCTCAGTAAAAAAACAGTATTTTATATAATTAGGCAGTTTTGGACTCTAGAGTTCCGATCTAAAAGTTAGGTAACCAATTTTAACGTACAACACAACTATCCATGGTAAACTCTTCTTAACTTGTAGATAATGCAACACGCGATGCCGAAAATACCGCATTAAAACACGCATTTACTGAAAGGCATAACGTATTTAGTGATGTGAGGAAGTTTTTAACACGGCTAATTGAAATGCGGAGGCGGGCGTTCCTAGCTTGAATTTTTTAACTCGTTTACCACTCGAAGCGATGGGTTTGAATATACGAGTGACGTGATGAGCAACTTTCCCGACGATTTTGCATTAGTCCTCCTTTTCTAGACTGTACACTTTGATTAAATTAGACAATTTGTATCGGTCTGTGTTTGGTTTTACGCGACTGAGAATATATAAAGTTACGGAATAAAGTTGTAATTGGGTAATATATTGCTTGAAGAAGACAGTTTTAATACGCTTAATGATTTACGAGCGAATGAAAAGTTTTTTTTATATTTAGGATTAAATGTGTTATGTTGCTTAAAGTGACTCTATCATAGAATCAATAAAAAACCGACATGATTATATCTAAAAGCTATAAAAGTTCGATCGAAGTTCAAAATTCTCAACCAGCAACTCCAGAAATACTATGACAGCTGGAAAGTCAGTCAAGACCTTCAATCGTACAACTGATACCATGCTTCAAGAATATTAGAAATAAAATATATTTTATTACAAAAATGTCATGATTACTTCGCCTCTTCCTAATGATATCAACTTCGGCACGCAATAAGACTAAGGAAAGAAACCTTTTTGAAATGATGAAGACTCGTTATAACTCAATTCAACAACGTTGTTGAGACGACTCAATGATTCAAGTGATCAGATCAATCAAACTCAATCTAAACAAACCTCCCTCAATTAGGAAAGAAAAAAATTTGTTTTCACTTTTAGGTACAAGCCGGATTATTTGATGGCAATATTTCTTAGATTATAACAGAAATGTTTGGCAACCTCCTTGGTACTGTTAACTAGGTAGCAGTTAGTGATACTAGGTAGCGAGTTCCATCCCCGCACTGAGATATTTATTTGTTTCGGATCTAGATTTATCGGAAAAGCCTCTTGTAGTTTCTGATAGCCTCATCTATCACGAAAAGCGAACTTGTAGAAAAAATTAGATATACAATTTGCTTAACCGACGTAAAAGAAAAAAAGAATTAAAATTACATTACATATGTGATGCAATGCAATGCTCCTGTGGAGCATTATATAACAAATCTTGTATGACTACGAATTCGCTTTCGTATTTAATTTACTTGTATATTTCAAAAGAATATCACCGTTTACTGGAATTATTACTAGTCTCCCTACTTCGACCAAGATATTTCTAATCAGAAACTAAATAAAGCGTTACCTGACGCGAAACACGGGACTCTCGATAGCTAGAGTTAATTTATCATCACCGGAGACAAGAACATCAGCATAAACGATCAACACTCTGCCTCTGCAAAAATAGGAATGCTTTGAAAATATCACGACACAATTCTGCTCAGCCGGATGTCGTCAAATTAATTCCGGACTGCTTTTTCCGCTGTTCATTGCATTTTTTCGAGGCGCTAATTTTGTGTACGCGTTTTGAATATTAAATGTCTTATTTTTCACGAAGTTCCAGTTCAGCGCGATTGAATTCTACGAAATTTTTAACTAGATGAAGCGTGAAATGGAATTATATTTTTCGAATTTCCGTAGAACAGAACGGTAGTTTCGAAGTAAGAATAGAAAAAGAAGTTTATTTATCCTCAAAGGCAATATTACAATTAATGAACTTGTTCCGGTTTAAATTAAATTTTATTGTAAATTTTAAAAAAGTACATCAGAACTATAGCAGTCATAATTGGAACCGAAGTGAATTTTAATGAATAAGTACTCGTTTCATGGAAACTAAGAAATTTAGGTTTTATAAACGTCCAAAAACCATTAACAATAAAGAAAAGTATATAGAAACACTAGATTTCCAACGCACCATTACCATTTCAACTACTCATAAAACAATATCTACCCTCCAAACCTAAACTCAATACACTTCTCGTACCCAATTCAATTACTGGAATGTTATTTTAATTTCCCAGCTCCATTTGTGATGTAAAATTGATTCGATGTTATCGTCGCTAAGGACATAAATATGCAGATTAGTATCTTCACAGATTGACAGCAGGATGTTTCATTTCCTATAAATAACAATATTTACAGGCTTACAATGAGATAAGCAACGCGAAAAATCAACATTCATTGCTAAAAATCAAATGCTAATTTCCATGGCTAACCGCTGGCATGTGTAGGGAGGACCGTGGCCAGCAATGGGATATAACTATAGTGCTGGGCTTAGACACATAGCGAATTGTCTAAGATTTGATTCTTAGGTCGGAGAAAATATGTTTTCTTAATTTATTAACGGTCAGGATTTTCAGGAAAAGTTACAATAGGTATAACATGTAAAAAACTGCCCACCCTCTTTTGTAGATCTTTTTAAAAATTATTTGAGGGAAATCTGAAAAAATGGGTAACCTTTAAATAATCGCGATAACAGGAGTAAGGTATGCATATTTTTAAAATAAAAAATGTTTTTTTCTCCGCAAATGTCGGCAGACATGATTCGGAATAATCTTTTAGCGTTAATTTTGCTTTATCACCTAATGACCGGGCCGAAAGCAATCTCTTGTTTTACATCCGACCCCCTCAGGAAATTCATCATTTTTTTATGTTGGATGAGACAGAGGAAATAATGAATAAATTTTCAAACATGAGCGCGGGAAGTTAGGTCATGCGTCACAGGATTCGAAGCATGAACAATTAACACACGCACACAACAAAAAGTTTCACGTACACAGGAACGCTCAAGCCTGTATCTCTATAGGGGTACGCAGCAGTGGCGGTACTTCCATAGAAGCCCGAAAGCCCGACTTGCCTTACATAGTTCCGAATAACGAACTTAACGATTATTTTTATTTATAAAATAACGCTATAAACGTGAATGTGAGTACTAACCGGTAGGTATTTATTAGTCCTACGTACCAAAAAAAATATGCTGCTACTAAATAAACATTTGGGCTTGCCTTAGTTTGACACCCTAGGCACGCCACTGGTACGCAGATGTGTATTTCTACACCTACATTTGGTTTACTGTATTTTTAATGATACTTGAACTCCCAGACCCCACTCACTATTCGTTTAAAAGTTGACATGAGATTTTCGAATGTGGACAGCACCGCGCTTACCATTATAATATGCGCTGTTGTCGGCAACAGTTTGTGACACCTGCGGTGTGACAATCGCGATACCTGAGTCTCGCGATCTAAGAAAATTATGCCTACGCCACTATCTATATAAGATCAGATCTTTGCTCTACAATCAGATAGATCTATATAGCGCTATCGAAACTCGGGGTCTATGCCGCCCAACATTTTAGATTTCCTTTGTCCCTAACTTTCGAATTATTGATTAGTTTCTTTCTCTAACGGTCACTATCTTGGTCAACCTCAATTCTCAATCGCACGCTTGTAGAAATTCACGAAATGCTTCCCGCATGGTTCACACATTATCTCAAGCATATTGGTCTCTTATACAGTCTCCGTGACTAAACCTTATTCTGCCCCGCTATGAACCAAGTCTTAGCCCGAAGCAAGCGCATAACTTCCTCAAAGTTAATAGCTTTGCTCTTCACTTTGTAAGAACTGAATCTTTTATACTTAACGTTTAAAAATAGAAAAATCCTCGCGAGATTTACGAATAAACCTCTTTGTACCGACTGCTTCCAACTCAGCATAATAGACATTAAACTCAAGTTTACGCAAAGAAAGTTCCGAAGCATAAACATTTTAATCACGGCTTTCATGCGATGTTCTCGGCTGCGCGTGGCATGAATATAATTATGGATATGAACATATTGTCGTGCGTCTCGTCGCCGCATAAGCAATTAACAGTTTAAGCGAGTATTCGTCCTTATTACGAGGTCATGTTTATTATATAACATGGAGAAATAGCACTGATCTTATTTAGATTAGAAATTAGCTGTACCTACATCATCATCAGCCCATATACGTTCCATCACTGGGCAAGGGCCTCCTCTACAACTGAGATGGCTTGGTTTAGGCCTTAGTCAAACACGCTGCCCTATTTATCTGTAGTTAAATACATTGATTAATTATTTATTAATGAGGTCATCAGATAATTCTTCACACCAAAAAGTATTTTTTAGTAGATGAATTAATTTTTATCAATGATTATGGTTTATGATGATAAGTAAATGTTTGCATAATGATTTCTTAGTCCTACAATACGGAAACCTTATTTTAATATTTCCCTCCACAATTTTAAAATCATAATTATTGTCTGTCTTCCAAGATTCACGTTGCACCAGCTGTATTCTATAAGTGCTTTTGCAGTTTTTACAAAAGCAATGCCGTAACGATTAATTACATTCAAAAGTGCCGTTCACAAAGACTGTTTTCAGTTGAAATATTCTTTGTCAACAGTTCGCGAATACTTTTGTGACGAATTGGTGCGTAATAGTTTTCTTTGAATATGAAAAGTTCTGTGAAGAATAACTGGCAAGAAGCTATGGCTACAATGGGTGGTGTTCGTAAGTATCCACTGACGTCACGGGAAAAGTTCCAAACAACAAACTAAATTCACAAAGAATCTGAGCACAAAAGATACTGTACCTTCGGATTGGAGCCAGAGGAAACTTATAGGCTTCTACCATTACAACTTTTGCCCTCGAAAAAATGTACGGATTATTTATATAGAACACGTATAATTTATATATTGAATCTTGATTTCGTATAACAAATAGAAGAGATTTTTTGTACCTAAATTTATTCAATAATTTGCGTGTTCCGTCCAGTGTCTGAAAAAGCTAGCATCTTACACAATCTGGTCACCCAGGGTTATCAGTCTATATTATTTACATAGCTAGTTCTTAAGTTAAGTTTAATCTAATTATTGCGGGGCTGAACTTTTTTTCACAAGCGATCGATTTAGTGAATTTTACATAATATGTAGGTACTAAAACAACTCTTTGTGAAGAACACTTTAGCAATACGATTTTCTGATGAATTTTATATTAAGAATACACTGAGGTGCGCGCCTCGGGTTTAAATGCACGAGCGCCGACATGGGACGAACGCTCTTCTGGAGGCAGTCACACAAGTAGACATCAAAACGCTTGGTCCAGCTTTCTATATTTAAAATGCCCTGATCTCTGCTCCAGTAAGTAAGAGCTCGGGAACTTCTCAATCACCTATTAAACTCACAATTTTGCCAATTATGATTTAAAAATAGGGCTTTTGACCCCTCCAAACCACGCAAAACCATCGCCTCATACCAGCCAGCCACCAACGTTCAAACAACTAACTACACTGCAACCCTTCAGTAACAATAAGACTTGGCGCCAAACAATTCAAGTTTCCAATAACACAGCCAGCCCGAGGGGCCCACACATCCCGCCACCTCCACAAGTCCATTACAGTTTTAATGCCATTTTCATTGCATCCACTGTTGAATAACTTTAATAATTGGTTTTTAGAACTTTGCTAGTTATTGGTTTGATGTTGTTTCGTTGTTCTGAATGGGTTTAGCGTTGAGATCCTGATAGCCTTGATTTGGTGGTAGCTTCATAAATCCCCTGGGCTGATTGGATGTTTGTATCCGGATAGCAGACTGCATAGATTTCACAGAACATAAATTGTTAGACTTACAATAGAAGCCAATGTAGATAAGTGTCTCTGGGAATATATCTGGTTTTTAAAGTACTTAATAACCAGTTCAAGAATAAATGCTATAATGTTTTTGAGAGTATTTAGTTATCCCTATAAAGAAGTTAATAACAAACTGTTTACAAGAAAAATTCTCATGTACTTAGGTTCTAAATAAATCAGAAAGTTTAGTGTTGAAAAGATATTCCATAAAGACAAGAAAATAACATTTATAAACTATTACACATATTTACATTTATTGGTAAAAAAAATTGTTAGGGCTAATTCCCGCTTATGTCAATGGCAGATTTACCAGCAGGCTGAGTAGGCTGAAGCCTAGTGAAGCAAATTCTAAGTTTGCAATAGGAATTATATTAAACTCTGATAACCAGTGGAAAAGTTTGTCATTAAAGAACACTGACTTCCTGGTCTTGCAGCATATATTTATGCACAATACAATTTAGACGACAAATATAGGCCATGGATATTAATGCATGAAAATATATTTAAATTCTTACTTAATTGTTTTTTTCTACTTAGAGCTGACTAATTGCTTCAAAAAGGATGCCTATACAGTCAGTCAAAGTTCTCTGGCCATCTTTTTATTTGTTGTTTTATTATAACAGACCATTGAAATATCTGCACAAATTAACAGATAATCAAAATCATGTTTAAAATTGGTCAATATTTAGTGATATCCAATATGTCAATAAAATTGTTGAAGAGGAGCTTTGAGCGAAATTTGAGAGACTTCTAGACTTGAAATATGCATACAAATAGTCTTGTCAGTGTTCCATAGCAGCATGCAAATACTATACATTTCCACTTTGCTTGGCAATGGCATATGGCTTATGCATCATCCATATACATCAATCAATTCAAGCTTTCATTTTCATTAAAAGATTTTTAGACTTATTACTTGTTCAGGATGTCATCTTGACGAATCTTGTATTGTGGGCCTCAGGCACTATGAGAGTCTGTCGGGTCTTACAAACACACAGAAATAGAATAAACAAATATTTATGTATTACGTAAATATTTGTCTCAGCAGTGGGCATATATGGGTTGATGAAGAAGAAGAAATATTTGTCTTGGTGCAGGAATCTAAAACCCACAACCTCATGTCGTTTCACAAGGTAACGGCTAGCCAATTGCACTATATACTTGTACATGAAAAATATATATGAAGCTACAATATTTACTCTATATTACAAAAGAAATAAAATATTTTGGTTTCAGAAATACACTGACCAATGACAAGAAAAAATCATGTTAAAATAGGAATTGGAAGTTTTCTTTTTTTATTTATTTCTTTGTCTGCTGTAAATTGTCAAATGCCAAGAGTATGAAACAAAATTTGTTCAAGGAATGTTTGGAAAATGCCACTAAGGCAAATGCTTCTTGATATGCGTTATCAAGCAATTTTTTTTTCATTCAATGTATTCATGCTATTTAAACTATTTATTGGTCCAAACCTCCCACTACTGGGCATGGGGCTAATCTACTCTTAAGATAGTTTACGGTTTTTCCACAAACCTAGGAGTTGTATCATCATTATCATCATCATCATCATCAACCAATTTTGGTCCACTGCTGGCCATAGGCCTCCCCCAATGACTTCCACCGGGAACGGTCGGAAGCCGCCTGCAACCAGCGACAGTGGTTGTATAGGCATAATACCTTATTAATTTTATTAAATACATATAGATAAAACAAATAAACCATAGCTTCTATTGGTATAAAACCTTTTGTAATTTAAGCTCGCTGTTTCACCTTTCAATTCATATTTTGTATGCAAAAACACCCAAACGGAAACTTACGAATATACAAAAGTCATATACAACATCCAAATATTTAAATTGTGTAACTAAATTATCTTTTGATATCACAAAGTATTACATAAACTATCTAATCAAAACATTTTTATGTAAACAAACAAACGCTATAAAGTTTCAAGTTCACGTTGAAATGACGTTTGTGACAGTGTTGCTAACCTAAATGTTAAAAGCCACCACTTAGATAAAAAACCTAAAAGCTACTTTTGAGAAAGCTCACCAAAGAAAATAAGCAGAAGGTTCCTACAAAACATATAAGTTTAATTATAACGACTTTTAGTAAATTAAAGTATATAAACACTGAAGATAAGAATTACTAAAAGATGAATGGCAACAGATCTATTTTACCTATTAAATAATTGTAAGCGGAGGATTTGAGCTTAACTTTTAACTATTACTTTGCTTTTAATTTCAATTTGAAATTTTAAAGTCCATCAAAACAGAAAAACTGGTCTGCTGATTGACTTTGGCCTTCTCCTATTAATCTTGCAAAACTTATTTCATTTGGAGTCATTTAGATATCCTTCTTATCCTTGGTGTTGTTATAAAAATAATATAAATCCTAAAAACAGACCTAAAACTATCACTTACAATTCGTTATTAAATACATTTTCCAATGTTGAAGCAAGTTTGTTCTTTTAGTAAAGACATAAATAAACTTGAGAGAATAAACGTTTTTTTTTATTTAACAAGCAATAATACAGTTTTTACATATTATTTTACTAATTCCAACTAGCACCCTTTGTGGGAAAAAACTGTAAATCACTTGGTAAATCAATCTAATGTTCTATATAACCATGTAATCTATATTCCGAAAAAGCTTGAAAGTTTTTAAATGTTGAGGAATTTTCGTAACTGTAGTGGTCATACATTTATAAGATGTTGCCTTATTTCCACCTTAATCTGATATTTTAAATTTTATTAAACTTAATTTCAAAGCTAGAATGGTAATAAGAATTTACGGAAGTTGTACCTTGTATTTAATTTCAACTGCGACCAAACTTTTGTTTTACTGTTTACATAAAGTACAGGAATGATTACAATGATACCAATACTGTCAAGTTACTTATGACTCCCTCTCGCGGGAATAACCTCAAACTTCGCGTTGGCGGAAGATGGCCGTCGCGTGCCGTGTGTTGCTCTGATTGTTTACGGCGATTATTAAAGTTTTTATGTATCAAACCGTGACCATTGACTGAAAACTAAGCAAAAAAGTATTAAACTTAAGTCTAATAGTGTTGTTTTGTGTGTTTTCATTGTGGTTTATGTTGATTTTCACTTAAAAAGTGTTGCGGCGAGTGTGTGTGAAGCAACTAGTTTTGAGCCAGTGTTTTTAGGAATGTTGTGAATCCGAGTGGATAGTGTCTTTATAACCGGAGTTAATACTTGAGTCGGCTGCATTAGACTTTCAAGGTTGGTATTTGTACGAGTTTAGAAAAGTTTTGAAAAGTTATAAGTTTGTTTACTTCGGAAACCGCCACCGCGCATGTTCAGTACCGAAGTTTTCTTTTGTATCCCGCGATCGTGATATTTTGAATTCGTTTAAAAACTTTTGCTTGTAAATAAGAAAAAAAGGGGAAAGTATAAAACAAAATATGTTTTCGAATATAATTATTAGTCTAATAAGTAAGTGTTTCTTTATACGAACTTTTAAACTTCGGACTATCAATGTATCCATTTTCAAATCCGTATGTGGGTATATAAACATCAACATCCCTTTCTAAATTGAGTTGAATCTTCTTCCATCTCCCTAAAAATTTAAGATAGTAGTCATTATAAGAAATTGTAAGCGTTGCGCGAAAAAGTGTGATGTTTTCAGATCGCGACGGATATTGTATCACGAAGTAATTAGAAGTTGGACAAATGAATAGAATAATTTTGATGTTTGATCAAGACGATTTAAATGTAAGCTATAAAATACGCTTTAAAGGATTTTAAAATACCTTTAACAGAAAATAAGATTTGTTTTGTAATAAACTCCATTTGATGCAAATAAAAAGTTATATTCTAATTCCACATTATATAACATCTTTGTTACAAAATACGAGTCATGAGCCAAAACTGGTCAAAGTTCTTATAGGTATATGTAATGAAGTTATGTTTCATATAGGAAATAAAAAAACATGCAAATACATACTTGAAAAGATTATACACTTAATATCTTCTTGATCTACTTACTTACTTTAGCTTTAAACTTTATCAAAAACACCATCATCTTTAAGACTTCAACTGAACATTTTCTTCAAATTTGAGAATTTGTCTTTATAATAGCTATAAATCAATGACTTGCTATTTTGTTTGTATACTTAAAGTTTTATTTTTATTCATTACAGTTTTGTTAATGTTTGGTAATTTTAGTTTTGTCATTTGTTAATTTTATAAGTTGACAGTATAAGATATCACCGCCAATAGACTTTACCATAATCTTATAGTCGACAAAAATGCTTATCACTAAAGTTCCTGTAACAATGTTGGTGTTATGAATTAGATCTTTTAAAACACTTTAAATGTGACATTGCAAAAAGTATAACCAATATCATTTAATTTTGATAATGCTTATTCAATAAAATTATGAGAATATTGAATGTAGTGTAAAGAAAAAGTATATTGTATAGGTAACAAGCACACTGAGTTTTAATGCATGAATAGGTATGATTAAAACAAGATTTTCCCAAGTCATTGGTCCATAATTTAATTTTTGATCATAAAATTGTTTATTCAGTCATCACTACCCAGGAAGTTATTGTTTGTATTGTTTCCTGCATTTGTTAAGATTGGTCAACAATCTTAAGACAATAGGCGTTGTGATGCAGTTTTATATCTTACATCAATTTCAGAATATTCCAGTATTTTAATTAACATTGGTAACATTAAAATGTCCACAGATTTAAATACTTAATCAAGCGAAATATTTTTATTACCAATCCTATAGATTTTATTTCGTTTCGAGGACCGAAAAGGTGTACTTAGGCGCCCCATACACCTACGATAATATTGCACAATCTTTTTATTGTGCAGTAATATTGAATACCGCCTTTGATACCAAACGTTCAATAAATTCTGTTAATAAAATTGACAAACCACTCTGATCAATATTTTCGTGCGAGCAACATGCCTGAAAACGAAGTTTTGGCGGCAGCCACGCTGGTGATTTTGCTGAAAAGAAAAAAAAAGAAATATATTGTGCATTATGAAGTCTAAACAGCGCTAGAAAAAAATATTGCACAATAAAAATTAAGCTCGCTCAATCTTTTGTTCAATTATTGCGCAATGTGTCAATATTATCCCTACACGTTCAATAATATTGCACAATCAGATATATTGTGCAATATTATTGTAGGTGTATGGGGCGCCTTACGTTTTACATCAACTTTCCTCTCAATGTTTTATAATGACTACCAAATAAACAAAACATAATACGGATAAATAAATTGAAGTATTCAATAAATATTTAAGTGCTACAACACTGCCGAATAATTTATAATTCATATTTCATGCATTGAAATTGCGTATCACATGTGAATGAACATATGAAAGAGCTGTTTAAAATTCAATAATAATGCATATTTAATATTCACACGGAGTAAATAATATGTTTTCAATACGAAATTGTGTTCAATTAATGCAACAATCACGGTTAATTGGGGAACATTCATAATATTCCACATTAACCGCGCTGACGTTGTGACGGAGTAGTTATTTTTACCTACGACTTCTCTTTTTATTTTATAAGTTTATAACACTCACATACGCCTTAACCCAATCGGGGCCAGCAGAGGTGCATTTCATAACCTTTATTCACATATTTATTGTTAATTCTACGTAACAGAGTGCGAGTGTATTGCTGTTTTCCCTTCCGTAACCACAAAGTAGAAAATTTAGAATTTCCTTATGGAAAAACTTAACAACACTATCCGATCAGGAATTGAATCCGGAATCTGTTGATAATGCACTCATTTGTGTTGCGACTTGCGAGGCCACGAGAGTCCTTGAGCATGACCTTAAAACCGGTGGGTTATCGGTTTCTCTAAAAAATATTCGCGCATGTATGGTATGGAGGTAGATTAGATGACTACGTAGCGTTAACCGCTTTATATACAAATAAATAATAACACTTTCCCTGTGAGAATCGTACTTATCAATGCACTCGCCAATTCTAAATTACTTTTATGATTTATTGAAATAATTACTGCATAAAATGCTCCGTTACAGTGGAATCCAAGGTTACATAACACGTATTGCTTACGTTAGGTTCTAATAGGATAAACATTATTATAGAAACTCTATATCGTTTCAAATTAATGGTTTAATTTTGTTATCTTTTCAGCTCTATCAAATAAACATCTTAGCTTGGCTTCCTTTGTCTTAAAATGTAATAGTCAGTGCCTTAGACTCGACGTCGTAAAGCCATCTCCACACACTATGTTGTCGGGGGATTGGAATGTCGGGACAATAGTGTGGACGCACGGCAGAGAATAGTAAAGTGGTTTCTCATAATGAACCTTATATTCGGCTTAACATATGCCTTGTGTATCTCATTTCTACAGTAGGAATTGCGGGAAAATTCTAATAGCATTTAACAATTTATTAGCAGAAAATTGGTAATAAAAAATTGATTCGTTGGATTTAATGTAAAATTTATAAGTATAGGTAATTACCAAGGTGTTTGAAGTTCCATAAAACTTCGGGAAGACGATGTTTATAAAGTTCAATTAATTGCAACGTATAATCTAAGCACCAGTTATTTAATTTCATTTATGTCGAACAGTAGACCTCCTTATTTATTCTATTAGTAATGAAATTATTGAGGCTGTATGCCTGAGACAATATTAAATGTTATTAAAAGTTAAATGATCACTTTTTTGGTCCGACTGCAACGGATCTAGTTTTTATAGTTGATATCGAACAATAATTGCGTCTAAAATAGACTTTATAATAGGTTTGACTTTGTCGAATAAGTTTTTTGTTTGTCAACTAGGTACCTAAACTATTTCATACCGTATTTATTAGTTTGACAATAGCCACTAAAGTTCACTGCCTCCATATGTTTTGTGCTTCATAATTTTATAATTATAATGTGCCCCAGGAAAATATAATCAAAAGGAAAATTATTTAATTTCAAACTTGTTATTAGGCATACTTAATACATATAGCATATACTTAGTTTAAAGTACTTAACAAATAACGCGCACATATATAAATATTGTTTCGAAATGCTACTATGAATTTCCTGACAGAAATGCAAAGCTAGTATTGGTGCTCTATCTAAAAATTAAAAGTAATTGGTAATTATATGTACAGAATGGTGAAAGATAACTAATTGTTTCCCACCAGCAGCGTATCTATTTGGACAGCAATCTACTTACTGTGCGATGTAGTTTGATGAGTAAGAGCAAAAAATACATACGGGTGCTTTCTTTTTGACGTGTCAACGATATGCTTGGTTGATACACAAATGACATCCGTTGGCAAGTATTTTGTGTTTAGCAACCGTCAAGCAAATAAACAATAAATGTTAAAAAAAGTTTACGAGTTCCCGATCGTTGCTGCATGCAGGTTTTGTAACAAATAATTGCATTAAAATACATGTTGCACCTCTAACTTAAGATCATCACGTTGAAAACAATCACGATATGAAATTTACTACACTAATTAATTTTACCTTCATCATGAGTTGAATGATTTAAAACACAAATATAGAATTTAAAGTATGAAAATGATGTTAACTTTTTGTATCATGGTAAAATCGTTATAACAATACTAAATAGTAATCAAAAGTAACTTCTGAAAACGAATCAGCGATCCAATTCCGTTTATACATATTGACCTAACTTATCCAATATGTAATGCATCATAAAAATCTTCGTCCTTCAAACATCAGACGCCTCGGGAATATCGTGTCTGTACATCGCAAATCATATATTCAAGTCTCGGCAATTCACATCCTAATTGAACACGTACACAATAGAATACGTTTTCTAGGACACTATCACTATCGTACAAGTATTATAAAATGATAAACGCATCCGTCTATGTACGCTCATCGGTATTCAGTGTAGATGAAATATAATTCATTCGGGACATGTCGGCCATTGATTGGTCAATATTCATGCACTCGCTCATAGCCATGTCTTTGTTTTGTTGAAACTTTGTGAACATCATGAGGGGAATTTGTATGAGACATTGTTGACGTAATTTTGTTGTGTAATGGAACTCATTAGATGTTCAAGGTCATTGATGAGGACCGCTATGTGTTGGGCTTTACTAACACAGGGTATGTTAAAAACAATGTATAGATCTTCAATATGGTATTAAATTAATATCTTTAACCAACTTCAAAAACGAGGAGATTATCAATTTTTCTGTATTTTTTCTCTTATTTATACCAAATTTTTTTGGCGCCTAAATTGTGGCCGTCAATATAACACTTAGTTGCTTTTATCATACCTATAATATATGAAAGTAGCATATATATTATATATAATTAATTAATATAATCCTGTATAAAAACTCAGTAAAACCAATTGATTTTTTGCAATAAATAATTAAGTGCTCAATGTCTACCATCAGTAAAGCCATATATTTAAGATGTTATTACCTCGGCGAAGTTATGTAAGCCATAACTATTAACATAATGAAGCCCCTGCCACGCACCTTAATAACTTAATTAGCTAATATATTGTTTTTGTAATCGTCAAAGTTTTTTATGTCTCCTCCGATGGGTTACGACTTACGACTTTATTCAAGAATTTGAGACGCCATAATGAAAAACAGTTTTTAATTAGTCCCTCGTTACTAAATAGTTTTATGTTATACGTGTACCCTCCTTCATATAACCTAAAAGTTTAAGCGAAGTTGCATGACCTCTGACAATTGGTCAGACAGATATATTCAGTCAGTTCATGATCTTTTCTTCCGAGAGTGATTTGAATGCATGAAATTAGAGATCACACAAACATTTGTTTCGGCACTGGGATCAAACCCGGTCACTCGTTTTTCACAATCTGGTGTTTAGTTAAAAATTACTTTCACTTTTAGTGAATTCGTTCTTTCAATTAATCCAACACTGACTTGGTAGTGACGTCTATAAAGAAACGAATTCCTTTGCCGTTGTTTGTTATTAGGTACCAATCATAGAGGGCATTACTAATTGTGATTATCCGGCTATTACACAATTAGTTAGCGCTCGTAATGAATGAGCCCCTACCCTTAGCCCGAGTTCACACGCACAAACATTTAGTTAATTTCGTTTAGTGTGACTCCTACCTAATTTGAGGTTTGTTTTTTTGTATAAAATTATTTATTTTTGTTGTGTTCATGGTTTAGAGACAGTGATTCGGTTTTATTGTGAGATATGCCCGTTTATGCCGCGAGTGTCGTAAAGTTTATAGATGAAAGTTTTTGATTGCGTAGATTGATGACTGTTTGATGGTTAGTATATTAAGGTAAAAGCACTAATGGTAGACACTATAAGGAAAACACAAACTTTAATTAGTTATAAAGAATTTATTTATAAAAACAAAAACATAAAACTTCTCATGAGAGTTCTGCAACTCTTATTAAATTATATTATCTTTTATAATTTACCAAAAATCAACATTTTTAGAAAATATATATATTTATATTAACTAAGTTATATGTACTAATAAATGACACCCCAAAAAACAGAAACCCCTAATAGTTGACATCATTTGGACCAATAGTTGACATTGATGCCAGAAAATTCTACATTAAAAAATAACAAATATATTAACCATCTACTTCTAAAGCTTTATCAAATTTATACTTAATTCTATCACCTGTTATAATCATTTTTGGTGGTTCTAGGACTGCTACTACTTCGGAAATACTAATAATACTAATATCCTTAACATTTTCTTTAAATACAGCTTTCGATGAATCACAGGCTTTCATTGCCATAACTTCAATATCTGGCTTATTTATATCTTGAACAATACAAAGATATTTATAATATTTCTTTTTACCTGGAAACTTAACAATTATATAATCACCTTGCTTAATTATTTGGTCTTTCTCTAATTCAGACTCAAAATATTTATTTTCTTCATCATCACTCTTATTATAATCAGATATGTCATCATCACTCTCTCCGGATTCTTCCCATTCTTCTTCGGTGCTTGAGTCACATTCAACCTTTTTATATTTACGTTTCACAGTCTTCGAGGTTTTCTTAACTAACTTATTAGCAGCCTTTAGTTTAAGTGTTTTTTCAGTCTCTTCTTTTTTTTTCTTTCTTTCTTCGGCTTTTCTTTTTTTTTCTTCCTCTGCTTGAATCTTCTTTCTCTCTTTGGACTCATAGTATGTTTGCCACTCAATAGATGTTATAACAGAGGGAATTTTTTCTTTATTCCTCTTTTTGATATTTTCTTTAGGTGTCGGCCAAAACAAAGCTCTTTTGAATGGGCTAGGAATCACCATTTCTGATTTGTTTCGGAAAGTACCTGTAATATTATATTGTCTCGATGTAGATGGAATATTTTGAGAAATTTCCAGTCCAGGTACTTTGTTAGGTGTTTTTGGAACTTCTTTTATGACTATTTGCGGATCAGGTGTATCTAACTCAGTGATGTCTTGTGATTCATATGGCGTTATTAATATATCAGATTCTGTTGTGCTGTTTAGTTCCAGATTCAAAGAGAGATTCTTACAAGACGCCTGTGCTGGATCAGCTACTTTGCTGGGAGTTTTTGGTTCTTCATTTGTAGGTAAATAGGAGTAGATAACTGATGGAGAATTTAATCTTATGACTTGAGAAGTGGATGGTGATAGTGAAATACTTTCAGTAGGTTCTGGAGCTTGAGGGACTTCTGTCTGAAAATTTGTAATTTCACTTGTGCAGTTATATTCCGGAACTGAAGAATTCAAAGTGGGAAGTATTTCCGTTGAAAGTATTACTTGCGTTGCCAGTTGGTTTTTAGTCTGCACCAATAAATTCTCGACTTTTTTGTAAAATTGAAATAATCCAAATTCTGCATTTGCTCCAATCCAGTCATTGCCTCTCACTTCTTTAAATTTTGCAACCTTGTCTGCATCTATATATTTGTCCATGAATTTCATTCCGATTTCCAGTTCTTTCGTTTTTGCCAGTAGTTGTAACTCCGTAAGCTTTGGATCTTCTGATACACAGATAACTTCATCTGGGTTCCATGGTAAGAGACCACACTTGCGAAAGCCATTTTGAAATATCTCTGGCGTTAATGTCTCTTTCAAAACTTTGTTCAATAGCGGGCAAAAATGAACTTTCCTCAAAACAGGGGAATCTATGTTTTCCAAACGCCAAGAATGCACCGCATTTTTCCAAGCCCCTTTCAAACTTCTAAAAACGGCTACATCCATGGGTTGCAGAAGATGTGTTGCGTTAGGAAACAGGGCAATCAAGATTATCTTATTATCAGAGCAAAATTTACTGACATGAAATGACAGGTGTGACGTGTGTCCATCCATAAACAATATCACTGGTCGCGGAATGTTATTGTCATTTAACCATTTATCGAAGATGTTACAAATATATTCGTAAAAAGTCTCCATGGTCATCCATCCATTATTAGAGCGTCCAATACCCCAAGATGCTGGGACTGATAAACTTAATTCTCTGGGAATTCTTTCATATTTAAAAATGACCATTGGTGGCAAAACGTCGCCAGAAGCATTGCCACCTAAAAGTACCGTAAAGCATTCCTTTTCATCAGAATTTATCTGTTGGTATACTGATTTAATACCTTTAGGCGCCAAAACCTTGCTACCTTTTGGATTGAGAAAAAATGCAGTCTCATCCATGTTAAAAATTCTGCGAGGGTCATCCAAAATTTCTCTGTTATTGGTGTCATTGAGATGTGTATAGACTTCGTCAAACCAATTTTTCAATTGTGATGTAGTAACTGAAGCTCTGGAGGTAGTCAAATTTTGAGGCTGCCTTAAAATGAGATCCGGATGTCGTTTCAAAAAACTATTGTACCATCTTTTGCCAGGTCTACCTTCCGTGAAAGGAGTTTCAATATTTAAATCATCTACAATTTTTTTTACACTGTCTTGTAAGTTTTCTTTCCCAATTGGAAATCCCTGTTTTACCATTTCTTTAGCCCATAGAACGAGCATATTTTCAGTGTCTTCAGAAATGTAACATTTTCTCCCCATTTTACGTTTTAATGGGGTCTTCCCCCTTACTTTATTTAACAGTGTTACCCTTGGCACACCGAATTTCTTCGCCACGGTTGCTGTTGGTAAACCTCTTCTGCATTCTTGTACAGCTGCTTCCATGTCAGCTTCGGAATAACGGAACATTTGTCCTTTTATTGGCGGCATCGTGATCAAATCAACTGTAACAAACAAATTACCTAATAGTTGACATCATGTTTTACCCCAATAGTAGACACCATGTCTACTTTTAGTAACAGTGATTCAAATGAATTGATTTATATAAGGACTAATTGTTTATACAAAGTAGTGTCCATAATTGCATAAAAACAGGCTAAAAACGTAATTTACCGATACACTAAAAGATGACACGCATGTCATCTTTTAGGTATACGCCATTTTGAGGACTAATGGGAGACATGCAATAAATTAGTGTAAAAAACGAGTAAATCAGCAAAAAAAGATACACTATAGCGTAATTCATATATTGAGGTTGCAATTTAATTTATAGAAACCAATAAGAAACAAAATATGATAACAAAACTTACCTGTGAAATTTTAGCTTACTTAACCTAATAACTAAGAAATCGCGAAACACGTGTCGATTCTCTCACATTGTTCACAACACTGTCAAAATTTTAAATATTTTAACGGAAGTGTTTTGTTGTAGTTCGCGTTCTTGTCAACAGATACCGTTAGGATTCTGATGACATTATTAGTATTGCCATAAAAATAAAATAGTTCTTATTTAAGGATGTTTTTATTGTAAGTGTCATCTATTAGTTCCATGTCTATTATTAGAGCTTTTACCTTACCTATTGTGTGCTTTATAAAAATTATATGCTGAAAGTTCTATTTGATTTCCAGTCCGAAGACGCCTTCAAAATGGCATATTACATATGATAAACTTTACACTTCAAAATAAATAATATTGCTACGTTTTTCCTTTTTTAGATTCCCTACTCTTGTTGGTCGAATTCTAATGTGACATAGATTGACGGACATCTATTAATTAATACTGAAATATTTTTTATTTTCAAACTGTTGTTCCAGAAACAAACGAACTCTTCGGCATTATAATATTAGTATAGATTGTCTTTGTTCTATGTAACCCTAGCATGACGTTAGATAGCACAGCCTTACATTACCAAATGTGCGTATTAAATCAATTGATGTAATTACCGAATGATGAACGAGCTTTATCACAAGTAAATCTTACTTGCGGGGCAATTCAAGTAAGGATTGGTGAACATGTGATTTATTATCGCAAATGTCTGAGGGTTACAGCAATAATACATGATTTGACATTTTGTATTGTGTCAATTTTGTATTGCTTTTTAGTGCATATACGCATAATTTTTAATATGAATCTTTGAGTACAATTTGCTTGTAAAATTTTCATACCTAAAATGCTAGGCGTAGTTTAATATTTTTTTGTGTAATTAATAGGGCTTAGACCAAGAAAAAAGAATACATTTTATTCCGAAAAAATGCAGCAATCCCCGTGAGTGAACGCAGAATTCAATGTTACGACCGTTTAGAGCCGGGCATTACTCTTTAAAATAAAATAAAAAATGAATTTTATAAAATGTAAACATCTTGTATAGTGACTTCATAATCAGTGAAGTCAAAAATAGTGTCAAAATTATTAATAAAGAAGTGTTAATGATTCTTATAATGCACATTAATGTATGATATACTGCAAGCGATAAGAAAACCATGCATCATTCTAAATTTACATAAATTATCTATTTAATTACAGTATACTAATAGAAATGTTACAATTTATGGACTATTGATAAGCCTGTCATTTGTTACTGTACGTGACCCAGTAATGGGCCAGATTGTCTATATGTACAACATTCAATTGATACATTGCTGGCTGTACATCTGTTACAACGAAGCTTTTGTATACTGGACCACCATGCTAGAATAAAATTTTGGTGTTGGACTTTAGCATCGTTTATTTTTTATTATTTATTTGAATCCTTATTGTATACCTTTTAAACCATACAAAAGTACATATATAAAGTCGAGAAAGTTATAACTGGCGGCATAATCGTACATCGATCGAATCGAATCGATCTTTTCAATATAACCAGGAGATGGATATTTTGAAAAAGTAAATACAATATTATTCAAGTTTTATAATTTATTGATATACAAATATCCCGATGAGATAGGTCCTTCCTTTCCCTTATTGTTCTTCCGACATTTTATGTCGTTTTTTGTGTGTTTGCCTTACCCGATCGTGTTTTCGTTGTCGCGATCGCTTGTTTACAAGGGCCTCAGTGATTCTTAACTTTGTTTATTGTGTTTAACATAAATCAACTTTTACTGCAACATGGATTCCTATGAATATTTTTAACGGACTTTTGGAATTGTTGACGTATCGAAGAAACTATATAAACTGGCGTTGTCAATATAAAACAATGCGAACTTTTTATTCTGTTTCCAACAAACCCGCACTAGGCCAGCGTAGTGGATTAAGGCTTAAACCCTCTCAATGGTAGAGAAGGCAATACCCATTACCCAGTAGAGGGATGTGTATAGGTCTGTGATCAATGTAAACTAGCATGAATAATATTACTTACACTTATAACTTTGCTTACATAATGTTCTGAGATGCCTCAGTAGCGAAAACAGACTCAAAAAACTGTAAACATTTAAATTCCATACGGCTAGAACACGAATAGAGATTTGTGTGTTCTGCTTCAAGATGTCTGTCAAACAAGTGGCCGGCGTTGGTCAAATGTTGACACGCCGAGTGCTGTCCGTAAACACTTCGCCCGGTTGACACCTATTTCGACGCCCAGCAAATGGTTATATCGCACCTGAATTCAGATTGACTGTAGTTTATAAGACTATTTTTTTCCCACTATTTTTATCCTCACTACTCTCTAATTCCATATATTCAAAAAACAATCTATTTATTTAGGTAAAGGAAAACAGCGTGAAGTAACTTGCACACCTAATAGTTCCTAGAAGTTTCTTAGGTGTCCAGTCCGTCACGGTATCAGGCTAACTTGGTGGACTAAGGCCTAAACCCCCTTCACAGTATCGGAGACCCATGTCTGGTTGATTATGAGGATGATAGATCAAATATTAATCTGCACCGACGGTCACTAGTATAGAGTAGAAAGTAAACTACTTGACATTTTTAATTAAGGTCATTTATGTACAATAATGGATTGTGTGTTACACGTCAAAGATAAAGAAAAATAATTAATTAAAGTCTGATCTATACTAGCGCAAAGCGCTTCTTATGAATAGTATAGTAGCGTAGAAGAAATCGTCTGTCTAGCATATACAAATACGACCGCTGGGAATCAATTGGCACTCCAGACTAGTTTATTTTATTTAACGTTGTGAGTGAATTCCTCCGCCCAACTGTTCGGGTAAAACAAATATGTACGCCCTTTCCACCAGACTTGGGCATTAGTAAGAGAAATGTAGCAAAAAACTAGCGAAGGAAATATTTTCTAAATCGTAAATATAACGTTAGTGCCCGTCGCCCGCAAAGCTTCATGAAAAATCCAATACACTTGGAGATTTCGTGACTAGACAGCGGAATTTTTGTTGGCTAACCTCAGCTTTTTGTATTGGGTGGACGGTATGCGATGTTTGTTAAGGATTGATTGATGAGGTCTAAAAGACCAGTTGTTTGTTGGCTCGTGGTTATCGACAGGTAACATGTACGAATCTCGAGTAAGGTGAATTTTGAATTAGGGTTTTTTTGCACAGAAAGAACTAGTGACAGGAGTGTTTCTTACGGCAGACATGTACTTGCTAATCAGTTAACATTTGATACTATGTAAACTATAAATAATGCTGCTTTCATCATGCGAAATGTATTTTTGTTCAAGATAAATAAAAAGATTTTTGTAAACTGCAACTCCCTGCCTTAAAACCTCTCGACATTGGTATGTGCCGAGCGATCATAGGATTTGTTTCGCAGATCGGGTAAATTTTATTTTATTAGGATATATTCAGTAGTAATAGGGAGTCTAAAAATGCCCTTGAAAAACGACAATAGGCTTGCACCCCCAGACTTAGGACATTTACGTAGACTGTTGATAACTTATGTAGGAATGTTCATTAACCACTTTACTGGGCATAATAGACGAGCATACTGGTTTTACATTGACCGCGTTGCGGGAGTTTTTGTGCGCAAACACAATCTTGCGTTGACGTGCCGCTCGCCTCCCCTTTGATCAAGAGAAATTGGTTTTTATACGTGAAGTATTGCTCAGTGCGAGTAAAGTATGAACCTTTACACTTGAGATATGTCCTTTAGTAACTCCCGACTGTTTGCACTCGAGTTTATTCTGAGTTGCGTAATGTTGGCCATGTCGTGCATTCTTAGAACAGTATTTTGATAAATGTTCAGTTGACGAAGTGTTATTTTAGATTTCCGTCTTGAAAAATTAAATCTAATTGTAATAAAAAGTAATTGTAATAAAAAGGAATCTAATTTGTTCTTTTTATGCAAAAATCCTTTTTAAAACAGAGCTGAACACTTGATTTACTGCTGTACAAATTACTGTGAAATACTCATTCATATATTAATATACTCAATACAAAACTTGTGAGTAGTCCTTACGGAATGCGATTGATTGATTCATTCCCAATGCTCACACACTTGAGCGCCGATGACGCTGAAGTTTTAACAAAAATATCCCAAGCGGTGACGTAAGCACATAATTTCCCCTTTTAAAAGAAATGTTATGCACTTAGAATAACTAACATTCAAATTTCCACGCAAGCGCCCCATAAAAAGACGCAATATAAATTCCAGCACCGCAATTACCCCAAAGTTACAAAAGCAGTTTTTACCTTCTTCGTAGCCAACTCGCTATCACTGGCTCTCATACATTCCCTTATCCTCATAACTCTGAACTCTCAAGTGGCACACAATCTAACTTAACTTAACCCGGGTTTAAGTTATCGCATGCCTTTCGAGTTGGTTACGAGTTTTTAAAGTACACTGTTACAAGTTGAAGCGTTTGCAACATCTGTTCTGTGTCAACCGTCAATAAGTCCCGCCTTCCTTTGCATGAGTGACGCAAAATGAATACTAAGATCAGGGGTGGCGCATATTTGGCACGGGTGATGTTTTCATATTACATAAACAATAATAAAACTAAATAACTGTGATATACAAGCTGTTATCTATGTAATTCAATAGTTATAAAAAGAAAAACGCTATGGTTAAGAGTCTCAGAAAATATCTTGACAAATTGTTGGTAATACCTGCCGTCGAAGCGGTGTATTATTTTTGTGCTCGTATCGCTATTTATTACTGGCAACATTGATTTCGTGCGTCAAAGTGGCGGAAATGGAGCCGGCTGTTCGTATACGTTATGAGTCAGTCAAAATCGATGTTAGACAGCATCCGCGACGGCCCGCCAATAATGGACTGTTGAATGAATATGAGTTTGTGTCGCACGTTTGTGACGTTTACTGAAACTACGTTTTGAAATTCATGAAGATATGAACTTAAATCCTGCAAATAGTCTACTAGTGTTTACGACGTGTCATCGTAAAGATTTTTGCTTTAATATTTACTATCTAAA
This sequence comes from Cephonodes hylas, assembly GCA_030295005.1. Lineage (NCBI taxonomy): Eukaryota > Metazoa > Arthropoda > Insecta > Lepidoptera > Sphingidae > Cephonodes > Cephonodes hylas. The sequence continues at coordinate 6,742,979 of AP025384.1, read as the reverse complement.
TAATTAGGTGAAGGAAAACATCGTGAGGAAACTTGCACACCTAAAACTTCTTAGGAATTTCTAAGGTGTGGAGCCGCTGCCCTTCTTATCTGTAGAGGAGGCCCATGTCCAGCCCTGGGACTTATATGGGATGATAATGATGATGAATTTAAATAAATATAATTTTTTTCTGAATCAAACTGTTGGTGTCTAGAACCACAATATTTCTTTTAATAAATACTCTCAATAATCACAAACTTATTGTTATGTTAGCTTTATGAAACAAGTGTGATTCCAGAATATTTTTTTGGATATAATATCACACACACGTTTCGCAAGCACAACTATGAGCCGTGTTGAAAAATTAAACACTGGAAAGCCACTCGACTAGATTAAAATTTTGCCCTTTGTGTATAAATTTAATGAATTCTTTAAATGTATGTTTTTTACTCTAGAACTCGACTACGCCGCATTAAAACTAAAAAAAGGTGGAAATAATAAAGTCTGCAAAGTTGCCGTGATAAGATTTTCGCTAAGCTTTCAGACAATAATAAATTGTTGAACTACCCACCTGAAGGAACTTTCAGTTTTTTTTCTCGCTCTCGATTCTCGGAATGGAAATCTCGGCGTTCTATCTCTGTTTAAATAAGGATTACGTGGGACGCTTCTGATTATTATTTAAGTTTTGTTTTTTAGTCTATTTTTTGCTAAAGATAAATTGCGGCTTGGCAAAGGTAGTGTTTTATGGAGAAAGATAAAATACGAGAATCGTCTTAACAGTAAGTTGTGTCCAGCAATGTGTGGAATATTCTTCGATCCTGAGACTGGCCATTTTTACTTTGTAATGACAATATATTTTACTAATTAATATTTAGGAATAGAGCTTCGTTTATAATGAATATGATAGATACTACTTAATGCAGCAAATTAGCAATACCTGAGAAGACTCTCAACTAACGTGGAATTATCTGATTCCAGCAGTCGTACATTTAATCCTGGTAAAGCCAATGAAAAACCACTAATTATTCCCGTATTTTATGGCACCAACAACAACCGGAATGCAATTAAAGTAATTTATACGTTTAAATACACGCGTTTTTGGCATTTAAATCCGTTCATAAGCATTTTAATATCCGCAATACCTCCTGACATGTGCTAGTTATTATTATTAGCGATATTTACATCAAATGTTTCATAATACAACCCCCTAAAAACTAAGTGTAATAAATAATGTAAGCAATATCTCCGCATGTTATTTGCTCAGCATATCCCCTTTATGCACTACAGAGGGCTGTTACCATTCATGCGATATTCTAAAAAACGGCACGACGAAATAACAACCCTAAACGTTGTAATTAAAGTTGTTTTTTGTTTGTCAAGCGCAATCACCCTAGATTTATGCGGCTTATTACATTTTTAACGCGTGAAATGAACACGTGTGGAGAGAAATGCAATTTCGCCACTGAGTCTTGTCGAAGTAACTTTTGTATGAATTTCGTTGAGTCTCCACACAAAGGGTTCTAGTATGTCGACAGGCTCGTACATTATCCAGTTTTGGCGATAAATTGCTTTTTATTACCCACTCGAACGGTTAAAGATGTGGCGATGGTTTGTTTACATTGAAACGTGAAATATTGCCTCACCACTGTATTTTGTTAGTGTTTTGAGTTGTGTATGAGGGCGCTGAAATATGCTTATTTATGGACGGTTTGTTCAGATTTTTGTTTATGAAAAGTTAATGTTTTTGTAGGTTAGTGCGAATTAATATTATTGACAGAATCTCGACCAATCAATATGCAAGTTGATACAAAAAATAAAATATAAAATACGACACTTGTTTTTTTCTTCTTATAACTTTGATTTAGATAAGTGTACAAATGACTATATTATACGTATTGATATCTATCTATTGAAGTCGAAACCTCTTTTATCTATTTCTGATGCGACAGTGATGTCACCCGTGTAGAATGGTAAAAGCATTGCAGTCAAAATAGTAGATCCGACTGGCGATTAAAGATTATGATTGTCTGTCACCTGTAGACAAAATTATGCTCGCCAAATACAAACATATTGGTAACATACGGGTAAGATTCTGCAACAATTTACGTTACTGTATGTCTGCTGGACATATTAATAGAAATATAAAAAATTTAAGAGTACTACTATTGAAAGACTAATCGTAAAGATTATATGAAAAAATGCTAATCAAATAAATAAATGCCCTAACAGTAGTAATCCGATATAACCGGGCTAATATAAATTCCTCTCGAGTCAGTCCATAATGTTGAAACAAAGAAGCTGTTGTTATCCGTCGTATTATAACCGGTCCTTATCTAAGCCATCGGACGTAACGAAATAACGCGGATGCTTTTCCGAGTACTTACCTAATCTACTCGCTTGCTATCTTGGGTCATAGGCCAACCGATACCGTAAGCCTTTATGCACAGAAGGATTTGACTTTCGCATAAATTTGGACTGTACGATAATATGAACAAGGTTACTTTTAGTTTGCACGCGATTATTCGTCAAAGTATCCGATAGTCCGTATTAAAGAACTCTGTGCAACTCAACCCATTACGAAATGTGATGGATGGTTTCAACCCTTGCGCTGGCTCTTGTTTGACTTCAAACCGTAATGAAGTTGCAATAAGGTTTGTATTGATTTGAATTTAATGTTATAGCCAGATGCAGCACTATTGAATTTGGCTAGTTGCGATTTCCAGATTAGGGTGAGTCAGTACGACTATGCCATTAGAATATGTTTTTTCATTTAATATGTTTTGATAGTTTTGTTATGATGACAAATGAAAGACGTAAAAATACTTACAATAGTTGCAGAGACAGTTTTAAGTATACTTTAAAACTAGGTCTTTTATGATTAGTATCATTTTGGTTTTTATACCTTTTTTATTAAATCCCCACTGAGAAGTAAGCCTCTTGTAATTACAAAATACAGCTTTAAAAGTACAAGTAATATCATAAGTAACATCACGGATGAATTTAAAACACATCATTTTAAGTTTTAGCTTTTAACCCATCTAATGACTCAAGCCTTGGACAAACGTAATTCTTGTATACAGTAGCATTGTCATAGACAATAAAACATTTATTACGTAATTAACTGTTTTACAACAAGAAATCTTTCGCAACGGGAAAGCGATCAAACATTTGCGACAAGGAAGCTAATTTGCCCATCAATCCTCCGTAGTACAGCGCTCGGGCACTCCGGATATTCTTTTAAGAAATTCCCCGGTCACATCGTCTTGTCCAAACAATTAGCCCTCGCCTCCGTTGAGCCTTTTCGACTTTTCCTTTGCATAATAGCCCCGTGGTACATGACTTAATTTCTTTTCAGAACAAATATTGTTTTTTTTCCTCGTGCTGAATTAAAACCTCCGCCACTCTGTTGGTCTTACGAATTTTGACGTGTAAATTGAATTTCGCTTTTTCAGTTTGAGTGCTGTAAAAGGTATTTTTAGGCTGTTTTCGCTTTATATGACTCGCTTGAGGTGTTCGCGGTGGCATTGCAATTTGCTTTACGAAGTATTTGAATGTTGGTGTATTACGTGTGAAGGTCGGTCGCTAGATGATCGTAATGAAATCTTGTCGCAGAAATAAGTTTGTATTACGTTCTAAAAAAAATATAACAGTTACGATTACTTTCCAAGGAATATAATTATACAAGTTTCATTTATAGCTACTTGGGCCAAGACGAATAATAAACCCAAAAAGGAAGAAGTATTTTTGAAATATAAATTGAATTATTATATCAGAAAAAAATGTAGGATTATGTTTCTTTATGTATAATAGTTATCGTATAAAAATGTTGAAAATAAACAATCAACATATTTTTGGTTGACAAAACGAATCGTTCATTTTAAAACTCTACGGTGGTCTATAATACTTTTATTTTGTATTGGTTGCTCGTTCTGTATCCTACATTAAAATGCATTGCCGTATTGTAGTTCGCAACGAGCTTCGGAAGTTCCTGTGGACGTGTATGTAAAATAAATGTAATGTTATTTTGAATTGATGTGCTAAATGTTTTAATAAATTCACTGAATATTGTTTGTTCCTGGCATGAATGTCTACATTATGATACGAGTCTTGTGTGGCAAGAAAACAGGAAGTCAGTGTAAATATTTTGATGTAGATTATGACTTGTAGTAGACGTGATATGAATCATTACGATAATGCTGTCGTTTTGATACTGCTATTTAAAAGGATTATTTCTTGTTGCAAATAACCGATTAAATTTATTGCTTCTTATAGAGTACACCATTTTAATCCCTACTATCAAATTTAATGTTTCTGATTAATATTTCCTAATAATTCTGAGCTTCAGTAAAGTATCCAAAGCCTCTTTTGAGCTACTTAAGCGTTCCATGGCATGTTAGTAAAAGTAACGTACAGTATATACGAGTACAGAGTTCCTTGTAAATAAATAATGTCTAACTTCACTCTATACAACCATTTGCCTTTATTCTTTATACTTTGTGGTTCTGTTCCATTAGCAACCGCTTTATAAAGATGTTTAAATTAAACCCGTCTGGAATATTATGATTTAAAATAATATATTATTTCACAAGCGAAACATTTAATATATTTCGCTTCCAGACAGCGTTTTAATTTAAAACAAGCGCTTTCCCATTTCTGATACGGCGCGCAGTGTATATTTAAACAAAGATGCTCACTTGAAATCTGCAATTATTAAGCTAAAAACCTCCTTGAGACCGGGCGAAATTAAAAATGGATTTCGTCGGGAACGAGTGAGAAACTCGTCTAAAAGCACAATGGGCCGAGATGAAAGGAGAAAACTTTGTAACGGGCCAGTTCATTAAACAAACCATTAAGTCCCGACAAGAAATACCGGGAGTTAATCTTTGATACAAGGCCCTTTTTTATTTACTGACGCCGTCTCGTGCCCGGTTACAATATTTTGCTGTAATTATTATTTAAATAACATGTGTGTTCCATTGTTAGAAAGTGTTCAGAAACTTTGCCTCTTTTGAGAAGTTTATTAAATTTCTATTTTTTTAATACATGCGCTGGATCAAGGCAGCTTCCGACAGCACAAGACTTGGAGGTCTTTGCGGGAGGACTATGTCCTGCTGTCTATGTCTATGTCTTCAGGCTGATGATAAAGATAATGTCTTTGATGATTTGCTAGATTCCAAGCAACTTTATTTTCAACGCTGCTGTACTATTAGTGCAGTTTCGCCACGCCAGCATAAAAAAGAACAAAAAATATATTCTGCGCAGCGTTACCTCATAAATTATTATTAAAGTCACCGTTATACTCGCGTTAATTTTTTCAAACCATTCGACGCATCCGTCTTGCGTGAAATAATGGGTTTTGGTCCATTAAAAAGTATGTTTTGGACGCCCCTTAACTTCTAAATATAACGTTACCGTGTCCCGAGAAGTCTAAATGTTTATTTGTGGGAATTTTTGTTGGCAGCGTTACCATTTTTTGTGTTTTCCTCGATATGTACATGTTTGACAAAAAATAGCTGGAGATTTGACACAGACGTATGTTCTGTCACTTTAAATAATTTAAATACAGTATTCATTAATCATTTACGTTTTCATAAAAGTTCCATTAAACTTGCTTATTTTTTTAAGTAGTGCTTAGATATTTCAAGAAGTAATTCAGTAAGACCTGTACTTTTCGGTCATAAAAAAGTACCTGCGCACTTCTTTCCGACACTGCGTTTACTTACAATAACACAATTTTGACTTTGATTTTGTTAGGAAAATAAACTGTATATTCTCCCTATCCTTCAGCGCCGTACATCACAACATAAACACAACAAAGTCAATTAAGATATCCATACCACATCAAAATTCCGTCGTATTTAACATCCAAATAAAGGTTGCCCGTAGGTGTGCTGTTACCCTTGAACCGGTGTCTATATTTAGAACGTTCCAAAGATAACCCCTCGGCACACAGACCCCAAAGAATTCCTATGAGTCAATGTTTATTAGTTTAGTCACGAATCGTGTGCGTTGGAAGGCGCTATCTCGGCTGCATTGCTTATCTGTTTGGCTTGCGTGGTTTGCGCAGGCGGCCGCGACCGGACTAGAAATGTTTGCTAACTATTAGAATGCGATCGAATGTGTTCACGTCAGAGTTCTGTTTGGATGTATTTGTAGGGGTGGGGTGGGGTTGGATGTTTATATTGTAACAAAAAAAGAAAGATACATGTTTTAGGATAGTATATTAATTTTAGAAGTGAAGAAAAATCGAGACAAAATCTCTTTGGTATCTGAAATATATGAAATTGTAATAAGAAAGTTGGTGACCTCTCAATAATAAAGAAAGCCCGTGACCAATTGTAGAAAATGATTATCACAAATCCTAACCAAAACAAACAAATTCATTTTTTCCATCTGTAAATTTCTTTAAACACGCGACGGATTTTTATGTAGTTTTCGCAAGAAACTACACATTTTTCACATAATATAGTACCGAGCGCAAAGCATCGCGGGTCTCCAGCATAGATAATCCGTATACAGCCATTGTTATGAAAAATGTTGCTACTGCATTGCCTTTTGAGTCCCACGCCACTCGCGTGTAGTGTCGCAGCTGTCAACAAGTACGCTACATTATCTATCATGTGTCCATAACTGGGCGGATTACGGGCTCCCGGCTACCGTACTATAATCCCGTGGTGAGCCCGCGGAGTGCATTAATGGATTTGTTGCCAAACACGTCTGATGGACGTGGAATGCCATGATCTGGCCGTGTTTAGGCGTTGATTTTTTTGGGATGGGATTTGTGTGGTAGTTTAATGAGTTCTAGCTGCAGTTTTACTAAGCTTCGCAGTTACATGAAAATGATTTATAAAGTCACAATGTTATTAGTGATGCGTAATAAAAAGATCACGATCCACGTACTGAATACAACTCTCATTTTTGCTACCGCATTTGAGAAACGTATAAACGCATTATTGAAATAGACGGTCGAGTTGTAGATCGAAATTAACACTATTTAGACTTTAGGTTTACGAGTATGTGGTACGTAGACTCAAAATTATTTTTTACTTATGCGATCTTCCACTACTTTTTATTTCGACTAGTTTTTAATCTCGATTAATATGAACCTGTATACGTTCCATTGCTGGGCAAGGGCCGCAAAATACACTTTATGTAATAGTGAGATAAGTTTGCCGTCACGATGCTACGAGATATACATTACATAAAAGGTCAAAGCTACGTTCGCAATATCTCAATGTTATTTGTGTACCAACCGTCCATTTACATTGCACAAAAGCTCTTAGTAAAATCCACGTTAAAATGTCCCTTGGAAAAAATCTGCCACCGCCAGAGATCAGTGCCAACTGGCGTTATCCCCGCGGCGTTATCTGCAGTCATAACCCCGTCTCGCCACTCAATAATTTCCAAAGCAAACTAGACCTAAGACGAGAGATGAAAGCAATAAGCGACTGATGTCTTTCAGTTCGGCACACCCGCTTTGAAAGTTCTCTCCGGGAGATTTCATCCGGTGTTTGCAAAGTAGTATGATGTCTCGTAATAGTTTGTAGGTTTGTGAGAGGTTTCACTTGTTTTCTGGGGTATGTTTTAGTAAGTTTCTCGGTTTGTATAATACTTAATGTATGGGTAATTTCGAATGGAATTTATGTTTTCTAGTGCTCTAAAGAAATGTATAATTAGGTCACATTTATGAATAACAATAAAATTTAACAAGCTCAATGCGAAGATTTTTGGTTTAAGCCCCAATGAGCCACTGACTTATAAGTCAACCATAACCATACCCATTAAAAAAAATCATAGTATATTAAAGTAATTCCAACCTATAATCCTAAAAATAACGCCGTCAAAACGTCAGAAGTACGTAAAAAGAAACAGTATTATTCTTTCCGTGGCGTCGCGTAGCGCCTTTGAGTTCGACAATGTTATTGCTCGCTAAGTACACGGTTATTTTCATAAGCTCCAATTGGACGACCGGCGTCTTTTTCACATTTATTTTTTAAGGAAATTTATTCGCTCGAGGTTAATCTCCGATGATTTTGTGAGCTAAATAATATTTGAATGGTTGTTATTTTTACAAGCCTCGTGCCGCGGATGAAATATTTAATTGTATCTTTTGTGTTTTTATGTGATAAGTTGTTATGTTTAGTAAGACGGTCCTATTTACCAACTGCTACTAGATAAATAAGATCAAACATTCGGACCAGCATAATGATGTCGATTGATCGAATAGATATATATTATATACCTAGATTCACATCAGACCGCGCTGCTCAACATGATGATTTATCGAGCCATTTAATAATAACTTGTTTTCTGTTAATCAATAATATCAAAAATATAAATATCAAACATACATACATACATACTTAAAGGCTTTTGAAAAGATTTATTGTGGCCCACATGTTGTCAGCTTTTATTACACAGGACACTTTTACAAGCTACGTTAATGTTAATGACAACATATTAAGGGGAAACAGCCAATACCACTGTTTTTAACTCAGTAACAGAACTCGGATCATTTGCCACGCACGCCAATTTATAATATGAAATAAAAAAATATATATTCATTTACTTCGAAACGCAATCGGTTTCGTAGAATACAACTCAAAGAGCAGACGATAAATCTTCTAAGGCACGGAATGAAGAAAGTGTTGCCAATAAGTATAATGTACAAAAGCGTAAAATGGATGCAGTAATGAGTGTATCGGGTAGAAAATTACAAGGCGCCTGAACACATGTTCTCTTAATAATAGGGGGCGGGGGACGGCGGGGTCGGCAGGCACTGAAGTCTTTTTGTGCCTCGTTAATTGTAGGGACGTTGTATGGATGATTTCTTACCGCATTGGGAATATTTGCTGCATATCGAGGCGAACTTTCATAATAAGGTTGGCAATGTTTTTCTCTCATTTTTTGTACTGGGATTATTGGATTCGAAGGATATTTAAGTGCAAAAGGTGAATACGGTTGGTGGAATCTCGGCTGTATCCGATACTTTTTTTGTCTGAGCTGAGTCCGATGTTAAGTGCAAGTGCATTTAGATAAAGAATTGCGAGATCAAGGAATAATATCTTTCTTCGTTTTATGTTTAATATACATATTTGTTGTACCTAATAAATATAAAAGAACTATACGTAATTGTTATTATGTATATCTGAACAATGAACATATAATTGAGGACGTGGAAAGGTAACGCCAAACATTTTTAATATAGAAGGGGTCAGCTCAATCTGGCATATTACAATTCTTGATAGCAATCAATTGAAATTACAACATAATAGCTATTATCTACTCATATCATTCCTTAAAGTGCTCACGGCAATAACAAGCCACGTAAAGGCCGTAGTGCTACAATAATAAATTCTATGTTAGTAACATAATTTGCATGTCAAAGCGTTAGGAGTACGCACCCGGTTATACTTGTAATCTCGCCATCAGTCGGGCCTCATTCACACGCTTTGACAGTTGTGTTCTGTACTTTACACGCAGTTGTAGTATATAGTGAAATAGTTTGTACAACCCGATGGTCATGCGCGTAATTTTGTCACTAAGTAGAATGTATGTAACTAGAATCGAAACTATTGGGGAGTTGAAGATGATACCGCTTTGATCAGGATGGTTCAATGTCCATGTTTTTGTAGGTAGCTGTAGTATTAAGCTGGTGAACTATTATCTATTTTATTGAACTCAACTCGAGAGGCAAAGATGGATTATCTAAATGTTACTCAAACGAAGGTAAATAAGAACAAAATACTTTAAAACAAGCCTCCACAAACAAAACTAAAGGCCATTACCCTAATGATTAAAGGTGCTACAAATTACTCACTAAAATAAGCGATATGTCAACTGTGTCTTAGTTCACACTGAACAGTCAGTATCTCTTTCTCGCTCAGCAGGACATATATCAAAGACTATTAAAGGATTGAATGTATTTCGCACCTGCTCCCGCGGATCACAGTTCACATCGCCATGTTTCCATTAAGATAAATTAATAAGTTTGAAATCCATTGATAGAACAGCGCCATTGGTTTTACTCTATTTTCACTTGGGAGTCGGCCAGCGGAACTGCACCAATAAGGAGCAAAGCGTTAACCGCTTTACGAGGGGACTCTTTTGAGTTTTATTTCACGGAACTCTGTTTTCATTGACGGCCTGAACTGCGGTAGTTAAGGAAGCTGCGGTTTTTGCAGCGCTTAAAACTTCGCCCCTGGAATTAGTATGAACCGTGTCGCAGATGTTAATTTTATGGATTTTAATAAACTGAAAGTATGAAACGTGAAGAATATTTCAGGCAATGATTGCTTAGGTATTAATTTATGAAACTAGGTCTTTACCTAGTTTACCTTATACTTTTATAAGGTACATAAAACAATAACATGTCATTTTTCTGTTCCGATTCTGTATAAAAATGGTTTTCGTAATTAGAGACTTTGGAAGATAATGTACGTTACTAATATAACATACGATCGTTAAGTAAGTCTTTTTTATACACTTGCTGTCTCAATAAATCTTTTCCAAGTTGAAAAACATTTTACGATAAGTAAAGTATAAGGAATGTATAAAACGAATCCAAAATAATACATATTGAAATCCGTTTAAAACCCAAACTCACATGTGATATATCCGCGACGTCACCGCACATCCTGCGATTATGCAAAACGTAATCACGTTAAGCGGGCCCCGCGGCGACAATTACTCGCTCAAAATGCGTTTCACGGCTAATTCAATTATTTTATTGTGTTGTTTAATTGAATTAGCGCTGTCGGTGTTTCGGCATCAATTAGATTTGGCCGGTTTTTGTGGATGAAGGCGGATCATTCGGTTTTTTTATTCACGCCCGATGGTTAATGCCCGATGATTCTTTTTGCCTCTATTAGCTTGATTTGATTTTTATGTGCGAATTAAAGGTTGCGTGTTCGTTGATTTATGTGTTTTCCTTGGGTATTAATGTTCTTTTTTGGGTATTTATTTTACCTACACTTTATGCTAGATTTCGTGGTATAATTTTTACAACTCATTGCTATTGCACCAATATTGCTTCCGGTCCAAAGGTGTTTCATTGATAAAAATCCCATGCAAATTTACCTTATTTGCATAATTAACACATCACCCAAGTATTTATATTATTGCATTGAAAATTGCCTCCAATAACCATTAACCCACATACGAATAAGCCATCGGGGGCTGTTAAGTTCCCCAATACCGATATAGATCAAGTGTTCGGGATTTGCAAACGAGTCGCGAGGCCGTGTAGCGGGGCGCCATTAACATAATGCTGCGAGGGCTTGTTCAGCACAATCTTAACTGATGTTGCTGTTTAGTGTGCCGGCTTGAGGGTTATTCTTTTTTTTTAAGTTCAGTAGACGCTTCCCCTCGTGTGGAGATTTCTATGGCTGCTAGTTTGTTATACGGCAACTCTAGTTTCAGAGGGTCGTCATTGTCAAACCTTTTTGAATAGAAAGAGGAAGTCTCCTCTAAAGGATCAGACGGTACGGTTACAGGGTTAGAATTTAAAGCTATACGTACCAAAATCTGATGTCTTTAGTATTTTGTTTCATATCGCTAGCAGCCAATAGTAATCTAAACGTGTTTTGCAAATTGCACTAAATTGGTATTTTGACTACATCGCATCCGATGGTGAATTCAGTGTACCCAGTTTAGTATACTGCACCAATCGACACAATTATACCGGTATTATGTTTAACGCCAGAACTTGACACACTTTCAACTCTCGCCATGACAGGCTATTATGGCTCTCAGAGCGTCTACGGATATTCCTAATAGTTTTTATTGAAAAGGGCGCCTCGTTTCTTTTGATTAGCCATAAACCGGCGTACTACACCGTAACAACCCTCTCCAGCGTTCGTACGTCATCCGAATATAACACAAGATGGGGCCGGCACAAAGTCCCGGACACGTAGTGTCAAGTCGTCGTCACACGAGAGTCGCAGCCCGTGCTCCAATTATTCCACACTCCAGACATGTCCAGGGCCCTCTGCGACTGAGGGAGGACCGTCGACTCGAGGCCCGCTTACGGTTAAGACGACGAGTGATTTAGTTACCCACTGGGGTACGCCCGGCCCGAGAGGATGCTGTAGGTGTGTACGAATATTTGATTATGGTGTTCGGAATATGTCAGCAATGTTCAATTGAGGACGTGGGATTAGTTAGATGATAAGTCAGTATAGGATACTTTTTATAATATTCTGCTTTGGATAATTTTGATCGCGTGAGTCGAGTCGTGAATGCATAGTCTGGGAGGCCATTCCTCAGTTCTCGACATTCTATGTTGAAGATATTGTATGTAGTGTCAAATCTAGTATGATCTCTGCCGTTTCCAAATATGTTTTTTTTATACATAAGCAAGCAAGATGCCAAGTTTATTCACATACCAAATTGGAACTTCTCTAGTATGTACCTCTTCAAGGTATTTCATATTACACGAACGACATTTGATCCGCAACGCTGGCAAGCGAACTCGGTAACTAGTTGAAACGAAAATTTGCGAGCACTCATAAAATGTAGAAGCTTCCACGAAAAAGTAACATATTTCGCTAACTTCGTGCATACGAGATCGTCTTCACATGGTTGAATGGAGCTAAATGCGTCTAATTAGGTCGTTCCCCGCTTGCCTGTCATCAGTGGCCCGTTGTGAACCACTCGGCTCGTTTTAATTTTATCATGTAATTTATGCTTAGCGTTGATGTTTTCTATATTTGATGCTTAGTAACACACGATGCGTAATATTGCATTGCTACCGAATAGGGAATGAATATTATAAATCCCGTGTTAGAGAGGAACACAACAATATTTATTTTAAGGTTGTACGAAAGTTAATTTTATATTACTTCCATTGCATGTTCTATTGGATTCTCATTTTCACTTAAGTAAAAATAATGGGACGTGATAGAGTAATGAGAGATTCCTTGCTGTTAATGCAACGTGATTATTTCTTCAACAAAAAATGTTATAGAGCGCTCTTTTTCCTACATGCTTCTGCTACTGCTCATTTATTTTAAAGACTTTTTGTAGAAACGGTCACAATAACGTTTTTTATGATGGAAATGTGGAAATAATTATTTAATATGCCTAAATCATGCAATTTTCGGAACAGGCTCTCCGAAATCCCGGGTAACTAACTTAACCTACTTCCAGAGTATTTGTACAAAACTCATATTCATCCGTACATAACCCAATACACAGTCTTCATAACCCAATTCCCAATTTTTAATATGAACGGAGTACATTAAAGGCTTCGGTACATTAAGAGCGTGTCGAGTAAGTGACACGCCGTTATACATGACGTGACATTATCGCCAGAAGTCGACGTGGCGTGCTCCCGTCACGCGGTCCAAATTAACACGCCTCATGATTGTCACGTGTGATTATGATGTTAAGTTAAATAGTTGGGCTTAATCATCGTTTTGAAGGGGCAGATTGTGATTGCGTTATGTATGTTTGTGAGTACCTACTGGTATAAACGATGGATGTGCGTCGTGTAAGAATTTAGATAATGTTGTTACGGGAGATTGGTTTTGTTTTAGTGTTGTTTGAATTTTGAGATAAGTTATGTTTGTAGTAATGGAGGTAAGAAATATTAGGTGACGCTAGTGCAGTAAGAGCGTCTGGTTGAAAGATTGGTGACATTGATATAGTCCTTTCAGTCACTACCTTAGAATAGGAAATGTATGTGAAATGAATGTAGGTATGACATATAATGGCTGATGTGTAATTGAAGGAATAAAAAAAATTACAGGCTGTGTAGTGTATGGTTCACATAAGAAGACGATGGGAAATCATTATAAATAAAAAAAAACTTTAATTCAAAAACCATATTTTTCTCCGTCTCAAGCTATGCAAATATGCAGTCAGTATCCAAAGATAGAAAAGAGGTTTTACATTACAAACAAAACTTTACCACAAACAACTCAATTAATCAAAATGTCAAACAAACATACTTTGCTGTAAAACGAATGCACAAAGCGCATAGGATTTCATAAATAGTGGAGCGCCGTAAGGTTTATACCTCGGAATCCAGGGCCAGTCTATGAATCTTAATATAAACCTTGAAAATATGTTTTTAATAGCATATAGAAAAATGTTAAAAAAAAATTTTTTCGCGCTCTCAATTTTTTTTTTATTATTATAAACATTTATTAATTTTTTGGAGCTTTAATTGATTTATATTAGTCGAAAGTCATATTTTAAAAAATAACAACTATTACAAACTTGAAAACTTGATCTTGGATCTTTAGGGACTGCAGGTATACCGATGAATATAAATAAATACACTACTGGAAAAAATTAAAGGATCAAAAAATAAATCCAAATTTTTGGGCCGTAACTTCGAGAAAAATGGTCGTACAGGAAATTTAAAAAAAGAAAATTGTAGCTCCAAGTCTCTAGTTTTTGGATTAACTCATTAAAATTTTGTAGCATCAGTTGTTTTTGAGTGATCTTAGGAAAAGCAGCAACAAAACAATTTCAAAATGTTTAATGCTTCTTTTTTTTACATACGGGCGTGGAGAAAAATGTTCTTGCTTAACCCTTATAAAGATCGGATACTTTGTTTATTTAGCTTTAATTTCTATCTTTTAACACCTCGATATGTTTAGTTCTCGCCGAGATATCAGTCTACAAATGGAAAAGGATCCTTTTGTCTTTAATTATCGATATCTCAGCAACAAATAATTGTATACCAAGTTTAAGGTGCGTTTCAAGAATTTGAATAAATATCCTTTAACCACCAGCTATTACTTTTTCGAAAAAACAAGAATTCTTCTTGTTACATGAATTTGAAAATGCATCAAAAATTTGCTTTAGATGGTGTTTTGGAAAATCGAGCGCTGGATCGAAAATATTGTGAAAACCAATAATATTAAGTGTGCGTTTTACAGTTCAATATGTCCACAAAAATCCTACAAAGTGCCAAATTAATCCATCCAGCCATTTTTTTGTTTCACTCGATAGAATTTTTGAAAAAATAAGGGATCACGTTTTTGCTCTGCAAAGCTCATAATTTAAGAAATGAGAAATATTCTTTTTATGAGCTTTTTTCACATTTTGTTGTATAGATTTGTTGTTTTGGGGCAACTTGAGGAAATTCAAGTCACCAACGCCAATATTGCCCTTTGTTGCTATTTCGTGTGATTAAGGAATATTCGAGCAACAATATTCGCATTGACGAAATATTGAATTAATTGGGCGTTTGTACTAAAACTTAAAAGAGTATTTTTGCAAGTTCAAACATGGCTTGGAATGCGGAATATTGACCCCGCAAATAATGACGCAACGACCAGCTCCAGAATCTTTATTAAAAATTATTTTTTGCTCATGCAAAACAGGATGTGGAGCATCTTGTGGGTGCAGGAAAAGTGGATTAAACTGCACTGCAGCTTGCTTAGAATGCAATGGTGAAAGCTGTGAAATGTACACGATGTAACAATGTGAATAGTTAATGATAATTTTTTTTTGTAACTTATTTTTTACGATAATCTAATAAATTACATTGAAGTTACTCTGCACATATAATTTATTACAAATAAAACTAAATTTTTCACTATAAAAAAAAAATTCTCCCTTCCGTCTCTCATTTTTCAGTAAATTGTTGTTAAAAATTGTTGTAAATCGAGATCGGTCAATTTTTTGTTTTTAACTTTTTTATTTGAGGTCTTAATAATGCAGTCTCATACTTGATATACAGATTCATTGACTGGCCCTGGGTTCCGAGGTTTGACCATTTTTATGCCTTACGGCACTCTACTAAAAGGGCGCGATAAGTATCGCAGTTAAAGCCAATATATCAACCGGGTGCGCGGATCTAAATCTTGGTACTTGGTTGTCACAGTGGCGTTGCTGTCATCGGCGTCGCGAGCGTGTAATAGAAGCGACTGTTTCCGAATGAGTCACGCGTGATCGCGTGCAGGCAGTAGGGTTGTGCGTGTAGAGAGTTTTAGTAGTCGCCCTTTTAATGTGGTTAGTTTGCTTGGGATGTGGTTAAGAGATTGAAAATGCGAAGAGGCAAATTAAGTAGGTTTTAAAGACAGTCGTTTAGTTGGTCTTGAAAAGATTTCGTCTTTGGGAGTCTGGGAAAAAAAATCGTGAATTGAAGAAAGATATTTGGTATGTGACTGTGTAGCTGCCATAAAAATAAATAAATATACCAAACTGTCACATATGTACACACCTGGTTAAGGTCCGCCAAGTCACTTATTTTTATATTGCGTCCTTGAAAATTATGCATATTACTTTTTGTGAATTTTTTATATTGTTAAAATAGGCCTTTTTTTCTGTCGTATTATTGCTGTAGATGGCTATTTTACCACACTGAAATAAATTTAGACATCGACAACTGTCATATTTTCCTTGAAAAGCTTTCAGATACACAACTTTTTTAAACAATGTGTTTGTTTCTTGATTCTTCTTACCTATTCTATAAATATTTATTTACTTATTTGTACGTACTTTTGTTGCTAACACTGTTATCTAATTTTAATATCCATGTGAATTCAATGAAAATATAGTTTTGAATACAAATAAATACTTTTTCGCCACTCGCGAACCCTGACCGGTTTAACGATTCTATTAAATGGTCGCGTTTTCGCTGTCAATTAAGGGTGTGTTGGATTTCGTACATGCGATCCTTTGTTGTGGTAGGTTAGTGTTTTTATATCTGTTACACCATTACGCTTATGGTTTTAGCTCGGCTCGGTTATTTTACGAGTGCCACGATTTTTATTTCCCTTGTATATCGAATGAATGCTTTTCATCAATTTGTTCTGTTTCAGTTGGCACGTTTTTGGGGTTTAACTTATTGATTGGTTTCCTAGTGTCTTTTTATAGCAACAGTACCCGTTTATGCAATTTTATAAATAGAGTATTCAGTTCGTTACCAGAAATATTTTATTTACAGGTGATGTTGTTGGTATGAAATTGTTATCCCTATTTTATCATCTCTAAGAGAATCACATTAAAATTCATGGCGACGATTATCACAACATTTTTATAAGTAACGTCGACAGTGAAACACGAGACGATACGAAAGCACGATCGCTTATCTAACTCCTAAGCCAAGGGTTAAATTGAAATTCGACTCGGGCGTACATTTTTGATGAACGCACGCGGATGGCAGCGCGGCGGTAACAATTTATTATTAACGTCGTTTCTCAGACACAAGCTTGTTTATGATTACGAGGGTAATTAGTACCGGAGTGCTATGAATGTTTATTTCATTGCATGCAAAATATTAACTATGTCGGCCGCGTGATGAATTAAAATGTTTTCAAAGGGTTGTGTTGGGGCGGCAACCCCTATTGTGGTTGGATGCGTAATTAGGAGGTATGGAACGAGATGTGCTTCAAGGCCCGCGTTCTGAAGTCAAGTTATCAAAAGATCTTTGATATAGAGTTGATTAAAGGAAAATAACGTGATAGAAGTCTTTGAAGGAAAAAGTGCTAATTTGAGGTTATACAAAGTGTCTATTTATATTTTTATGATTGTGTATTGGCTGTCTATGAGTATTATAATTGCCTCTTTTGTCTTGCAGAATTAATAGATGCATATGATTCATAGGTTTCAATTTTAATCTGCATAGGGCAGAATTTTGGTCTAACTTTGATTTGACTATGAGAAAACCAAATTTAAATTAGACTTTTAATTAGATTTATTTAAATTATATTACAACAAACAACAAATTTTAATTAGATTTATTTAAATTATATTACAACCCATTGCTGTCTTGGTAAAAAAACAAGTCTTTGTACAATTAATTTCATTTGTACAATTAAAGGCGAACGCCGTGTACACTATGACAAAGTATCTGGCGGAACTTGCGAGTGCTCACCCATGCAGCACTAGAATAAAGACAACGAGTTAATGACGAGTAGTGCAAGATCTGGTTTGGTACAAACTGGAGTTCCATTGTGTCGTTTAGAATACGCCGAGGTCGGTAATGGGAGCGCCCTATATTTCTATAGAGAATGTCCTATCTAGGAGAACTAGGCTAGCTATAATTTATTTGACGGTAATGAATATGTAATATGGAGTCGTAGTTTGGCAAATATTAATTGTTCCATTTCGGTTTAAGCTATTGAATAATGGTACTGCGTTTTGACGAAACTATTTTGCGAAATATTATTTCCTGTAATCAGTTGGATTTACTTCTGTTTAATCCGTTGCCCCAGAATTCAGAAATTAATCGTTGAATTTTAGTAGGAATATTAACATAACATTTTCTCTATTAACGGCGAATATGGCGTTACAACTCATATATAAATGTGTAACGTATCTGATCTAAATATCAAAAGAACATTATAACCACTCTAGTCTGGATAATAATAATTTGTGAATTATATCCAAATAAACCCATCCACTCAGCCAACAGTGTAACATCCAAGATAAACCCATCAAAATCCAAGCCAATAAAAATGATCCACGTACAATTTTATAGCTACAACGCTCACAATAATTAGTTTGTATAGGGGCTCTCCCCAACGTTTTATATTCACGTGTTCAATAGACAAAATTGACGCAATAAAAATGTCAATTGACACTTGAGACGTGTCGATGCGTCCGTAAAGACAACTGGCCGGTTGTGTTTTATTAGTGGCGAGTGTTTGTGATTGCTAGTTTAGTGAACTCTTCCAGTTTGTTTGTATTGTCAAGTGGTGCAGTTTGGACGTCTTTGTTTAACATTCATAGGAGAAGGGGAAACAATATAGTCAGAGTCAAGATGCTCTTTATTCAAATAGATTTTCAAAAGCTTTTTTAAACTTCCCACTCTATCTCGTGTTTTGTAAGTCTTATGGCTGTTCTGACTCAATACGTTAAAGGATGAAGGCAATGTAGTATAGAAGTACCTACTATACATTAGCCGTACTATAGGCGTTGTAGCTACGTAAAGCAATACAGGCTAATTTGGTAGTTTTCATAATTAACAGTAGATTCCAAAAATAAATGCACAGTGTTTAATACATTTTATAATGTTACTACTGATCAATACAAATTTCATTTCCATCATGTGACAACACTTTAAAAGATGTCATTATTCCAGATAATTTATCTAAAGCAATTTTTTCTGGGAATCAATTTACGTTCACCTATCAGTCTGTCCAACGAAACCTAAAATTCCGTAGTCTCAATCGAGACTACGTCCCAGATGTTAATAGCTTCCTTTGCTGCAAGCTCTCGTCCATAGGTGTCGCCACAAAGAGGCCGGGCCGCATTGTGACAAAGCCGCCGGTGTTTCAATAAACGTTTGCTCAGCTCATGCGTGCCGTGAGCAAATCCGACGCAGTTCGCAACTCGGTGCAATTGTTTGTTCGGCTGCTCGTGGGCTTGTTTGTGTTGGTATGGGGGCTTTGTGACTACATTTGGTGCTACTTAGGGGGTAAGGAAAGGTTGAGGACGATGTGTGAAATTTTTTGGGTGTTCTTTGTAACGTCATTGAGCTAGACTTGAATTACTGAGCTCCTCAAGTCATTTACTTCGGTAAATGTCGTCGGTTGGAGTCATCAGTCATAATTTGCAGTTTTATTAAGGTTTCTCGCGTCATATCTGACAAAAGAAAGTAAAACTAAACATAAGCAGGACAATGGGTAGTGTAAGTATTGATGCTAAAAGCTAATTTCATCCATCCAACTTTAAAGCTAATTTTTTTCAATATGTCAAGTTATTATAATTTATCAAGCTTTAAGTAGTTTTTGAGTTAAAAAGGATTCCCGTATCTACTTCGACATATAGAGATATACTTTACGCCAACCTTCCTCTTAGCCCATAAAAATATGCCATTTGATCCCGTGAAATAACCAGTAAATCTATTAAATATGTACAGAAAGTAGACCATAATTTCGAACGATGTACGAAAATAGACTGTCGATATGGCTGTATAGAAACATAAAAGCGAATTTAATTTCTGAGAAGAAGTCGTAAGGGAAAATGTTCTGTACAATATGTTATTATCAATTTTATTATTAAAAAGGGTTCCAATTTACGATCAATTTTTGTACCAACCCTCCAACAAACATTGTACCATAAAAAGTTGGGGAGGTAAGTATTAGCGCATATGTTCGACTTATGTCACAATCATATAATATCTAAAGCTTTCTATTGACATATCATTTTAATAACTTAAATGATAATGATATTGTAACATTTTCATCTATGCTTTGTCACAACTCACAATGTAAGCTAATTGTTAAAGTTTACAATAATAATGTAGCCATAGCTATTTTATGGGACGTACTATCACAGATGATGATATTTTGTTTTCATATGGACATATTTATCATTTTACCATTTGGATTTCAATTCATCATGTGGTCGTAAAGTAATTTTGAGAAGAAAACCTTATTTATATCGCGACTTTACCTGGGTTAACAAAATAATAGATTGTACTAAAATTTATGGTTTGATCATATGTACATATACAGATAAACTTGTATTAAAGCAGTTGACTCTTTTCGATATGTGGTCAGGTATATATTACTGAACAATAATCTTAAAGCTGAAGATTAAATTTAAAAAGTTGCATAAAATTATAAAATATCGAACTGACAAGAATCGTCGCACGTAACCTTTTACGGTGCGAATGAGGCCCCAGAAACATCAAGCTAAGTAACGGGATCTGTCGATAGGCGCCGCCCGCTCATTAAACCCTTGATTAAATCTTGTACGTAATGGAATGTTAACCTTGCTCGCAAATTAAATTCCCAGTTTGGCCCTCGTTACCCCATGTTTTTCATGATCGATTTCAATTATTGAAAATTCGCGTTTCCATTCGGCGAGAATGTTTTCGCCCGGAGCGTTGAGAGCCACGGGTTGGGGCTGCGGATTTGACTGACGGCTACGTATGTGGGTACAACAGGGCCAGTATGTACACAGAGTATTCGCTAATAATTATAATTTTTGAGTGGGTGAGCTGATGGCCGATTGAGTTCTTGACTAGACAACGCATCTTTGAAATTGGCTGTCGAATTGTTCTATTGAAGTTTTATTATTAACCCAGTACAAGATGAGAATGCATGATGAGAATACATATAATTATATATCTTATGTTTGTGGTTTCTGTTCACAAATTCTGTTCTAAGTGAACAACCCGCCACAATGATTGTTGCAAATTTTTTAGTTCTTAGATCAGTTAATGAAACAATGCGACTTAATAATGTCTGTCAGGCAATGAGTATTTATTTTCCCACTTCAATTGCTATCCAATATCATTTCAGATCATTTATAAAACTTCCTTATTATTAAGTTAATTTCCGTAAATCGGTCTTTAATCGTTAGCTATATAATTGTATTAAAATAAATTTATGTAATTGTGTAGTAAAGTTTTTACTGCGTCAGGATTGCAACCCAATGCAATTACTATGAGTGATGCTAAACGGCCCACGGGGCTCAACCCACGTCCATAAAAAACGTATTATGCGAACGAACAGCCATTCGCGCCAAACTAACTCGTAAACGCACAAGTTTACCACCGATTGACTTCTTACGAGCCCTTGTGCGCAGTTTTAAATAAATTCCACTGCATTTTTACGTTAGTTAAATATTAATGATAATGTTAATAGTTTTAGTAACGATTTCAATATTGATAGTTATTAAATAAAATAACATTATTTAATGCGTGAAATTCAGAATTTACGGTTCCCATTTTCCATTTAGTTGATTTTATCATGAGGTGGATTTTTTTTTGTGTGTCGTGTAGTTAGTAGTAAGCTTCTCCGTAAGTTTCTCCGTATAAGCTCTTCAGAATAAGTTATAACTATGTCGAAGATAAAATACAAAATAATAATGTTATCTTAAACTATATTTAAATTCATAGACAACTGCTCGCAAGTTTAAAGATACCTATGTAGTTGAGAATTCATCCGTAATAAGTCCATAACCTCGACATTTTTACCTGGCACAATTTACTTAATCGCCTGCACGGTCAGAGAGGGTAGTTCGCTGAGGCATCCTTGAATTAATTGCTCCCACTCTGACCGTCCGAAGGCGCTTGTACGCCAGTTAATCTGTATCAGAGACACTGAACTTGCGCCCAAGTGTTGGCGAAATATACGGTGACTAAGTCCTCGGTGTCAGCTTGGATTTTATTACTACAAATAGACATTTAGGATGTGTAATTCATCTGTAAAATACACATAAAGTCACATTTATAACTCGATATAAGTTGCGCAATTATTTTTCTTGTTGCGGATTCTTGGTTAATACTTTTAGCTTACATGCTCTACTCAGGCTATCGCCGTCCACTGCTGAACGTAGGCCCAAGAAAGCGCCAACTGTCCCGGTCTTGAGCAGCCCTCATCCATCCGTTACCCGCCACCTTTCTCAAGTCGTCGAACCATCGTGCTGCAGATGATCCTAAACTAAGTCTGCCTACGCGCGTTCTCCACTCCAACACTTATCTGCTCCTTATATTAGTCGTGCTAACAATTTATTACTGACTAAGCTATTGTCCATTACATTGTGAAAGTAAACACGACAGGTAACTATTCATGTAATTACTAATTATTATCTGTCTTACTTTGTGTTTACATTGCTGTCTGTTACAAAGTTTTATGAATGAATTTCGCCCCTAATTGTGGGGTTTGTGCGGATGCTCACTTCCTTGGACACCGGAATCGGAATTTGAAACGTGATGGAATTTTTCTTTGTTATTTTTGAGCGCCTCGATACAATGTAATTCGAGTAAATTTGTAATAATGACAAGGTTTACTAATTTACAAAACAAATGACAGGCTTCAAATTACTTATTTTGAGAATAAGAATTCGGATGAAATGTGTTATAATTACGCAATTTAAGTATTAATATTTTTTTATTAATGGACACATTATTGTTTATTATTCCCGAGTTTTATGGGAATAGTCTTTAATCATTTCTTAAGTGACAAAATTTCGCTACCACTTGAGAATAGCTTTACTGAGTAGATCCATTTTTAACCAGTTGAAGGCTTATGGCTCCAGCCCATACAAACTATAAATTGACATTAAGCATTCATAACTTAGTGACTATAACCAATATATTGTACTGTCCAGAGAGCGATGCAGTTTGCGCTAGAATATTGCCATCTTCCGAGCGAAAATTGCTTCTGTAAATACGTATTTATGTGAGCGAATTAAAAGTGATAAATACTTGTTAATGCTGAATAAACTCAAACGGTCTTATTAATAAAAATCGCTTATTCCTCTCTTATTCCATAGTTACACCGGGAATAGTTAAACCGAGTTTAGTGTCGGAATAGCTACGTGTCAAAAACGGTATTAATAAACACGAAGTAGGTTCGGAGTAACAATACCATCCTTACACTGAGACTAAGGGGTATATTATGGCAGCCCACAGATATTAAAAGCAAAAAGAATGAACAAAATGACCGGGTCGAATAAAAAGACACATTTACTTATAGTAAATTTTGACATTTGACTTTTTTTTGTCCATTACAATTCAAAACAATAGGCAGTGGACCTATCACAACTTACAAGCGAATGTTTATGTATTGATGCATGCGTGGATTTGTGGTATTTTTTATTAGTTAGCAGATTATTATGTGACTATAACAACACGCCAACTGAGATTTAATTTCTAATATTTACTTTGATTTGCATTTTAACTTTATTTAAACTTGCATTGTTTTAATTCTTAGATGTGGCTGCAAACGTTTAACCAGAAAACATCTGCGAGTCATAAAATGTATTACGGCAAGAATATCAGTACCGTATTGTTTAATACTGTATTCTTCATACCATAATTGTTATTAACAAATGATGCCGGGGCAAAACGAGGAAAGGGAAATATTAGAAATAAGAAAGTCACAAGAGTTGAAAGAAATTTAAATCAATTAAAAATTATTTTGTGGTATCACCATATATTTTTTTAATTAAATAAAATACTAAAAATTATTCTTTTTTCTCAATTCTTTATTTTAGACCCACACTGAAGTATTATAAAATAAAAAAAAATCATTAATAAATGCTGCCCTTGCAACATTTCCTCTGAGTGTATTATTAAATGCCTGTGTTACTGGAATATTCCGCTCTTTTGGTTCTGGGAGTAAATCTTGTTTCCGCAGAGCAATATTACACATTACTGCTAATGCAACAATATACAATATAGTATTATCTAACTTGGTTGTGAACACTCTAATAAGACACTGGAATTGCTGCTTCCATACTCCAAAACACCTTTCAACAGTATTATGAGTATGTTTATGAGCTTGGTCGTTTCTTTGTTATTAGTTGGATGCAATATTGGAGTAAATAGGTAAGGAGCACAGGCATAACCTGAATCTCCCAATAGTCTTCCCTTAAATTCTCCTCCTTCAAATCTTTGTTTCAACTGAGACTCATTGAATATCCTGGAGTCATGTGTGCTGCCTTGCCAGTATGCAACTATATCCATAATCTCTAAATTTGCATTTGAGACAATCTGTAACAATGTACACAAAATCACTTTGGTATCATAAAATTCTACAAAATGTTGTGTGGTAGAAACCTTTCAATAGTAATATGCTTCAGGAGCAGAAACAAAAACTAACTTGCACATTTATTGAACTGTATCCTTTCCTGTATTGTCCTATATCTCCTGAAATTTTTGGGATGCGAATATGTGTACAATCAATAGTCCCTATAACTTGTCTAAAGCCAGATATTACATAAAAATCAGCAATTACACTGTTTTGTTCACTGATGGAGGTAGACATTTTTATCCATTGACCCCTGTGTCCAATTATTTTTAAAGCAACTTGTTTGCACACAAGGGATATTGTTGGCTGACTATACCCACTCAGATCTCCTGCATCATCTTGAATCTGTAAAATAGATAAGTGGTATGGATTCAAAATTTACTAGACAACAAAGATTCTATTCTTAAATCTTTGTAACACAAAGCCAAGATAAAATTTTCTAAGCTGGTTGTACCTACTATCTATATCCATTTTTTTAAATAGGATAGAAGTTTTATGTATGAATATATAATTAAGTAGTATATTTAAATCTGTTTACACATTCACATGTAAAAGTCTGATAGCATTATATTAAATATTTATTCAATAGAACTCAAACTTGGCTATTAACACACTTCAAGCTAGAAATTATTACCAATAGGACAGGGATCAAGCCTTATAATAGTTTAGTTTACTTACCTCTTCACGAGCCCAAGTCCTTATTGCAGCTAAAACTTTCAAGTGAGGTGGTATAAAGCCTCATCTTGCATCTCCAGCCAAATCATTTTTCACCATTTCAATAATCGTCAATTTCTTCTATCATTCTCAAATCGTCAATAAAATAATTTCTATTCATTTTATCCCACAATAATTACAAAATCAGACACTAGGAAATACTCGAACGAACACTAAACAAACATGAAAATATGTTTACGTTAAATTTAATATATACCATTTCGTCATAAATGTCAATGGAAGTCGGAATAACAATACTAATCTATGCTTATTCCAGCGTTAAACCAGGGGCCTCCGCGGTGTAACTTTTACACCGGGAGTAAGTGTGGTTTAGTTAACACCATCCTTACTCCTAGTTTATTAATACCAAAATTGCCTAATCTATGCGTAAGTCTTGGAGTAAAGTTATTCCGACGCTATTCTTAGTTTATTAATAAGGGGGAAAGGGTTAGGTAGTAACAAATAATGAGTTTATAATTCATACTGGGCGGGTTGTTTCCAGGACCGTTCTTGGAATTCTGTTTATACATGTTGAAAATATGTTTAACAGTAAGTAGGGTTACAATATGTTGGCTCAATTTCAGAAAGGTTTTTCCCTATATACACCACTGAAAATGATTTTCCGCTTCTTTCAATAATGCCAGGCCTGTCAAATTATTTCAATGTTTGTGGGAGTAAGATTCGAAGCAATTTTTAAAAACTTTTAATATAACAAGCGGTTCCATTGCATTAAAATTAGGGAATTTTTTTATTCGCCATATACGGCCTTTCTCCGGTGTCGGTAATAATCATGATAAGTCGGAGTAAATAGTGAGGCCAAATTGGATATGTATGATTATCTCCAGTATGATTATCATACATTCTTTTTCTTAAATATAAAAATGAAAGCGTGACTGGACATTTTCTTACAAAATGAAGCATATTATTCAGTGTGTATTGCTAGACTGCCACGACCATATAAATAAGGATTGTAAATAGAAAAATCCAAATCTGGAAATGACAAAAAAGTATCGTAACTCATTATTTATGATGTAAACATTTTATTTTGTGATGACAGCTTCAACCAAATTGAAGGCAAATTATAGTCCGCCTCAAGTCAGTCGTAAAGTTAAAGAAATGCGGTCACAACCTGGAAATTTACTTAACACTTCTGGCGACAGTAAAGGCGGGCATAAAATCCCTTATAAAACTGTCGTCGAGTTTTTTTTACGAGTGGCCCGTGACACGCGTTTGTCGCGCGACACGCGTTTAATGTCGCGTGTGCGTGTTCCTGTGTCTCGGAGACATGTCATTATTTAAATAAAATTTTAATATAGTTTTATCAGAACATTATTACATTTAATGTAAAAATCGCTTCTGCCCTGAGTAATGCTTAGAAGATATGTAAAATCGTTGGTAATCGCGCATCTAGGTTTCTACACAAAATGTAAAACTTTTGATATGAAAGTAGGTGTTATAGGGCTCAAATAGCGTATAGATTGAGAAAGAATGATAACCAATATCTCGGGTGACACAATTAAGTCATGCTGTTCGGAGTTTGAATGCTATTTATATTACCTGATACAATTCTATCCTTACATCAGAATTATATCCGAGCTGATATCATCACACCATCAGGGTCATCAGGGTATTGTTACATTATATTTTATTTTGTTATAAAAATAAGTAAAAAGTCACTCTGCAGATGGTTTAATTTAAGCATAAGCTACCTTTACTTTGTAGTATCGCTTCAATGTTCATACAAAAAGTTCGCAACCCCGAGGGAAATTATTATAAAACAGACAAAAACTGCTTGTACTACGATATCAGATTTTCGAGGTTATTAAGCTGTTAATTTTGTTGGGAAAATGTTGTGTGTTTACAACGGTCTAGGACCGTCTTAAATTTTATACATTACTGCATATGTTCCGTAGAGATATAATTGAAAAGATAATCAATATAGATGGGCTTCTATTGAAATAGGACTAGGAAACTATTTATTTTAACCTTAATCTGTTGTATGTAACCAGAATTTTTAAGCCATAATTTATATATTATTTGCTGCGTTACGAGGCCCTATCATAATTATTACGTTTGTTTCCGTTTCGTGTCTACGCTTTAGATGTCGAGAATAAATAAATTAACACGTTTGCGATTTCTGAGCCACTAAATATAACAGCGATTCTTTTTGTGAATATTCAACCATGAATAACACGTGATGTGTTTGTATGTTACGCCACGGGAACAATGTAAAAAAAAACTCCGCTTACATTTTAATTTACGAAATTACATTACGAGGGTTGGGTCCTTTTGACACTTTTTACCAGTCACATAATGTAATGAATTTGTTTAGTTGGTTTTTGTGCTTTGTTTTTTAAGGAGGTGAAGTCAAAAAATCTTCATTTCATTATTTCTGTAAAAAAAGAACATTCATTTTACAACAAATGAATTCAAAACTTTTAACATAATTGTCATTCAGAAATTAGTTTATTTTTTATTGTCATTATGAAGTGGCAAAACACCTTTTTTCAAAGGCAGTGTCAGTCAAGCAGTTTAAATCAGCTAGCGATGACTATGTAACTATGGCAGTTTCTACGATCTTCTCTTTAAGCTTAATAATTCCAATTCGTGAATAGTGTTATAAAATATGGATAAAACGTTTACCGAGGTTTCACAGGAATAGTAGAAATCATCTATGTTCTTATATACTTTGAGCAAAAATTACATGGCCTGATATATAAAAGTCTATAAAAAATACCTCTGAATATTTTCTTTGCCTTTTGATATTGACAAAGTCACCTTTGTCATAGTTCATTGGAATAAATAGACCGCGTAAAGGTCAACGGGGCAGTCCGATTTAGTCCCCCGGATCTCTGTAAAATGGGTCATTTTTGTGGTAAAACATGATAGTTTTAACTTCTGTTTATGTTATTTAGAAAGATTCTATGAATTTTATTTTTGGCCAAAGATATCTGTTTCTAAGGTTCATTATTGAAGTAAACTATACTTATACTCCTTAATCATTAGTGAAAGGCTGTTAACTGGGAAGTGTATATAGGTGTCTAACTTTTTGGGAAACATATAAATACAGTAAATATGTTGTATCTCTGGTCAAGAGCTCCAGGCTTGATTAACTCCCACATGCTAATTCTTGCTCGCGTTGAGCCTGCGCGGAATGTTCTAGAATCTAGACCAAAAGGTATTTTTCATTTAAAACTTATGCTCGTAGTGAGATGAAATAAAAATATTTCTATTGTCTGTGGTCTCAATATCATCAGTATTCTACAACTTTAATCTTAATCCAGTTGAACGACCACATTCACTATTATTCTAATCACAATTCATAATTAATATAACAAACCGTCTTGAGTTAATTCGATATCAGTGATGAAATTTTCTATTAAACACTCCTTAACCACTTTATTCAGCGAGTTGATCTCCAAAATTGGTACCATCAAATTTGAATTGCGCCTTCGGAGCTGGGCCGAAAATTTGATTAACCACAAATTCGGTTAAGTTCTGCCTCGTCATTTTTGAAACCAGCCTTCGTCGTTGGCCACGTTTCAAATTTCAGCTTTTACTTTTACATATTTAGTAATGTTTCTCTCGGTGTCTGTTCGTGGAATATTAAGAGTAATTTCTGTGTTTTGTAAATTATTTACATATTTTCTTAATGGTCTTCTGTCTGGCGTGGAATCAAGAGATCTTAGCATTTTTAACTATATTTGAATGTGAAATCTTACTGTTTTATGAGTCTGCGTAAAAATAGTTTGCTTTTAAGGAATACCTAATTTTTTTAGCTGGGTTAAGTATTTTTATTTTATATAGGCCAAGCGTTGCCATGAATTTTTATTAATCGAAATATTTATTTTGTCTCGTAACTTAGTTTACTTATAACATTTCAGTTATTAATTCAGGCGTTTTGAAGTATCAGAGGCAATTTACCAAGTCTCACTCCACAACCGTTATCGCGTATGCGAAAGATATAAATGAGCACGTGGTTTTTCTATGCGATTAATTCCATAAATTTGATCTTGCATTTATGAATACAATTTTATAATGGGACGTCATCCATGGATTCTGCGCAAAGTCGTTTCTTAAATTAATGCTTATGTCTTTCCAACACCGAAGCACTTACCATAAAATAATCAGAGCGAAGAATACGACTATAAGTGTTTAATAAAATCAAAAAGAAACTGCCGTCAAACGGATCGTGCGAAATCTTATAAAAAGTATATAGCTTAGTCGAACGGCAATAGTTTAAAAGATAATGCCGTTTTATGGACGTGCGCATATGGTAATGTTTTCAAACTTTTACTATCCAAGTTTACGGCAGGGTCAACGGTATACGAGCCGTGTCGAATGGTTATTCCTCTCATTGAACTTAGACTTAGCTCCTTGGGATATGGCTGAGTTTTTTTTGCAAAGGCTGTATGTTGCTGACTTTAGATTTTTGCTGTTTCGATCACTGTGCGTATTATAGAGACTGTTTGAAAAAATATGCAGTTTGAAGGGTGAGTGGGTTTTGTGTTAAAGATGAAAGATAAAGTTTTGTAATACTTGTTTTATATTAATGATAACGTCATTGGAATGAATATAAACAGACAAAATTAAAGCAAAAATATTTAAGACTGGCAAATCTTATATCATTATGATTTTCTTACAATGTCTAAGCTCGCGAAATATGATTCAACGTTAAATGTTAGTAATATTTAAATATTTGCTATAACAAAGGCAGTTCCGCTACCTCAATCAAGCATTAATCCATCACAATTAAACTTATTTCATGAATCACACACATACGGAACAATACAAAAAATCTCATTAGTACGATTGCAAGTCACGTTGTAAAATATAAAACCCTAGTTTTATTTCATATCAAAAGAACACAGCGAATCTATCATTGTCAACTGACGGCCAACTATTGTTGGTACTATCGCGTTTGTGTTTGCTGAGAGAATCTCAACCTTACACCGTTGACTTAAGGGTTACGTTCAGGTAATATAAAGCATAACAATGTAGTTTCTATATACAAATAGGGCCAAATTGTGGGAAACAAAGTATTAAGGTGTCCGAATAATTACGTGGTGTTGTTTAACAAATTACTTATTTCGTGTGCCGGGCTACCGTGAAAAATGCATAACTACCTTTTGGATCGGTTTATGCATGATGTACCAATTTTGTAATGTTGTAAATGATTAATATTAGGCTAAATTATTTTTTTATGTTTCTGCATTAATTTTCAAATAAAATTAACTATTCCTGTGGTGTAATAAGTAGATAATAAATGAATTTTCCAATTTATGAATAAATATTGAATATTATTACCTTTAGCCTTAATTAATGAAGTCGAGTATAAAAACTATAGTGTATATTCAACGAAATAACGATATACTGTAAAATATATTATTAATAGTTCCTGAAACACTTCGAAACATGCTTTTCATTAAAATCGATGAGAAAACTCAATACAATGTACAGAAATAAAACCGCAAAGCAATCAAAGTGTAATTACCTCTTCAAGTACAATAGAATACAACCATATCGTACACTCCATAAAGTACATAACAAACTCTAACATTACTTCACAAGAGATAGCAAAGTAACATTACGACCGTGAAATGATGTATTAGCGGGGCAGAATCTAATTAGGACGTAGGAGCTAGATTGATCTGTAACCCATTTTTGTTAGGTAACGACCGTGTAATGGATACAGCTTTGTTGTGTAATTGCGTTGCCGGGAAGCGGTCGCGTCTGTGTATGATCCAGTGAAGTAGTGTAGAAAGTATTGGGTATTAACATGAAAGTGCTTCGTTGATTGCTGGAGACATGCTATTTCCCTGATTGAAATTGTAGTCATAGATTTGGCAATTTTAATTTAATTTATTTATGGTATGTTATCTTACCAATAGTATATAAATCGATGATACAAAATCAAATTTCTTATGAAATAAATATGACACGTTTCAACGTCAAGCCCCGACATCGATTGCGTGAGAAAGATCCGAATCCGCGGTTTACGTCTCTAAATATTCGTAACTCTAAATATTCGGATCGTGTCCGCGGATATATATTATTGACGATCTGGCACATCACTAGTTCATACATACACAAATAGCCCGTCCCCCGTCGGGGTTTTTATGCGTTGTTTAATGAAAAATTACTTTTAACTGCGTATGTAACCTCTAGCATAAACCCGTCCCGCTGGTTAATGTATTCCGACGAATCTAGCTTGAATATGACGCTAATAACGCGAAGCCCGGGCCGCGACTAATTCAAAGCCTGATGATGCCATTAGTGCGGTGCGGCGGGCGCAAGTTTTTTTTTTACAGCCCGACTCTATGCGTTTTTGCCGTGGGACGCGGCGGAAGCGCGTAATCACCAGGATTTTATGTGAAGTATGTAAGAATGTTCACACTGTTTACGTTATTATTTTGTATTTGGAATTAAATGGTGTTGTTTTTGTTTTGGTATTGTGAGATACAGAAGCTGAATGTAGGAATGAATGCAATCGAGAATGACAAACTTAGATCTGACTCCATTTTAAATATAAGTGTTGGTATGCACAAGATTTATAACAGACTTTTTTAATGGTTTAGTGAGTTCAACCGCTTACGGGAGATGTATTGTGTTGCAAAAATACAGACCAGAAATAAAAATTCCCCGCACAAATGTTTTGAAGACCGCTTTGATTGACTGCATCACAGAGGATATCATCAATCGGCCAGTTCAAAACTACCATAATCTTATACTTCAAACAAACAAAAAAAAATATTGCCTAAATTTCTTACGGCTATGTATCTTTTATGGGCAATATCAAGATCTAAGGGTGACAGACAGTGGACCGGAAGCTCAAGGGTAGCGAATTTTGACATGTCGATGTTACCCCAACTAAAATCACATGGGCGTAAAAGCAAATTTTCCACGCGACTTGCTGCGAAGTTTAAAAGGCTCACTTATTTGATTTTATAGTTTCGGGACTTGTGTGGAATTTATTAATTAAACATTAAAGTGTATGTTTGTCGGAGTAGTTTTGGTATCAAGTAAATTTATGTTTATAATTAATATGTGTTATTTAATGGAGGTTAGATGGGTAAAGTTACTGAAGATTATCATCCAGTGTTAAGAATGATATATACAATATACATACTTACACTTATTTTTAAGAAATTAGCGCATAATAGGTCCTGACTTGGCCTTCCAAAGCTGAAAAGAAAAAATTGAAGTCTTCATAAATTCACTCGTGTGTCTGTCGTTTCGTCTTTCTGAAACAGTCAGTTCCCGTCAATTTTTACATTCTAAGACATTGGTATCTACTCAGTTAAGATAACGTTTTCCATTTTGGTTAACTTTTAAGAAATTGCAAAAAATAAATAATACTTCCTGATACCGAAAAGGATATTTGGTAGTGTATCCGTCGATAAGGCCATGTCTAGTAATTAAACCAGGTTATGAGTTACTAAGTACGCAATATTTATTTATTAGAAAACCTGCGAATAACATGTTTCCTTATGCAGACTGCTTGAGTAGGGCTTTTAGATACCCGCTCAACATTATAAATAACTGGTTGCAATATGTAACATATATGGATATCCGTGTTATGAGAAACATTGGTAAATGTTTCCGCGTCAAGCATTTATAATTTCATAGCAGTATATAAAAAGCAATTAAATTTTAAGGATTATATTGAAGCTTTGGTTTTCGCATAAATCCAAAGCGAAAAGAGAGTTCCTTATTGAGATTTTTTTGTCAATGCTACCATGAATAAAAACGTAGTGAAACTGAAATTCATGTGAATAATACCCGGATATTCTTCAGAAAAGTTTATTTAAGTTCTACAATAATAAAATTCGAAATAGAGGGATCGACCTTATAGATTACAACTCCAATTATTGGATCTACGGATCCTAATCCGAAAAGATAATAAAGGTTGTGGACTGAATTGTTTCTATGAAATCGAATAGCTCTAAATTGAAATTCACAATATGCATTTAGGGCGCCTGATGCATAACAATTAGTTTCTGAGAATGATTTGATTTGTCTTGCACGTTTTGATTGTTAGTCATTCATGCTAATAACTGTCTGGAACTATTGTCTCTGAAGCAAAAAATGACATTGAATTGTTAATTTCTGGTTGTTAGGACCGCGAATGCGTGGGATGTTGTCAACACAGGAATTCAAGTTCTGAGGAACATACATACACACATGCTTGTCTCTATGAAATTGTAGTCTAAGGTATATTTCTACGGCCACAAAACAGCCGTGTTTTAAATCGTAATTATATAGACAATACAGTGTGGAAACTGAATATTTTCTAATGGATAAACTCTTTAACACTTTGTTCAATCCTGAGAATCATATCTAGACCATTTCTATGTCACTGGAAAATTGTGTTGCGTTTCGGTTGGAATTTGATATCTTCAGGATCTAGACTTCAGACATAGGATATTTGTAAGATGTAAAAAAACATGGTATGGTGACTCAATGGTGTCACGTTCTGTATGATTCCAAACAATTGAAAGTCATCGAATAGTGACGGGTCGATTGTCAAAGATAGATGATGAGGCAAATGTATATTAAAATTTATAGATACAACGATGAGAGACACTAATGTCTATAGATTAAAACTTGAATATTCCAATGTTTAAACTATCAAAGTATTCCGCCGTCTCATTTGAATTTTGTTCGGAATTAAAGTTTCTTATCGCGAAGTTTTAATACCAGAATGATTGATATCTTAGTTCTCCGCCGGAGTGTCTAAAGTGGACAAAATTATCATAAACTAATTTATACTTTATGGCATCGTACGCTCATTAATTTATTGAAAATTCTGATCTATAAAACCGCTGAGCTTTTGAGATTTATTACTTCTACTACATTTGATAGACCGTGACCCTGTCAATCACATATTTTAATATCCGTGAAATATATATTTTTCTTTAATGAAAGAAAACACATGTTAGAATGATTTTAATATTTTAATTTATCGTTACTATTGTTTTAAGATGGAATTTGCTTATCCTCACCACGTCAACGCCTTCTGATTTCTACTGCGCTATCTGCTTGTTCGCTGTTTTACAATAAAATAGATTATAAGCTCAAAACTGCTTTAATAATGAATTTTATTTTAAAACTGACAACTACCTAACCGTTAAAGTATGGTTTGTACCTGATAAAAATATTTTTTATAGCTGGCGTATTTGTAATTGTGCAGAGATCACATCTCGGACTAACTAACTAACGCCCCAAACGTCGTCGAAGTATTATTTCAAGCAAACTAATTACAACAATATGAATAAACAATAGCCTTTTTGAATGTTTAAATTAACACCGTGAAATCAATGGTAGCCACAAGAAGCGCTACAAAAATATTATTTGATAACAATAATTGTACGTTCCCTCCGCTTTAATCAATAAATAACTGTTACAGTAACGGCTTACGGCTTATCTCGCGAGTTTATCTACATTAAGTTTTCGAAGTGTTTTTTTCTATTGCACGCACTTTTTGCCTAGCGTACGGCTGCGCGGTTATCTGTCGGAATCATCTTTTTGTTAATAAGCCTGGCCTGTATACCATAATCTATATATAATAGGCTTGCATGTATAGCTTGTAATTACCACGGGATATGGTTTCCGAACATATTTTATGGTACAGTGAGTTGTGCGGTCCAAGTGTTTGATTTAAGCGGTGTGATTTGTTTTATATAGCCACGTTAGATCTCGTTTTTAAATATTTATGTATTTTTCTGTAGATATACATAGTCGCAATACTTTTTAATAATGCTTTAAAAGATAACGTATATGTTTTATAATAAAACCACACGGAGCT
Source organism: Cephonodes hylas (assembly GCA_030295005.1). Lineage (NCBI taxonomy): Eukaryota > Metazoa > Arthropoda > Insecta > Lepidoptera > Sphingidae > Cephonodes > Cephonodes hylas. The sequence continues at coordinate 6,708,026 of AP025384.1, read as the reverse complement.
CGGTGACTGAGGCCTAAGATCGGTTGGAAAATATACATTCTATAAATTTATTAATAAAATTGCGTTCAATTAACTGTATTTCGAAAGTTATATATCCAACTTTTAATGCATATTACTACACTATTATATTCAATTACACGATTTGTACTATATAAATTGGATTATGACTTGGCTATTCAAGATATTATGATGAATATAGATTCCATTAATGATCGCATGTTGCCCGCTTGAACTCATAACTTGTCCAGTGCGAGTAGGCGGGCAAAGAAACTGTAGAGGGCGTGTATTATAATGCTGATTCTGATTAGATTCCAACAAATTAGTTTCTCTTAATTGTATTTCAAGTTATTAAATACTTTTTGTAAACGCATTCCAAGTGCCAAAGGAATCCGTTATTGTGGAGCATTTTGCTTCACCGCCTATTAAAATTATTTGACGGAATATGCTAATTGTATTTGGTTGAACATGTGTTTATAAATTGATTAGCCGGTGAGGTAAAAAGAGACAACCTTTGGGGACAACATCCTGATACAGTTCTTTATACCGTCTTATCTTCAACAAACCTTATGTGTGTTGTGCTAGAATCTTCTTATTATGTAATCTAATAAATTATTACAAATTCATTAAATTACGTAATTTATCTCAATCAGCGATGTTACTGTTGATGATGATGTTGTTATGTTTGAGATATTATGATACGAGTATATTGAGATAAGATTAGTTGCACATTGTAATTCGTACACGGTAGTGTTTCTCCTATGACGACGGTGATGATAGTGATGGCATAAAATGTTATATTTTAAGGTTTTGGATGTTTAAATCTATTTAATTTTGAATATTAAGATTTCAATTTAAATAAAGTGCAAAAAGACCCCAATCGTCGTCAGCAATTTATCGTTATAAAATTAGCGAGGGATAAACTGAATTTATTCGCAAGTAGAACAATGAGACAATCTACAAAGTAAAATAAATAGAATAGAAACCGTTAACAGGGTAAGTTATAGCTAGGAACAGATTATGGGCTTAGCTCAGATGCACCGATAACTCCGATAGCCCGTTAAGGGCGTCACTTGCAGTTGTTGTAAGGCGGTAGCGATCGTTAAGCCTTATTAGAAGCCCTAGAGATGGCTGAGTTTAACACTAGATCATCTAGCTTCATTTACTTAACTATAGATCTGGTTGTTTCATGGCATGTTTGCTTTTCTATAAGGCAATTGTGTCGGGCAATATTTCGAGCCATTACCGCTAAATTATCGTAAGCGACACTTTTGTCGAAAATGCGTTTTTTATCGAAACTACTATTTCAAGCCTTAACGAACCTATCCCTGCCGATGTGTTTTTTTTAAATTAATATGTAAATGTCTAAAAACTATTATTGTATGTAAAATTTTTACTGGCACATTTCGACGAAAACGAAAATTAACTCAAAAACGAACTACATGACTAGATATGCATTTCTATTCGTTGTTCTAATTGAGCTGTAGGTACTGTCATATAGTCAATCTCATAATCAACAAAGTTCAAAGTTCCCAACAAAGTTCGTCAATTGCTGGCTCGAGAAACTGCGGAATAATCACAACTATAATTTTCTTTTTATGTTTTTTATATATGTATCCAATTTATATCTATAGGTATTTATATATGTATATATGTATGTGTATTATATGTTTATATTTCTTTAATATTGTTGTTTTAACATTCAACACACTTGCCTCATTTCATCTCTGCATCACCCTAGGTTCGACTGTTAGAGAATGCCATGCTAGACATTAAGTCCACCTATACAATTTGTGTATAAAGTGTGAATAAATAAATAAATAATCATAATACCCATGTTACTCTAATAAATGAAAGAAATGGGCAGAGGTATCTTTCTGCAACCATTCTTTGCCACGTAAGACGGGACGAGCGTATTGCTCTTTTATAGTAATTTGAAAAAAAAAGGATATTCCCCTCTTATATTTTTAAAGTAAGAACGTTTACATAAGGTGAAACATTACTGAATATCAAGAACGCACCTGAATCTGTTTTTATACATAAAACACCAACCATTACCGCAATAATTTTATCGTTTCAAAAGTATACGTGTGCAAGAAGCATTATTCCATAAAAGTGGAGCGTTATCCACAACGGTTGGAGGCCCCTAATAAATTTTGCGTCTTCATTATATCCCGTGTACAGGCCACTCGCTCAAGCACAATAAGTTCAGACGGCCGCCTTGGAATGGGAGTGCCTTTTGTTATTCTGTAATGAACCTTTATTTAATATTCATTTCATTGTTACAGGTACTCGCTCGTGTAATATCTTGCGGAGGAATGAGCTACGCCCTTTACATAGGGCCGTTTTTGTTTGCAAGTGCTGTACTTGGAGTGTCTTCGCTTTGCGTGCGGACTTTAATGGTGCTCATAGGGCCTTTTGAAGGTAGATTACGTGCGTCTTAATATTACAGTGTTTTGTCTTGGGGTCTTGAATGAAATTTGATGTTTGAATGGGGTTATGAATAAGAATAGAGTAGAAAAGACGTAGTTAATGTTGATAAGGTATGAAATATCTGAGTCTACAAAGTGAAAAATCATACGTTGTAAAGTTAAGCTTCAGGATTATTGTGTGTATGTAGATTTGGAAATGATATTTATTCTATTTCTAAAAAAAAATACTTCATTTAGCGCAAGCATCGAATTTTGCGGTTTATTGTTAAAAGCATGTACATGACCAACTCCATGACTAAGCCGGTAAGATTGCTCGCACAGCTAATGTTACCTAATACCAATTATCAGCAACTACTAAAATAGCCAATCAGTCAAATCAACAAGCAATTCATTCGCAGTTAATATAACATAAATGTAATGTTCCGACAAGTCTATAGTTAGAACAACTCGCCGAAGCGGTCGTATAAAAGTTTGAAACTACACAGTCGTTGAGGTCAACTGCGGGGTCCGAAACGATCGGGGGGTCCACATAACGGCCGATACATTAAGGTAATAAGGGTCCGCCGGCTAAAATCCTCGGCGACATCACACATTGATTGCTTTCAAATGTTCAGCGGTGTTATGAAGAAAGTTCGTCTTTTACACATATTCGATTTCAAGTAAGAAGTGGGAGCGATTTTGTTCGATTAAAGTTATTTTTCTCACACAAATGTACCGACTGCCTTGTGATTTCTGGGCACAAGTATGTGCTGTGTAATCTACGCGTCCCAGGTTCTGCTCAGTCTTGGGAAATTCTCAGTTGCAGTACTAATACTTGGGACTGATACATACTTGATGAAATATAGATGCAAAAATGCAAACACTATACTAAATTACCGATTCTTTCCGAGAAAATTGACCCCCTTGCACTGCGAAGAGACGTTGCGTCGCTTTGCGTGCTGTACCGCATGTACCATGGGGAGTGCTCTGATGAACTTTTTGGATTGATACCTGCTGCAGACTTTCATTACCGCACCACACGTCAAAAATTGAGGTTCCATCCCTATCATCTGGATGAATGGCGTTCCTCAACAGTACGGTTCAAACGCTGTTTTCTTCCTCGCACAACATCTTTGTGGAATCAGCTTCCTTCGGCGGTATTCCTAAACAGGTACGATTTAGGGACCTTCAAGAAGAGAGCTTATATCTTCCTCAAAGGCCGGCAACACACCGATAATTCCTCTGGTATTGTGGGTGTTCATGGGCGGTGTTGACCACTTAATATCAGGTGGCTCATTTGCTCGTTTGCCTCCTTTTTCCATAAAAAAAAAAAAAAAAATTCACGACAGATAATGTGCCGAGGTAGTAAAAGTAGTACGTTCATCAAATCATTTCATAAATACGCAAGGTGTTTACTTTTATCTATATCGGCTTCTATATCTCGTTTCTTCGTTAGGTTTATGTCTCCAGCGGAAATGTGTTAATGGGTTTTCGATTAAGAAACTCTTAATCGAAATTTGTATTCTGGAAATGTGACCAAGAAACGGCAATAGTTTTGCTCTTTACTACTTACAACTTAAAAACACAGCTGATGGAACGTGGATTTAAAATACAGTCCTGTTTACCGCTTGGGGAGTGAATGCGTGATTTTAAAAAGTGTAGGTATGTATATAACATTATTCTGTTAGACTTGCAACTTCCGATGAAATTTTCCTCAACACCTAATACACCCGACTCGATGATTCGCGTATAACTTACACCGTTGTAACACCCTTGTCTGAATTGCGGGGGCGTGGCCGCTCTGCGGTGGACGGACTACGGTTTATTGAGAATTTGAGATGTGGGCCCAACATGCGGTCAAATGGTATTACCCGCTCGACCGTCGCGTCCGCCCATTCCCGAGTAGACCTGTTGACTATTTTTACAATAGCCGTTTGATTCGCTATTGAACTTAGATTTAAATATTTGATGGTATAGTTTTGCTTGGTAATAGAGTCATCGTAAAGTGCATTGACATGCACCAAATTGAGCAATAAGAACTGTATTATGAAGTCCGAACTACAGGCAGAAAATTAACTGACATGTGATTGTGTCAATAGACACTTTTGACTCTGAACCGGTATCGAATCCAGGACCTTCGATCCATTATTATGCCAGTAAAGTTTATAATTCGTGATTATAAGATGTTACATACTACGATTATAAGATCACTATTCACTACATAGTATAAAACAAAATCGCTTTCTCTGTCCCTATGTCCCTTTGTATGCTTAAATCTCTGAAACTACGCAACGGATTTTGATGCGGTTTTTTTTAATAGATAGAGTGTTTGAAGAGGAAGCTTTATATGTATGATAACATCCATTAAATATCAGCATTGCACCCGTGCGAAGCCGGGGCGGGTCGCTAGTGTTACATATAGCAATACTCTGGGATTGGGATTTGTGTGTGAAAGTGTGTATTAACTATTATTAAATACAAAATCTATTGTTTTTTATAAAATTTTATTCACCTCAATTCACCTAAAGCTCAATATAATTACGCCTTCAAAGAAATAACATTGTATTTTCAAAAGATTCGTCAATTTAGTATTCCACAGACATTGTCTCATTTTCTTTGGAAACCATTTTAATTTGTATTTTAACGGATACAAATTGTAGTTTATTAGATTTTAGTCGGGAATATTAAATTTGCCGATACCTTAAGGGGTTTCAATAAATTGCAATCATTCTTCGAACAGACTTGTCTTTGTAAACAGCTTTTGCTTGTGATTTAAGTAGAAAGGAAAGTTTTATTAAATTGTTCGAATTGAATTTAATGATTTACTGGTTTTAGTTTATTTCATACGAAACTCGTATTCGCATAAAAAACAACACAAATTTGAAGCTCTCTGAAGAGTCGAAACTGAAGAATTAATTTAAATTTGTTTTGAAACCCAAGATGGTTCGCTATTGCGTCACAAAACATGGATCCCAGAGATGTTCATGATCTAAAATACATCATTATCACTCAAAGTTACTTAATATTACCAAGCTTGAGATCAGTTTGGGTTATGGACATAGTTTTTACATCTACGAGTAACTACTTGTATAGATTTTGACGATGTTACGAGTAATACAAGCCCAACTAATCTATTACTCACATTTCGATCCATACCTGTAAACAAGAAACGTAAGTGAAACCCAAACAAAGCCGATTTATATCGAAAGTTAACAAGATACGTATACGTAAATTGGAACGCATTTCATGCATACCTAAGCCGACAGTTTTAATGCTACACGCCGCTTCAAGGATCCCGCGTAAATAACGATCCGCGAACGTGGGGGTTTCCACCAGAAACAAAACAATCATGACGCCCGGAACGGTGTTGTGTACAAAAGCATCGGGGTTTTTGCGTTTGGAACCAGTGGTTCGACCCTATTTGGTAATTTATCTAAAGAAAAATTTGTTGAAAAAGAAATTATCGTGGTCTGATGTGTGGGTAAGTCTAGGTTCCTTACAGCTTGAAATGCCTACTTTTAAGTAAGCCTGAAAAAGTGGTTTGAGTATAGTATCAGTAAGATAATGAATGATTTTAGACAAAAACTGTTTACTAAAACCTTAATATTATAGCATCATAATGAAAGTGATGACAAAAATATCTGAAAATATATGAGAATACCTGTAGAATATAATTTAGTTTGAAGTCATATATTTATTTTCCATAACTTTGCGGTCATTTTTGTCTCCCAGTCGAAGAATGTAACTATGCAAAGCATAAACATAGACTAGCAAAACGTAGCAAAACAATAACAAATTCAGAATTACATTTAAACGCTCCTTGCCTATTTAGCTTACAGCTAAAACAACTAGACTACAGACGTCTGCAGTGGCTCTGGAAGCGTCTAAAGCCTGTAGAACAATCGCTCGCGGAGTCTTGATTTTGGACGGGTAATCCATGTCAAATGGATTATACAGCGTCTGTGTTAACAAACCTCACTCATAATCCGGGATTAGGATTTGTGTTACTGACTTAATGTAAGCTTTCCAGCGCAAACAGTAGTTTGTACGTGATTTTACTTTCGTGATGTTGGCGTTCGTGTTTTAAAAGAGAGTGTAGTAAGTAACAAGAGAAAGTGGTGTATCGGTGAATTGGTTAATACAAAAATGTGTAGGGTTAATTGTTTAATTGAAGAGTCAACGAAAAATCATCTTAAAAGATGTTGTATTAATGTGTCCTCTTGTTCGTTTTTTTAAGCTTCCAAAGATATATCTTAGTACGCAAGAGCAATAGGTACAGACGTGGATTTTGTTGCCATAGTAAATCACTTATTTAATAAAACTATCCTGCATAAAACATTGAATACGAATGCCCCGATGCAAGCGGAACATATCATTTCACAACACCGTCTACGATTCTAAATCCATTATACTTCGCGTGTCTTGTAAATAAACAGACAACGTGTACCCCGTATGACACGATGCATTCGTGCCCGCTTCGTAAGCGTTCGGTATATTTCGGCTCTATTCGAATTACGAACGTAAATTACGCTTTAGGATGTAATCCCTGGTCGCAAATGGAACAAAACAGTTCGCGAAGAAGAATGAAAAATGTAAGGAACGATTAGCATTCCCGAGTCGAGAGTTTTGTTGGCTTTCGCGGAGATTCCGTTTTGAGATCGCGCGTTGTATCTTCAAGTTTAAGTATAGGAAGATGCTTGGAAATGGGTTTGAATAAAAATCCATGTTTTTGTTTGAAAACTGCGATAGCTTTTGTTTGTGCACGGCTCTGTGCATTTAGAGGCAACGCAACATGGGCTGTGCTTCAAAACTCATTTTAAGCACTTTTTGCAATGACTTTATAATAATAAACCTCAATAGGTTTATTATATTTATTGTCTCTTAATAGGTTTATTGTATTTATTTGTCCAATTTACAGAATTATATTGTTTGTTTGCCATTATTAAAATAAAACTTTTCTAAAATTAATAATTTGTAAGTAAAAATAACAAAACATCAAATGACATCGAAAATGTATTTCATTTCTCAACTGGCCACTAAAAGCGAGTGGACACGCAAAAAGCGAGGACAAAAACGACAAAACACTAATGGAAAACTCGTGAAAATAGCTTGGGGACGTAAATTACCCCGCGTTCGGTAAGTACCACCTCCCAGACATTTAGTTGCACCCGATATAGATATAGTTGTGTACATCGATTTGTATTCCCTGGCCGTTTGGGGCTTCCGTTGTTTTTTACGTACCATCTCCCTCTTTTCTAATACCGATACGTTTTGTGTGGTGCAAGCTACAAGTTCTACGGACTGTTATGATTTTAAAGTTAATTTTAGCCTAGGTATTGAATTCTGATGATTTTTTTTACAATACGATAAGCGATTTCGACTACATATAATTTGAACTAGATGTGATCGAGCTGACATATGCAATAGAAATTTGCTTTATTAATTTAATATGCATTTAATGTGACATTAAAATATTTGAAGTAATTTTATCGTGATTTTTTCTGGGAAAGGAGGCAAACGAACAAGAAAGCTATTATGTTAAGTTCGATTCCTGACGTGTGGCTACTATTAGAAATTTTCCCACTAAATAAAACTAACCGATTCGGGACTTCACATGACAAATTTGTGCCGACACATGATATCTGGCACACACTTTCAGTACTTTCTTGCATAATCTACTATCGCTATTGTCTTGAAACATCGGAAGACGCGGTCAGTGTTTATAAAGTCGAAAGCGGCGAGGAACAACGGCCGCGCCCGGTAAATAAGGCGCCGTAGATTCGAATTGCATTTCCCTGTCCGTAAACATAGGGCCGCGTGGAGAATTGTGACCGCCGTCCAGGACGGACAAACGACAACACAAATAAATTTCATATATTGCACTCACGGTCTTGAATATTGCAATGTTTGCTCAAGATTTTAATGTGGGGACAAGTGATGTTTTGTTTTGTTTTTAGGATTGAATATTTATATCGTTTTGTTGGGGTCTGGAAATGGGAGTGGTAAACGGCTTGTATATTATAAGGCACTTAACAAAGTTGAACACATTATAGCTACGTTACTTACCAAAATATTATTTAATTGGAAGAGTAGACTTGAGCAGCCCTCATCCATCCATTTTATATGTTACTTTGACAAGGTGGCTTCAGTAGATGAACTAACAAAGTCGGTGGAAGCCGGTAGATATAGATTGCTTCTAGGCCTAAGTCCAGCAATTTGATCATAATTATACTTTGTATACCTAAGATTCCTATTATGTGTTTAAAAATAAGGTATACCACAGTTCTTTAATCTTAGTTAACACAAAGAAAGTGCAGCTTACCCTTGTCAAAAACAAACGAGCAAATTTCACCTCAACAGCCACCACTGGAATTATTATAATTAGTTTCATGTTCACAAAGTAGTAAATTGAAGTTCAGTTTTCGCTGTTATTATAGTTTGACATTTTAATTTAAACACCGCACGGAGTTGTTTGTGTAAAATATACAACAACGGGCCAACTCGCGACTGCGCTCGCTCTGAAATCTTCGCAACTTTACAAACAGATAACTGCATATTTATTTTATAGTTTACTGAACTCCTTAGTTCAACCGGCAATGTACGTCGTTTATGAAAATGTTTTGTCTTTTGAATACCTTGGCAAGACATGTGTATGATTTGAATTTAAAAGTAATTTTATAGAATTTGACCTGTCGTGCTTCTTTCACGAACAGAGCGTTCAAAACAGAAGGTACTTTGCAAGGATGTTGACTTGTTAAGATAGTTTAAAACTGAGATGTAAGATTAATCGTGATAAAGTATGTAATGAATCATTATAAACAAAATAAAGTCTATTCTAAAATGGGCGAGCATTGGTTTTCATGGCCCCATGGAATAAGTAGGATGGTTCTGTTTATAAAAATATTCACAGATTCGCTGCTGTGACTGGAAGGCTCTTAATGGAAAAACCTCTTTATCTGATGAACTCGGACACTCTAGCCCTCTAAAGGTAGTCATGACATACACGCTATATACGCTTATTTAGTTTGAGTAAATGAAATTAAATGAATATTGTTAATATAAACGTTTTCAGCAAATATTTTTTTTTTTTTTTTTTATGAGAAAGGAGGCAAACGAGCAAGTGAGCCACCTGATGTTAAGTGATCAACACTGCCCATGGACACCCACAATGCCAGAGGAATCATTGGTGCGTCGCCGACCTTTAAGGAATTTATAGGCTCTTTTCTTGAAGGTCCCCAAATCATATCCATTAGGAAATACCGCCGATGAAAGTTTAATAAATAATGATCTAGAGACTATTCCACTACACACCCATCACCATAACTTCTGTACATTGAGCAGTGGAGCTTAGCGAATCTCTACAGGGACCTAACTTGTATTCTACCTAGCAACGAAACATAACCCGAAGACGATATATAAAACTAATGCTAGCACTTCAATTTAAAAACCAGATATGAGTATTATTAGACCTGATGTAAACATACATACCTCACGCCTATAGTACCCGAAGTGGTAGACAGCGTTGCATTTCTGCACCCACATTTCGCCGGGTATGTATCAGTCCCACGTAATAGGGGGCGAGCCTATTGCCGTTTTTAGGCACATTTTCAGACTCCATGCTGCTACTGAGAATTTCCTAATGGAAAAACCCAATAACACTTTGCCCGACCCGGGAATCGAACTCAGGACCTCCACGTTGCACGGCACATACCTGTACCGCGAGACCACGAGGCAATCCATAGACCTGATATCTACTCCTTAAATACATTTACATACATTGTTAGAATATTATTAAAACTATTCACTTGCCATCATGCTACAGCAAAACTTTATTAGTAAAACAGACAATTTTGTCAAACAATATATCCTCGATAGTGAGAGAAAATTGTTCCATCCCCAAAAGCAGTTACAAAGAGATTACATCTTTGTAGTTTCACTTTTATGAAAGTAACAATCACTCAGCGGAAAGGTCAAGGGCGTTGGGAGGAAAACGCGAAATGGGACTTGTGCTTTCTATTATCTCGATAAATAAACCATTTTTACACTTGGGGGTGAAGACTTCATATTAAAGTAAGGTCAAGAGCTGGATCTTCAAATGATAAGTATCGATGGTCAAGGAAATTCAAGTAACAAGATTTTCGAGTGCTTTTGGAAGATGCTTGGGTGGAGCGAAGGTTTTTTGGGCGTGGATTATTTTTTTATTATCACCCCTCTATTCCTGCATTGCTGTTGCACACTCACATTTCGCAAAAAATTTGGAAAAACCCATTATTGTTTTTCGGGCACATTTGCCGGCTGTTACTAAGAATTTAATTATGAAATATCCCAATAACACTGCTCAACTTCGGAGTCGAATTCAGGACCTCTAACACATATTTTTACCACGACTCCATAAGGCACGCTTCACATACCATGACAGACTGATATGTTACTATATCTTTTATTACTGACAAATATTACCCCCAACAAAATATCCCAAAAATACCATTTTAATTCTCCGCATGAAAATCAGGTTACATATTTGACGCTTTGTGGCGATTCCGCGCGTCATATCGCCACACAATCTTGACGCACGCCAGCCGCGAGCGAATGTTCGCTATCTGGAATCGCGCGTCGAACGTTACGTGGTGGCGCGCGCGGTGAATATGAATCACGTAACAGACTGATTTAACATGAGCATATTCTATAGGTTATTTTTTAAATAAAGGTTGCATATAAAAGCCTGTACTGATTGTGTTTGGACAAATATATTTTGCATAAATAAACATTCATTATCACTCCTAAGATCTCCCACGGCTGGGCACGGGCTTCTTCTACAATGGACAGAATTACCTTAGCCCAAGCTGTTATATTGTAGAAATATTTTTAAGACGTGTAAAAGTTTTATCCGGGAATCAAGAAGAAATTTTTAAGACTGTAAGATTTTTTTATGCTAGCGATGGATTTTGAGTTCATTGTTAATTTTGTGTTGTTTTTATAACATATAGGTACTGAATCAAAAAAATATATAATATATGTATCTACTAGCACGCTGTGGCAATAGTTTTGATTGAATAGACAATTAAATTTGTTAAGTCCTCCACAAAGCTAACACGTATATTTGTACAAATTATCCATTAAATTATGTTTTGGCTGTCACGTATTGAAATCATACAAATTCACGTTCAGAATTGCAGTGAAATGATGTTCATGTTAAATTTGACACTAAACATGAATGTTTGCATATTCAAACGCGGCTTTAATAATTCTCATGTAGAATGAAATGTGTTATTCTAATAACAAATTACCTGTACACATCGTATAAATGGCATACTTCATTAAAAATTCATGCGATTGTGTGTTTTCAAATATTGGATGTGATATTCAGCCATCTGTCAGACGTGAATGTTAATGAATTATTTGTGGAAAGCAAAATATAGGAGACAGTCGAGCTTACTATTTGCGATGAATAAACATGTGTTTTTTTATAATTTTGTAGCTGTTTATTACTGAATTTATAGTCTGCAAGGCAAAATATAGACCCGGAATCCAAACTTTAGTAGTAAGGCTACAGTGGCACATACATAGACCTGACCCTAAGATACAATTCCTAAGTCGTTGTTATATGAAACTATGGGAGAACTTTTTAGATGTGCAGTCCTAAGTAGCACTTGGCCAGCGTGGTGGACTAAGGTCTTAACCCTCTCAGTGGTAGAGCAGGCCCGTGCCCCACAGTGGGACGTATATGGAGTGATAATGATGATGTTATCATCAAGACTAAGATCTCAAAAGTTGTTTGTAATAAAATCATTCGTTCCAAGTCACTCTGCGAAAGCCAGTTAAAAAATGCTCGTATCTGGAGGCAGCATTAAAGAGGTGTGAGCGTATACCGAACGCGTCTCACGTAAACACACGAGCTGTTCCGTTATCAACCCGCCGCACTCGATCTAAACACCAGATAAATAGCCGGGGAATTTTTATTCGCTGTAAAAATATTTTACTTCCGAACAGCGTAGTGCTTATGCTGAGTCGGATTTGTTTGAGAGTTATTGGATGGAGGAATTTTTATGATTGTAGACTACTGTGTTACATGTTATGTTACGGAACTCGATATTGTGGTAGGTTTAATGTTGTTAATGGATTGTGGGGATGAGCCACTAGAATTGGAGAGATTTAGTTTTGAGGTTTATGTTTTATAATGTCAAAATAAAATCTTTGTTACAGGAAATTTGCTATCTTCTCTTAATTTGGGGACATAGTAGACGTTCTCATAGTTAACCAATTGTAAAAAAAAGGTTTCCCAAAAAATTGTCGTATGTATTCCAATATTATTCTATCTTTTAGGCAACAAAAGCTGCGAATTTTTAATATTCGGGCGATAAATGAAGGTTTTTGTAGTATTTCATCCGGCTGTTTGTAAAATTCTATTACCACAGGGGATACAGCCTAATTTTTCAAGTAATTAATGAACGAGGATAAACGTGCCTGAATATTATAAAAGAAAGGCCGCCCTATAATTGTGGGGATAAAAACTTATTATGGACCCAAGCCCTAGGTTATTTAAAAACATGATTCCTTGGGCGCTCTTTACTTGGAGACAATTTAACACTAAATAAAAATGTTTCAAGGAATGTACTATTGTTTTACTCGTATCACATTTTTTAAAATTTTATGATACTTTTAATCTAAAAATTCAAAAAGACACTTTTACATTTACATTTTTTTATTGTGGGGTTATAAGGGTTGTTCTATCTATATATGTCAATTTGTCTTTGTTTAATTAATATTTGGATTTTATATGGCAGGGTTGGTTTTTGGACTTCTTATGAAGTACAGGCACAACCCTATACGATAGCGCGGTACAACAAATTATTTTCACATCACCGGTGGGTCCTATGTACCGATCCTAATTGATGCGTGGAATAACTTTGCAAGGGTGACTGAGAGTATGGATATTCTGCAACCGCTTGCTGAAGATATAATGGAAATAGCTTTACAAGTGTTGTTACAAACAACGCTCCTGTGTGACGCAACGTGTAAGATACTAGCGAGTTGAAAAAGGCACTGACTCTATATCAAACCACAAACGCTCTAGTGTTTGGCACGGACCTTATTAAGTATTGTATTGGTTAAGGATTTAGTCTGTTATGTAGACCTAATGAAGATTGTCAGACTCCGTAAACCTAAGAAATTTATTTTGACTTATCTGTTTTGTCCATGGCGTTGAATTGAACTTAAATCTGTATCTTTGAAGGCCAATATGGCATCTTATCTTATCTTATATATCTTATCTTAAATACGTATTTAATAAAACACGGTTGTGGAGATACATCTATGCATATCTTTGAACATGTATTTTTCCAAGCTTAACGAAATTTCCAACAAAAAATTAGCCTTGGCCTACAATATTGCGATATAGTAAAAAAACTTCCTAAATCGCAGTTCACTCATAGCTCGGCCCCGAGTGCCGGGAGGCAGGCGACCGTGCCGGCGTGTAATTCGATTTGGATAGATGTTACAAAGACTGTAGCTAACTTAGTTGGGTCGCAAAGGCCACCTAACTAGTTTACTGTTGAGCTTCGAGCGAAAAATGAATAGGTAAAGTTGTCCACTGCCCACCGGAAACACGGGGTTAGCAACTCGATTAACAGCACTTTTCTGGTCGCCGAATTTACTTGCTTGTAAGGATGTGTTGTGAGGGAATAGGGTTACGAAGAAATGGCGATAGAATAGCTTTGTTTCAAAGATGGTAAGATGTGGGTCGATAGGCGGATACATGAGATGAGGACCATCATTAAATTAGTTGTTTATGATTCTGAATGTTTGATGCAATAATAGGGTCGCTTTTCTACAAACACATTTGTTGTATTTCTAAAATTAATTTGAGTTGATTATTTTTCCTAGATAAGGTAATGAATGAAAACTAATCGATGCTATAAGAATTGTTGTGGATTCTCTAACCGCCTCACCGCAGCAACCTACTTCCAATAGCACGCGAGGCACAATTCCATCAGCTCATTGCTGAATAAAAATAAATAATACCACTCCACATTCCCGAGCGCAACTAAACATTTCCACATTTCCAATGCTGAAACATTACAAAAACGAGAACCGCATCCATCAATCAGTGCGGCGCCGGCGACCCAGTTTTTTCCTCAGCTAATCCATCTACGTACGCCTCATCAGGACACAGTCAAACTCTCGTTCTCACCCGCAACATATTAAACTGTTGTGCCGACCGCCGTATCTATAACTCGTTTGCGAGTCTGTGACAAGATCGGTGGTAAATTTTTGTTTTATTACTTATCGGAGATTAGTTCTCGACGGATGTCGGTTGTACAAGTTTGAGTTTGCTACTTTGTTGGTTCTTCATTTGTTTTGTGAGGTTTGGGTGAATTAGAAGTATGGGATGTTGAGTATGTAATTTGTAAAGTTTTGGAATTTGACTACTTCTTAAACATCCTGGTCTGGTCAATTGGTAGACCTGTCAAGTTTGGCAAAACGAAACGAGGCATATTTAAGCAGTACTTAAATTCGTCTGTCAGTATTAGGTTATTAATTTTTATTTCAGTTCGATATTTTTTCGTAATCAGTTTTTTATTGGGAATAAAAGTTACGTAACACTGTTTTTTCACACCATATTCCCACACTATAATACACTTACTCATACTATCATTAGATGTTACACAGTGAGTAGAAATTGTCAATTTGGCTCCATCCCGCCTTTGACTAGGTCTTTGCGTTGCGGCCGATGTTCCCGAATCGGGGCAAATATTAGCATCGCCCACAAAGATGGGTTCAACTCGAGTATTGGGAATGCGGCGCGTATTGTTTGCCGTACAAACTGGTTGTTTGATTCAGTCAATTTCTCGGATGTTTCAATAGAGTCTAAAAAGGGGTCAGTATTAATAGGTGTTTTCAAGACTCGTGGCGCAGTTTCCTAGAAAAATGTCTTTGTGTGATCAACAAAAATATGTTTGACGTCTGCGTGTTTGTGAGACTATAAAGTCTCTATGGTACCAGTATACAAAACTGCAGAAAACTATACTTACATATTATGTAAGACTTTCTAAAAATTGACTTTGCCCAAATCCAATAGCAGATATCTTCTTGTTGATCATACAGATGATTTAATAATTACGAAATTTATTATTTAAAAGTAAGTGAGTATGCCTTAGCTTACTAAATAATTTAAAGAAATTAAATTCTATGACCGAATTTCTAACACAAGAAATTAACAAAGATCTAAAGCTAAACAAAGCAATGGATAAAAACTCAAGTGCACTTTAAATTCAGAACATTTTCATATCGTTTCAATGTCAGCTGCACTGAGTTCTGTGATCCGTTTTGTACAATACTTTAAGTCCACAGCCAGTGACAATTTGGTCTGCAGTTAAACGACTTAGTAAGCTCCATGTAAAAGTACATTGCAAAGAGTTGTAGTAAATTCGATTTGGATAAAAGTCTCACTGCGCCTGCTGTTTGGTACAAATGTAACACTATTGAGAATTTTATATTAATTGAATTAATTGTATGAAGAAATGCTTTTTAGTATGTATAATAAATAGTCAATACATCAATGTTCTGACTCTATACTAAGATCTTCGTGGGTATCAGAAACTATGAGAGACTTTGCGATCTCACGCTAACTCAAACTTAATACAAATGTTTATAAGGTCACAAAACATTTGTCCCAATGCAGAGATCGATCCCGCGGCCAATCGTATTGCAAGCTATTTTTCACGTAATTTAATTGGTCAAGATGTCTCGTCGCTAAGAAACCTTACTACCTCAGATCAAGATATCTAAGCCAGAATAGCAAACCGAACTAAGCCCTTTCGAGTATCTAGTACAGAGGACTTACATATAGATAGTTTGCTTCTTTCACCAACCCTTGTGTGTTCCACTGCTTAGCACGGGCCTCCTTTATATCTGGTGGGCCTTAGTCCAAAATTGCTTCTACCCAAAATCGCTACAGCCCATACAATGTGGCAACAAATCAAAGTTAGCCAGTTGGTGCAAGAGATAGAAGTTATGCGTTAACACTTTTAACTTTCAGCACATGCTGGCTATAAAAGTGATGTTTCAACTTTAGCACAATGGTTCTTTTTGCACGTTGTTTCTCGCGATACACAAGCTGAATTTTCAATCTGGGATTTACGGATGTTCTGGCAATTAAACTTTATTGTTTCGTATGAAGTTTTGAATTTAATTAAAACAGATAGTGTTTTAGTAAAGGTTGCGTACTAGTAAGTGTGCTTATACAGGGTGTATTTAGACCGTGATCGAAAACTAAGGCAGGCGAGGCGAGGGTGATTACAAACCTCCTGGCATTAAAGAAAATCCCGTCAAAAAATAAAAAAATGACGTTTTCCATACAAACCACATACTTTTAACACCGATGGTTGTATGGAAAACGTCATTTTTTTATTTTTTGACGGGATTTTCTTTAATGCCAGGAGGTTTGTAATCATCCTCGCTATTACCTGCCTTTAATTAAATTCAAAACTTCATACGAAACAATAAAGTTTAAGTTTTTTCAGTTTTCGATCACGGTCTAAATACACCCTGTATAAACTGTGGGCACAAACATTCAAATAAGTTATTCAACCATAATGAAGAGTTGCTCATAAATATCGCATACACATAAATGTATAAGATACGAATTTATTGATTCTGAGATTATTGTGTGTTAAGTTTAAGAATTGAATGGAAATCAATAGTATTAAAACGTCAGGTTTGTTACTTACAGGAATAATTTGCTTTACAATTTTAAACTATTGCTAGTGACTCAATAAGTATCACATAACGCGTGGGTGCTGTTAGATACATTAAATTAAATCGAATTAGTAGTTTCGTATTCTCAGTAATATTAGCATACAGATTGTTCACTCCATTCAAGTCCTTTAATACTTAAGAAGTTATAAATAAGCGAAGCCCCACGTTTCCCTCGTAATAACTTACCCGGCAACCCGTATTTGTTTCGTACAAAACTCAGCCAACTTAAATTACGTAACGTCGTACTTAAAAATCAAATGCATTAATAATTCTAAATCCACAAAAACTCATTAAAAATAACACTTGGAAAGTTATAATCGGTGCGAGAGGTCCGCGGGCCTATCCGACCCGCCAAGTTTAAATTAAACTTGTCACCCTACGCCCGAGGGTTACTTTCGAGTTGGAGAGAAAAAATATAACGCCAGGTCGTAATGGTCCCGTATACGTTTTTTTAGGCTAATTTGTACCTGAAGGCTTTGTAATTAGCCTGCTTAGGGTCAGCTCGTTTGTTACTTAACCCGTTCAAAGTCTATTAAACTTTTTATATTTTGGATGATGTCGATCGACTTTTCTTAGTAAGCCTTCGTTTATGTTAGTTAAACGCACTTTTAATTCTTAGTAAATCATCAAGAAGAAATATATTGTCGTAGAATTTCACCACAAGGTGTTTTATACATGAGTGAAGTCCACAAACGAGCAATATGAATATTATGCTGAGCTGAGGTTTGAGAAGAAATGATCCATAATTTTTTTTTATAAAGTTAAGAATAGATAAAACATAAAACCCTACGGAAAAAACTGATATTAGTATTATTTTGCCATTTCCCTATCAAATACATTATAGGCACACACTCGAGGTTACGGAATATTGAACAGATTTCCATCTCATAGGAATATTGTTTTTAATACTAAACCCTGCTTGTGATTCAATACGCGAAGGTAACTTACATAACTCTCGAACAAATGGGAATAAGATTACGAAATTCTAATACTTGGGTACATTCTATCAAACACACAAGATTTACCAAAGGGTTTAAGTGGATTCCTCTTGGAAATGTATACGCGAATATATTATATAAGTGTTTTTGCTTGGTTCTAGAATAAGAGCAAGTATTTTATTGTTTTTATGGAGCGTTTGATTTTTTATAATCTTTCGGGAAATTGTTGTTTTTTGTGGATAAAACAGTGTGTTCAACCAGGACATTAGCTATGTTTTTATAAGATTTTATGCTATTACATTTCGTATTCCTTTTATGAGAGAGTAACAAAATTCGTATTTATAATATTAGTATGACTAAAAAAATCTAATTTTTGCCAGACACAAACATTTGTCTCGGTACGGGATTGAACCCCGCGACCTACCGTTTCACAGGTCAACTATGCTATGTGGCTGTCTTTCAAGTTGAATTGTTACCCGTAAATCATCTAACGCCTTTCCAGATCTCTCCGCCCCATAAAGGCACTAATGTCGTTCGTAAAGTTTAATAAATTGCGAAATTTCCTATTTTCTACTCCATAAATAACACAATTGACAACATCCACGAGTCTCGAGCGGATCCCGACATTTCCCGACGGAACCCGAAAATTTTTCAAGAATATTCGCAATTCACGGCCGTTCGGTGATGCATACGAAATCAGGGGATGTCCGGGGTAATTCCTTTTCGAGGGCACCACCATTTTCCCCGGTCTCCTCCGAATAGGATTTTAATTGTATAACCCAAATTGACTTTTGATTGATGGTACCGGAACTTTTTTGTGATTCGATTAAGTCAATTGGACTTGTATTTTAAAGTGAAAGATTATTTTTATAATTGTGAAAGTGATTATATTGGCACCTGATTTAAGTGCGGTTGACTGCTTACGATTGTTTATAGTATTTATAGCTGAGCCAGGCCTCTCCATGGACATCCAGAATGATCTTATAAGCGCAACCAACCATATCAATCATCATCATTTGATAAAAGACGACCTGAATAATAGATACTGAACCTGAATAATAGATAGACCTGAATAATGATGCTGAACATAAGTCTCGATTCAAATCATATCAATAATTAATTTTATTAAAATACTATCACTTAATAACGACCCGGTAAAAGCAATAATAATCTCTTCACAATCCATTAAAAAAAATCCAGTCGAAAAAAATCAAAGTTTAATCACCTTGAATTTATTCCGATAATTGACACTGAACATGCAGATCATAACAATAGGCCACGTGTAATCATGAAACCGGGGCAGGTACGTTCAGTAACAAATTCCCGAATCCCCCCAATCAAATCATATCCTGAGCGTACAATTAGCGCCCAATTTGCCGTCGGCCCGCGCGTTGATTGATTGATTCATGCGTCTATTTTAACAAGAGCTGTCGCGTTTCCCTAATGACACTTACTTTGTACAGATACAGGGGAATATGAGAATCTTGGAGGTCTTGTTCGAGTGGCCCCTGATGAGATCACATTCACGGATCAAACGACGCTGTGGAATAATATAGTGGAACGTTTTAGGGAGGTTACGTGTCAAGTCAATATGGGGGGTTGGTTGAGAATTGTCTTGATAATTTGTTAAGGAGTTCAGTCTGGTTGTGTAGTTGCTGCTAGGTACGAAGATTTTCGGAAACTTGTTTTTTGCGGAATCTCTATCATTTGTTTGCAATCATCATCAGCCAAAGGACGTCCACTGCTGGACATAGGCCTCTCCCAGACACTTCCAAAATGTTTTTTCGAGAGTGTTATTATACATATAATATTATCATCATAATCTAGTTTTATTTTACCAGAAGGTATGTCGTATGTATGTAAGTAGATACTATTTTCGAACTCACCATCCCGTTCTTGGCAATCCATTTCTCATTCACGATACTGTAAAACGTACAAGCGTTTATACCAAATAGCTAAAATGATAATTACTACAGCGTACTTCACTAATGAACACATAAAGCTATGTTAACAGTTGTAATCTCCGAATACATACGAACACGAGCCCATTCCTTCTGTAAGGGTACACTCCCCAACCCTTATCTCATCTTGTTTTCGATCCCCACAACTGATATGTTATATTCTATTAATTACAAGCTTTTATTTAACTTCACTTTTGTATGTATGTATGTATGTATGTATGTATGTATGTATGTATGTATGTATGTATGTATGTATGTTTGTATGTTTACAAATCTTGCAATGAAGATTTGAACCACTTCCAATAGACCGATTGTGCTGAAACTTGGTATATCTACGTAACTTGGATGACAATACAATAATATGGTACCATGGAGCTGGTCTGATGATGAGGTTGGAAGATGATAATAGAAACATCGGTTCTTGTGGACCGATTGAGCTGAAATTTGGTATGTCTTTGTAACTTCGACAACAATACACAAATATGGTATCATGGTGCTGATCTGACGAAGAGTTGAAAGATGCCCATAGGAACTTCGATTTCTGTGGTCCAATTGAGCTGAAATTTGGTGTGTCTTCGTAGCTTCGGTAACAATACAAAAATATGGTATCATGGAGCTGATCTGATGAGGAGTTGGAGGATGCTCATAAGAACTCCGATTCCTATGGTCCAATTGAGCTGAAATTTGGTATACCTATGTAATTTCGGTGACAATATAATAACAAGGTATCATAGAGC
The DNA here is from genome assembly GCA_030295005.1 of Cephonodes hylas. NCBI lineage: Eukaryota > Metazoa > Arthropoda > Insecta > Lepidoptera > Sphingidae > Cephonodes > Cephonodes hylas. The sequence continues at coordinate 6,687,225 of AP025384.1, read as the reverse complement.
TGATCTGATGAAGAGTTGGAAGAAGCCCATAGGAACTCCGATTCCTGTGGACCAATTAAGCTACAATTTGGTATGCCTTTGTATTTTCAGTGACAACATAACCACAAGGTATCGTTGATCTGGTGTCATAAGAAGTTGGAAGGTGCCCATAGGAACACTAGTTTCCATGGACCGAGTTGAATTTCGGTATGACTACGAAATGGATAGACTTAGAAATATTTCCAACTAAAAAGTTAAAAATAAATTAACGGTGAAAAACATATTTTAAAATCAAGCTTTTATTATGCACGAAAAATTAAAAAAATAAACTAAGAAAACATTCATAAAATTTGTAGTTTTTTAAACTCTACAAGTAACAATTTACGAAAGTGTTCGGTTTATCAGCAGAAGTATGATACATAAACATATATTATCTATAACTAGTATATTAATATTCTTAAGTGATTAAAAAGCTTGTCGCGCAATTTCGTTAATGCAAAGACCTCGGCCGCGACGAGCTTTTAGGTCACTTAAGAATATTAATATACTAGTTATAGATAATATATGTTTATGTTTCATACTTCTACTGATAAACCGAACACTTTCGTAAATTGTTACTTGTAGAGTTTAAAAAACTACAAATTTTATGAATGTTTTCTTAGTTTATTTTTTTAATTTTTCGTGCATAATAAAAGCTTGATTTTAAAATATGTTTTTCACCGTTAATTTTGACTTATTCCTTTTGCTCTTTTTGCCCCCAGAAACTGTTATCTTGATGTCATCGCGTTCGACCCTCAATGAAATTATTTGAGGTATTTCAACAGTTAGTTTTACCGATCGGAGATAAGACGGGAATTGAATTCTATCGGATCGTTAGTGATTTTTATTACTATTGTTATTTAAACGTTGATGGGGGAGGAATGAATTGTGTCGTGAATTTAGGGGCTTTGTGAAATTTATTTTATTGTGCTTTCGAATGTCATTATTAAAATATGGTAGTCGTAAAATGAGCTTTAAGGAGAGAAGTGAATATTTCATTGTTTATACGTGATTATTAATGATTCCCGCCGATTTAGATGTTCTGACCATGTATATATACGATTAATTGGTCATAAGACAACATAAACACTTGGAAATTGTTTTGTTTTATTTTTTAAATGGAAAACTGTATTTAATATTATTTTAGTTCAAACCTAAATATTCTCACGCTTGCGTAGTTTAGCAATCAAGTGGCCACGTTTACTAAAAAGTAATAAAATAATTAAAACCCTCTAAAAAGCATTTCGGGCGTTAGCTTATTTATGGTCAGCCACTAAGCTGTCACGATATATTGTTGCGTTTTGAAAACCGCCGCCATTAAACCACCACAGATAACCGATGACAGATTTAATTGCCGTATAATTCTACAAATATGTACTTTCCCACATATTATAGGCGTACATTAATGTCCTCGGCTGTAATTGGTTGGACATAAGAATTGAATTAATCTAATTCTATTTAACTTAATCCACACCCACGGCGCATTAAACACAGCCGTAAAATTAACATAACGTTTATCGCTTCTTTTGTGTAGATTTAGCAGCTCGATCTGAGAGAAATTCCGGACTTGGATTTATATGACTGAAATGCTTTATACGGAAAATCTTGGTAATCGGATTCGGTATGCGTATACTCCCAACAGTCATGCATAATTCTGATCATAAACTAGGATACATGTCGTGTCTCGTGGATATAAAAAACCACGAGAGACTTTCCGCTCTCATGAACAGCTAGAAACAAATATATGTGGATGGATTAATAATTTATATTTACCATACTCTACAAAACATATTATATTAATTATTACTACGTAATACCTACTATATAACAATCGAGGCACTCAATAGGCCGCCAGGCTTTCCGCTTGGGTTGTCCACGTAGATTACTGCTTAAATCAAATCAGTGCGAGAAGCGGTCTGAGCGCTGTCGTCAAACCGACCAATATAGGCTGGCTTTGATTGACTGGCTTCCGAGTTACTTTAGCGGCTAATGAAATCAACGAGCTTACTGTTGAAATCTACTGACCTATTTAATATATAGGTGTCTGCAGAAGTATGACTATACAATTAATTTGTTGTTGGTGATATCATGGAGACTAGAAATTTCTATTTCGTTGAAATTTGTTGACTTTAGTTGGCTATCAACATTTTTGTTTATCTAAAATTCACTGAGGATTCTTTGCTCCGGGACCAAAGATCAGGATGTACCTTAGGTCTGCAAAATTAAGTCGATTGTCGAGTTGTGGTCGTATTTGTTTTTGACTAGTTGATGCTCTATTTTAATATTTTTTCTTAAAATAGAGCGTTAACATGTCATCATCATCTCTCTATCCTGGCAGTCCTGAAACGCACTTGGTTAGTCATAAGCTTATGAAATTTATAGCTACCGCAAAAGTCTTGCATGTTAATATGCTGTTAAAACTGTGTACAGCAGTTATTACCGGGTGTATTATATCACTCAGATATTAATAATCCACAAAAATTCCTTAACAATATAATAATAATCCATTAATACTGCAGTCTTACTTAGTTCTAAAACGTCTGAAATTCGCTTATAAATTGCTCGCTCATTTCCCGTCGCAAATGAAACAAATCCGCATCCAGCACAAAACAATAACGCAAATGTTACAGATCTAACTCGGTCCGTGCATCGTAAACATTAAAATTAAAACCAACACGATTAACCGGAGGAAGAACGAGTCGAAATTTCGCCCGTCGGCTATTTTCCTAAAGCTGGGAGTTGATTATGCCGCGGATTACGTTACCACTGGAAGGAGCAAACAATTTGCCATTATTGCAGATAAAAGCAGTTTCGATCACGCTTTTGATACATAATTCAACGGGCGAGCTTTGTGTTCGTGATGCTGCTGCACATACTGCGGGGTGGTAAGGACAGCTTGTTCGCCAACAAATTAATTACTTGAGTCTTCTCTAAATGAGATTTGCTTGTGCCCTTGACAAGTCGGCAGACGTGCCCAAGAAGTAAAACCAAACTAAGTGATACTGATGTATCTGATTTTGACACTGCTAAATGTCTGCTCTGATCTTGATGTAAAGAGCGATGCTACAAGAATAAACTATCTAATAGTCATACTATGTCTTATGCCTTTCCGATACTCTAATGTCTTCTGCTCAATCAATCAACCAATCAATCAGCCTATCACCGTCCACTGCTGAACGTAGGCCTCCCCAAGAAAGCGCCAACCATCCCGGTCTTGAGCAGCCCTCATCCATCCGTTTCCCGCCACTTTTCTCAAGTGTGTCTTCTGCTCATTTACCTTTTTTTAGGAAAATATTCTGAGTAAACCAGCACACCTAAAATATCTTTGGTTTGTAGTCTAAGGCATTCTCATTGTGAAAGAGGCCCGAGCCCATCCGTTAGACGTACACGGACTGATAATACCTTTTATGCATGTTTAATTAAATAAACCTAACGTAACTGGTGGAAATTATATGCATAATAATATATTGTAGTACTGCTTCATTTTGCATTATGTATCTTTCGTTTCGTCTCAATCCGCCTCGCTCGGCGTTCTATTCGCCCCGCGTGTCACATATACCAGGGTTGTATAATTACCAAGTACAGTGCTTTGTATTGTTTTCATTTTCTAACGTCAAACACAACGCGCGCAGAATATTGTCGTCAAGTGCTTTATTATACTTTAGTTTAGTGACTTTTTGTACTTACGGTTCAGTTTCTGAAGTTTTTTGTATCGAAGCAGAGTGGAATATGTTTTTGGCTGAAGTATATGCTTTTGATTTTGTAGTTGTATTTATATTTGGAAGAGGCGATATTTGTCGATATCTAAGTTTGATATGTGAAATTAATGATAGTAAGTGCTTCGAAAAAAGTTCTTGTTTAATACATTATTGCTGTTAAGCGCATCAAAGTCCGTGAGACCATCAAAACAGATGATTGTGAAGTAAGAACTAAATAGCAGTTTTTTCCTCCGATAATTATAATCTCATGTTCGTAAATAAGTGGAAGGTAAATTTATAACTTATTTTAAACATTATTTCGAGATCATTTATTTTATAAATAAAGTCGTCATCAAAGGTTATTCTAATCATGATCATCATCAAACAATACACGTCATCATTGAGAAGCTACAGACTTTAGTCGCCACACTGGCCCAATGCGGGTTGGCGGACTATAGAGAAGACTAAGATTATTGTAATAGAAATAAAAAAAGATTTTAAATAGCCGCATCCGTTGGTCGTTTGTGCAGGCCGTGTGTCACGCATCGGGTCTGTATAATTGCCAGGTACAGTGTTTCATTTTACTTTTCATTTTGTGACGTCAAACGCAAGCGAGATGAATGACGTCTTCAAGTATATTACTTGTGAGCGGTTAGTTTAATATCTACTTAGATGGCTCATTTAGAATAGTTATTATATTCAGAGTCTACTTTACTAGATGCATTTACTTAAAATTAATTGCTTTTTAATGGAGAAATTATGGCATGCTTTGTAAAACGGCAAAAGGCTCGTCCCCTATTATATGGGACGAAACAACAATAGTCGAAATGTAACTGCAGAAAAGCACTTCTATGATAGATAGAATTCGGGGAATATAGGCGTGAGGTTACATTCAATATTATAAATCTGTGTACCAAACTTTGTCAAAAAGATAATTGTGACTTTGGGTATACCATATGGTATTTTTATAACAGTAACATTACAAAACTTTAAGAGAAAATAATAAACATAATTTATAACTACATTGAATCTTAAAAGTAAACGAAGTAAAAACGCTTAAACGAACACTCTTGCAAGGGACCGTGAAAAGTTATAAAATTCGTATAAAAAACACATTCAGTGCAAAAAATATTCATACATCCGATTTTACAGGCCATATACCGGCCGGCACGGTACAGCCGCTCGTAAAACTAAGCGTTTAGATACTGCGCATTTGTAAGTGGTATATTTTATTTTATGCAAGGAAACACTGTTTTATACTGTTGTGCGACGGTTTGCGAGGCTTATAAAGTGATAGGCTGAGTGACAAACATACGGTTGAAAATTTAGGTAGGTATCTCTCTTGAAAAATGCTATGGGTATTCGTTAGCTCCCTTTCTGATTTGTATTCTGTTTATTTTTGTATTTAAGTGCAATGGTACTTCCTATTTTGCTCAGATTGAAAGGAATTATGTCATGGTGGATATCATTCTTAACTATTTAATATGTTATCTGTTCCGACGGTGTAAATATCACGTTAGGCTTTAGTAGTATATAGGCTTAAATCTCTCTGTAAGCACACTTTTCAACTATTTGCGATAGCCTAATATTTCACATTTTATTCCTATATAAATAAATGTAATAAAGGACCTAGCAACGATTTACATCGAAGTTAAAGCTCACTCCAAAGCGAGAGAGCCATTCGTAAACCGGGACAAATTTGAATATACAACTAGAAACTCCGCCGTTTTTATCACACACACTTGACATGCAAAATTGCGAATACAGCGTTCCGTATTCCCTAATTGTTCTCAAGATAGCTGGTAACTTCTCGAGAACACGTAAATCCCGTACAAAGGCGCACCCGACATACATTTTACGAGTTTCAAACCCGAATGCAACGAGATAAAGCGAAATAACTCGGCTGTTATAGAAGAATAGGACACAAATACGATACGAGATCACTGCGGGGATCGTGAGGATTTATTCTCTGTACACTTAGCTTGGGTCGAATCCATGGAATTGATACATTTTATTACATGTCTAAGGTTAAAGGAGTTAAGGAAATACGTATATTCTGAAGATTTTGACGCGTTATGGACGAAATGTTATAGGATTTTTGGCATGTTGCTTGAATATTTATGTCAAAACGACAGTGGGCTCGCATACTATATGTATGAACTTAGCTAGCAAAAGTAGAAGTTTATTTAGACAGGACACAACGCAAGAAGACGAATGTGATTCGCATTGAAGAGTTTGGTTTGAGCATCAATCAAAGAAGAATAGATGAAATTAGTGAGATCAATAGAAAAGTCAAGAACCCCATGATAATAATATACGATTAATTTGAGGTCAATGACTTGTATCTAGTGAAAACATTAAATAAAGGGCTTATTGGAGTGAGGGCTACGATGTTTGGTGTCGTTTAACAAATACAGCGTTTGCCTATTTAGTGATTGCCGCGTTATAGGTACCACGCATCGAAGTTGAATCACTACATAGTATAAAACAAAGTCGCTTTCTCTGCCCCTATGTCCCTTTGTATGCTTAACTCTTTGAAACTACGCAACTGATTTTGATGCGGTTTTTTATTAATAGATAGAGTGATTGAAGAGGAAGGTTTATATGTATGATAACATCCATTAAATATCAGCATTGCACCCGTGCGAAGCCGGGGCGGGTCGCTAGTATTGTATAATGGCTTTTAGTGCACTTGCGGCTGAGAATATCGATGATTCTAATGCAATGTTCAATTAATTTGTCGTAAAATCGGCACGTGAACAAAAGTCCCACAGTAATATATTCTTAGATTTTGTTGATTTCATTTTATAGAACTATTTAGAGCTTTTTATTTCGTACTTAACGTAATATTTACGTTATACATTCTTACTTAAATATGCATTTAGGCTTGTAACTCCCGATGGGGTTAACGGAGGTAGATTTCTGCATTCACATTTCGCCAATTGTGTTATGATCCCTCTTGGTAGAGTGCAGAACAATTGCCGTTTTTCGGTCACATTACCAGCCTCCGCGTAACTTAAGAGAAAATTCCTACTGAAAAAACGAATCATACATATCTAATTCTGCCGCTGATGATAAGCAATATAAACTGTGATATTTTCAAGAATCCACTCGATTTGAACTCCAAGTTTACGACCCGCGTGGATATACATCAGCAAGTCGTTCCGATGACGCGACCGCTTCGGTAATCGATTAAACTCAGCATTATACATACGAAAAATGTTCCTGCGCTCACCTTAAGTGGGTTACTACGTTCACGTAGCTGGCTTTTTATGGTCTCGCCAAAATCGCACGTTGTTAACTTGTGTGTATAGATTTTATAGGGCTGTGGGTGGATTAAATTTTGTGTGTTGGAATGGGTCACGAAGATAAGTGATATAGGTATTTCCATAGAATCCCAAAAGGCCAATTAGCCTTACAAAATTTTAAATAATATTCTTGAAGCTTTAAATGTTTATTAAAGAAAAGCAAATTGTCATTTAAATCAGAATACTCTGACCCCACAATAAACAAAAATAAAGTACACATTACACAATCACACCGATCTTTTTTATATATTTCTGAGTACTTTATCAATGAATAATTTAAATATTTTTAAAAATCAAAGACCATAAAGACTTTAGACTTTTTTATCCATCTTTAAATTTATGCTTATCCTCTTAAAGGTATCATTTCCCACTTACATTTATCTGAAGATATGTGATATGAATATCAACCTACCTATTTTTCCTTCCCTATAACCTCACGTGGATCTAAAACACGACACGCATAGAAACCCACATAGGACTGTTATTAGCTATTGTCTCAGCTACTTTTCACCATAGATGTGACAACGCGTCAGCCCTAACACAAAAGTACGGGTTAGAAGGGAATATTTGGAATGGAAGGGCGCCATTGAGTGCTCTTTCGCGAAATGTCAGGGTATTTTGAATAAGTGGCTGCACGCTATATGTACTCCATATGTGTTATCTGTTATGTATTGGCAGTACGTGTAAGGGTAAGCGAAGCATTTGGAAGGCATTTTTTGTTTCTATATTGACATGATAAAGTTGCTTAGTTGGTAAGCCGGATGGTTTAATATTCAGCATCAATAGTGAGAGACTCCTTACTTTTGGGGTACCAAATACCTAAAAGAATCACATATACAGTGCCGTCATTATCAGCCTATATACTTGTCGCAGCTGGGCATGGGTATCCTCTAAATGTGAGAGAGTTTAAGCCTTACACACTTAAAAAATCTCTAAGAATTTATAAGTGTGCAGGTTTACTTGCCATATTTTCTTTCAACATTTACGCATCCGAGTATATTTTTGTTGTATCATGCGCATGACGAATTTGACGAATGATGAATTTGACGCATATGCACATATATCATTACATGAATAATCATGGAAGCAGTGATGGCCTCGAGGTTTGGGCACGCGGTCGAGAATCTCGCCGGTCGCGGGTTCGAACCCCAGGCACACACCTCTGACTTTTCGAAGTTATGTGTGTATTCACATTGAATTATCACTTGCTTTAACGGTGAAGGAAAACATCGTGATGAAACCTGCACACCTAAGAGTTCTTAGGAATTTCTTAGGTGTGTAGTCCGCCAACCCGCACTAGGCCAGCGTGGTGGACTATGGCCTAAGACCCTCTCAATGGTAGAGGAGACCCGTGCTCAGCAGTGGGCGTATATGGGTTGATGAAGAAGAAGAAGAACATTACATAATGTATGTGCAAATATGCCGTATTCAATGGAGCGAATTTGGTTGCGTGGTTAGTTAAAGGTATCACTTGACAGATTCGATGTGCAGTGACCGTTTTGTTCCATCTATATAATCAATATTCAACGTACTCGTGTTGAATATATAAAGCTCAGGCTAGATGCGTATTGCAGTAGAAATGTATTGTGTATCAGGATTACGATTGAATAAATGTTTGAATGTAAAAAAAAATGCTTTTAGAATATGTGTTATAGTGGTTAATAATATCAGAATTGTAATTGTTTATTTCTGCATGTGTCTGTTTTTTTTTTAAATATTATTAGACACAAAACTCATTTCAAATTCTCATAGCTGACGGATTTTCTCTTTACTTTGACTTATCTTTCATGCAAAAGCTAGTTTTTGTTTGCATTTATGCTTACATCACGGTTTTATATACAAAAGCTAGTTTTTGTCCTATATATCATTTATGGGGGCAATAAAATCAGTAATGTTATGTAAACCCTATATTTTCAAGATCTCATAGCTAAATTGATAAAAATCACTTTCGCATTATAAACACACATAACCGCTTCTCCAGAAACACCCACGGTATCAATAGCAATTCCAAGCAGAATAAATAATAAAGTTCGCGTTCAATCTTGCCCCAATAAAATATGTTTAATTGCAGATACTTTTGGCCATTTAACAGTTATTATTCTTGGTGTTGTCCTATTTGGCGCTTGTATTAACTGCGCCCCCGGGGTACCGGATTATATTTGGCACAAGTGCAGAAACAAACCATTATTGTGTGTAATAATTTAATGCGGACTTTAATAAGTTTAGTGGGAAATTTCTGTTATTATCTGAATTTTATAGTGGTGTTTAAAATTATTTTAAATTTATTATTAATGGTTGAGTGAGGAGAGTAGATCGAGCCCAGTAGCCTGCCATAGGAAATGCCTATCACCAGCAGTAGAAGTAAGTAAAGCTGCTGCTGGTGTTGATAATGAAATTGATGTGTTGGATATAATTAAGTGTACCTATGTAACAGTTAGGTAATGTTTACCGTATACATTCATATGTGCATGCGTTTCTGCGCGCATATATCGCCAGACATTTGTTAGTTTCAAGTAGTAGGCGAGTGGGATTATTGTAGTTTTTCGGGAACATTTCTAGACTCCGTGCAACTTGGTTTAGTGTACCTCGATTCTTCTTCTTCATCAGCCCATATACGCCCACTGCTGAGCAGGGTCTCCTCTATCATTGAGAGGGTTTAGGCCATAGTCCACCACGCTGGCCTAGTGCGGGTTGGCGGACTACACACTTAAGAAATTCCTAAGAACTTTTAGGTGCGCAGGTTTCATCACGATGTTTTCCTTCACCGTTAAAGCAAGTGATAATTCAATGTGAATACACACATAACTTCGAAAAGTCAGAGGTGTGTGCCTGGGGTTCGAACCCGCGACCGCCGAGATTCTCGACCGCGCGCCCAAACCTCGAGGCCATCACTGCTTTTTTTGCCTCGATTATGTTGAAGTAATTAGTTTGTTCATACATTTCATTAGGAAATTCTCACGTAGGCATGTAATCAGAAATAGCTAATATAATGAAGCAAATTATATGAGTAGGAAATGACAAGATTTTCAAACATTATATAAATGACAATAGGATATTTTTGAATTGTTTCGTAGCTCACTCAGAAATTGGGAGCATTCCAGACAGGAAACAGGAAGTGTCGTTGTTAATAAAACACATAGGGGGAAGATTTTGTAAGTACGGTACCTATATGCAGTGCAATATTTCGTAAGAATACTGCAGTGTTAAAAAGTAATATTTTGTATAATTTATAATGTCAAAAAAGGTACCCAAGCTACGGGCTTGCCTATATCGAGACTTGTTGGTTAAATTTCGTTTCATTTCAAAACTTTTCTGTGAGAATTAAGGCAGGTTCGTTATTAATCGCATCCCAGATTATCGTAAAAACATAGCTGTAACAAGATTCATGTCTATCTACTTAGTAAAAAAAGAATATCAGCAATACGCATAAACTACTTTTGAGTGTATTTAATGATATTATTTCATAATTAAAACACCATACAATCAGCAAAAGACTGTTTTTGTATACAGAGACGGGCGCTTAATGAAATTCTTTGTTATCATTTGATTTGACGAGACCTTTATAGCACTTTAATTAAAAGAACTCAAATATGAATTTAATTACTCCAGTAATTAACGCGGGTCACTGGACAATTATATTGTGTGTTGCGTTTGAGAGTAAGGAAGTCCTTGTGGCGTGGAATGCTTAGACGGATATCGTAAATTCGAGTTCTAGTTTATAGTCTTTTGTACATCCTGCAGCATGAAATTACAGAGGCAAAAAGGAATTTATCCTAAGATCTTTCTTTTAATTTAATTTATAAAGCTTATAGTAAAGCGTTAGTATACAAATGGTGACCAAATCACTAGAAGTGGTCTCTTTCAATGATAACATGCTATTAAGAGGAGAGAAAATGATATTAACATTTAAATCTTTTATTTATAACAATATGTTTTTATGAGTTTCGTTTTTAGATAAATAACTATGGATGAAACACAAACTGTAAAAGTGACTGTCTTATCACACTATTATGTAGAAAAAGTTTTTCAACCTATATTAACATCGAAGTGAGGAGCTAATTGTGGTGTACAATAGCTAGAACATATCTATATCCGTCTTGAAACAGATCTTGAATTAGGTTAATCAGTACCTGAAAGTTAGCACCGGGTTTCCAATGATTTCTCAAGTTAGAGGTATAAACTAAAGCTGAACCGGGTTACAAGGAGGGCGTTGTTCTAATTGTTGTTCCTGGTTTTCAAGCATCGTTCGTCTCTTAACCTCAATTCCGTTTCCGCTGTACCAGCAGCGCCAAAGGGCAAATTGTACATATTAATTACAAGAGTGTTACCTACTTTACGATGTGTTGTATGGAAACAAAACACCAAGGAGGATTCCTTATGTAACGCCATTAATGAGGTTCGTATTAAATCCTATTGTATTAGAGCTTTGATGTTTGAACTCGTTGGAGGTTCAACGGATCTCCTTCGATTGTGGTTGGCGGTGTTTAAGAAGAGTGTCTTATTGCCGTATGTGGAGTGTAATACTGTCGTATTTGTGAAAGGAGTTTACACTTATTTATAATGGTTAATAAGTTTATATTCGAGTAGTGGTGTTGGGTGTTCCAGCATGGAGTCTGTAAATGTATCCGAAAAACGGCAATGGTCTCGGGTCCTATAACGTGGTACGTATAGATATGCAGTGCGACATATGGGTCCAGAAGTGTGCCTTTGCCAACCCCTTTGGGGACTACAGGCTTTAAATTTTTTTCGCTTGGATTATTGAAGCTCAATTAACATGAACTAGGCTACGAATCCCACCCATCCCCTACTCGTGGGATTCCATGCCATACGTAGACCACGCCCATCACCACCCAAAATAACGCATACGATAAAATTATTAATTTACATCACGGAATATTAAAATAAAGTAACTCCTAATAAAGTAGCTCCTGTGATAGAAAAGATGAAAGGAAACCGTCTGTCGTGGTATGGGCACATTATGAGAAGGGACGAATCATATGTAGGAAAAAAGGTGATGAACATGAAAGTGGATGGATGGGCGGGCCGAGGAAGGCCAAATAAGAGATGGATGGAGTGCGTGACTGAAGATATGAAAAGGAAAGGGGTGAATGAAGACATGACGGCTGATAGGGATGTGTGGAAGGAAAAAACATACTGCGCCGACCCCAAATAAAAATTGGGAGCAGGGCAAGAGAATGATGATCACGGAATATTAAAATCCCGTAATGGAAGCGACGGTGGAATCAACCCTCTGTCGGCGCGCCCACACGCCCGCGGTCCATTACGCACGGGGGTCATTAAGACCTCGATTTATTGCTTTATTTTTAATGGGCTCACATGCTCTAGTGCGCTCCTATTGTCCCGTATTCCGAACGTTTACTACTTAATTCTTCACTTTTGAGGGTTAATTCGTGTTTCGACTACTGTTCCGGAGGTTCACACGACCTGTAATGGCGCTTCTAATGTCTAAATTTGTTGGAATTGCAATTTAAAAATGTTTTTGTTGATGACTGAATGTGGGCCTGCAGTTATAATGTCATTAGTGGAGGTTTTAATACAAAAACTAATTGAAGGGAAACTGAATTTTTTAAGGTAGGTTTTAATTTGCTAGCTGTATGGTTTTTAACTTCTTTAATCGTCATAAGCCCATATACGCCTCACTGCTGGGCACTGATCACCTCTACAATTGAGAGGTTTTCAGGTGTTACGCAGCTAAGAAATTCCTAAGAACTTTTTGGTACCTATGCAGGTTTCATCACGATTTTTCCTTCACGGTTAAGTACGTGATGATTCATTCTAAATCAGCACACATATAATTACGAAAAGTCAGAAGTGTGTGCCGGGGTTTGAACGCGCGACCGCCGAGATTCTTGCCCGTATGCCTGAATCTCAACGCTATTTCTAGTTTAACATATTGCTCATCTTGCACATTTATACACCTCGTGTTGTTAAGGTCGTCCAAAGGTTTAAGGTTGTAAATACGACTCTACCCGGGAATGAAACCCGGTCCGAGCAGCAAAACGGACCTAGCTAATATCATTTATGGTAAGTAGGGTCGAAACTAATTATGTGTCTTCTATTTCAGATGCAATCAGCTCCGAATACACACTAACAAGACTATAATTAATTTGAGCTCCGTTTTAATTGATATCTAATTCCCACCTATCTAAAATTGGGAGTGTATATGTTTATTTGCAATTTGATCTGTTATCCAGGTCAATGGTTCAATTATTTTAAGCTTGCTTATTTATTGTAGAATAGGTAGACATAGCAGCTCATTAATCCAAATCTAAATATAAAATCACAAACTATTCTATTGAGAATGAAAATAACATACAGTTGTTTAAAATGGAAGAACTGCCTATTTCATGTTAAGCTTGGTATTTTGTTGGAAGAAGTTATATTAAAGAACTACAATTTGTAGTAAATGGTTGCTAAAAGTTAGACTTGTGTGCTGTGTAATAAATATCAGTATTTCCAGCCTGGATCCGTGTTGTTTTGTCTCAGATTGAAATTCATCTAAAAGCTTTCTTAGAAAATTAAGTTAGGTGATGTTATTATGTAGGTACTCCCAACTAGACGAGAGATCAAAGTAATGGTAAACGTGTAATGTATTATGTACGCGAAATAAATTTGTCACTTGTTTGTTCTTCTTTTAATAGTAATGAGGTCACCGATCTTAGAATGTTTGATGAGGTCGATCGTATTTGAGCTCGTGGTCGTTTTGTAAGTCTTGGCTGCTCGATCAAGGACCTAAGCCTTGAAGATTTTTGCACCCGCGCGTAGATAAGAAATGGAATAATTCCGCTTAAGTTTTTTTATTCGTAAGTGTCGACTTGAATGGAGTCAGCGGTATTGCTGTTTAGGTGGTGTGCTCTCTACGAAAGTGATCCCGAAGAGAGTCCATAGCATAGCTTAAATTCAGTTACGAGTGCCATCAGGAGATTATTATGTGTGTGTATATTTAGTATTTGTTTATATTTATGTCCAACAGTGGACGTGAAAGGCTGTTGATGATGATGACGGTGATGATGATGTATATTTAGAGAGTACGGATATATTTCCGTAAACTGTCAAATTGTGAAAATTTAAAATTTGAGCAATCTAATTACTAGATACTATTTAAAAAACGGTACGTTTAGCCTAATACCCCCTCAGATGTACAAACGACACGTTGCCACCAGTCAAACGTTAAGGACTCATGATAACTTCAAATCGTGTAGGTAGAATTGTCACCAAGAAATAAAAATACAAATAGCAATTTAATGAAATTATAATTACTTCAAAGTCTTAGAGAGACTTCAAAGACTTTAGAAAGCCCAGAAAGACTACCGTGGCAACATTATTTAGAATAAAACAGTCCGTCGCTACGAGTGCCCATTTCATTAATAAGCGATCTACTGTCAAGCAGCTAGTCGGGGGTTTGGGCTTTCATAATAAACTTTCTTCTCGGGCGTGGTGCCTCTAGTAGCGTCCACGTAATTATTCAAAATATTTAGTAAACGATGGCTGGTTTAAATTTACTGCTCTGGAAGACAATGGGAGAGGCTCATGTCCCAATACAGGTCATTATTATGAGGCAATGATAAAAAAATACAAAATGTCATGTTACAAGCAGATTATTATTTAATGGAGCGGGTTACCAAGCGAGCTCCTTATACTAGTTCAAAGCAACACACAACTTTGGAAACCTACAGCTGCTATGAGAAATTGTGTAGTAAGTAGTTAGTTATCATTCACTTTTGAGTTAATCGTTTCTGAAAGAATTATAAGGCATAAGTATCAACCATGCAGAGTTGATTAATGGATATTTATCTAAACTTGAATACATGTCAACAGTGATAAGATTTATTTATATTAAAAATGCTTAGATAAAATTGCTCTCTATAGAGGCACTCTTCATTGGCAATATTTTAATGCCATAAAGACTACGTTAAAGTTGAGTGCGGCGGTGTGAGGAGGGCGCGACCGAGCTCGAGGTTTCGGCCACCCAATACGTAATTATTCGTTTTTATTTGTTTCGCAAACGAAAGTTTAAACATTTACTGGCAATAACCGTGTGCGTGTGTTATATCGGTTTTCGCGGAACGAATGAATGAAGTGCACTTAATTGTGCAGAGTGATAGGTGAAGGAACATCGCAATGGGTTCACGTTTCAGTGCAAATAATTTTGATGTGATGCGAAATGCATCATACACCATGCGTTCCTGCTGGTGTACAATTTTTTTGTGATGTGTTTCATTTTAGTCTATAGCTAGAAGAGGAAATGCAAGTTAGGTACTAAACCTTGAAGTGTAGGGATTTTCTAATCTCTTCTTAATAAAATCGCACAAGCTGTCTGATAAGTTGTTTCTTTACGTTATGCTAAAATGATTTAGGATAATAGTAACGAGGGAACATGTAGGCTGGCAAACCATTACTGTGCTAGAAGGTACCAATAAGATAGGAAATTGCAAACCAGGCTGCTAGTGACGCCGAATTTATTGCATCATAAGCCAACACGCGTGGTTCTCTTATGGAAAAGTAAGGGTGAGGTAAGGTTAAACAA
The DNA here is from genome assembly GCA_030295005.1 of Cephonodes hylas. NCBI lineage: Eukaryota > Metazoa > Arthropoda > Insecta > Lepidoptera > Sphingidae > Cephonodes > Cephonodes hylas. The sequence goes on along the minus strand of AP025384.1, from coordinate 6,671,653 downwards.
CTTGTCAGCGCATTACCATAACCCAATAGACAGTTCTCATATTCAAAGCGCTAACACGTGAAAGTTTGCGTGTAGTTCGCTATTAAGTTAGGCGGTAGTGCATAAATCAGGTGCGCGCCCGTCGCAGCCCGGCGGCCGACTGTCGGTGATTTGTTTGTTTTGAATACAACGCCATCTAGCGGTGATCTATGGCGTTTTAACACTATTTTGTTGTCGCGCCGTGTGACGTATGGCGAGGTAGGATGAAAAAATGCTTTGATGTATTGCACTCATTCGTTGGTATTATGTTGTTTGTATAAATGTCCTCGTTGGTCTCGCAGCATGTATTGACGCTTGCGTTGGAGAGGTCCCGAGTTCGATTCACGACAACAAATAATCTGATGTTGCTATAACTACAACTAATGCATTCTTAAATTTTTTAACTGTGTATTGCACTATAAATTCACCAATCATCAACAGCTTGCTACGATAATCTAAATTTATAAATAACTAAGAAAGTTATTCGTAGGATTTTCTCTTATACTTTAACCATCAAGTTTTCAATTTGAGATGAAAGCCTATAAAAGATAAAATGGATGTTATAAAGTAAAATAGATTAAGCGCCAGAACAATATTTGTTGGGATATTGAATAGTGGAGATGCGTGGGCTGTTCTTTTATCTTAGCAAAGGTCACGCTCAGAAATAAAACTTAGTACAAATATGGAAAATGTTAAACTTATTATCCTTTGTTTTTTACACTTTGTTGTGTGTTTTAACGTAGTTACAAATATTATTATTTTTGGAGTCATTGTCAAAGTAAATCCAATCAGTATTATGCCTTTATCATTTATACTCACTAGGTGAGGTTATAAATATTTCAAGGATGTAACGTTCCGCATAAATTTTACGATAATTTTATGAAGCATCAAGCCCGATCCCAAACAATAAGGCGATATTCTAGCCGACGTCTAATAAGATTTAGGTACAAATTAAGGCTGAACATAAAATGGAGTCATCCCGGCAATGAATCCGACACTGGCGACGTTCCCTAGGGATGAAATGATCCCGTCCCGGGCTAATTTACTACCGCCACGCTGAGCTACGAACGTTTCCAAATGGATCTTTTAAAGTAAAAAAAATAGTATAAATTATTGGCGGTGTTGCATTATGCAAAATAAAAGGAATGAGAGTTCTGTAGGGTAGGAGAATAAGCATGTGAAAGATATGTTAGAGGTTCGATTTAGTATGGGAACAAATATTTGTATGCATGAACAATTTTTACTTCAGTGAACCATGGATTTTAAGGAATGATAGCCTAGGTACTAATCAAACAGACCGTGAAACAACCCAGACTAAACCCAAAAAGACTATAAATCGCAAATGAAAACTAAATCCGACATTAGTACGCTTGCAAGCTAAAATCAATAGTGGGCTACGTAGTGTTATTTTTTGGCTCGCCTGTATGGAAACAAAAAGAGAAATATTCAAAAAAATAGATAAATAAAATGCATAGCTTTCGCAGATTCACGTCGCTAAAACTCTTAAGAGCGATTATAAAAGTTACGAGCGGTAGGGCGTTAAATTTAATCTTTGTAAAGCAATTAAAAAGATTCCGTTAATAGCTCAAGTCTGAATCAATGAGCAAGAAAACTTGAACAACATGATGGAAATAATTAAATCTGTTTTAGTTAACAGCAGGTTTGCTTCTTTGGGACGTCATACAATCTTCTTCTTCTTCTTCATCAACCCATATACGCCCACTGCTGAGCACGGGTCTCCTCTACCAACAAGAGGGTTTAGGCCATAGTCCACCACGCTGGCCTAGTGCGGGTTGGCGGACTACACACCTAAGAAATTTCTAAGAACTTTTAGGTGTGCAGGTTTCATCACGATGTTTTCCTTCACCGTTAAAGCAAGTGATAATTCAGTTTGAATACACACATAACTGCGAAAAGTCAGAGGTGTGTGCCTGGGGTTCGAACCCGCGACCGCCGAGATTCTCGACCGCGCGCCTAAACCTCGAGGCCATCACTGCTTATACAATCTTAATTAAGAATATCTCTGTCGTTTCAGGACGGTGTTGTAGTTATAATAGACGCTTCTTATGAGCATTTGATGAACATGCTTTGTTTTATAGATTCCTCCGTGTCAAAAGTATGTATTTGAAAAGATGTAATATCTGATCGTGAGGTCGTTTGTAGGGTTTTTGGTTTAAGTAGAGCAGTGTATTTTTTTGAATAGCAAATTGTAACGTACCTACTACTGTACGTGTACTGCAGTGATGGCCTCGAGGTTTGGTCGCGCGGTCGAGAATCTCAGCGGTCGCGGGTTCGAACCCCAGGCACACACCTCTGACTTTTCGAAGTTATGTGTGTATTCACATTGAATTATCACTTGCTTTAACGGTGAAGGAAAACATCGTGATAAAACCTGCACACCTAAGAGTTCTTAGGAATTTCTTAGATGTGTAGTCCGCCAACCCGCACTAGGCCAGCGTGGTGGACTATGGCCTAAACCCTCTCAATGGTAGAGGAGACCCGTGCTCAGCAGTGGGCGTATATGGGTTGATAAAGAAGAAGAAGAAGAAGAAATTGTAACGAGTAAGGCATTTTTTTTAAGGCATCTGAAAACGGGGACACAAAAGTAACCTGTACCTAAATTGGAGCACTTATCTAAGATAACAATTCTATTAGCGTATCATTATCATCAACTACAAGATATCAATTGCAGGACATATTCCTGACAAAGACTTGTTGAACCACTCACCCGCCCTACGCAGTCCACAGGGCGGTTTATATAATTATCCGGGCAATACAAACCGTTTCCAATTAGAACGATCAATTAGAGATCTAATTAAATTCGTTCGTACACAAGTATAGAAACGGCCAGTGCGACCCAACATTATCTCGATGTTAAGGCCTTATAAAACGATTATTGGTGTAATATAACGCTATGTTTTATTGTGTCCCTGCCGACTTTAATTAATACTGAATTTAGTTTACTTTAATACTGTACTAATTTTTTGAGGATCGGGATTTTGTTTACGTGTCTGTGTTTTGAAAACAGTCAACGTTTAGAAGTGAAAAATTTGGAGCAGAAATTGCATATGAATAAATAAATACAACACCCAACAGTCACATACATAGTCCTGACCCCACACTAAGATACGAGTCTTGTGTCGTGGGTATCAGACACTACGAGAGACTTTTCGGTCTCACAAACACCCAGACCCGAAACAAATATTTGTGGATCACACAAACATTTGTCTCGGTGCGGGGATCGAACCCGCGGCCGCTCGTTTCGCAAGCTGGTGTCTAGCCAACTGCGCCACGGGGCTGTCAAAATACGAATACTAAATTATCACACGCATAGTTAAGGCCCAATATTAAGATTATGTAATTCTGTAATGTACTTACAATTATGAAATATTTTGCCTTGAAATTTAATTATACTTTTTTTAATTCAGGTAAACTCAACACGGTGGAAAATCGAAAACCCAATACTTGGAGGTCAGTCAACCTTTCGGAGTTTTTTAATGAGGTCCCTGGATTAAGTGGGGACGGCATAATTCGCTGGGATCGTTTTAATGAGATGTTCGTGCATTACCCGGGAATCGAACGAAATTGTCTCGTTAACTCGTACTAAGTTTGTTTGTTATCATTCTAATTTTATCAAGGTTTACTACATGCTAGAGGTCACTTTATCAAAAATGTTGTGATGAGGTTTTTTTACGGCTTAGGTATTAGGTAATTCAACTCGTTTTTTTTGTGGAATAATGACATTTTATGGAAGCACTGCCTCGGTCTATTTTGTATGTTTATTATATTATCTACATCGTTTCTAATATCGTAAACAATCCCAAGGGTATATTATCGTAATCCACTGCATTATAATCGTATTGTGTGTGACGTCATCAGCGATTCCCCGGCGTCTTGTGTCGATTGACCATCGCGCTCAAACACACAGAACGGTTGATTGTGCACTTCTCCCGCAATGGCAGATCACGTACCACTAATCGCTGTATGTATTGTACGCAAATAGGGTAATAGGTCAACTGTTTCATACAGTAATTGTAGGATTTTAGGACTCTGGGTTTGCAGATTTTGGATGTTGGGATTAGTGGTGGCGAAAAAAGTTAGACGTTAATTTTGTTATATCTAGTTTATAACTGGAGTTGTGGGGTCATGATATTCTCATTTATATGTCAAATTGCTTTTATTAAGATTTAAATCTTATTGATAATTGTTGGGTATTTTATAAAGCAAACTGGCGTATTGGGGTTTTGTGGAAATGTTGAAACATGCAATGGAGGAGGATGATTACGTGATGTATGGAAAAAGTGTTATGACTGAAGATGTTATAGAGAAATATTGCGGTATCCTTTTTTATTATATTATGCTTAAAATAAAAAAATAAGCTGCTTATATACTGAATGCCAGAGATAAAAAGATGATGAAAAATAATGTTACCTATAAACTAAGAACGTACTGCATTGAGGTGTTAGCCTCCTACATAGCAGAACAAATCAATGCCCAGTCTTAAGATAGCACCTGTAGTTGCTAAATAGGTAGATGGAGCCGAAATCCCGTAACATGTTTACTTCCCGTCCAAGTAGAGTTTGTAATGACATGAGTTTGGAATTATTATAATGATAATAATTGTTCGACCAACAAGATCGTTTTCATTTTGGCTGAGTCCTCGCGCCTTAGAACTTATTACGTATTCCCAGTGGTTGCCAATTGGCAGGAGTCGCAAAACCCTATCGAAAACATTGACATTAAACTGAACTTTATTTTAAATATTTGTCAGTATTGTGAATACGATAATCTATTGGATTTGGTTGACAATGATGGGAATCTGTTTTGTGTTAATATTTGTTATGGATCTGGTAAAGAAGTAAAATAATGGAACTGCGAGTTCTATCTATATACCGAGATAAAAATGTGTTTTATTTACTGTAGATAAAATAAGTTTCTTAAGGAACAAATGGATACCTTGATGAGGTTTGATTATACTAATCATAATTTAGTCACATCTGAAGATATCCCAAACGGTTTTCATCGTTTTCTCTCACCCTTACCCCAAGATTATAGCAAGTAGGAAACACATATAATATCAGCCTTGTAACAACAACGCCATAGAATAACATCGCGAGACCAAACAATAGCAATATTATCTCATGTTGACATTCAATTTCCAATAAGCAAACGCACGTGGGATCCGCAGGAGATAACGCTGAGCTGCGGAACTGACTTGCCGATATGGTTCCGCGGAATCGGTAAACAATAAAAGTAAAGCGATCTTGTGTGGCAATGTTGACTGCGTTGTGGTCCCACGGTTTTGTAGTATGCGCCGCGCCATCTAGAGGTTCGAACGCCGGGTCGGAAAGAGCGTTATTGGGTTTATGCATTAGAAAATTTTCAGTAGCAGCTCGAAGGAAGATATGAGTGAAAGCTGATATTATGTACCCTAGTCCCCGAGGCGCAGTTGATTTGATACCGGGCTGTGGAACGTAAAGCCGTAAGTGACCGAAATTATATATATATGTACATACGAGTATGATTGCATGATCTGCAAATATTTGTTTTGGGTGTGGATGTTTGTGGGGCCAAAAAGTCTTTCGAAACTTCCATACACACATTGTCTAAATTTGTGGTCGGAACTACGAATATATATGAATCTTGGTTATTTTTTTAATTAAGCAAATAGAGTTGAAGTAGATCAGTGTAAAAACCTTTAGACCGTAATAAAACCATATAAATTTTCCATTTCTTGCACTTACCACCAGGTGCTAGTGCGATCACTTTACCTCACAAGTATAACACATATTACATAATGCGTTGAAAAGAATATCTAAAGTGTATACACTCGCATCATAATTCCATATAGCATAGTATTATTTATAATATCCAAAATGCTCCGATTATAGAAAGCTTTCCGGGTTGGCGCCAGCCATTACAGCTTGTTTACAGTATTGTAGTAAATTAATTGATTTTTTAATCAAAACTGCCGGCCCGGCGAGATCCCTGTTTCGTCGCGATCGCATTATTCTAATGTCAAGAAGGAAATTTATGGCGATAATTCACGGGGGATCCACTTCGGGGGATTTAATTAACGATTATAACTGGAAAACTTCGGGACGCCATGTTGTTTCGTGTAGCCGGTGTTTAAGTATTTATGTTATGTTTATAATATTTTTTTTAATAGATAAGGAGTTTGTTCTTATATTTTTAAAGCTTTTTTTGAGTTTACATTATTAAATACTTTTAATAAATTATACAAAATTATTATGTTAAAATCTTTGTGAAATGCGTATATCATAAAGTTTCATTTTTCTTGATGCAATTTTTGTGTGGTAAATCAATAATACGCATACTATGAACGGATATGCATGGAAACGACACTATCATCAATTAGTATATGCAGCCGAGTCAGATTTTATGTCATGATACATCTGTCAGTATAAAAAAGAAATCAAATCCTGGCAATGATTAAATGGGATAATAATACCATTAGAAATATGTACCCGACATGAGTAAGTACACCCAACACTTCATATTTTTTGTACTGATATCAAGATCAGCTAAGCATGTTAAGCTTGTGTGTGTCGTTGGTATCAAAAACTACGCGAGACTTTTCAGTCTCACAAACACACAGACACGAAACAAATGTTTGATCATGCAAAACATTTCACTTGGTACTGGGACTGAATCTGTGGTCTCCCGTTTCAAAAGCTAATAAATAATAAATACACCCAACAGTCACATACATAGTCCTGACCCCACACTAAGATACGAGTCTTGTGTCGTGGGTATCAGAAACTACGAGAGACTTTTCGGTCTCACAAACACCCAGACCCGAAACAAATATTTGTGGATCACACAAACATTTGTCTCGGTGCGGGGATCGAACCCGCGGCCACTCGTTTCGCAAGCTGGTGTCTAGCCAACAGCGCACGGGGCTGAATGCGAATAAATCCGACTTCAAATGAAGTCATTAAGTAGAAGCGACCTATCTAATTTGGCCCCTATAAAAACCGCCCTCTTCACAACGCGCCCTCCCAACAATGCCTACTCACTGGCCCAACTTGTCACATAACTTATCGGGCTTAATGAAATGTTTCCTTTTGCTACGCGTAATGTAAAAGTTATACGGATGATTTTCGTTGACGTAAAAAATGGAGTGAATTGAACATGGGGGTTTAGCAGTGCATATATTTTATTTAATTTGCATTTTTTTTTTCATAATTATGTATACCTTAATTACCTTGTATTATGTAGGTATACACCTTTTTGAATTGTTAGAAAATTAATAGAAACATGTGACATACACTTTGTAATGAATCACCGAGGTAGTGTGAAGAAATGATTGCGGAAGAAATATAGCTGTGTCTTTACATGCACGAAAAGAGGTCGTGTTTTAATGATGTAGATAAAACAACCATCACCAAAACTATTGGTCACCATCCCTTCCCACATTCAAAGTAACTATACTCAGGGCTGGGCAAAATACATGCTTTACTTTAATTGAAATACAAAATACAAAATACTTTATCACAAGTAATTAAAATACGAAATACAAAATACTTTTAAGTAAGGTATTTAAAATATAAAATACAAAATACAGTATTTTAGCTATTTGTAATTAAAATACCAAATACAAATTACAAAATACTTAATAAGTAATATGCATGGTCTGGAAAGATGAGGAAAAAAAGTTTCATCATCATCATCATCAGCTTATCGAAGTTCACTGCTGGACATAGGTCTCTCCCAATGACTTCCACCGGGATCGGTTGCGTTGCCCATATCCAAATTGCCCCACTTTCAACTGCGCATCGCTTCTCATGCCCAACTTTGCGTTAAAGTCTCCCATAACAACATTGAAGTAGGTTTTGGAAGTATGTATGGCCCGACTTATGTCCTCATACATCTCCTCTACTTCTTCATCTGGGTGTGTCGAGGTCGGCGCGTATACCTGTATGACCTTCAACGAATATCTTTTGAATATTCTGAGTATGACGTACACTGCCTTGTTCGACACACTTTCATTGGATACGATGTTGTTAATGAGAGACCTGTGGATGAGAAATCCGACTCCTCCTCGGGACACCGGACTTCAGAGTTTTCATGTCCTCCCCGATTTTTCGGACTTCCGACAACCCCAGTATGTCCCAGTGTTATCCACTCAATTCAATCAACAATCTTCTCGTTTGTCCTCAAAGTGCGTATGTTGTGTGTAACCATGGCCAGTCGTCGTTGGGTGTGGTAGCCGGGGCCAACCCGGGGATTCTTAGCCCCCCTGCCCCGCCGTTACCATGGCCGCTACCATAACCAGGAATAGTGGGGCTGCCGGAGACTGGAGGCCTGGTCCTAGTTTCACTCATTGATTACCACTATTGCACTCATGGTGGTTAATTGTATTTTAATATTAATGTATTTTAAAGCCTCAAGTATTTAAAATACTAATTACAAAATACTTTGGCGTCAGGTATTTAAAATACGAATTACAAATTACATTTTAAGGAAGTAATTGAAATACAAATACAAAATACGTATTTGTATTTCAATTACGTATTTTAATTACAAGTAATTAAAATACTGCCCAACCCTGACTATACTTATCACCAAGTTTAACTTCGTTAGAGATTATAAGCTGATTCTTACTTAGGCACTCAGTCAGTTCCGTATTTATGTGTCGTTCTCGCCACAATGATCACTGACCAAGTTTCCCGTGTCACTTAAACCAATTTTTCCTTCCTAAGATCCCTCAGTAACTTTTATTTCCACTCCTATATATTGTTTGAGTAATCCCCTTGAAATTTATCGTTATAATTTAGGCGTGTTTTACAAGTAAATTTCTTTTTTACGAGCTCCACGGCCGGAGCGGCGGCGGAGGTGCGTGACGATGTTACTGTGACAACTTTTTTAATCGAACCGATGTTGAGGCACGCTAAACATTTGGAAACTTTGCTCGGGAGTAAACATTTTGGAGGATGCCGCATGCCCGCGCCGCCTCTGATCCGCGATCTACTTGCTGTGTTTGCATATTTCCCCAAAGTTGGGCGGTCGCGTTTTGTTCTTTTTTTAATTTTCGACCACCGGAATGCGCAGTAGTTGTTCATCGGTGCAGGAATGTTCGGTCATTATTTTGGTTGAGCGTTTTTTTTTGGGATTTTGAGTTTGCCCGCGGGTTAGCTCGAGATATTGATTTTATTAAATCTGAAGAGAAGGGTAATAGCGACGTTGAAGTTCCCAGTATTAAATACATTTACATAGTTTGGAGACCAATTTTTTAATAGACACTCTTACATTCGTACATTCAATCATGCCTATATTTCCCGAAGGGGTATGCTGAGGTGCATTTCTCCATTTCGCCAACTGGGCGAGTCTATCACTGATTCTCGGGTACAATTCTCAAAACAGTGCTGCTACTAAGACTTTACTAGTGTAATAAGCCAATAACACTGCCTCACCCGGGTCCTCTTGATCTGACACATTCCTTTACAGCTACATCACGAATATAATGTAGGTCACACAATCCATACTTCACCGCAATAGGCTAAAGAATAAGAAAAGCGCAAAGAGCGAACCAAGGATGACTCGGCGTCCACCACCCGTCAGTACAAGGAATGAGTTATACTTACTGTAATTAGTAGGCCGTTAGTCAACGTCTGTTCACGTACCAATGGAATGATGTACACTATTTCTTTTGCAGTATTGAGATGTATTTTTTTATGCGTTTGGAGCTGGGTCCGTTGAGATATAGGAATATTGCCCGTGTATTTTTTTAATCGAAAAATTTCAGAGTAATTTTGAAATTAGATTCACTACATAAGGAACATCTTTTATGTTACTGTCTTTATTATTATTACTTAAGAACCTTAAGATACATTCTATCAAAGATAAATAAGCCATGTACGGTTTGTTACGATGTTAATACTTGATTGAATAAAAACATCCGAATGTTAATAAATTATATCATTAATAAAAGAACAATACACATCATTAGTGTCGTCTCTAATGCATGTAGAGGGGTTATAGTCAATAGAAATCCGGCCTGATCGTAACATGTTTGTCAGTGACAAGCTGGACGGAGACACAAACACACACCATCTAATCCCCGTCAATATAATTATATATCAACTGTTTACGTTTCTGATAGGCCTGTCTCTGTTATTGTTTTTAAGTAATTGGAAACAAGTATTCAGTCAATTGAATCAAACACGACATAAATAGCAGGTACTGTGGCTCTAAATAGAAACCATGCGAGTGAATCTTAATTTGGGGCATTTAGTTGGCAAAAATTCGAATATAAATAATAGAAAGCTTTGTAACGTTCAAATGAGCGCAACAATAAAAAAATGCCGACACAAAACCGTCCGTTCAAAGCTTGGAAAATGCGAGAGTAAAAAATCCACAGATAGCATTTCGGCCGTATCAATCGGTGCATGCAGTAACTCTAAAAACAACACAAAGTCGGCTATTCCGTATTTGTACAAGTTACCCGCTTATTTCTATGAAACTGAGCGGTGCAAAATTTTGTGCAGTTTTTGGTATATTGGTTTTGCCCATCAGCCGCCGCTTGGTGGAATAGCAGCGCTATCTAGGCGCACAATAAGCTATTGTGCTCTTGTTTTGGTCTCGTTACTCGTATATATGGATATATTTTTAAAAGCAATATATGATGCAAGAGTTTTTTCACAGGCACGTTAGTAGCAATGCTTTGTGCAAAAATCTCATATTGAAATGGTAGCTGTAGAAACTTAAAGCATTTTTCATTGTTACAACATAATAACATATAATCAGATGACTACATATTAATTTGCGAAACGAAAAACCGCACAAACACAGCTAGACAAATGTTTTTGCGATCCACAGATTTGGTTTCAAATCGGATATTACTTTCCCAATATGCATTCCCAGCAGCGCAAAACCTTCGAAACAATTAGCAATATTCAGAATATTGGCACGTTTCAATGCATAACTAATAATGATATGTACATGTGTCATTGCGGGTAATTAATATTGATCTAAGCGCGCCTGTTATAAGTCGGCTGGTAAGGATTTAGCGCTTGGACCTCGATAAACTGCTCTGAGAAAACTAGCCGGATGAAAGGCTTAAACCAACCTACATCTTTAAGTATAATTTGATATTGAGATAGGTACATGGGAATGGAATTTGCTGTGTTATAAAAATACTATAAGGATTCAATGATTATTCATCATTATTATCAGCCGAAAGACGTTCACTGCTGGACAGTTCAAAGTGCTTTGTCGGAAGCGGCCTGCATACAGCGGTTTCCCGCGAACTTCATGAGATTATCAGGCCACCTTGTTGTTGTATGATAATCCGCCTTTACTTAGATAAAAATATAGATAAAAGTAGCGGTAGGGCACATAATTCGGACGCAATTTCGTAGAAATATGTACGGTATGTTTTTTCAAATGTTCTTATCCATTTCCATACAAAAATCATCTTAAATGGCCTACTATTTTTCACTTGAAGGATGGACATTTAGACTAACATTTATTTTCTCAATAATAGCACTATTTACTTTTAAAGGGGCTATAAGTTAATAAATTTAGAGCCCTTTTGATAAGATTGCGCCGCTATAGCCCGGTGGTGATCGCAATTAAGTCGTACACCAACACGCATGCCTTCCACAGCACCAAGCAATTTGTACAATAGTGCAGGTCAGATAAGGGCACACGGGAACCCAATTAATACGCGAGCTGATAGACATTCTCTGCACCCGCCTCGTTTGTAGCTGGGTTTGTGATTTATGTATTGTGACGTGGGTAGATAGATATTTTGTGATATATCTATAGTATTTCTTGGCAATGTAAAGTGTCCTCAATTATTTCTTAATTTTAGACTTTCGCAAGGGTTTAATAGACTATATTGCAAATACTACATTTTTAAATATTAATATTTGGCCTAGGCATTGATTACCAGCATAACCATTAGCATAACCAAAGTTGACATTTTGCTATCTGCACAAAAATGTCAACCTTCTCCCCCCTTTCATGGACTTCACCATTTCTTTTGACTAACGAAAACTTTAATTTCCCTACTGATTTCAAAACAAATAGAAATTATATTGCACAAAAAAAACAACGAAACAATAATCCAATAACACAGATTTCCATAACGTCATCTCGAAGTAACCGAGCCGTCCAAACGCCGCCGTAGAACTAACATCACGCACTGGAACTAATCTAACATGGCTTCATTTGCATTAACACGACAGTTGCTAATTCAGTTAGTAATGTCGGCCATTACCGCGTTTACTGTATAATTTATGTTGTAACAATATTATGTTGTTCCTCTGCTATGTTACTTACTTGATTACTTAATGAATTTCCATAAACAACACTTATGAATGATGGATGTGTGATAACTGTTTCAAGTAGTAAATTATATTTATTACCTAAACTTAAAACTGCATTCCTGAAATAGGTCAAACTCTATTTTAACTTCGACATGCTACACATTCTTAGACGTCGTGCCTCTACTGTGAATTTTCTAACGTGATTTATCATCCATACAAATTATTGCTGGTCATGGGCCTCCTCTACAACTGATAACTAACGAAAAACTCAATAACTATGACTTGAAGATCGAATCCAGAGCATTTCGATCGTATGGCGTACACTTATGCCGCGTGACCAATAATGCAGTCAGGAAACACAGGAACTCCCAGTCGCTTCCTTAAAAATATCCCAGTAGACACACAAATACTACACAAAAAAGAATTAACATATTAATCTCAAAGCACACCAAGTCAACCAATAGCAGTCCTCCACAAAATTGAAAAAAAACCAACACACTGATTATTTTTTATTAAAGCTCATATAAATAATGTTTACGTGCCCACGCCACGCCCCACATTGTTACGCTTACGATCGCGAGTCGCAATTTCCTCTCGCAATTTACTGCAATAAACATTCATAAACACATGAATGTGATTAGTATTCGATTTGACTACGGTATGTGTCGTGTCGACGGCGACTGCAGTCGTGAGCAGTTCCGTTGCATCGTAAACAACCATAATGTTAGGAAGTGTATCGTTGTTTGAAACTTTATTATCATTGCGAATGCCTATAAGTAGATTTGCATAAGTATGTCAGGTAATAGCTTTGATGTAGATGTTTTTGAAGTAGTTCTGTCGTCCGTTGCTTGTGTGAAGCTTATTGAAGGCAATCGCCAAGTTGACAAGAATACTTTTGAATAGGCCATGATTGTAGATAAAAGAAAACACATAGACCATAGAAATGTTTCACACTTTATTAATTCGACGACATTCGGTAATCCCCTGAAAAAAGTTACAAACTTCTATTACCGTCCAGGTAAAATAAGTCTTATTTAGTTGATAGCTAGACATAAAAAAATCAATTTCTAAATTTGTAGAGCACGGAATAGCTCTCACGATATTGAATGAAGTGAATATTTACATACATGTGTGAGCAAACAAGCGCTTTTCATTGATTCCAATACCCGGGACCGTTGAATGAGAACGCTAAACAAAACCACAAACAATGAATGTGAAAGGGCCAAGTACGCGGAAGGGCCGGGCCAATTTAAGTGGATTTAACAAATCCGTTGTAATTGGACGGTCAAGTTCTGTGTCTCGGATGATAATTGGTGGGTATTGTGAACATAAAACGTTGATTGTACTATTAGTTGATGGCCGTGAGAAAGTGGATGGGGAGTCAATATGCGAAATTGTAGTTGACATTAGGCCTTAATAGTTGTGACAAGGGGAGAGGCATGGAATTCGATGGAGTTTTACATACAGAAGCTTTGCGTTCTTTTAAAGGAGATTGAAATATAGCCATTTAAATTCAAGACAGTAGGAGAGATAACATCAAATGTTGTCGTCCTTACCGACTAAATTTATTAAGATTTGTTATCAATAAATTTAAAATGCCATCGGTGCCATTAAGATGATGTAGGGTTAGTCTTGCCTCATTTGTTATATATGGAGCTTGTAAAGACGTCGAATTCACTATGCAGTTAGCGAAGGGTCAACCTTTATTAAACAACAGCAAAGCATGGTCTGTGAAGGAAATCATACTGAAAACCATAAGAGTGTAACTAACCCAGTATTAAAAGAAACTAATAAACACGTGTCTTCATCTGTTGCTAATGAATAAACTGTTACTGAACATTGTTCGCACACAATGTAGGGTATGATTCTCATTGTCCCGCAACATTACCCAGGAGGCAATTTACGTCGCGGCAAACACAACAGAGCAACAAAAAGTATGAAATTAAAAAGGAAACACGAGATGATACTTAGCGCGGTGCTAATTCATAGCGCACGTCCCGCCGGTTGGCTTGTACGGCAATTATTGCTGTTGCTGTAACGCCTCGGCAGGTGTTCCTGTGGGGGGAGGGGACAAGCGAGGGGCGAAACTTCTGTTTTTTTTTTTAATAAATACACTCAACAGTCACGTACATAACTCTGACCCCACACTAGGTTACATGATCTCTGTCGTGGGTATCACACACTACGAGAGACTTTTTCGGCCTCACAAACGTCCATTCCCGAAACAAATATTTGTGGATCACACAAATCTAACTAACTGCTCTAAGGAGCTTAGTCAAGTTAGTTAACCTAGTAGTTGGGTCGATGGTCTGCTATCGTTTCTAATGGACTTTCAATGCTGGCCGTTGATATCTTTGGGCCATTTGTATTATTGTTTCTTTTTTATGGAGAAGGGGGTAGAAGAGATGGTGTGCGATCTGATGTTAATTTGAACGAAGTATTTTGTCACCAGTTTAAAACAAGTTGAGGCTCTTGACTAATTCTGATTTAGTTTTCTGGAGAAAACAGTAAATACGGAACAACGTCACATTTTTAGTTGGAAGGTGTAAAAACTGCAAATAATTAAATTAGCATCAATTTTTTAATGTTTCCTACAATAAAACCAATTTATTTAACCTCTTCGAAATTGCAACTTGTACGTCCCAATTAAAATCGCCTGATTGTTGTTCGCGTACCGTTAACAGCATTGGCTTCCCAACGTCATACTCAATTTAACTAAACATTGCCCTAATAATATGTATTAATGCTAACGATACGCTGCGTGACCGGCGCCCCTCAATTGCAACTTAAAGACCTACTTGAGATTATGGTGCATAAAAATATGCTATTACTGATAGAGAAATATAATTAAAGTAACCGATCCATGTCATCCGTCATTTATGATTCTCAGAGTTTCTTAAATGTCACGGCAGCAATTTTAAGGTATATAAAAATTCTAAGTGTAATTGATCCCAAAGCTACTGAATCTGACGATATTTTTATTTTTTTCCGTCAATATTAATATAAAGCGAGCTGATTTCTAGAACAACTGCTATTTGCTCGTTGTGCTTAGTTAAAGTTAGTTTCTTGCTCAGAAGTATTTCAGTGTATGTAGGTCTCTATTACAAATTATTATATTATTTTGGTATTCGTATGCACTTTCTTTTTTACTTATTTTCTGCATGAATGATTCGTATAGTATACTTTATTATATGATTAAAGACGTGCCTATATATCTACTTACAAAAAAAAACAATAAGTTATTGACTTCACATCCGCCTGTCCCTTAAACCACGGACCATCCGCTAACAAGGCCGGGACTCGTCGCAAATTATACCAATTAGTAACATTTGCGTGTAAGACGCCGCCAAACAAATTCCCCGCCCTAAGACCTCGCTATTCTATTGTTTATAGAAAAATAAACGGTGAGGCCCAGCTCCGTACGGGCCTAATATTGAGTTACTTGCTCATCCCATACACTACAATTTTCAAGCAAATCCAAATTGGTGCAACCGTTTCAAACATTCGTTCGTTATCGTTGTCAGCCCAAATACGTCCCGCTAGATGCGGGCCTCCTCTATCATTGAAAGGTTTCAGGCTTTATTCCACCACGCTGGCCTAGTGTGGCTTGGCAGACTACACACCTAAGAAATTCCTAAGAAATTTTAGGTGTGCAAGTCTCCTCAAGATGTTTTCCTTCACCCTTAAAACAAAACATTAACAAGAACAAAAAGAAAAATATTTTACTACCTATACGTACCGTCTCCACATCCTTAAGCATTTCGTAAATAATGGCTGTTTCAATATTACAAATATACACTCCCCTTTCATTCAGCTGTAGTATAAGTTCGTTGACATTTCATCTACTGGTTCTTTCTGACCACCTGGTTTGGACGTGGTAATAGGATTAGACGTAATTTGGAGAAATATTGTCTCCGAAGTGCAAATTGCGTTAGGAAACGTATTGTTTGGATTGTTACATCTGCTTTAGAATTCTCACGCTGTTTATGGAGTGTGATTTACACGTTAT
Source organism: Cephonodes hylas (assembly GCA_030295005.1). NCBI lineage: Eukaryota > Metazoa > Arthropoda > Insecta > Lepidoptera > Sphingidae > Cephonodes > Cephonodes hylas. Next base: position 6,655,330 of record AP025384.1, on the reverse strand, counting down.
TTTATTTTGTATTGTTGGTAAACTGGATTGCGTGTTACCATATTACTCGTTTAAATACAATCTTGGGCCCCCCACAATACACCGTATAGCTTTTATCCTTGCTGTAATTTTTGCATGATGAGCAATGTGATAATTGCATTTTCTTTATACTTTTTAATCTTATTATTATTTCTTTATTTATTTGTAGCAGGTATTTTTTTTAAATTGGAGACATGTATTTTAGAAATGCAGCATTTAATATTATTTAATGATCCAAAAACAATTGTTCGAAAAGATCATCTTTTGTAGTTAATGTCGAGACTGTGAATCGGCTTTATATCCACTAGATTTGCCATTAAAGTTGTAAATGGTTTTGGCAGCTTTGTATCAAAGCACTTACATCAATATTTTTACGCCACGCTGACTCAATATTGAGACAGAACAGATCTCTCCAAATAAAATAGAAATACAAATCGCGTTATCATGTCACTATTAGAAACAGAAACAAGCTATCGACATCCATTACTCTCGAACGTAACAAATTATCTCAAAACAAACAGCCCACACAGTAAACTATCGGCGTATAAAATTTATTTATCAACACAAGTTTGTCTTCATTAAAAAACTTTATAAACAAAAACCCGGGCCGCTTATACCCAGTGTTGGATAAACAAACGGTCACAGTGCAGTACGGTTTAAAAGCGTTCGTGTGTTCTAACAATTTAGTGTGCGAGGGTTGAATAATTACGTCAGCCAGTGCGTCGGTCTGTTGGACCGCGGCTAAGGATACATACAGACTGCAGACTTGAATGCAATGCCAATTCTGAAAATTGTTTTAAATTGTATATAAAAGCTAGAGATAATCCTTGACTAGGGTAAGAGTTAAAATTTCAAAAAGAAGATGGAGCGATTGTAATGAAATTATTTTGCAGATGGGTCTGGAAATGTTAGGGACATAATACGGTTGGCGAAACATGGGTGCAGTATCTCTGTATATTTCTGCGTGGAATACAGGTTAGAGTACGTATGTAAGATATGTGTAGTGTTCGTGCCTCCACAAGTATTAAGTATTGGCTCGTTACGTCACCAGCAGTCAGGGTAAACACGTCCGCTCTCGCCCACGGCGCGCACCAGACTGTTCCCCCACTACCCGTGTCACCGAGACAAGTATACAAACACTACATCCCTCCCTTAATGTATTTATTTTAAATAATCATTTACTTTTAAATACAAATCACTTTAAGGGTTGTTACTTTGTCTAGCACATCTTTTCACAAGTGCTCTATATTTGCTTTATTTCCTTTTTCATTTTTTTTTTTCATACACGCCATAACCACACAGATTGCAGCAACACAAGCTCCGATCAATTTACTTACTCATAGTCTGTCTTCGCATAGTCTGTCTACCTTTATTCCTTTTGCTGTCTCGTGGGTATCAATACGTTACAAATGTGGTCCATTTTTCCTCGTTTCTCTCAACATATGATCATGTTCATCTCCATGTCCAAATCGTCTTTTTTTTTCATTTGCGTAACACATCGTTATACAACAACGACCCACAGCTTATTATCATCAATCTCTCTCTCTAGTCGGTCTCTCATATCTGAAGATCGTGGTCAGCATTAGGGTGACATCTGGAGCGGATGATCTGTTTCCATCGGTTTCTGTCAAGCACTTCCTTTATGGCAGAGTAGAATTTGGAGGACGACGACTCTCTTACTTGAACAGACCATCTCGTTGGTTATTATCATGTCGTTTTATTAGTCTGATAAGATCACGTACAGTTTTCACACAGAAGGCCTGTACTACCTAACACTATAACGCACAGCTTTTCTTTAATTTGAAGCCTGCATCATAATTCGACATGATTTTCGTTTCATGAAGGCTCATACTGCCCGCAACATAATTATTTATTTATTTATTTATTTAATTCAGCACAACCACATCACATATATTAATACATTTGTAGCTTAATAATTATTACTTAGGTACATAACATTCTACAAAGTATTACAAGAAAAAGACAAACAGTTAATAATGTGCAATAGTAATTACAAACAACTTAACAATTTATAATGTAAAATATAATAACAGAATTAAAAATAAAAAATTAAAATAACAACAAACAATATATTAATTTAACACTTAACTATTTTTAAATAATTTTTAAAACATTAGAGCACATTAAGATTGTTTACTTTAGCAGCGCCATCTGCAATTAATTATGTACAGCTTTCTTTAACTTGAAGCCTGCATCATAATTCGGTATGATTTTCATTTCATGAAGGCTCATACTGCCTGCAACATAATTATGTACAGCTTTCTTTAACTTGAAGCCTGCATCATAATTCGGTATGATTTTCGTTTCATGAAGGCTCATACTGCCTGCAACATAATTATGTACAGCTTTCTTTAACTTGAAGCCTGCATCATAATCGGTATGATTTTCGTTTCATGAAGGCTCATACTGCCTGCAACATAATTATGTACAGCTTTCTTTAACTTGAAGCCTGCATCATAATCGGTATGATTTTCGTTTCATGAAGGCTCATACTGCCTGCAACGTAATTATGTACAGCTTTCTTTAACTTGAAGCCTGCATCATAATCGGTATGATTTTCGTTTCATGAAGGCTCATACTGCCTGGAACATAATTATGTACAGCTTTCTTTAACTTGAAGCCTGCATCATAATCGGTATGATTTTCGTTTCATGAAGGCTCATACTGCCTGCAACATAATTATGTACAGCTTTCTTTAACTTGAAGCCTGCATCATAATCGGTATGATTTTCGTTTCATGAAGGCTCATACTGCCTACAACGTAATTATGTACAGCTTTCTTTAACTTGAAGCCTGCATCATAATCGGTATGATTTTCGTTTCATGAAGGCTCATACTGCCTGCAACATAATTATGTACAGCTTTCTTTATCTTGAAGCCTGCATCATAATCGGTATGATTTTCGTTTCATGAAGGCTCATACTGCCTACAACGTAATTATGTACAGCTTTCTTTAACTTGAAGCCTGCATCATAATCGGTATGATTTTCGTTCCATGAAGGCTCATACTGCCTGCAACATAATTATGTACAGCTTTCTTTAACTTGAAGCCTGCATCATAATCGGTATGATTTTCGTTTTATGAAGGCTCATACTGCCTGCAATACAATGATGTACAGTTTTTATTTATTTCACGGTTTTTTTTATTAAATGTCTTGATATCTCACATTAATTTCCAATAACGCCTTCTTTCTTCGAATAAGGTTTGATTCTGTGGTAATAGTTTAGTCTAGTTTCGGTTTACTCGTACAGTGGCGTATTTCTCATACTATTTGTATTTAATTTATCACTCACTTCGGAAAGCAGCCATTAGTAGAGAAACGGACAAGAAACTCCAGTGATACTCTTTTCCAATCAAGATACGGTACATAATATTATATAGATAATTCTCCCAAATTTTTTTTTTTTAGGTGTATGATATCTCTTATCCAGTCTATAATAATATATGTATTTCAACTTGCAGTCACTCATACCAGCCTGTTTCAGTTCACTTAGGGAAATTGCCAAATGTCGAGGCACTATCGACTATTGACGTAGTTGTTATCAAACGGCTTTGGTGGTTCTCTACACACACAAAATCGCGCCAATCAAGAACTATGTTTTTCTTCCCTGGACTGTAAAGACATCAAATTTATACATGTGATTGTAGATGCAACACCCAACGTTAAATCCGGGCACATGCTTTCAACTTCTTGGAGAACGTGACCTTCAGAGGCCAATGGTTGTCGACTCAATGTGAACAATATTTTCCAAACAAATGGGACGTATTAATAGGCTTACTATCCAATCCAACGCAAGATTCCCGTTCTCGATCTGATAACGCTTTTTACGTTCTCACAGACTTATGTTGCTATATGCAACCAACCTAGGCTTATTGTAACGAGTACAGCTCTCAGTACAACTGGACCAGCATATGCAAACACTTAGGTTCTATCAAAGGTATCACAATACCTAATAATCTTTATTTATTTAATTTGACACAACGACATCACATGTATTAATACAATTTATAGCTTTATTATTTTTACTGCGTTACTATATCTGATATATATGACAGACATTTAAGGTGTGCATAACGTTCTCCAAAACATTATTAGAAAAGATAAACAATTAACAATCTGCAATATTAATTATAAACAACTAATATCAAAATTAAAACAATAAAATTAAGTAATTAAAGTGACATCAAAACATAAAACATTTAACATGGAGAAGAAAACAAGACTTCTTATTTTAGTTACGAGCTATGGCCGTTTCAGATAGTCAAGGCTAATTCGGGTATCGTTCCAATACGAATCTATATTCGCGGTCTTAGCCAACTTAATTTTTTTATAATACAACTTGCGTAAAAGTTGAGTGTATGTTCCCAAATCTGGAACCCACTTGCCCATGTTTCTTACTTAACTCAGAAAACTTGAACTTCGTCACTAGAAACAGACTCTCAATTACTAATATATTAAACATTTTCTTCTAAAGGTTTTATTACTCTTATTAACATTACGCATTCTTCTCTTCCAAGATGTTTTTTTTTTATCTTATTTTTTTTTATTTTTTTTTTTTTAACTTTCAAAAGCTTATAAAATATCAAACACGAGATGTTATTTTTTGACTAGTTCTTGACCAAAAGTGAAAATTATGCTGACTTGAGAAATCAGTTGAACAGACTCCCTCTATTGGAATATAGCTTTGAACATCCTTGATTTTAAGAAACGTTTCCGCAACTGCATTTACTTCAAGACAAAACTTAAAGTTTAGTTGAAATTTCTTTTCTAAGAAGATTTCACTTTTTACCACATGATTTGTCGATTTTCCGAACTGCACCCATTATCGATCTCGAAAACTCGAATCAAATCTTCGAATACAGTAAATTAATTTTGACATCAATAGGCAATACTATTTTTTTCTTGATTTTCAAAGTAGCGTCATTAATGACACTGTACTACTCGTATTTATAAACATATCTGTTCCAACGTCCTCAGACATTTAATAGGGTCAACCCCATCTATTCTTCGGATTTAAGATACTGTGAAGAATTCCAAATAAATGGTACAACCCTCCCTTAATGTATTTACTTTAAATAATCATTTTCAAATTTAAGGCGACCAGTATTTTTTAAATTATTTGCTTCAAAATATTATTGTCAATTATGAAGTCGTCACCAAGGATTAAAACCTTTTTCTATAATTAAACTGATATATCATCAACCAACACACGTCCCACAGCCGGGCACAATACTTCTCCACCTTTGAGAGGGCTCAGGCCACAGTCCACCACGCCGGCACGGCGCGGGCTGGCGGATCACACACCCGAGAAACTCCCAAAACCCCCTAGGTGTGCAAACTTCATCACGGTGCCTCTCTCCGTCGCTAAACCCAGTGACAAATTAATGCGAACACACACACAACTTCGGGACTTACTTCCGGGACTCGAACCCGCGACTGCAGAGATCCCAAACCACGCCAAAACGCGAGGCCAACACTGCTTTAATTAGTCGTATGACTTTTTATTAATTTGCTCAATGAGTCGGGTCTAAGTCTGAAAAGAAACTTATTAAATTTCTCTCTTAACTGCTGTTTCATTGTTTGAATAAATATCGATCGAAAACTTCATTTAGGTGCATAACATTTATCTATTTTAACATCAAATTTGTAGATTTACTTATTTATTGTTTTTTTTTTTTTTTTTTTTTTTTTTTTTTAATTAGACCGCCGATAATACGTGGAAGCATTGCGGCATGGTCACAATTGTTGCCGTATGATATACCTAGCTCTATGCCACGGTTCCACTTTTCCATCTTAAACAATTTAAAGCTTTATAGTTCATAGACTCACAAATTATACATATAAATTGAAAGCACATACTTTTGTAAGCAAAGTTCAAATATTCATAGCACGTATTTTATTTTTTCAGTGCTAATATTCCAATTTTGATCTAACGATCTTTAGATTTATTTAAAAACAAAAAATCATTTAGGTACTCTACTGGCGAACCAAACTACCTCTTTACATACAGTATTAAATGTATTGGTGTGAAACTAAAGCATACGATAATAATTTTAAATGTACTACATACTTTTATAATACATATCTTTATATGTGTACTTGTAGTTATTATTTCAAGTTTCACTCACAAAGCTAGTTTCATACAAGTTGAACGTAAAACATTCATAAAACAACCAAGTCTCTAATAGAATTGAAGGCAACGTTTAAATCTTTCTTGGATAAAAGTATGCTTTTAATCATTACATAATTTTCAGGATAAATAAGCCATTCTGATATTAAATAACATAATGTAAGCGTTATAACCGGCTATTTTAAATCTGTGGGTACGCAGACGCACAGGCGGCGTCGCTGACCAGTGAAAACAATTGAAACCACATTTCAATAGATAAGCAAGCAACCGGTTTGAATATTTGTATTAGAACACATCTGTCTTGTTCGACAGAAAAAAGCATTGTTAATGTTTACTTTTAATTTATCACAACGTATTCTTAACGTGACTGGACTTAAGATTACGGGACCTGCATTGTGCATACACATATAATTCGGTTATGCAAGGTCTCCTACAATCTATTACTTAATTTAGTTAAGAATAATTTAGTTCAGGAATCGAGTATTATATTTGATCGTACAATTTGCGCACTAGTTTACTTATGTAAAATGACCAAGGCATTAATAAACAACTCCATATATTTACATTATTGTGTACTTTTTTTTTTTTTCGTTTATACTTTTCCCTTCAATAATATTCATGGAGCACCATAACATTTATTCACTGACCTTTTACCTCGTCGCCATTTGTAGTGTTCGTGCCTCCACAAGTATTAAGTATTGGCTCGTTACGTCACCAGCAGTCAGGGTAAACACGTCCGCTCTCGCCCACGGCGCGCACCAGACTGTTCCCCCACTACCCGTGTCACCGAGACAAGTATACAAACACTACAATATGCAAAGGAATATAGCTTAAAAATAGCATTTTATAATAACTTTATAGCGACTCTTGTACATGAGGTCATAATCACTCGGTTGTATATTATAATGTATCTCACCCTGTGTGCTTCTTGATAACGCCTGTAAATTTCTTAATATCTACTCATAAACACTTTAAATTTTACGTAAAATTAAGTTAAGGGGAAGTTACTAAGGTACTTTAGCATTTGTGATATTACTGTTTGTTTGCAGAGGACATGTGCGTCTGTGCGCGCCCTAACTTGTGTACTGGAGTGTGTCCACGTGGGGTTAGAACTGTCTGCGACGGTTTGCTGAGAATTCTACGTGAGAAGGCTTAAGGTTAACTTGCCAAGACTCCAGGAATGCCATTCGGGCTTAAGTGTGGATGGAATAACTTTCAACTTTGTTTACGTGCTCAGTTATACTTTGATCTTTGTCGCGTTTGTGTGGAAGGGTTTGTAGTGTGCTTTTGATGGCGCTTTAGAGGTTGATGTTGGAACGGTTTTACATATTTAAAAGCAATTTTTATTGCTTCATACTTTGTACAATTATTTTTAATAAGTGACCTAAAAGATTTTATACTGACTTAAGCTAAAAAATTGACCATTATGAACAATAAAATGTATAAATACTTGGTTATCAATGTATCGTGTGTTTATTTACAATACGATCAAAAGTCAAGTATTAGTATCAAAATGTAATTACTAACTGTTAACTCCATCGGCCCACAGTCAATCTTAGAATAATAGTCTATCTGAGCGTGTATGCGGTGGTTTGGCTAACAATATGGCCCGATACAATGGGCTGCCGATCAAACACCCTCCACGTAAAATGATGAATGTGTCGCAAGCACATTGTTCTACAGGGACAATACCGACTTAATTCGATAGCCATCTCTCACTTCCTAGAATGATAGGTCAGTGGAACAGGTAAACGTAAGTGCTAGAGGAGTGATAACTACCTATATGATATTCATATGAATCATTGCTAGGCACGGACCTTCTCTTCAACTACGGTTTAGACCTTAAGTAAATTACATAATAATTAGAATGTCAGGTTAAGGAGCTAGTGCACGTTATGATACTTTATGCTTGGTATATTTTCCTATAAATGCCTGTTTATTAAAACCTCCGTCGCATGAATAGAAATATCAATATTCTTGAATTATATAGAATTTATATTCCTATTATTTTCATGATTTAGCGACTTTTAAAATCAAAATTAAAACAGTAACATTGTTGTATTGCATAAAAATAAATGACAGAAAGTCTGCAAATATGCTTGCAAAAAAAAATTAAGAATAGTGCATCTTTGCCTCCCTTTCTAAAATACTCGTATAGATTTACACACAGGAAAACTAGGACGATTATCTAAGTAATTCACTTTCAACTAACGTAAAACGCACTCGGCTATAAATGGTGCAATCACACAATTTGCAACATCTTCCCACCAATTACTGTCAACGAAGCGCTGCCGCCGATTATACAATTTTCTACGTTAATCCGATAGATTGGGAACATTAGCCGGCTGAATTAGAAGTAGTTATATAATGCAGCTGTTAATTTATATCCTTATGACTCTGCCTTGTTTACTCAGAGATGAAACTTATATAATACCTTTGCACCAGAAGCATAAAAAGTTATGATGCCTCTTAAAGGTGTATATAGGTCGTGTGCTGTTGTAAGAAACTCTTCTTCTAAAATTAACCGATCAAACGCGGTAGGTTTTTAGCGAAGATTTAATTTACGACCTCTCGTTTCTTGTGCTGTGTAACTATCAGCATACCAAAGTTATGGAGGCTCCGGGTTCAATTCCCGGGTTGGAATCCCGGGTTGAGTAAAGTGCTATCACGTAGGACTGATATGTACCTAGAAAAACTTGAGTCCAGAAATGCCTCTGTTTACCCTTCCGAGAATACAGGTGCAACACTACATATTCATGTAAAAGTTCAATCACTACTTGACAATTGACATTCCAGTATATAAAAAGCGATCCTATTTCGATCACTTTAAAGGTAATTAAACAAATAAACGTCGAACTCTCGCTCGCGCAGGTCGAGTCGGCCCCGGCGGAATTATTTCCGGCTTAATTAACATATCGACGTTGAAATTTTAATTTGGCAAACTGCACTCGCGCGGCGGGATGATGCCTGCGCGATTTACGGATAATTAACCCCGCGCTGCCACAACGATGATATATTTAAAAACGTGTCGAATGCACTTGATTGAATATATTTCGCGTTCGATTGTTTGCCTCGTTTACTGCTGCGTTTCGTCGATAAGTTGGAATTGTATTCGCGTGGAACATTCGCGGGCTAATTGCGTTGTGCATTATTTGAGGTCAGTGTGTGCCTACTTTTAAAACGAAAATTATGCACGTTCCCAGGGCATTGTTGCGGTTTTTGGTGCAATTATGTGATTGTTTTAATTAAATTTCATTAAATGTTTGCGTGTATTTTTTGCGTAACAAATAGTGTTTCACTTAATGCCGAAAACAGTTTGGTTTGTGTTTATTTGCTGATGCCTATAGTTTTATAATTTTCAGTTTTAAATTAAGTTTTTAATGCTTCTGATTCAAAATTATTAAGGTGTGTTCAATATTTAAGATAATAGACTCACAAGGGTCGTCTATCCCAGTATGATTAGGTGCAGTAGTAACAATATTCGCGGATTCCACTGACATTTGTCTTAGTGCAGGAATTTTCAACATCCTTCTAATATAAGAGCCTACATAAGAATTACTTGTAACACCATACTATAAATCCTAAAAATTCTAATACTGAAACTTCACTAAATACTAATAAACAAATCACCGATACAACCATTTGCGCGGTCAAAGCGCAACTTTACCCGGCGTTTGCAAACTATTTACGTTCAACTCAACTCAAAAAGCGTGCTCATTAAATTATAACCGTAGCGCGGACGGGGCGAGTGCATTAACCAAATTCGCCGGCAATATCTCGCTAAGTGGCCTATCTGACCGAATATCCGCATAGAGGCTTACACCACAGTACGTGGATAATAACCTTTAGCCGGGCCACGATAATACGTAGTACGGACAAAAGGTGCAGTGTTTACGAAGAAATTCTGATGGACCACCTGACTTACCCGGTTTGAATTATTTAGAAGGATTATGTGTACGCTGTTTCAGGTTTAAATTTAGAAGTAGAGGCATGGTCTACGTTAGTTTGTTCATGTAACTAAACCTTACATAGACAGAGATTTTCATCATTATAGGCCCATATACGCCCGTTCCTGAGTGGATGATTGTCTACATCTGAGAGGATTAAGGCCTTTGTCCACTACAATGGCCTGTTGCAGGTTGGCGGACAACGCGCCTAAGAAATCATTTTAGACCTTTTTGTAGTAAACCTTATTCGCTTTCTCAATTTAGGTTTGTTTTGTTTCGTTATGTTTTTTAGAAGTGTTCATTCGAGCTTAGCTTTCTTGTGACTGTCAATTATTAAGATTTTTTGATTCATAACATTATCTCGTATTCGATTCTTAGTTGAAAACTACAGACTCGCTTAATGGTCACCACAGCTTCGAATATAAATGAGAGTGCTCTTTTTTTACTTACTATTAAACTTTTATAGTTTGGCTGTTCACGTATTCTACTTATAAAAATACGTCCTTTAATAAAATTGTGTTACTTGTATACTAAATAATTGTAAGTTATCTTGTGGAAATTGTAAGGAAACGCTAAGCACTTAGATTGCGTTAACTAAGTAAGGCCTACGTTCAGTAGTGGACGGCGATAGCAGTAATATAACCACTTAGTGCTATCTGTTGAAAGCATAACCATCACTTGCCATTACCTATAAGCTATATAGCTTAGAGTGCATGCTACTATTAAAAAAATATATAAACAACGAAAAGACAAAATAACTTCTGTATATTAAATAAATCACGCATTTGATTTTTTTTATTCGAACATAAAACAGATAAAAATGTAAAGCTAAACAAAAACGTAGTGTAGGACGCCCTCTGGCTAGGTGGGATGACGATATCCGCCAGATGGCTGGCAGCGGTTGGATGAGGAGAGCCGAAGATCGAGCCCAGTGGCGTGCCATAAGAGAGGCCTATGTCCAGCAGTGGGCGAATTAAGGGCTGTTGATGAAAACATGACTGATGTCGTAAGTGTCTCATTATGAGTGTATATTATCTTTAAATAACAATAATAATACAACTTATATTTATAAAAATATCGCTAAGAATTACACGAAAGAAATAAATCCTCGCGTAATATCCTTATTTCCATAACTCCCCGTCGTTCATGAATAAACAAACATGCACACGCGCGAATCAACAATTAAATAAAGAAGGAAAAATGTATTCCATAAAATATATTTTTATTTAAATCAACTTAAATATGGAGATGGAATAATTTATACAATCAGCGTGCGTATTGGATATTGGAGCACTTAAAAAATCTGCGGGTAAAATCGTGTACTGCGTTCGTACTCCCCCCATAGTGACGTAGCCGACCGCTGCGGCATGTTTCACGCCGACACGCTTTCAATTCGCATTAAGGGTTTATCAATATGTAAACACTAAAAGTTGTGAGGGGTTACGCGGTCTAGGAAACATGGGCTACTTTCATTGATGAATTTATAAGACTTATTCTTTGTTTAATCGTGTTCTTTGATTGTTGATCGTTGTTTGAAGGTTTATTTTAGACTATTTATAAGTAAATTGAAAATAATTATGAAGTTCCAAGTTTGTAGGAGTTCTACCTTAACAGATTTCTGGCTTCAAATTTCATCAATTTTATTGATTTTTGGGTACATATCTAGACTACGCACTAATGAGAATTTATCGATCGTAATTATATTACAAAATAGTTTAATCTGGAGGTCTCAAAGCCGCATAGCACACATTTTATCACAGAATTTTGATCAATTTATCTGTTGAATATAGTAGACAATTTTTTGCTGAACAGAAAAAAACATGAATGGGACTCTACTGTCCTCATAGGACAAGAGTTGTCCCCAATCTAATGTAAATTCCATAAACCATATCGAAAACCCTGTACCTTAAGATTTCCTGTTTACACAACTGCTACGTAATTATGCTGAATCTTACGTAATTAATTAATAAGCATCGCTAGGTATTCCTAATTAATAATAATTCATGTGGTATTAGCAACTGTCGGATTAATTTTAGCATCCCAATTAGCGTTATAAAATGTCTCCTCCGCATACAAAGTCGCTCGGATATTATATTTAATGCCTTTCCTATTAGTCCGCCAACGTTCGTTTCACGAATCATCACACAAAACTGTCGCTCTTCATATCTCCTCGCCCACTCACGTTTATACGCCTCGCAATGTCGCATGAACCTTTCGGAAACGAATTCGGAAGTTACACCTGGGGATTTGGACCTCCCAATAGATTTAATGTACTCGTGGAGTAGTCAATCGTATTTTACGAGTGTAGTTGTGAAGGAATTTGAAATAGATTGTTGTTAATTTTGAATTAAAATGTTGAGAGATTTGAGTATTTAATTAATGTCTTAACGGTTAAAATATCCTAAAAGCGAAACGCAATTCAAGTTCTGTGTTTAGTATTATTGAGAAATGTGGTCAAATTACTCATATGTTTTCTTATATACATTAGGATCTCGTTTTTGTAAGCTTGTATTTACTTCAGATGACTATTCGTAGGACTGCTGTCATTTAATCGTATCAAAGGCATTCATACTGTTGTAAGACTATTCATCAAAACTGCTATTTTTACAGTAATCCTCAGAGCAATATAATAGTTTAAGGTCTTTTATTTGCCCCACAATATAACCAACCAACTCCATCCCCGTGTTCACATGCTTATAAATAACTCACTTTAGCACGGTTTTAAACGTAACATAAAACTCAGTGAAATGACACTTTCCACTGAAATAATAGTTCGTATAAAACGCATTTACATGTTAGTGGCTTTGTGGAGCGGTGCGGGGCGGGGGTACAGGTGTGGCCACGCTTGAAAATTACCTGAAATAACCAATAATCGAGTAGCAAGAATGAAGTTAAGGCAATTTTTTGTTTTATAGGCTTTCGTAATTAGCTAAATATTGATGATATGTGGCAATTTCAATCAATAAGTAAAGTAATATGCATATACCTATAAGTATATACAGAGATACACAGGGTGTATTCATACCGTGATCGGAAACTAAGGCAGAACATATGCAAGAAGTCATCGTGCAGAAATGTGCCTGAGAGTGTCCTTTTTTTAGAATAATATGTAATTTAAAGTTATTTTTATGGGAAGATTTATGAACCTCAAATAGTAAGCAAGATGTCAAAGATCCTAGTCTTTTAACTTCTAATTTTCTCTAACTCCCCTCACCGCCTAAAGGCACAAATGCGTATACACTTAAACAATTATCCTTAAGACCAAAAACTGTTGTTCCAGTAATCTCAACTGATCCTTTGTGTTATCCAGGGTGGTAATTATTAAAAAATTATGAAAACCCAGTAAAACGCCGCCGCGTCAGCTGGCAACCCAGTCGGGGAGACTGTGGCGGGTTTAATTGCACTTTTTGTGCGGCACCGGTAATTAACCGCGGCAACTCGGTTAAAATTGCACGCGTTATTAATGCAATGCTTATGCGCTCATTGTTTGTAGTGTAATTGTGTTGGGGTACGTAATCTCTGGCTTCGAGTGTTCACGTGTGGAGGTATGGGGGCGGGGGAAGGATGGGGAGGGGGTCTGTTACCAGTAGTTTTGTATATCAGAACTGTTGATGTTAATGGTTTTTTGAAATTTTGACTATGTTTTTTTTCTGTATAATGTGATTATACCCTATAATAATATAATACCATGGGCCGATGAATGAGTCACAATTTACATTCAAGAAAAAACTGTACCAACAAAATTTCTTTAATTACGGAAATGTAGTATTTTTATCGATATAGTAGATTATCTCTTGATTAGAAAAGAGCAGCACTTGAACTTCTTGCCTGTTCCTCTCCAGTGATTCGAAAATACAATACAAGTGCATTTGTTTAAAACTAAATTATGAAAATAGTTATTCGTAAAGAAAATCAACACCTACGTAAAAAGACCTTAAATAAATAATAAAATAACTCAGCCTATCGCCGTCCACTGCTGAACGTAGGCCTCCCCAAGATAGCGCCAACCATCCCGAAAAAGACCTTACCTTGTCATATTTTGGCAGGGGGTCTTGACCACACATTACATTTTTACATTCTTTTGTATTTTTTAAAATGGCGATAAGACACAGAATCCTGCAACGCAGGTTTTACTAGTGCAATCGTTTACTTCATCTATGTTTTGTAAAATGACAAAAAAAGATAACAAATCTTGTATAATCGGATGGGGTATTGTATCCATGACCACTTTGTATAATACGAAACAAAGGCATATGTTCACATTTTATCAATAATTGTGCATTTATCATCCTAAAAAAAAAAACAAGAACTATTTTGGAGGGCCCATTTTCCGACCAATTGATTAACTGTTATCCTAAAAAAAAAAAAGGAACAAGAGCTGCATATGGTGCAATGGTTATGTATAATGCGATATATATTATATACTATAATTGCAAATACTAAACCGTATAGCTGCGATTTATTTGCTGGCAGCCCTGCTTCCTATACAGTCGAAACCGTAGCTACTTCCTAATCCAAACTCACAGTATCTCATAGTATACGTCACGTACGTCACTTAGTATGCCGTCAGCACGAGGCAAGGTGGAGGAAGTAATTATTTGGGTCGCGTCACCTCACCGCTCGGTTCCTGTGCAAGCTCCATGCACTATACATAATTAATGTACATCAATACGGTCATTATGAGGAGCGCTCTTTAGCTTAACGCGGTAAAAGCTGCTTAAGGTTGCGATCCGGAGGGAGGAGGTAGCGGGTTGTGGGGATGTTTGGATGTGGGTTGTATGTGCTGCAGAATAAAGGTGTATAGTATGTGCTTATTAAGGTTGTTAAGGAAATTGGGCATTTATTAGAATCTATTTTTTCAAATATTTGTTCTATCGTGCTACGTGAGTCCAGTCTACCAGTGAATAAGGGTGCGTACTTCACTTTAGAGTGCTATTCAGGGGATAATGTCAGTTAGTCCAGTTCACTGGCGGTGGTGTTGTGAGAAAATATTCAAATTTAATTCTAGCATTCCAGGAAGAAAATAAATTTTTCGTATCTTTTATCTTTAAAATAACAAAAAATAAGCATATAATTATGAATTTATTATATACTTCTATGGGTGCCATATTAGTCAACCAACATACACGTCATACATACAAGGTTTTCCATTAATGTACGTCTTAACATCCGTCAATCTCGCTCCGTTTACGACCCAACAAGCACCCGAATCAAACCCCACGCGCAAGCGATAAATAATCCGCCGTACGCCCATTACACACTGCTGTACACTGTTCCGATAATTTATACGAGACTTTATAGCTGTTACCTTAATATGGCGCGGGCGACGAGGTCCTCACGCTCCAATAGATCACTGCTGAATAATTAAGACCTTTGTGCGCGGATGGGCTGTCGAGAACCTAAGTAATGCACTCGCGGATTTTCTTGTTAGTTAGTTCTAACGGTGGTGTAGTAGAGGGTAAGTTGCGAGTGAAAATAAGCTGGCAAATTGGTAGTTAAATTGCGTTTTTATTATGTCAACGTCTTTGGAAGGAAAGTCATAGGGGTATTTTAAAGCGACACATTTAATATTATAAATACACCCCAGTCACATACCGAGTTTTGACACCACGCTAAGTTACAGGTCTTATGTCGTCAGTATCAGAAGATAAGACTTTTCGGTCGCTCAAACTTCGAGACCCGAAACAAATATTTGTAGATCACACCAAAATTTGTCGGTGCGGAGCGGACGCAATCTGTCGTTTCGCAAGCTAGCGAACTGTCCCATAGCACAGTCAATTATATAAAATGAACGTAAAAAGATTAAGCCTATGTATGTTTTATTGACATGTACTTATTCTAAATTCTTCGTACAACAGAGAATAATCAAATTAAGGCATTCCAACTATCTTTTATCGTCCCGGAAATCGAATCTAAGACCTCTTATAACCCGGCCTGGTTCGTTTTAATAGGCTTTAGACTCCATCGTAATTCTTGTCAGTAACTATCCTCTTAATGTATTCGATTCCCGTTGACATGAACGATAAATTTCGGCTAATTAGAAATCAAGGAAGGCACTGTCGATTCGAGTTTACACCTACAGATTGACTATCCATCAATGCCTTAATTAGATGCTATGCCGAGCTGAAGGAAATACTGTTACATCCCGTAGTCAGGTGAACAAATCGTCCCTTAGCTTACTACACCGCGTAAGTCAGTTTTGCCAACTTTACAGGAGACGAAAAAACTGTACGGCGTTGAGAGACCAACCAACTTGCGCGCTGCCACTACTTTTCGAATAACGGCTTCTGCTAGGCTGAAACCTTTATCTTGTGACCTATGGTTAGACGAGTAGCTCTATCCAATGAGATTAAAATGTAAAAACCACAAATTTTTGACTTGAGCGGTGTTGTTGGCTAAGGCACGAAATTACCCAGCGCAAAAGGAACTAGTTAAAAATCTAGTTTGAATATTAACGTGTGACACTATAACATGCAAATGGGGAATGTATTTTAAAACTCGCCCCTCGCACGTGGAGGATAAGTCACTTAAATTGCATGACGTGGCGAGAAGTCAACGACGCCATTAGGTAAATTAGGGGCAGCATTATTAACGTGACGTCAAACACTGTTACGTCAGGGATTATTTATTAAAAAAAAAAGTACTGGCTGATTAATCTAGAGAAGGAATGAGACAAGTTGTTTATGAAACAAGAAGTCGTGCTTCTACCGATAGGATTGAGAAAGTACCCTATTGTTAGATGTTAGAATAATCATTTTCAATTTTTTTATTCTGTGGTAGCCATGAACGTATTTGCTTTTCTCTATTTCACTCTAGATAACATCGGTTTATTTTCATCAATACTGATTTTAACCACGTAATATGGCATATTTTTCCTTTTTAACAGCTTAAGCAGCTGTCTCATTGGGTTATGATGACGCTTAGCAATATGTCTAGGTACGGCTACTACTCCAAGGAAGAGTGACTAAGGAGTCACTATGTCAATATACTATTGTTTTTTTGTTCCAGAACAATTTAATCTCCAGTTGGTTTATACCCTAAAGGACATTATACAGGTAATAATAAAAACGTCTGAGCAACGTCCGTCCCGCGGCCACATTCCCGCCGATACCATCAATCTGATACGACGGCTGTTACATCTGCCAGCTAACGGTACTACAAATTGCATCATTATTGTGTGAAACACCGGCTTTACCGTTCTCTCAAGTA
Organism: Cephonodes hylas; assembly: GCA_030295005.1. Classification (NCBI taxonomy): domain Eukaryota; kingdom Metazoa; phylum Arthropoda; class Insecta; order Lepidoptera; family Sphingidae; genus Cephonodes; species Cephonodes hylas. The sequence continues at coordinate 6,638,003 of AP025384.1, read as the reverse complement.
ATATTGTTTCAAAATCTTAGTGTTTGAGGGAAACGTGACATATAATCTTTATCTATTATATATATATTGGTATTGCTTAGTCTGGTATTGATTGATGGGAAAAAGTTAGGTTATTCCTAATTTTCAACGGTAAATGATAAAAATAAGTCGAAATTACAAAAACCGTTCGCTATATCTATATGAAAATCCACCATAATCAATATCAATGTTAAATGATTCGACGATATTCTACCGTACGAAAATCTAGCTTACAAAGACTCTATTCATTGGGTATATCTGTCCCTTCTTTCTTAAAAGCGTACATCACCACTATTAATTATAGAAAAGACATTAGAAGTAAAGGGATATTATAATTGCGTCGATTAATGACAAAAGGTAAGAATGGGACGGACAGAATTTGGGCAATTTTTTGAGTATACCTAGGCTCCCCATTTAGGCATACAGTCGTTATTGAATCAATAAATTTAAAGTTAATTTTTAATACCCAAATGCCAGCAAAATCGCTAACTGACTATCCAGGCGATGCAAAGTTGGTATCGTTGCGGTTTGCACGTATGAAACGTATTAACCCTTTATAAGTTAGAGGCGATATTTTCACCACCATGATTTTTATTTTTTTATCACCGAAATTTCATCCACCAGTCGTATTTTTTTATTCAGACTACTTTTATGATTGTCAATAGATAGTTTGACAATGAAAAGTTTGACAGTTGACATAAATGTTTCTTTAGTCGGAGCTCAGAGAAATTATAAAAGTGTATTTTTTTCTTCGACGAGTTTCAAGCAGGGTTTATCGAGAAGATCTGCGAATTTTATAAGGTAATTTATTTTGTTTACTGTTTATGTGATCTTTTTCTTAGAAAAAATGTAAATATTTTCAAGTCTGCTATTGGCAATTTTGGGCAATCTTGATTTTTTGTGGTGGTTTGAATATTCCCTCTGTTTGTGTGGCGCTTGTTTGTATGTCGCTTGGCATGGCTTGCAATTCCTTTTTTGCTTGATTTCAGAAATGAATCGGCACTTGAAAGATTTTGAAATAGAGGAGTGGGTACCTATATGAGTTTGATATATATACCGGCAAGACTAATAATTCAGTTGAAGAAGGATTAGGAGCAAAGATCGTTAACATCATACAAGAGATGTAAAATGTGCAGCACTAAAACGAACGACAAACGTTCAAAAATTATGTGTTCGAAATGCCAAGTCGCACTGTGTATAGTACCTTGTTTCAGTGATTTTCATAAAAATAAAATTAGATTTTTGTCATAAGTGAAAAATACTTTTTTGTTTTACTATTTTTGTAATAAATATAAAAAAATGATTTTCGCAAAGCTTTTTATTTGAAATACTAACAAAAATAAATAATTGTATATAATTATAGTAATAGAATAGGTCGGGCGCGTGAAAGAGCATGCAATAGAGAATAGAATCCGACGGGTAGAGGGAATATATTTCCCACCATAGAAAAATATATATATACATATATATTTATATGTACATATGTTTTTACCTCTATTATATACCCTTAACCATTATCTATTTTATTTTTCCACTGTCCACTCCTTATGACCGTTAAAGGGTTAAACAATTTCAATTTAACTTTTCCACGTGTCGTCTGGTTATTGGTGGAATTTTAAAATGGATCGCATTCGAATCGTTACTACCTGCAATCCGATGTTATGGAGGATTTTCGGCTTTGTTTTCTGTGTAGCTAGGGTAATGGCGCGCTTTGAAAAGTTTTAATTCTCGTCATCTGATACAGGTCATTTGGGTTTTAGAAATAGCCAAATCATTCCATGCTGTACTTTTTAGTTCATTTAATCTATGTAGGAAAGCCTTAACTGCCTAATATTTATTAAGATTTTAGGGGTTTGCAATTGCAAAAATTTATATTACGAATCATCGATGTTTTATTTTAATAGAATTATTGTTTTAATCATTTTATTAATCAAAAATATCCTTTAAAAAATACGTTACTCTTAAAACCACCAAATCAAAAAAATGTTCCTCCTACTACCTAAATTGTAGGTATGTACACAATTTTTCAGATTTTCTAACATCTTGCAACACTGCTGTTTAATAATAATGGAAAGAAGTTCAGTCAACAACAATTCTTTCTATTATTCCATTATATTATAACTTTACACACCCGCGAGCGAAGAATCGACTTAACGTCACGCGAGAAGTTTAAGGGACTTACCAACTTTAACTTGAGCACTAGTATTATTTTAAACTATACAGCCACTGAGTTTCTCTCCACAGTATTGTGGTATTTTTCTAGTTTTTCTAAAATGTATGTATATATGTATGTAAGCAGTGATGGCCTCGAGGTTTAGGCGCGCGGTCGAGAATCTCGGCGGTCGCGGGTTCGAACCCCAGGCACACACCTATGACTTTTCGAAGTTATGTGTGTATTGACATTGAATAATCACTTGCTTTAACGGTGAAGGAAAACATCGTGATAAAACCTGCACACCTAAAAAGTTCTTAGAAATTTCTTAGGTGTGTAGTCCGCCAACCCGCACTAGGCCAGCGTGGTGGACTATGGCCTAAACCCTCTCAATGGTAGAGGAGACCCGTGCTCAGCAGTGGGCGTATATGGGTTGAAGAAGAAGAAGAAGAAGATATTGCAAACGTCATACCAAAAGCGTTATTCGTGAATTGTGTGACGACTAGTTTATAACTGTCTATGAGTAGGTCTGGATACATAGGTTTATATCAAATTGTTTTTGTTAAATGAAGAATTAAATTAAAAGAAATTAATATGGAATTTGAAAGGCAACCTGAGCTTATTGGGCTTCCATGGAAATTCTTTGGTTTATACGAGACGAGATGATTTCATTATGATTGAGAGACTAGTATTTGGTGGTGGTACTAGTATTAATTCATTCGCCATAATTAATCCACCACGTTTCTAACTTACGGCCTGACAAACACGCTGACTTGAAATATTTCTGCTTGACACTAAAAAGACATGGTTCAGCGATTGACTGCGCTTCACAGGCTGAACATGTCTACCATAGTAGATAACCCTCGTCATTTGTAATTTCCATTTATTTTATTACTCCTTATATTTCGAAAAGCCGGACGTATGCCATATCACACCACAAATGTTTGCACCAATATATGGCCCAATGGTTTATTGCGTAAACACTTTCTTGCATAAGTTAAAGAGTGTGAACCTTCCTGTCACGCCCACATTCAGTTAATGCGGCATTAACCAGCGCCCTGCACAGGATGGGGCGTCGTTACATATTCAAATAAGCTCAGCCGATAGCCACACGAATTCCTCAAAGATTATAACAGTTTGAGTTCAGATAGGACATTATTCTTATACCTTCGAAGGCGAAAAATAAAGAAAGATTTGATTAAAAATTTTGCCGTTATAGTATTCTTGTTACAAGTGAGACAAATTGACTCTGGATTGGTGTATTACAAACAGTTATACTACACACTAAAACCGATAGATATGGACAATCTTTGTTTTAGTTAGGGAACGTAACGTACCTGAATATTTTTTTAAGTTATTACGTGCTAAAAATGTTAGTATCTTTGTAGCACCCAAAATCTTAATCAAATTCTAGTGTCTTTATTGGCACTTTGGTCCCTGTTATTGGTTTACGATCAATACTCTGTTATGACCACAATGCACCCAACGCTCGCCAGGAAATTACTGGACCCAAACGAGCGAAAATAAAAAGCATAATGAAAGATTTTATTAAATAAAGTTTCGATTTCATGCACATTGAAATGTTCGCGCAGGCTCAGGTATTTAAACGGTGTAATTAGAGATACGATCGGCTCTCGTGTTACCGAGCCCACGCCATACTATAAACGCGGCAAATGTTTTATCGGCGACTTAGCGTACACGTGAAACGTAATCACGGTAACGAATGTTAATTTGTAATTAATTCAACTTGTACAAATTAATACGTAAGTGTATTTGAGGTGATTTTGCCTTGGTCCAATCCCAGTGTGGTGATTAAATAAAATTATATTGGTGTAATTAGCCAGATAATATCTGAGTGCGTGGAACGCTGATATTTTACATAACCATTTCTCCCACTTTGGTTTAAACCCTTCCAAACATAACTTCTTCTTCTTCTTCATCAACCCATATATGATGCCCACTGCTGAGCACGGGTCTCCTCTACCATTGAGAGGGTTTAGGCCATAGTCCACCACGCTGGCCTAGTGCGGGTTGGCGGACTACACACCTAAGAAATTCCTAAGAACTTTTAGGTGTGCAGGTTTCATCACGATGTTTTCCTTCACCGTTAAAGCAAGTGATAATTCAATTTTGAATACACACATAACTTCGAAAAGTCAGAGGTGTATGCCTGGGGTTCGAACCCGCGACCGCCGAGATTCTCGACCGCGCGCCTAAACCTCGAGGCCATCACTGCTTAACATAACTACTTTCGATAAAATCGTATGACTCTAGTATGTGATTGTTTTATATCAATAATGAAAGGCACAACATTAATCCAATGTGAATAAAGAAAAAATATTTGTATCAACATTATAAATCATTTTACATAATATAAAAATAGTGAAATGAAATAATCCAGTAGCTTTATTACATTCTCAATAAAAGAATTCAATACCCAAATATTCACAAAATAATTAGGATATAATCCAAATAAAAACAGCTGAAGTAAAATAAATTCAACAAACAATACATACGGAATAATAAGACGAACGAGACACAATAATTCAAGCAACAATTACGTTAGCAGAACTGAGAATATTAATACGAGATCGCGGAGGCCTCGGGCGAGAACCGTACCGTGGTATCTCTGTACGTACCGTTGGTGCTGCAGGCGTAATGATTATCTGGGATAACGGGAAACCAAGGGAAGGGAAGGGAAGTTAGGTGATACTCACTTGCGATACACGGGCAGGTTTTTAGAAGCGGGTAATGGTTAACAAAGCGTTGTATAGATATGATATAATACTTGTTATGATGGTTCATGGTTGAGGTGTTTGCTTTAAAGGAGAGGGTTGTGGATGGGATATTTCGTACAAGCATTTATTTGGCCTAATTATTTAGTTACGCTTACTACAAATTGTTTGTTATTGTCTCTTTCCTCTATCAATTACATTAGGAATGTCTATGAACCTATTTCTAGGATTCATGCCAAGCAATATAGATCCAAAAACATTTCCATAATTTACTCTGACCATTGTATATCTCAATTAGGAAGTTAAGTGCTACATCATTTTATGTTTCTAAGTAATAGGCCATATTACAGAGTACTGTGATTCCCGTTATACAACAATGAAATTTGAATCCATAAATGCTAACCTTCATTTATTTATATTTATTATTATTATTATCTCAGTAAAATACATCCAAGCTAATCCTAATAATGGTGACCTGATCGAGGGCTTGCCCTTCCTCAGTCGGCGTAGCTGATTAGTCCTTTGAGTCGGCTACATACATCATACGCCATAATTCAACTGTAAGTTAACACACCGCTAGATTTGCGAGCCCCAGTTGTATTGTCCCGGCGGGGATATTCATATAGTCTACAAGTTGTGGGGCTAGACGCTAGACTAGTTGTAGAATAATTGTGCTAAACGACGCAAAACGCACATTACGTTTCCCTGGTTAGTGACGGTAAGTTTACTTGAAACTATTACGTTAATTGGCGTAACCTTTTCTTCATCAACAGTCGTCCGCTGTTGGACACCGGCCTTCCCTATTATTGAAAAGTTTAGGCCTTAGCCTACCACGCTGGCTTAGTGCGGATTTATGGACTACAAACCTAAAAAAATCTTAAGAACTTTTGAGTGAGCAGGTTTCACCACGATGTTTTCCTTCATTGTTAAACGAGTGATTATTCATTGTGAATACACACATAACTTCGTTAAGTCAGAGGTGTGTGCTCGGGGTTTGAACCCGCAACCGACAAGATTCTCGACCGCGTGCCTAAACCTCGAGGCCATCAGTCATCATCTTTCCTTCATCAACAGCCTTTTAGCCCCTGTTGGACATAGGTCTCCTCTTTGGCACGCCACTGGGCTCGATCTTCGGCTCTCTTCACCCAACCGCTGCCAACCTTGCGGATATCGTCACCTCACCTAGCCAAAGGGCGTCCTACACTATATTAGCACCTTCCCTTACAAAGAAAAAATGTGATGTGTACTTTGAAGAGATTTTTATACTAAAATATTTAACACGGATATCTTAGGTTCGTAAGGCTTTGTTAAAAGGTTTGATAAAAGATATCAAGTCTACCTGTCAGACAATCTAACTATCAGATTTATGGAATTTAATCACCGGCCCAAAAGCTTGAAATATCTAGGAAATTTTGAGCACGTTGTTGCCTTGTAGATATTGGACGGATGGAGTGGCATACCAAAAATGTGTATTGAACCTCCAGCAATTTCAATAACCGTGTGTAGTTTCACAGAAAATCTAGATTGTCACCTCACGAAAATATTCGGAGGTATTGTGATACCGCCCCTATAGTGCTTGCAGATTTATACTGTAGCCATAACAAACTTCAATATGCTTCTATCAATTGTATGAATAATGAAAAATTTGTTTTTCGTTCCTATCTTATGCTACCTGCTATGTATAAAACAGTGGCGGCGTTTACTTAGAAGCCCAAATGTCCAAAGGCCAAGATATCTTTATGCTTTAAATCTTTATTTGACAATAGCAATATGACCCATAAATAAGAACATACATACTTCAAATGCTTCAAAAATGTACTTAACTACGTTATGAATGTAAATGTTCTCAGTTTCTTAATGATTGTACTCCAGTCTTTGTTTACGTCGATACATAGATTTCTCAGTAAGTATTTCCTATGTCAATACATCTCAGTAAGTATTTCCAATGCCGTGAATATGTGCTAGGCATCCGCAGTTCAATTCCCGGGCGGAATACCGCGCTTCCAGATGTAAGCGCGTGCCTCACCAGGCCGCGTGCCTTTCATAGTAGCGAGTTCATAACGGGTCACTGAGCTTACTTGCCTCTCCTCTGAACGGTATGAAGATGAATCGGGAGGCGATTTACGTCTTTTTGTTATGTCGTTTGGATGATTCATGTGGATGTTACTTTTCCGAATCTAGGTGTTCGTAAAGGTGTGTACTTTAGGAATAGTCTGTCTCTGGCTAAACTTTCTCTTTCATTAAATGAAACGCAAGAATAAAGCCAATAGTATTCTTTCAGAGAGCAAAACCAATAGATAATGTCAAAACGGTGTCCCTAAAATTACCATAAATATATATAGAATCGGTCCGCATACTAAGAGAAAAGGTCCTATATTTATAAATTACTTGGTTTCTAAAAAATATGCGTTAGACGTGTCGAATTTATGGCTCCATTACTATACATAGCCGATTGAGTAAATTCCCTCCACCGTATCACAATAAATAATACCGTGGCATTATTAAATATCATAACGATTTCAATAAAAATAAACGAGGTAAACTATTTATAATCCAAGTAGGAGTATTTTCACTTAAGGCTCGTGGAATGGGTTCGTGATGTAACGTAAGTACGTTTAGCTAAACAACGGAGCGAAGGCTGCGCGAGCGCCGGTGTCACTGACACCGTCTTCAATTGAACGGGGGCTCGGTGATGGCAGGAGCGGACGCGGAGGCGAGGCGGTTAATTGTTTATAGCGTATAAAGATTGGCAAAATATTATGTAGTTTATGATAAACAAATAATCAAATGGATGACTTTAAAAATATATACTGAAGACTGGAATCTTAAATCTGCATATGAAGGAAAAAAATCATTCCACATCTAACTATATTCAATGGAATATTCACCTGTCAAAGGAAAAAATCATGCAAAGTTCAATCCAGAAACCACTTACTCATAATCAGATTCACATCGTGAACAAAAAAATAAGTAGAAATATGTATTTCCTTTTATTAATCTAGGGAAATGTGAAACGGTGATTTTTCTGTACTAAATTCTTTCAACAGAACGTGACTAGTGCTCGGCCTAATTACACGACGCTAGTTAAGACCAAAGCCGACAAGTTTCAAGCACGCGAGCAACTTGAAAGGTCGTTGTGTTTTAGGTTGACATACTGAAAATTCAACAGTGAAGTGGCTATTATTATAAACGGCAGGTGAAAATTGAGGCATGGTTTGTAAAATTGAGTGCTCAATATTTAGTGAGCTGTAATAGAAGTTTTACTTTTGTATGATTGAGACAAGTTAATTAACATGCTGCCAATAGGTATAAATAGAATATTATACAATACAAATCTCCGAAATAATTATTATGTATTGTATATTTTATTTTACATGTATTCTATAAGTATAGCTGGTGGTAAGTATGTAGGTTACAGTGGTTAAAGCAATGTCGATGGGCAAGTAACGATTACAATTATTTCTTACCAAAACACATGCACAACGGCGTCTGTATTCTCAAAATTGTACTAGTGCTACAGATTTAGAGTGTACCTGAACAAATTGGTATCATTTTAGGCCATATATTTTTCCCCGCTTCAGCCCATCCAACAAACCACCTCCCGAACCTCAGCAGACGTCTTCCCGAGCGAGTTTTCAAACTCGACCGGTTCCACACACACCGACACTATTGTTGTATTCATTTCGCGTCTGTGTGCGTGTGTTATGCTTTATGGTAATGCCGGATTGTTGATACACACATAATATAGTGTGGGAGTGATAAGAACGCCGTCAAATTCAACTCCCAAAGGAATTCTTAATGGCACCATTATGAATTTACATATAATGTATTAAAAAATTTAAATATTAATATAATCGACGCACGGATGTGAAAATTGAGGGTGTTGTGTGTGAAATTATTTTTTTATTGTTGCTCTTGAATCGTTGATAAGCCTTTGAGTGGTTGAAAGTAAAGCGATTTCGATGATGAAGATTTATTTATTTTATTTTTTTTTATTTAATATACTTTATTGTACACTATCTATACAGTGACATACACAGATAATACATAACAACTTAATGACTAATTGAAACCAACAACTTTGACAATAATCAATAAAAACAGAAAATATATAGCTACAACAGGCGGTCTTATCGCTAGCTGCGATTTATTTATTTGTACGGAAAATAATAAAAGACGAAGGCTTTTATAGCTAAGGGATGTTTTACTATCGAAAATAAACATGATGAGAAAACCTGTCTAGTGGTTCTTCAAGAGTTATGTGAAGTGCCCACAACAGCCTGGCGTGGTAGTTTTAATGTTCAAAGACTTGTTTTATTAATGCGGAAGCTTATGATTTATTCCTTAGTTAAGGTGTTCGCTATCCCGGTCGTCTTGCATTTACACCAGCATACTTATAATTTTATGGAAGTCCTTTATCATACCAATGAACCTATTGCTGTTTTTAGTTACGTTACTAGACTCTAGAAATAGAGTTTTCTAATAGTATATCTCAACCGTCACCAGCTTATTTAAGGCTCACGAGGAGGACCGCTTTACAACTGAGAGGATTTACCCCTTAGTCCATGCCGGTCAAGTGCGGTTTGGCGGACAATACACCTAAGAAACTCGTAAGAATATTTAGGGTGTGAGGGTTGTGTAGCATAAATAGCATTACAATTATTTATTACACAGAAACTTATAAGAGAACACAACCGAATTTGTAATTGACCCGAGCGGTAATCATGTGGCGGGTCCGCTCATCGCATGCATGTAATCGCACCCACTAATTGCATGGTTGAATATGCATACTGTGCATACAGCCAGCGATAGATCTAACACCGGCTGATTTCTCTGCCTGTGTCCGGATTACATTGTATTAATGTTACTGCCTGATTTTGAATATGCGAGTTTTGTACCCATTAGCGTGGATTCGAAAAGGGATTCGGTTGAAAAAGGTAATCATAAGTGGTGTTTCTGGGTGATTACGGAACGAAAATGTTGTAAGTTTTTTGACGGAATAACACACTTTAGGTTGGAGACTTGTCATAGGTATACGAAAATTCCATTTAGATATTAATGAATGTAATCTTGATAATTACTTTACAAATTCAGTGGCTTTGTTAGTCCCATCGCTTTCAAAGCTAAATCAGTGGATAAATTTAAGTGATTTTGTTTATGGGGATAATTTGATAAGGACTTTGGAAATACATTTGATAGGACTTTTTTTATAATCAATATTAATGACGTCACAAAATTGATAAACACTCTTTAAAAAAGTTGTCGCGAATTACACTAGCGAAATGGGCGGATCGCGCGCAAACACAGCAATATCTACCAGTGATGGCCCCCTGTTTTGAACTGCCATCGCCTTCCCGACTTCAAGGGGCCCTCTCAATTACTCACATCGACCTATTGTGACAAACATCTTAATTCCATTGAAAACCCCCATTTGATAATTGACTTTTCCCCTTGCGACTGTGGGTGTAAGCAGTAGCTCTAATGGCGCTTCGACATGAAAACTGCCGGGTTATTGTTATTTATCGCGTGAATTCCAACGATTGTTAATTGTTTTCGTGTAGGTCTCGTGATGGGTGGAAATATTGGATTTTTGAAAGAAAATTTGATTACTGAGTCATCTGGTAATTATGTTTCAAAGATTATGTAAGGATACTTAAAATTATCTTTTCTAATAGTTTGGAGTTCTTTAAAAGACGTTATCTTTTCAATTTATTTTTATCTTTTGATTTAGTGCTTAGGCCTATGTCCAGCCTTGGACGTCTCTTGACTGATAATGATGATTTTATACTCTAAGTGTTACGTAATGGTACGCGAGCTAATATCCAAATACCATTTGGAAACATCCTGGAATCAAACCTCTGCACAACGGGACGGAGTACCTACATGTGTTCCACCCACACAAACTGGGTCACACTCAATAAATTGCAATCACTAAAATATTATTTAACCACGTCACACGTCTGCAATAATTCCATCACTTCATTTTGAACTCAAACATTCCATACGAGTTCGATGCAAAGTGAGCGAAAAACTTACGGGCAAATACAGCGAAAGCGTTGGAACTCGGAACTCAAACCTGAGTGTAGTTTCTTGATATTCTCCACTTAGTTAGCGGGTGTCGCTGCAGTAAGTGTTGGGATCCCGCGGGACGGCCCCGTGCACCCCGCTAATGACAGGATAGCTGCAATGCGATTTCATTTGTTTATGTACTGTATAGGGATGGATCGGATTTTTGTATATGGGCATAATGACCACACAAAAAAATATGGTGCGGTTAGTGTCGACTGGTAAGATATGAGAACGATTGTTCACTAGTCAATGTACTAAGTAAACGTTACGAACTTTAAATAAAATACATCTAGTTCCGACCCCTTACTAAGATACAAGTCTTATCAGGTATCAGAAGCTATGAAGTATTCACGACCTCGAGAACAACCAGACCTAAAAGACATATTGGTGGATTACACAATCTTTTGTCTCGGTGTGGGAAACCCAGAGCTTCTCGATTCACATTCATCGTCGATTCTAATGAAAAAAAATACAATAAAATGAAGGGCTGCTATCGGTTGTCACACAATTATTAAAATCTTGTTACTAAACGCAACCCAAACTACTAAGAAATTGTGTCAAGTATATGTTGGTCTAATAGAAGGTTTGACACGCTTGACTTGGCAATATTTCCGTTCTAGTCATCTCCATCTGTTCTAAGCTTAATACCTAACATTACTACGTAAAACAATGAACGAATCTAATGGAATATATCATTATTGCTTTTCCTCCTGTTAAATTATCCCGCTCAGCAAACAATTCTGCGCGTAGTGTCAAAGGGCGCGATCCCACGGGATCATCACTCCCCTAATAACAAGTTTACTATAATACGTTGCAATTTAGATTCACTTTGCGACTTGCGTTCACTTCTGACATTGTGACTCTTCGATTTAGCATCGTAATAGTGTGGTAATGGTATTGGATTTTTTCATCCATACCAGTTAGTATTTTATTCATAAAATCTCAATAATAGTGAAGGTCAGTGCATTATGGAGGGAGTTCGGCTGATAGTGACTTTTCAGGTATCAGCGTTCGTTCAATCTTATAGTGTCTTTGGATTGATAGAATAAATATGTTTGTATCATTTGGAGCGATATAATTTTACTGTAATGTATTAGGGTCGACTGGAAATCAGAATATTCAAGCCAGGTTATTTCGGATTTAGACAGGCATCTGAGGGATTTTATGCAAAAAAACTTTCTTATAAAGCTTTACACAGTAGCCCCCTTATTAATAAACTAAGAATAGCGTCGGAATAACTTTACTCCAAGACTTACGCATAGATTAGGCAATTTTGGTATTAATAAACAAGGAGTAAGGATGGTGTTAACTAAACCACACTTACTCCCGGTGTAAAAGTTACACCGCGGTGGCCCCTGGTTTAACGCTGGAATAAGCATAGATTAGTATTGTTATTCCGACTTCCATTGACATTTATGACGAAATGGTATATATTATATTTAACATAAACATATTTTCATGTTTGTTTAGTGTTCGTTCGAGTATTTCCTAGTGTCTGATTTTGTAATTATTGTGGGATAAAATGAATAGAAATTATTTTATTGACGATTTGAGAATAATAGAAGAAATTGACAATTATTGAAATGGTGAAAAATGATTTGGCTGGAGATGCAAGAGGAGGCTTTATACCACCTCACTTGAAAGTTTTAGCTGCAATAAGGACTTGGGCTCGTGAAGAGGTAAGTAAACTAAACTATTATAAGGCTTGATCCTGCCCTATTGGTAATAATTTCTTGCTTGAAGTGTGTTAATAGCCAAGTTTGAGTTCAATTGAATAAATATTTAATATAATGCTATCAGACTATTACATGTGAATGTGTAAACAGATTTAAATATACTACTTAATTATATATTCATACATAAAACTTCTATCCTATTTAAAAAAATGGATATAGATAGTAGGTACAACTAGCTTAGAAAATTTTATCTTGGCTTTGTGTTACAAAGATTTAAGAATAGAATCTTTGTTGTCTAGTAAATTTTAAATCCGTACCACTTATCTATTTTACAGATTCAAGATGATGCAGGAGATCAGAGTGGGTATAGTCAGCCAACAATATCCCTTGTGTGCAAACAAGTTGCTTTAAAAATAATTGGACACAGGGGTCAATGGATAAAAATGTCTACCTCCATCAGTGAACAAAACAGGGTAATTGCTGATTTTTATGTAATATCTGGCTTTAGACAAGTTATAGGGACTATTGATTGTACACATATTCGCATCCCAAAAATTTCAGGAGATATTGGACAATACAGGAAAGGATACAGTTCAATAAATGTGCAAGTTAGTTTTTGTTTCTGCTCCTGAAGCATATTACTATTGAAAGGTGTCTACCACACAACATTTTGTAGAATTTTATGAAACCAAAGTGATTTTGTGTACATTGTTACAGATTGTCTCAAATGCAAATTTAGAGATTATGGATATAGTTGCATACTGGCAAGGCAGCACACATGACTCCAGGATATTCAATGAGTCTCAGTTGAAACAAAGATTTGAAGGAGGAGAATTTAAGGGAAGACTATTGGGAGATTCAGGTTATGCCTGTACTCCTTACCTATTTACTCCAATATTGCATCCAACTAATAACAAAGAAACGACCAAGCTCATAAACATACTCATAATACTGTTGAAAGGTGTTTTGGAGTATGGAAGCAGCAATTCCAGTGTCTTATTAGAGTGTTCACAACCAAGTTAGATAATACTATATTGTATATTGTTGCATTAGCAGTAATGTGTAATATTGCTCTGCGGAAACAAGATTTACTCCCAGAACCAGAAGAGCGGAATGTTCCAGTAACACAGGCATTTAATAATACACTCAGAGGAAATGTTGCAATGGCAGCATTTATTCATGATTTTTTTTATTTTATAATACTTCAGTGTGGGTCTAAAATAAAGAATTGAGAAAAAAGAATAATTTTTAGTATTTTATTTAATAAAAAAAATATATGGTGATACCACAAAATAATTTTTAATTGATTTAAATTTCTTTCAACTCTTGTGACTTTCTTATTTCTAATATTTCCCTTTCCTCGTTTTGCCCCGGCATCATTTGTTAATAACAATTATGGAATGAAGAATACAGTATTAAACAATACGGTACTGATATTCTTGCCGTAATACATTTTATGACTCGCAGATGTTTTCTGGTTAAACGTTTGCAGCCACATCTAAGAATTAAAACAATGCAAGTTTAAATAAAGTTAAAATGCAAATCAAAGTAAATATTAGAAATTAAATCTCAGTTGGCGTGTTGTTATAGTCACAAAATAATCTGCTAACTAATAAAAAATACCACAAATCCACGCATGCATCAATACATAAACATTCGCTTGTAAGTTGTGATAGGTCCACTGCCTATTGTTTTGAATTGTAATGGACAAAAAAAAGTCAAATGTCAAAATTTACTATAAGTATATGTGTCTTTTTATTCGACCCGGTCATTTTGTTCATTCTTTTTACTTTTAATATCTGTGGGCTGCCATAATATACCCCTTAGTCTCAGTGTAAGGATGGTATTGTTACTCCGAGCCTACTTCGTATTTATTAATACCGTTTTTGACACGTAGCTATTCCGACACTAAACTCGGTTTAACTATTCCCGGTGTAACTATGGAATAAGAGAGGAATAAGCGATTTTTATTAATAAGACCGTAGGTGTGTGATAAAAACTACGTATTATAATACGCTGAAATTAAAACCATTAAACCATTTTACAAACCGTACTTCACAAAACAAGTGAAACAAATTAAATTTGCACTCAGCATATAAACACTTAACAGTTTCACTCCAGTATAATAGGTTCCAACCCCCCGCCGGCGCCCCGGCCGATTCAAATAACCCCCGCGTGCATATCAGACATCCTTCAGCGCTGTACGGGTACAAAGTATCACTTATCACGGACCGGGGTATAAAGTGGCCGCTACATACAGCTACCATTCACTAAACAAGTTCACAAATTCAATTTGAACTCTTTACAGGTAAGGTGTGGGTGTTGTGGGCGTATTTATGCTTTAGGTCGGTTTGTGAAATGTCTGTGCGGTTTAAATGGTGATGGTCATTTTAGTTGGACCATATTATTAGTGAGACAAATCATCATTTTGATTAACAGCCTATATACGAACCATTGCTGGGTACTAGCATCCTCTATAACTCATAGGGTTTAGTGTAAGTCACCACAAGCTAGTCAGGTACAGGTCAGTGGACTACACACCTAAAAAATTCGCAAAAACTTTTAGGGGTCTAAGTTACGTCACAATGTTTTCCTTCACTGCGAAAGTAAGCAATTGTGGATTTTGAATTGTAGATTTGGGAATTCATTGTGGATACACAGATAACTGAAAAGTCTGAGATATGACTAGGTTTAAACTCGCGACAGCCGATATTCTCAACCGCGCGCCTAAACACCAAAGTCATTACTTCTATATACGAATTAACGTGTGTGTTTAACACTTAAAAGCAAGAATTTAGAAATAAGAATGTATATCTGTTTAAAATATGTCAAAAGCAAGATGTTTCCCAAATAGTCCAACATAGTGTTATGCAAACAACACATCCATTTGGTTGGAGCACGTTACCCTCTAATCCCGGGGCGTGCTGTGCGCTCGATAATGCGATCCCACGGGACGCCGCCCCGCGATGGATGTCGACAGCTCTCCAATCTGTTGCCTACACTGGGGAATTATTTTTGTGTACCAACATCTATTTAAATATATCTTTACTGTTTGCTGTTTAGGTGTGTAGTTCGCTTACCAGCTGTAGGCCAGCGTGGTAGACTGAGGTGTAAACCCGCTAAATGTTAGAAGAGGTCCGCGCCCAACAGTAGGACGTACATAGTCGATTTACTTTGTTATAATTATAATAACTATTAACTAAAGCATTCGTTTTGTTTCAGGTACTACATAAAAGACATCAATTAAATCCATGGATGTCATCATGATCAATCAAATCATGGTATGGAAATAAAATTTTATCTAGGACGTAAAACGAATTTTTCATGCTTAAAATCTCTCTCGTTGTATTAGCTTTAAATCTTGCTATTGATAAAATTAACAACGGGTTCTATTATTTGCACACATTTTACAATATCGTTATGTATTTATGTGTATAAGTAAGTAGTGTTTTCTTCATTCTCTTACTTCGCAATAGTTCGCCCCATTCGCACAGAAGAAGCGCAAAAAAAACTGTATCAGTAAATAAGTGTACCGTAATAAAAAAATGAAGCGAGGCGAGCTCGTGTTTAGCAGGCGGGCCGCGTCCGACCAACTTGGAGGTCGAATTATCAGCAAAAAGTTGCATGGTAGCAACCGTGGAGTTTTCGGATTGTCGTATATCAAATGTAGCCAGTTTTCTAAAGTATATATTAGGGATACGTAAGATTTGGCTTAGATTTGTTCGAGTTTTTATGAATTTTATTAGGTGATCCATATCAAAATAAAAAAAAACAATTGCAACATTATTTTTTTTTTATTTTATTAACTTTAAATTAAAGTTTCTATATTTTAAGATAAATACGTTAATTTAGATTTAACCTAACAATAAACAAGTAGAGGGTCTTAGAAAAGCTGTACTATTATATATAGCATTCCAATTGATTGCTGTAAAAGGAAATACCGGTCGTACCTAAACAAAATTATTATTTCTAAGAGACCTTTGTATACTTATGACCACGTCTCTATGTGTCCTTTTATAAACAAATTCTTGTGACCCCGTTGAAGGCGTCTGCTTTCCCTAAGGGAATCAATTTAATTTGATACTAAGGGCGTGTGATTTCAAACTATATTTCATGAGTACTGAGAGCTTACATACAATTCCAGGATATAAGTATATAAGTTATTTATAGTCTCAACGCTTTGTTTTTTAGTAAGTAATGTAAGTTTTGCTTAGTGCTTTACCAAGTGGGTACCTACTTATCACATACATATATCTATATTGTAGGCAACAAAAATAAATCAGAATAGACTGTTCTGAATAGTGAATAAAAGATAAATGGTTAAAGATTAAAACAAAAACTTTTAAAAAAATAAAATTGTTTTACATTCACTTAATGTGACTGAACCGGCTTTTTGATACCCTCTGTGAGTTCATAAGGCAAGTCGTAGCCACTTAAATATTCTCGATCCGTACCACTTTACGTACCTTTATCACTATTTTTATTTTCAAAATCACGTGCTGCGCCTATCCGATGACAACTCGTATTTCACTCGGCCCCGGCGCTCTGTTCACTCTCGCGTGAAACCATCCATCAGCATTAACGCGGCTAAGCCGCCTCCCACACCGACAATATGGGATTATAGGTTCCGACATTGATCTCAGCGGCTTATATTGACCTCGGAATTTATGTTGCGGTGTGAACGGTGGCCTTCGCGCTTTTTAGACGGCCGTAATGAGCTGGCTCTTTATTGTGGATGGTTTCACCTGTGTATGGGACGAGGGTTTAGTCAATTCGTCTATGGTTTTTGAATGTTTCGCCTATTTTTCTAAGTCTTCTCTCAGTAAGTTGCAAACGTGTTTTTGCCCTCATTCTACTCAAGTCATTTTAACTTAATGACCAATCCGGGATAGTTTGATTTCTGATTTTTGTGTACCTTTTAATTTGTGGCACACTTGATCTCTTGTCAAGATTTATAGAATACGATTAATTAAACTGTTATTTCATGAAAACTACATCTAATTGTGAGCAAAGTGTTAGACAAATAACGCCCTAAGATAATCTTCTACAAAATAGCATTATTAGGGATCATTTTGATTGAAGAGAACATTTTCCTACTTTCTACTTACACACGTAATCTTTTAAGTAATCTTTCCTAAATTTATATGTCCACGGGTCTCTCATGTAATACGATATTTTCGAGCCAAACCCTATATCACATTTAAGTAATAATCCTTAAGTTTAAGTGTTAAACGACTTCGGTATCACATTCTGTTGCGCAAATCATATCAGATTTATGTTACATTGCTTGACCGCTTTGTGTTGTTAGATTTATTATCCTAATGATTGTAGACAACATGCAAGTTTTAGTAAAAATCATACATAATTGCTCCTGGATATTATTGACTGATAGTAGTAGAGATGAGTTATCGTGATATTAAAAGGTGTTGAATCCTTTGAATAGCAGGCTTATATTAATTTCCTTTTTTACTTTTTTAAGTTATAATGTCTATTCTCAATGAGTTATGATATGATACTATAATAGTGAATCATGTGGTACTATAGTGGTGAATAAAATTATCGGGATGAAACTTACACGCCTAAAATTTCTAAGGTGTGCTACTGCACCAACCAACTTACACTTGGCAAGCGAGGTGGACCAACGCCTATAATCTCTCAGTTTCACAGAAGGCCCGTAACACGCCCTCGGACGTATATGGACCGATGATGATGAAAATGTGAGTGATTAATTCATTATTTCAATCTGTTCTCCTTAAACCTTACATTCATGACTATTTTCTTTGCCGTACAAATATAAAAAAAGATTCATGGGCTAAATCTTTACCGTAAAATATTGCAAGTAGTTGACATAAGCTATGATACTCTAAGACAGCGTCCACAATACACAAGCGGAGTAATCCACGCCATTGCTTGCTGTGTACATTGGATCCGTCTGGTTAGTGTAACAGGCCCTGATGGGGTGATTGAACACTGTTCGGGGAATTGTGTAGTTCGTACAACGTGCGAAATGTTAAGTTTTAGCACCGAGGATACGCTGACATGAATGTTTGAAATCTATTCGGTAAGGTCGATCGTTGTTGCTATTTGTGTCTGGTAACGTTGGGTGAAAGATTAACAGATCTTGAAAGTAAAGTGTGAACTGCTTATGTATGAAATTAAAGTTAGGGTGCGAGGAAAATGATATGTCAAGTCTTTTAGAAAATAAATCTTAGACGCCTGCTTAGTATGTGTGGATCTACGTATTTAAGAAATATTATTAAATTATTCCATCGTAGAATTTATTGACGATAGCTTATAGTCAATCATTTACCTGAAAACTTGGTCATGCGTCCATGGATTCTTTTTTACAGATACAGAAGTCTTTACTTTGTACTCAAATCCAGTACGACTCAAAATCAGTAGAGATCCAGCAGAGCCTCTTCACAAATAATAATCATCCAACAACTAATAACTGCTAAAAGAATATTTAAACGTCGAAATGAGATCGCAACGAACTCCCAATCGTCTTTATTACGGCGTTCATAAAACTTATGCAAACAGCTTTGGCGAGTAATGAAGTGGCTATAGTTCTTGAAGACAACTGGGGCGGTGGAGCAGTTTGCTCGCTCAAAATTCATTCCGCTGTACAATAGTAGAAATGCTCGTGTTAATGAGGCCAGTTGTGGGTCCCTTTGCAGTTTCCGACTGCTGCGGAAGAATCCTTTATGGATGACTTTTGATTTTTCTCATTGTTTGGACAGAGTTCGGAAAAGTTGTTGGGGTATTCGAGACTGTTGGTATTTAGTAAGAAAACGAGTTTGGTGGAGAGCGGAAGATATATTTCTGTGTTAGATTTAATGGATATCGAAGGCGTGAATCTAGTTGTACTCTAGGCGTGAGTCTGTTTGGTGGATTAAAAA
Source organism: Cephonodes hylas (assembly GCA_030295005.1). Taxonomy (NCBI): domain Eukaryota; kingdom Metazoa; phylum Arthropoda; class Insecta; order Lepidoptera; family Sphingidae; genus Cephonodes; species Cephonodes hylas. The sequence goes on along the minus strand of AP025384.1, from coordinate 6,618,454 downwards.
AATATTTTATTTTATACACAACACTGGTTGAGAGTAGCATATTAGTAGTACATTCTTAATAATTAATTGTGTAACAAGCAATTTTTATACGACAAACAAAGATCCATGTGCATCAAGATATGTAAACCTCTACACAAAGAAGCTATCTGTCCCAGCCACGTGAACGTTGGCTGCATACGTAACTTTACGATCGCACAACAAGCATTTCATTACAAGTGATGGCGCAAACATCGCTAAATATATCCCGAAGCGCTTTGAAGCGCTGACGGAATTAGTTCGCTAAACAATCAGCGCTGGATGACAGTGATGCGCCCACACACCGCTAGACGTTTCTGCATTGACGCAATTGGAGCAATCGTTTAGTGATATGCTGTGCGATATCATCCTGATTGGTGAAGATTGAACTGTTATTGAATGTATTTGTGGTAGAAATTGTTGCTCCTGTGAGGTAAGGTAGCTCATATCTATAAAACAAGGCTATTTAACTAATACTCCCAACTGTCACATGCATAGTTCTGAACACACAATAGAATACAAATCCTGTGTCGTGGGTATTAGAGAATACGATGCTTTTTGTATCTCAAAAACCCAAACAAATATTTGTAGATCACACAAGAATCTTGTTGCAGGGATCGAACCCGCTGCCTCTTGTTTCGCCTACGAGGGACTGGAACAAATTGGGTGTAAATAATATTTGAACCTCTGCAAAATTAATAATCGCTTGCAAGTAAGGTTGAAAATCATTCCAGCTTTCAAATAGATGGAAACAGTCATATGCATTCAGTAAAAAACTATTGACATTACAATCAAACTCCAATTGCACCGATATCAATACATTGTGACACAGTTTCGGCAACATAAATAACGTTAACGAGCACTATCCATATAATATTTGCGATGGAATATTTGCGGAAATGGCGGGTAATGAGCAAACAAGCGCATCTCGATGGGCGCTCGTCAACAATCCTGTGATACGGCTAATCAGAAAGTCCAACGTGAATCAGTGGCATCGTCCGTGCGGTGCCGGGCCGGTACGGAATCAGCGGCTATTTGTGTTTTCTTCTTGTTTAGCATGCGGCTTGAGTTATAGGCGGCCTGTTACTAAGCAGCGACTCGAGATTTAGGTGCGCAGTCAAGAATCTCGTAGGTCGCGGATCCAAAACCCTGGCTCTAACCTTTGATTTTTTGATGATGTGTGTATTCACAATGAATTCTCGCCTATTATCGGAAGGAAAATATTGTGAGGATAATTATCCTAAAAACTTCTTAGAAAATTCTTAAAGTTATATTTTCCTCAGCCGCACTAGGCCGAAGTGGTGGATTTAAACCTGAGCGTTAAGCAGTGGATGGTATGGATATGGGCTCAATAATTAGGTAATTTGATCTACGAGGTTCATTATTGAAATAAATATCCCATCACAGAAAATCTTTCACCTTTCATAATTCAGATAAAAAAGTATTAAACCTGTCTCTCGCTTCCTCCCATCAATGGCGTCAGAACTAAAACAAGCGTAACCTAACATTGTTTTCGGCCACGGGTCCCGATGAATTTCCAACCCCAGGCACATTAGGGGTCTTCCGGCCCCGTTGATTGTACCCCACGGGCGCACGGGGACTACTTCAACCCCGGTGCTAAACGAAATTATTACTCTCCTCGTGTTTAATAAAACATTCCCTTTATAACCATTTTTATTGGGTACTGAATTGGTTTTTCATTTGAGATGAATTGAGTTATAGGGTCTATTTTATGAAAAGAACTTACAAGGTGATATGATAAGGCAACATCTTCCGTTAAAAACGAACCCTCTTAGTATTTATGCCTTCAAATTTAGGTAACGAATGAGCTCATATAAGTTTCACTGCTAGGCGCGAGCCTCCTAGGCAACTAAAAGGGTTAGCCCTTAGACCAAGATAACTCCAAAAAGTCAGAAGCGTATACCTGTGCTTCGAAACTGCGACCGTAGAGATTCAAGGCCGTGCACCTAAACCTCGAGACCATCACCACTTAGAACATTTGAGAAACGTAAATTATCCCGTAGTTTTTTATACCCACTACACACTGAGCATTTGGATGAAAATAGTTATTTATAAGCAAAAATTTGCATACACCCTCAGAAATACAGGCGTGAGTAATTACGTAATATTTTTCACAAAGATCATGTACATTAGCGCTTTTGAAAGTGCATTGTGATGCAGCGGTGTACCCAACGCCACGGTGACAGCCCTAATCCCGTATAATATAATCCTGTCCCGTTGAAATCCTGGAAATGTCTGGTTATATCTAGTAGGAAGTGCCGACGGCGACTGCCTCGGCGGGCCATTAATATCATCTAACAGCATTTTCTGAGGTGTGGGGCTTAGTACTGCTACTGTGTAAGCAGATGAGAATGCGGAATTTGGTTAGTTTTCTATATTATACTTTTTTGCTTATATAAAGGTTGTTAGACGATGGTTTATTTGTAGTAAAAGGGAAGGTACTTAAACTCTTCGTTTTATACTTTAAAGGAATCTTAAAGGGGTATTTCGCGGTTTTCTTCCTCGCTGCGCCAAACAATTAGTATCCTTATATTTTAGTTGGGTTCTAAGCATTACATCAGTATACCGAAAAATATTCTCCATGGTCGTCAAGAATTTGGGCTTTGCATTTCATCATTTTGGGGCGGTGCTATGTATTTTAGAGGAATAAGCACTCATTAAACACACTGGCTTAAGGCTCACGCCTTCATCTATGTACATATAAAAATTCATCATATTCGGTTGAGCGACTTTCATCTGAAAGTGTGACATCGAACGTATTAGTTTCATATCTATAATATCAGTATAGTACGGATGTCTGAAACTGCGAGAAATTGCAACATTTAATATCGAGTGAGCCACTTGTCCAATTGCCACCGCGATGGAAATATGTATTTTCTCCGACTATTTCAATCTACATTCGTTTCATCTCAAATCGAATATAACCTAACGATGGATGCCAGACATTCCCATAGGAAATCTAAAGCTTTTGGAATACAAATTAATCAGTGGAATTGTACCAGTGAATACTAAGCAGATCTAAGGCCACTTGGGTACGGCTTTGAGTAGACCTAGCTATTTAGGTGAAGTCGCATTGGGTTTGAGTGATTAAGCAAATGGTATTGCATGTTATTTTAATTAGAAGCTAGTGATTTAGCAATCACTGTTTTAGATATTATTCATCTGTTCAGATAAGAATTAGAATGTTGTGACGATGTTGATGGTAAATTAGGATATAGCCATTACACGTGCTTCTATTAAGGAGTATTTTGGAATAGGAGAATCTTAATTATGCATAATAGACTTTTTGAATGTAATAATAATATAATATACTATATCCGTAGGTGTGCCAAATACATGTGGTCTCCAATTCAGTTGAATAAAAGACCTTAAAATCCACTTTAAACACACTGACTTACGGTCGAATACTGAAACGCTACTTAATTTTAAGTCGATTTTAACCGACTAAAATAAGACGGGATTAGACGTTTAAGTTCATCTTAATTATTAAGTTGCATTTCAGTATTCGGCCATTAGGGTCATTGAAACAGGTTTCTTAATTCAAAAAAATGCAGAAGATCGTGAAAAAAATATGATCAGATCATACCAGCCAGGATACAATCATATACAATACAATCATATCATATAGAAATTCGATACGAAAGGAAACCAATGTCGTCATTTCCACGCCTAGCCATATCAGTTGAGAACGTTTACGCAAATTGTCCACGTTAGTCTCAAGATTCGCGCAATATCCTAATACATACGGCTCGTTAGCGTATCCAACAGGCATAAAAAGCGGAGAATAGTGAAGGTACTTTCTGTGAAATCGATTTGTACTGCAGAGTGTGCATTACCGATTCCCTTGAATAATATTTGTTTGCAGCGAAACGATCTTGGTGCTCGGTCCAAGGTGATATGATCAGCGGTTTTGGAATTTATGCTCATGTGAACATACTTGGACACCTGTAACCCTCGAAAGGGTGCACATAAATGTATTTTTACGCCATGTTGCTAAGAGTATGTAAATTTATGAATATACGAGGCAAGCCTAATACTTTCAATCCTCATTGTCGTCATGAAATAAAATAGACTATGCACCAATATAGTGATTCATACTTTTCTAACAATCGATCTATATTTTTAAATACTCGGTAAAGTACCAATTCTGTTTCATGGATCGTAAGGCAAGTTTCTCGTATTTCCATAAGGAGAGAGGTGAACACTACCGTTTAAGTCATATGTGGGCCGATGGAAGGGTAAATGTTACTTCAGTTTTCTAATACACTATGGAATAGAAAAGACGACAGCTCATCAATTTAACCACACACAGAAAGTCTAGCAAAGTGGCTCAGTCGAAATGGCCGGTGCATACAATCGCACATAAGCGCATCGTCGAGAACTGCAGACAGTTCCCGTCTCGTCTGCCCCCTAAACGTCGCGGGGGAATGTTTATAAAACAATTCGTAGATTTTACGATACGTACTCCTTCCCTTGATGCTAATCCCTTCGCGACTAATGGAAAAATGTGAAGCAACAATGTCTCGGATCAACTCTGCACTCGAGCGCTTCAATAAAATCAGCTTCGCGGATTGAATAACATTTATTTTAACAAGAATTTCTCCTGCGACTACAATGTTTGTATTTGCTTTTAAACTGCGGAGAGAGGTTGATACTTCCACTGTTTTTTTTTTACTGCCTCTTCGAAATTGACGCTTTATTGAGAAAATATTCGATTCTTGATCATCGTCATTCATCATTCTCCTGCCCTGATCCCAATTCTTGTTTGGGGTCGGCGCAGCATGTTTTGTCCTTCCTACCTGTGTGGAAGGACAAAACATGCTACATAAGAGTTTTGGCAGATGTTTTACGGCCGGCCGCCTGCCTGACGCCAACCCTCCTTGGGAATTTCTATGTTTTAAAGGGAATGGTGTGGGGATAGGGTGTGTTTGGGTACAGGATATCGCGGGAAAGGATATTTGGCCTGATGGTAAGGATGCTACAGTCCCGGATAAGGAAGTATTAGGAGACTGTAACAGCTCGGGGGGCCGAGCTCGCGTACTCGTAGCCCTGTTCCATGACTGGCTAGATCAATGGAAAAGGCATCCCCTGACCATCTTGATGTAAAATGATATTGCGCGTTCTGTTGGGTAATACTTAGTGGCGTGTTCTGGAAATGTGGTTTGTAAATGGCAATTAGATTGCCTTCTATTACGTGTGACTCATCACTTGACGAAGTGTGTATGTAGAAATAAGTACTACTTCTTCGAGAATCTCTATGCAAACATAAATCTATGTAAAAGGAGGTATGTGGTCGTATTACTTTGATTAATTTTAATATTTACGAGGTTATCTATAAAAGTAACCTTTAAAATGAAGCGGACAGTCTCAAGACACCATGTCTGTGGTCGTAGATTCAAATTCTATATTAATAAGTTAAAGTACAATTTTACAGCACTCAAAAACGATGACGGCGTATAGATAGCATAATGAGAGCTCTACACAAATTCACACACAGTGAGAGCACACATGTATATTTAGTATAAAGTTCAAAACTTTAATGAACACACAAGTATTACGCAATCAACGTACCGTGAAATATAGTTTATAAAACATAACGCCCGCCGTCGGACAACAAAGCTCAAAAGCAACTGAACTGAGCTGCAACAACTCTTAGGAATTATAACACTAGCAGTTGTTTGCGTTCGCGACGCGGTACAAAACTCAGTCGCTTTGTGCGCCCCGTGTAAAGGAATGAAGTAAGAGAGCCATTAACTCCCGCTTGGCTGGATGCGGGCCGGTACCACGAGGTTTTCAGCTGGGTGTATTATCGCAGTTTACTGTTAGATTTTGAATTGTCATGGTAGGACTTTGGTGTTATGGTTTCTAGATTGTAGTAACTTGCAACTTTTAGCCCTGTTGCTTTTATAGCATAAAACATTAGTAGCATTGAGATATCCTTGTTTTTGAATTAAATTTTCTTCAATAGCATTGGGCCTGGAAATGGAGCCACAAAAAGATAATAGACAAAACATGGATTAATGGATTGGCCACCCCATCGCGAGTACCGACTCGGGTATATGAATTTGCTTTTCATCGCTTAGGTGTCTAAATTAAAACTCGAATAATACATGGGAAAGATATGATCCAAAATTCAAAGGCTAACATATTTCATAGGTGAAACCCAAAGCAGCATACTTACACTTTTGTTATTGTGAATTAAAAAAAAACTCTGATAATAAAATTTACTTGAGTATTCTTCAAACCGTTTATAATCCCGCTAGTAGCCGTGTGAGACCGTAGTAGTGGTAAGCTGAGTGAAATAATTATGATCCAGGGCCGCGGCGTGAACGATACTTAATGGGATTGGCTGAATCTTACGTAACTATTTTCATTTTAATGTAAAAGTAAACTTTAATGAATAGTGCTGTATTATACTTTGAGTGCTTCTGTCATTACTCTCGAGATTGCGAGTGTCTTCCGAGTGATTAGGTATTCTGCTTGCTTGTGCTTCAACAAAAAAGTATTGTATTGTGTGTATCACTTGTGAGGCTAGAATCTGAGTAGTCGCATTTAAAGTATGTGTGTGTTGATTGGGTAGTCAGAGATGTATTTCCAGCAGGTGAAAATCAATTGTGATTTCGTGGCAAGTAATAGGATGTGATCTTATTGTCGTTTCTCACATAACTCCAGACTCCTACTATTACTGAGAATTTTTAATGGTAAAAAGAAATAACACTGCCTATTCTGGTAACGAGTTTGACAAACGAGAAGTATTGATGTCTGGTTTATTGCAAAACAAATTTTAAAACTTCCCAAATACACAGAATTAAAGTCAAATACAAAGATACATAATCTTATATACATTGAAACAAGGGAAACATTTAAATAATGCTTAAAGCTTGACAACGAAGTATAAAACATCATTTTCTCCAATTGTGGTAATGTATTCCGATTTCAATGTATTCTTTATCTATAAAAAACGTTGATTCAGTGCAAACATCGCGGGTAACATCGAACACAATAAAACCACACAATGTAGCATAAACTGCGCAGAAAATCACAATTGATACACCGCCATACACAGGGTTGTATTAAGTTTAACAGTGGGAGATTCCTAGAGCTTAGATACTAGGTAATTTTTCTATAGTATCGTCACGGTAAGTACTACCATACCTAATAGTAAACACAATGCTGTTTGCACACAGCTTCCGACAACAAATCAGCAAGTTTACCACTGAATTTATTTCTGAGCATATGTTATCAGATTTATACTTTAGCTTGTTAATATGGCATAAAGCCTTTTTTTGATTCCCTCATCAGGCAGCACTATTAAAGTTTTAGTGGCTTATCCCATTTTGAAAACATGCGTAAAATGACAATACATATTTCTTCTTTTGAGAGTTCAAATAACGCTAGCGAAAGATAGGTGAACAAAAAATCACCTATCTTCATTTAGGTGAAACAGAACTGAATAAGTACATACCTATAATTAAGCATATTCTATAAAAACATTTACTGTAGAGAAAATAAACTTAAATCAAAACAGCACTTACAAATAACGCCTTGTTCGCTTATTATTGTCTCCATGAATATGAATTCGCTGTGTAAATTTAAACTGAATTAATTTAGATGGAGAATTATTTAACGTTAGAGAGAACTTGTTTGCGTCTTTCATAAAAAGTAATGTTCATTTTCCAATTCACAGAATATGCTTCGTTACTTGAGATAATATGAGTCTTGACATATTTACTAGTTTTATTTCAAATAAATTAAATACATTTTTAAAATGAAATCTAGGTTAATGACGCAAAGACTTTTGTTATTATTACATTTCTTGCTAGTATATTAATAAATATTCCTTTTGCTTGTAGGATGGATATTTATCGGTAGCTGTGCTATTTGAATTCTCCAATTGAACAACTTGATGATATTTTTTTCGAAATTGTAATCGAAACCGAGACGTCTCGATTGCATGGCATACTCTTGATTTTTGGGACTAACGGATCATTCAACAGTAAAACAATTAAAAAACATTATAGAAGGCATGTTGTTAAAAAATATACAATACTGAAATAAGGTGATACAAAAACAAAGTAAACGAATACAAATAAAGACGAACTCGAAACATCCACATAAATCATCCATCAAATCTCATAAGAAATTCTGGGATTTGTTGCGAGGAACTCGGTGATGAGTGCGGTACGTGTCACGTGCCGACGATAAAGCTGAAATGTTTCGCGTACATACACCAAGTGCTCTTCAAACGCTTACTGCCAGGAATGTGGGTACTACGGATTTTCGATTGGGTACAGGTGTTCTGTCGTAGTCGATAGTAGTAAGTATTGTACTGATGCTTTTAGAGGAGTAGAGTACTAGTCTATTCGTGATGTTTTGCGAGTAGTGGTTGAAGGATAGTTTGACGATGTTTACGGATTTTAAGAAGACTAGAAAAGTACCTAAAGAATAGAAATGTGCGTACGACTGCTCAGTTTAGTTGGAGATTATAGTCGGTAATGATAATGTCCAAAAGTTTTTGATCTTGGTTGATTCATTGGATACACTGTATGTAGTTCATCCGTAAGGCAATATTATTAAGATTGAGTAGGTAGAATCTATCTAGAGCAATTCATTGACAGATGTTGTCAATAGAGGTACGGAACACAAAGCGTTTAAGCTAAATGACTTCTAAGTGGTCCTCAAAGGAATGACAGAATACGTAAGCCAAGCATAGCAGCGTCTAATATCCCACACATCCCGGACACAAAGGCGAGTTTATGGCAAATAAAACGGTTGAACACTAAAGTACGTCCCCGGGCACACAAGAACAATCGTAATCGCGACCGATCGTACGATATAAATAAACTTAAGACAAAACAAAAGGGCCCGGGTGATCGGATTAACGTGCGTCCAGCGTACTCCCGCTCCATCCACGTATAAATACGATACATTTGTTATTTATTTGGCAAACGCTTTTGGATACGTGTCTTTTAGGATACTGTTATGAGGAAGGACTGTTTTAGTAGTGTCTGCTTTTTATTATCCAGCTTTTACTGGTTCGGTAAATGGCCCAGTTTTAAATATGTTGAGGTTGATGGAGCTAGAATGTTGCGTTAGCGTTGATCTAGTTTTTTTTTTATATTGGACTATAGTTGTCGTAATGACTTGAAATAGTAAGCAAACTTGCAAGCTTCTGCAATAAGTTAGCAATTCTACCTGATAGTTGAAGTTCATCTATGATTTTTCAATGTGAAGTATGACAAAGCAAAATGGACTCTCTAGAGCCTGTGACGTGTTTATGGCATAAATTATGTTTTCGCCAAAGTTTTGTATATCAATTTAAACCTTATCTGATCCCTTCTTAATTTCGGCTGGTGTTGAAGTTTACGAGATAACATCAAAAGACGGCGGAAGAAGCAAAATAAATTCGTCCACGATCTATCACGTACGATCACCAATTACACCGTACATAATTATTCACCTCATAATTATAATAAGAATACAGTTTCCGAACAATCGGGCCATCGGCGAATCTTGAAGATTCTATCGCCCTTTTCCTTTGTAATTTATTGCGAAGACGGTCCGGTAATTTTTGAAAGGGAAAAGACGCGATTTTTGCATTCCGCGAGTTAATCGATTCTGGATGCGATGGTCGAATCGAGATTAGGAAATCGGCGGGATCGACTTTCGACGGTGAATCAGGCGGGTGACGTCACACTGTGTCGTAATTAGCTTGTAGAATCTTGTACGTTCGTGTACAATATTACAAAAGTATGTCGTTTTGGTTGAGTATTTGAGTATTTATAATAAGCATGAAAATTAAAAAATATGCTCTGACTGCAAAAAAGCCACGTAAGAACAGAAAAAGTATACTATCGCCGTCCGCTGCTGCTCCTATTCCTTCCCCAACCATACTGGTCTTGAGCAGGCCTCCTCCACCCGTTGAAAAAACTGAAAAAAATATCTGATAAAATTGATATAAATAAATGCATGTTTTTACACGTATCTAAATTCGAAAACTTTAATCGATCCGGTTAGCATAAATATTCTGTTCGTTTCGGTGTAAAACGGAACGTCAAGTATCGACGAAGGTATCAAGTTCCGAGTTCTTTATATCTGATCGCAGTCTCGAGGCAAACATTATTTTTTTATATTCTGCCGCAGCTCGTTACCGATGTTGTTTACGATATTCGATTTTTCGCGAATCCTTTCATGCATACATTAAAATATTTTACTGATGCTCCGTTGTGACTGAGGAATCCGCACAAATCTTATTAAATGGCTAATTCTCTTGAAGGATTTGAAATGGGCTTTGAACTCTTTTTGAAACGTTGACGCGGAATTGACAGAAAACCTTTTTACAGTCTCAATATTATTTTTATAAGGATGACAGAAATAATCTATGTATTTGACCTCATAGATAGCTTTGTATCTATGATATTCATATTATACCCCAAGGTATAAAGCTCGTTATAGTTATGACACATGAAACTGTTCCGTATTCCGGTATAAGACTCTGAATGTATAGTTGAAGTTATTTTCCTGCAACATCCTGCTACTTTAAATATTGCCAACAATTCTTTAAAAACTACTTCCTTTGTTTCAGGTAAATATATATGTCATACGTGGTTCTTCAGACGTGTAGAAACTGCATGAAAGTACAACACATACAACGCACCAAGACTCGCCTTAGGACCTTCATTACCATCACTATCGTCACTATCATCATCATCATCAGCCAATAGTCACAGGTGTGTGCCCGGGGGTTTCAACCCTCAACCGCGTGCCATGACTAACATAATGATAATAGACTAAGATGAAATTTAAATATGATGCAATTAGAATAAAATTTAAATATTTATCATAGCCCGCGCGAGCTTCGTGCAAAATTATCGAATTAGCGGTACGCAGATGTTTTCAGATGCGATTTAAATTGCAAACTAACGCTAAACACTGCTATAATGTCGAGTACGCCCACTTAACACTGTGTACTTACGACTTTTATTGTGTTGTGCACTGCTTTGTAAGCGTTGACTTGGTACTTATATTTTATTTACATAAAATATTTATTAAAATGTATTCATCATTTGAGGTCGGTTGGTATCCGACGTAATGTTCATGATGGGAATTTTATTGGATATAAATTGACATTAGCCCATATACATCCGATTCCTGAGCACGGGCTTCATCTAAGACAGAAAGTGTGTAGGCCTTAGTCCTTAACGCTGGCCTAGTGTGGCTTGGTCACCTAACGATCTGACGACGTTTTTCTTTAGCGGTAATGTAAGTCACATATAATTTATTGTAAATACACATAACTTAGAAAAGTCATTGATAACAATGTTATCTAAGTGTTATAATTTTTTAATCATCTAAGAGATACCGTTATAATGCGATCATCAGTTTACTTGGAGGCAACAATAAAAAAATGTAAGTAAGAAACATTAGTCTTCGGATGTGAACGCACCCGTTAATACTTTCAAAGTTAAATGTCAGGCCTTTTGGCAAGTTTGTAAACTTTTAACAATACACAATTGAGGCAATTTTAACATAACGAAGTAAGTGCGCCGTCGGTAATAAGATAGGTCACCTTTCAAATTGACATAAAAGGTATTTATTTTAAGTACAATATTTATTTAGATTAAAATATGGCTGCAAGAACTGCGTACAAATTACGAACTAACATTAATCTATAGTCTATACAATAGATAAATAATACAAAAAGACTATACTGTCCTGTGTTCCGAAAATCGTGTATCGAATTATTTAGTCTCGTTTTTTTCATAATTGGGTATTAGTTAAACTCTTTTTGTGTATATTATATACTATGCACATCTCAGAGACCAAATGCTTAGAAATATACATCCACTATGGTACCGAACCTTTCGCAGTGGAGTTTGATTCTTATTCAGCCAGTTTTTTGTTTAAACATCGTTCGCGCGAATAATGACCGAGCCTCAACGCATCGGCATTGTAACGAGATCTTATTTGTGTATAATGCTTCGCGATATTTCACATTCTTTGTGCGGTGTCGGCGCTTTAAGTTAAATTATATGAGACTGCCAATGTTAAATATGTTTATATCCATTCGTAGTATTGACGGTTTTATTTATTTAGGCGTAAATATAGGAATGTGTTTGTTGCATGAAATAAAATATTATTATAGTTAGAAAATGCATTTTGCGTGACACTCACAAATGAATACTTAGTAGTAAAATAGCACTGCACTTTATATTGGCACTGAGTGGTCACTTTTTCGAAAAAAATTAAATACGAAAAAACTATAATTTTGCTAATTCTACGTATCATCTATAATTATATATCGTTCAAAACAAGCGTAATTATACCAAAAATTCATACCTTAGCCGTGGTAGAAGGGGCGTCTGAGAAACGAGTGGCATTAGTGCGTCGAGTAACGAGCAATGTCTCAAGATCAGCCACTGTTGTACATGAGGCTCCACTATATTTGAAACATATTGTGCCTTAGCCCACCATACAGCTTAGAGTTGGTTTATTAATGTTGATAATAATTATGAGACCAAAACGCAAAACTCAGGAGCCTGTAGCGCTCAATATGCAACGTTTATACATAATAAAATCACTTCGAAATGTTACAAAATTTTGAGGAAATTTTCGATCATAAGTTTACTTTACACGGTCTTAGCAGTTGCAAACTTATGAGCCGTGAGTAACGACGGTTGTTACCGCGCGTCGTATAGTTAACTGCGGGAATACTTTACCTTTACTGTCTTGCTGTAGAAAAATATTGTGTGTATGCACCTGGACCTCGACACTGTACATGTAGAGCATAGTATGTATTACATATTACAGCTGTGAGCAGGATGGCCTTGAGGTTAAAACGCGGTCGAGAATCGCGGCAGTCGCGGGTTCAAACTCAAGGCACAGACCTTTGACTTTTAGAAATCATGTATGTATTCAGTATCCACAATGAATTATCACTTGCTTCAACTGTGAAGTAAAGTATCGTGATGAAACTTACACACGTAAAAGTTTTTAGGAATTTCTTAGGTATGTAGTCCGACTAGGCCAGCGTGGAAGACAGAGGACTTAAGCCCTCTCAGTGGTGGAGGAAGCCCTTGCCCAGCCGTGGGACGTATAACAAAAACCTGACCTGGTTATTGCACAATATTAAATAGAAGTAATATAGCCAGACTGGAGCACAAAAAAAATTACAAATGAATAAACTATGCTAAAACCCCCTGGACGTATCATTGCGCCCATCACTCAGGAGATTATACAGTTCACATCTAAATAAGCACCATAAAGCGAGCTGAGCGCATAATGCCCTACCCGGGACGGTGCACCAGATATACGGCGCAAGCTCTCTGAATTATACGCAGTATAAATATTGAACTAGTTTTAAATCCTTTGTGTTCAGCATTTATTAGGATAAGTTTTTTGATGGGTTAAACCTTTTATTCACGGTATTTATTAGTTTCGCGAATTGGGTTATTGTTTTGAGTAGTCGACAGATGTTTATTTATTCTGTTTTCATATCGAATTCATATCGAAAACATTTTATTGAAATTTCAGAGTAAGTAAAGCTAATGTGATTGAGTTTGTCACGAGGGTAATTGGGAAATGTCACACATCCAATTTTCGTTATGAAGCTCGCCAGATCTATCAACGCCAGAAGAGATATGACTCACTGTTTAACTCTGGCCTTACACAGTTTCTTAGACCATTTTATAGCCTCAGTAGATATATAATATCTCTATCTATTTAAAGGATATTTATCTATGAAACCATATGTGTTACGCTCATACAATAATATCTGTAGCAACATAACCGTCCTATTTAATCCAAATCAATATTCTCCCGTAAAGGTTCAACGCTCTCGGAAAATATTCCGCATAATACTAACGTACGGGATATAAGATGGTAAACAAGTAGCGGTTGACAAGACCCTTTAAGTCCCTGATTACCATGTCCAATCGAAGAACTAGAAAAATACCTATTGTAAGATAGAAATTGTACATTGGTTCCGTAGAATGTCAAAGACTAAAGGTGCCATTATCTAATAATAGATTTTAAAGAAGCGTTTTTCTAAAAGAAGGATTTATTTTCTATAATTTTATTATGAATAGTAAAACTCTAAAGTGTTGTCAGTTTCACGTCTGCTTGTAAAATTATCGCTGTTATAGTCTGTATAAAATATAGCTTTTTGCTGAGTTGGCATCCTTATTGAGTACGTGCGATATGCACCATTCATTCTTTTTCTAATAACGTTGTGTATAATAATATAGATTTTAATGTCATGTTAGTTTCGCTATGCAAGTGTAAGCCTTGACCTTAAAATCTTTTCAAATATGTAGTCAGAGTGCTTAGAGCTTGATTTTAAAATCTTTTAAGTCAACATTATTTTAAGAAAGTTTCGTCAAAAAATTCTTAATACAGTTTTACGTTTCATACTAAGCTTTTAATATAAAAGATTTATAATAGGGTTATAAATCGTCTGCCGTTGATATTATAAGCCTTTTAGTATAAAATTTGAGAAAAATAAACATGCCTTAGCTGGTTATTGGGAAAAATCATTTGCTTATTTTTCATAGCTTAAGTTTATTGGGAACGCGTGGGTTAAAAAGTTGGGCTAAATTTACTTGTTACAATCGTCGATATTATGGTTTAGATGTTGTGAGACGAAAAAGTGATTGGTTGAAGATATAAATATAGTTCTCTCCGACTAATTATTATTTAATCTTTCCGTCCATGAAATATTACATTTAATCTACACTTCCACCATTTTTCATCTCCCGAACTGTGTTTTAGATTTTGAAGAGTGCGAATATTTTTCCCCAAATCCTAAACCAAAGGTGCATTGAAACAGGATATTTTATTTGGAGTATCGATTTTCAACTACGGTTAATGAACGTGGGTTTAAACCAAAAACCTGCTATAGTATATAATGTTTCGCGGATCTCTAGCTCCCTTCTAACAATAATCCAGGTATAGTCCTGCACAACACTTGATAACACTTTTTCGGATAAACTGACAGTATTCAGAGAACATCATCCATCTTTTGTTGGTGTATTTTTTATGATACAGTAAAAATGTTGAATAAATATGAAAGGAATTAACTGTGGTGCCTATTGCACCTTGTATGTCAGTTGAATATTCAAATAATAAATGAAATTACATATATTATTACACATTTTTGACCCCACACTAGGATACAAGTCCCATGTAGATGATTTAAGAAACTATGAGAGACTTGGAGATCGAACCTGCAGCCTTACGTTTTTTCTAAGTCTAGCCAACTGCGCTCCGAGGCTGTCCAAAATAAATAATAATAATAGGTAATGATTTAGACGGAAATGAAGTAGAACATATCCAAGGTGAAGTGGAAAAATATTCCATAATTAAAGTAATGTACCTATTTCTCGCGAAGCTAATATTTCTTCAAAACTTGTAATTTGCATTAAGTTTTTGTACGTGCACTCTTCAATTACTTCCCAATAGCAAAAAGCCCGAGTCAAACGCATACAAAAACGCGACAAATGTATTATGCGCTGTCATTGGTATATTTTCAATTATTTTTTTGTTACTTATAATTTGTATCGAATCGTCCGTTTACGGTTTGTAATGTAATTTACATAATATATTCAGATATTCCACAATTTATTTATTATGATTTTTTCTCAACTGAAAAGTTTTAAAAATTGTGAGTAAAAGAGTCTGGTAAACAAAACAGGTCGTGCTTTCTTTCAAGATATATGTTATGAAAGGTGGACAATGTCCTTTGGTCAAGATTATTATCACACACACTTATGATGTTAGTAAGCGTAAAAAAAACGTTTCCGAGGCCAGCGTCAGTGTTTCAGTTACCACATTTATTGAACATTATACCATATTTATGACTGGTTAAACGTCACGCCGCTGGGCACGGGCCTTTACAACTCATATAAAATGCACTAATATCAAAAGAGTTCCATCATAAGAAGCTCTAAAATATCTTTTACTGAACCTAATCTGCCATAGTTCAGAACCCACATTGACCGCATCGATACGTGCTTCAACCCCTCAATACTAATTAATCCCCGAACCCACCGCGCTCCCAGTTCTTTCCAAACGTTTTCCTGTGGCTTCCCATCGATTTACATTCGCGTTACAATAGTATCCGCGTAATCCTATAGTTTCCGTCGCAAGAGGGTTTCGGAGAAATCGGATATTTTTACCGGAACTCGTTGAATGAGCGGCCCTCGCGATCATTGTGTATCATGTTAGTATAGGGCTGTAAGGGAGTAATAATGATTGGTAAAAGGTAGGATAACTTGGGACATTCTAACCGATGGTGTTGAATGTGAAATTCATTAGTAATAAAAAATTGTAGGTACCACTTAGAAAAATATATAGAGAATTATTTTAAACCTAATTTCGTATATAGGTAAAGATTGTAGTGATGCAAATGCTTTAAGAATAGTGGGTTCTGCTGTAATGTTGATAGTCAAAATACCCTGTACGAGGATAAGTTATAAATTTCTATGATAAAGAATTACCGTTAAGGAATTTTCTTCATCGTGTCAAAACAGTAACGTAGTCAATAGTGAGTATTTGAATTTTAGACAATGCTTTTAAAATAAGCAAAATCAAAACCTCAGTTAATTTGCTCTAAGCTTAGTAACTGTAGCCAGTTTCTTTATTTTATTTTTTTTGAAAAAGGGCAACCCTACTTTAATTAACTAAAGGGATGTATTGGCGTATTATAAGGAAAAAGTATTCTCCTATTATACCACTGCTTGTACCGCTGGGCTAGTTATGTCGTCTTAGGGATGTCTAATTACGGTCACATTATAATGGTAACGTATAAAATATATGTAGAGAGGTACATAATATGTAGATGCCTGATTTTTAATTTTTAAAATGAATATTCTAAAAGAGGTATAGGCAGAAAATGGTAAAAGATTTGGATAGAATTACACACATATATCATAGTCTGGAATATATCGTGGCTATACAAGTGTAATGCGGGTATACTTGCGAAGGACAGTCTGTGTGAAATAATTTTTAATGTTTTAATTTATTGGTAAAAATTTTATTAGAAACCGGAGCAGAAACAGACGACAGAAATTTTCTTAAGTAACCTGCTACTATCTTAGAAGACATTTTCTTAAATATTTCCAGAGTAAAAATTTCGCTAGCTCAAATAAATTTAGACAATTAGCGAGTAGAACACCATAGTAAAAGTCAGCCATCGGCATTTCATCATTACGCGGTGATAAAACTTCAATGCGGTACATAAAACCTGTCGCGTTAGTTTCGGATTAGGCAGTTACCATTAACGTATACAAACGTAGTAAATTTTGATGATTTATAGTGTCGTATTGTGGGAATAATTAGAACAGGTCGATTTATTACTATCAAGTACTGGGAAGTTTTTAAAGCTCTCAGTGTAGGAGATATCTGGATTTTGATTACAAAATTTGAAAGAATAGCTGAAGAGTGACTTGTGACTTTCAACCGTGAATGTGATGATGAATAAAATACTAGGTAGTACATTGGGGCGAAATAAGGCAAGACAGACAGGCATACAAATAATAATCATATAGGACTTTCGTATTTTTCCTTATTTGGTAGAGACCAGGAATTATATGTACCAGCAAGCTGTATGATGCTCTGTATGCTGTATGAATTAGCGACATGACTTCCTCCCATTAAATTCGTCTACAACAATTACGTCATCACTACCCTAACCTCAAGTGCACCAGCGACGCCAACAATCACTATTCTTTATATGCAATCAACTTAACCAATATTTGCTCGTTTGAGGAACACATGGAGGGTGCGGTGAAGGGGAGAGGGGGGTATAATGCCCCCGGTCGCGGGGTGAATATTAACCGTCGGCTTTACGAGCGCCAAGCTAAGACGGCGATCGTAAAACAACACTCACTCGCTCTGGTTCAACTTAACATGTGTATGGTAAATGTTTACGGGACAATTGGTGGTACGGATTTATTTGCGGTGTATAATGAGTAATGAGTTATATAACATAGGTGTTTTTAAATAGCTAGAGCAACAGCTCGACAGTAGACTAACAAGTCTAATTTGGTTTTATGGAAAAAATTGGTCTTATTGAGACTTCGTCTTTTTGGAAAATAGTCCGTATGTAAATCAAAGTATGAAATTGCATTTTTAATAAAAACTTTCATGTTGAAACAATAGCAATTATTAGTCTTCAATTTAATATTTTTTTAAGTGTCAAGTTTCAATTGAATTTACACCACCTAAAATGTTACTCAAAGCACCCACAAATTTTGTGGTGTGTTCAACTGATTCGTGCTGCATTTAAAAATATTTCATTTTTCTAACAGTAATCCAAAAAATAAAATTTTAGTCAAGGCACTCACTTATTTTATACGGTGTTCAACTGTTTCGTGCTGCATTTAAAAAAAACATTCTTTAAACAGCTACCCAAAAAAGGAACATTTTAAAAGTCAAAGCGGAGTTGCGTCAACTTAAAAGACTCGTTAGCTCGTTACCAAACATTCTATCGCGCACGGAAAGAGCTGGCGTCCAAAAACATGGCCGCATAGATTCCTCTCTTCGACAGCATTAGCAGTTGCAAATCCTTTAGAGCTTGTATTCGGCGGGAAATGATGACATACGTCCATTGCGTGGAGTAAATTTGCTGGATCCAGCGGTGAGGACAGGGTGATTAGCGACAGCGGGGACATGATATTTAAGATTTGAAATAGCGTTGTATTGTTTGTGACGGTTCAGGTGTTATAAATGTAAAGAAAAAATGATTATAATCAAATTTGTGAATGTTGGGAAGATCTTTTTGGCTTTCAGTTTCTCCTATTCCTATTCATTTAGTTATTTATTTATATCCTTTTTTGTACACTATACATGAAAAAATAATGAAGTAAAAGACTAACAATAACAAGACAATATAGGCACAATA
Source organism: Cephonodes hylas (assembly GCA_030295005.1). Taxonomy (NCBI): domain Eukaryota; kingdom Metazoa; phylum Arthropoda; class Insecta; order Lepidoptera; family Sphingidae; genus Cephonodes; species Cephonodes hylas. The sequence goes on along the minus strand of AP025384.1, from coordinate 6,599,517 downwards.
GGCGGTCTTATCGCTAGCTGCGATCTCTTCCAGACAACCTACATTAATAACATTAACCTAATTTAGCGTTCTATTCACTTAAAATAGTCAGTTATAGAAAGTGTACATTTTTCCGAAACCAAATATTATTAAAATTATTTTAGATTTTACGGAGCCTTCTTTTAAGAGTCTTGTAATGAGAGAACCAGAGACTTAAGTATTTAGAAAAATATACACAAGCTGAGGAATAAACTAATTTAAGTCGGCTTCTTTCACATTTCTCACAATAATTCCCGAATTATAAAAAAAACACAACTTACAGTTTATTATTCTGTTTTTCTTGTAGTTTAAATACCAATTATATACTACGACCCCAATATATTCTGTGTTCATTGCCGAAGTTCATCCAATAACAGTGAAATTTAATTGCCGTACGCAACAATACGAAATTGTAACAATTCGCCAATTATCGATGAAAACGATAACCCTGGAACACGTGGAATTCTTTACAAAAGCACATTACACGATATTATATCGCTTGCGATCACGTACCGAAAACAATTTGAACACACAACGGCTCGATGTTAACAATTACTACCCTCATATCTCGACATAAAATCTAAATACATTTACACTAATTGTGAAACTTTTAATTAAAACTAATAAAATCGTTGGTGCTCCCTCTTCATTTCCCCGCGCCCCGCGCCCCGCTCACCGCAACCCAACCCCCTGTGTCTTAATGGAAACCTTGTACTATTGTCATTACTTATTTTTACACCAGGAATAACTCAAAACATATTATGGTCAAATAATTTGTTCGTCTTTGATTTATGAGCTAGTTAATGATTTTTATAATGTTGAGCGAAGTGATAATTTTTTTTTGTTGAATAAAGAGCCATGGCGTGTTTGGATTTTACTGAGGTACGAATGGTGCGGCTCAACAATATCTCAGTCTAACGAAAAGCCAATATAAAAGGACTTTATTTAGTTTAGCTTATGTTTGCAGTTGCGATATGATCCAGAATTCTCACACAAAATTAATAAGCTATTTATTATTCTCTAATTGTAATCGGAACTCTTAAATAAATTACCATATTAATGATACGAATGCTAATTTCATGTCAATGCAAAAATTAATGATATCCACCCGCTGATCGCTCCGCTCGTGTCCATACCACAGACCATGTATGCGAGAACATTCGAAGGCAGAGCACGCGCGTTACTAAGCGATACTCTTATTACTTCACACGCGATTTGCAAGCTGGGTTTGTGACAACCTTGCTGTGTTACAGATTTCGTCCGCCAACTTGCTTTTCAGTGGGTTCTAACGCGACGGTGTGTTATTAGGGATGGCGGCGAGGAAATGGATTTTGCAGATGATTCATGCACTGGTTAAAGAGGTGGGATGTTCAAAAAGGTTGGTTGGTTTTTGTGAACAACCTTTTTAGACAGCTATGCGGTTTTATAGGTCAGCAAAGTGGATGAATAATTGTGAAAGCAACGACTTAGCAGTCGAAAGTTAAAATCTCTAGCAATTTATGATTTTTTGTAAGTATGCATATTTATTGAATTTTATGAAACGTGAACGTCCTTTTTTACTTTTCAAATTTAAAAAGTGTAATTTGCGATGCTTACATTATGACATCGATGCATATTAACGAGTCTCTAACGTTCACAAATTTTCATGTCTACAAACATTCGCAGTTGTAGTGGAGGTCAACGCCCAGCAATTGGAGATATAAAGGCTGATGAGGATGGTCACAAATACGCCTTATTCAATGAGACTACGGACAGCCTAAAGCATAATCGCTTTTAAAGTAATTTAATCGTGTCCTGCAGCGGGTCACATATCGGGCAAAATATCCCTTAGTTAAAGTAGTCAGCGAAATCATCTGCAACTGAAGTCCATTCACGGCAAACGTAGTATCCGTGTATCGCACAGCGGTTATAAATCAGTCGTACAAGCGGATATTAATTGGTGCGCCGCTTCGGGGCGCTACTGTTCGGCTAATTCGGCGGAGTGCACTCCGGTATGTTGCATGCTTTGTACCTCCCGTTAGTGTTTTGTTTCAATTTACTTTTTTCTTGTGATGCGTACTGCGTGTGTTCTTATTGGCTGTATGCAGTGTTGTTGGCTAGACATCAGTCAGTTAGTCTGGGTGTTTGTGAGACCGAAAATTCTCTCGTAGTTTCTGATACCGACGACAGGGAACTTGTATCCTAGTGTCGGAATAATGGATTGGGTGTATTTGTTTTGCTGGAGTTGTTGATGAATATTGGAGTAGAATTAGGACTGCTTCTTTGTACCCGATATGTGAGTGTGAGTACGATCATGCAGAGTTAAATAGTCGGCTCAAGGAAATTACTTGATGGGTGTGTTTTCATTAAAAGTTTGTAACAGTCATTGGCTGACATAGGTTTTTTCAAGTATACGCCAGTGACCATTACCTTCACTCTTTTATGCAGGTACAACTCGGCCACATTACGGAGATCATCACCTAGTTAAACTATCAGCTTCATCACGTCACCCAATTTCTAGAGATAGACCCACACACCAGCTGGTCCGAAACAGAGTTTACTGAATGAAATGATATGATAGAAATTAGTTAAAAATTAATAATCATATTTTGTTCCAAAAATATTTTGTTTAATTTCTATTTAAATACTGGCAAATCGCGGGAAAATTATTCGTCATTAATTCTGCCCATTGTATAATAAACAATTCCTAGTATACATAATAAACTAATAGATTTACTGAGCTTTTGTTTTGAAGCGGAATTATTTATATTACGCTCTACTATAAGCCCTCGATATTGAATATTGAACTCTCGCCGCAATTTAACTTATTATTAAATTCAAAACACAAAACTTAAACATCTGCACCGCATTCATTGCTAAAATCAATAGCTAGAACTAATAAAGGGTATTTTAACCGAAAGATTATCATTTGAGCAAACATTCCTACGTCGATATACCCCTGATATAACCGCGATAATGTCACTTATACCATGCACTTTATATTATAAGATATAAAGACCAAATTTCCTTGGTTTTGTGCGTGCCACATGTTTGTCAGGAAACCCTATATGGGCACACAATGATTAATCAAAAACCCGTGGGGACGTCATAAAAATATGATATTCAATAGAAAGTTTTCGGGGGTGGTACGTCCATTGTTCCCTTTTGTGTGGAAATATTAATAATTACGTATAGTTTATAAGGATAAGGGTCTGTAAATACGGCTGTAGACCGCCCCCGATTTATTTGTGTGGGGTTGAGATCGTTCTTCAAGGGTGAAATGTGTTTTTTATACATTTCACTGTTGAATGAGCTTGATGACAATGAATAATGCACATTCTTGAATAAATGCACCTGCGATTTTTTTATACATTTATTACTTTGGCTATTGTGCAAGTCGATGCAAAACCATTGATTTCTTATTGCTATTGGCAATGGCAATATCAATTACTCCGATGAAATGTGCTGTTAATGGGTAATGGTCCTACTTTGTAAGAAGGATTTTGAACGAGATGTTACGTTGAACATCTTAAATTCTATGTATAATAATACCTTATCTATGCCTCGTATTCTACTCTAGGGTTCAATTCCTGGGTCTGGGAAAATGTTGTCATGATTATCATAGTCTCTGTAGTATCAATCTCTTACTACTCCTTCGGCATATACCACATGTATTCTATTAAAATAATCCAATCAACCGCGCGATGTTTATTAAGGAAGCGCTAGCAGTTAAACTAATGCTATCTATACATGACGTTTCAGGATATAAAGCAACAAACGGGATAAAAAACGAGCAGTATGTCGCTCTCAAACGCAGCTCCAACGGCGAGCGAACGCAATACGATCCCCGGATGAAGCTATTAAAATGTCCTCTCCTTAGTTTTATTCTACTGTCCGACGTGTAGCTAGCGAAATGTTTAATGCCACCAATAGGCTAGTCGTGACATTCGATTTTATTTACGAATTAGATTGGAGTAGAAAAAAGTGTCTTGTGTGTTAAATTTTTGGTCTCAATGTAAATAAATAGATCCAACAGTCACATGCACAGTTTTGACTATGTTATGAAATAACGAAAGTCTTTTCGATCTCATACACACCCTGACCCAAAAGACGAGTAAATGTTCATGGATTACATAAACATTTGTCTTGGTGGAGGGATCGAACCCGGGGCCTCTGGTTTCGCAAGCTGGTACATAAAATAGAAAATGCGCCACGTGTCTATAGGTTTATAACCAAAGACTATATATAGAATAAAATTTTTGATACTCGGTTTTTTGGTATCAAAGACATTTTTATTTAAATCGGGATGAGAAATATAATTTTAACTCGAAATCTCTTATTTAAAATCGAGTATAGTTATTATGCAAAGAGACATACCATTCCATATTGCTAGCAACAAGTCGCTGTATCTTCCAAAATTAAGCTTTCACGTAATCTAAAATATTGTGATTCGGGCATTCCCTGTAGACTCGCGTCCTCTTAACGAATAGAGGGTTCGTAATCCTGTTATGTAATGGAATATTCCAGAAGCTTCTTTCTCAGCCACTATTCATTCGTTTCATTACCCAATAGTTACATTTTGAATGTTATACAAAATAAAAATAAGAGCTTATTAATTAGATTAGATAACAAAACCAATTAGACGTGTACATGAGAGCATACTAGTCCAAAAATAAACAAAGTTGTAAACAAGATATTACACAACAGTTTTACATTAACAGTTTTCGGCTTCTATTTAAGTACCGTCGCTGATACATCCATATGTACATGATGTATTGAGATTTCCTCAAATGGACTAGAGACCTGCCCGCGCTTTTATTAGCGGTCCCTAGCATTTTATCTTTTTTTCATAGCGCCGAGCTTTACGTACAAAAATAGGCTGTAGTTTTTACACGGGGTTTAAAAGGTTTTTCACACGGCTCGTTGGTTACCAGACAAACACAACGTATGGGGCAATTTCGTATGTTTGAACGAAACGGTTTATGAAACGTTTGTTATAATAGATTCCAATGTTGCCAATACGCAAACAAACGATTTGCTTTATTGCCAACAGCGTGAATCTGTTATGGTATGCGTATTTTATTTTGCGTTTAGAATTTATTTGTTTGCTTCTATGGTTTAGTTGATCTACATCCGATTTCAAGTTCCATGCGGAGTAAAGTGCTATTAAATCTTTCTATCAGGGAATTCTCAGTAGCATATGGAGTAGTGTACCCGATAATAGGCAATAGTCTCGCTTCGTGTTATGTGGGAATTGAAACGCTAGAAACATGGATGCTAAAATTAGTTTGTTATGAACGCAGTACGCGTCAGTGTCTGGGTATAAGATTTTTTATCGCTAATAATGACACTATGGATTATGGAAGTTCACTAAATATAGTGATAATATGAGGCGAAAGAGTCAGTTGTGAAATCTGTCGTCACGCCACACCAAATAGTTATATGATGTTATGAATATTTTAAAAATGTATGAAATATTTACGAAGCTTTCCTGTACGAATGGCGAAGTTTGCGTCAGTCATCTTTGTGTGTCATTCGAAATAATTTTGTCGAAACAATGTCCTCATTCGATGAGTAATCGCATTAATCGAATTCCAAAGAAATGCAGTTATCCTGCAAGTATTCGCGTTTTTAACACACATGATTCACAGCTGGACGCGGTGTCTGTCTGTCTGTCTTTCAGCGGGTTTTTGTAGACGAGACACGAGTGAGATGTTTTGCCACAGCTTGCGATTGCGAGTGACGCATCGTGTGAATGAGATCGTTTTGTTTGTTTGATGAATGTATCGGAATTCGGATTCAACGGTCTTTGTAAAAATACTTTTTTTGCGTTTGTTTCGGGAAAGGTGCGGTTTAGTCTTATGGTTTATAAGAAATCGTTAGAATTATCTCATGAGTGAGCCTAATGCTTTTTTTCGAATTTTATCAATCTACTTCTGTGTGTTAATATAAACGTTTGTTTCGTTGTGCCCGGGGCATAAGAACACTTACACATACGCTCGAACACGAGCGGTTCCAGGCTCGAAACCTGAATCAGTCAACATTTTATTAACATAATATTAAGGGTCTCAAAACCTCTGCAAATATTTTTTTAATGAATTAGACCTTGTTAGTCGCATTAACATCAATCAAGAAAATAATACAGGATTACATATACAGGATGTGGTGACACATCCTGTTAGATACGAATTCTAACCAATTCTTTTTGTTGTTTTATTTTGTATGTGACACTTTTTTAACAGACGGTGTATGTTTATTTATAATTTACGGCATAAGATAAGAAAGGACTTCTATGGTAGCGTATGAAACTTTCCTACTTTTAACCGACTTCAAAAAAGGAGGAGGCTATCATTAATAAATAAAAAAATAGTATCAAAACACGCTAACTCGCGACGTGACGAATCCGCGTGGGTGCGACACGCGGTCGCTATAAAGCATCGCCGACGTGCATCAAATGCACAGCGCCACTTTGCATATTCGCACTGCAATGTTTGACTAACGCGCTTTTCCAAAATGGCCGACGCGCTAGATTAAATCCAATTTCGTTTTGGCGCGAAACGGTTTCAAACGCCCGATGAAATTGCTAAGTGACGATGAATCGACGCCATTTTTAACATCGGCCTGGTCATTTGATGAACGAAATGAGAGGTTTTATTTGAGTTATTTTTTGCCAGTTTGGTAGAACTGATTTGTATGTAATGTAAAAGAGAAGGTATCCGCTTGTCTTCAAAGGATATTGTTATCTAAAAGTATGTGTCAAAAATATGTATTTTTTATGAATTTGGGTATCTAAATAAAGGAGAAAAGGGTGTAGGCATCGTTTCTCGCGAATATAACATTACTCTTATACCAACATTTTAGAAATAAAGGATATGAGCATTCCTATTGATGCTTTAAGTGTGTAATAAAATAAAGGCCTAAAAATTTTATTAAAAGCGTCTCGGTTCTAACTTGATTAACAAGTAATACATTTTTAATAGTATTAATCTGTAAGAGCAGAGCCCCAAATAATTTCCACAAAATCATATTTTCTCGGAAATCGAAGAGGTTCAAGTCACACTTAATAGGAAGGACTCCGAAGATACTTAGCTCAACTCGAGTGTACACTCGAAAGCTACGGCAACTGACGTCGCCAAACTTACTCATACGGTTTCCTCTTTGTTTATATTGAATTTGATATTTTGTACTATGCCACCTTATGTACTACTTGAGAAATAATTTTAAGACTTTAAAGTTTACAGACCCTACATGAATTATTAGACGTAGTATTTATACTAAGCAGTGATGGCCTCGAGGTTTGGGCACGCGATCGAGAATCTCGCCGGTCGCGGGTTCGAACCCCAGGCACACACCTCTGACTTTTCGAAGTTATGTGTGTATTCACATTGAATTATCACTTGCTTTGAAGGAAAACATCGTGATGAAACCTGCACACCTAAGAGTTCTTAGGAATCTCTTAGGTGTGTAGTCCACCAACCCGCACTAGGCCAGCGTGGTGGACTATGGCCTAAAACCCTCTCAATGGTAGAGGAGACCCGTGCTCAGCAGTGGGCGTATATGGGTTGATGAAGAAGAAGTATTTATACTAAGTGTATTTAGGGCGTGATCAGAAACGAAGACAGGACATAGCTAAGGTGATTACAATCCCCCTAGCATTAAAGAAAATCCTGACTAAAAATAAAAGTGTTGACGTTTTTCATACAACTATCGGTGTTAAATGTGTGTGGTTCGTATGGAAAACGCCATCTTTTTAAATTTTTTGTCGGGATTTTTTATTGCCAATGAGTTTGTGATCACCGTTGTTGTTATCTACCTTCGTTTTTGAACACGGTCTGAATAAAATGTTTAAACATAATTAAATACATTCCCTGAATCGCTCTGTGTTATTCAAAAATAATTCCATGAAATACAAATTCATCTAATGTCGTCACGATTTTCGTCGGTGAAGAATTCGCGGGGAAGGGGTGAGCCCCCCCTCCCCCCCTCCCACCATACATTCTCAACAATCGCTAATTAAACTCCCTCTTAATTGATTGAAGCCATCCGTGAAATTAACTCGGTACCAAATAATTACAGAAACGTTCCTTTACAACGATACTTTCGAAATGTTCGGAGCTCACGCTTTTTTGGCACAGATTTAGACGGTGTATAGACCAGGCGAAGTAATTTTATTTTTTTTAATAATTTTAAAGTATTTGTATCGAAATAGTTTACCGGACAATGAGGTGCTAGATTTCCTAAACATTTCAATCTCAATGCTTTCAATCCTAAATAATATCATCCGAGTTTTTAAGGAAATCTGGGCTTTTACTACTACTTTGTAAATATCACCACTGGCATCATTGCACTTACAGTTCACAAACCCTTGCCACTTATTTTCTTAAGCAGGTTTCCAACGGACTGTGCCACAAAAGCTTGATGTGAATTCAATATAAAATGCCTTACCTATTTTTTATTCGGTCTACGTAAAATTTAATTACAAAAACTGTTCTGACACCGCAAAGCTGATTTGTATGTTTGTTGAGTTGATGTACTGAAATGTTATTTTCACGATGCTCGCATGGTATAAGGAAACGAATAGAATGGCGGAGAGAAAACTTTTCACATTAAATTTGATACAATTTTGAAGTTATAATTTTGGGGTTAGATTAGTTAGCAAAACCTCATCAGGTATATTAATACATTTTTAAACGTGAGGCCCCAGGTTCGATCCCTGCAGCGAGACAAATGATCCATAAATATTTGTTGATTTGAAGTGTTGTGAGAATTTCTCTAGTAGTTTCTGATAGCGTCCTAGGACTTCTATACTAGGAACTATGTTTGTGACTGTTGTTTATTAATTTATTTTTCATTACATACTCAGTCATGTATATAAACCACATGCCTTTAATAGCGGCGGTTGCATGGAAAACGTCGAATTTTTTATTATCTGTCGAGATTTTTCTCTACGCCAATAGGTTGATGATCACCGTACATAGTACCTGCCTTCGTTTCCGATCATGGTTTAAATACGCTCTGTATATGCTAAGCTTAATGCACTTTTTAGAAAAATACAAAATTTTAAATCAATTTTAATAATTTTAATATCAGTATGTAGCTTCTTCCATCCGTCCTTTGGTATAGACTATAGTATAAAGACGAGCACATAATAATATTGTCTAAGCTTAATACCATAGTGGGTACACGGCGTGCTCGTATTTAACCCGGCCGACTGAAAATAGAGCAAAAACCCTTGCCCGCCTGTTGCAGCACTGTTATTCTTATTTTAGTCGTGTGCTGACGGCTTAGACGCTGCAGGCACGCTTCGACGCAAGTATCGAGGCTTTCACAATGGTAGTAAGGACTTAAAATGAAGGAATTGTTTAATAGTATAGTTTTTAAGGTGGTTAGAAGCTATAGTCTACGACGCTGGCCTAGTGCGGGTTGGCGGACTACATACCTTAGAAATTTGGAAGAACTTTTTAAGTGTGCAGGTTTCATCACGATATTTTCCTTCAACGATAAAGCAAGTGATAACTTATTGTGAATACATACATAACTTGGAAATGTCAGAGGTCTTTGTCAGGGTTTGAACCTGCGACTGCGAGATTCCTCAAACTCGAGGCCATGAAGACATTAATCGCACTACCCAAATTTGCTATGTATTTTAGATACAAATAAATAAATAAAAAGAACTATCTTCGATAACACAACGACCCCAACACTAAAAAATGCATCAGCCGACGTACGCTGCACATGACACACGGGTATCGCTCAAGATTCTTCAAACTATGGCCCCTTTGTCTACCTTTTACGTAATCGATAATTTAAATTCACGTCACTACAGAATGCGTCCGAGCGTGTTCCCGACGCGATGTCGCTCGACGCACACAATTTATATCGACATCGGCGTTCTTAATGTCGATACTTGACGTCACTAATTTTGGAAAGCGATTTTTTCAGGATGTTTGCTTTTGAGACACGTTTTTGAAATTTGCTTACGGCGTTTTTATCGTCATGTTTTGATATGGATGGATGCAGGTGTCTTAAATGGGGAATGTTCTAGAAAAAATAGTTATAAATATATTTCTAAATGGTAATAGTACCGTTTATTAACAACATAGAATAAATAAAGTGAAAACGGTTAACCAAGATCGCGGTCTCGGCTTCCAACTTGAGGGATGAAACTTTTTCTTTCAAAGTTACTTGAATATTCATAATAAATCTACCCCGACTAAAGATTTTGTATCTGAGAATATATTTATAATATCATAGGTATTTATGTCTGTGGATTTTCCCGCAATCGTTATTCCTATTCCCAGTAGCTAGTGCTTGTAAGTCTGCATTTGTTAATTATTATATTAATAATCCGTTTTCGTTTCAGGTAATCACAAGAATTCATGTAATATAATAAGTTAAGCAGTGATGGCCTCGAGGTGTGGGCGCGCGGTCGAGAATCTCGACGGTCGCGGGTTCGAATCCCAGGCACACACCTCTGACTTTTCGAAGTTATGTGTGTATTCACATTGAATTATCACTTGCTTTAACGGTGAAGGAAAACATCGTGATGAAACCTGCACACCTAAGAGTTCTTAGGAATTTCTTAGGTGTGTAGTCCGCCAACCCGCACTAGGCCAGCGTGGTGGACTATGGCCTAAACCCTCTCAATGGTTGAGGAGACCCGTGCTCAGCAGTGGGCGAATATGGGTTGCTGAAGAGAATAAGTTAACTGAAATTTGGGTAAGAAAATTTAAAAAGAATTATATCACTTCCAAAGTCGATGCAACGACCATTTAGATCTCCGATGAAAGCTCAATGTAATGTGTATCTCACATGAAAGCCTGGTCTCAGGATACAAATATGTGCAGTGCGTTCTAAAGATCCCAGGTTTGATCCACGAATCGAATAAATTGTTCCATTCTTGTTTTGGAAATGTGCCCGAAAAACGGCTATAGGTTCACCCCCTATTGCTTGGTATTTATGCACCTGTAAAAATGTGAGTGCAGAAATGCACCTTTGTCTATCCCTTCTGGGAATACAGGCGTGGAATGTATATTTTTTATGTCACAATAACATTTACATTGCTTGCTCTACAAGCCAGTATACCCACCACTGTTTCTACTAAGCATTAGTCGATGAAACTAGAAGTTATCGCCGATGAAGGCTCAATGCGTCGACGGCGGCGTGCTCCCGACACCCGCCGGCTGCGGTCGGGCGCATTGTTCAGCTTGTAATTACGTGTTCGCGTGCAACTAACACACTGCACCTAGCATTCTCCGGGCAAATTGTTATTTCACTTACATTGATTTGGTTTGAGTGATTTAGATTGGTTGGGTAGTTTGGGGGTGAGTATGAGTGTAAGAATAGATTGGGTCAGTAGGTGTCGAGTCACTTATCCATTCATATACTAATATAAATGCGAAAGTAACTCTGTCTGTTTGTTTGTCTGTTACGCTTTCACGTAAAGACTACTGAATGGATTTTAATGAAACTTTACAATAATATAGCGTATACATCTGGATAAAACATAAGATAATTTTTTATCCTGGAAAATGTAGTATTCCCGTGGGAATGAGTATTTCTGTATCTACCAAAGCGATTTGAATGAAATTTGGTATAGAGAGAGGTAGAGCTTACAGAATTAACATGGGATAGTTTTTATCCCGGAAAATAAAGTAATCCCGTGGGAATGGGTTCTGCATCTACTGCTACTATTAAAATGATTTTTAGTATGGAGATAAATAGGAACCTAGGAAGTAACATAGGATACTTTCTATCCCAGAAAATCTACCAAACCGATTTAATTAATTTTTGGTATGTGCATAAATAGGACTCTGAGAAGTAAAATAGACTATAACTTATTTTCTATCTGAACTCAACCCCGTAGTCTACGCGGACGAAGTCGCGGGCAACAGCTAGTACAACATAAGATAACGTAAAAGAGATTACGCAGATTAGAAACAAGAACGAAATTTGCGCATATATTGACTCACGCCTGTATTTCGCCAATTATGTTTTCAACCGACGCGTCGTCGTCGTCGACGTCATAGAGGGCAAGCCTGACCTCCTAATAATCATAATCTAAAACAACTAATAGTATAACGCAGAATGGCTTTCGTCTGGTGTGTACCCAGCCACGAGCTATGCAGCATAGGTCGTCATATGATGTGTGGTCAAATATTTGGCGCGAACACTAAAAAGCTTCTACCCTGAATTTATGATTTATTTATTATTTTTATTCGCATATAAACATCTCCCAAAATGATATACGTTGTAGATATCGCATACATTATCCCCACGTCAAAACAGTTCCAGCACAAACAGCGATTAACCCGAATCACCGCGTTCCCGGTAAACATTAGGCCGCTCGTTAAACCGCGCGATTGGATTAGACAAAAAGAAAAACCGGGATACCGGCCGCGTATTTTTGTATGTGGCGCAATCGGCCGATCCACCTTTCTATATAGTGAGATAAATTGAATTTGGGTTAATGCGTAACTAAAGTAATAGTGACCGTTTAATGGGGCTATGGGTTTTGTTAAAAGTTTTCATGGCCTCATTCAAGATACCTTATTGATACTTTCCCCGACCTTGGAATCGAATCTGGAACATTGAGATCGCTTACGTATAATTATGTCGTGAGAAAATTACTCTAGTAAATAAATTTTATTTCAATCAGCCACCCTGAAAGCCGCGATTTAAATATTACGTTGGATATACTATTCCACGCTATTATGAAGACGTAACAGAAATTAATTAACAAATAGAACAACATCGCTCAGGTACAAACCACAGCTAGTTTCCCAGTAACCTGTCACAATCCCTACGCAAGCTGAACGCATAAATCTCTACATATGAAGTTATCATCCTTATTTCGCGGCATCCATCTCCAGTATACAGACAAGCGTGCAAACATAAATCAGAGACGCGCACTCAATCGCCCCATGTGCGTTCGACGAGCCGTGTGTCACACTGGATGGCTGAGGAAACTGTCTGTCATATAAATGACGTTAAACTACGGTGGAACTGATTATTATGACGTGGTTTTGTGGCCCAAGTATTTGAAAGGCGGGGGTTGTTACTGGGTTTTGATTTGGGTATTATCTGTTTAAGGACGGAGTTTGGAAATTTATCCGAAAAACGGTAGACGTTACGTAACGTGGATGCAGAACTGCACCTGATCGTTATCAGCCCATATACGTCGCAGTGCTGGGCAAGGGCCTCCTCTACCATAGAAAGGGTATAAGGCTTAGTCGCTGACCTAATGCGGGTTGTTGGACTAAAAACCTAAGAAATTACTAAGAACTTTTAGATGTGCAAGTTTCATCACAATGCTTTTCTTTGCTGTTTAAGCAAGAGGTACTTCATTGTTAATACACAAATAAGGTCGAAAAGACCGAGGCGCCCGCGCGCTTATACCTCGAGGCCATTACTGTTTGAAATCCACCTCTACTTACTTCTTTCAGGGAATTAAAGGTTTTTGTATGTATTTAAGATAAATAGGAAAAGTTAGAAAAAGGTAAATAACCTATAGACCTATGTCAACATAATTTTAACATTACAGTCGTTTCGATCTAAATACAATATTTTGTCACTGTGCAACTCAAGTGCTTAGTAACCGCGCGGACAGATTTATGTTAATACAAGAGTTATTGCAGTGGAAATACACGCATGCGCCAGTAATTTAGTTAACTGCGGACAGACGCCGCGTCAATTTGATTTTATATGCGGTGATTTATTACTTTTCTCCACGAAAGTAATATTCGTTTGCGAAGATTCGTTAAATGCACGTATGTAATATTCTATGTATTCAATAATGATAATCTATGTAAGGTCTTGTATGAAAACGGGTGTCGACCATGTTGGCCTTCTCACAATACGTAACCACAGGTATTTATCATCATCAGATCATATATGTTCCGCTTCGCTCGGATTTACAGCTGAGAGAGCTTGGGCCATAGTCGGTAACTCTTGGTTTGATTAGCCTTAACTTATGTACGAAAGCTAATTAATACAAAAATAAAACAAATGAAACAACCGAACCGAATCGAAATGAGGATTTCTCATTTACGTGTAAATAATACGCGCACGACAAAAATGTCTGGAATACAATTACCTCGAAATTCTCGGTAAATATAAACGCATTATATTGAGAAAATATGGCCGTATCGCGAGCTCCACGACGTTTTTTACGGTCGCGGCGGCTTTAACACACATTTCCTTAATGTGAGCGCATAAAAATATTAAAAATTAAACTAAATGAACGGATGTGAACTTAAAGATGCGTCGTAAAATCAACAGCGGGTACCTCGAGGCAGCTCGCTGAGCGGGACTGCACTCAGTCAAGATAAATTTGGAGGGGCCCAAAATGTAATTAGGCATTGATTAAAAAATAACTTAAGGTTATGTACAATCATTTAATAGGAAATGATAATGGATTGGTTAGGTTTATATGTGGTTTAATTACAGCTAGGGATAGAAAGTTTATTCGATGTTAAATACTGCGATATAATATGTCCGCCAACCCAAACTAGGGCAGCGTGATGGACCAATACAATAATAATATTTGGTTATTTGTTAAAGTTAACCGTTCCGACAGTTGTTGTTTCATTAATTGTCAAAAGCTTATCACCTCATGGGCCATGCAGATTTGAATCAGGACACTTTCATTTACATATCAAATTGCTTTTGTTAAATAAAGATTTAAAGATTGTTTTCAAACCGGGCTTTGGGCGTCTATAGAAATACCGCCACTGATTCAAATGCTATATAATTATCGTGACTCATTAGTTTAGTTAAACACTACGTCTTTACTATTGGGTTTTTAATTAAAGTATTAAATTTTTCTCTGCAGAGCCCCGAATCCCCCTATATTTTTCCTAATACGCGCCCGCACTTGCGGTTACTGTGCATCTCGCGTGTGGCCGCCCGTGTACGTCGGTTTTATGACGTGAAACGGTCTCCATACCGGCGGTCCCCTCTGTAAACGAGAATCACAGCCCATTGCCGTGATTGTTTTAAAAAAACGTCTCATTTTATAGCGAAAAAAGTCTTATAATTAAAGTGGTAAAAGCCCACTAAGACATATCTTATGAATTCTTTATATATATGCAATTTCCTCAGAATGCCTTTTAGTGATAACTGAGGTATTTTTATTGGCGAGTAATCGAATGATTTTGTGTATGTATTTATCGCTCTTTGTGATACGATCATTTCCATAAAACGATAATAATTTGAATCACATGATTGCATATTCGGGGTGTATTTTTAAGTATTCAGTAAGCTTGGTATATTCCTTTATAAATGGTAATTATTACAATGATAAGTGCATAGTCCGATTGCAAAAGATTTCGATTATAAATATTACTGGACAATTTCTTAAAGCAATATTGTTTTCATTTCATAAAGTCAATCAAACACTTCGATATAACTACCGCCTAGAAGTACCGCAACTGCTTAATGGATAGTAGTAAAAATTAACTGTTTTAGATATAATTGTAGGCTTAGAAAAGATGAAAGGAAACCGTCTGTCGTGGTATGGGCACGTTATGAGAAGAGATGAATCATATGTAGGAAAAAAGGTGATGAATATGAAAGTGGATGGGTGGGAGCCGAGGAAGGCCAAAAAAGAGATGGATGGAGTGCGTGACTGAAGATATGAAAAAGAAAGGGGTGAATGAAGACATGACGGCTGACAGGGATGTGTGGTAAACATACTGCGCCGACCCCAAGGAATAAATTGGGACCAGCGCAGGGGAATGATGATGAGATATAATTGTAGGCTTATAATTAAGACTAGATTTAATTGTACCCCTTTGTTTCTTAAAATCTTCTCATTTTCCCAAGGGAAAAAAAAGGAAACTGACGGAAAAATCTCGGCATATTGAAAGGTAAATGAAGCTAAGAACACCGGAGTCCCGTAACCCGATATAACACCTTAACAACTTGCCAAATTACTACGAAAATTAATGGCGTTGGAACAACAGGTGCTTCCCTAAAACATACAAATTTACAACACAATATGGACACTGTGTCTATCAGGGTAAAATCTATTTTCCCACGCGGGTGCCAATGAAAAATTTAACCGTGAAAAGGGTTGAGTTTACTCGTGTTGTGTTAACGGTGTTTGAATTTTGCAAGATCAAGAACCCAATTATTGAAGATAATAACATGGGACGTAGTTTTACTCACATACTCCTAACTTTGCGATATATTCATTATAAGACTAAGATAAAGAAAAAGTGTATATAAATACACACGTTGTACTAATTAGCTTTCAGTTCCATTTAATGGGAACTATAATTGCATTTAATTGTTTTTCTTGCCCATTTCCAGGCGTTTCGTCGCTGCGAAATTTCATTAGCATATAAAAACTTAATAATAACATTTTCCTCACTCGGGACCTTTGATTCGCATAGGTTAAACTTGCAGGGATACCAAAGTCAGAATCAAACACATAGGCTGGTTTCAGCTGTCAGGCCTGTCACAAATCCATTGTCTGCCAATGCAATGAATAATTTACATTCACAATGGTTATATTAAACAAACAACTCAATCAAAACGAACAGACGGACGGATACACCCAGCGATATAATTAAATGTTGAAATATTAACGAATGGCTTGCATTGTGCACGTTCAAAATGAATGCAGATCGAAAGAAAAAAGTACTGGGTATAAATAAAAATAATGACTCATTTTGCTTAACCCGGGAATTGAATCCCGGTTTGCGTGCGCTGAAATAATAATTCAACAGTCCGTCTGCATAATTGACAAGGCCGGTGCCAGTTGTCCGTGCGGAAAGTAAGAAATGTGCAGTACGACGAGTTGGATTATGCTATAACGAAGAACGAAAGGAAACAGAAATTAAGACGTGGAAATAAATAGGGTGGGCGTTAGACAAAAATTGGTAAGGATAAAAGCAAGGCTAGTCAAATTTGCGATAAACAAGGCGATTAGGCAGATAATTATTATGAAAATCTAGTAAGAATTTTATCCCCCGAAATATCGATTCTGACTCGTTTGTCGAACACCCACTTTCATTGAAGTACCTTAATTATAAAGATTAGTATAAAAAAGCGAACTGAAGCTTTAAGAATTAATATAATATAAGAATAAAAATATGTGCCTTTCTCATATATTTGCTTAATTAAATGAAACCACCTTAATAATCCGATTCGAGTAGTCGCAGTGCTGTACATTTCGTTCACAAGCACACGTCAAGCTGCGTACGAGTCGGGACATTTCGCTGACGGGCGCCGCTTTTAGTTAACTTTTTTAAAGCCCTACATGGAAACAGTATAACTCACGTCATAAGAGCTGCGCGGTACGAATAATCATTTATTTTAAGCCATACGTTTCCGTCCCAGTGAATGTTTGGTTAATTTTTTAAACGAGTATTTGCAAAAGTGAATTTTGATTGATATATCGGTGATCGCGATTTTTTGGAAGGTAGAAGTGAATTTTTCGTCGATAGGTAATATTTATGTGTATTTAGAATTATTTATGTGTCATCATCATCATCATCATCAACAGCCAATATTCGTCCACTGCTGGACATAGGCCTCCCCCAATGACTTCCATCGGGAACGGTCGGAAGCCTCCTGCAGCCAGCGACGTCCCGCTATTTATGTGTGTTAGATCTAAAATTTGCAATCAACTTTTACATTCATGTAGATACCCATACTGTAACCTTTACAATTTGACAGCCTGTGGCGCATTTGGTTAGCTACCAGTTGCGAAATGAGAAATCGCGGATTATCAAATCCGATGGATCACCACGCACTTAGTCAAATGTTTATGCGATCCGTAAACATTTAATTCTATGTATGTATGCGAATCTTTGGTGCACTTTATTTATTAATATGTAAGTGTAGATGTATTTCAGATACTATAGAACATTGAAATTAATTTTCCCTTTAGAAATAAACTCCTTTCACACACATCCAGAATGACCACCTGCCAACGGCTTAAAACAAAACAGATTTCAATGTAAATAAAACAACACAATTATCATCCAATCCAAAATTCGTACCAAGGAAAAAGTTACCCACAGCGACGAGCGCGCAAATTTATAATAAGCAAAAAGACAAATGCTTGAGCGGTGCGCGTGGAAGCCCACAGCAAATCATTTAGTTAATAAATAACAGCGAGCGCGAAACACAAATTGTCCTTATGCATTACGCGTCGTTTGTACAAACGAGATTCTTAAATTGTTGTGCGTGCGATACCCCTTTTTTGTAAAGATATATTAAACGTTTTGGTTGTTGGCGGGCATCATTCACTTTGTAACCGGGAATGGAAGAGGTCTTTAATGATGTCTGATGGTAAGTGGAATTCGGTGTTAGTGATTGTCGTGATTGCCTCGAGGTTTAGCCATCCGGTCGAGAATCTCAAGGTACGGTTCAAAAGTTCAAACCCCTGGCAAACACCCCCGACTTTTCGATGTTATGTGTGTATTCAGAAAGAATCAACTAGGAATTACATAGGTGTGTAGTCCGCCAACGTGCTACAGACTAGCGTTCTGGACTAAGGCCTAAATCTTCTCAATGGTAAAGGAGGCTCGTGCCCAGCAGTGGGACGTATATAGGGGCTGATGATGAATGCACCGACAATGTTAGGATTTACTGACAATAGTTACAAGTGCCCAGTGTGATTACAAGTAAACGCAGCACTGCTAATTATACAAGATAAACAACAGCATTAATTCGGCACACGGATGTCAATTACGAAGATACATAACAAATGGAATATGGAGATTAATTAATTTAGGATTAGATATTATGTATTATATAAAACATAGGAAATATACATTTCTATCACTTATACATAAATATGTATATCGCCGTCCGCTGCTGAACATAGAATCCCTAAGAAAGCGCCAACAATTCCGGTCTTAAGCCGCCCTCATCCATCTGTCACCCGCCACCTTCTCAAGTCATCGGATATACATGATCTTAGACTAATACCATACATTTTTAAGTCATAAATGATGCAATAGAATTATAATCGATGACATCAGCACATCCAAGCAGTGTCGCATATTCAGTCCAAATCCAGTCGAGCACAAAGCCATGACACAGCCTGAAATACAGCATTCACATTCCACTTTGACCACGATTTCATCAGTAAGTATTTCCTTATGCGGCCGCTACATTAGCGTCCGTGCATTTGGCTCCGGTCCAGACGTGCCGGCCTCGTCCCGCTAGCGTCCCGTCGCCGTCCCGCGTCTAAGCTATTAAGATTTTATCGTAACGCCGCAGGAATTAAATTTAGTACAGATATGGTCGATTTCCAGCGGGATCGAAGAGACAATATCTGGAGAGGTATTGCGCTTGCTATGTTTCTACAGTTACTAAGTTTTTGATGTCTGGATTTGGGTATCGAGGGATAAAAAGGGAAATTAAATGTGTGTTCCTAAATACGGATGCAGTGATGGCCTCGAGGCTTAGGTGCGCGGTCGAGAATCTCGGCGGTCGCGGGTTCGAACCCCAGGCACACACCTCTGACTTTTCGAAGTTATGTGTGTATTCAAATTGAATTATCACTTGCTTTAACGCCGAAGGAAAACATCGTGATAAAACCTGCACACCTAAGAGTTCTTAGGAATTTCTTAGGTGTGTAGTCCGCCAACCCGCACTAGGCCAGCGTGGTGAACTATGGCCTAAAACCCTCTCAATGGTAGAGGAGACCCGTGCTCAGCAGTGGGCGTATATGGGTTGATGAAGAAGAAGAAGAAGAAATACGGATAAGTGTTGTAATTTAAATAAAAAACTTATATTCTTTTGATGAAAATGGAGTCGAATGAGTGATTTGACTTCCCACTGTTAGGTGTTCACTGCTCATGAACACCTAGAGATTAGTGCTCTATTCTAATATATGTGTTGTTGGCTGTAAAGAAAATGTAGGTTCTTGTCTCTCGCCAAAGTGGTCTGAAGGTTGGTGCCAAATCGAGTTGCCTATTATAAAGAGTTTGCATACACAAGCTGATGAGTAGGCACTTTTTCTAAAAGTTACTGCAAGTCGCTTCATTCTATTGTAAGTAAAGTGTAGTTATCAAGTTTTTAGAGAAAAAAAAGTTTCAGCACTTGACACAATTATTATGTTCGAAGTGGGAGGTAAATTAGTTGATTTCTCTCTGAAGTGTGGTTAGGCTGAGGAACTATTATGGGTCTTAATTAAATAGCGTAGTTAATGTGTTCTCAGAGGTGAATATTAGGTTCGTTTCCTTACAGACATAGTTATTTGCTTGATAGATTTCATTCCTAAAATATCAAGTCTAGTTTTATGTATATACTTTGCTATCACTACATAGTATAAAACAAAGTCGCTTTCTCTGTCCCTATGTCCCTTTGTATGCTTAAATCTTTGGAACTAAGCAACAGATTTTGATGCGGCTTTTTTTAATAGATAGAGTGATTGAAGAGGAAGGTTTATATGTATGATAACATCCATTAAATATCAGCATTGCACCCGTGCGAAGCCGGGGCGGGTCGCTAGTAACTAATAAAAATGAAGTGAATAACTACAGTAAAGACGGGAAAGTTGATGACATAACAAGAATAAAACGACACTATTTTTCGACGATAAAAATTCTCTTGAAAGATATTCTGACGAAGCCAAGAGGGCTTTATCCCGTTGCCGGCGAGATGAGTTATACTCACAACGAGATACTCAAGTCGGCACCTCGTGCAATTCACCACTCTTATAGATTCTCGGCACGGGAACAAAGCAGGCCGTTCACAATACCTATAATTGCCGGCCCGTTGGCTTGGGGCCAGACGTTGACAAGCGTACCTCAGGGAACCTATTAAGATTTTATCTGTACACGACCGATGGCTCGCTCCACCAAAAGAACGGGCGCGGATAATCCCCAACATAAATTTCACTTCGTTTAAATAGTGTTTGACAAATTCGGGACGGCGATGCCCTTGCCTTTTTAAGTGGTGTGTCCTTTTAATTTGTTGGCTTTAGTTTGTAAGTGATGTGGCTTATGTAAGGAGGATTACGTTGCTTTCTTTTTTTACGCTCGTTCAAAGTTTCCACTACATTTATTCCGGACTTACGTTGTGTTGCTTAACTTATTACAGCTAATTTATGTACTCATTTTTATTTTCTCTATTTGAAACACAGATTAATACAAAACATTATCGTGTCGGTTATGTAATTAAGACCTCTTTACGTCTATACATATTTAGCATGCATTTCGTAGTATTTCCACAGATTTTACGTTTGAGTGAAGATTTACTTCATTTTCTTACTAATTTCCGGATGAAATTGATTCTGCATACATATACAATTATATCTCATTCACGATAAGTTGATTCTTTTGGCATATCGACTAATGATGGGAAACAGAAAATATCGAGTAGTTCAAAAATATTGCGTTTTAAAATACTACATTACAAGACACGTAAAACATTATTTAGATAAGCGATGGTGGGTCATAATAAGTACCTATTTAATATAACAGGGTTATTTTTAGACCTCCCGCCAAATTTAAATAGGTGTTTTAGACCACGAAAGTAAACAACTTCCCCAAAGAAACACGGGTCGAAAAGTGAAAAAAAAATTCAGACCTTCTACACGAAATCGACCACGTGAGTAGTTTTCTATGGGAGGGTCGAATTATTTATCACGTTTCGACCCATGTTTCTTTGGAAAAGTTGTTTAGTTTCATGGTCTAAACAACCTATTTTAAGTTGACAGGAGGTCCAAAAATAACGCAGTATGTAAAAATTAAGGTTGAAAAACTAAATAGTTTTATCTTTAAAACAGTTTTTATTAAGAAACTGGAGCACAGACATGATCATCATAGTGTTCAGTAAAATTATCGACGTGGATATCGATATGAACGATGTTACGTCCCTTTCCGTCCGACCGATGTAACATTATACAAACGTCAATTAGTTTCAGTATTCCTATTTTAATTTTTCTTTGAAGCAAAAAGTCTCAAAATTTTCGGATAACGCTTATATCTTTAGGGACTTTTGTGTTGTATGTATCTTTTTATATTTATCAAATCATTAAAGTAATAAAATAATACGTTTTTTATTTCAAAGTCATGTCTCAGAAAAATTGACATCCGCCAAAAGAATCAACTTATCGTGAATGAGGTATAAAAAGAGCAAAATATGTTCTCTAGATTTGGGTCCCGCTACTTGCCTCTCTTCAAGCAACCCAATTAAGTCTACTAAGTAAATTCCTATTCTCAGACCCTCTAAATATTTATTAGATCCTCGTGCAATTTAAAACTGTATATCATTTGTTCTGTTATGTCTGGTTAAGTACGCATCATAGCCAAAACACAGCCGATCGTTTTCATGGACCATACTCGACATTACACTACAACTCGCACGGGCCGGCATAATGAGTCGTAAATATTTATAAATCCACGCGAGATGGAAGCATGAAACCGAATGAGTTTGAAAAGCGGTTAGTGAAATTCATTAGCTCCACGCAGTGATGGTTAGATGTGTGCCGGACATGCATGCCGCTTTCAATTCACGAATTGAGTGTTCTTGTGAATTTACTAGAGCTTTGGATTTGATTACAGCGTTAGGTATAGAGGGAATTTTGGTTTGGTCACATTGAAGTTAAATATGCCAGAAATTTTAAAGGTATTTAGGAATTTTATCGTGACACCTAATGTATTCTCGTATTTGTATTTCTTTATAGCTAAGTATCACTTCTTGATCAACAGGCCCGGGGCGCATTTGGCTAGACACCAGTTGCAGAGCGAGAGGCTGCAAGTTCGATCCCTGCAGCGAGACGAATTTTGTGCGATCTACAAATATCTCTTTTGGGTCTGGAGGCTTCTGAGACCGAGAAGTCTCTCATAGATTTCATAATTACGATAACATTTTTTTCTATATTCCGTGCAATGTACCACAGAGTAACACTGTTACAAAAACTAAAGCATTGAATCACCCAATGATAATTAATTAATTCAAACCAGGGACCTGTCGGTCGTCTGTGCCAATTATTGCCTATGGACTAAGTATGGAAGTGAGTCTTGGGTATGGCAGAAGAAGCACGAAAGTAAAATTAATGCAGTTGAGATGAGAGCGCTAAGAAGCATGTGTGGAGTGAAATTGGTAGATAGAGTGAGGAATAGTGTGATAAGGGAAAAATGTGGATTGAAAGTCGACGTAGTGACCAAAATTGAAAAGGGGATGCTTAAATGGTTTGGCCACATTGAAAGGATGAATGGTTCCAGAGTTACGAAAGAGATTTACTGCGCGGGAATGAGTGGTGAAGTCGGTCGAGGACGGCCCAGGTGCACCTATAAAGACCACATAGGTAATTTATTCAGAAAGGGTAATATAAAGAGTCCTCAAAACCGACGTGCATGCATGAAGAGGATAATGTCAGTGGAGGAAGCGAAAGAGGTGTGTTTGGACCGTGGCATTTGGCGCTCTATAGTCTCTGCCTACCCTAACGGGAGACAGGCGTGAGTTTATGTATGTATGTATGGACTAATGAGGTCTGTAAAGCGAACGTTGTTACATAATCGGTATGTTCAAATTACAAATATTTAATTAAAAGGAATATTTCGTCGAATTTCCATATTGTTAACGTTAATCTGTACATAATTACGAAGTACTTATTATGAATATTTTTTTCATTAATACTTGTTACGTGGTTTTACAGACTTTCCTTGAAACTTGTCTGCTTGTAAAGTTAAAGTGGAAAACTTTTGACATTTCAAAAACCTTCAATGTAAATACGCAACAAATTTACTTATATACATTTTTAATTTTATGTTATTGAATTACATAAGTAAATCTTACATAATTTCACGCAAAAATGCACCCACTTTTCGCCAAGTATCAGTCCCACGGAATAGGACACGATCCTACAGCTGTTTTATGAATAAAAATAAATTCCATAGACTTGAGGTGTACAGGTTTCCTTGCGAAGTCTTCTGTCACTCTAAAAGTAAGTAATAAGTTATTGTGACTACACACATGACTTGGATAAGTCATAAGTAGCCGACATAACCTTGAGGCCATCACTACATCAAATAACTTCTACTTA
The DNA here is from genome assembly GCA_030295005.1 of Cephonodes hylas. NCBI lineage: Eukaryota > Metazoa > Arthropoda > Insecta > Lepidoptera > Sphingidae > Cephonodes > Cephonodes hylas. The sequence goes on along the minus strand of AP025384.1, from coordinate 6,575,504 downwards.
GGAACTCAGTGATCTCAATACCCAGTCTTTCTCCATAAACACTACAATGTAATACAACTACAGCTCTGCACACACACGCAGTTCAGGTTTACTGTAAACAGTAATTTGCTTACTATCGGTGCCAAATGTACTTGGAATCCCGCCAAATCGAACGCTAGCTGAGTTTTAGGCTTCGAACGGGCCCGATATTATAACAGAGAGGATATTAAAAAATGTACCGCTTTGATGGGCCGTTTTAAATGTAAGGAATGGAACGTTTTGCATATTTGCTTATGGTGAATAATGTTACGAGAATCTGGATGTTAGCTAGACTATGCACATTGTAAAAGGATTGTGGGTTATGGTAAGGCATACAGTCTCAGTTTTTAGGTAATCTTGGTTAAATGAGTTGGCACTGATTTTTATTATTATAGTATTGTATGTTATAATATTTTTAGCATCCAAGTAATCACTATCAGAGTAAAATCAATATTTTATTTTAAAGCTGATTAATGAGAGTGTACGAAAATATATATTTTTTTATAAAGATAGCTTACAATTATTACGTTAGTGTTGTTATTAGGAGAAGAAGAATTTTTTCTGAGGTTTTAATGTTATAAATAAGCAATAATTTATTTAAGATATATACGGCGTATTAAATGATACAGACGCGCAGTATTTGCCGCTAATGAGGAGCTCTGACGTACTCATAAAGATTGCAAGACGTCGTTGAATGCAGAGCGCTGGAAACAGGTTGCATTGGGAATCTTTGGCTTATGTTGATAATGGAATTCCTTGTAATAATTTATGTTAGACGGAGGAGGTTGCATGATTGATTTTATTTCTGGAAACATCTATAAAATCAAGACACTCAATTAAAGGTTATGAGTCATACAAGACTGGTTCTCGGATGTCACATTACGTAATCACTTTTTACAGAACTGTGCCACAGAAAATAGAGCTATTTTTGGGCATAATCACATTATTCCAATAATGTATTAAGTCTAGAAAGCCCGTAGTCATCGTATCGTAGTTTAAACCTCTTAGATAAAAATAGATGACATCGACATTCTGCATTCTGACATTTAAAAAGCTAGCACGTCAAACCAATGAATAAGCGTATCGCTCAATTTCCTTTCGCTGTTTATTTTTCAACGGGTTATACAGCATCGCTTAAACGCACATTATTATTCAAAACAAAATTCCCCGAAACAAATAACATCTCTGCCAACCAATATATCTCTTAAATCACTGAAGATCTTTACTTAAAACAAAAAAAAGCGTCCACCGCACGACCACCACACATAACAAAGTACTAAATTAATAATATGCCTGTACCGAGTTACAATTTGATCGAACGACGGCGAGACTTCAATGGACACTGATCGATCGATGTTCTTGCTACGTCGTGCTTTTATACTACACCATACTTACGCTTCAATGAATATAAAACACGCCAAAGTGAAGCTTATTTGAATGCAACAGAGCTTGAGTAGTTCTTTGTGGTTTACGACGTCGCATTGCAAGTTCGGCGGGTAATGTATGTGTAATTATTGCAAAAGAACATATCTTTTTGAGTCGCATTTCATGTTGCGAATAGCACGTGAGGTGGACGGAATAATTATTTTAGTGTAACTAAATTACTGGGGAAACAGGTATGGGTGGGTGGCGGTGATTTATTGCTGTTTATTTTCTCCTTAGTATATCGGTATGCTATTAGGTTTAATTATGTTTAAAGCAAGAGAGAAACATCAAAGCAATCAACTGCTTAAATAACCGCTAATTCATTGATATGTAGGCTTGTTGCTATAGGTACTTCCAAACCTGAAAATATGTGGCAGGTATAAGAGGAAACTAATTCTGTTATGATTAATAGTGCTATTACTTATTATATTATACAAGACTAAATGCAAGCTATAATTTTGTCGATTGGCGAAAGATGGTTAATCGTGTTGCGACAGTGGACATTCTATTTGCATCACTGCAAATTATTAAGATTCATTCAGTGTTCATTTAGCTCGTCGGTATAAATTAACCTTTAAATTATTAAGTAAGAGGCTGCTTCGTTGGTATTGCGCTATAAATAACTGGCGTGCGAATAAGACTTGAGTGGTCACGGGTTGGTTTCCTAGATGAGTAGTTTTATTTTTTTCCGGGATGGTATAATTAGGGTTATAGTCAAAAGCGCTACTGTTTTAAATTAACCAGTTGAAACCATCCTCAAAGATTTATTTCCCATACGTCCATGTAATAATCTTCATGCCCCACTTCCAGCGGATGTGAGAAAGGATGCAGTGAACTTTCCACATAAATTTTCACAAAATATTGGCTTGAGCGTAAAATCGATGTATTATCGGCCCGTACCAAAACACAGCCACAAATTACATAATATCGTAACATTTATCTATAGTTTACACGAGGCAAACATCCTTAGGGTCAGTGGACGCATATATATCAAGCGGGTTGGTCCGGAGTTCATAGCCGTATCATCGGTAAATCATATTAAATTGGGTATGGCAAAATTAATTTAGTGTGTACCGTGATAGTGAATGTGAAATATTGCCCCAAGATTGGCGCCTGTTGGGGGAGTATTAATTCACTTACTGTGTATGTTGGCTTGTGTATTACCATAGTCGATAAGTAGGAGATATGATGTAGAATATAGTATATTGATGCACATAATATATTGGATATAGTTGAGTGATCTATACCGAGTAATACGCGTCTCAGTTCAACCAGACACTGGTAGGGTTGTGGACGGTATCATCATCATCAGTCTCTCTTACGTCCACTCCTGGATATAGGCCTCTCCTATGGCACGCCACTGGACTCGATCATGGAGGGCTGCATCATTGGTCAATAACCTGGGATGCTGAGTTGGTGATTGTGGGTTTTCTATACAACATAATATACATAAGTTATTGCCTTTCCTATTGATAATAGGTTTCTTTATTTTAGTTACGTTTGAAACCACATAATGTTATTTACACCCAGATTTTCATCTTATCCCATGTTAAACTATATTGTTTAAATTAACTCATCCTGTCGATATAGTTGACTTTATATGTCAATTGCACTGCCGTAGAATTTTTCAATAACTGGGCACTTCTGAATACGTAATACTGAAACCTACATTTCGTACACCGAGCTAATACTCTCAAAAACATAAGCGAGCTACCGTTTAGCTATCCGCCGCGAACCCGTAATCTTCCAGTTAACTTTCCATGGAGTTGTTAGTTACTCGCGCCGCGGTTAGAACTCCAAGTTAACTCGCAGTTTAACCTGGCCCAAACTTGCGCCAGTTACTCGCCAACTATGCCCCCGTGTTGCGCCCGCCCTGCACTTTTGTTCACTTGATGAGTTTTAAATTAAACTATTGTAAAGTTGTTTGTTCTTAAACGTTTTCTACGGAATAATTAGCGTAATCTTCTGTTCGTGTTTTCAGAGATTTGCTTCATTGTTTTGTTGTTTTAGATTATATTGTTGGTTTCTAAGGGGGTATTGTAAAGTGCACGTGATGGTAAGTTCAGTGCGGTTTAATATAAAAAATCATCATCAATTACAAAACGTCTTTCCCTGAATATTACTATTAGATTTAAATATTCATAAATGTATAAAAGTTTAAAGCAATTTTCAAGTCTAAAATATAAATCGACTTAACATTCACGTCGTCAGATATTCCGACGATTTAATGCAACCTCTCATCCAATAGAAAAGTCACTTCGATCAATGCGATCCGCGGCCCCTTCAATCCGTCCGTCACGTCTCACCCCAGAAGGAAGTAGACATATCCTTTGATTCTTTATTCACAAGCGCATTTAAATGTGCCTCCGCAGGGGGAATTAACAAATAATCCATATCGATCGTGACTTTAAGGGCCCCATATACGATACGATTCGTCTGTATGATCCATCAGGTAAAACCGATCGAAACGACGAATCGATGGTGTATGTCAAGATCGTTTACGATTTTTGGGCGATATTTTTGATGCGATCAATCGTCTCGATTTTCATCAGATGGATCGTACCGTGTCTGGGGCCCTTTTGTTTTGTGTCAAATCAGAATTCGTTGGCGATGTCCACAGCGCGGCTCTGGACGTGTCTTGTGAATATTTATCGAAGGACCGGCGGCACAGCTGCGCGCCGACAATTGGGATGTGACGGATTCTGTTATTTTAATTCGCGCGGCCTCCTCGGACATTCGGTGGGCCGGCCAACCGGACGTGAATAATTTCGAAGTATTTTTTTTGGGAGATAATGTTTTGTTTTTGATTTTGCAGCAGCTTTAGTTAGATAAAAGGGTTGAAGTGTCAATAAACGCGGGCAATTCTCTCCTATGGCTAGCAAGCCACACTGAGTTAGTATTGAGGACTAAGATCTAACCCCTAACAGTCTCATCCATAGACTGATTTAATCTCTTGTATTTGCCGGTACCGGTATTTTATTGTGGGAGTGGTCATCACTGAACGTAAAGATCTACGATAATTCTGATCTGAAACTAAAAATAAGTGTATACGATTTCAGTTACTTAGTCGAGAGTTATCTTTGTCCCTCACAGCCAATATGCGGGTTAGAACGCTTCGAACACCTTAATGAATACTGAGAACTCTCAGCAGTTCCAGTAATAAATCTACCTAAAGAATTTCAAGACGTCTTCACCAAGCCTGCGTTTGCATTATCCGAACATTGTTTAAACCCTCTGCACAAACAAGTAACTGCAAACTGTATACGTCATTTTAATTACAGCTCTCAGCTGAGATTCAAGTGGTGTCTAAATATTTGTGGAATGCGTTAAGCATTAAAAGCCTAATTGAGTTTAGGTGTAGAATGCAAATAGATGTGTGTTTAAGGGAATAAATAAAGCACCTGAGAGTTTCAGACGAGAATTACTAACGAAATAGTGACGCTGTTATAGCTGGGGGATAACATCGATTTTGGCCCCTGCGGTGGGCAATACAATCCCACATGTAATATGTGGGGAATTTTAGAGTTTAAACCGCGATTGATGAACAAAGATCGGTTGTATTTTTTAGATTGTTATGGGATTTTCAATCGGATCTGAGGAGTTTCGATATTTTTGTATCGGTTTAAGTTTTACTACTCGATACTTAGAGTTATGCTAGCTACAAGGTTGTGATATGTTATGCATAAGTCTAATTGAACTACTATTATTCGGATTAAGTTTTCATATTGTGTTAGAAACAATTTAAAAGTCTGATGTGTTTGATCACTTTGTTAAATATAGCGAAAATTTTCCTAATAGTTAATTCTAGTAGACATTGCGTGATAAGTATAATTATAAAAACGTTGATAAAATCTCTGAGAAGGAGCATAATTACTTTGTTGCCGGACAAATTCGTTATTCAGTTAAGCAACTGTAGTTTCATTAGAACAGACACACTGCGTTAGGCATAACATCGACGAAGAATTTATGGAGATGGCAATATTCAGTTGATGTGTTCATTAAAAATAGATATAAGAATAAATTATTTTTACAACCAAATTGGTTTACTGTTTCAGTGTAATAGCCACGTACTTATGCCGCAAGCAGTGATGGCCTCGAGGTTTAGGCGCGCGGTCGAGAATCTCGGCGGTCGCGGGTTCGAACCCCAGGCACACACCTCTGACTTTTTGAAGTTATGTGTGTATTTAAATTGAATTATCACTTGCTTTAACGGTGAAGGAAAACATCGTGATGAAACCTGCACACCTAAAAGTTCTTAGGAATTTCTTAGGTGTGTAGTCCGCCAACCCGCTCTAGGCCAGCGTGGTGGACTATGGCCTAAACCCTCTCAATGGTAGAGGAGACCCGTGCTCAGCAGTGGGCGTATATGGGTTGATGAAGAAGAAGAAGAAGACTTATGCCGCCGCAAACATTATGTTCGCCAACGACTATGGTGGATTGGTTATACTATAATCGTCACAGAGAATATCGAAATGCTCTGTAAGAAATATTTATAAAATGGCAACATCAAATAAGGTATCACGTCTAGTAGACGGATATTTGTTCATCCATGTAGTATGTTATCTAATTTGTCTAGCGTAACCTAGGCACCGGCGGGGTAAAGTTTAGGCGACAAATTAAGCTCATGTGTTGTAGCACTGTCTACCCGCTGATCTGCATCTGAACATCGGTGATTAAGAGTTGACAACAGTTCTTTAATTATATGCTTGGCAACAACTAATATTGTATCCTTTTTCTTTATTTTACACAAAATGGTATTAATAATGAAAGTACAGTTTGATTAAACCATGTAACTGAAACTTACAAAAAAGAAAGATTGAATTGTGAAATGTTTATAGATAATAAAAGAAAAACAATATTAAATAGACACATTGATTCGCTGTTATTTCTTAACAACATCAACTTTGGTGACAAGCTTATCTCTAATAGTATTGATAAGACCGATTAATTATTTTAACTCTATCAACCTTCAGAAAATAGATAATCATAACGATATATTTTTCCCAAATACAAAACAAGAAATCCTTAACACCATAGAATAAAACTAGCTTTCATCTCTATCAAAGCATTCAAGAAACGTCCTCTTAATATTTCGGCTAAGCGTGTTTAAATTGCACTTTTATATGCTCGCTTTGCGTCGAAACACGTCGAACAATATTTTCACAACGCTCTCAAAAGATTCCGAACAATGAACGCTTCAATAATGAGAGCGGAGCGGGCGAAACAACGGAGCGTCGAGCGCTAAGACGAAATCGCTTGCGATTCACTTGTTTGTGCTAGTTGAATGGGCTTCACACGAGGCTGTAGATGGAATAGTGCACAGACAAGTGCCCAGTGTTTATAGATACTAGGAGAAGTCAGGCGGCTTCAGTTTTATTTGAGCATGAATTAGTCTCCCGGTTGCCAGATAAATTGTGTTTTTTCTAGAGGATTACGGAAAATACGATGGACTACAGTTGTTAGTAAATAAAATGAGTAACTAACTTAGCTATTATTCAATGGCATAGCAGCCGACGTGCAATAAAAACATTGACTATTCCTCTATTACTTCTTTATATCCATCTTATGGTTGTCTCTAAAAATTGCCTTACGCGATTAGACCGATTACAATTACGCGATATTTGTGCTTCTTTCTGTTTGTTTATTGTTTTGTTCATTATTTCTTTATGTTAAATATAGAGTTTAACATAAATGAGTAAAAAGACTGAAATGATTGGTAAAATTCCAATTGGTTTAAAAGCTGCCCTGTTTACTATAAACAAACGAAGCACTGATTAAGAAGTTACTTTTCGAGTGGTCCACAAACATCTCGTACATATGCAGACGTGGAAATGGGCCAGGGATTTGACTGTCAAATGCGGACGCGGGGGAGAAAGGGGAGAGACGAACGGGAGGGGGAGGGGGGCTTTAATGTAAACTGCATTTGTATATGATAAGGTGTTGATTAGATGGAGAACCGAACTCGGAATAATTGAATATATAAATGTTAAATATTTACGGAGTTTCTACGTATTGGAGGGCGGTCGTATTCGTTTATGTGACGAATTGTTTTTTGTATTGCTCATGCAGATTTTGTTTTGTATTTTTCTGTTGCGTCTAGTGTTTGGGAGTGGTCTGGGTGTTAAGTAAGTTTGTTTACAGTTGTAACAATGTTTTGTTAATTGGAAAAGATAAGTGAATAGGAAAAATAGTTTTATTTTAGGTAAATGAGGCGTCACCATAGCGTGACGTTCGTCAAATGAACGAAAAAATATTACGATTTTATCTTTTGCAGTATGGTGGGTATGGATATTCTAACACTAATAGTTTTTATTAGAGATGCGCCGAGTTACACTTTTGCCGAGTAACGAGTACCGAGTTTTACTCGGTTCAATTTTTTTTCAACCGAGTACTCGGCCGAGTAACTCGGTTCAATTAAATTTCCAATTCGCGCGTGGTACATTAGAATTTAAATAGCCTGTTTTCGGAGGCCGGTAACGTCTACGAAGAATAGAGGAATAGGCTGTTACCAGAACGTGCAGCGAGGCTTGTGTTCCTGCATCATAACTTCATCATCAACCCATATACGCCCACTGCTGAGCACGGGTCTCCTCTCCCATTGAGAGAGTTTAGGCCATAGTCCACCACGCTGGCCTAGTGCGAGTTGACGGACTACACACGTAAGAAATTCCTAAGAACTCTTAGGTGTGCAGGTTTTATCACGATGTTTTTCCTTCACCGTTAAAGCAAGTGATAATTCAATGTGAATACACACATAACTTCGTAAAGTCAGAGGTGTGCGCCTGGGGTTCGAACCCGCGACCGTCGAGATTTTCGACCGCGCGCCCAGACCTCGAGGCCATCACTGCATCATAACTTAGCTTTATCCAATTTTAAATATTAATTATTTTTATTATGTACTATAATTTTGATTTTATTAATTGAGATTTTCAAAGATTTCCTAAATTACTAATTATAATTTTTGATTAACACAGTTGTTTACGAAATGAAATAAAATAATATTTATTGAATCTATAAAATGTTTAATACATCGCTTAAATTCAGTCATTTCAAATTTTACCACCCTGTTCACGACCTTGTCAAGGTCGCGGGACGTCGCTGGCTGCAGGAGGCTTCCGACCGTTCCCGGTGTAAGTCATTGGGGGAGGCCTATGTCCAGCAGTCGACTTCCATTGGCTATTGATGATGATGATGACTGTTGTTTAAATTATATCTACCGAAATATATTGCATTTCTTAAACAGAGTATACTCGGCATTCAAACCGAGTTATTCGGCCGAGTACGAGTATCAAAAAGCCCGCCGAGTACGCCGAGTACCGAGTATCAACCGAGTACTCGGCCCATCTCTAGTTTTTATTAAGTAATCTCAAACATTACAATCAAGTAAACATTATTTCAACTTTGTTCCATATTTGATGTCTTTAAGACAGTCACATTACTACAAAACGGCTGAATAAGATTAGAAGGGATATAGACAACATTTTATATGGGGACGAGTGTCACCGCTTGATTGTGTATTGATTGACTTGATTGTCACCTATTTACTCTACTACAATCACAAGACCAATGACAATAATTTCTAACAAAAATGAACATTTCGTTTCTAGTCTTATTCAACTATGGCCAATACAGTGGAATCGGTGAACTCATACCGCGGTCTAAGCTTACTACGAAAATTTATGCAAAGCGGATTCCTTGACCAACTTTAAACAAAAATGAATTTGCATCACATCCGAAAACATAGTTGTAAAAAGCGGTACAGCATCAGCGGCAACAAATTAACCGAAATGACCTTACAAAGTTGTCCGGTGGTACAAAATTGCAATATCACGGGACGCCGCCGGCCGAGTGTTGCGGGATTAGTTGCAGTCTATTAAAGTTGGCCCGTGCGAGTGCCACCTCTTTGTGTGTTGTTCGCCAGGTGATCGGGGTTTTGTGCTGGACCGGGGCGCTGGATAGCGAATGATGCTGGCAGAATTTACGGACGGGAGTAGGTTAGTTAAAAGGGGTTAAATTAAATCTAAGTTGATGTATAAACGATGAATAGAGGAATTATAAACGTTTCTGCAATAACCACGTAAGGTTCTTTTGTGAAATGATCAGCACTGCAACTTTAAAACAAAGAAAAAAAGGAAAAGGAATAAGTAGGTTTTTTATAACAACCTATAATATTTTCTGTGTTAATTCAGTAAAATACAAATGTTTTTCTCCTTAGTAACACAGTTTGGAAACAACTATTTACGTCGCAAATCTATCAATGTAGCGGCTTGCTTCATACTTTGTTCTCATAGACAAAGTTCCAAACTCCACACGACAACACATCAAAGTTTTTGATGTCGGCGCCCAAGTAATAGAAGTAAAATGGAGATAGATATGGCAACATGGCAACGAAAAAGCCCGTAGACGTATCGGTTGGTATCCAAATCAGAGGCAAAAAATATCGGCTTTAATGTAAAAGGTACCTGCATGGCTTTGCCGTAAAATAGTATAGTTGAAGATGATTCTCATGCTATGTAATATAATATGGATGTATAGAGAGACGAAAGATTGGTGTTTCTGGGCATTTATGCTTTGTTTTGATAGCATCCTGTTTAACATAGTGCATGGTCACTTTGCTATGCCGAAACGAAAAAATGAAAAAAAAATCTCGAAACTGTGATCTCGGTTCAAGGATGTTTTAAGCTGCTTTAGTGAGGTTATTTAGGACGCAAAATAATGAACACTAATGCAGACTTTAAGTGTTCCCAATTACTTCGCATCATGAGAAGATGGCGTGAGTGTAATTATATTTATAGACGCGGGAAGACATTTTTTGTTGCCACACCCTAAATGTTTAAATGTTCGGTGGCAATATTTCACTGTTTTTTATCTGTACAATGATCAGAGCAAGCATATGTGAACGACTTTACTTGGCTGTATATTCGTGATGTCTTTGCTATTAAAATCTTACCACAATAAATCGATAATATCTTTTCATAAATGTACCCATTTATAACATAGATTTGGAATGTTGAGCCCATCTACACTTAGTTACTATCTATTGATGCTTTTCTAAAAATTGTATAGAAAGATAAGGTCGGAACGTTTGCAAAGAGTGACCACGAATACTTTACTACCGAAAACAAATTAAGGCTTTCTAAAATAGTCCTTATTTGCTTCGCATAGGATGTAGAATTGTATTTCCCGGATTTAGTAGTTCTTCCCACACATGTCTCTAAAAAAAAGGGATCGACTGCAGGTAGAAAACGGTACACAAAGGCGAGTGAGCTCCCTGCCTATGCATCCCACAAATTTATTATTACCTCCATTAAACCATTTTACTACCTTTATTACGCCGACATAAAGTCGATAATTGAGTGAAATTTATTTTCATCGTGTAAATATTTACCCAAAGTGCATGTCTCTGTGAAATGAGCGTTTATTGGCGGTCAAATTTTTATGTTTAGAACGTACGTTCGGAAATTTTTAGGTTAGTTTCGTCCGGCGCGTGACGATGATTCCATCATTCGTTTGTTTTATTTTTAATTATTGTTTTTGAACGCGTGTTCTATAATTAAATAGTGTTCTAAATTGTTACGCTGTTGTTTGTTAATGAATTGTTAAAAAAAACATGAAAAAAGTTGTGTGATTCTAAAAACGAATTAAAAGTCGTCTAAACAGTGTCTGCCAGGTGATTTTTAGTTAAAGTGGCCAGTGTTCAGTGTTCTTTATTTGAAAAAGTGGTGCTGTGTAGTATTGGATTGCTTTACTCGGATTTGTCTCGGATTTTTGGATTTCCTCCTTTGCTTCGAGGTATGTGGACTTTAAAACACTTGCACTGGGCATATTACATACGATTTAGATGCAAGTTTAGAAATGGCAATAATGTACAGTTTATCGGTACGTACTTGTTACTAAATTCCGTTATATTATGAAATCATTATGACTAAAAAACTATTTATAGTATCATACGGTTTACGCTGAAAATTATTCTTATCTCATGGTAAAGATTTGATATATTACCACTACAAAATATTAAGTTGTCTCAAAAACGAAACAAGTCACAGCTTGTTTTACGTACTTATTATATATTTCTTTATGTTTTATAGGATAACAAAGTATAACAGATTGTATTACTTACCTATCTTATAATCAATACAAGACACAAATTAATGCTTAGCACTGTTTGTACAACAGTATTCACGGTAAGTTAAAGAATTGCATTTACCATATGTATCCCATCCTTATGCTTGTTGAAACATGTAATTCAATCACAATTCTATTTTTGTGTGTTGTTCTGAGTGGTACGGTCACCTATAATAAAGTCTCGTCCATTACAGTTTCTGTTGAATCTAAATGTGTTTCGGCCAAAATTGATAATCCATTTGGCAATACCATCGTAACTCTTTAAATAGGTTTAACGTCTTTTATATCTGTATTTATTGGTGCAAATAAAACTGTTTTATAGTCATGATTCACGCGGGTAACATGTGGTTTCGTCATCTTTACCAATTGTATGTTTTTTTATGGTTTTAAGCGGAGATTTGGCAGCCCTGCGGCGCAGTTGGCTTGACAACAACTTGCGAAACGAGAGACCGTAGGTTCAAAATACAAATTTAAACCCAGAGGTTATGCGTTGGTTCCTCATACCAACAGAACTATGTGATTGAGGTATGCGTGATCGTAAAATCGTTCATTGCCTGTGATACCCTAGACAATTAGTGAGGGTCATTCGCAATGTTAACTGCACCTGGATACTGCGTACATTCAGAGATGCAATGAAGGGAGTAATCGTAATCTTAGTTTATTACTTTAAACTCTAGAGTAACAGGATTCTGTTGTATTTACTGTCATCATCCGAACAGGTGCCTTTTCAAAAAATTAAGAGCCTTTTCCCGACAATCAACTGTTTTATCGCTATACCAGTACAGACCAATTCAATATCATCTCCCATTCATTACACAGTAGCGATATTGAAAGCTTCCTTTTAGATAGACCCAGGCACCAAGACAAAGCAATTAAAACACGCTCCCAGAAAGAAATGTACACAGATAAAAATATAATCAAAAGAGATATAATTTTAATACGAAACAGCTAGCGCACACTGCGAGGTCAGGCCAACGGAATTAATTGGACAACGCTGTAATTAAGGAAAGCAGACGTTTACGAGGCTATTTTATGTGTGCGTCTTAATTGCTGTTAGTATTGGGACCACCGCAGTTGTTCGTGAACCAGTGATTGATGTATTCGTACTGATGAGGACGCTTCATTAGGTGTTATGGACGTCCTTCGATTGTGGATTGGCTAACTAGTGGATTTCACTGCCGTCTAGATTGGCACTTCTGGCCAAATGCCAATCATCATGAACCATCTTCGAATCTTAGAGAGATGAGTCCTGTTATGATGCTTTTGGATGATTCTTGGAAGGGACTTATTGTTTTTAACAGTGAACGAAATTCATTTTTAAATTTCAAAACTTCTAAAATGAATATGTAATATAGTGGTAGCAACTTTTCTCTAGTGCTAGGCAATATAAAATTAATTGCAGGATATTTCATATACGACTCATTTTATGTCCTAGATAAGTTTATCTGAGAATTTATAAAAGATACTCCATTAAGTAACAGGTGCAAACTTAAGTGTTTTTAACTCATGGAACGCGAATTGCTGGTTTGTTACGGAAGGCTATATAATACTTTAATAAATTTAAATATTACATTAATAAAATTGATGGGATATAATATTTATTTATTAGTTTAAAAAGAAAAAGTACAAATGACGTCCAAATCTAGTGTTATTAATAAGGATACTTATTTAAGCTTTTACGCCTAAACACCAAACTGATTTTGTTCTGAAATCTTTACCTATACGAGCGTTTCCCCTGAGTATAAATGAGGAAATCAAGTTATACAATCAACATTGCAATTACACAGTAGTGGGAAAGTAATAAGTGAAATGGTTGATGGAAACACCCACGCTTTGAAGACAACGTGGGTGGATACTCGCCTTTAAGAAATAACTGCGCTATTTACATTCCCCTGAGTGTTCGCTTAGATGTCTTTAGGGGAAATGGATTGACCGTCCTACTAAGTTTGATAGGGACTAGTCATCGCAGGTTTCTATGGAGACGATGCGTTTTCTTCTCGACGATATTTTTGTCGTAGTCAATACTGGTGTACGGGCCTATCGCCTCTATTATCATAAGGTGTAGTTTTAAAACTACATTTTGGTAGTCATTATAATTTCCTATGTAATATGAGATTATTGCATGAAATGACCCATGAACGATTCTTTATTTTGATGTACAATAGAGAGCATGTTAATAAATAAAAGAAATATCACGTACTTTCACTATGTAGGAAAACATATTGAGAAAACCTGCACACCTAAAAGTTCTTAGGAACTTCTTAGGTATGTAGTCCGCCAACCCGCACTAGGCGAGTGTTGTTTATTGAGGCTTAAACCCTCTCAGTTGTAGGGGAAGCCCAAGCCTTGCATTGGGATGCATGCGGGATCTGAGGATTTCCAAATATCAATATAACCGTAAAGAAATATAAATTTATAATCCAAAATCTATTGTTCCAGATGTCACATTTAACAAGGATGTAGCAGCCCATACGGTGTCACCAATATCCACGATGGGCCAGTCCAACCGGCGGGGGTCGGGCGCCGCTGTCAGTGTAGTGAAGTGTGTGGTGTTGTTGTGTGTGGTGGCAGAGTGTGTTGGCAAGCCGATGAGTGAGACGCTGCAGAGGGCGCTGTCGGCGGTCCGTGGTCCCAGCCCGGGAGCCAAGAAGCTGCTCAACATACCTGAGGATGGAGGTGAGTCATAGTCCCTGCACCTATAAGTTCCGTGTTTGCATTTGTGAGATTGAGTTGTCTCTCGAAATCACTTATATTGATTTAGAGTAGGTATGTACTGTAGTTTAACGCACCCATGGTTATATTTTGTGTTATTTTTTGGAAGACCTTCGGTGTACTAAGCCATTCTTCCAAATTTTCACGTTGATATACCTCAAGCCCCTGGCGTGTATTATAGTTACAACAAGCTGGTAATAGTAATCCTATTACAGTTACAATATACTGGTAATGGTGAGGAAAGGAGTTAAAGAAGATTGCTTAATAAAATAAACTGTTAACAACATACATATATTCGAGTATATTGGCCAAAAGTCATTGGTGTAAATCAAAGGGGCTTTTTATACCCTATTCTCAGAGCAGGCCATCTTTGTTGTACACCGCACTAAATCTTTATTAAAGTAAAGCCATTCTTGCCTCCCGCGGATAAAGCTAGACATTTTGAAAGCCTGCAAACGACATTTGACACTAATCTTTTGTCGTTATTAGGTGCAGATTAATGAAATTTCAAAATATTACGTGCTATGATTTGGAAAAGTAATTATAACGTTCTTCATTTCATTTGTTATTTTATGAGAATTTTTAATGTATGTAATTATTTTTCATATAGATATAGTTAAAAACATTTCTGCGTGTTAAAATCTATCATACATTAATTGAAAAAATAAGTCAAATTCATATCACTCACTTGAAATAAAGCAAAATGCGTTCGTAAAATATATGAGGTAACAATTTTATTTAAGACATTGGTCAGCTTTTAGTGAACACATTTTTATACATTGTAGAGGTTCTCTTGTTAAAAAGAACTATAAAAGTGTGGCTCAATTGTTGGAGTCGAAGCAACGAAAGGGACATCGCTTAATTACTCAAAAAGTTTTGACTCGTGTAGTTACAAAGTTGTTGAAATCTCGTTTAGAATTCGCGCCAGTAGAAGTAGGTCAGAAGGTCTGATTTGTGCTACACCGAAATAGTATAGTGATTTTTAAATGGATAGGTACTAATATGCATCTGTGATGTAGAATAGGTCTTAGATAGTGGTTTTGACAAAACTGTTACTATAAAGTAAAAGTATAAAATGTGTCATTCTGTGATCCTGTAAAATTTTTAAATATTTTTTCCGTTACGGCTAGTTTAATTTCCTTGTTTTTCTTATTGACTAATATTTATGTACAAGATTTTTTTATGCTAAAGGATATTACGGAAATTTCGAAAATTTTCCGGTTCTTTAGACATTTAAAAATTTTATTCCCAATTGTACAATAACGAGAAGGTTGAAAGTATACGAAAGTCTAACTTGAAAATATAATTAATTGTTCATTTACTCTTTACAATTGATTATCTCACTGCTACCAAATCCACTGTGAACAACCGTCGCGATGGACGCTTCACTCAAAATCTACAAAGTTTTAAAAGTTTGAAGGCCTTTATTAATTAAGGAACTCTTGCAATTACCGCCTTCAGGTGCCGTTGCGTTCCATAAGAAAGTCGACGTATTCCGCTTCTGGCTCTACTGACCCCGTCTTTAGTAATAGAGATTTTCGTTAGGAATATTTGTAGAGATTTTTCCACATTTTTTGGGAGTTGTAAGGTGCTCCATTAGGGTATGTTACTGGGTGACTTAATATGTTGTTTGTGTGTGAAGATTTGGTACAAAAAGTGAAGTCATCTAGGATTTTTGTACTATCTGTATTTATGTTGTTCCTATGGCAAAAATTGAAACAAAAGGCGGTACTGAGTCATACAGAAAAGTGCAAAAAGGCAGGATCATGGGTGTAGGTTGCTTTTTATTTATTTCAAAGAATTGCATCCTCTGAGTCATAAAAGAATGCGGTAAATGGTAGTCGGAAATTAATTTATAGTTACGCTAGTGTTTATCGGCAATATGTTGTTAATCACCGCTTTTGTCCGCCAACCCGCACTAGATCATCGTGGTGGACTATAGCCTAAACCCTCTCAATGGTAGAGGAAACTTGTGCCCAGCAGTGGGACGTATATGGGTTCATGATCACTGTTAATCACACGTTGTCAAAGCTGAAATTATTCATAAGCTAATTTCGTCGTGAACTGAGCATCGACTTTATAAATCGTCTCTGGAAGCCTTTTTATCAGTGGAGACTGATTGCCGTGAATTAGTCAGCAAATTTTTTCCTCCCTTCCGCGTCCGAGGAGATTTACTGCGGCCCGTCCCGCCGGATGGCTTGATAAAGGGTGGATGGATATGCGTTGCTGTTTTTTTAGCACTGATTATAGCTCTGTTTTGATTACTAAAGGCAGATACGGGATTTTTTTAATTAGTATTTTAATGTGTGAATAATTTGTTTTTAACTTTTATTAAATGTTGTTGTTGTTGTCGGACGTCCATCCACAAGGCGGACCCGTAATTTGGTAAAAATCACGGGAAGCTGCTGGATACAGGCCGCTTCCAATAGAGCGCTTTGGAAGTCTCTGGGGGAGCCCTATGTCCAGCAGTGGACGTCCTTTGGCTGATGATGATGAAATAGGAATGAGCATGCTGTGCTGCTAAGATTGTTTTGGTAACAAAAAATAGTATAGTAAATATAGTATTTTTACTCGAATCGATATAATCGAAGTAAATACGTCAAAGTCATACGCCCTATTTAATGTAGCTAGTCCAACAAGAAAGACTTTTAATTTTTTTCGCTGCACTAAAACAAACATTTCTGTCTAAATATTTGCGCAAAAGCTGCTATTTACTTAGAAGTCCGGTCGCTAGCGTTTTTAAATATTGACACACTTAGGTAAATGCACTTTATATGCCGTCCGTTGAACATTATATTTTGTACCACATGGTATAATTACGTTGTCCTGAAATGCATCGTAAAGCTTCGATACAAGTACTAAGATGTTGGCCAGCACAAAAAAAAGATGCCAACTCATCATTTCTACAAACGTGATATCAATTATGGACTGTAAATTCTAAATCTAATACAAATCTTATCTTACTCATGCGAAAATATGCGTCAAAATTTATAAATACGTAAGTTAAGTAAACTATATAAATTTCACACTCTCCATTCAAACAGTTTACAATACAAATTATTTAGCTTGAGCGCAAACACACAAATTCCCGAAAGAAGCCGTTGCGAAGACGATAAGTTAGACTATTTCATTACCATAGGATTGGTAGACATCTGCATAACTTCCATCGCGATACTACGAGCGGCGAACTACCGTTTTACATGTAAATCTCACTTGCAATATCCATTTGCGAGGCTTACATTGCCTGTTCAGTGAATCGTCTTGTTAACGCAGCGCCTGCAAAGGGATAGATGTATAATGGGTTATTTGAAGTAACGCCTAGCGATCCAGGTGTACGGTTATAAGTTACGTGGTACAGGGGCGGGTGGGTTAGCTCGCTTGTTAGCTGTTAGGAGAGATGGTAAATTGAAAGACATTTTTGCTTGAAGTTTTGAAGTCGACAGTCTCGAGGCGTAGTTGGTAAGTTACTGGCTTCATAAATATTTGTTTCAAAAAGTGTTTCGTAGTTTCTAATATAATACAAGGCTGTGTCTTAGTGCGGAGTTAGAACCATGTACATATAAGACTGTTGGGTGTAGACTGTATTAATCAGAATAGTGTATTTGTAAAAGCTAAACTAAATAAATCACGTTTACTTTGATGCCGACATCGGTCGCCTGTAGGGTAATACTAAGGATTAGTAGATATTTCATAAACACCCAATTTACTGTCCCTATTCAAAAATATCCATCACAAAGTTTCACATTCACAACATCAATTGTTATCCAAAATAAAACATCCCCTTTCACTCTACAAACAATCGGTCCCAAAAGCGGCGCACAACAAAACCGAACAATAACGCTTTCGAACCTCGCCAACCGTGTGTAGACGCGAAATCGCAGCGCCGCACCAAGCCTGCATAGTTAGCGGCCCGTGTACGAATAACTTGCGAATTATGCCAGACTACCGCGCCGGCATTGTTTGAAAACCTTTTGGCTCTTTTAAAGTTTCGCTTCGGACCAATTTAACGGGACGGGATCACGACGCCCGCCAATTTATTCTGGAATCTCGGCTCGGGGATTAGCTGTTGTTTTTTACCGGCCGTGTGTCGCGCTCGGATGTTATTATGCGATACTTTTTCGTGTTATAGTGAAATGAAGATTGGATTGTTTGTGAAGTCGATTAAATAGTGTGCGTTTTGTTACGTGTCTTAGTTTAGAAATGAAAAATTAAAATTGAGGCCATATTAAAATTATGAGAAATATCTTACGTTTGTAGTCCGCCAACCCGCATTAGGCAAGTTTGATGGACTAAGGCCTGAAGCCTTTAAAGCTTTGAAAGTCAGAAATCTGTAACCGTTGAATTAGTTCATTAATTAGATTATATAAAACCGCAACAATTTAACGCTCTTATGATTTTTTTTTACAAAACCGTCATCTCATTTTCTTTATAACAATTCAATTATCTAATCGAAACAAGGTGTGTTATCGTAAGGGAACAAGTTCGAATCCGCCGCGCCCCGGAATGTCGGACGTTATGAGTGTTTTCTTTCAATCTGTCGTGGGAATGTTCTGGAGTTTTTGTGGATGTAGCGAAGGATCTCCGAGTGAAGTTATTAGCAACGCGAATAGGAGAAAAGGAAGTTTTTGGGTCTTATTTCTACCTCCATGTTTAAGTGGGCTTAGGATTTTATACATAGACCTATATGTGGATTTGCACATATATTATTTATTATTTACTATTGTCATGACACAATAGCTCGATGTAAATAAATTTGATTTTACTAAATTTACTTAAATTAGTTTTTTTGTTGACCTCTACGTTCATTATTAACTGCAAGACATCATATAAGAGATAGGCTTCTCTAAATGTAGAAACATTTAATTACCGAATATTTTTTACGGAATATTGACTTTCTAATACGAATGAATGAATGTGGTTTATAATCACCAAACTCCTCTCCACTCCAATTGTATCGTCCTGTCAATCCGTCTAGCACGTCGACGTCATAAACGTATATAAAACGCATGCACGTTTATCTCGAGCGCAGCGCTTAACCAGAACCCTTGACAAAATATACAAACGCCGTTCGGAAGTTTACCTGAGACTCGGGCCCTTGTCGATGGCCGACGATTGACACAGGCCAGACGTCTGACGGCGTCAGTGTGTTTACACATCCGTCTTGTTTATTAGTAAGGTGATAAGTGAGAGATAAATATTTATTTGGGTTGCCGTCCAGTATGTACTCTTCAATTAATACCCTGTATGTTGTAATTATGGATGACGTGGTGGTTTCTGCGATGTGTGTTGCTTTTTTATGATATGTGAAAGTCGTTTTCATGTAGAATTAGTCGATGAATGCTCTAAAGAAATGATTGTTTAGGAAGCTAGGTAATTTTCAGGGATAAAAGAACATAGTCAATATTTCAGCGCAGGTACATTAATAGTAGCACACATGCATTACATGTAAATAGTTTGATGTCTGGTTTATGTATTGCTTATTGTGGGGTATTTACATTCTTATTTAAAAAAAAAAAAATAAAAATCTTTATTTATAAAAAGCGATTTTACACATAAATGAGAATATCCTGACCCCACAACTAGCGCTAGCTGTTCTTCGGAGGTCAGTCTTTTCTCTCCGCTTATAATACAAAAGATAAAAATATACTTAAAGGTATAACTATCACAAAAGAAACAAGGTAAGAAGGATGTTCACTAAACTAACTTAACACTAAAAATTAAAATTAGACATGTAGATGTGAGAATGTATGTATATGCAAGTGTATATGTGTGTGTGTGTGTGTGTGTGTGTGTGTGTGTGTGTGTGTGTGTGTGTGTGTGTGCGCGTGCGCGTGTGTGTTTGTGTGTGTACGTATGTGTGTATTAACAATACTTCTTATTGGTAACAATATTCTCAACATCGGTGTAACCAAATTTGGACAGCCACTCATGTAACTTCCTCTTGAATAAAAAATTAGACAGCTTTTTTACCTCATGCTCTTTCATTAATAGATTGTACATGTTTGGAGCAACAACATTAAAATTTCGCTGTGCCATTGTGGTATTCACTCTGGGCACAGGACATCCATCAAATCGCTTTACAGTACTTGGAAGTGTAGGTACTATTACTTTATGATACCGTCTTAGTGTCTCATAAACAAATAATTTACGTACTGTAAGGACATTGGCCAATCGATAAACATCATCTGTTGGATGTCTAAAAGGAAGACCTAATAACACCTTTAATACAGCCCGTTGCACTCTCTCAACAGGTAAAAGGTTAATTTTGCTGGTATTACCCCACGCTGCAATGCAGTATCTCACAAGACATTCAAAAAGGGCCCGATACGTTTGTATTAGCAGTTTTACATCAGCCACATTTCGTAAATTTTTGAAAATATATATTAACTTTATATGTAAGAAAGCGCTTGTTAAATGAAAACAATATATGTAAAGCCATCGACAGTGGCACGCTGCAACGAACGCCATGATACGCCCGGACAGTAGTAAAAACAATGTTTCCTTTGCCAAAAATACTGAGGGCTGAGTCTAAAGTTGAAACAAACAACTTACCAAAGCCGGGCTCTTTGTGTATAGTGGTGCGGTTGCGCGAGTGTAGCGGAGCGGGTTATCTATACTTATTATTATAAAGAGGAAAGGTTTGTATTTTTGTATTTTTGTATTTTTGTATGTTTGTTACGAATAAACTCAAAAAGTACTGAACCGATTTCGATGATTTTTGGTATGGAGATAGATGGGACTCACCGAAGTAACATAGGATACTTTTTATCCCGGAAAATTTGGTATTCCCGTGGGATTGGGTATAAAACGCTATATTGATTTTACGCTTTCACGCCTAAACCATTTGACCGATTTTAATGATTTTTGGTATAAACATAAAAAAAGATCCTATGAAGTAACATGAACAACATTTTATCCCGGGAATATGTAGGGTTCCTGTGGGATGAGCATATACTGTAACACAAAAGTAACATTGCCTGTGTAATGCTTTCACGCCTAAACCAGTTGACCGATTTGAATGATTTTTGGTATGGAGTTAGATGGGACCCACCGAAGTAACACAGGATACTTTTTATCCCGGAAAATGTAGTATTCCCGTGGGAACGGGTATTTCTGGACCTACTGAACCGATTTGAATGATTTTTGGTATGGAGATAGGTAGGGCCAACTGAAGTAACATAGGATACATTTTATCCCGGAAAATGTAGTATTCCCGTGGGAATGGGTATTTCTGGATCTACTGAACAGATTTGAATGATTTTTGGTATGGAGATAGGTAGGGCTCACAGAAGTAACATAGGATACATTTTATCCCGGAAAATGTAGTATTCCCGTGGGAATGGGACTTTCTGGATCTACTGAAAGATTTGAATGATTTTTGGTATGGAGAAAGGTAGGGCCCACAGAAGTAACATAGGATACATTTTATCCCGGAAAGTGTAGTATTCCCGTGGGAATCCGTAAACTCAAGATCTACTGAATCAATGTAAATGAATTTTGGTATAGAGATAGGTAGAACCCACCGAATTAACATGATATACTTTTATCCTGGAAAATGTGTTCCCGTGGGTATGGGTACATGTTATAATTGCAAGAGTAACTCTGTAAGTCTATTACGGTTTCACGCCTAAACCATTCGACTAAGTTATATAATTTTAGGTATGAACATAAATAGGACCCTGTGAAGTAAATGTTCCCGTGGAATAAACATGTTATAAATGCGGAAATAGCTTTTTCAAAGTAAAACTTTTTTGGACACTTATGAGAAGAAATAAAGATTCACGTATTATCTTTCTGCACTTAACCCTAAAGTCTACGCAGACGGAGTCGCGGGCAAAAGCTAGTATTTAATAAAATGTAACTTGTGATGGACGTAGATATTAGTATTTAGAATAACAGTTCTTTAACGCACCACTGTATAAAAAAATATCATTTAATTGTATACATGATCTTAAAAGCGTCATGGCTAGAAGCTTGCATTTTTTAGTCCGTGCTCAAAAAAGTGGTGTTTTTTCCTTGTGCTTCATAATATGTTTTGATAATGTATAGTTCGGTTTTATAAAATTTTAATTGATGTAGGGAAAATGCCATTATTAATACTGATGACTATCTTGCTATAAGAATTCTATAACTTCATATGCTTATGTAGGAATATTTCTGTATCCCTATAAGTAGATATACAAGCATTTTTTATATATGGTCTATTTACAAACACTATATTTTTCACACCAACCATGCTTCGCCACTCCATCACTCTAAAAATAGACTGTTAAAGAATACCGTAATCATAAAGCACACACAATCAAATCGCCAACGCTCCTGCAACATGTCCGCTGCCACAGCTCGCCACGGCCCGCCATTTATCTCATTTAAATACGAGTTTGCGACCTAATGCGACACTACATCACTCTCGAAAACATTTTTCACGAGCGCCGGCTCCACGGTATGATGCGGCTGACTTATTGCCTTTGACGGTCCCTACCATTCTCATTTGACCTTGCCAGTATCTGATAATGAATCTCTTTAGATATGTAATACTTTCGCGTGGTTAAATAGTAGTAAAATATTCCGTTTTGAAAGTTGAAGGAATTAACGAAGTGCCTTGATCCTGTGGTATTGTTTGCACCGAGTTTGATTCTTGCGTCTAGTAAAGTTATTGTGGTTATACATATAGGAATTCTCATTAGCAAACACGTAGTAAAATGATGTGTCAGTGGTACTCGACTCGTGTCGTAGTGTGTAATAATTATACCAACGATTTCTACGTTTAACACTAAATTTGTGATTATCTTTTTAGGAGTGTATTTTTAGACAGAATGTATTTTTTTCTCAAATATTATCGATTCAAGTTTTCAAAAAAAAATCTTAATAAGCACTTCTTTCATTGGTTTACACTGGTCTTATAAATTTTAGTAAGTATTTTTACTCAACGTCGGCAACTGGTAGAAACAATGTAAATCGCCCACCATTCTTCATTAAGACCTCTCTGCAGGGTCCAGACCTTAATTAAGTCCTCGAATTTGTCACAGCATATCAAGAGGGCAAGGGAGTGTCAAAGAAAAGGCTCGCGTAAAATATTCGCCAGTAAATCTACGTCGATACGCGATCGGAACAGGGAATTTCTTTTCAATAGGATCCTGTAGGCTTTATTGGGGTTGTAAGGGTACTATGTTTGTATGAGAACGGACAGATCGGTTTTCTTATTGTATTTCATGTAATAGTTTACACAGAAGAGAAAGATATGACTTTCATGATGGTACATGCTGACGAAAGTAACGAAACCGAAAAAGATTAATCAATTACAGTATTCAGATTAATTGGGTTTCTTAAATCCAATTCTAGTTCTTGTTAAAGGATCTTTAAAATGTGGTGACAAGTTTTTATTTGTGTACATAAAAATATTAAATATTTCGAGGGCTCCGTAGACTATAGACAAAGAGCAATGCTCACTTTGAAATCTGATCTGCAACAGTTTCAAAATTATTTTTAAAGCCTTCCTTTGATTCAGACGGGATATTTTTCTTGTAGATCTCCGCCATCGGAATGTGCACGAATAAATCAGTTTCAGAAACACGAGACAAAGCTAGAAATTTGCAAATATTGAGTAATAGATGGTACGGTCGGTCCTCGCGGCCGTTGGACTGTGAAATCGCATGGATAGGGGTGTAGGAAATCGAAAATGTTACAAGGTCGGCCGCGCACGGTGACTTCTGTACATAAATCACTCGATTCGTGACTAGGCCCTTAAATGTCTGATGCATGCACAAGTTGAATTTGTTTTGACGTTTGGAAGATAGGGAAATGCGGAGACAACTCTGCTGATTCATTCTTTTCCTTAATCGAAATTGGTATATAAATATAAAGTATATAAATTCACCCAACAGTCACATACATAGTCCTGACCCCACACTAAGATACGAGTCTTGTGTCGTGGGTATCAGAAACTACGAGAGACTTTTCGGTCTCACAAACACCCAGACCCGAAACAAATATTTGTGGATCACACAAACATTTGTCTCGGTGCGGGGATCGAACCCGCTGCCGCTCGTTTCGCAAGCTGGTGTCTAGCGAACTGCGCCACGGGGCTGTCAAATCACGGGGCTGGTAAATGCTATCAAGCTTATAAGAAAGTTAAACGTTTAGTAGAAGCTCATTTAAGTAATTTATCTGGTATCTTTTTAATAGCTCAGATCATTAGAGGGCAGTGGGACTTAGTGATGCAATCCAGCCTGGTCCATATTCACTCCGAACCTTAAAGGATTATTCATGCGTGAAACATAGGGAGCATTTTTTCCAATATTGTAACTGACTCATTATAACTCTACTAAAATGTAAATTGTATAATTTTATTACGATGGTGTAGAATACGGTGAGTATAGTAAATAGTTTAGAATCATACAACAAATGCTGTAGAATATTTTGCTATCCTCTATAATGTAATGGTATATGATTGTTCTCCAGTACTTTGTATTTTGTTTGGACGGCACTGTACTTACACACAGTTAAAGAGAAGCCCGATGAATAGGCGCCCATTTAAGCCAACGAAAAACAAAACAACACAAATGACGCCGGTTCTCACTTAAATTCTCCCGTTTACAAATACAGCGAGCCGAAAAATACTTCTGACCCCTTTTGTAATAACAAAAGTAAAAGTTGAACAACACTTTGATGTCGTAAACTGTCCGTGGGGTTTTGTCCATTATGCAGTAGAAATAATCCACCCCCTAGCTCCCAGCCCCGCTGTTAATAACAGTGTACAATTAACGCACCTTTGGAATTACAGGGACTTTTGATCAAGATGAGCGGACTGCATTATTAATTAGCAATTAAAAAGGGGTCCTTTTTTGGAAGTAATGTTGTGTGTTGCTTTATGAATTGTTGTCTGTAAAGGTCTGTTAATATTTTCAGGTTTGATACGATTCGTGTGAACTGAGAAATTGAAATGTATTTGAAGCGATTTACTTATTAATTTAAGTTAGTTCCTTTTAGTAATGACTTAATATTTCCTTACTAACTTCAACTGTAACATAGACTGCCAATAAAATCATCTCATTCTATATTTGTATCTCTTCTAAATTTATATGAAAATTTGAACTAAATTATTGTTGTCCATAAGTACCTACGTCGTCTTAAACTATAATTCTATGCTCTCATCTGAATTAATATAATATTTCAAATTTTCAACGTTTCTCTTCCCGTGTACTATTGAATGTATGAATACATTAAAATTAACAATTGTTGCTCGTAAACAGTAAATCTAAAATGTACGCCGTGAGCTCTGCTGTGACGACAACGCGACGCCAGATACAGTTTGCGTGAGTTATGTTGACATTATGTACACGTTGGCGCGATTAATATCTGCCCTTTACCAATAGTAATCGCATTTCCTAAATGAAATCATTGTCAACCCATATACGTCCCACTGTTGAGCATGGGTCTCCTTTACCATTGAGAAGGTTTAGGCCTTAGTCCATCATTTAGGTTTGGTGCGAGCTGGCGGACCCTGAAAAAAATTCAATATTTTAAATTTTAAAAAATCTTACACAAAAATAATATGCCTTTGTATATATTTTATAATAGTTAAAGAATTAACGTACATGGGCGACACAAGGAATAACAAATAAAACTGACTTATTGCACCTGTACGTCTTCTTCAACGCCAAGAACAGTGTGTAAAACATTAAATGTTTACGAATGGAGCGACGAGTCGAACGAGGACTTAACCCCCACTGAATTTAGTACTAATTAATCATCCAATTACAAGTTTCCATTTAAATCATTAACGAGGGGCCAAGTTTGCTGTGCAATTCATTGGAAAGGAGCGTTTTGTTTCGACCACTCGTGATTTAAGTTCGGAGCTATTGACTCATCGGAGCTATAGAAACTTTTGATTTGAAATGTACGTAATTACTAACTTCGAGCAATGTTGATAATTTCTGAGGGTTCTTTGGGATTTCGGTTATATCTAGGCAATGTTATTCGACCTTAATACTATTCAGATTATCAGCTTTATCGGTCTGTGTTCTAACCGCATCACAATTTTCATTGCTTAAATGGAGTCTACTTGCGTAAAGGGTCAGTATAGACTGACTATCATCATCATCATCATCATCAGCCATTGCTGAGCACGCGTCTCGTCTACAAATGAAACGGTTTAGGATGTAGCACACTTTTAGGTGCGCAGGTTTTTTCACAATGTTTTTCTTTACTGATATAATAAGTGATGATTTAAGCAGTGATGGCCTCGACGTTTGGGCGCGCGGTCGAGAATCTCGGCGGTCGCGGGTTCGAACCCCAGGCACACACCTCTGACTTTTTGAAGTTATGTGTGTATTCAAATTGAATTATCATTTGCTTTAACGGTGAAGGAAAACATCGTGATGAAAACTGCACACCTAAAAGTTCTTAGGAATTTCTTAGGTGTGTAGTCCGCCAACCCGCACTAAGCCAGCGTGGCGGACTATGGCCTAAACCCTCTCAATGGTAGAGGAGACCCGTGCTCAGCAGTGGGCGTATATGGGTTGATGAAGAAGAAGAAGAAGTGATGATTTATTGTGAATAGGAAAAGTCAGAGGTGTGTGCCTGGGGTTTATGTACCCGCTATATCCCAATTGCTTAGAGTCAAAAAGCAGATACAATTATAGAACATTTTATTGGCTTGTTGATAATCAAATGAATGGCATTGTTTCGTTCGAAAGGCGCGACTGCAAATTCGTCAAAACATCGCGCCGACGCGCTTAATTCACTTCCACTCTAATTTATTATTCAAATTAACTTGTTATTGTGGCTTTTAATCTTTACCATTCTTGAGTTTGTTATTGAGTTGTGATTGGTGAGTCTAATTGTAAAGTATAACTTACTAAAGAGTTTTCTTTCGAGAAATTGGGAAAGTTTTAAGGTCCTCATGCAACCTTCAATAATTTTGCTATACATTTAATGTTTTGGAAAGTAACTCAATTTGTATGTAATATATTTTTTATAGGCCTCTCTTAGAGAGGCCTATGTCCAACAGTGGACGTGAAAGGCTGTTGATGATGATGATGATGATGATGATATTTTTTATATCAGTATGATTCCCCCCAACTAAGGTGTAACGTTGTGATCCGTCTCAATGGACATAATTATATCGGCTTCTTCACCTTTCTGTTGCAACGTTGCCAGTCCTTTGGCTTCGGTATAAGACATCATACGACTGTTTTCTGAATTGGCAACTTTAAAGTAGCTTATAAAATTAGAGCAATATTCTTCACTCGATAAGTATCTTCGCCGACTAAGCACAGAAGTTTCCTCAACGGCGAGTGAAACTACTAATTCATCCGACAATACCCGCGCAGTCGAACTTCGTAACAAGCGTTGCTGAGACTTTTTCGCGCCACCGGAGGCTGGAAACTTGGCCTGGCCGGACGGCTGATTTCAAATTGGACGCGGTGTTAAGTCCCAGAGTGGCTATCGTCCATTACCCATTACTGTGACATGTTGGTGCAACTTGTCGATTGTGTTGAACCCCCGCCCCCCTATTGACCCCACGATGACCCCCCCTGACCCCAAGGCTTTAAAGTGGCGTTCAAGTTTCGTCCAACTGGGACGCGGTTTTTTTTTATTTATCGCCAGTTGTTGGTCGCGAGTTCGTTAGCGTGCTATGCGTCCCGCGGGGGTAGTGTATTAGTTTTGTAAGTGTTGTGCAAGAATGTATCGTGTGGGAGTCAGGGACCCGCTTTGTATGTAGATGCTGCGTGATTTTTATGAGGTGGAGTGATAAAGTATTATCGTTGGTGAAGAATAAGTATTGGAGAGTAGTGGTCGTATCGTCTATACTGTGTCGGCTTGTTGCTCCCAAGTTAAGCCCTTGCTAATGTACAAAATCTTATGAATTTTGTAATTTTAGAAATGATTTCGTGTTCATGAGAGATTTAGAACATTAAAATCAAAATATTGTTATTGCGGTACCTATTACAGCAGTTATAGACTATTTTTGGGCTATAGAACTGGATGGGATCTTTATTCCTTATGACATGAGAATCATTAAAATAAGTAACACCAGTCTTGAAGCAATAAAATTTGTTTCATATATTACCATTGCTATCAGGTTCTTTCACTTCAAACAAATGACGTTAACAACCATAGATTAGCGCAGTAAACGTTCAAAACACGATTACTCATAAAGTCCAACAAAATCCAGTTATGTTTTATCGGTTATAAAACCCACGTATCCTCGCCGCGACCCTGCGCAACCCCAAAACAATACGCAATATATCAACTGCGTTTAATTAGGGATGCAAGTTTCATGTCGATAAAAATATTATATGTCAAAAAGATATCGATACAACGATAAATTTAAAGTAAACTTAAGAAATTCGATTTTTAAAATACATGCACACAATGCCCTACTTTTGTATTGCTTGAACGTCGGGGTGTTTGTGAGGTGAACTAGTCTATCGTAATTTCAAATACCTATGATACAAGACTTGCATACTATGATGAGGGAATAACTATTGTGGTGTATTCTTCCCAAATTCTTTTCTATGTTTTTTGTTTCTATGAACATAGATTTAATTTAAACCGGTTGAGTAGTTTATAATTTCATTCGTCAGAAACATCTTTCCTTTTTTATATTAAAATGGATTATATTTATAAAAATAAAAATAGCGTGTCATAGGAAATGCCTATGTCCGTCAGCGGACGTGCCAAGGTTGATAATAATGTTTGAATCAATACTAGAACCTCGATATCACTGACCGTTATCGTTGCAACACTACGTGTAATTCATCCGCACAGTGCGTGTAAGGATTCGTCGGGATTATTCCCAGCGTTAAAGATATCTTTGTGCGTTTTTATTTTCGCGCCGTATTGTTTCGGGCTATGCGGATTATAGCACGCGGTTTCTGCTTTGTCTCGTAAGGATTTTGAGCATATTCCCCTTGCTTAAGACCGGATTTGCTGTTTCTTTTAATAATAACCAGTTTATTGTCATATTACTGTTATTGTTGTTTCGGACTGTTTTTAAATACTTTGTATTTTTGTTGATAATTCTGTTAGTAAGGTCTCCTATATTTTTGATTCTTATTTAGTTTTTTAAATTTTTAGCGCTTATCGTAGTTAGTAGTATAGGTACTTGAATAGTACGTGACTGAAGTAACTAGATCTAAACAATGATTCATTATTTGCCATTATGACATCGTTAAGCATAAAGAGGTGCTACATTCTTCATAAGAATGAACATTTAGAATGATAGATGTAATATAAATTATCAGTCGTACCATTGTTTACTTACGGGTATGCAATGCCTTATTTAAATGCGCAATTTCACTTCCAACAATAACATCAAGTTGGAACTAAACTGCGAACGATGTGCTACAAATACCGTGTAAGTTTTGTTTACGAATGTCGTATGCGGAATGGACGCGTTCGCGCGTGCAAATATTCTCCGACATATTCGTATTCCTGTGTTGCACGTCGATGTTATTTAAAATAGAACGTTAAAAAATATTCAACCAGCATAACATGACAATTTAAAAACTTGCGTTCCATATTCAAAATTGTGTTTGTATACGCGAATGCGTACGATATAAAAATGTTTTTCGCAAACGTTTCGCGCCAGCAAACATTTCGTATTCGCATCTACAAATACAAGGTCATGTTTCTGCGGAAATCCTTTGAATTATGCAAAAGCGACGCTATCAAAACGCACAGAGCTTGTTGGTTTTGCTTTGTTAACTGAAACTAATAGTTTATGGGAAATGAAACGCTTACGCTACGATGGACTTCCAAGAATTTTCGTCTCTATAATTCACATTAATGAATGTGGTTCTCAGTAATACGACTGAGTTTTAATTCATTGTCCAAAATTTCAACGTATTTCCTTCTTTATGTGGTACAGTCTATGTTTTTATTGAGAATCTTTTGGTGTTTTTATGTTGCGGGAAAGGTTATATTCGAAATGTATGATAGTTGTCTTTCTTTCCGTAAGACAATAAGGCTCCCGGCAATCTTTAGAATGAAACGCAATAAGACATTTTATAAGACACTAGCAGAATCCTAGTTAAGATTATTGTTACTAAACTCCAAGCTATTGATGATACTTATATAGTAGCCCAAAAGCCCGGTTTGTCTTAAAATGCTTCCGAAAACTAGTTTTATTATATTTAAATATTTATTAAAAAAAAATAGCAAATCGACCTAAAATTGAGTATGTACTGAGCCCTCAACAAACGATTTTAAATTAAACATTGGACAGTTAAGATGTAATGCTTTGGGCTTCTACGGAAGTACCGCCAGTACCCAAAGCTACTGCTAGTCTCTATCAGTATGTATACATATACAGGGTGTATTTAGTCCGTGATCGAAAACTGAGGCAGGTAATAGCGGTAGTGATTATAAACCCCCTGGCATTAAAGAAAATCCCGACGAACAATAAAATTTTTGAGGTTTTCCATACAAACCACATTTAACACCGATGGTTGTATGGAAAACGTCAAAATTTTTATTTTTTGTCGCGATTTTTAATATCGCCACTGGGTTTGTGATCACCCTCACTATTACCTGGTTCAGTTTTTCCATCAAGTGATGAGCAAAGTCATTCAAATTTATGGCTCTAACTCAAAACGGTAATTGTAAATAATCCACCTGTAGTAAAGGAAGTTTATGAAGACGAGCTAAATTCCGTCGGCGTTGAGGCGGTTAACAGGTGGCCCCGTTGCCTAACACCCGTGCCAGTTTCAACAGATATTCAATATTACTCCTCGCGTAATGATATAGTACAGTAACACGTAATATTACAATGCAATAGGATTTCAAATGTGTTTGTATTTTGGGATTGAACTAGCAGATTGTGTGTAGGGGAAGTGGGATGTATTGTGTCGAGTATTTGTGGATATTATGATCGTTTCTTGACGAGATAGGCAAGCGTTTAAAGTTTTGGATCACCTGTATAAGGTAAAATGGTCGTGATCGAAACTACATAAGACAAGTCACAGTGATTATAAACACGTTGACGTTAAAATTACTACCATCAGTATTGTCTGCCTCAGTTTTCGATCACGGACTGTTTATAGAGCCTAATGAATAGATTTAAGGAATATTTTGTGATAATCAGACCTTGATCAAAAAATTAAGAGGTAACAGTTATGGTGGTTAGTATATCGTCAAAATTTTTATGCTGTTTTTTTTTTTATCACAGTAACTATCTTAGTTCTCTATCACTGTCTGTTTACACCCTTTAAATCTAGCCGCTTAAATTAGCAGACTGTTTTGAATAAGCAGTGATAGTTATGATTTGTTGTGAGTCAAAGTTTTCTATTAGGGAACTGCTCTTTCTTTCTGATGTGGCAACTATTATAGAACGAAAAAATCTATTTTCGAAGACTTCAATACAATCTCTTTAAAGGTCCCGTATCTAAAATACCAAAAGAGGAAAGACTCTGTTTTCACCGAAGCGCAGTAAGCTCCAAACTAACCAGATCGCGCTGTAAAAGTAATTTAAAAACAACACCCGCGTTGAATGTAAAGAAAACACAGAGACTTTAAGCTATCGTCTATTCGAAGCGAAGAAATTACATCAACTTATCTAAACAGTCTTACACAGTTGAAGCTGCAGGGTTGAAACAATAGTTTCTAAAGTCGGTGGAATTCAATAGAAAAATTGTACGAATTCGCGTTTAAAATAACATGGAAACATGCAATCATGGCTGTGAAGAAAATACACCCACCAGTCATATAATTCCGACCCCACACAAAGAAACAGGTCTTGTGTCGTGAGTATGAGGCACTGTGAGATACTTAGTCTCGGAAACATCCAGACCCGAAATTCTTTCTCGAAAACTTTCAGTGCGAGGAACGAACCCGCGGCCTCTCGTTTTGCAAGTTGGTATCTAACCAACTGCGCCAAGATACCACTTGGACTGTACATATTTCTAGACACTCTAGTCTAATGAGAAAGTTACTACTGAGAATCAGCTAATGGAAATATCCAATAACTTCTTACTTGTCCTGGAAATAGAACCGTAGGATCCGTTGCATGCAAATCACGGACACAATTAGGTTTTTAATAAAACTTAAATTTTTCGCGTTATAATTTTAATGATTCACTCGATTATTTATCATCTGAGAGTACTAGGAACTTTATAATCACCCCCTAACAGACACTAAACAAAATGGAAAATGTTATACAAACTTGAAATCTTTCGCAAAATTATCGCAACTCAAAGCAAGAATATTTAATTCAACAGCAAATTGGTAGCAATTTGAATAAAAGCCGACTGAAAACTACTTAGTCACTTTGGGGCGTGCCTAAAACGTTCCGCCGTTACGGGTACAGTGCTAAAGCGTCTCATTCATCGGGGGACCTTTCCAATTCATCTGCAAAGGTATTGAACCCAAAAAAGAAATTATTTCCCCCAATAGAATTTTCTCACATTGAATAAAAGAGACGCTAAGGGATTCATAGCCAGTGGTTTTTCTGAAAAAGAAACTCAAACGGCTGCCATTGAACGACGAGACACGGTTCGAGTCGTCACCCATACTCCGCCCGTGACACACCAACCTTACCTTCATACAACCGGTCATTACGTGTACGCTGTGCTGTACATTGCGCGCTGTGTACCTGATTCAAATCGAAATTCGACGTACTGCTCTATGATTAATTCGATGGAACGTTATTACTAGTGTTAGCACTGTATAAACTTTAACCCTTTTAATTGTACATTGTGGTTTGGGTTTGAGTTAATTACAAGACACACACTGTACTAAAACAACAATAGTCAAATTAAAAAAGCTAGCCTAGACATTTGGGAAAATGTAAAATATAGACGTGTATACATTTTAATTGAAAATTTCTTTATAAACATATGCAATTATAAGTATGCATGTTATGATGCCGTTATTTAGGCCTCAAATGTTATAATAGATACATTTTATGTAATTATCCATGTATGAAGCTACTGATGCTTTACGAATGCTAGCTTATCTTGTCTTAGGTTGGTCCGATATAAAGACAGACTACTAATCCTTGATTATCTATATAATGCTTGGATATCTTAATGCTTGGATAAATAAAAAAATCCGTCAAATTACCAGACAAATTTGTTGGTCTTTCGCAGTCCAAGTATGTCTCACGAAAGGGTTGTTGGCATTCTTTTTTGTGCGAAATTAGATTGCACCCTTTTCTATGACGGACCCCTTCACTTCCATCCCCGAGGGTGTCGCCGATTATCCCTAATACAGCTCAGTGTTGGACGTTGGGCTCGCCTATTGTGCTCGTAATTAGTTGGACATTTCCCGAGCCGTTCTCGAATTATGTCGGAATAATTGTTGGACGCTTCCCGCCCGTGCTCGCTGTTGGGGTGGGCAGTGAGTCACACGGTATTTGTACGGACGAAAAAATTAACAACAAGACGAGCGTCATTACGCTTCAATTTGTACTTATGTTAAGGAAGTGTATTAAGGTGTATTTATGCTTTATTTCCTTTGTCATAAAAGTATATATGTTAACGATTATTTATTATTTATTTTATTATACATAATTGTTAACATATAATAATAACTGTTTTAATCTTCTGCCTATCCCAGTGGGGCACAGACGTGATGCTATGTAAGGTCTCAGGACGTGTGAATGGCAAGAACTCTGCAATACAGACGCCACGTGCGAAATCCTCGATCGCAATAAAAGCCTTTTGAAAAATTCAATAAAAATATCTCGTGATCAATTGGATTTGTTACGTGCAAGCTTGGTGTATGCAAAATTTGCGGAATGCGTAATATTATATTTTTGTGCTTATATTAAAAATTGTGTTGTGTCCGCCCTTATGTAAAATTTATAACATTTCACCTTTTAAAAAAAATAACGTACAACTTCAGTATACTTAGGTGAAAAATCTTTTAGCTTATTGTTGTGCAAAAGGAAGTTAAAGTCTGGTCGTGGTCATATGTTTTATGATCCCTAGTATTGCTGCCATATTTCAAACATTCTCAGCGCTTCTAGCAGATTGCCAAGACATCGGTTTTTGTGTTGAGTCATAGATGAGAGCAGTGACAAAGTATTTCTACTCTCACGTTTTGCCAGCTATCTTCGAGGAAACAAGTAATAAAGGATAGCTATGATGCTGAATGCGAAAATACCTTTGCTGGCGTGATTTAATTAATATCGTCATTCTTAATTTTTCTATATTATTTGTGATTATTATTATACTAAGAATAAATGTCTCCTTCTTTCTTACTATGATACACTTTATAGAGCATTTTAGTTGACGGGCTAGTGCTGACAACATTACCAGAACCGGTAATGAGACTTGCTGATTGCATAAGACACATGTTATTAAAAAATGTTTGTGTGTTCCTGAAACTACTTTGGGAAGTGGGTGTTTAAATCCAAATATTTGGTCGTTCTTATTTCCTTACAGAAGAGTAAATAAGACTGCCAGGAGAATTTGTGGTTTTGTAATTTTATTGAATAGCGGGAAAAACTGCGCGCCACAGTTAGTCGGGTGTACGTTGATTTGATTATTATCCCGCACATGAGTATTGGTTAAACTATTTCGATTCATACGTTGTTCTCATATTAATATCGACATATCGAGGCTTTTGCAAATAACAGTCAAAAAGACAATTTCGCGGTATAATTGGAAAATATATAAGTTTTATTTGTGGTTGCCTTTGTTTTTGTATGGTTTATTGGAATTATTTGATTGTACGAATTGTTATACTGGAATTGCGTAAATTGTTAATTGATTAAATTACTTTTTTGTTAATTAAAATACAGTGACTTCACCGCATTTCCTGTGCAATGCAATTTATTGCAATCCAAATTTTGTATTCCATTTTGCGGTGCCATGGTTAAATGTAATAATGGGCTGATTGTTCAGTTATCATCACTGACGTTTCCTTTGGTGTCTCTTCCTCGTATTTACCATCAAATTGTACACCGAAACAAATGATTCTGTTGTTCTCAAATACTTGGTTCGGGTCTAGGTGTTAGTGAGACCGAAAGTCTCTGGTAATTTCGGATACCCACCATATAGAACTTGCATATTAATATAGGTTTAGAATTATATGTGTGTGTTAGGTATATTTATTAAATTATTTAATTAATTCAAGAAGTGAATCGTTCTCTTCGCGCAAAAATGTTTAGAAAAACAAACTCAAACAGTACAAAACACAATGTACAGAAGTTAAATCGAGTGTGTGAGAATTTAATCCAGTCCAAGAGCACAACTCCGAGTGTTCTATTTCACAATATAATTCAAGTTTATCACTTAAAAGTACAATCACTTGAACTTTTTAAACATCCTCCTTGGAGTTAAAAGCGAAATTTTCGTGCCGGGAGACGGCGATATATTCTCCGTCCAATTCCTCGTCTCGGAACGTATTGGCCGGAATAGTTGATGTAACTCGCGACATACCATTATAAAACTAACGAAAGCTGGCCGGAGTCTTGGCATAGTTGGCGCTGTGTGTAGCTCCACGAAATGATGAACATTTATGTAAAAGTAGGGAGTTTGTGTCCGTGTATTTGAAGGGGTAAGTTTGGAAGATGTGTTGGTATTGGATTTAGAATAAAGTTTTTTTGTGAGGCTGATGTAGTTAAGAGAAGAGGAAGGTAATCTTAAGTATATTTTACTTGGATTTAGGTAATAGTATTTAAAATATTTTAATCGTAGTTATGGTAAATATTTTTCTGGTAAGTATCACCATGAAATACTATCCAAAGACACACCAAAATACGACCTAAAACGACACTTGCTAAGGTCTTAGTATTCAAAATTACGGACTCCACAACTACATAACAACTATTTATCTACCCGTCTCTCAACGTAACAACATTTGGAACCTAACCTAACCTAACCTAACCCTCTCAATGGTACAAGAGCCCTGTGCCCAGCAGTGAGACGTACGTAGATATATGGTCTAATGATAATGATTATGACCAAAGCCTAAAATTATATCAGTATATATGACATATATATGACAGCCCCGTGGCGCAGTTGGCTAGACACCAGTTTGCGAAACGAGAGGCCGCGGGTTCGATCCCCGCCCCGAGACAAATGTTTGTGTGATCCACAAATATTTGTTTCGGGTCTGGGTGTTTGTGAGACCGAAAAGTCTCTCGTAGTTTCTGATACCCACGACACAAGACTTGTATCTTAATGTGGGGTCAGGACTATGTATGTGACTGTTGGGTGTATTTATTTATTTATATCAATTTAATAAATAAAAAATAATCAATCTCCCCGTAGATGTTAACACGTATACGCGACTAGTGCTCGCCTTCATTAGTGAATGCAGGTGCCCCGTGTTTCATTGTTTGACGTCACTTTTAACGATACGCTTTGAGCCGAGCACCGACCCCCGACCTTTGCATTCCGTCGCTGGTTAGTCGCATGCACAGCGAATTTTGCACTCGTTTCATTAGGAACACAAAGGGACTATCTTCTGACGAGAGAGGCCGGTGTTTTCGATTGGGATTGTTTAATTGATTTCGTTTTCAGCAAGGAGAAATGTAAAAGCGTTCAGAAATTTCATACTAAGCCAATAGGTGTTTGTTGCTGATCGTAGGCCTGGTTTTGAGCAGTAGTTATTAGTTACTGTTAACTACATGCAGTGGTATCAAGAAGTCAGAAAAGATGTTACTAGGTTTTTTCTTAAGAAAACTCTCAGGAGAAGCACAAAAAAGTTTATCCCCTATTTACAGCAACTAAAAAACACTGCCGGGACAACTTGGGTAGTACACCACTGGCAACCACTTCAAGAATGCAAGCTTCAGTGATTATGTTTAATATATATAAAAGAATAGTAACCCAATTGAACTAATATCTTCTCATTTACAAGCTAATCACTATATAATTTCCTTCATCATTTTGTTTATTCATACACTAACGAAATCAAATAAATCACGGCGCCAATTATATGGGGCACTCGCAAATTTACTTCCTTACGTTACTTAGCAAAACTTTTCCCCGTCTGCACGGCAATTTCCTCCGGGGGAAACGACCCTAAATTCGGCGCTTTCACCCGTTGACAGGTTTAATTGAACCCCGATACGTTATCGCTTCCCGATTCCGTTTCTCTTTCGCCGCGGACGATCTTTGCACGATTTCGTGTGAGCTCTAACGTAATAATAATATATAGTGTGGTGATAATGGGTGTTCGCACCTTAGAAGTTTTAAAGTGGTTTTGGCTTTCGCGGAATGGTTATATTAAAGGATTATTCTATGGAGTTTGGAATAGTTTGGCATTCCAATGTATGCTTTTTTCTTATTAAAAGCTTTTACCCAGGTATATATGACGCCTATCAAAATGGTTACAATTTTAATACAATTTCAACAATTCCTCAATAACGAGGGCTATAAGAAGACTACTGTCATGTTATATCTGTCATTTTCAGAACTGTATCGGAAATCTAGGGTTATACTATTTGTTCATACAAATTAAACCTACCATTCAGTACAGTGATAATATTTGTTATAATAAGAAAATTAAAAACGCATAGGAAACGACTAAAAATGTTTGAATCGGGGTAAATAATTTAATTAAAAAAAGAATTATAATGTGCAGTTTTAATGAACGCTAGAGATTTTCGTGTTTAGATAAAGTTGCGTCGGGACAACGCGCTTCGGCCCAAACCGGCTAAACACGAGCAAAGCTGCGTTTATTTTCAACGGCAAATACCGGCGACAGTTGATTGCAAAACTTTTCATACGTTGAGCAAAAAAAAATATTTGGATGAGCGTGCCTCTCGATTGATGCTTGGGTTCTGTATTCGCAAATATTGGCGTTGATTTAGGAAAAACAATGTCAATATGTCATAATATTGAGCTGACTAGTAAATGATTATTTTCTTCTAACCGGAAAGCAAACTAAACAAAATTTTGGGCAATTGGTGTTCATATACGCAGTGATGGCCTCGAGATTTAGGCGCGCGGTCGAGAATCTCGGCGGTCGCGGATTTGAACCCCAGGCACACACCTCTGACTTTTCGAAGTGATGTGTGTATTCACATTGAATTATCACTTGCTTTAACGGCAAAGGAAAACATCGTGATGAAACCTGCGCACCTAAGAGTTCTTAGGAATTTCTTAGGTGTGTAGTCTGCCAACCCGCACTTGACCAGCGTGGTGGACTATGGCCTAAACCCTCTCAATGGCAGAGGAGACCCGTGCTCAGCAGTAGGCGTATATGGGTTGATGAAGAAGAAGAAGGTGTTCATATCAATATACGGTAAAGTATTTTAAATATTTATTTAAAAAAAAAACTTTATTGTGCAATTAGCATTAGAGCTTTGAAGTCTGAGTATGTGAAAAGGTGGGCTTATCGCACCAATGCGACCTCATACAGACAACTAAGGATGGAAATGTATGAAGAGAAATTAAAGGAAGTCGTAAGTGGACAAGATATAGTGACCAAAAAATAAAAAATTAAACAGATACCGTTAAATAAATACGTACATGTGTAAATATTTATCTTATTATTCTTCTATTACATCAACAACAGCTTCGAAATTCCATATCAAAGAATACAAAAGAAAAATATAACAATATAAACCGCAGAAAGCGTTGAATATGAAAGCGACGTATCTAAAAGCGGTCATAATAGTTGGAACAAACAGTCCATGCCAATTGCCCGTGGTGTCTGCGAATATTATTCCGCCCTCAGTTGTCGGTTCCCACGGCACACTCATACTGTTTATATATCAAATGATTTCAAATGGAATTTCCATGAGAATGTATGAACGATAGCGTATTGTGAATAATTTAGTGATCGCTTTTTAAAAGTTGATTTGTTTTGGTAGAGTTTGTATGTCTGAAGTTTTTAAGATCACAAATATAGAAAAAATATTTATCATTTCTTTTACACATTCGGTTCAAACTTAAGTAGAATGGTTTTAAATTCCATAGTAATCACTATAGCTTAGGGTCATCTTTTAATCTGAGGATGACTATGTAAACGTATAACAATATATTCGAGACAAATATCGTCTCCCAAGTCTACTTGTAGGTTATAATGTGTAATTTCGTATATATAAGAAATTAATTGTAGGGAACGAAAAGATTAATTGTAATAAACTGTCAGATAAACGCGTACCGTATCGATAAAATATATTTTACTCTTAAAGTGTAAACTGGGCATTCGCTATTGCCTAAACATTTTATGTAGAGTAACAAGTGTAATTCCATGCTAAATAGATTAAAAGCAGCTCCAGTGTCCATATAAAAAGCAATGAATAAATTAGCTAGATAAAAGTTAAGTCTGTGAAATAAGGACAAAAAAATCGCCAGTTTAACTCCGCGCTGAACCCTGAAAATTCCGGAAGCGCTATATGTTGTAGCCGCTGGATGCTTTCATTTGTGGTAACTTCACAGTTTTTTTTGGGCAAACACCGCGGTTCCGCGCCGCCCTGAAAGGATATGAGTGTTTGAGCGGGCCGCGCTATTCCCAAAACGTTAGTGACCGCCAATGCGCCGTAAATGTACACTAGGTCTTTTTATCTGTATTTAGAGATGTATTTGGCGTTGGATTGGTACATTACTGCTGTTGGATAGAAAGTGCTGCTGTTTATGAAGAAGGGATTGAGGCTAAGTTTAAGCAATCGGTTAGATTACAACACGAGATCGGTTTTATATATTACACTTTGAGGTTGTCTATATATGGCACAGCAAAAGAGAAAAAAATGTTCCTGAATCGATGTTCCCATTGTGCATATGTAATGAGTCCATCTTAGTAGAATGAACGCTGAATATAAAATGTGTTTACAGTTGCATTTGAATCACTACACCTTGCATTCTAATATAAAGAGAGTAGGAAACGAAATTAAAAAGAATATAGCACAAAAAGGAACATAAAATAAGTGGAATGTTCGTATTATTTTATCAATAAGATTCCCTCTTCTGTATAAATTACGGAATACTTTAAGCCGGTTCATTGCAGTATTTTTCTGCCTGACCTTAATGACAGTACCGCAATGGGTACGAACACGTAGCGTGCATTATCGGTTATCTCATCCAACAGAAGCCCAATCTAAACGCTTCCTGTCGTGCACAAATGACGTGTTTATTCCCAGAAACAAAATTTAATAATACATTGCAGTGTTAAGGTAATCGTCCATTGGGTATAGCTAGTATTACCCGCCAAGCTAAACTTGTATTTCATAGAAGTGGTCTTTAATTGACCTGGTAGCTTAATACGGCAGTCTATAGCAACCATATCCTGGTACCGGATTTCCGATCTAATTTGGGAAGTAGTACAAAGCAGTGATTACGATGTTAATTGAATAAATCTTGTAATGGACTTCAAATATCATAGATAACTTATGGTATAAGATGTGCCAATTATACGAGATACGGCCTCGAGTAAGTACAATCATATATTTTATAGCTAAATTATGTACTCATTATTCCTTACCTCATTTGAAGATTTTAAGATAAAGATTTTCTCTAAACTCAATTAACAATTATTGCTTACAATTTAATATATTGAACTTAAATTGCATTCCAAAACCTACAAGCTCAATGGACACACATCACCAAATACCAAAAACACGGCGCGATGTTGGCAAACAAAGATCCCTCGATAAGAGCGACATTCGTGCGCTTGCATGTTGTACAAAATTTTCTAAGAAGCGTGGGCCGACTGGTCCCTATCTACATGGATATTTGTACGTACCGCGATAGATATCTGTGAAGATTAACATGATCTTTTACGTTTAAACACGTGTTGAAGCTTAGCTAGGTTTGTTACACAAGTATTTGGCTATAAATTTGGATATTTATAGGATAGGATTTTTGATTACTCTCAAGAGCTCATGACTGTACTAGGCGTTGATGTGGTCCTAAAACAACGTTTCTCCAGCTAAGTTTTCGTCACACTTGAAAAGGGTGAGTCTATTTGCCGTTCTTTAAAAACAACCATATACCTGACGACGGAATATAATCTTGATCTCCGGTTAGTCAACGCGGGATTAACGAATGTCCGTGAATTTCAAGTTATATTTTTTATACTATTGAACATTTGTGATGCGCTCACTCCTTAAACTATAAAATCAAGAGCGCAAAAACTCAAGCAATCACCAAACGCCACTCCACTCAAGACAAGCATTAAAAACGTTGAACAAAACAGAATATTAAAGCGTGCAATATGTCTGCTTTCTCATTGTGAGTGTCCTAAACAGCCCACTCAGTGTATTAGGGGCGGGATGTTACATTATTGCATCCGACGCGCGCCCGTCGCCTCCGATCTATACATAATAAAGTCTCCTGTCTGTCTGGGAGTCACAATAGGCTCTTGGGCGCACCCTCCCGGAGTCACTTCCAGGTGGTATATGCTTGAATACTTAAACGACCCCTCGTGGTGGATTGGTTTGCGGTTCGATGCTGAGGAGGTAGCGGTTGAGAGTTTTGTTTTTTATTGACGGTTTTTTTGTTTAAAATTTTAAAATATAGTTGAGTAATAAGTGCTTCAGGTTAACGTATGGCGTTAGTATTGTCAAAAAACATCAGTGTAATAACGAGTATTTAGTATGCAATATGCAAAAAAAATTATAATAGCCGAGTCCTTACTCGCTACCTAATTAAAAGATGGTGACGGATAACTCATCAGTAATTTTAGGCTCCGGATAACGACCATTTAAGGCCAGAAACATGTTTGTTTGATACCAGCCATTTTTAAAGTTACGTCAGACTACTTGCATTTTGTTGTCTCAGATCTTTGTACATCCAACAAAGTTTTGTTACATTTTACTATAAACGATTTAGAATTTCTTCATGTGCATTGTGATATCATCATGTCTATAGTAATGGCTGCAATGTAGTGCTCAATTAAATCACATATTAAGCTACAACTCAAAACATTATTTAATAATATACAATATTATGAATTTTCATATGATATTCATAAAAATCTCGTTCACCTGTGCCTCGTGGTGGACGCCAAAAATTCCCAAGTACAGTGCACACGCGGGGTGAAAGCCGCCGTTGACGTCGCCTGAAAGATTATTCTTACATGGAAATTGTTTACGCTATTTTTTCACTCATCTCATCGCTTACATCGGTGAGGCACAGGGCTTTTGAAAAATCGCCTTTTTGTTGATAATAACCTTCTTTAACGGTATGTAAACTTAAAGCCTTGGCGTCTATTGATAAAGAACCCATTTAAAACATATTAAAAGATACCTATGCTCTGATAAGTTGAGTTTTAGTTTTTTATAGTTGACTGTTTATTAATATTTATACGACTATTTATGAAATGAATTTAAGCTTATGACGGGGATGGCCAGCATTCGACTTCGATTCTATTCTCATCATTTTCTGCGCATATAGGTACCTCCTACTGTTGGGCACTCCTCAAGTATTGAAAGGTTATCCTTTAGTCCACATTCTCAGTATTAGGTTATAAACATGTCCAGACGACGGTAATATGCAACTTATTGTATCAACCTTTAACCATACTTGCGAATCAGGTTCATAGAAATTTACTACTATCACAGCCATGATATACCTATGTACTTTATTAACAATTTTCTCGACCCGAAATTTTAGAATTCCAAGATAAATTCACCGTAAAACAAACTAAATTTCATTGAATAAAAGCGGTTATCTAGATTCTGGGGTGAATATAAATCTTACGTTAATCATTATGTAAATAGTCGATCGGGACTAGATCTACAGACGGCCGAAAGCGCGCCACGGCCCGCGGTCATGGCTTATGCAAATCCCGAGACGCTAATTAATATTCAGATTAAAATTAATCACTGGGGGCGTTGGAGGTTTTTTTAAGGTGATTAATAAACACTGGCCCCACGCACCGTGTGTGGGATTTGGTTGTGGGGATTGACTGCTCGTAAAGATGGAGTAAAACGGAATCTTAGGATATTTTTGTTTTGTCACGGTCAGATGATAGATATGATGTATAATTAGCTCGCTAATTTTCTTAAATCTTAATAGTATGACGTTAAAAAATAATTGTTTTGAAAATCTTATAGTGGTGTCCCGCAGTTTTATCCAGTGGACGTGTCAAACTCAATGTTTACGGGTTTAAAATTATCCTGTGCGGTATTCCAGACTAAACATTTTGTGCTTAATTCTGTCCAGATCTATTCAGCCGTTTATGTATATTTGAATTAAATAAGATTTAAATTTGAATTTATGGTCTTATAAAGAATTCCATAAATTATTAAAAAAATCATTAATTCATTATTTATAAAATTACATAAATAGAAAACGTGATATAGCTGACGAGAAACGATTCCTCTATCATATTGAAAATATTTATCGTTATTAAACTCTTTACAAAAACTGTCGATGGCACGCAATGCTATGCTCAGCTAAAGTTTAATCACGGCCTCTTGGGTGTCAATATTCAATTAAGCTCTTAGCTCATTGTGCTAAAGTGTATTTTCGTTTGCACAGATCTTTTAAAAAGTTGCCTAGCAATGAACAAGATTGGCTTCCATCCAATAGGAGATAGTTTTAATTGATTCCACAGATGTAACTGAAAACTTGTTGTGGAAATGTTAAATTATGTATTGTGTATCGATAGTTGGCGCTTGATTTATTGACTATTGTGTTATGTCTTCATTTGTATCAATGTAACACTTAGCACAAACATACCTATGTCACCTTCCACATGCAAATTTCCCGGATTCAGTTCGATTAGTCCACTACGCTGGCCTATTGCGGTTTGGTGGATTATATTTCCAAATTCTTAAAAATATTAAGGTATGCAGGTTTCAGCACGATATTTTTCTTCACCGTTACAGCAAGGGATTCATAGGGCTTAAACTTTAAGTTTGTACCTAAAG
This sequence comes from Cephonodes hylas, assembly GCA_030295005.1. Taxonomy (NCBI): domain Eukaryota; kingdom Metazoa; phylum Arthropoda; class Insecta; order Lepidoptera; family Sphingidae; genus Cephonodes; species Cephonodes hylas. The sequence continues at coordinate 6,531,442 of AP025384.1, read as the reverse complement.
ATCGAGGCCGTCTATCATTTTCATTAATATAATTTTATTTCGATTATTTCATATTTTTATTAATACCCAGTTACTTTCAAAACAGTCGTTAGGCATAAATTTAACCAAAACATTTTTAAAGGGAAACTATCACTTAATACATCTGTAGATAACTTTGGCATAAATTAACCGTTTACAACTGAATAGTGTCTGCGAAAGGGCTCTGAATGTTGTCAATCAGAAAGGGCGAGGTCGGGCTTTTAAATCAACAAACTGTCAAAAGACGGCTGAGGCCTGACGGAAGAGCTGCCTTGTTTGAAGGAAACTTGGGAGTTATTGATATGGAGTAAGATATTCTTGGATTATGGGGCGCTGGGTTAATAAATATGAATTTTGAGTTCAGCCTATGTACTTTTTTCTGCCCACTAAACTCCTGATGAGGCTAAAGTTATAAAATTACGGAAAAATACAATTTTTTTTAACGTTTAATACTATAAATGTGTATCGTTACCCCGTCAGCCCTTATAGTGTAGGCAAAACTATCAAAAGTCAAATGCCTGAACAAAACGGTTAAATTGCGTCATGCTAACTTGATGGCTGTAAGAATTCTCTACCTCACGTTTACATTGTATTGCGTATTACTAATGATCTTGATGCGAACTAAACTCAAGAAAAGCTAGTACATATAACAAAGGATATATACCGCACATATCCAAGTTCCTCCGTCTTATTATTTCCAAAGACTTCTTTTGATACAGCTAACGTCATTCCCCGATACATCTTGTTATAAAAGATCACGTACAAAACACACGGTGCTCGCGAATCCGTAAGCCTTATTTACCCAATGTATATTTTAATAATCCGCTTTGCTTGGCTACCGTGATCTGTGCAACAATGGACCCCCTATAAATCCCATTAGACAGCCAAATGAGAAAATTCCCAACAATGGAAGTAGGAAATTGCATTTTATTATAGGAAAGCTTCGGCGAGTTTACCGTTAAATTCATTTAAGTATTTGGAGCTCGAACATTATGAATATGGTTTTTACCATGCGTCTCCATTTCGAACTCGATTCGGTTCATAATTATTTAAAAAAAATTGGTGGATTTCGTCATGGAGTAGATTAGAAGCCGTTTCGGATTATTGTTCATTCAATAATCTCCCTGAATAAATGAATAGTTACACCCAAGAGTCACATACATAGTGCTCAACACTCACACCAAGATACGAGTTTAGTGTCGTGAGTATCTGAAGCTTTGGGAGGTTTTCCGGTATCATAAATACCCAGACCCAAATTATTTTGGACCCAAATATATATAAATATTTGTGGATAACTGAAACCATTTTTTTCGCGCGGGGATTGAACCCGCGGCCTCCGTTTCGCAGACTCGTGTGTAGCCAACTGCGCCCAAGGGAGTTAAATGTTTTCTTGATAGGTTAGAAGTATATGTGAAGGTATTTATTTTTAAACAATATAAAGCTGATACTTACAAAATATAGTGATAGAACAACTTTCCGTTTAAGCTCATGGTAACTCAGATTGTCTATCGAACTAAAAGAGTCATAATTAAATTATTCAAATTTTGTTCAGTCGAGTACTAGGTTTATTACATTAGTTACGTCATTCATCGCAAATAGTTTGTAACATCGCGGTCAGTCTATAGCGTCGTGCCGTAATGCTTTAGTTTGCAGCTATTTTAGGGGAGATTTTTATTCTAGATACACTGCACAGGCTAAAGTATAAAGAATAGTTAAATTCAAGACTAACTCTTACTGGTAATTTCAATAGAAACCGCCCTCCTTCAAAATTTCTATGAAATGTCCAATTCTCGTAGATCCACTTTCGAACATTTATACCAAGAGCTATTGTCCGATTTGAACAATAAGCTAGGATTAAATTGTTGCCACGTATATGCTGGAAATTTCCCTTCAGAATATTCTTGGTATAAGCTTAAAAATATACATACATACATAACCTCTCGCCGTTATTCCCCGAAGGGGTAAACTGAGGGGCATTTGTGGATCCACATTTCGCCAAGCATTTATCAGTTCCTCGTAATAGGCGGTGAGTCTATTGCCGTTTTTCGACAATTTTCTAATTGAATAATCCAGTTTCTTCAGTCATCAGGAAACATCAAATGATTTAAGCACTATCATTAATACTTATAATTGAAATTTTCGCATTAATTTCCGTTTCAAAGTATCGGAAAGCTACTAAGGAGTTCATGTTCTAGGAAATATCGGCAGTTGATTAGTCTGTATTCGTCTAGATTGACTTGAGGTTGCGAGAAACCTATTGATAAGAAACTACTATGAAATTAATCTTGTATTTGCTTTAATTAAAATTGAATGGCAACAAAGTTTATTACACTCCTCGTTAACAAGCTGCGTGGTAGCGAGTAGAGTGGGGGTTTCAGTTAAAAGATTCCTCACTTTTGGACAAATGTTTATGAGATCGGTACACTTTGAGTCAGCTATATTCTAGGTAATAGAAGACAAGAGGTATGCCATTTTTCAGGGGAACTTATTGTTCTTGAGAAGTTCTTTATTGAAAAAAGTAACAGATGTTTTGTGCGATTCGAGAATTGATACCAAGAACTCTCGATCCCACTACAAATGTTAACAGCTGACAAAGTTCTTGTATTTAATCATATTCAGCTTATTTTCTGTACATCCAAAGGTTGTTAAGAACAGACTTCAAATACAAAACACCTAACTCATTGTTTTATCTTCACCCGTTCATCTAAATTTCAATAAAGAGTTGTCTATTTGCTACCGTATGATTTCCAACCGCGGGTGATCGTCAACCGCGTCCAGCCCGCACGAGGCAGCGCCCGGCACCGATCTAATTTGTCGCTCGGCCACACATGGCATGATTTAGTGACCGACTCCACGCACGCATCAGCGCGCGCGCCACACGCCACCCTCGGCTTATCAATGCTTCCTATTTATATCCACTTTGAAGGGTTGAGCTGAGGTTGTGCGGATCATCAAGTTGCATACATACGACATACTGTACCCTCATCCCTATATTTAGAAAGAGATTTTGATTTTTGTAACCACATTTGGTGGTTTAGTTCTACGTAATAAGAGTTTGTTGCTATTTTTCGAAAATTTCGTAGAGCATGTGCTGCTATTGCGAAATTTCTAATAGAATAACTCAACAAAACTTTACTTGACCTGGCAATTAATCCTGGGTAGAGGGTACAATATACAGTAGTGCCGCGAGACCAAGAGACAGTCTTGATTAAGGCAGCATTATAAGGGGGAAGAAGGTTTGCAATACTTGTCACACTTAGTAGGCGAGTTGGCGAGTGCGTAGTTTGGGGGAGGCATATGTCCCATAGTGGACGTCTTTCGATAACGCTAATGATGATGATGGTGATAAGTTCAAAACAGCCACATTTTCGCTTATGACTTATTTGTAGTTTTACACGAAGGTTAAATTATATTGTTGAACGAAACATACATTATATTCCCAAAGGTGTATTTCTAAACGCATATTTCGCCAGCTGTTTATAAAACCAGCGTAATAGGGCACGAGCCACAAGTGCCCTTACGCCGCGGCACTAATGAGAAGCAGTTGTTTTGTCGTCCCTCGTTTTCTACTCACAGAGAGTGACTCTGTAATCGCAATCATACCGTCAGATGAAATGTTTGCATTTCTTGGTATCGTGTTATCCATCTGGGGTACAGTCCAGTCTAAGTATTTTTTTTTTTTTAATTGCCTAAGCAGGCAGACGAGCTGACGGCCCGCCTGATGGTAAGCGGTCACCGTCGCTCATGGACTTGGCAATGCCAGGGGCACAGCCACGCCGCTGCCTACCGTGTGGAAAGAACTCTTTTTAAGCCTCGTTTGAAGAAGGCCATGTCACAGCGCTCGGGAAACACCGAGGCAGGGAGTTATATTCTTTTTACTACATTGTGATTTGTGATGTATTTTAGAAGAATTTTATCGCCGAAAGAATCCTCTACGGCAATTTCACACACCGCACATTCAATCAAAACCTAAAAAAAAATTAAGGTGGGATCGATTTGTGCCGAAATTTCATTTGGCACATTACGTCCGAAACCCTTTCGCTCATACGGGTGATTCGCAATCGGTCCACAAGAGGAGCAACACAATTGGCTATTAGACCGCGCGGCGAGTCAAAGGCTGTACGCCTCTCGGTGCGCTCAAGGCGTTTCTATCACGCAACACTAGTATCAAATTTTCCTTCACACATAATAAAACGCATTAAATCAGCTGACTGTTACACCGAAGTGGATCAGGCCGACGTAGTAGCCAGATATCCAGATGGTTTTAGATATTGTATGAATGATCCATGATTTCTGGATGCAGGCCGCTTCCGATAGAACACTTTGGAAGTCTCTGGGGGAGGTCTATGAGTAGCTGTGGACGTCTCTTGGCTGATGATGATGATGATGATACATAATTAAAACAAAATAGATTTGATTGGTGAAGCATAAACCTGAATCCAGCTCCTCCTTATGTGAACTGATACTGATATAAAATTGTAATTGGGTAATAGGTTTTTAGTGATCAAGGCAAATAGTCATTTAAGTTGATTTTAATTTATCGCTGCCGCTAATGGACACCCACGTAGTTAGAAAATGGCGGCCGATGTAAAATAAATGAGTGTGCTTTTTAATTAACGGTCGATCTTCTGACATTTGTGAAATATAGTCTTTGGTCTTATTCGAGTAATACAACTATTTCTTTAAAAGTACAAGAAATACAAACAAGTAATAAATTTATACCACTCAGTGGCAAAGTATGTTTCCATGTCGGCTAATTAACATATCTCCTTTAAAAAGCATTGTAAACGTTGGACTACATTTTTGATAAAACATTTCAATTTATGCTTAACAAACAACGGAGTTGCGTGTTCTCGTGCGCCAGTCGTCATTAACTCGTTGTGAAATATTTAAATAATTGTTTATGTTAATTGTTTTAATTAGTACCGAAGGGGTGGGCTTAAGGCGTAAGAGTATGAACCTAACTGTACAAAGATATTGTCGGTTTCTACGTAAATTAATAATTGAAGAGTGTTTTTAATTTTTTTTTGATAATTGACTTATTTACTCATATATGTACAATCTGCAACTGTGGCCTAACGCCTTAAACCATCTTAATGATAGAGGAGCTCCGTGCCAAGCAGTGGCACGGATACGGGTTGATGAAAAGATGGCCTGCAGATTTAATTCTTAAAAATCGTAGCTTAAAAAAATTTGGTGTGACACAGATATGCTTGATTGCGTGTCTACTATTGATACCTGAAAATCTCTCGTAATATTAACATGCGACTTCGGTGTAAGGTGCATCCACTCAGACCGCGATACATGCGGCGGCGTTCGAAGCAATCTCTCTTCAATTTTACACGCGTTTGCACGTAATGCGATCCGCTGATGGAATGGTACCATCTAGAAAAACGTACATTGCTTGCTCACATTGCGAAATATTATAACATCATCCACGTTCTAGCGGCAATGGAATTAGTTTACTCTACATCGACGATTTGCTGGTTTAGAGATATATTTGTTATTAACTTTTCGTTTTTCATTTCGATTTAAACTCTTGTTATGTCAGGAATAAGATTTAGCGTATACCACTTAAAGATAATGCAATTTCGTATATAAGATTACTTTTCATCCGTTAGGGTAACATTATTTGAAAATCTTTGCAGTTTCCAAATCTTTCAGAGTATCTAAAAGTTATCATCATAAAGATCCCCGTGTAATAGAAACACTAAAACCTACGAGTAACAGTCACGATACTCTCAAACGAGATCGAACATATTGAATAGAAAGTACATAAAAAGATATTAGCGAATCATCGCGAGCACGCAATGTATGCATCACGCTCGCATATTTGGCCTCATGTAATATACATTTGCGGGGAGTGTTGTTTCAGGCGTGATTCAAAATGTTCCCCGTTTTGAGTGTAATGGCGCTATAAATAACGGTGAAATGGTTTTCTTCTGTTACCGTTGATGTGCTATATGTTGTATGTTTTATGTGTTTATGAAGTGCAATAGCGGTAGTGGGAGTTTTGCGGTTAGTACATGTAAGCATTGTGTGAAAGTCTAGTCAAAAGTTGGCTGTTAGAATTGAATTCAAAGATTCGTATCTCCGTAGTCTGTTAAACCAGAAATGCGGTGACTTCATAAAGCCATAAAATATTTGGCATAAAAGGTTAGGAACCAACGTAATATTAAAAATGCTCAGCCTATTGCCGTCCACTGTTGAACATAGGCCTCCCAAAGGAAGTGTCAACCATTCCATTCTTGCGGAGCCCTCATCCATCCGCTTTCCGCCACCTTTCTCAAGCCGTCGGACCAATGTGCTGCAGGATGTCCTACACTACGTCTGCCTAAGCGCAAGTGATTCTTATTAACAAATCGCACATAATACGTCTAACTGTCTTTGGCGAATTCCACATAAAGAAAGCTAGTTCAAATATAGTCACTTCCTGTGTTATATGTCTGCGTCACCGCATCGCAACGCCGCATTTCATTTAGCCGCCATAATAGAAAATTACCAACCTTCAAAGGCGCAAAGTCTTTGCAGCTTAAGCTATGTCTCGGTATTGTGTTACTCTATTTCTTTATTACCAACCATTTTAATTATTCCTCCGTCTAGCTGGCATTTATTGCGAATGATTCCCTTTGATAGAATAAGAAACTGCTGCCGGATTATGAGATTTACTGTACAACGATTGTGGAAGTAATTATTTGAATGGTAGCTTATGTCCGTGAATTTTTGCCTATTCGAATTTCTGAATTAGTTTCAGAAAGGTTTTAAAAATGTGTCATCAAAAAAGTCGTATGAGCAGTCCATTTTAAATTATCTAAAAAAATAAATCTAAAAATTGACTTTTACTCACGCGTGTACACCTGAGGCCTAGGCAACAATATTTCATTTACATGACATTTTATATATAGCTAATATCCTGGTCTATCTTTAAAATATCATATATGATTCAGCAATTCACTAGTGACGTAAATAATAAGTCATACCTACTCTTCGCATTTCTATTAGTTTTCATAGACTAGCAAATTACTCAGTAACAGAACACCATTACACCATATCAAACGTTATCTACCCCTCAATCGTGAGACAATGCGCCGATGTACGCTAATTTCAATGGCGTCTTTAACCCCTGAATTTAATCGACCGCCTGATCGGTCGTGCCTCTCCGAGCTAATAATAAACCGAGATGTTATCTCGCAAATATAATACACTTTGAGTGCAGCATGAAAGGACTTTAATTATAACACTTATCGCCAAGGTTTTTTTTTAAGCGCACCGCGGCTTATCTCTCGCCAACGTAATTGAAAATTTGAATGCGAAATTACTGATACTTTTGTTTAATTAGTTTTTGATGTGATTGAAAGAGATTTTGCGATTGGTGCTTTTAAAGGTTAAGGTTTTGGTTCGAGGTTTTTTATATTGATATTTTGATGTGGAATGACACCTGATAACTTTGTGCAGTGCCGTTAAAATATAGTGTCGATTTTAGAAGATGTTTTCGAGTTTCTCTGTCTTCAGTCTATGATGTGGATCTACTAATTCATATCAACGAAATGATTCTACATAATTTTATAATCAGTCTAATAATATTGATGTGTAAACCGCTTGTTTTGTCTGAAACATGTGAAACAATTGTATTAAAAAATGTTTTAATATTTTGAATTTCCTTTTGTGGTATAATAAAAAATAGGAAAATATAATGATAAAAAATCGTTCATTTCAATATGACATATGCGTAGAAAAAGTATTCGTAAGAAATAAATATAAATGTACATACATAGAACGGCGCCTCAGCTTTGTACAATCGAGATATTCTAATTGTGGATGATCACTACGTATTCGAATGTAGTGTGAATTTGGTAATTACGCTAACGTTAGTATTTGTCGGTTTCCAATTGGATTACCCAATTAACAGAGGCGTTATTTGATTGTTTCGTTTGTCGAGTGTGCAGATAATGGAGTCGGGCTTGTTGGCAAATAATTTTGTATTTTATGCTTATTATAAGCGATTTATTTCGCCCGTAATACTAATTAATTTAAGCGTATTAGCGATAGTTTGTAAGCCACACAGTATGCTGTAGTGTTTGTTTGAAGTTATTCGTAATGCTTGTCAGTATTGTTGAGTTGGGAAATTAGAGGTAGACTTAAGACTGCATACTCGTAGCATAAGGATAATAAAAATGGACAAGTATGACGGAATGGTAGACCAAAGATATATCTGTGCATGCATTTCTACCTTTTGTCACCTAGCTTGTAGGTTCTACGGAATAAGAGGAGATACTATTATCATAATATGTAGTACTGCGGGTCCATTTATAGACATTCTGAAACTGAAAAAGTTCAAAAGGAAATCGTTATTACTAGGATAACCCAACAATACAGAGGATCAAATCAATTTTGAGTCACGAGGCCTATAATGCAGTCTTAGAAAAATTATTTACTCTTCATCAACATAAGATTGTAAAGAACTTTATTGCCTCAGACAAATTTTTGTCCGCGTTTATAAAAGCCGGTAACTATTACAACGAAGCCAAACATGAAAAGATGTGCCGCTTAATTAAAAAGATTCAGTAGTGAAAAGGTTTTTACGCCCAAGCGCGGGTAGTTAAAAAGTTATGTAACGCAACTTTGTACCTGTAACAGTTAAAAGTGTGCACTAGACTTAATTGCGCCAACAAAGTGTTCAAGTTTAAAATAATTTCAAGAAGGCTCGTTCCCGATTCGTGTTCGCTTTACGAGTGAGGTGCCCGTACACTCGTAAACTGTTGCTTTTTTCGAACCCGGCCGCGTTTACACTGTTTGCAGGGTTTTACTACTGAAGAATAGTATTTTTTCGTGTCGTTTTTTGCACGGTTAGACTTATTGATGCCCTATTTGGACAGCATCGTGCTTAGCCTTGTGGTGCAGTTTACACTTTCCTGGAATATTTGAGTGTTCACTACGGCATTATAGCTTGCTTTGAGCTACATTACTTCAGTCGATGAATAAAATTATCCCTTAGTTGTTGAATTCTTTTAAGTATTCTGCATGTGAATGGAATTGGTCGACCCTATCCGTCTGCACTTGATACACATACATTTGCAGTCAAAAAAGAATCGAGATAAATCTTAAAAGGGTGTCAAATAAATTAGTCATTCTTTTTCGATTCTTAAGCATCAAAGTGTGTAATATTTTATGAAATTCTTTTTCACTATGGTAGGATACGGTGTAACTGAAGTCCTGTGTAATCTTTATAGCAGTGTTACAACTTTTATAGTTTTATAATTAGCTTTATTGACGCAGTTGAGTTGAAACGTTTCGTGTTACTGCTGCTTTATGATGTACCTACTGTATCGCGTGAGATAACAACTGATTATAATTAGAGTTATGATGTATTTTCTTTAGGTTTTCAGCTTACTTTTGAAATTTTCAGGCATTTCTTAAGCGGCTTGTATAAATCCTAAGATTACTATATGGTAAAATTATATAAAGAAATGTTTTAAATATCTCATATTTTTGAGAAGGTAAATTTTTGTATTGACAGCCCCGTGGTGCAGTTGGCTAGACAGTGTATAGGTATACTCATACACATGACACTGAACTAGTATTTTATGGGTGCTCAGAACTATATATATGCAATTGTTGATATACTTATTATTTATTTGTTTCAAATAAAAATAAAATCACCTCTCCACTCCACAATGGTTAAAATTAAAACCGCTCTGAGGATATAATTAAAAATATGCCACGGAATGACGTCACAGCGTTGTGTTAAGCCTCGGTTTATTTTCCATATGTTATTTTAAAGCCAACAAAAGAGTACGTTATTAAATACGACGGTGCGGCGCCGATAGCATCGTTGTGACCAAATTGTACGGCCGCGGCGGGATTGTACCGTCAACAATAATGCAAGTTATTTATTGCCGCGTTAGGGAAACCACCGTCAATGAGAATTGGGATAATTCTTTATAGTAGATGGATGTATCCTGTAGTTGTTCTCAGGCATCGGGCAATGTGTTTTAGGAGCAAATTACGAAAGGCTTCTCATAATTTTGCATATCAAAAAATATTATTGGGGTTCTTACTTACAAAGGTCAGGGAAGGTCTTTCCAGGCAATTCTCTCGTTTTTTTTATATCAAAATTTTTATTTAAATTTGACGTAATTTACGATGAAGAAAATGTAATTTACATGTACAAGTCTTCATGAAGAGACGGAGAATTTTCTTTTGTGTAATCCGTTAATCCTCTTTAAGGTCAGGGCTTAACTCCTCTTACGTATAGAAAACATCCGTCCCCAGCAGTGTACTGTAAACTGCCAATACAGGTGGCTATATCTGGTGGCTATATCTGTTGGCTACCTGTACTATGTGAAGGCGAATAAAGCTATACCGAGGGAAACACAGTTTTAAAAAGTACTGAACGTAAATGTAATAACCGCATTCCATTGAAACTTTCAATAGACGCCCGGCGATGTATAGCAAACATGGTGATTTGTACGTTCGAGCACTGATTGCGTCATCGATACACAGGCATTTGATTATACCGCACTAATTGGAACGCATGGTCACTCCACACAGCCGGGCTCGGCTTAACAAAACTATTTTCGGAAGATTGAAAATGTCCGCGGATTATGGCTGAAAATTGTCATAAGTTATTGCATTTGTTTTCATTAAATTGATCGTATTGATTGGATTCGGGTGTTGCGGTGTGGCAATTGTACCAAATGCTATTAACTGTCGGATTTGAACGCAATAGCTCTGCTCTTTATGGACAGGATTCAAATAGCTGCAATGTATGTTTGTATTCGTTTGTGTTATGGTATTTGGACATTTTTGTCCTGTTGGACAGTATCATTAACAAAATAGTTGTGGTTCTATAATAATGTATTTTTTCTGTTTGTTCCAGGTAAGAACACATATACTGACACAATTGAAAGTAATGACTCGAAATGGTTTCGATGAATGGACGAGAACAACACAGGTAACAATACAGATGCATAATATTAATATTTCATTGTAGTCTACAGAAATTCGCAGAAGCCGCACATATGTATGTGCATTGAAAAAAAAGAGTAGTTAAGTTGATAAATTTATTATTTATAGCATCTCATTGGTGTAAGATGTAACTGATGTTATAAATTATTTAAATATCATATTTAATTTGATTGATTTAGTTGTTGAATTAGACTGCCTTCTTTCACAACAACTCAGTAGTCCCCAGTTATTTTTATACCATATGTGACTATGTTTTTAACACTCAATCGTGAGTTATTGATGAATTTCAAGTAGAATATATTTGAACTTGGATTGAAGGCACGTCACAAAGGCTAGCTTGAATACTTCGTCTATAAGATGATTATTGATGTTAATAACCTGAGTAATGCTCAGAGAGCGTGCTGATGCCTCTATAAATAAACTATCGAAAGCACAAAAAAGCAACGATGGGGCTACATTGTGTATAGTACAGTACGGTGAAGTTCGTTCACATCTCCCCGAACATAATCCGCTCTTAGTAGCAGAGCCTATAATTTCAAAGGGCTCTGTTGTAGAAGCCATATTGCATGTCATCATTTGTCCGGCGATACGGGAATTTTCGGCGGTATGGTGCAAGGCATGAGATGGATCTATTTAAAAGTGCAGCTGTTTTGGATATTTTTAGATAGCGTAAATGGCGAATTGCAAAGCCGTGTTTCTAATACAAATGGAAATTTAAATTGTAATAAAAAATATGAATGGCGCGGTCTTAATTTATTTGTATCAGGAATGAAAAACCTTTCAGTTTTGTTGGTTTCATAAATAAAATTAATTAGGACCTAAACAAGATTTCAACACTAATTGTGATGTTCATAATGAATTTGCTACAAAAAACTTAAAATAAGAACTTTTTCATACCTTTTGTCGCCCTTTTCAGATTGTTACAATAATCTAGAGTTGAATTTCCACAGTTTAGACGACCTTAAATACTGTTTATTACCTTGAATACAATTAGATTTTTTTTCTACATTTTTATGTTATTTTTAGTCTCCTATTCCAGTATCCATTTTATTTGTATCTGAAAGGTATTGAAGGGGATGTTCAGACTTCCAAATCTTATTTTTATTTTTAATAAACCTATTTAAACTATGTATTAATAAATGAATAACTTGTTTTCTCTTCCTACGCTTCCATCCTCCAGATGTCTCCAAGAGATCCCCTTTTACGATAAGACCGCTTTTAGTACTTATTTAAACTATTGTACTACATAGTTGGCGTATACGTACATTAAAGCTTTAAATAAATAAAACACTTCATTATACAAATAATATAAAATTGGTTAATCATGTCAGTCTCTCATGATTTGAACCGTAAACCACTCGGCCCAAGTCCGGCAATAGATGGAGATTAATGCGAGCCCGCGGCACTCACTAACTCATCTAATGCGGTTATCTTGTTATTAAAACAATGGCTGCGTATTGTCACGCGATTGCCATATATTTCACTGTGTATTAACATCACGTTTTTAAGATTATCGTGGCTAATGATCCGCTTTGTGACCGTACAAACATAAATGTCTATAGAAGTGATGGCTTAGAGGTTTAGGCATGCCGTCGAGAGTCACGGCGGTCGCGGGTTCAAACCCCAGGCTAACAAAGTTATGTGTGTATTCACAATGATTTATCAAGTTCTTTAACTGCTCAGGAGAACATCGTGAGGAAACCTGCTTGACTAAAAGTTTCGAATTTCTTAGGTGTGTTGTTCGCCAATCCGCATTAGGCCAGCGTGATGGACGAAACCCTTTCAATTGTAGAGCCCGCCCGTGCCCAGCGGTAGAACGTATGATGACGCTGATGAAGATGATGATGACGACTTTTTCTTATGTATTTTAATGAGCACTTTTTGTTTAGGTACTTAGTGTATTCATTTTAGACAAGTAACAAAATTGATTGACGGTAATTAACCCGTACATAAATACGCCAAAGTAAATTAATCACATTACCAATTAAACTATTAAATAACCTTAATAAAATACAGTTAGCCGTCGTCTATCCTAACAGATACGATTTGAATCACTATACATAAAAAACAACTCAAAGCTCACTGACTAATGAACGTAAAACGGCGGACAAGTGCAATGACAGACAGACGGACACACAAAGAGGACAGCGGACACGCGTGATTAACGGCCTCCCCGGGACTCGAACCCGCCGATTGTCGGATAAGGCCGGCTCGGTACATTGTCGCGCCCAACCGGTACCGTTTGGTGTAGTTAATGCTCGCAGGAATATCTTTGCCGTATACGGAGCGCGAATAATGATATTCCCAATTGAATTATGTGCGGGTATTACGCGGTGGACGCTTCCGCTGGCTAATTTGATGATAAAGCTTTTCGGTGTTGGAAATGATAGTTAGTTTGACTGGATGATTTTGATAAGAGCCTATATTTTCCCGAATGGCCGGCGACGCACAGATGATTCGCTTGAAATCAGGTGGCTCACTAGCTCCTTTGCCTCCTATCCCATAATAAAAACACCGCATTATATTTGATTTTTTGCGGATTCTCAACCCAAACTTTAGGATTTATAATACTAACAGTAAAAATAGGTCCACAGGGATATTAAATATAGCTTTATAACGTAAAATGAAATACTAATAATACTAACACTTGAAGGGGCCGAAAGAAGTAGCTGTGCTTTAAAACTTAACTTTAGAACTTACTTACAGTTTTCATCACATATCCTGACTACGCGTTGCTACTGATCATTTCCACAACACACGATCACTTCGAGAAGTTAAAAGTTAGTCTTTGCATCACATATACAATTCTTAAACACCGAAGACTCCCAAGTATGACTGTTTATGCAAACACGCCAGATAATAAGCCATAAAGGCGTGTACACACATACGCGGGTCACGTTCGGGCTGCGTTTTTTCTCTCGGCACACATGGGCCCAATTAATTAAAGTTTGAGTGGGAATCGTGCCTTATCTTTAGTTCGCGCCCCCGCTCATACGAGGGTAACATGTTGTAAAATTCGATTTTATTACGGTGTCATAGTTTTATGTTGATATTGTGCCGGTCCGCTCATTGTGGTGTACCGACTAGATTAGTTGGGGAGTCTTTTAAAAAACTTGGGAGTATTTGATATTAGAAATGGTTGCTTTTGTTTACTACCTAGCATGTTTAGAAAATCGTGATAATAATTCAGTACCACAGATAAAATTGGTTGCATGAATAAGATATTAATCTTGATAACTTCATATATTCATTTTCAGTCCTGATTGATGACATATCAAATAAAGCACATAATGCTAATAATTCAAATTATAAAATGTAAAATAAATAAAGCAGTGATGGCCTCGAGGTTTGGGCGCGCGGTCGAGAATCTCGGCGGTCGCGGGTTCGAACCCCAGGCACACACCTCTGACTTTTCGAAGTTATGTGTGTATTCACATTGAATTATCACTTGCTTTAACGGTGAAGGAAAACATCGTGATGAAACCTGCACACCTAAGAGTTCTTAGAAATTTCTTAGGTGTGTAGTCCGCCAACCCGCACTAGGCCAGCGTGGTGGACTATGGCCTAAACCCTCTCAATGGTAGAGGAGACCCGTGCTCAGCAGTGGGCGAATATGGGTTAATGAAGAAGAAGAAGAAAATAAATAAAACCTTCCAACAGTCACATACATAGTTCCAATCCCACACTAAGATACTAATCTAGTATTTTGGATATTAGAAAGTGCCGGATATCTTTTGGTCTTACTAACATCCAGGACCGAGACAAATGTACAGGACTACACAGATATTTGTCTACGGGGATCGAACCCGCTTCCTCACGTTTAACTAATGTCTAGCCAACTGCGCCACGAAGCCTTCAAAATAGCTTCACGTATTCCCATTTTTAAAATACGCTTTTAAACACACGTTTTAAAACACATTCAAAATAAAAGACTTGAAGTAGAATTGCGTTAAATGCAGGGGCGATAAGTGAGTTTGCCCTTTCATAAATACGTTAAGATAGTTTACGAAGCACGTTGGACTTTACGTGTGAGATGCATTCGGAACGCCGAGAGCCGGACTTCGAGTGTGCTTTATGACGTCAGCGTGTGACGTATCTGGGCTACTGAAGTGCTATAATGCATACACACTAGGTGGAAGTGTTAATATTTTTTAAACATGAGGTTTGTGTGAGTTTTAAGTCGAAATATGGGATAAGTACCTGTTTGCCAGGTATATTAAAACATAGTGCTTTTGAGAGCTACACGGGTTATAAGCCCCTCACATAGGCAATCGTAAATTATGTCATAATCAATGTAATTCATCTTGAATTCTCAGACATGCCGGTTTCTTTGCGATGGTTTTCCTTCCAGTTATTTAAACGGTAATTAAATACTAATATGCAACATACGTAACTATGAACGATAAGCAGACTTGTATACTGAAGTTTATAACTAGGCTCAATAACCAATAACAATAGGAAAAAAACACTCAATAGATTTTCATTACCTAAATCGCGCGATCCCGCCACGGGCCTCGCGTAAACACTGATGTAGCAAAAACGTGCTGACACAAAACGTTTACCTTATTACGTTTTCAATTTGAGTATATTTACTGTATACCCACCAGGGCAACCACGCAAATTGATTTATATGTTTCTTAAAATTTAACTCAGCGCGCCTGGTTCGCGCGGCGGGCTGTGTTTTATCGCCGCGCGCAGGTACACAACATTTTATCGTTACCATGAATACTTTCTAAGGGGAAATATGTGTTTTATACATAAGGTAAAGATTTGCTTGTAATGAATGTAAATAATAAGTACTTTTATGGTGTTGTGATGATTTAATTATAATAAATTGATAGAATAATAAATCGATAGACAAATTTGATGTATAGGTACATATGTAAAAAAGCGTAGTGCCTATATTCTGTATTAAATGAAAAAATCTAAATTAGTATTTGTAAAGTTATAGGAAATCATTAGTTTGATTAAATCTATT
Source organism: Cephonodes hylas (assembly GCA_030295005.1). NCBI lineage: Eukaryota > Metazoa > Arthropoda > Insecta > Lepidoptera > Sphingidae > Cephonodes > Cephonodes hylas. The sequence goes on along the minus strand of AP025384.1, from coordinate 6,515,478 downwards.
GCGTCTAGTATCATTCTGAAGTGTTCTAGTATGTTAGTACGAGTTAGCGAATAAAAAAATGTAGGTATTGAATCAATTACCTTATAAAGTTTCTTAATAAAGTATTTACCAATCTGTGATTAATTTCAATCCATAAAAAATACAGATTTATTACATAATTTACCGACAAATAAATCAATATGTTATTTATAATCTCTTGACAGTTTACAATCTCGCGCAATAGATAAATCTAAAGGTATTTAGAATTACATAGTTGTCCAGAGACGCTCATTACATTCTCAAACGATGCAGATTTTACTAAAGCATTTGGAAGCTAGGATTCTTCATCTACTAGAGTTACTAGACAATAGTCTACACCGAATGTTCGTCACCCCTGGCGTACAGTATGTGAGAGCTGTTTATGACGTAATTTCGTCGGATACGCCCGTGTAAAACTCAATGCGAGATATGTTTATTACATCCCCAAGTAGTTTACATACGCTCGCTTGCCTGTAAAGGATTTTGTGTGCTTAACTGGATTCCGCTTTTTTCCGTTGAGTGTCTTTTGTTTGCTAGTGTGTTGTATTTTATTCAGTTGTTTATTGTAAGGAGGTTTTACGGGTTTTGGGTAATATTTTAAATTGATAGGACAGGAGGTTATCTGAACTCCTCAATTTTATATATTGTGCACAAACTTGTTAATCATGAAGTTTGAAACTGGCTATGAAAAGTAATAGAATGTGTTTGACCCTTAGTCGAATTAAAAAGTTAATATAAAATTAAGTAAGATAGGAATGATTCACTGTCTGTTAGGTATAACGTATAATTGTTGTGTTTATTGTAAAAGTGCATCTATAACTGGTGATCACATCAAGCCACGACTATTTAGCTATAAAATTTGTAATTGTAATTCATATTTCAAATATTCGTAAATTGACCACATGTCTATTTTTAAAATCAAAATAAATCCTTAGATTTTCTTATAAAACTCACGTAGTTCCATAAATACGTATGAATCGATCAAGCCGACTTCGTCTATCCCCGCTTTGCTAATCAATATGCCGGCGCGCTCGCGGACCCTGGCTGCGGGCCAACCAAGAGCCAGCCAACGTGTTTGTCAGATTGTCAACGTGCTATCCTCACATCACACCTGCACCGACTAACTTCGGAAGGTTCGCCAAGTTGGGAACGTGTGGTATGATAGGGGATTTTAATTATTGTTTGGTAAGAGGAGATGGTTGGTTTTAGCTTTTTAGGAGAAGGATTGAGGGCGAATAATATTTCTTTTGGACCTTGACACAGGTGTTAGATAGATGGAAAAGTTTTAGTAATTGACATAAAAAATGTACGAGCGTAGCTTAGTCACTCCTTTGAGTATACGGATTACACAATATTTCGATTCGAATACAATTTCGATACTTTTGTTTTAAGAATCCTGCTGTTAATATTTTTTATCTTCATACTTAAATGCATAGGATCAACCTGCATAGGTAAAATAAAAGTTACTTCGATTTCTTCAATTTTTTCAAGGACTTGAAATCCGCTGTACGCTCTATAACAAACTTGGCCGTACCCCTATCAACTGTAGAGTGCCCTCTACAGTATAACACATAATGATGAATTAAAATAAATTCAAAGAAAAACTCAAAATTTAATTTAATAACCGTCTTACTGTAATTCCGTATCCTTGGCCGCTGACAGTGCACGTCCCACGTTTCGCACGTGGAACAATAGTTTGCCGCAGCACGCGATAGTTTTCGCATCTACACGGACTGTTGCAGCGTCTGTGAGCCGTGATCCCACTCCCGGTCCACCGTTGGGCTAATGTCTACGAGCGGGAAGTTTTAGACATAATCCTAATATTAAATCCTATGAACAAAGTTTAGAATTGCTCGTCTCTGGTTTAAGAATGAATGTGATGAGAGTAAGTGATGTCTGGTAGAAGCAATAATTATCCTCCCAGGATTTATGGAGTAAATTAGCTGTTTAGAGTAAATTATATTAAGACAAAATATCGTTATCTCCCGACAAATATGTCACGTACATTAACGGTGAAGGAAAACGTCGTCAAAAAATCTTCGCCCCATAAAAACTCTTACGAATTTCTAAGCTGTGTAGTCAACTAGCTCGCACTAGTCCAGCGGGGTGGACTAAGGCCATAACCTTCCTTAACCAGTGGGACGTAGCTATACACGCTGATGTTGACTGTTTTACTTAATATTCATTTCTAAAAATACCTTTTAAAACCATGCTGCTATAAAACTCCACATATCCAACTATTCGAAAATGTACAGTGACAGTGCCGTTTATAAAATTAAACATATCAACGGCGGGTGTCGGCAGCGCTAACTAGCCCGCCGTATAACCGGTCCATGAATAAATCATCGGCTTCATACACCCGCGCTGCGAATAAAACGCCCCGCGCGCCGCTCCGACATTATCCACCTAACTGCATTCACACATACGATCAGACGTTTTTATTTCGAAGGGGTAGGTAAATTTATGTATGATAGAGGGTAATTGTTTTTAATCTCAAGTAATAGAGGAGGGATGGGAGGGATTTTTGAGGACGTGTGGATGAGAATTTGTTTGGAAAAATTCAGTAATATGCCATTCAGCGCAATTTATAACGATTATAAACTGCATTTATTTGCAGTTTAAAGGTCGCTATCAACTGCTGCTGAACTAGATTTTGTTGCTTTTTTGCTGAGGGTGATCCTGAGTTTCTTTTCCATAGCCATACAGCGTTCCGAAGCGAAAATACTTAAAAACGGCGATTCAAAAACACTCGCAAAAGTCTATTTAAATTAAGGATTTTTTGACTTTGACTATTATTTCGACATACGGAGATTCTTTTTTAAAAAAAATTGTGACCTTACGACCTAACAGTATCATAATAAAGCAACTAACCTACACAGTGCTGTATTGTGAATTATAGCGATGTTATTTTCAAATCCCCGCCGAAGCTATAACTTGAACACAAAGACAATAAAACTGTGGTTTATACATCCGTGCTCGGTGCGCATTGTTGTTCATGGAATTTCCAAGTAATACCTTTATATTGTTCCACTATACAATACCTAACATATCTTTCGATAATAAAATGACTGTATCCATTTTAATCAAAATGACATTAGTCAGCAACTTTTTTAAGCAAGAACTACTGAATAAATATTCATAAAATTTAGTATGAATGTACCTGATTCACTAAGTTAACAAATGTAGAGATTTTTGTCCCGGAATATTGTGATCCCGAAGAATGATCACAGAATTTAAGATTGCGTCCGGGAGGAGCTGGGGCCCAGCGTTACCGCTAGTATATGTCCTACTCCTGGGCACTAGCTGAGAGGACTTAAGCCCTATTCCAACACGCTGACCTAGTGCGGGTTGGCACGGTTACTAAACATCGATAGAAAACCTGCACACTTAAAAATTCTTAGTCTAATGTAATAATCGCTCTTTAAGTAGATATCGCTGCCCATATATGGAGTAAATTAGTATCCTATCGATCCACTCTTTGGCGTTGCCAAATGTTAATACAGATTTTTATCCAAGAATTTTCTTAAAGAATTAGCACACACTTTAACGGCAAAAGCAAACATTTGAGGAATCCTGCATGCCATAGATTTCTGTACTAAGAATTTCTAAGGTGTGTTTACATTCCACCAACCGCACTGCCGTGGCGGAATAGAACCAAATCAGTCTAAATAATAAAGGAACTCTAGTTCAGAACTGAAAACTATGTGGAATTACTTCAAAAAGAATATTTTTCTTCGTTTTAGTCACATTATTTTAAATAGTATTTCCAGAAAAAAGTGCGATTAAGAAAACAAACGACTCTACGACCCTATTAAGGCTTGGTAATAGCTAAGGTGACAAAAAACCTCCTGACGTTGAAGAAAGTCCTGATATAAATGTAAGTTTTGATGTTTTCCTAACAATATAAAATGTCTGTTGTTGTTAAAAAAGGTCATTTTTTATTTTTGTCAGTTTTTCTGACCTTAAATATTACCTGCCTTAGTTTCCGATCACGGTCCGAATACAGCTGTATAACTCGAGATACTTGGAAGAAGGTTAATTTACACTGCTTTTTTAAAATCGAAAGTAGCTGACGATGTGTGTCAAAACATCGATTAGTATTCCCATAATAATTGCACTAATCCCGGCTAAGTGATGTTTCCGTCTGAACGCTGTCTAAATAAGATTCGCGTGTGCTTGCGAACGAAAGTGCTAAACGGTTAATTAACACACTCGCTGAAATATACCAGTGCTCGTCCCTTGAAGGTGTAGCGTGAAGATATAATATTGGTACCCATGAGACAATCTAGGTACATATTTTTTATTTATTTGATAAGGAATTTTTATTTTATATTTGGTAGTCTCAATATCATTGAGTGATTGAAAAAGTTGCGTTATTTGGGCGCCTTTGGAACGTAATGTTGCAGGCATAATCAGACGAACATTTTACTTTTCATCATCATCAGCTCATATACCTGATGCTATGTAATGAGCTATTGGACATAAAAATGTTAATTGATTCTTCATCTGAAAAAAAATTAACTTACAATGTATTGCCGCCGATGTCAAGTAACTTTTAACCATATTTTATATGAAAAAAAGAAACTTAAACGTTCCATGACGTGTAGGCGTGTTCATAGAAATTGTGCTGAGTCAAAAACTTACAAAGAAAATATCCAAGAAATTATTCACACTAAAACCGCAAACTATTGTTCCGAGTTAATACATGTTAAATGGTAGTTTGTGAGTCGTCGCGGCGCGTCGTGTCCGTTACCGTGGACCCTGTTAAATGCAAATAATGCGGACATTGTGCATAAAACATTACGATTTCAACACGTCCGTGAATCATTGCATGTTTGTATACCGCTGCGGGGAATTATGTATGAGATTATTATTGGATGTGATAGCACCTACTGGCCCTTTCACGAGTACTCGAGCCTTGTGCAACAATTGCAATCGTGAAATATTACGGACTTTGAACCTACGACATCGACAGAATTTGAGCATAAGCCACTCTTTCCCATACTAAAAACGCTAAGTTTTCATACGAACGTTCCTATCGCTCGGGCCTACATCGACCGCTATTAATTACATTCACATTTCTTTTTATTTTTCAAATTCAGAACCGTAAAATTGGAAAACGTCGTTCCACTTCCAGCCAGCCAGTCTTTCATTGGCGTACACTGGCCAGATTTTTATTGCGATTTCAGAACGTAGCCCAGTATTCGGAACACGTCGCGCTCCTCAAATCGCAGCCGACGGCGGCGCGGCATTCCGAACGCATCACCGGGCTGTTCTTTTTTCCAAATTTGAAATTTGAACTGCAGTTCTTGACTAGCGGTTGTGATTTATTTGGCTCGACTCAGTGTGCCAGTTTGACATTATTTTTTTATTTTGCTGTTTATGTTGGCGCCGGTGACCAACATTACGTGACAGTATTCGATAATATTATATTTCCGATGTATAAAAATTTATTTGATGAAGTACAATAATGTATATTTCTAAATTTTCGATTTGATTACAAAACCACACAATCACCGCGATGAAAGATATCATATCCATAAAGTACAAAACAATTGCCAACAGTGTTACGAGGTCCACGCAAGCCAGTTCATTCAGTTCTCATCCGAGCGTCTTAATAAGTCACGACCCGATCTGTAATGCAATTTGGTGACGTCACCGCTTGCGTAATGTGTAAATAAATATTGAACAATGGGCTAGGTGCGGGCGGGCTTGCAGTTTCACCAGCTAGCGCACAATCAATCTACATTGTTTTCCATTATGTTCTTTCGTAATGGCGTGGCGAGAGTGTGGACTTGGATCTTTGGGGGGTTAGGAAATTATTTATTGGTTCTATGGTGTAAAGTCCAAAGATCCGCGAATTCTGTTGTCTAAGATCTTATGGATATGTTGCTCTAGCTGGTAGGAAGCTAGACTGTGAAACGGGTAGTAGTGTATTCAGTCAAGGCACCGTGATGTGTGATAAACAGTATTTTGTTTGTTTTGTTCTTGTCTATTTTTTTCTAGTATTCTTGATACCTATATAGCCTACAGAGTTACTAAGAGCTATAATAGCCATGTGGTGTATCAGAAACTATTTTGTCTCACAAACACCAATATTCGATATACTTATTTCACAGAAAATTGTCTCGGTCAATCAAACCCGCGCCCTTACCTTTCGCAAAATGACGTCAAGACAAAAAAATGCACGAGAATCAATTATAACTGTCCATGCCACATCTCCATCATTTTCTCCAAAGCTGACCAAGCGATTCCTATGCATCCAAATCTATCAAACTTTGTGGGTGTCCAAAATCGACTAATGAAGAAATTCACACTTTTCACAACTTGCATCGATTCTTCACGGTCCATCGTCATACTCCTCGACGCGTGCCACTCGAAAAGGTCCGCAGTCGAGAGCTTTCGTAATGGCTAATGCGTTTGACCTTTGTAAGAATTTCGACTCGAGAACCGATGCTATCGGACACGCAACAAGGCATGTCATTGTCGGATATTTAGTCTCGCGATGTGTGTAACACTGTTCGCTTTGTTACAGTGATAATTGAAGAGGGATTTTTGCTTTTGGTTTAGCTTGAAAAGCTTAATGTCTCGGTATTGCGTTAACAAATTTTTTGTCGCCAAAAAATGGTTTTAAATAGACATTTGCTTACAATTCTTGTACGTTTGCTTTTTAGCCCATCAGTTGTCAAAACCCCGCTTAATAGGATAAATAAATAAATAAACCCAATAGTCACATTTATAGATCTGGTTTTGACCACATTAAGGTACCACTCTTGTATCCGGAACCTCTAGGACTCCTCTCGGGGTCAATTTTTAAATGGACACTGTTACCATACCAAGTCAGGTAAGTAATGGTCTCAAATATTTAAATATGCAAAACAGAATGACGCACTAAAAACAAGTGTTCCAGAAAAGCATCTCAAAAAACCCGCGGATGATGTCGACAGGCGATGCCACGCATACACAAACGAATGACACATCCGCCTGTCACTTAACTGTGTGTAAACGCTGAATTTTTATGGGTAGATGGCCTAAATTATCATTTAAGTATTTCTTTTTATTTTTTGAGCTTTATTGCACACCGTAAAAATAAAGGTTTATTAGAATTAAATCATCTATGTGTGTCGCAAAGGACGGTTTTTAGGTTTTAGCGATCTTGAAATAAAATCCTTATTATTTTCAGGCATAAAGCCGTTAAGCAATGATAGTCTCGAGTCTTAGGCGCGTGGTCGAGAATCTCGGCAGTCGCGAGTTTAACCCCAGGTGTCACAACACCTCGTAGTTTTCGAAGTTATGTGTGTACTCAAAATGAATTATCACTTGCTTTAAAAGTGAAGGAAAGCTTTGTGATGAAACCTGCATACCTAAAAAGTTCTTAGGTAAATATTCCGCCAGCAATAGGCAGAGGAAGGCCGTGTTCAGCAGTAGGGCGTATAAGGGCTGATGATTACTATGGCAAGTTAGCGGGAGCTCTAATAAAAAAATTGCTTGCTTAAATAATAAAGTCAGAATATACCCAAAGTCTTAAACCCCTTAATTAGGATCCAATCATGCTCACCCGGCGTCAAGATTGTTGCGAAACCGGCGGCATCACAGCAAGCGCTAGATGTTGTGTTCAACATGGATTTAATTACATAGGACACAGGACCGTCGTGGGATTAATGCTGAATCGCTGAGGGCCTGTGCGATACATGCGATACTCGCTCGATGCCAGGATTAGGTTTGGGTGGATGTGGCTGTTTTTTGTGAATATTTTCATGAAGTCATGTTAGGGGAGGGGGATTTTCGTTCGTCTATTGGACCATTAAAATCAATTTTACTTTCTTTTCTTAATACAATAACAGTTGTTGGGAGGATATTTCTTTCTTTTTTTCGCTAAAGTCGTGGGCTCTTTATTTATTTGCAAGCTAACAGCATTTGTTTTTAGGATGTGATGAGACAGTTAAGAAATCTGTCGTGTCTAAATTTCACTATGAAACTTGAAGGTAATTATGAACGGCGCGGGATTAAGTTGATTTTATAACCTCAATTTAAGTAAAAGTTTTAAATTACCTTTATTATTTCTATCTTATTAAGTCACTTTCTCACTATGGGGAATCCAGGGAAATGCAGCCAAATATTGTTTCTATGAGACTTTATTTATATACATATTAGAAATTGTTCTTTTAATAACGATCTAATAAATGCAGGAGGTGAGAAAATTCATGGACTGGAAGATGTTAATTATCCATAATTAGTCAAAAAACAATGACAATTAAATCGAAACTAGCACAAAGCGGTTCGGAATCCATATTCAGTCATTTGACTAATGAATTCATTCAACGTTAATTTACCGAATACGTTTATGTTCGCAATGCGAGTGGCGTTAAATCATCAGCCAAATCTTTCTGTTATACATCAGTTAGTATTGGGTAAGTGTTGACTGTACGTTGATATTTTATCTAATGGAGCAAGGTTTTATATGATTTTGTTCCAAGGTCAAGCTTCGTATTCTAGATCTTAGGTACCCTGGATTTATTGAAGTAACTTGCAACTCGGATCTCTGCTAGTGTTGCCAACTACACGTATACAGATTTCAAGGCAACTTAAGTTTTTGGTCCTGCAGTCGAAAGGGTATTGTATTCGATACGAGTCGGTAAAATTCTCAATGAGAATTCGTTTTTCAAACATAAATGAATGCCAGTAACATTGTTGTGCGTAGTGCCACTTTATGTATTACTAGCGACCCGCCCCGGCTTCGCACGGGTGCAATGCTGATATTTAATAGATGTTATCATACATATAAACCTTCCTCTTCAATCACTCTATCTATTAAAAAAAACCGCATCAAAATCCGTTGCGTAGTTTCAAAGATTTAAGCATACAAAGGGACATAGGGACAGAGAAAGTGACTTTGCTTTATACTATGTAGTGATGTAGGTTAGAAAGATAGACTAAGTGAGCGATACTGTAAATCGTTACAAAACACATAAATATTAAAAGAGAAGACAAATACACACATCATTAAAACCAATTCAATTAAGCATCGCTTTAAAAGACACATCGGAATGGGAATCAGCGGTCCGCGGCCAGCGACACCAGTCGTCCATCACGCCATGACAAGCGTTTTATTTTGACAGTCGATAAGCCAAGAATGACGTGACGTAGAGACAGCGTGTCAGCGTGACAGCTAAGTTATGGCGTGTCGCTATGAATGGTGACGTGGTATATTTTCTGTCATTATCGAATGTCACGCGGCGTGACGTTTCGTGTGACGATGACCGTTTGAAAGTACGTATGTTATCTACATGATCTGAAGGGACATTGAAGGAAGGTTCGCTTTGACGGTACACCGATAGTGTTTTGTTTTAGTATCGGTAGGTCTATGTAGCGTTTGAGGTCTGTATCTGATAATTGTGTAGTGTACTTTCAAGGTTCATTTTCCTTTTACATTTTGATTGGTCGTATGTAGGAGTAGTCTCGAACATCTTAAGTTATTGCTTTTTTTAAGTTATGTTAGTTTTTATTGGAAGGAGAGACCGCGAGTTGCATCCACACACCGAGACAAATGTTTATGCGATCTAAAAATATTTGTTTCGGTCTTGGTGTTTGTGAGACTAACTGTCTCTCGTAGTTTCTGATATCAATGAGACAAGACTAGCTCTTTAGTATGGGGTCAGAACTATGTACGTAAGTAACTGTTAAATATATTTAAATCCATTTTATGATAAGAATTATCGCAACACAAACCTCTACTGACTTAGTAAGTAGTACCAGAATCTGCTGGAAACTTCCAAACCCCTAGTTTTGCCATATCCAATGAAACTATAGTAATGCATTCCCCGTAATGTTTGTTGCACGGTGCGACATTAAAGTGCGCCTTTGTCACGGCCCGCGCGGTGGATATTAAATTTCTTGTAAACACGCCCCACCTATCGCTGTTACGGCGTGACTGCGCGTCACTTGTTCCACACATCTACGGGGTGGTATGCTGTATTTTTAATTAGTTAGATTAGTTTGTCTCAGGTTCTTGAGGAAGGTATTGGTTTTTGGTGTACTTTCCAGTGGGAATAGTTAGAAGACTTGTCAGGGTTGTTGGTATGCTTGACGGTAGGTTGTTAGGATGTACATGACTTGATGCTTGTATTCTTTGAGGGGTAGGTAGAGATAGATTTCGGCACACAGATTCTGTCAAATTTTTATCGGTCCCAAAGACAGATGGCATAGGTACTGCTACTGAAAATTTCGTAATGGAAAAACTTAATAACACTGTGCTTGACCCAGGAATTGAACCTGGGACCTCTAGATCGTATACTCGCAATTTTTATTTGTTTTGTTCTGTGTTTTAGCATTTTGCGTAGGTATCCTCAAAAATCATTATTAGCTAAACATACGTAGCATCTGAAGAAAAGCTCTACTCCAAAGATTTCTTAATACCACCACGCCCAGCAACCCTAACTTGACAAACTCTAACGTCATGCGACCAGAAAATGTCCTCGATCAAGCGCCGACCTTTGAACCCCCAGGCAGGACAAGCACACAAACAAGAAGACACACGTACACTCTTCGAGAACACCGCTCGTGATTCTCACGGCGCCATTGCGAAATAGATTCTTCGAGTTCACAGGGTCACTGACGCTGGTACAACGACGCCTAGTAACGGAATTTGTAGTATTGCAACTGTGAATTTAATTTTTTTTAGCAGTGAAAGTGTAAGGAGGAGGAATTTGATTGAGTTCTTGTTTTGAATCTTGGTAAAAACAGACAGTTATCTATTTCAATTGTAAATAAGTATTTGTCTTTTGTATGCACCATCTTCCATCATGGGATGGAAATTAAAAAACCCGTTGGAGTTTAATTGTGTTTCAGAGTTTATAAAAACGACCAATTGAGAATCTGCAATAAAATATAAGTATTAATATAAGCGTTTTAATAATCTCCTATTCGCAACAATACCATAGGCTTTATTTAAAAATAATGGGCAAAATTCAAAAGTGATAAACCAAATTTCGATTTAGGTATGATATTTGTTTTCCAATACTGGATTTTGCACATTCTAAATCTAATAAAAGCTTATTTGATATACATACATATTGCATTCCCTTAAAACGCTAAAGTCGCCACACCAATCACAAACAATCACTTCACATACTCGACCGGCCCATCGCTCCGCTCACCGCACTGTACATTTCGCGTATTGAGCAACAGCACATAGATTTGTGCCGATACGCAACGGCCGGTGAATGCTATCGGCTTATTATACAGTCGAATTGATGCATTACTAATCATTAAGACGCATTAGGGAAAAGGTTATCTTGATTGTGAACGTTTCGGCTGTGGTACAGATCGTGTTTAATGCTCGCGTATTGTCTCATATTGGAACAAGGTTTTTGGAAAGAAATATGCCTTTGTTTTTAGATTTTTTTGTCGTGGTTCGAGAGATTGCAAAAGGTTTTGCACTTGTAGGGGAAATTAATGATAACTTGAATGTTGAATAATATTTAGGAAGAATCAGAATGAGTCGATTTGTTGAGTGAAAATAACTGTGACTTTTGAAGATAGAAAGCTTGAGATTTAAATACCTACACAGACAAATATACTGTAGAACCGTATACCGGTATCTCTATAGGTAGAGTACCTATAGGGATAGATAAAGTTATATTTCTATACCGATCATTCGTCCCACGTAACAGAGAGCGAGCCTTGTGGCGTTTTTCGAGCATATTATTATGATGATACTATTACTAATATGCTAAAAACAACCCTTTCTCGAACTCGGGACTTCTCAAATGTGTCGCGAAATTAAATCAGTAGGATAATTCACTACACTGATATAATATTTAGCAATTGTCCAATGTTTTTTATAATTTACAAAATGTTTCAACCACCTTATCAGATGATAGAATTAATGGATTAAGTATGTTGCAATGTTTCTTGCATAATGTTAGGTCACCGTCGAGGCAGTCCCCCAATGCCCAAGTGTTGAGTGTATCGTGATCGCGCGGGGTCGGGGGTCGAGGCCCGACCCGCCTTTCACTTTCTTACGTAACGTGTTATAGAAAATTATTGATTTTAATACGCGTATAGACGTGTGCTTATGTTAAATTTTATGTATGCAGGTGGATTAGAAAGTGTGTGGTTTTATGTAATGGCTAAGTAAAGGTCAGTAAGATTAGCGTATGTATTGAGAAGTTGAATAGTATCCGAAGGACAGCCATTCGTCCTGTAAATGCATCTTAGTTGATGAAGAAATAGGGAAATAGTTTATTGATCCCTAACGCAAGCTAATTCTATTCTAACACAAAAATTAATTCAGATTTGTTTTATAAGGATTACAAGAAATTATGTTCCATCTTTTCGGTCATTCTCATCTGCTACGGCCTTTGATCAAGACGTCGAAGGTTCTATCGTAAGAAAAGGCGTTATAATTTTTTTTTTCCAAAGAATTAGTCGGCGAGCTAATTGCTTTGCTAATGCTTGTCCCCTGTATAGCATTACCTTAGCATTTCTAGAAAAAAACTATTAGTCAATTTTAATTAGCACGTCATCATACGATGCATCTCGGGACCTTACGATCTCCAGTCTATTACGCAACACCGGCTACCGGTCGCATGAGTTATCGCCTATCGCGTGACCTCACTGAGGAGTGTCTGAGGGACAGACAGACAGATACTAATGCGTCGCCGGTTGTTTGCGAAATGTTTGCATATGCGTGCCGATTGGGACGATCGTGTGAATGAAGAGGCGAAATTAATTTCATTTAGTAAATATATTTTGTGTTTGGTATTTGACTGCCTTGTAGCTTCTACGATGTATAAGGCGTTTCGGGTTCAATTGTCGAGACAGGCAATATATACTTGAGTGGTTTTATTTGAAAATTCTTTTTATGTACAATTAAGTGACAATTAAAACCCACTTGGTAAATTGTGGGTGCAAAAATGCAAATTTTATTTCTTCAGAACGCAGGCATATATTTTTTAAGATTTTTGTCACAACTGTATGCACAACGATGACTTTGTTAATAGATGAGTGTGGCCTTTTAAATATCTACGGTCTTAGCGGCCGTCAGTTCTGCGAATAAAACGCTCTGTCCATTACTGCTAATGTGTCGGCGACGTCCGTTGTTCAGGATTTCATCACTTCGTGTTGTTATTGAATAAATATTTTCTCTAATCGCCGAGAGTATCGCTTCAAAACAGGTCTCGATGTCTAGACAGTATTCGCGGATTCGACACATAATTTCTTAGAAAAATAAATATTAATCTCTTAAAATTCGGTGTTTACAGTCTGGGATACGGTAATACGAGCAGATTTCTCAGAAAATAGTGTTTAGCATTCATTTGTCATTCACGAAATCTACAATTCTTAACCGTCAAAACTCTAGTTACACGGATTCATTATAACATAAACTTTTCTACGAAACACATTACGCTAATATGAAAACAGGCGGTGGCTGAAAATTGCACCGCAGAAAAAAACAAAACTCGGTGTCATTAAAGTCATGTCAAGTATCTCGTTACACATTCATGTAAATTACACGCAGGATATTACAACCGGCGCACGGATCCTCTGTGTATGTGGAATAGTGAAATTTAGAAGGATTTTTAAAATTTGTGACTATGTTTTTGTAGGTACTCGGGAGGTGCAAAAAGGTTTAGGTCTAAAGAAAGAAACATTTATTGCTATCAAAAAAATATCGATAGATCAGTTGAATATGACTCAAAAGGAAATGTCAGCATGCCAAGCGTCCCGAACCTACGCACGGATCCTCTGTGTATGTGGAATAGTGAAATTTAGAAGGATTTGTAAAATTTGTGACTATGTTTTTGTAGATTCTCGGGAGGTGCAAAAAGGTTTAGGTCTAAAGAAAGAAACATTTATTGCTATCAAAAAAATATCGATAGATCAGTTGAATATGACTCAAAAGGAAATGTCAGCATGCCAAGCGTCCCGAACCTACGATTAGACTATCATAAAATGTAGATTTTATTCAAATTAAATTACTCAATTCAACCTAAAACCATTTTAAGCATAAAAGAAACTGACATTAGACTCAAACAAGCTACTTAACATGCAACGAATTAACTACGAAGCCATCATCGCACAACAAATCTAACAGGTCATGCCGTTACTATGGTAATCGAGTTAAAACCCAATTAACGACCAATTCCAATCTCCGATATGGTGTATTGTTGCAGTGTCTAATCACCGTGATGTATTGGGTTCGACGCCGCAGCACGCCCGTTTATCACGCCCAGGATAAGAATTTACAGCTCCTTGGGAGATATCGGAACACTATTTGATACTATATTGTATATTATATATAGTTGTTTGTGGATTGTTGTAACTTATTTGATGAAGTACTGCTAGTGTGTATCTATAAATTTTCTTTATGGCGTAGTGACGTCTTAAGTCGTTGATCGTAATGGATATTGTAGCTTCAGAAATGAAGTTGGAAAGGTTTGTTGCTGATGTACTGGTTTAGGGAATATCAGCTTTCATAATATAAGAATGGGATGCGTGAAGAAAACTATCTCTACGTAAACTTGGTAAGAAGATTTATGGACTGGAATGTACTGAACCACCCTCTTTTCGAATTCCACCCGACTTTTGCTAAATATTGCATTCGCAATAAATAATTTAATCGGTTACTTTACGGTACAGGCAAACATCGTGAGGAAACTTGCACACCTTAAAGTTCTCAAGATTTCTTAGGTATGTAAGCATCAATTCGAACTAGGCTAGCTTGGTGGATTAGGGCCTAAACCCTCCCAGTTGTGCAGTAGGCACTGGCCTACTGGTGGTCACCAGTGAGCCGTATAAGACGATGAAGAATATACAAAAATCTGGATTTTCCTGTTTTAGGTAAAAAGCGTGCACTTTATTTACGCTCTGTTTTATTAATTTCCTCGTTGTTGAACGAATGTTGTTTACACACAGTCTTTATAAATGCAGATGAATATAGTCTTTAAAATAATCGCAGAAGAATACATTTTGCCCTGGCTCATTTCGTGTATCCGCATTGATGAATTCTTACTACCATCTGTGTCCTGCAATTAACAATGTTAAGTAAGCGCGCTATTTTCGATGTCGTTTGATATTTTATGTTAAATAAACATTGATGAAGTTAATAATTAATTATTGTGTTCAATTCCCAGAGTTATGTAAAAGTATTTTATACTAAATCACGTCAATCACGTAATAATATGATCACGTCTCCGAATTTCGCAATAAGCTCAAGTGGCTTCCTATTCGCCTTCGTCGGAATACTCACATTCTTTGCCTCCTTTACAATACTCTATTTAATCCTTCTGCTCCTGTTTATCTTAAAAATAATTTCGAATTTCTTCACTCCTCTCATTTTCTTTCTTTGCGGTCGTCAGAAAACTTGAAGCTAAAAACTCCTATTCATGGCACTACTTTTTTCGACGGCTCTTTCACAGTGCAAGCTATTCGCTTGTGGAATGCACTGCCGTCGACAATTCGACAAGCACCATCTTTAAATATCTTTAAAAACAAATTAAAATCCTACTACCTCTGTAACTCTTAATAATCTTTGTAATCATTTAAAAAATATTTATATATATATATATATACCTTTTATTTTGTATGTCTATGTAGTTTGTGTTTAGTGTATATATACAAATATATTTAAGTATGTGTATAGTATGTACGTGGTGTGTATTTATATATATTTATATAAATTAAAATTTTGTTATGTGTATTGTATCATTTAAACACCCCCACTTGTCGCTAAATACTCGTTTGTATATTCCATCACGCGCGGTTGTCTGGAAGAGATCGCTATAAGCGATAAGACCGCCGATTGTTCACTGTATTTTGTATTATTCTTGTATCTGCTATTTGTATGTTTAAATGGTGCACAATAAAGTGTTTTTTATCTTTATCTTTTTTAAATCAATACCTTGTATAAACGGTTTTGCTTACAAATGAGCACCATTATTTATAAATATCTGCGTCACTTCCTATATTTCTAGCCTTGGTATATTGCACGTGAAGCATAACAGTTTCTAAAAACAACTTAAAAATCACAAAACACTTTCATAACGACGAGGGACATCGATAATTACATTTTTAAAGCCGTCTTCAAAGTCAGAACTTTCCAGCATTATGATCTCGACTACCGGTGTCTACCACGCTACAATTTATCGAGTGACTCAGACAATAGGGGTCCAAGAAAGTGACGCCTGTACAATAGTGCGTAATTTTTCGAACCATTTACCCCGCGACCCATTGTTGTACGGAGCTGCAATTACGGGGGGGGGGGGAGAGTGGGGTGCACGGGAAGGCGACTTAACGCTCCCTTGATCGGCTATTAATAATTATTGCATATACTTTCGGTTAGTTGCATACCGCTTGTGTAGCAAAGGAGGGGATCGAACCTTGTAGAAGTTTCGGAAAGGGATTTTTTTAAGTGGTAGTGGAATCTGGTGAGAAAGTCTTGGGATGAAAATTATGGTTTGTAAAATAATGATGATATATTTCTCGTTGAAATTGGCTGTACGTGTTTGTTTTTTGATAAGATCGATAATATGCAAGAGTCCTTCTTGTCTGCATAACGACAATATTTTTATGATTCATATATACTGTCAGTATAGGGTAGTCTCATTTATGTATGTACAGTTTATTCAGTGATTGTAAAGGTGGACTTAATGCCTTAGGGAATCTCTGCCAGTCGAACCTTGGGTGATGCAGAGATAATACACACCAGGTGTGCAAATAAATGGTTTACGAATAGACACAAATACATACATATACCTATATCTTTTAGGAAAGAAGTGAAGCAATTAATAAAATGTGACAGTCATTATCATAGTATATCCTTGTATAAAAATAACTACGATATAAAATTTGCGGAGCGTTTAAATAAATGATTTAATTTATCCCTTGCATGATTCTTCTGTTGATTTTTATCCATTTCCACGTCGCATTTTTCATTATACGCAGCAAATCCTCCGAGAGAAATTAAGTGTCAGTTAAATCGAACGATATTGAAATAAAAATTTCCAATATAAAATAAGTTGAATGTTAAACAAGCAAAATTACAATTTCGTAGAACACTCGATGCGTTATGAAATGTTGAAAAAATCTTATTACAACACCGAAAATATTTCACTATATTCGATACCAAGCATCGAGCAAATTAAAGCACTAACTGAAATGAATTTTGAATAAACACGGAATGTTCCATTAAATTAATTAAATCACAAAACTTTGACTCAAAACAACGCTGAAAATTAGCCCAAAACGTATCTAAGAATACTATATATCATTCATAAGCTTTAGTGTTAATCTCAATTTATTGCAACACCTGTATTGTAAAATGATATTTATTTTTGTATAGTTAAAGTTCAGTATCCACGAGCAATCGGCGTGGTGAGTTGGAAAATTTACAACTACCGTCATAAGTAAAATGTCTTAAAGGAATGAGATATTGGGTCAATCTTTATTCATGGTAAGGAAGGAGCGGGCCGCCGAATCGGCCGTAATATTTGTCGAAATATGCTTTATGGGCCACGTATTGGACGATTTTAAATTGCTTCCAGGACTGCGGCCTCCCTCGTTTAAGTCGATCGTATTTTGCGTGAAATATTGACGATACCAAATCGCTTTTGTACTGACGGTCCGCGCGATATTAAAAGCGGGGTGGTGATTTGTTTTAGGCGCAATAATTTTTGGGTCTTAAAGTTCTTTAGGGAAATTAGTTTTGTAATTCTTAAAAAAAAAGAAAATGTTTTAGCTCAAATCACATGATACAATAAATTTTAGGACGTCACTAGACTTTTACAAAGATTTGGAACGCTACTTGATACCACATGTGTGGCATTGCTGAACTTTTCAACAACGTATGCTTTCATAAATAATTCAATGCATACTTCCATTTAGTGTAGTCTCTCATACTATATTCTACACAAGAACTAAGTCAAACTTATTCAAGACTTTCTTAGCATTTCAGTCCATAAATGTTTGTTAACCAGAGCTAGAACCTAACAAGGTTTCATTTCTTGTTTCTGGTGGTCGATATTCAGGCAAGTAGGAATTTTCCATAACTTAAGCAAAAGCCTATTTGAAGTGTATGGTATAGATAAAAATTCTTAAAAATATTTTTCCCAAAGAAAATTCCCGAACATATTTTTACCATCAACGCATACAAGACGTGAAAAATATTGAAATAACAACATGCTCCTTGCAACGCACGTAGATGCATTGACGTAACTAGTTTATGTTGAGGCTGCGTCACCACGTACAATCGAATTTAGCACGAACCTGTTCAAAGTGAGCGGGCACAATAAATTATAATAAACTGTAACGTCGCCTTACCCTTCCCCGTTCATTAATTTATCGCTTGTCCTGAGTAATTAATTATTAATTTGATTTTGCAGGTCATAAATTTGAAATTTCAGCCGTTCCTCGATGGGATCAGTTTGATGGTTCTGAGAATTGTGTTACGAATTTCGTGTTTATGTTTCTATAAATTTTGTTTTATTTATTATCGATAACAGTTGGATATCTGTATCGTGTGGTTCTTAATTAATTATCGCATAAAATTTTGTTTTGATAATAGTGCCTTTTTTAGGTATATTTTGATGTTTACATAGAGTTCTTTAACGCATACTTTCTTATTAAAATATTTTTTGGTATTAGGTATCTTCTTATAAAAATCTTTGCTCCGATCTTCAACATCTGAACAGTCAAATAATATGGGTAAATTAAGACCAATAAAAATTCACCAAAGCATCCCACCAAAGCAGAACTAGCAATCAAATTTCAATCGCAAACCAGTATAAATAGCTGCTCTAACGTTATCACACACTGGTGGTGCCTTATTGAAAACGTGTCCTAGCATCCACTCGAAAAAACAATTCCCCGGTCGTGACGAAAAGCAATTTGGGCAGATGTACGCCGCTCGGGATTACTTATGGACGTCTAGCGGTGAGGTGTGCGACGCGTGGGCTGGCACTAGGTTAGTGATTCAGGATGAAATTTATTGAGACCAATGATTGCAGTGATATTGATTGTTTTGTTGCGGTAGTGTAAGTTGAAGTGTAAATGTAGCAGGCAATGGACTTGAAGGATAACCTTTTTTGTATGAGTACTGTTTTTTCGAAGTTTTATTTTTTATGTGTATTGTGTCTTCTGCCGACCCGCCATAGGCCAATATGGTAGACTAAGGCCTATTCTCTTACTAAAAAAGGAGGTGCTCAGTATTATATGTCTCGTACATATATGCCCTGCTACACATGGAGATTATTTAATATATAGATTCGTTATGCGTTCGTTATAATTGTACAACCTCGTTGCGCAGTTGGCTAGACACCAGCTTGCGAAATAAGACGCCTCGGGTTCTCTCCCCGCACGAAGACGAATGTTCTGTTGTGTGATTCACTAATATCTATGCATATAGTGTTTGCGAGACCGAAAATTCTATCGTAGTGTCATACCCTCGACTCATGATTCGTATCATAGTGTGGGTACAGAACTACATATGTATGTGTCTGTTGGGTGTATTGATTTATTTTGAATTTATTATTTATTAATTATGCTATCTGTATAATGATGACGGATCGTAAATTGTTATTCGACCTCGATAGTCTGGGTACATACAAATAAACATCCTAACGGGAACATATAATTGAATGGACCTTATAATAGAATATGCTGATTCAAGTAGGATAAAATTTCTAAGTAGAATTTCTAACATTTACTACAAGGCCGCACCCAGGGAAATTCGATTTAGATTATTCCCCACCCACAGAGATCTGATATTCACAAATTAATGGTAAATTATTCTATTGTTAGCAGCAAATTAGATACGAAACGTATATTGGATTTTCTAAATGTTTTTCTTGTATAAATTCCACAATAAGTAAATATATTTGACGGTTGTAATGTTTCGATGGCACAATAGTCTGGAAATAATGAGGTTCTGTTGTGTGACACGGCTTTAACATAGGTTGAAGACGTTTCTGAAAAGGAATGATTGTTTAGAAGCATAGCAAGTTTTCTTTATTATTGTAATTTTCTTAGTCTATTGTGTTCTGATATAGATACGACACAAAACATCTTGACACTACCCAAATGACTAGATTCTCCTTATTTCTTTCGTCATGGGCCAACATGATTTAATTTTAAATTAGCCACATACAAAGCCCTGTTTGATTATTTTATTTGTCCCTATTCGGGGTTGAATCTGCAAAATATCTGTTCATAGTTCAAAACGTTTACATTACGGAATCTATTATTCATTTAACACACAAAACAACCTCTATTAGTAAATAAGCTTAACCTTTCATCTCCCAATCTATATCCATTTAAGTGAAATCGTTACCAACCAACCCTCGTTACTACAGATAACAATAAACAGACAATAATTTAATATTCCATACTTTCTCTTTCACATAACTAAGGATCACGGATTCAGTTAGTGCCCGTAATTTGTTCGGCAAAGCAATATTTCTAAACAAACAAAATTGCCAAATTGGATCAGATCGTAAAGTTTCGTTTGTACTGCGGCGCAGTTATTGTGATCTGGATTTGTCTTGTTAATTCGTGTAGCCAGCCTCCGGCCATTGCCATGTTATACGCCAATAAACTAATGACATTTACGACTTCTTAATTTTGCGGTATTGTAGTTGGGTTATTTGTGTTTCGCATTTGTGGCGTTGGTTGTACTCGTAGATATCTAAAAGGGAAAATATTATGTGCTTTGATTTCTTGGTAAGGCATTTCTTTGTGGTAGTTTGTTCTAATTACGTATAGTTTTTAGATTAAGGTTTAGAATAATAGACTTTTGTTCGTCATATTCTTATGAGGTACCTTCGCATTTTTTTCACAGCCTTGTGACTTTAAACTTCATATACAAAAAGTACATAGATATTAGTGTCCTTCACAAAGTTTTTTCGGGATATGTTGCGTCCTGAAATCTAGATTAGGTCAACGTGGTGAACTAAGGCAACCCGTGCCTGACAACACGATTTATATGAAAAAATATGTTTGGCAGTCATCGAAGAATCCTATCACCCAAACACAAAACAAAATCAAGATTACAAACGTAATACCATTTTAATATACATATGATGCAATAACGCACAGTCGAGGGGTGTTGCGATGTTTATACACACCGCGCCAACGTTTAAGCTAAAAGCTTTATGTAAATACGTGAAAACGCGGCCCACAGCCCGCCCCCCTGTTTGAACTTCGAGTAGGAATCAGCCCCGTGGAGTGCCTTTGAATGGGTGTTGCATTTCGGAGATTCTATAGTTTTGGTTTAATGGCGGTGTAAGAGGTGGAATGTGTTTTTAAAATAGAAAAAAGCCGCGACTAATAGATGTTAGTGTAGTAGCGGTAATTCTATAGAAGCCAAAGTGTTAAATTTGAAATTTAGTTAATTGTAGAGTTCGTAATTGTTTAATGTGGGGTCAGGGTATTCCCAATTATATGCCAAATTGCTATTGTTAAATCAAGATTTAAATAAAGCACAAAGAAAGAAATTTTGGAAATCTTTAATCGACCTGCTCCCTATGACGTGAGTCTGATACATACATGGCAAAACGTGGGTACAGAAATACACCACTGGGTACCCCTATGTAGAATACAAGCGTTAGGGTTATGAATGTAAGTAGATTTTCAGTTGCAGCATCTCCGAGAAATTGCAAAAGTCATGATTTATGCCCAACTAACATTCTACGTATTACAAAAATCTGTCTGTTAAGCGACCTTGGATATTAACATTCAAAAGCCTTAAGATATCCCGTCTGTATTCGAAAATACCAAGGAAACGAGCCTATTGAACTGAATACCTAATAAAATAACAGAAATGTTTCAATTTCTATTTAAAGGCCAGATTTTAATGAGGATAAAATTATCAAAGACTTGCTAACACTAAACGAATGTGAGAGTTTTGTAGAATTTAATGTAAGAATTATTTGATCCGTATTTTTACGCCGTATTAAGTTTCGCTTCCAACTTGAACTAATGTGATGTTTTAATTAAAAGTTTTAGCAGCTACGCAGAAGATTCAAGATTGAAATTGTGAAAAATCACTTAAGGCAGAAAATGTAGAAGTTTATGTTTGTACGTATTAAATATTTTGTACATGGTTAAGTTAGTATTTTTAACGATTTCACTTCTAATTGTAAGGTATTTTAAGGCCGTTTTAAGGTCTTAATATTTTAATATTAAATGATTAAATCGCAATTCATTCGTACCTCAATGCGATGAATCAAACACGCGGAAAAAACATTCGGGGCGAAGAGAAAAAATAATATAAATTCATATGGAATCGTGCCGGTTTCTCGTACCGATCGGGGTGCGGGGGAGGAAAACTCCTTAGGGAATATGGGGAAGGTGTATTGGAAAAAGTTGGGCCTATTGTTTAATATAGAAAGGTCTTATTGCACTCGTGATTGGCGAAGTTGTTTGACGTACGGTAGGAATATGTGATGAGGCATTATGGGTCAGGTCGGAGGTAAGGATAGCTGGTATTGATACCGATGGATCCCTAGGGATGGAGAGTTGAATGCGGAATGAAAAGTTGGCACGTGAAGGTCAAGTTGGGAAGTTTATGTTGAGGGTTTTAAATTATGTAAGAGCGGTTGTTTTTGTTTTTCGAGATGATCAACATCTCCAGATGTTGTGGGACTTCGTTGTTTATATTGAGCTAATAGAACGTGCAAGATACTGATGGAATAAAGAGAAACGCGGAAAAGCTGATAGTTGCAGTGGATGTCTTTCGGCTGATTATGATGAATAGCATGCAAACGTTAATTCTTCGGGGTATTTTAAGTCGATTGTTGTCTAATATTAATGCTTATTGTACGGTATTCTTAAATCTTGTAAAAGTTACCACGCAATTGTCTCACGGTTCGGTATCAGCCTCTCTTAAAAAATGTGATTTTAATTCTATCAATATCTTGAAAAGTATAGGCAGGATGATTTCACTCTGTTCTAACATTTTTCCGACGCAATCTCATGAATCGGTAACATCGGGAATAACCTTGCTGTTGACCTGGAACGTACATGTGTAAATGTCACGTATCACACAAGTTTAGTTCGAATCGAATGAACGGACGGATGAGGAATCTTAATACATGAACCGAGATCAGTTTATAGTGTGAGCTTTAAAGAACACATTTCAATTGAGAGAAGTTTGAAGTAGGTATTAATAAGTCTGTGGTGCTAGTGGTTAGAGACGAGGATTTGGAACGTAAGGTGGTGTGTTCGATGTCTGATGCTGATATGGATATTCGTTGTTTTTGATTCTCATGATTTGAAACTTATGTATATCTCAATTGGAATATAAGTATAAGGTATAGGTATATTTATATATCATTAATATTATTTCTTAGAAAACTTGTTGGCCTAAAAAAAATTACCCAATATGGAATTAACTCATTTCGTTCATTTAGATCCGAATAGCACTTTACTAGCGAAATTCGATGAGTTATACACATATGCAACACAAAACACTTGATTGTGCAAATGAGGGTATTTCGATGTGTACATGGCAACAGAACGTTTCGCCTTAACCCTTCAACGCCGGGGGCTTTTCCTACCCCGATGTACACTTGACGCTCCTCATGCGCTGTTTGCACAGAGCCGTGAAAAATGTATCGCTTTGCCGATGAGTGAGAGCGTATTCAATATGTGACTCGATCGGAGGAGGGTTTGGGGTCGTTTAGACCACCGCTTCGTGATAATGCAAGGGTTGGGGATACTTATACTTTCTGGACTGTACTCTTTTGCTTTCAAGGCCATTGCTAGAGGCCAGGGTTGTTAGATTCCAACGGAATCGTATCTGTAATGTCAAATCAGATGCTATTCATCCCACGAGACATACAAGTCAGCTATTTGAAACATAACTCGACTAGGAATTCGTATAATCATAAAAACGAACTTACCCCGGAACTTAATCGCCATAAAATGAATATGAAAAGTAACAGTACACTATTCTCCTTTCCGTATAGAAGGCGAGGGTGACTCAGGTAGTGGGTGATGCGGGGTGCGGGCTGCGGCGGAGGGGGGAGGGGGGTGGCTCCCGATAAATTATTTGCAAACAAATTTGGCACAGTCAACACGCGCGGTTTCACTTAGTCTCACAAATGTTGGGCCCGTGTAAAATATTTATGAACACCGAGCTATAACCGTGTGGCCTTAGAATCAGAGGGTGCGATTTGTAGTTGCCGTGGTTTGTATTTGTGCCTTCGTGTGTTCTAGCCATTTTGGAAAGTAGAACTAGCGTGAATTGAAGATAAAGGCAGGCATCAAAACCAATTTTTAAACTGTGCTTCGACCCATTTGAATTAAACTACTATTGTTTTGCTATTGTAGCATGTAGTAATGGGACTTTTATCAATCGTATTTATTAAAAAAACAATTAATTCGAATTTCAAGAATAGATAGAAGGATAGATATCCTTATGCTCTTTTTCGATTAAACATAGACTGTTTCCATCCTGTCTCGTGGCCCAACCTGCTCCTCTAGAAGTTCGACTTGAAAAGGCTCTTGTGCGGCTGTTTCGATGTTTGCACAACGACTCTCATTCACATCACTATGCATCGGGTAGTTTTAATCCTATATGTGAAAGTTTGTGTGTAATTTACTTACAGCTCAGTTTCCTAAAAGGTTAGATAATCTGTCCGCCATCACGCACTAGGCTAGTATGGTGGAGTGAGGCCTAAACTCTCTCAATTATAAAAGAGGCACGTACCCATTATTGTTTTATCATCACTACATAGTATAAAACAAAGTCGCTTTCTCTGTCCCTATGTCCCTTTGTATGCTTAAATCTTTGAAACTACGCAACGGATTTTGATGCGGTTTTTTTTAATTGATAGAGTGATTGAAGAGGAAGGTTTATATGTATGATAACATCCATTAAATATCAGCATTGCACCCGTGCGAAGCCGGGGCGGGTCGCTAGTTCAACATAAAATACATCCCTGCTCAATAGCATCATGACACTAGGCAAAAATTGTTTGAGATTAAGAAAATAAGTCAAGATTTATATCAATAGGCTATAGGAAATAGCTCTTTAAAACATTTACTGAGATACAGAATGGATAGTACTACGTCGAACTTAATAAATCACACCACACAATGGTACGCCATAGAAATATACTCAATATCTTTGTTTTTGTTTCAGGTACGTAATTACGGGGTTTAAAGTAATCTCCAATTATACGTAAGTACTATTTTGTAAGCCTTTGGTAATGGATTCAAATCCGGTAATATGGTCCCTCTCTCATCTCCAGTTTCTAAATATAAAGTATTGTCCAAAAAACTGTGCGGACACTTACCACCCTCCTATTTCACATACATTCATAAAATAGGTCGATATATTAAACAACAATAAGCAACAATGAGCAATAGCTCCATTCATACCGACGCACGTCGCTAAACACAATTTAGGGGTGGACTGGCCCAGTTGGAACACGACATTCACTCCACCTAATAAATCAATAACGTTATATTAAATAAAATTCCCTGCCATAAATCACGAGGCTGGTGTAAAAACGACCAATGTAAATATAGTCTAGTCAACATGTTCAAAAACGTGTTAAATAGAAATAAAGCTCCTAAAAATATGAGCGATGGCTCATTCGATTCGGAATGACGTCTAGAAAAATGTTTTTGAAGGGTATATTAGCACATAAAAAATTGCAATTGTTATTAACAAAATAAAAAAAATAAAAAAGGTGTTTAGTTTTTCGTTAATAACTTTAAAAATAATAATATTTAAGGAATTTTGAAAAAAGATCCTGAAAGAGGAGAAAATTTCCAATAAAAAAGAATTAACTCCCGGAACTCTATCTATATTATTTATATTATTTTTTTTATACTGAAAATAGAGCTCCGCGAGGGCGTTACGGCATAGGCGCCGCCTAAAAAGCCGGTATATCACCTAAAACAATTTATTTTTAATATTAAATAACAATTTAAAAATTTGAAAAAAATTTGGTGTAATGTAGACACTTGAACGAGAAAAACCTCGGTGACAAAAATTTTTTTTGTCGATTTTTCAAAAAGTTACATCATTCTTAATTAACTCATTTTTTTCCAATCTCTGTTTTTATAAATTACGGCATAACATTTTTAATAATTGATCTAAAAATTTTTTCGCTTCGTGGAGCTCTTCATGTTTATGTACCTTATAAAGTTATGCAAAGAAACTTAATTTAAGTTAATTATTTTGTTAATTATAATTTTTTTAAATGAACTAAAAATGAAATTTCTAAAAAATGTTATTAAAAAAAATGTTTTTTGGTAACGTATTATCATTGCTGTTTTTGCATCTAATATAAGTATTAATTATCATTGGAAAATTTTTTTTACGTCATTTGTTAAGAAATTATTTATAAACAAATAGACTATTTTGGGACTTAAAAAAAAAATCTTTTTACCATATTATAGCATAGGTGGAATAATGATATTTAAAAAAAAAAAATTTCTTAAATATTTTTTTTTATATTTTATAATCGTTTTTTTTATATTTCAATTGTTTAAATAATTAGTTCAGAAATTATATTATTCTTAAATATAATCACTGACCCTTTTTAATAGAATAACAGAGAAATATTTTTTTTTTTATAAATAAATTAATTGCTTATTAATTTAAAAATTTGTTATAAACAAATAATATTAACCGTTATATTTTTTTTCGAAAACTTCAAAAAATTACAAAAACAATCATATATAAAAAAAGTTAAGAAAAATTTTTTTTTGTATTTTTTTTATTTTATTACAAAAAATTTTTTCTAAACTTTTTTTATATATGTTTGTTTTTGTAATTTTTTGAAGTTTTCGAAAAAAATATAACGGTTAATATTATTTGTTTATAACAAATTTTGAAATTAATAAGCAATTAATTTATTAATAAAAAAAAATATTTCTCTGTTATTCTATTGAAAAGGGTCAGTGATTATTTTTAAGAATAATATAATTTCTGAACTAATTATTTAAACAGTTGAAATATAAAAAAAACGATTATAAAATATAAAAAAAAATATTTAAGAATTTTTTTTTTTTTTTTAATCATAATTGCACCTATGCTATAATATGGTAAAAAGATTTTTTTTAAAAGTCCTAAAATAGTCTATTTGTTTATAAATAATTTCTTAACAAATGACGTAAAAAAAATTTTTCCGATGATAATTAATACCTATATTAGATGCAAAAACAGCAATGATAATACATTACCAAAAAAAATTTTTTTTAATAACATTTTTTAGAAATTTCATTTTTAGTTCATTTAAAAAAATTATAATTAACAAAATAATTAACTTAAATTAAGTTTCTTTGCATAACTTTATAAGGTACATAAACATGAAGAGCTCCACGAAGCGAAAAGATTTTTAGATCAATTATTAAAAATGTTATGCCGTAATTTATAAAAACAGAGATTGGAAAAAAATGAGTTAATTAACAATGATGTAACTTTTTGAAAAATCGACAAAAAAAAATTTTGTCACCGAGGTTTTTTTCGTTCAAGTGTCTACATTACACCAAAAATTTTTCAAATTTTTAAATTGTCATTTAATATTAAAAATAAATTGTTTTAGGTGATATACCGGCTTTTTAGGCGGCGCCTATGCCGTAACGCCCTCGCGGAGTTCTATTTTCAGTATAAAAAAAATAATATAAATAATATAGATAGAGTTCCGGGAGTTAATTCTTTTTTATTGGAAATTTTCTCCTCTTTGAGGATCTTTTTTCAAAATTCCTTAAATATTATTATTTTTAAAGTTATTAACGAAAAACTAAATACCTTTTTTATTTTTTTTATTTTGTTAATAACAATTGCAATTTTTTATGTGCTAATATACCCTTCAAAAACATTTTTCTAGACGTCATTCCGAATCGAATGAGCCATCGCTCATATTTTTAGGAGCTTTATTTCTATTTAACACGTTTTTGAACATGTTGACTAGACTAATAGACATACATCCCCTTTTATCGTACTAAAGATTTCGACTCGAATCGCGGGTCAAGTTATAACGGCGTTACTGTATGTCAAAAGAGCGTAAATTCGTATTTAATACGTGAACTTATTGCACTTATTAGGAGGCGATTGTGTACAATTTAGTACGGTTATTTATTGCCCTTTTTCCCGTTGTTGATGCCGTGTATTGATCGAGATATGACGGCTCCGGTTTTCGGTAATTTTATCCAACGTGTATGGATGTATGTTGGAATTAAAGTTATATTGAAATTTATTTTAATGTATTTTTCGGATTTATAAGGTTTTTGAGCTAAATATATTTCATTAAAATTTTTGAACTTATTAAAGTCTTAACACGATCCATAAAGTATAAGTAAATAGTAGTAATAGTCGAGGAAAATTTCCAAAGTTCGTACTGCTACTAAAGCGAATAACGCTTTGCTTAGCCGCGGGAAGTCAACATGTGATCTTCTTATAGTTATTGTAGAGTTGACAGTTAATCATGTACATAATTAACATGAAAAATCCCTTACTGCTGAGTTATAAGTCATTTCTCCCTTCTTAGTAAAGACAGACTTTATCTTAGTCAATTTTCGTTCTAACTCAAGAAGCTAACTTCGCCAATACGTCTACAGGCGGAGCCCCCGTAACCTTATCAAAATTTGCACAGCAAATCCAATTTGCAAACTGACAAACGTTAGTACCGACCGTTGTACATAATTTTCATTTCACTCACGTAGCCTTGGTTATTCATACAAAGGTGTTTAGTTTGAACTTGCAACAGTACGGACAGACATGTACATCTACATAGTAACGAGCTCGGACGGCGCAAACAAGATCCTCAGGTCTAGAGTACACTGTTTGCGTATTCTAAACATCCACCTTTCTAATCTAAGGATTTGCTGCGGCCGACGTCTGATGCTGCTGGGGTGTGTAAGTGATTTCTTGTTCTAAGTAGCCTTATGATGATATATAAGGAAGAAATACGTAGTTAAGATGGTTGTAAAGTTCAGGAGTGCGGTCGGGAAACTTAAGGTCGAGGCTCAAAGTCTAGTCCCACAAATTTGTATTTAAATTAAATTAGGCTCGCGTGAAAATTAAAATAATACTGATGAAACGTATGAATAGAGATGCATCTAAATATATTTTCTGAGGTAGAGGAGTGAGTTTGGCGGCCAAATGAATTAGTTCAAATTGAAGTCTTATGATCACAATCAGATATTTTAATAAATTCTTGTGACAGGGAATTCAATAAACTTTTGAACCTAAAGCAATGAAAGGATTTTGAATTGAACCTTCTTTGAAGTTTCAAAGCCTATTCAAGCTGCTATTAAGATCTACTATTAATTTTCTTGATTTTCATTAGACCCGATTACCTAAAAAAACAATTTATTTCATTCTTTGTTAGCTCAGTATATTAACTGCTTTCCAATATAAGTTTTCACGATATAAAAATATTTATTAATCTCCAAATTCGAAGCAATAAATGTTTTAAAAACAATATTTTCCCAACTTAATACTTACTTAATGACTTAAATATTGAAAGTTGCGTAAAAAAATTGTCGATAGAAAAACAATTTCGCTACACCCACTCGCTCAGGGCCTCGAAACTATATCGGGAGTCAACAATTCGTCCCGGTGATGTATTTCAAGTAATAGGCTTAATATACAGGCTGTAAACGGACCGTGATCGAAATTAAGACAGGTAGTAATAGTTACGTAATTTTGTTTTGGGAAATTTTTATTTTTTAATTTTGTCGTAAGTAGGTACTGCTGGGCAGCACGGGTCTTTCTTCCAATTGAATTGGTTTAAGCTTTAGTCAACGTTACCTTAGTGCGGGTTGGCGGACTACACCTTATTGAGGTTTGTTTGCGATGTTTTCCTTCAACGTTAAGGACGTGATAATTCACTGTACATTCTTTCTTACATATAATTTTGAATAGTCAGAGGTCGCTGAGGTTAGAACCCGGATCGCCGTGAATTTGTCTCGACCACTCCTCAAATCCTCGATTCCACCACTATCACTCGACAAAAACACACACTTTTCGAGATTGTTCATAATCACCATAACTATTAGGTACCTGTCTTAGTCTTCGGTCACGCGCTTCATACACCTGTATATCGGTAAAGGTAGGCCCTATTGTAGGAGGCTGTCGGGACCCTAATACGTTGACAAAAGGTCCGTTTTGTTGCGCCCGATGTTGCTGTAACGTTGTGCTATTTGTCAACCGTGTGCCGTTTCTAGCCCACTTATAGACGCCGAGGTATGGGAGTTTACGACAGTCAACAAAGAGGTGATATGTCGGTGATTTATTTTAAATTTGGCGATTCAAAAGCTTATATAAAAAAGTGGTAAGTTTATTATTGAAATGGCTTGTTTGGTACTTTCTTAGTTGTTTATTGAAAGTTTCGGTGTGACTGTGGCGTGAGATTGATAAGTTTCGATTTTTGAGTCACTGCAGCATAGGGTTTGTAAATTAGTTAGTATATTTAGGAACATGTATACATAAATGTTGCTGGGACATTTCGACCTATGCATAGAATAAGGTTACTTATGACTATAACACCAAAGTACTTTTTATGTCTTTATAGGGTTAAACTTGTTTATATATTGCACTAGTGAAGTAATAATAAGTAGAACTTGTTGTTGTTGATTGAAGAACATAAAAAGTTACTGATAATTTCGTGCCCAATTTAGTTTAAATCGCTAAGAAAGAGAAGTTGTGTAAAAGCACATATAACTTTATTCTGCGCATAGGTCGATTTCTTAACCGGGTCATGTTCTAATGAGTCGCATGCGACAATGAAAGAAGTTAGTTACTAGTCACTTAGTTTTAGTTGCAAAAATGATAGCACTAACTTATTCCTTAGGTATGTACGTTGGTTCTTCATCCCCGCGAGCCGTGTGTCCGCATTATGTATCGCGTGACGTATGGCAACATCAGCCGAAGCGTCATAACTCGCGAGTTAAACGTGCGATACAGCTCGCCGATGGCGCGAGCCGTGTGTTTTATATGGGTAGTTTGTTTGCCCGCTTTTTTATTATATCGGTGACGTACAATTTGCAACAACGTTGATTTATATTATAATAAACAAACGAACGAATGGAAACTTTAGGGAAATTTATTCTTTATCATTTAAAAAAGTCATTAATTCCTCCACAGCTGATTTCTTGAAGGATATGCAGCCTGCATATCACGTTTCTGAGGTTCATTTTAAGGCCTATGTAATAAAAGTGGAACATATGGTCATTTACCGACCCTTATCCTCATTTACTGGCATTGTTTTACTTAACCGACCCAGAATTCAAATTTAATAGTCTTACGCGCCGATTCACCCTACGGAGCATAAACTATTTTAAACAACCTCTATAAAATATATGCATTAGATATAAAAAATAAGTTATTACGTATTTAATATAAATCGCTTTGTATCTTCAGATAGTTCTTAAGAAACGATTACAATACAAGAAAAAAGCCCAACAACTAATGCTATTTCTTAAAGATAGTCCATCTCAAAAGGAGTATTTCTTCGTCTCAGCGTAATTTAATTTTCAGCCCCGATGTGGCTCTTTTTGAGTTGGCTCAACTAAGACGGCTTAATATTGTGTACGTACTTCTGTAAAAGGATGTTTTGGGGAGGTAATTAGTGAGGCCAGGTGTACGGAAGGGTGTAAGTTAAACGAGGATATTGTGGAAAAACAATGTTGTAAAAAAATGTGGGTTTGATTCTTTAGTCGGACATTTTTGTGGGCACAACAAAGTGGTTAAAAATTAAGCGTTTTTGTTAAACATACAAACTCTGAAGTCTGTATCAACGTAAGGTTAGACAGAGCTGTGTTTCGTCGCAAAGGTATTACCATCTGTTATGAGCTTTAAATCCTACGTAATAAAGCGGGTCTAGTGCAGAATTTTATAGATTTTTAAAGACATCGTGCTGATACTAATAGGAAACTTATGGAGAAAACCAACAACTTGCCTGACCCGTAATCGATCCAATAAGAAAAAAAAAACTCTACATGTAACATAGGTATTTAAATAGCGCAAAATGACTTTAGGAAAAAAAAGTCGACAGCATGCAGAATGATACTATAAAACATCTAGATCATATTAAATTTCGTTTGAAAACAATGAGAAAAAGTTTTCATTCAAAAACCTTCACATATCGGGACTCACAATGCCGTAAAAGTGTTACAAAATTAAAAAACGCATTCGAAATCACGAAACACCTTTTCAAAAGTTTATCACAATGACCCTATTGTCGAGTCGAAACACGCCGTTGAATGAGTCGAATTGTCTGTCTGTATCATTTTTAATATTTAATCGTAAGGATTTTTTATGCTTTTATTTGTTAAA
Source organism: Cephonodes hylas (assembly GCA_030295005.1). Taxonomy (NCBI): domain Eukaryota; kingdom Metazoa; phylum Arthropoda; class Insecta; order Lepidoptera; family Sphingidae; genus Cephonodes; species Cephonodes hylas. The sequence goes on along the minus strand of AP025384.1, from coordinate 6,483,164 downwards.
CTGAATATTTTTTGTGTACGTTTTTGATAACAATGAGCGTATACGAAGTCTGAATATTTATTTATTCATCAAAAACTCTATTCTTACCTAAATTATTGAAGTGATATGTATAGTTTATCAAATTTAACCAGTAATTTAATAATTAATTACAGGCGTGTGGTGCAGTTAGTTTAAGGCCTGACATGGGGTGTAAGAATTGCAGAATTTTAGATCTCCCCGCAGTACCGAATAGGGAACAAGAGGCCCTATTCTCTCATTAAAAATTACCAGCTTGTAAAACAAAAAACCGTGGGTTTGCATCGAGAGTCGAGACATATGTTTAAATGATCCACAAAATTTCGGATATGGATGTTTGTAAGCCCGAAAAGTGTCTCGTGGTACCTACGACACGAGACTTGCATCTTAGTGTGGGATGAGGATGACGTATGAATGTATGTGATTGTCTTGTATTGAAAATATAAGTGTGAGTGAATGGGGATACTTTATAAGTATTAATATTTTTAACGAAATTAATTCGATTCGCTCTGTACTTATGATCAGAGGCTATATCAGTCTTTACCGGGCGAGTTTAAAAACAAAATTTCAGTAAACCATTGCGTACTTCATCTGAGAAATGTGTTATTAATAATAACCCCGGCGAATATAAAGCCGTATCGGTACAATTACGTTATTAATACTCATGTATCTCGATACAAGTATAAAATTACACGGAACAAGAACGATCTGACCTCTCGGCGGGATTTATTGGAAATTTTGTTGAGAGCGCGAGAGAGCGAAAGAAATCAACGTACTTATTGTGTGAGATCAAAAGGAATTTCATTTAGTTCTGTATAGGGGCCATTGAGTGGGCTCGTCCCGATTGTTGTGCGTGACATGCGAATTTTAACCTTATTGCTGTGGGTGTGATGGTTTTTTGTAATGTCGGGAATGCGTCTACAGTCTTCTTATGGGATACGAGGTAACAGAAGTCTTACGTCATCCTCAGGTTGTAGATGTATGCACGAGCACAACGAGGCATATCAAAAGGCAAATGTCTGTGCCCACCATCAATAGTCTGCATTGATGGGTTCTGAAAAGTCTAGTCATACTTGATACCCATATCTCAAGACTCGCGTCGTATCTTAAACGGTCGAAACTTCGACCATGACCAAATCAAGCTTTTTATTATTTTTGATGCCTCAAATACGTAAGCAATATTATTTATTTCAAATTCTATGTATCCATAAAAGTATCAATTGTGTTTCAGTCTTACGTACGCGATAAGGAATTATATAAGAGAAGGGTACAATGGGGCTGTAAATCCAGACACAGTATTCCGACCCGAGACCTTTTAATACTGTGATACTCAAAACTCTTTCTTGAAATAATGCCGTGATTGTATGTATGTATGAACGAGTATGTATGCAAGTATAAAAGTTTCAAATTATTATAATCGAATCAAACGCGTTAATGGACACAGATCAGCGCCTCCTGTCCGTAAATTATACATAGCATTATAATAAACATGTTTGATATATGCTTTATTGACTTTAACCGACTATAAAAGTCACCTTTGTATGTATATTAAAAATATTAATGCTCCATCAATCGGCTACGCCCCGGGCCCACTCCCACTCGTAAAAGAATACTTTGGATTCGGTTGTTTAGTTTAATCACAAAAGTAAAAGATAATTATTGTAGTTCGTATGTTTTTTACAGGTATATTGTTTTTATTGTAGTGGACAAGTGGGGAAGTAGATATCAGCTTATGAAACTGTTGGCTGCGGGTTCGATCACCGCAGCGAGGCAAATTTTTGTATAATACACAAATATTTGCCTGATTTTGGAAGTTTGTGAGATCGAAAAATGTCTCGTAGTTATAGATACCCACGATACAAAACTTATGTCTAACTGTGGAGTCAGAACTGACAGTGAAAGTTATTTTAATTTATTATTTGTTTACCTACCTTTCTAATTTGTTTTTTGTCTGGCATGAAAAATCAATTCCCATCAAGAACATATCAGGTACATACATGCACCAAGTCGTTTAATATATGAATGCAATCCACTACAATTTGCCATTAACTCCAAAGATAACAATGTCTATCGGAATTCACTTTTAAAATCCACACTCAATGCAAATTCCATGTCCGCTATCTCCCAAAGCCTCGGAGATAAGTTGAAATCAGATAACCCCCGACCACGTGGTGCCTCGCGATTATTACAATTTATCGCCGAGATAACGACCAAGTATAAAGCGAATTAATGAAATACCCATCTCCGACGATCAAAGGGAAAAATAAACCTACTTACAGATAAAACCAGTAATGAATTGGAAACTTGCGTTATAGTCTCAGTCGTGTAGTTTTTATTGTGAAATTAGATCTTTGTGCTGCAGAACGCTTTGATTTGTTTTTGTTTTAATTCAATTATTCCTTAGCTGGATGGTATTAATTTTAATAATCCTGTTTTAAAAGCTACAGAAACTAGCACAATTATATTGTGTTCCGAGATTAGATTAAACACTTAATAAATTATGCACCCTTTGGACCGGACTGTACCTACTTACTGTCAGACGCTAGTGTAAAATTTATCATTCACAAGACATCCAATGTTAGTCAATGGCCGTAGCCCTTCCTAAAATTCTTACAGACTGGTATGCATCCAGCCCCATCCTACTTCCTATCCGTTTGTCTATCTAATAGATGGACGTCCAGTAATGCACTTGGTACCACATTCTTCTTCTTCATCAACCCATATACGCCCACTGCTGAGCACGGGTCTCCTCTACCATTGAGAGGGTTTAGGCCATAGTCCACCACGCCGGCCTAGTGCGGGTTGGCGGACTACACACCTAAGAAATTCCTAAAAACTCTTAGGTGTGCAGGTTTTATCACGATGTTTTCCTTCACCGTTAAAGCAAGTGATAATTCAATGTGAATACACACATAACTTCGAAAAGTCAGTGGTGTGTGCCTGGGGTTCGAACCCGCGACCGTCGAGATTCTCGACCGCGCGCCCAAACCTCGAGGCCATCACTGCTGCACCACCACACACCACCACCACATTAGTAAAGCTATTTCTCTACTTCTTGCGTTGTACAGTGTCAATGTTGGTGTACAATAAGGATAGTTTAATGACCCGTACTTATACATAGCTACTTATAATTGTACACATAGTGATGACGTCAATGGCACAAAAACACCAATCCTAGACGTTGAAATATGACTCCGTCTGGAGTAAAATGGAGCACGAAAATAAGTCTATGAATGAGTGTCTAATATTAGCTAACCTAATTGTATATGAACTCTGGTGAGAGAGTAGTGACTTACTTGACAGTCAATGGTCTTCTCTGCCCTTGAACTATGGTTTTTGTATTTCGTACGTACGTCTTATAGGAAATTATTTTATCTCCTCTAAGTTAGTACACTCTATTTGATGGTAAATATTCTTCAAATATTAAGAAAGTAAAGGTTGATAACTTCGTTGTTGTTTCATGGTGATAGGATGTTTGAGTTCGTTCAAATAACGTTTACCATAATATTTTAGGTATGAAACCAAGTGACTCATATATTTTGTGTTGAATTCCAGATTCAACTTGTTCTTTATGTTAATTTAGTAATTTATTAATTAATTAATGTTAATTTTGACTGCCTCGTAATCTCGCGGCATAGATAGAGGTCTAGAGGCCTTAAGTTAGATTCCCGGGTCGGGTAATGTGGTATTGGATTTCCATTAGGGAATTCTCAGCAGCACAGAGTCTGGAAGTGTGATTGAAAAATAACAAGGACACCCTAAAATGCATGCACCGCTGACTACCCATTTGGGAAATTCAGTCGTGAAGTTATAGATGTATGGTTATTAGGCAAAAGCAAACCAGCCAAATTAGTTCTACATAGGTGTTACACATACATAGTGAAGGATATATAATACTTTCTCGTCAATGGCTTCTATTATTTAAAAGACTACGAATTAGGATTTTAAAACATGACTCGTTACAAGTTGTATAATAGATGGACCGCACGCAAAGAATGATTTATATTCATTAATTGATAACTATAATTGGCGGAGAACAGATTTGTGTCGTGCAAATCAATTGTGCCCATTAGCATAGTGGTTTGGTTCGGTTGGGCTTGTAATGTTGGGTATCAATTGTTTTGTCGATATTTTAGATTACATTAGGAACTATTAGGAAGATCGAGCCCAGTGGCGTGCCATAGGAGAGGCCTATGTCCAACAGTGGACGAATAAAGGCTGATGATGATATGATATAATATAGGAACTATAGGGCATGAGGATTGGAGGATGATTGGAGGAGTACATAACTGGTTAATGATGGTCAAAAATATAGAATTTAAGCACAATACTTTCAGGCGGAAATTCCTTCTTTATCTTTCTTTCTTCGAATTCCCTGTGGTTGAAATTATAAAAGCATTTACATATGTATAACACCTGTGGAATAAAAGCGTAGATAGAGGTCATTATGACGTCCATTTCACAGCCTAGGCTTCCTTAAACTCAAGATAATAGGTTGGAAATTTGCAGTCTTATACTCAGCCTATTGCCGTCCACTGCTAAACGTAGGCCTCCCCAAGTAAGCGCCAACCATCCCGGTCCTGAGCCGCCCTCATCCATCCGCTACCCGCCACTTTTCACAATTTGCAGTCTTACTAACGACCAATTAACTCGGCGCCCAAATACGAAAATTATCAATCGCGAAAATTCACACCGCGAAACCAACGAGGCAGTAATATACTATTCAATTTAGATCAAATTTAGATGACGAAAAAATATTTCTATTTCACGCTATTCCCGTTTTTTCTCTGAATGCCTGTATAATTGTTTTACGGTCACCCGGCCCGTTTGAGAGTGCTATGACATCCGAATTTCAATTTGAATGCCAAATATCCCCGGATGGGTATAATTTTTTAAACTGTCCGGGCGTTTTGCATATTTACGTATGCGTTACGCGACCGCCGCCATATTTTTTTACGTGTCTTTTAATCTTTTTTTGAATCTAATTGAAAAGAGGGTCTGGTTATGACTGTTTATTAATGCGATGTTAATTTCAAAGGCGGTATTGGTGTTTTATTTGTCGATAGCGGAATTAAACGAGTCGATATGATATGAAAGAATGAATTTACTTATCTACAATAAATAGTAAGTTAGTCGTAGTTGTAGTAAGTTTAGCCAATCTGTTATTTTTACTGAAGAGCAAATGCTTAATGGGAAGATACATAGAATTACTTGTTACACGTTTAGGACCAAAATAACTCAAGTTAAAATTAAAATTATCGATATCAAATAAAAATCACCCACGGCCATCATTAACCTACTAAATAAAGCAGTCAATTATCAGAAATCTTGTTATTTGCGTCGCCATTTTTCTGTCAGCGATCGGAATGGTAATTCCTCAGCGCGGGTTTTCCGTTGGCTGTTTTTCGATAGATTCTTCAAATAATATTGTTAATCTTTTTTGTAGCGTTAATATTTGGTTCCTTAATATTTTCTTGTGTTTTTACAAAACATTTTTATTGGAATAGCTATTTTTTAAACAATGTTGTTTTAAATGAAAAGACCTAACCCTTTCAGTTACAAAAGACATCCATGTCTAGCAGTGGGACGTATAACATCAACATGTAAAGTCATCACTAATCATGACGATGTTAAATGAAAAACAAGTCAGACTCAGAAATTTTAGGAGTCTATATTATTAAATAACCTAATATTAAATAATAATATGTGTAATTGTGCGTATAGGGAATGATGATAATAACATTATTGTATTTTTCTTTGATTAAGGCTTTAATCCTTGTTAGCGATTAAAAACATAAAATTCAAAATTACATCACAATTAACCATTCAAATCTTAATATAAAAAGTCCCGTAAACACTATAAGGTACAAAAATATACACCATCGTTAAAGCAAACACTTCTATCCATCACAATATTTAGGCCAAAAGGCTGTCGAACCCGTCGCCCGGCGTTGACGGCCCGCGCCCGTCACACGAACAATCACGGTGCCAACGCGTCCATTGACAATGACTGAGATAGTCAAACTTTTTTCCTCGCTTCTTAAATAACTACTTTTTAAGGCAAACAACCCAGACTAACAAAACCACAGTTTGCACGTCCAAATTTCGAATACTAATCTTGAAGAATTAAATCGTTATTTAATATGAGAAATTTCATAGAAAAATGAGAATATCCTGAGCCCTCAATAAACAATTATAAGGTAGACAGTACACAATTATTGAGTAAAATTTTTGGACTTCAATGGAAGTAAGGCCACTGAGACTAATATGTTAAAAAAATATATATACCCAACACTCACGTATGTAGTTTCGATCCAACACTAATATCGTCAATTAGTCTGTGTATCAGAAACTACATATGTACTTTTTGCTTGCACAGATATATTAAGTTCTTACAAACATAATAATATGTCCCGGTTCAGAGATCGAACCCGCAACCCCTCTTTTGAAAAGGAGATATCTCGCTAACTAGGCACAGGGTTGGCACATAATAATATTCCTCAGGCTTAGGTAATATGCTTTGAAAGATCCTATTTCTATCATGTTTATATTTTACTCTGTTAATTATATCTCTTAATGTGCAGATTAACTCTCGACTCTCGAGAAAAAGACGAGGTCTTACTTTATCTGCGAATTAAGTCGAGGGACATTATTTTATTATTTATGCTTTTTAAATAAATATAAAGTCGGACTTAATGTGTAAGGCATTCTCTAACAATTAACCTTTTTAGTGACGCAGAGGTTAAAAATAAGGGCAAAACAACGTTTATTTATGTATTTCTTACGTGTGCAGTCCTGCAGACTAAGGAATAAGGCCTCTTGTTTGTATACGAGCCCTTTCAGCAGTGTGGCGTATGTATGTTCTTTGTATATGGGCTGATGATAATGACGGTAATGTTTGTGTATAAAAATACTTAGTTTTTCTCATTCTTTGACGTTCTCGTCTGTTATTTTATACAATGCTATGTTATGCTATGTATAAAAAAGGTACAGCAAAAAGTTTGACAATCACAGTTGATAAGTCGTTCAATTGAAGGAGAATTCTTAGACTGACGTGCATTAGTTCATTGTCACTGTAAGTCCATCGCGCCCGTTTGTGTGACTTGTTCTAAACGAGACACGGTCACTCCGACGAAAATATAAAGATGTATTATAAGATAAGAGGTTTTATATTTGAGTTGCGCGATTGGATTAAATTGTTTGTTCATTATTTCTTGTGGTTTACTTGTCTTTATTTATGGAATGGTCCAAATGTAACAAATGAGTTGTAATTAGTAAGCTAATATTTACTTATATACAAAACCTCACGCCCGTATTCCCTGAAGGGGTAAGCAGGGGTGCATTTCAGCACATATATTGCGCCAGGTATGAATTAATTTTCGTCGAATGTTTGCTAATGGAAAATCCTAATAACACTATGCTCGAACCAGCAATAGAATCCGAATCTACACTGCTACCACAAAACCACTTGGCAATAAGCTTACATTTGAATTAAAGATTTATTTAATATTTCCATCAATATTTGAGTGTCTAAAGTAATGGCCGCGAATTTGCATCGCCATCTGAGACACAAGCCCCTTATAAATATTCAGGTAGTGTATTAAATTCACTACTTAAGACTCGGTGCGTAGGCTCAGCGCTTGAGTACATAATAAAGTTCTCTTTATCTGGTCACATCAGGGACTAATAGTTTCGACTTAGAGACGTAACTTAATCGGACTGTCACGTGATGTTGGCATATAAGATGTTAAACGGTTCTGTATGTCTGTGCATTGAATGAAAGTATTGGAAGATTGTGCCCAGAAATGGGACGTGTACTGGTGATGATGATTATGATGATGGTGATGATGATATAAAGAAAGTAATCAGTTTTTAAGTCAATGTTGTTGTTTTGATGTCAAGATAGATGATACAGTTATATTTAATACATATCTTATTATCACTACTTTTATTATTTATCTAAAAGACTCGAGTCTAGCTCACTATACCCTCATTTTAACTCCAGTACACCAGTATGTACAGCACACATAGAAACGCCCGAGCGTAGAATCTTAGCAAATCCAAGTACGTATACATGTTTGTCCTCCCCAACGATATAAATCATAAGGGAATAAATTGCAGTTAGTAACAGAATCTAAAAGACTAGTTTCAGTTTGTTTTCGCTAGAATCTCGGCCACGAGTATTATTTACGCGGTCATTTAACGGCGGTCATAAACTGTCGGGATCAGTTGCCCGCCCCGAGACAAATGCCTTAATGGCTCTTAAGCACTCGCCACCGCACCGCCAGTCGCGAAATATCTCAAGATATTGTGTTACTGGGACTTGTTCGGATGGAATTTATTGTATGTGCATGTATCGGGATATTATAAAGTCTTAAATATGGTTGATCTGCTAAGGTTTGAAGTCAATAGCAATTACTTCACATTGAAGCACACGTGCTTGTGTAGTGAAGGGTGTAGTGTAATTTCTCTAAAGAAAGCGAGTGTATTGTAATATTTCAGAACTCAGTGTTCTTGTCGATAAAACAGTCTCTTTGTGGATTGTAATTACAGAATACCAAGCTATATACAATCTTCCATAGATAGACATATTTGGGTCCCTTTGTGTTAATATAAAAATTGTGGTATAAATGTGCGATATATTTTGATGTCGATAGTAAACATAATTAGTAGCAGCGATCGAAGTATAAGCAAATCGTATTTTTGTTGTCGGTGATAATAACATCGAAATTAAGTCGAACCTGAAAAAGTTATTCTGTCAAACTTATAATGAAGTTGTGAGTGTTGAGTTTGAGCACGATGTAAGTGGACTCGGAGACAATGGCGGGCGAATCCGCGCGGATACATTAGCGACGATAACCGTGTCAGGAGTTTTGGAGTTAAGGGCGTTCCTTATACAAAGTTTCCGAGCGAATTTACGAGTTTTCCAACTCGCCAGATAAATTGGATTATTGTCGACTAAATGTAGAATGTCGTTGGTTTCATGTGACGCGAGTGAGCGGCGCATGGCGGTGACATAAATTATATGAACTGCCGAAAAAAATAGACTCATCGATGTAAATGTCTGTAGAATTCGGTATTATGATGAGAAAGTTTTGTATTGCACTTTTAAAGGGAAATTATGCTATTTACTGTAATAAAAGATTCACTCCAAAAATACAAAAAATCTTGGTATTTTCCCTACCAGAATTCATAAGACTCTTGCTGGGCTTTCTTGAAGATAGCTTAAAGTAATCACAGATATCCAACCATAGTGGATCCAACCATTTAGCTGTAACAAAGAATTTACGAACAGAATATCTAGATTTTTGAGTCATTCTCCTGCCCTGCTCCCAATTCTTATTTGGGGTCAAATTATGCTGGTTCAAAATAAATTATACTATTAGAATAAAATAAAAACAGATTAATGAGTCTCCTAATTGACAGCCCCGTGGCGCAGTTGGCTAGACACCAGCTTGCGAAACGAGCGGCCGCGGGTTCGATCCCCGCACCGAGATAAATGTTTGTGTGATCCACAATTATTTGTTTCGGGTCTGGGTGTTTGTGAGACCGAAAAGTCTCTCGTAGTTTCTGATACCCACGACACAAGACTTGTATCTTAGTGTGGGGTCAGGACTATGTATGTGACTGTTGGGTGTATTTTCTTTTTCTTTTCTTTCTTTAATTATGTGTTATACTACACCCGCTACTAAGCCTAGATTGTGGGTAGCCTAACCCCTCATTATAGCACTGGAATGTGTGTAGAAAAGGAATGATGTATGTAAAATAAACGCCATTAAAACTTCTCTTGAGACTTTTCTTCTATACATACTTAGCCTATCGCCGTCCACAGCTGAACGTAGGCCTACCCAAGAAAGCGCCAACCATACTTGATCTTGTTACCTTTTCAACTAAGTGAATGTAAAGCCAAGTAGGTGGTAATCGCTTTGCACTTCTTATTTGGGTCAAACACTGAAGGGATTTTGATCTGGAGGCATCTCGAGGCAATCTTTATGGGATTTGGGCTTAATCCGTTGTGAGTGTAACAGACGTTACATGTGCGTTACGAGATGTTATTTACATCATAACCGCCCATCGTAGTTGTACTTGCGTTCAATAACATTAGCCCGTATATGTTGTTCGTATTGTGTGTATTGTTTATGGGCGTTTCGTATCATGTTTTATGACCGCGGTCTCTTTAGTATACTTCTCATATTTTTGCCTATAGTTGAGGCGCAAATGATAGATCTGTTGGTTGTGAATTTGAAACGGGATGTTTGATAACCGCAAGAATAGAAATGATTTCAAATTTGCTTTCAGTGTGTGGGTATTTTTGGAAGCAAAGTTTCTTTAAATAAACATTGGCTTAAATTGATATCTTCCGATTAATATCATTTTAGTTTGTTGCTTTGTCGTTAAGTGATTATGGTCTCAACACGGAGTCTAGAAATGTGTCAGAAAAACGACAATGTGCTTGCCCTTTATAACATGGGACTTAAACACAGCTACCTACCCTTTCCCATCGAGGATATAGGCCGACGTTATGAGTATGTTCGTGTCGCATTTAGCAATTAGAGCAGCAAACCGAATAGCGATCAATTTTTATTAATACACCAGTGCGTAATGAATGACGGAGCCTTTCGTTCGGGCCCGTTCATTCACTCACTTAATCTAATTACTCAGTGTGAGCTTTAAACGAATGAACATTGAATGATTTGCATTTTAACCGATGCTTTTTTGACGCCCTTTGTCTTTTTTTATCTCTGCCCTTTTAGTTCTAATTAAAGTGATTTATCATGTGTCAAAAGCTCGCCCTTTTAGGGTCAAACGTTGCTTTATAAGCTGTATAATCTTTTAAAAAGGTAATCACTTTAATATAATACTTTAGTAAGGTGGGAGACTGTTTAACATAATTTATTTTATGTTCAATTATTTTAATTGAGACTCCTTTTTTGTCTGCATGCAATTTAATAAGTGTGAATTATTTTTGTGGCGTTTGTAAATAATTGAATTACATCGTTGACTTATTTACCTTAAGGTTCGGCCGAGGTGGTTTTATACATAATTAATTTTAGGTTATTAGGTTAGGATATAATGTACAGAACGGCTAGGTTTAGTGTATCCTTGTACTGATTTAACTATTTTTATCAACCTTCTGATCAATAGCATGCATCATAAGACAAGGTAGGGCGTTACGATAATGCTTTCCAACGCAACACACGGGATACATAATTCCGGTAAACACACACTCCTCAACAGGCCCTCCTTCACTGTCGCGAATTTGCAAAAAAACGAAATCCATCAGCGTCCCCGTCACCCCGCAAATTATATTCCCGATCCAATTTGCATGTAAATAAACACGTCGGCCCGTTGATTTCGCGCGGAATGTGCGAAATTAACCGCCCCCCGCCCGAAACACGGTGTCGGCACGCGCACTTATAAAATGTATACAAGAAACGGGAGATACGAATCCAAAACTTAATTAAATCGTTATCGTTGAGCGGAGCTACGAGAGATAGGGAGGGCGCAGCGTGACCCTCTCCGCGGATGTCGCATTGATAGCTATAAACGTTTGCAGCGTAGCTTTACTGCTCCTCTTTATGTTGGGCGCTGTAGAGTGTCTGACATTGGCTGGTAATGACCACGGGTTGCGGATTAACATATCTTAAGCTGCAGTGTTCGCTCGAGTAATGAATAGAGCAGTGAGTGTTAAGAAGTTAGGTATGTGATTATTAGGCTTTCGGAAATATCATGGGCTATAGGAATTTCAGTAAGGTAAAATGAATGTAATATTAAGTCGGTCATACAAACACAAAACATAGGCTAGATATTAGAACACTAATTGAACTTGCAACTTAAATACCTCCAGAAGCTAATACACACTTTCAAATCGATTGGCATACATTTAAAAAAAACCCCATCACACGATATGAAGCACAAACTTCCCGAGCGGTAAGTAGGACGCCGCCGGCAGCCGGATGGTCGAAATAACCGGCCAATTTAACAATGTCTCCAACAGTCGCAATCTACACTGAAAAAGCTGCCAGTTTAATTTGTGCTAATATTATATGTCGTCAGTGGAGATGACATCTCCTACAGTCGCCCCATTTGCGTTTCGAGTCGCCGGATTTTTTCCAACGGTTTTACCACCCCGTCGGCTTTTTAGGGTTGAATTTTGAGAGGCGAAAGTTACTCTACTTTGTGTCGCGGAATGGAAATTGTTTGCGCGGTGATTTTTTAGGCTGGCGCGTTTTTTTGCTCGGTTTGTTGTAGCTGTGTTTTAGATTACCGTTTAGTGCAAAGGATTTGTTGAGGTTTGTGTGTATGTTACGACAGCTGTTTTCGCATTAGTATGTTTTTGGATATACTGTTATTTTTAAGCAAAACGCGATGAATGAGTGAGGTACAAAATGAAACATCTAGTTCATGTGCCGTTTATGTAAATTCATTTGCTATGCAGTTTATGAGACTACATTTTCAATTCATGAGAAATAAATACAGATTCTTAAAATAAAACATAGCTAAAACCAAAAACTGTTACTATGTTATAAGGTGATTCGTGTTCATTTCAGCTTCACTCAAAACATTAAAACTGGAAATGTAAAATAGGGAGATCTTAATCTGTTGCCTAATTTCTTCTTATTTAAGCCAGTAGTACCAAGGTCATATCATCCATACTACAATCAAAACTGACTACTGAAACAGCTTGTCATATCTACAATTTTACCATTGCTCCGTTTTATGTTCGAAACGAAATTTTACAAGCAATACCGCATGACACTACACCCCTTCTTACAAATAACAAAGTAACTCAAATATTATGCATTCGCCAATTCACACGTCTCCACCGTTCGCAGTGAGAGAACCGCGCTCATATAAAAATCTCGAGAAATATTTCTTTTATGACCCTGAGCGCAGTGCGGTGTGTTATGTGTTAAATATGGATTCTGGAATCTTGGTGATTTTAAGCGGACCGGTAGTAAAATTATGATATGACGTCTGTTCAAACGGGTAGGCAGAGATGAATTTCTTGTGAGCTGGAGTTCTGTTGCCGATGGTAAATGATTTTGCATATACATTCATTCAGTCGATCATTCATCATTTATCGGTTTCACTCGTTCAGTTATCCAATAGGGTATGATGATATAATTAAAAACTAGTCGTATAGTTTCTTTTTATTCTTTCTTCTAATTCGCAGGCAGTCTAAGTGTTAATTTCAAAATTCATTGATGTAAACACAGGATTTTGTTAATGTGACTTGCTAAAAGTAACCTATATTTAATACCTGTATCCCAGTATACACCATAAGTATGTATTTCTACATCTACGTTTTTATATTTTAGCTATATTTTTAAGCTCCACATAATACGGAGATGTATACATTTCCGCGCCGCTGCTGAGATTTTCTATTATATTTAGGAATAAAAATCCTATAAACTCGATCTGGGGTTCGAACTCGGAATCTTTCGATTGCACGTTCCAATTTATGTCACCAGATCTATTGTGCATTCAATTTAAAGTTATGTGACTTTGTGGACTTCACGTATGTAATAAAATATTATATAGATATCGATGTACCTACATCTTTACCTATAGTCATACTCATAATATAAATAAATGTCTTTGCCAGATTTATAACATCGGACAGGAAATATAAATTCTATAAAGGATAACGGAAATAATTTTCTCGGAATCACAATATTTAATTTTGAATATCATATCGTATGCAAATATACTTTGTGTACGTTCCGTGTGATAGCGGTCCGTATTGATAAACAGCTGTTGAATGGATGAATAAATATTTAACTTATACGTATGACGATAGATATGGGCTGGGGATTTAAAATAAATATATATTTGACCACTATCCAATTTTTACTCAAATATTAAAGCAGCCTTAACCTATCAGTTATCCCCCATCGTGCCGTCGTCGTCGTCATCGGATCATCATGCTGCAGGACGTCCTACACTACGTCTGCATAGGCGCGGTCTCCACTCCAACACTTGGCTGCTTGCAATGTTAAGAAGAAACCAGGCGAAACCACTACGAAATACGCTCTCAACCACAAACTTAACCATTTAATTAATCTTGATGTCATTTTCATAGAACTTATTAATTTTTATCAGATAAATAAAAATGTTAAAATCTGACGTAGTGCTTATTATGATCTCGCATAAGTCCCAACAGCAACGGCCTCCCTTATAACCGAGAGGGCTTGAAATTTATTCCAACACGCCTGCCCAATGCGGTTTTAGTAGTGACACATTTATGGGTACTGAACACATGATTCATGATAAATATTCTCAGAACCTCGTGAAGTTTATCACATATAAGTTTTATACGTAAAACAAGAGCTAAATAAAAACGGTTTAATTAAATTATTTTTTACGAGATGACGCGCGCGACGCGTCTCCGGGCTGCCGGTCTATGGCCTCCGAGTGGCCCATAAAAGTTTATGTTTTAATGTCATAAAAAATACTTTATGTAAATACATATTTCGTCGGTTGTAGTATTCGTCGACGGGTGGGTTCCCCTTATAAACTGCGGGCAGGTGGGCTTTATACGGGATACGATTTCACGTAATCGGGACGAATTTATGGGTGATTAGAAGATGTTTGGGTTGAGTCCTTAAGGAGTTTTTGGGAATTAAGTGGGTTATTTAGTGTTATCAATTCGTAATAAATTGCCGCGTGAGAACAAGTCTTAGTCTCTATTCTTGGATTGGTAATGACACTGGGTTCTCTTGTTAAAATCCTCCTAGAATGGAATCTAGAATCGTACTTGATAAATACACATAGGAACGCTTTCTATTAAGTGGGTTTAATAAGAAAATTGTATATATGAATGTTTTATCAACCTCGTTTCTTCATAAGATTTGTGTTTTACACCAATTTGAACAAAGTTTAACACGTTTAAATAAGACACTTATAACAATAAGAGGAAACAAGCAAACACAACACACCTAAACATTTGTTAGTACAACGTGGCCAATTCGCCGACCGTTTGCAGTATGGCGTGCGCAACAGTTAACCCGCAAATAGGCTGTTAATTCAACCATCAGGTGGTATAAAAACACTAGTTTGTGCCGCTACCAAACGAGATCGTCACGCAGGGTTAACTGCCCGTTTGGGAGACACGCGCTGGGGGTACAACGGGCCCTTCACACACACATCAGATAGGGTTATACTTTTTTTACACGTATCATAAACCTGAAACAGCCGGATAGGTAATTAAAAGTGTATGGTGGAAAGCTTGGGCGTTTTTTTATACACAATGTTTTTATTCATGTATGACGTATGTATACCTTTTTTTCTGTTATTGAATGTACACTGCTCTTTTATATATTAATTTTTTATTGAACTAAATATATATAGGTAAATACACATAACAATTACATACTTTGGAGAGGCCTTCGTTCACCACTGGACGGCGAAAAGTTAAAAAGTCAGAGAAGTGCCTAAACCTCGAGGCCATCACTGCTTAATGGTAGAGGAGGCTCGAAACGGATGTATATGGACTGATGATGATGATTTCATATTTACAAACCACTAGATTTTTTTTTTAAAGCCAATAGTACATACATTTCACTCACTACGCTCCCAACCCTATAGCCAAAGAGGCCGGTCGTTCAGACCCCAAGATTGAGGTTTGCAATTCTATCGGTGATCGCTAACCCGGAATTACGGTGCGGAACGCCACGATCGCACTACGATTGTGCTCAATTGTTATTCAGTTTACAATCATAGTTTATTTGATATTTATATTCATGTCCATTGGTTTAGGCCGAGATCTACGGTCTTATCCGTAGTTAGATGAATTTACTTAACGATATGCGTAGACAGGGCGGTTTCAACAAAAACTTGATGTCGCGTAGTTACTATTATCAAATGTGGGGTATGTAGCGAAGATTTTGAAAATTAATAAATAAATGGAGTACCCAGCATGGTTTTAGATAAAAAATAGCTTAAATTTTCCGAAATTATTTTCTCCAATATTAAAACTACCTCTTTTAAAGAACACGAGAAGTAATTAAAGTAATTTATATTCAAATAATTATTTTCTTTTTTTTCAGGTAAGACAATACGTCGCAATCTGAATGCTGAGTGTCTGGGGCCCGGCTGACCCCAATGCAATAACACCGTGAGTGCTCATTTACGCTCTCGACAAGGTGAAACATGTGTTTCATTTGACACAAGCCCTCAACCCTCCAGTGCTCAGACACGGTGAGGGCTCTCCAGGCCCTCTGTCGATCGGAGGGTTAACGTTTCGTGCGAGAGTGCCTCGCAGGATTTGTGTGGATGCGTTCTTGAGAGGCTTTCCACAGATTGACGTGGCGGGATTTAGGGTTAGCCATGAGAAGGTGCATCCTGCAAGTCTGCTACGGTCGAATGTACCCAGGTGTGTAAAATATTTGAGTTGAATATCACAAATCGGATTGATGAGTCGAGTGCATTAAGAATTTGGACGGGGTTTTCAATGAAGGCGAAAATGTAATGGTATTACGCTCTCAATGGAAGGTGAAGCCCGTGCCCAGCAGTGGAATATATGTATATGGGCTGATGATGATAATAATTAGCTCTGAAGTTGGTCTTATTATAACATAAATTAAAGAATACTTTTATTTACGTTAAAATTTTTAAGTAGTTATTTTTGTTTATAATGTAATCTGAGGAGAAATAAAACTGATTGTTCTAATGTAGAAAATAACTTACTAGGTCCTATTCTAGCTTTATCGTAGTTTTATGAAATAAAGACTGAAAACCTGGCCATTCCATCACAATAATATCTCAAAATTGCGTCATAAAACTGAGTTATATGCGTTAAAAAGTACGCCCTTAGAAGGCTAAGTGTCTCATCCACGAAAATATACAAATTAACCAGTCGACACAGCGCCGTATAATGGAATTAGTCTGATTACAATAAATCTCGCATCATCTGCAACAAAGGCAATAAACGTTGGAGACAAAGGCGTGTAACGGCCCTATGTGACGAACAGACGGCGCACGCGACACCGCGCTCAGCTAATAGATATGAGAAACATCCATCGATTTCTGTTAGGGCTGGTTTAAACGATTCAATGTGAATAATCCGATTTGGTATACGGATTTTGTATTGACTGTTATTATTTTGGGTCGCTTCGCTTGTGAGGATTCTTTAAAATAAAAGTGAGGACGCCTTATTAACATTAATTAACTACGATCATGAAATCTAGGGAGATGGTTATGTTCAAGAGTTGACGTGAAAAAGGCTGTTGGTTATGGTAATGATAATTATGTAGGGGCTCTGATATTTTGTGATTATGGTGGGTTTTACACCACCTGATTATAGTCATTAATCGAACTTAATGCAGTGGCAACGCATGACGATAGTTGTCCGTAAAATCAAATCCATGTAAGTAACCAGTTCTCTCGAGCACACCCAGACACGAAACAAAAATTGGGCACCCCACCAAATTCATTTTAAGACCCACCTAGTCTAGTCTAGTCCCTAAAATAATAAATTCCGCAGTTAGACGATCAGCCTAACAGCAACTTGGAATTAATCACATCGGATCGGTACCGCGGCCCGTGCGGTGACAAAGCGTGTGTACGCACAGCGTTCGACGTGCCGATCGCAGCAAAAAGACTGCATTATACATTGTGCCATTAATTCCGACGACAGCCCTCTTAGCGCTCCCGCCATAGATTATTGTGCAGACGGTCTAATGAATGGATAGTGTTTGAGCAGAAGCTTAATTTGATTAAGTTTCTTGCATTTTAATTTTAAAACTTGATACGTATTGATTGATATTGCTTAAAGATGATGACAACAATATTAGCGTTAAAGTAGGTAATGTGTTTATTATAACATCTTGTTATATCCAATCGATCTCTATATTTAGGTACTTGAGCTTTACAACTTTCAATTATTATATCGTCTTCTCGATGGCTCCAATGATCACTCCTCTAACTCAAAATTTTTGAAATTTTCGTTTTTCACGTAAATTGCTTTACTATTTAATAGTAAAGAAATTTACGTGAAAAACGAAAATTTCAAAATTTAATACTAAAAATTACTATTTAATAGTAAATCAATTTAATAGTAAAGCATAGCTCACTATTAAATAGTAAAGCAATTTACGTGAAAAATTAAAATTTCAAAATTTTGAGTTAGAGGAGTGTTCATTGGAGCCATCGTTCTAATCTTTCATTTTTAAAAATCTTTTGAAGTCCTCTATTACAATCGTTTTAATACAAACATAATTTACTTAATAAACTGGCTTAGTTTATTTCAACTACATCCTACACAGATAGCCCATTGATGCATTTCTCATTCGCGCCACTCATTTGCCTGTTCTGTGTATTCTTGCGTTCTGTGTAAATGGGCGGTAGTTTCGTTTTTCGTGTGACGGCGATACATCGCGCGGCGGCCGCGCTCCGTCAATAACTTATACCTTTAATGTTTATTGAGATATCAAAGGCAGCGACTGTCCAACGAGAATGATTGCGAGCATGCATCTTGTGGACTAAGCTTTGTTGTTCTATGTATGTTCCGTAGTTATATATTTATTTAATTCGATACTGTCATTTTTCAAGGGTATAAGAATTGAAGAATTAATTAAAGATGTGTTTCTAGTCTAGTAGAATATTAGTAACTTCTAGGAATATTTTGTCCTACCAACGCCCAGAAACGAGTCGTTCGGCTTAAGTTTCAAAAGCTTTTTGTATTGTACTCCACTCTTGTATTGTAGCTTTTGGAGATAAATACAAATAATAATGTCGTTTTATATAAAGAATAAAGTGAAGCGAAAATGTGATTTATAAAATCGAATTTTCATCGAAGTTATAAGATTTTTTTTAACATCAACAAACAACTTATTCATATAAAGCTCAACATGTATAATCGAATACGTAGAAACGTCAACATATGAATATATTAAAATATTTACCATATCAAAATTCAAATACGTCGTACCAAGTTAAATATTTGCGATGATCGCGCAACTCGGAATGACGTTCGAAATGTCTACATCCAGTTCAATTTGTTGATATGAATTTAAAAAATGTCAATATTGAATGCGTGTTTATTTAAGTATCTTGTGTTGACACTGCTCTGTTGGTGAAGGGGTGAAGTGTGCGTCTAGAAGTCTTGAGTTTGATACCCGGGTAAGACAAAACTTTAGTTAGGAAACTCTTAAGTTGTAGCATGGAGCCTTGCAATGAAATAAGAAATTTCTATAATAACGTACATAAGTGCTATACACATTATACAATACCAGGATCTATGTATCTCTACTAATTAAAGACCGCATTTAATATTTAAGCTTTAGTGAATAAAAAATAGTTATAGGAATATGCCTAGGGTTCGAATCTGCGATAGCCGAAATACAAGAATCATGCTTGTATTATCATTTGTATCCCTTGTCAAAATGAATATAATTTCATTTTACTTATTATGTTCTTTATTAGTACTAGATTTTATTCTGTAGTTTTTTTATTCCATGTAAACTCTTGATCTTTTTTAAACATTTAATAAACCATATGGATGTAATTTACGTCAGCGATGTCAGTTTGTTTGTGAAGAGCAAGTTAATTAAGCTGTCAACTTGAAGGCACAGTTTTGGTGCACACCGCATTATTCGTTTCCAACCAAATGTAGGTTGAGTAAATTGCCATGTGGAGTGTTTTGCCGTTCTGCATAAGAACTACTTCCATACTACTTAACCTTGTTTGACATTACTCACTACTTTACGAAAACGAATGAGAATTGGTCCCAGGATTGAAAGGCAACATACAACCAAGGAAACGAGATCTGTCTGTACCCCATCGGAATCATTGTAATAGTCAATGAAATTTCCTTCTTGATGCTTCTAAAATCCTGGAAAAACGCAGTAGCTTTTTGCCCGGCACAGAAATTAAGACATTAATTTTATCTGTGTTGGGTTTTTTATATAAGTCTTTATGCAATAATATGCAGTGAAGAATAAAAGTAAACAAGTGGACAACTCATACGCTTATTAAAAGTAGAACTCAATAGAATTATTTGAAACACTTGAAAAGCGAATCGCTCTCAAACGGTCTTGAATCTCTGCAACAAAAAGAAACCCGACGTTTCTAATTACAAAAATACATTTTTCAATCGCAACCCTTCTGTCTGTATGAATGGCCGCGTCCGCCAAAGACCGTGCGGCACTACCGACCCCCGTTGCCACTTGAGCCGTAATCCGATCTTTCAAGAACGACTTGATACTTAACTGGACCGTATGAGTTCCACTCGCTGAAAACTCCTTTTCATGAAAATCCCTTTCCAAGTCGTACATTCCAGATGTATCTTGAGTTATGTTTCAAGTTCTGTACAACGTTTGAATAAACTAACGTAGCTTTTGTGTGTGTGTGTGTGCGAGCGTTGAGTAGATATGGTATTTGATATCTATATTATATGTTTTTAAGTGTGTATATAGCTATGGCCAGTAATTTAATATTTCAGATTTACTAGGAGTAGGTTCTAAATTAAATCTGAAATGTTTTTTTACTCTCCTTATTAACTTTTAACTTAAATTTCCAAAGTCAATTTAGGCCTTGCATAATTATGTGACGCTTCGTAAAGGTAGGCGCAGTGAGATTGAGTGACTGAGTTATTACATAAAGGAAATTCTCACAGCAAAAAACGGCACCTAAGACTTTTACGTTGGACAAAGACCCAGTTGGCGAAATATAAGTCTAAAAATTAACTTCTGACACGCCTTTGAAGAATATAGGTGTGCGTCAATGTGCTAAACTAACCTGTACTTTTAAATATGAATCTTTTTTGGCGTTATTAAGTCGTTCTATAGTACTCGAGTACTCGTTATACATCAAATGTTATGTCGAGTTGTAAACATCGCAGTAACATTATACGTAAAACATGCAAAATTAATTCCACCGAAAGTTTTGACCCTCCGAAATGAAGTTGTCGAGTTTCAAAGTTAATCTTTGGTGAACTTTTAGATGTGAAGTGTCGTCAGTTTTTGAATGACACTTGGCGAACTCGAATAGTTTAATGTCTGCTTACGTTTACTAAGAAAATAACTTCGCTCTTGAATTTCTCCACTTCATAATAATTTGTGTTAAAATTTTGAAGATCTAAATTGTACCTAAGTTGTACTTCGGAAAGT
This sequence comes from Cephonodes hylas, assembly GCA_030295005.1. Lineage (NCBI taxonomy): Eukaryota > Metazoa > Arthropoda > Insecta > Lepidoptera > Sphingidae > Cephonodes > Cephonodes hylas. Next base: position 6,462,036 of record AP025384.1, on the reverse strand, counting down.
ATTTGATGAATTCCAGACGTTTATAAAAAATAGCCATTCTCTTTTGCATGCTAGCGTGTAGAAATGGCAATCGACAGTTTAAGTGTACAACGGGCCATCTAGAATTCCTATGTCGATTGTCCGGTCGGGTAGAGTATTATCAGGTTCTCCTTAAGGAAATCAATCGCAGGATGACGTCTGAGAATCTTAAATAAGCTCGCTCTAGTACCTACTTACGTGGGATGTAATAAACAGTTAGCGAAACATACATCTCTTATTGAAGTCTGCAATTGTTTCATGATTGAGTTTATGTATGTAATTCCTTATTACACAACTCTGATAAAAAGCTATCCGTAGTTCCACCTGCCAAAGCCGCATATCATGATACGGGCAATTGTGGAGTTTTACGCTTAATTTAACGTTCTCCCGGCGCCACGCTCGCTCGGCCTTCAGGGACTGTGGTGAGAGAATGTTCACACTACTTTCCACCTCTGTATCCCTGGTATTTTATGTTGAGATTGAGGTGCTACTAAGAACGATACAAAGCTACGTTTATTTAAATTAAACTGCCATGTTAAAAGTTAAGTTAAACTGCTTAGTGTAGAGTTAGTAAGTATAATTAAAAAAATATATCTCAATTGCGTGTCTTACTCTTTACCTCTACTTAAATATCACGTAAAAAGTCTATGGGCCAGAAGTGTTGATTGTATGCCTAAAAAACATTTTTCGATATGGAGGTATGATTATATCAGTATCGGTACTTCCATAGAAGCCACTGGCCCAGTTTGCTTATTTTTTTATAACAAAAGTAATTGAATAAACAAAAATAAACATAACAAAATTAACGTGTAATGCTTTCGGACTTCTATGAGAGTACTGGCACTGGATATATAATCCATATAATTGTATAAAAAATTCGTTGTGAAGTGACAACATTATAAATAGAATAGAAAGCCGAGTTATAAAATATACGTAGTCCACGATTGTATTATCCCGTAGAGTTAAAACCTCGCATCCAGTCGTGCATGCGGCGCGCGGTCCGCTCCATACTGCTGGCAACACCAAACGTCTATTTCTTTTAAATTCCGCCTTTGTTAAAAGGAGATTTGGCGTATATTTTCAATTTGTGAACACGATGAAAAGGTAAAGCCGATTTTCTGGAAATTTCCATTTGCGAATACGCTGGGTTATTCCTTTATTTTGTTTTGGGTGAGAATATTTGGCACCGGGGTTTTTCCAGTACTTTCGTTATGTTTTTAATATTTGACTAGACAAATAAAATTTTCAATGATACTAAATATTTTGTGGAGGATTTTTACTAGAGATGGGCCGAGTACTCGGTTGATACTCGGTACTCGGCGTACTCGGCGGGTTTTTTAATACTCGTACTCGGCCGAATAACTCGGTTTGAATGCCGAGTATACTCTGTTTAAGAAATGCAATATATTTCGGTAGATATAATTTAAACAACAGTCATCATCATCATCATTAGCCAATGGAAGTCCACTGCTGGACATAGGCCTCCCCCAATGACTTCCACCGGGTTTGGTCGGAAGCCTCCTGCAGCCAGCGACGTCCCGCGACCTTGACAAGGTCGTGAACAGGGTGGTAAAATTTGAAATGACTGAATTTAAGCGATGTATTAAACATTTTATAGATTCAATAAATATTATTTTATTTCATTTCGTAAACAACTATGTTAATCAAAAATTATTTAGTAATTTAGGAAATCTTTGAAAATCTCAATTAATAAAATCAAAATTATAGTACATAATAAAAATAATTAATATTTAAAATTGGATAAAGCTAAGTTATGATGCAGTGATGGCCAGGAGGTTTGGGCGCGCGGTCGAAAATCTCGACGGTCGCGGGTTCGAACCCCAGGCACACACCTCTGACTTTTCGAAGTTATGTGTGTATTCACATTGAATTATCACTTGCTTTAACGGTGAAGGAAAACATCGTGATGAAACCTGCACACCTTAGAGTTCTTAGGAATTTCTTAGGTGTGTAGTCCGTCAACTCGCACTAGGCCAGCGTGATGGACTATGGCCTAAACCCTCTCAATGGGAGAAGAGACCCGTGCTCAGCAGTGGGCGTATATGGGTTGATGATGAAGTTATGATGCAGGAACACAAGCCTCCCTGCACGTTCTGGTAACAGCCTATTCCTCTATTCTACGTAGACGTTACCGGCCTCCGAAAACAGGCTATTTAAATTCTAATGTACCACGCGCGAATTGGAAATTTAATTGAACCGAGTTACTCGGCCGAGTACTCGGTTGAAAAAAAATTGAACCGAGTAAAACTCGGTACTCGTTACTCGGCAAAAGTGTAACTCGGCGCATCTCTAATTTTTACTATATTTTTTTCATTAAAGAACATTTTGGTCTTTTTAAAAAGGCTATGAAATTCGCAAAAACATTTCATATTTACATAGATAATTCTATTAATATTAAACAAACAACATCAGTTTCGCAACGCATGAAAAACATCGTCAATTTTTTTCATTTCATAACACCTATAGGTGCAATAAATGCTTTAATTGAATTCGCTGGAACTATACTTTACGTCTAAATTGGGTACCTCGGATTTACCATCTGGATTTAGAGGCAGAGGTACTTAATAAAGGATCTCAATATACTAGAAATCATCAATAGCCATTATTATCATCAGAAACAGAGATTTGTGTCACCATATTACTTGCACATTATTTGAAATTACATACATAATTTTCTACATGCAATCTCATCTAAGTCTAATCTCTAACGTGCAGGTGGTATGGTGGTTGAAATTCAACCATTTCGCTCACTGCATGCATTCAGTTGTTCCGACTTAAGCTCCTTAAGCATCCTTCCATTTAACCCATCGTGGTGAGGATGGGCAACGGAGCTTTGTTTATTTCGTGTGAGGTGCTAACATATTCTATCAGTGTTGATGGGATTTACTAGAACATCACGCTTCTTGGCTTAAATTTTGTATATGTTTCAATTGAGGTCAATATAATTATATCTTTGATGATAATTTATCTTAGACTGAAACCTGTAAATTGTAGAGGGAGCCCGTGCCCAACAGTAGGTCGTATATCAGCTGATGATGGCGCCATTTTATTAGTTAGTTTAATTTACACACATAGCAAATGTCTTTTTACTTATTTAGGGACAGCAAAACGAAACTGCTGTTTTGTATGAAATTTTAGTTACCATTTGGCTGCCATTTATAAATTCCAGAGTAAAAACTTTTACAACTACGGGGCCAACTTTCGTTACATACTTAAAACATATACCCGAATAACTAAGAATAGAATTCTTATGACGAAAACCTACTTTAACACGTCTCTTTTACCGTCTACCATCAAAAACATAAAAATATTTAACATCACCACGACTTGAGTAACAAGACATTGTCCTCCTTAATGCTATTTAATAACACCTCAAGCATTTTTTAACATTGCTAGTGAGCTCTTTACAAGATCCCTAGCATTATGAAGACTCAATGCGTCTGCTGATTCCAGTTTTTCCACCGATGGCGCCGCGGCTCGCACAAAAGCCAGCACATGAATGCCGCACGCTAAAGTGCAACATACATTAGCCCCGTATCGAATTTACAGTCTGCTCGAGAGTTAGAAGGCGATGTGGCTTGGAGGAGGTATTTTCAACGAGATATGTATGGGTTAAATATGTTTTCGCGTCAAAAGATTAGAGAGAATTGCATACGTAGTTTGGTATAAGATTGTCTGTTTTGGTTTGGGTGACAATTATCACAGCAGGATTATGCAACCTTCAAATTAATTTTAGAATAGAAGTGACTAACGATAACGTCATTTTTAGTCTTTTTTTGTTTCTATTATGCGGACATCAAATCCTTAAGTAAGCACCTATGTTGATAACGTTTATCAAATGAAGTTTTACTCTCAAAAACAAGTTTGGTAAACTAGAGACTAAGGCCGCTTTACAAATCGTTCCACGTGTAACATGAAGTAAAATTAATGCTACCAATAAATGTTCATAATTTGACTAAATAAACTATAAACTCTGCTCCGAAACTGCCCTATCCGAAATGAAATGTAATTCCGTAACGCAGGCCATTAAATGGATCCTTTTGATGTACGCACGCGTCACTAACGCACAGTCCATACAGATCGGATTCTGCGGCAAATGCCGATGAAACAATAGCGGTACCACCTGACGCACGTAATTACAAACTAGAATATGTGGCGATACATACATATCGACTCTATAGTCGCAGGGATTAAATATGGCCACTGGTATACATATTTTGGTCGGTTGAACGAAAATAGAACGAGAATTGGTGGTGTGGTTCGGGTCGAGGATTTTGTCAAATATGATGAGGTTTTAGAGTTTTGTTAGAGTCTTTTATGCTGTATGTTAATTTTAATTTAGATATAATATGATCTTCAACAGATTTTTCGATAGGTATTTTGTTAGAAAAACTTGGTAATGTAATTTTAAGTGAAGTTAAAAAAACGTGAATTTATACACCCAACTGTCATATATGTTGCTAATATAATTTAAAGTGATATTAAAAAACGTATATCTATTCCTACACCCAATTTTAACGACTTCTATTTATAACAATTTCCTAATAAAGATTTTCTGAAACTGGCTTATAAATACATCTCCATCCTAGATTAAGTCGCCAGGGGCAATGTCTGACAATTGTTTTCATTGTCGCCTCATCACTAGGTTTATAATAATCACAATCTCAGTAAAACGCTTAGGTTTCTTAAAATGAATGTATATATTTTTCCAAACATGCCAAGTCTCGCAATCCCACGTACTATATTGACGCGCGGTTGCCATGCGACGAACTAATCCCACAAGTCACAATAAACTACTTACTGTTCCCCCCATTTTCAGTTATTATGTGTACTGCTATACGCTCGCGGTGAACCGATTGGACGGAGCGATCGTCCGCCACTGTGACCACGGTGCGGGGATAGTGACGACATTTTGTACTGTCATTTGAGTTGACTGTTACTGACTTATGTGCAAGAAGTGTGGGCAAGATGCGATTAGAGAGAAGAGGAAACAAATTATTTGCCATTTAAAATATATCTTACGTGAAATAATGTCCGAGTTGCTGTATCAACTAGCAGTTAATCGGCAGTATTTTTGGTTAGAGTAACAAGCTTTGAATTGAAACTAGGGGTCAAATTTTCACACGGTATCAAACGTTTGAGTGAACCACAAAATTTGATGCTGCCTGATGATGGTGATGATGATACTATGGGCAAACAATACTCCAAAGGGTTTGAAGAAGCCTGATGGATGGAGGTGATGCTGCCTAGCAGTGGGATGTATGACCATGATGAGTGATAGAGAATTTTTTCAAGCTTTTAAAAATAAATTCCCGTAGAACGAAAGTGCATGGACGCCGTGCGCCTCAGTCACGCGCGGCGCGGTCACGGCTCCGCTTCATTACCGCGATGTTATTTTCAATCATAACTATAAACAGGTATTGTTCGTATAACTGTACCGCGGTGGAGGACGCCGCGGTCGCCCTCGACGCTCCCACTCCCAGCTGATGGTTCACGAATAGTGTGAGTACGTTTGTTGATTTTGTTAGAAAAATGCCATAAAACCAGCAAAAATGCACAGAGTAATAGACGGTTGCTTAATGTAACAGACTTACTATGTTTGGAGCGCGCAACTGTATAAAATGGAGCGAAATTCAAAATTGGAATATAATATTCCATAGATTATATGTGAATGTTAAAAGTGAAAATCGATTAATAAGTTTCCCGGCACGGAAATCGAATCTAAGAACTAATCTCAAGCCTGTTTAAATCGCGGAACCAAGGCAGTCATGTACTATTTAATCGTTGACTTAAGCAAGGAATAAATCAAAAACTTTTAAAGCCTAAAGTTAATTTATTGAAGTTTGAAATGATGTCAACCATAATGTTTGCTGGTCACGGCTCGATGTGAGAACACGACAAAAATGTGTAATATTTCAGACTTTTCATCTAATTCTCGAGCCGTGCACAACCTATTTCAACGAATCCACGTCTCACACAAGAAGCAAATAACACGAGGCTTGTGGGATTAATAAAAGTTTTGCGAGCGTAGGCGGAATACAATTTTAGTGGGCCAGATAAGTGTGCCTCGTCTTGGGTACGGCATCGTTTTGTAATAAAGTGAGGGTAAACAAACAGACGGCGAAACTTGCCTGTTACGCTGCATAGGAGCCGGGCGGGGACACATTGGGGTAGCGGAGCGGGAAGGAATATACACGTGGTGGGTAATTTCAAGTCAATTTCAATAGGTCGTGATGGCCTCGAGGTTTAGGTACATGGTCAAAAGTTTTTACTGTCGCGGGTTAAAACACATCACCTGGTACACACCTCTGACTTTTCGAAGATATGTGTGAATTATCACTTTAACGATGAAGGATAAAATCTTGCGGAAACCTCCGTCCGTTAACTTATTCCTAATCTCTAAGCGGACATACATTTGATTTTGTACATATTTCTTCTTCATCAACCCATATACGTCCACTGCTGAGCACGGGTCTCCTCTACCATTGAGAGGGTTTTAGGCCATAGTCCACCACGCTGGCCTAGTGCGGGTTGGCGGACTACACGCCTAAGAAATTCCTAAGAACTTTTAGGTGTGCAGGTTTCATCACGATGTTTTCCTTCACCGTTAAAGCAAATGATAATTCAATTTGAATACACACATAACTTAGAAAAGTCAGAGGTGTGTGCCTGAGGTTCGAACCCGCGACCGTCGAGATGCTCGACCGCGCGCCTAAACCTCGAGGCCATCACTTTAAGTAGAGCCAATTTTACCACTTCGTTTCGTACACACAGGGAATGACAGTCGCATAAACATAAGTTTTGTCCATCGAAACTCAGCGAGTCTATAAAGAATCCTAACTGAACCTATAAAAAATTATTCATTTCAAATTCCCTACCAACTTACGTAACTGTCCGCTCAGCTAGTCAACCAACCCGCGTCCCTACTGCAGCCATTGTGAGGCACGTAGGTAAATCGTGATTTCTTCCGAGTTGAATCTCAGGCAACCCCTTCTTACTATCTTATTGTAGAAAAGTGCAGGTATTTAACAATACTCAGGGAATTGTAGACGCTTAGAATAAATTCAAGTGCCATTGAGAACTTGGAAACGGGGGCAGCGCTCTATCCACGCTGCTCATCATGTTATTGTGTTGGCATGATTCGTTAGCTTGTACAAAGGTTTTTGTTGAGGATTTTTCTATTTTACATTTACTATTTTGGTGGTTTTGTTTGCTGTAAAGTCAGAATGAAAGAGTTATTTTGGGGGTTGTATGCCGTTTTGCAAGGCTTTTGAAATAGATGGTTAATGAAAACAAAGGTAAAGTAAGCATCGAAAAGGTTAGTTTGTACTGGGACTTGTAATCAAATAAGAGTGTGGCTCTTCGTAAATTTACCGAAATACAATTGTGCTTAGCCATTAGAGCTTACACACCTCTGACTTTTCGAAGTTATGTGTGTATTCACATTGAATCATCACTTGCTTTAACGGTGAAGGAAAACATCGTGATGAAACCTGCACGCCTAAGACTTCTTAGGAATTTCTTAGGTGTGTAGTCCGCCAACCCGTACTAGGCCAGCGTGGTGGACTATGGCCTAAACCCTCTCAATGGTAGAGGAGACCCGTGCTCAGCAGTGGGCGAAAATGGGTTGATGAAGATTAGAGCTTTATGCCTATAATTACCACAGGCATAGCACAGAAGAGGCCTATGTCCAGTAGGAGACGTCAAAATTGTTTTATATTTGTGCTTCCTCTAAGGAACAACAATAAATATAACGAAATTCAAATTATGACAAAGGAATTAATTTCGTAATCTTCAATAACCGGTCAATATTGCAAGTCGAAGGGACATAGTAGTTACTAAAATCACATTTCGGATTATCGATCACGGCTTATTTCAACATTTTGCTCGTGAGCCCCTACTTTTAATAATGGCCGTATTGTCAATCAACAGCGTGGGCAGCGTGTAATGCGCTTACCGCTGCCGTGGTAAGTGCTCACCGGTCACCAGGCACTTTGTGTCACTGACGAGGAAATATTGCGGTGTACACGGATTCTTGTCGCTTGTTGCCTTCAGGTGACGAATTTTTTATGTCTTGTAGTAGTAGGAACTGGAAATCTTTTCCAACAGGGGCCACAAGGAAACGTATAAAGTGGCAAGTATTTGTATGATTTTAGCTCGTTTAAACTGCAAAGGACCAGTTGTAACTACACAATTAAACAGCTTTGTAGAGGTCTAGAGTATTATATTTATTAGCCACCCTTCTACGTCACACTGCTGGGCACGGGCCTCCACTACAACTGACAGTTACCTAAAGAAAGGTTTTCTTCTTATTATAATTATTCAAAAGATTTCGCTCACGTAAAAAAGTTTTTCTACACCCAAGTTTTGGTACACTCATGTTATGTTCTTTACTATCCCAAAAATGCTTTGGCGACACAAATTTGGGACGGGAACAAAAGTATAAGTGTTTAATTCATTGCTAAAGTCTCTACTAAGAAAGAAATACAGTTATACTTCATGGTAACAATCTTGGTGACGAAAATGAGTTGGCAGTTAACTGTGCCTGTGAGTGTAGGTTTTCATAATATACGGTTAATATCTAAAAGGAAAAGGCGATGCTAAATCTAAAAATGGAAGTAGGTACACAAGTGAGATCGCAATACACCGTGGGACTAACGAGACATTAAAGCAATTAATTAGACTTAAATTATACACCCGTATCAAACAATGAATCTAAAAGACAAACGCATTTATTAAGGCTACTTCAAAGGGAAGGTATGAATTCAGATTAAATATATTTTTAATGAACAAAACCCGGTTTCTTTTAGTGTTGTTTCAAAGGAAGCTGACCTTTAAGGGCCCCCTTTGTGGTTTCGTTAAATCGTAATTTGATTTAGCCCTTTTTAATGAATTAATCGTGTGTTTTTTTATTAAAGCGCCTTGATCGTTTGATTTCACGCTGTAGAGAGTCCACAGCCACGTCAAGTAGTGGTGTGCTTTAGATTTTAGTTTTATATTTTCGTATTTTAATTGCGGAAGGTTTTTTTCCGTGTGATGATATGGTGTGATTGATGGTAGCTTTAGTGCGGTCTATAAGGATTTCCTTCTGGAACATATTTTTGTGCGACGGAATTGGGACCATTCTAATGCCTTTTCCTAAGACGTTATTGGTTTAAAAGGCCGACTGATAGAACTTCACAGTAGTGCTGTCTCGTTAGTGGAAGACACATCATATAATGCCATTTAATATATCTTTTATCAAATTTGAGACTCAACGCAAAAACTATTAAGAATCAGTTAGATTCCTCTTAAAATAAATGCAGCAAAACTCTTTTGTTGTTTTTCATTCCCTAATTTAATGATCAGATATCAGCGGAACAATTCGTTTAGCCAGTTTTGAATAGTTTTATGTGTTGTTTGTTGACTTCGTGGAACCGATGGGAGCTACTGGGTCAATGTTCATTTTATGTTTGGCCTAATTGTGAGTTTGGAAGATTTGTAGCTACGCTTTACACCCAATTACAATGTGCGTATACTTCTTCGTATTATTTCTAGCTCACTAATTAGCTGAGTTTAAGTTCGTAAACAAATTTTATTTATGTAAAATATATAATTGTTTGATATATCAAAAGAAGTATTGTTTTGTGTAAACAAAAAACGTGAGTTTAGTCCTAGCTCTGTAATAATGGAAAAACATCTTTACTTTCGGTAAACACCCAATATATTCCCACACCACTCGAACACTTAAAATAGCGCCTATAATAAAATAACAATTTCACATCGGAATCCGTGCACAAGTGGGCGCATTAGGTGGCGGAAGTGACGTCATAGCTGCAATCTCGCACAACCACTCGCAGGCGATACTGCGCGGCGCCCACCCCGCCGGAAATCCTCTTAAATTTCTATATTTCATCATGTGAACTAAAAATAAGGGGCTTTAAAGTGCCTCCTGATTGTCAATATTGATAGTTTGTAAGTAACAGATTTTGAATTTTTGAGGGTAGTGATAAATTTTGATTGGGTTAAGGTTGCGGACATTTAAACGTTTTGGAAAGCAGGATATGTGGACATTGACTATTAAAAATTTTAAAAGTCGGATGGGAGTCTAATCTCTATCTTTATAATGACTAAGTACGTGTTTCTAAACTCCTATGAAGATTTTGCTTAGATCACTCGCTCTTTGCCACAAATGTGACTATTATTCACACACTTGGCTGGTTTTTAATCAGCGCGTACACACGCCAAAGGGAATAATCACTAGTCATTCCTTGCCAGGAATAATAAGCAAAAAGCGAGGCATCTAGGTGTGAAACTGTAAAAATCTAGATTCGCATTCCCCCCGTTTGCCGAGTGGTAAATACGCTTCGTACGTGCCCGAATTTTTCGCAAAACGCAAGGAAATCTTCGCGCACGGTTTAAAAATTTGCACGAAAAGACGCCCGTAGTCTTATTTCAGCCACTAAAATTTTTGCCTTCAAAGCCATTTGTCTACGGAGCGCCTCGGAAACTATTCGCGGAAATTTCAAGATTACCTAGATTCACTCGTGTTTTATTAGCTTTGTTTGGGGTGAAAAGAAGTTTTTGTTCGGTATGCTTGTAGTGAAATGACAAATATAGTTTCTGTATAAGCAGTGTCCTACTTATGAATATTTCTTTTACTCGTTGATTTATGTTTTGAATGATTACAGTCCTGTGTGTGATTAGATTAGAATTTGAACGAACTGCCATCCTTGGACATACTGAAAAAATAACAGTAAATTACAGTTTAAATAGAATAGCACAGTCGCTATATATGACATGCAATATTTGTTTGCATTAAATATTAGAAAAGTGCTTCAACGATAAAGGAATTGTCGTCGGGAATCCGGCATACCTCCTTCTTACCCATTTCTTTAAATATGGCAGCTTAAAAAGGGCTTGGTTGGGTTAACCATGATGTTTAACGCTTCGCAACAGAAGCCGTTGACTAATACAGTTAGATAAAATTCAGTTCAAAATTCATAACTACCGGGATAAGATTAAAATTGATCGATAATCCAGTCGAAATATTAGTCATGATATAACGACATCTTGCGGCATGCGGTCGAACTACATTCAGCGCCGAAGTGCCGTGAACAAAGACTATTAAAATAAATATAGTTGTGACAGTTTCCAGCGGCATTAAAACCGTAATGTTATCTTTGCAAAATTGCAACAACACATAAAATTGCGATAGTTTGCTAAGCGACATTTGTCACGGTGGACCTTTGGGCACAGGAGCGCAGTTAGCGGAGGACCTTAGGGGTATTTAAGGAATAAATACATTTATATTTGTTGATATAGTAGCAATATACAAGAAATTAAAAATGACAGCTTATAAATTTGTCGCAATACTACTATTCGTTATGGAATCTAAATATTTATATAAAACCTAATGAATATAGCTGACATTTATTATTTCTTTCATTACATAGAAGACGCGATCACAAAATACGAGTAATACTAACTAACTACTAAATGACCGCCCCTAAATGGCATAATAATCATTTATCATATCAATTAGGTATATCATAAGGTGATTTATTTTTTAATGTGCAGTATTATGAACTTTTAAAGTATGAACTACTCTAAAAATGCATGAAAGCTTGTCGCATTAATAAATTCCATTACAAAAGGGATTTATATTTAATCCCAACGAACCCGCGTCCCCAACGACATGTTCCAATTCCGCGCCAATCCGCGTTTCTAACGCCCTAACATTTTTCATTACACCACCAAGAAGTTTCTCACCAAACTATTGTGTGGGTTATTGCGAAAGTGCTAAACGTGATAACAGTTCGGAATGAGTTGCCGCACATTGGTACGGGGCTGTGTCTCGATTTATTGCCTTTATCTAAGTGTATGGGTTTATGTCGCGGAGATGTCGGAAAGAATTTACCGAGACCTTTACGTGGTTGATGTTGAAAGTTTTATGTGTGATGTCGTTTTTAATGACTTTTCGAAGTACTTACATATCTATGCGCAATACATATTTTGAGAATTGATATGGTTGAAAGAGGATTAAACTTGGACTTTGTGTGTAACTCTAGCACTATCCCACGTTATAATTGTGAGGAACCAACAATCGTGATAACCTTGTGGTTTAAGCACGCGTTTGCCTTGATTTTTCGGAACTATGTGTGTATTCACGATAAATTATTACATACTTTAACATGTAGGAAAACTTTGTATGAAACCTATAAAATTCCTAAGAACTTTTTGGTGTGCAGCTAAAAGTTCTTAGGAATTTTATAGGTGTGTAATCTGCCAATCCGCATTAGGCCAGCGTAGTGTAGACCACTAATAGAAGAGATTTGTGACTAACAGTGGCCAGTATATGGACTGATGATAAAGATATCTTTAAAATAATAAATCTGTCCATATGAATATCGGACTACGACAGACGTTTACGCAACCATATCAATATACATTCTTAGTACGAAATTATAAGACTTTGTTATTTGCAAATAGTTTACGGTTGTCAATTTAAGTTATATCCGAAGAGTTAGTGGCGTTAAGGTATGCCCGAGGTCGCGGGATTTCCAATACTCGATTCTAAAGTGCATGACCTCAAAATGTAATGTTAATAATATTATAATCGGACAGCGGGACGCTAATGTTGCAATATTAAGCTGTTTGTACCAATGTAAATATTATTCGACGGAGGATTTTTAGGCAGAATTGAGATTTTTTTTCAGCTGTTCTAGTTTCGTGTGTTTGGGGATTGAACCTGCGGTCGCCGAGATTCTCGGCCATTTAAACCTCGAGGCCATTACTGTTTCGCTCTGGGTTCTTTGACAATTCGTTTAGCCATACCAACATAATTTCGCATTTACAGTATTTGTTATATCAAGATAGAAATAAACATATTAGTAACAATTATAATTGGACAACTACCTTAGTTACTCCTTATGTGTTGGCAGATTAGTCCCGATTTATACCAATGGCTCTTCCCTCTCAGACGGGATAATTAGTCACTCCGACCCCCCACCCCTGTTAAGACCCACGACAATTTGTAACCCACAAGCATTACCACGACTTAGTGGGGAGATTGGATTGAGATGTGTGCATCAGTCGTACCTAATTTTGATTTGAAATTGGTTGTTTGTTGTCGTGGCCTCGTGACGGATAGGAGGAGTTACTAGGTATGACTATCAGGAGATTCTCAGTAGTAGTATTCTCAGTGTCCGAAAAACGGCAAAAAAATCGCTCTCTATAACGTGAAACTGGTACATACCAGGCGAAATGGGGATGCAGAAATGAATTTCTGCCTACAACTTCGTGGAATATAAGCGTGAGGTTGTGGATGATTGTTGATTATTATTTTATTGTATTCTCCGTCATTTATTATTCCGGTATGGACTGATAGTAAGTATATCGGTAGATTTCACTGCCTTGCAGAAAAATAATGAGAACCCATTCTATTGCATTTGATTCGGTTTATCAGACGACCTGAGCTTCAATGCTGGTTGATCCTTTAATTGATCCTATTCTAACCCTACACTGCATGATTTTTATTTTGGAAAGAAAAAAAATCTTATCTAATCATAGTTTTGGTCTAGAACACGGGAAAAATAATTAAAAAAATAAATAGTAAATAATAATGGAAAAAAACGGTTTTTTAATTTTGTTCCATATATGGCACAACATGCATTGACCTACCTATGTATGTTTGGTACAATACTGGGGATGAAACAGACGGAAGCATTTTTTATCTTTATTGACACAATGTTCGATCCTGCATTTCTCGCACAATACAAATGAGTTTCCTTTGCAGCAAAGATACTTGCATTGTTGGTGTTTCTGTCCTTACATATCACCATCACGCATTACGTCACGAGGAGGAAGATTCGCACCATTGGCTATCATTCTCTTCTTCTCTATCAAGTCCTCACTAGCAGAAGACAGTCGGCCTCTTTTCTTTTTCATTGACTAACCACTCATGGAGAGGTTCTTTGCTAATCCTAACTTTAAATCTTTTAACTTTGGCGGCGTTGCTTCTTGTCGCATCTGCCCAACTCTTCTACATAGCAACCAACTGTTTATGGTGACGTTATCGAAGAGATGGCAAAAAGCCTCAAGTACCACTTCTTTCTTTTACAACCTGCTGTGCTCGTATAGCACTTGATCTAGACGTACTTGGAACTGCAGGACTTGAATCCCCAGAGGTTTGAAATATGCTGCTGCATATCAGTAACATCATTATATTTGACAGCCCCGTGGCGCAGTTGGCTAGACACCAGTTTGTGGAACGAGAGGCTACGGGTTTGTTCCCCGCACCGAGACAAATATTTTTTTCGGATCTGGGTGTTATTGAGACCGAATAAGTCCCTTGTAGTCTCGGATACCCACGACACAGGGCTTGTATCCTAGTGTGCGGTCAGAACTGTGTATGTGACTATTGAATGTATTTATTTATTATAATAATGACCTTGATAATGGTGTAACGAGATCATACCTGATTGGAGAATCACATTGCTGTTCATCAGCATCACTAAACGTTTCACAAAGTTGATTGACGATAGTTCGAATTGCAGCAATATCATTATCACTTTCAGCCTCTAAGGAGTCTAGTTTGTCTTCGCTGTCTGATGGTATTGTCAAATAATTTAGGATTTGAGTGCTAGATAAACTTTTCATCGCCATTATCGAAAGTAAAAACAACATATCGATATTATTAAACATACATAAATTTGGACCATCATTGCATGAAGTGACATATCAGGAACAACCAGTAATTATAAAATTTTAGTATCAAAACAATGTCAAATCAAAAAATAATACTTACATTTGCTTAGTACACAGTTTTCTCGATATAAAAACATTTTTTTCTCTATTGCACTCTGTCAATAATTATTATTTTTCTGTATTTTTAAATATCGTTCGCACCGCCCACGGCATATTATCAAATTTTTCAATTAAAAGACTAATTTAGCGAGGAGGTACTGCCATCTAACTCGAATAAAGGTACTAATTGATTGTCATTGACTATAATCAATTAGCTATCATAATTATAGATCTCGTCCCTAGGTTTAAATTAGAAAAAATATCTGTTTTATTGGTTGTGCCATATATGGCACTGAATGCAGTGTAGGGCTAATATTCTTTTAACATTAACCTTTGGACTTGGTAAAGTGCCTTAACTCATTTGACAACATTACGATCACGGAGAATGTTAATGAGAATTTCCAAGGAGAAAATTCCTCAAGACATGTCGAACCGGAATTTAAACCCTTAGGTTTAAAATCTTTTCTCATAAGAGGCGCATACGCCCCTAAGCCAACTAGACAGTCTTACAAGACTTTCATAAAATTTAACATATTCGATGATGTTTCGTCAAATCTTATTAAAGAGTCCATTGAAGCGATAACAGAGGCGCAGACGCGAGTATCGAGTAGAATGTGTTTATTAGATGTCTGCTCGCTCCCGTGTGCCCGAGCGTGATGGTATAACGAGATGTCTGTCGCTAGTTCCATTCACAATGGTGTCTGCATGTAGAGTAAATTATTTATCAATTTATGTAAAAATATTGAAATCGACAGAATTTGGATTTTATTCCTAAGTTGGGCAATGCTGGCTGGTATGTATAGTGTCCTTTTTACATGCGGAATTGGGAATTCATTCATGTGAATTTGATTCCCAGGTTAAGTACTCGTAGTCTTGTTATGTTTGCTGGTAGTATAATATGTAAATCTGGAATCCACTTGCATACAGATTATCTATAGGTAAATCTATACTAATATTATAAAGCTGAAGAGTTTGTTTGTTTGTTTGTTTGTTTGTTTGAACGCTAGGATCTCAGGAACTACTGGTCCGATTTAAAAAATTCTTTCACTGTTAGATAGCACATTTATCGAGGAAGGTTATAGGCTATATAACATCACGCTACGACAAATAGGAGCGGAGCAGCAATAAAGAATGTTTCAAAATCGGGGACATTTTTTTCTTTTTATGAGCTTCCGCTGCGTGCGCTGCGGAAACGGTTAAAGTTTCGCTAAAAAAATGTATGAGAGAAATGTTCCTCTTTAAAAGTTCTAAAAAAAAGTCCGCGACAGCATATGTCTATTCTTTAAGGTTGGCTCACTATAACGTTTTTTATCCTAACCAAATTTATTTTAAAATAAAGTTTTATTTGTGAAGGTGTTTTTATAAATATGATATTAATCCTTATCCAAATAAATCTGTTATTCGTTACAAGTATTTAATTTTAAATAAAATTGCCCTTTACATCATTTGATTTCACTGAGTATCTTAGAAGATATTGCAGTTTTAAAATATTGATCAAGCGCGCAATAATGATGCACAAGGCGCCGATCGACGCGTTACGGTTTCACGTTTGAACAATTTGACCGAATTGTACTACAACTTATTTTCCTTCTGAACTCAACCCTGTAGTCTACGCGGACGGAGTCGCGAGCAAAAGCTAGTAAATAATAATTTTCGATTCATACGAGTCACAGTTAATGTAATATTTATTTCTGGTATACTATCAAATCGTTGCATTAAAAACTAAAACAATATTAAGTTCGCTTCGAACTGTAGACTTCACGGTCGACTGCGCAAGCTACCACATTAAAAATATGACCCTCACATCATCAGCTAATCTGGCGCCTCCATCTGACGCGCAACCGCCTCTGACAGCGGTGTCAACGCGCGTCAGTCACGGCCGCGTGACCGTCACTCATCCGTCAGACGGGGCGCACGCGTTGCACAAAGTGGTGCCGAAATGTTGGCTTGGGAGAGTTTTGTGGGTCAGTTTTGTGCAATGCACCTGTTTTTTAGTTGTAGGTAAATATATTATGCTTTAGAGTTTAGATAGTGATGTGATTTTGGTTCGACACTAAGATGTAAGTTGGTGGTATAACAGAAAACTAGAACATTTGGGCTCAAAATAAAAAAAAGTCATGATTTGTTTATGTACTAAACCAAAGTTTTTAAGGATACTTTTTGGCTTTTAATTGAATCCAAATATGAGATAAAAGGTCTAATATATTATTTTATGCAATGACTATTGGACTGGAGCAGTTGTCACAAAACGAAGAAGTATACAGAGCAGTCTGAAAATGATTTTTAAAAACGTCCGCAGATTCGCACAATTACGTGGAATCCTAACACCAACATAAACACCACCGATGAAAAATGCGTGTTAAAATACACCTCATCCTATTTGTACAAGGAAAAAGCACACATACTCGTACAACAAATCCCTATTCAATCGGAATAATAATAATGAGCGCAAACTCTTTCCTTTCAACGTAAGGATGATACGAATTTTCCCTTCCGTGGAATTAGCGGAGTACATCGGTCCCTCGGAGCCCTCTAAAGGTCTCCATACATGGCTGAACCTCCCACACAATGCGGTAATACCCGCAGGGCTCAATGGAAATGATTGGCCCGACTCTGTAAACACGAATCAAACAGTGTTACATATCTATATTTGAATTCGATTAGGTTACAAGGCTTTTTTCAATCTTCGAATTTGTTACTCGCTTTTAAGGTAAAGATTATGTAAAAGCTGGTAATCTATAGCTAGTCAATTAACAGTATAAAGACAGTTTCTTAACTATAATTTAAAGTCTTAACTTAAGCATTTTGGTAAGGGAAAAACATTGTTAGATAAAAATAAAATCGTGGCAAAGATGCATTGCGCAATTTAGAGAATATAAAGGTAATTAGAACAAGTGAGTTAAAGTACCCACAGTATGTGTGTATTCAAAATGAACTATTACTTTAAAAGCGAAGGAAAACATACCCAAAATTCCTTAGATGTGTAGTCCGCCAACCCGCATTAGGTCAGCGTGGTGGACTACACCCTAAAACCCCTCAGTAGTAGAAGAGATCCGTGCTTAGCAGTGGACAGTATGTGTAATAATGATTAGCATCTTCATGTCAATTCCAGTAACAGTTCCAGCAGATTGGTATAAATATGTTGTTTGATGAAGTTCTATCATAGACACACTTATTAGCAACAATACATTCACTCATAAACGCAAAAATAACTCACAATTTTCGTTTAAGGGGTAGCTGTACGTATAATAGGATAGCAAGGTAACTTTCAACTTGCAACTATCCGGGGCTCTCGCGTTGAATCTTTCATTCGTATTTACCTACATAAATAGGATTTCCATTCAAAAGCGGTCTTGCAACGTACTGATATGTAGCATAAAAGGATCGCCGAAAAACGTACAGCGCTCAGGTACACCCAGCCCAGTGAATTGAGTGATTCCTTTTAGCAATTCTATCTACTCTTATCTACAGCATGCACTTTTAATAGCTCGGGATTGGTACAAGCACTTGTGAATTTTCTAAAATAATTTACAGTATAGTTATCATTATTTTGCCAAGACACCTTTGAATACACTAAATTGGTCTGCATAAAAAGGCGTTAAGTCGTTATTCTTAACCCATATCAACATAACGTGGAAGTATTCATAATGTAATATTTTATAGAAAATAATTAGATCGGATAGATTACACTTTTATTATAAAAAAAAAATATTAAAAGCTATCTACATTAATGCAGATATTAAACACCCAATTACTATAAAATATTTTCTACACCAGAAAATATGTCTTATATTCTTCCTTTCTTATAATAATTCATATTTACCCATCTAACATTCACACGGTTGTGCAAACGATTCATTGTAACGGATTAACCGGAAAAATCAGTGAATCCCCGTCGCGCGCACGTATGTCTGTATGTCTGTAAGTCTGTGCGCGCGACAGTCTTATCTCAGTAACAAATGATTACGGAATTTATGGAAGATGAATGAATGTAACCACTGAAGCTCGGCGTTGCGAGGTGTGCATCGTACGGTCTGCAGAAATATTACAGGGATTGCCGTAATTTGAGTTTATTTTGCATAGATAAGCCGCGCATAATACATACCAATCGGTATGATTTTAACAGAATCAAGTTTTAGACTAGAAATATGTACATAACACATATTCCCGATTTGCCGTCGACATAAAATTTCGTCACTAGACAACAGTGGCGGTACTTCTATGTATGTCTTAATTATGTAAACATTGTAAGGAATTTGTTCTGAGAAATCTAGCAACCCGCACGAGGCCAACGTGTTGGACTACGGGCTAAACCCTTTCAGCTGTAAAAGAGACCCTTGTCCTGCAGTGGGTCGTGTATGGGCTTATGATGATGATAATTTTTATTTATTTATTTACACTTTATACAGGGTTGTATAGGCGGACTTAATGCCTAGCATGGCATTCTCTCACAGTCGAACCTAGGGTGATGCAGAGATGAGATGAGGCAGGTGTGTCAAATGTTAAAACTATAATTGTTAAGTAAACGTTGCTCTTTTTATTTCTCTACATCAAAGACGCTTTAAAATACAAAGTGGTAGACAAACATGATTTATGAAATATTGCAACTACGAAAGTCATCTTGTCGTTATAATTAGTAGTTAATTATCATATTTCTAATATTAATATAGTTTATTAAATTAATATGTGAAAGTAGAAAAAAATATACTCTTAATTCTTATGCCGACCGTACATGATACACTCAGTGGGAGATCCGGTGAAAAGCGCGAGTTGAACTGGAAATCTCTTTTGACTGGAAAAAAATAATAATTTGGTAAGTCGGCACGGTTTCCCGGGTCGCAACGCCGCCGCACTATTTATCATACACTTTTGTGCCGCGATGACTTAAAAAGGTACAAAATGCTAAAGAAATGTGAAGATGGCTCAGTCGTTTCTTTGAGAAGATTTTTTGTACGAGATTGCTTACGGCGGTGTCGAATTTGTTTGCGTTTCTGCGTAGATTTTTACGTTGTATTTGATATATTAAAGTGCTGTTATTTTGGCTGTTTGAAATAGTCACGTCTGTATCTCGTCTCCTGGTATTTCAATTCTGCACCTACAACATATCGCGAAGTGTAATTTAACTCTTACATGATAAGGCGGCTGGTTATTGTCACTTTTTTG
This sequence comes from Cephonodes hylas, assembly GCA_030295005.1. Lineage (NCBI taxonomy): Eukaryota > Metazoa > Arthropoda > Insecta > Lepidoptera > Sphingidae > Cephonodes > Cephonodes hylas. Next base: position 6,442,047 of record AP025384.1, on the reverse strand, counting down.
GCAGATGCATCCTTCGTGCTGAGACTTAGCCAATCTATGTAACTGAACTCAGTCCGAAAATTGAATAAGACACCTTTCGTTGCATACAACAATATTTGAAAGCTGGTACTGATGTTCTAGGTTAAATTTAAATTGTTATAGCGATTGTATGATAAATGTTTTATTCTTTGTTTCAGGTAAATATATTTTAAATGCTGTATACAGTGGAGTACTATATAGTTCTTAATGGAAGTAAGTGTGTTATATTTATAAGTTAATTAAAACACGATTATAAATTTTCTCATTATTGAGTATAATGAATCTGCCTCTTCCTTTAGGAATTCGGGGGTAAAGTATGTCACGCCTCGATTATAGGTATTAGGATAAAAACAATTCTAAGAAATGTATTTAGGGGATTTTCGATTACCATTATCGCTAATACAACTCCGAAAGTGACGTCACTAATTTAATATTTAGTTGATAAAATCAACGTCTCATTTCTTAACTCAACCCGAGCTGCCCAATTTATTTGTACGTCTGCCAAAAATATACTCCTTCAATTTTAAACCTTAATCTATAATCATAAGCGTCAAAATACGCTGACAGCATTTTGACGAAAGCGTAATTAATTTTGCCCCCTGTTTATGACAGGTACAACTCCTCTTTGACAGTAATATCTGGTTTTGATGTCTTAATAAAACCCTTCGAATGCTATCTGGCGGGCCTTAAAGACCCCCCACTGTACGGTTCAATAGTGTAAGGGTTAATTAAAGTTTTCATTGTAAGGTCCGCTCGGGCCTCTTGTGCCCTTCACGATGTTTCGCGATAATCCCCGCTTTATACATACGGGTTATTCGTCATGTTACCAAGTTATGGATACGACACTGAATAGGACATAAGTAATTAGGATATATGGCCTATATCCTCGTTAAAGTGGCTCTTAAAGTCTGTCTTGACTGCCTCATTCCTACTGTAAGTTAGTGTGTGCTGAGTGATCGGAGAGACCGGGTTCGATTCTCGAGTTATGGGGTTTTATTATCAGTTCTTTTAAGGGTTATAAGCAGCTCAACAGTTGGGTAATGAGTCCGTTAGAAAATAATATTACTTTTATTAGGTTATTTTAGTATCGAACAAAGAACACTCTGTTGTTTTCAAATTCAATAGATAGGTACGTATATTTACACCAAAATATCACCCTAAATCTCTTAATAACACACCCCTCACCAAAATACAGATCTCGTTGAGACTATAAATAAAAATAAAATCTCAAGGCACTGAGATCAAACAAAAAAAATCGATCGTAGCCAGATGTTTCCCATCTCATGAAGATAATGCGAGAAATATTTTTTAAATCAACGCGGGCCTTTAATAGCCAACGAGCGGACAAGGGTTGGGTTAAGCCTTTCTGGGCAGAAATTATATCGAGGCGCTGCGTCTGTTAGACAGGTTAGTGGAAAAATTTGGGATTTTTAAAAGGTATTTTTATAGCGATCTGAAATTAGAAAAATAAACTTTATTTTTATGTTTTATTTGATATTATTATTTACGATTTTATATGCTATGGTTACGGAGCTTTAGTCTTCATTAATGTTTCTACCGCTGTTTAAAAATACTACGTAGTTAAAATGCAAGCCTATTGACGTTAATTCGCCGGGTTTATAGATTTCGAGCTCCTACTGAAAAATTTGTCACGAAAAATCAGGTAACACTTTCGCCGACCTGGAATTAAACCCGGAGCTTTATGAGTTCTGCACGACGTCAACTTATTTTCCGGAAGCGAGTTGAGAATTTTTTTGTGTTTAATGCATGTTTGGATGAAACTTCGGATACCTGAAAATTCAAACGTACAAAAATAAACTTGGCGAAAGTAGAGTTTATAAAAATATGCCTTCCCCTACCCCTTTATGAACAAACGTAATATTTTTATATAATATATCCCACCTGATCATCTAGGATATTGTATAAGTAGAACGTTAAGTATCAAAATTATAATTTAGTTGTTGACATACGCGATCATTTTTTTCAACCAATTTCAAAAAAATTGTTAAAACAATCATTCTACTTATTTTATGTTTATCTTAGTAGTGCATATATTATGGAAAAATAAAAAATAAAACAAAAAAATTAATATGACCCCGACGTGATTTGAACACGCAACCTTCTGATCTGGAGTCAGACGCGCTACCGTTGCGCCACGGAGTCGTTGTGAGAGTTGATGAAATTGTTTGTCGCTTTTGTTGAATATTTTATTAGCTCAAATGTTCTAAAAATAATTCGGTCTAGAACATGAATTTTAAATTAGACATGTGATATTATCTGTTTATTATTAATTATTGAATGAACATTGAGCCAAGAATTCACAGATTGTGTGCTTTTGTCGACACAAAGACTATTTTATACATAACCTCAAACCTGTATTTCCTGATAGGGTGGGCAGGGGTGCATTTCTGCCATATATTTGGTCAATTATGAATCAGCATTTAATGAGATAAACATATCTTTGTATAAATCACCTGTATAACTTGTTTATAGGTTCGCCTAGGACGTCTTCGACCAACTTAACCATTTACTTCTGCACAATAAATATCTTTCGCAGTTTTGCAATCATTCATCCTTTCAACGTGACGAAACCATTTCAGTATACTCTTTTTAATTTTGGTCACTACGTCGAATTTCTATATACAGTTTTCCTTACTACGTATTCCCCACTCAAAGCAAGCGTTGTGTTGAGTAAGGAAAATATTAAACATGAATATATTTTATAGAAGATCTTTATCGCGTGCAGAATAGATTTCACCACCGCGAAAATATATATCGAGGTCAGGTGTAAATTTTTCTTGTAATTTATAGCCCGACATAAATACTATCTAAACACATTAACTTGAGAGGCAGGATATATTTCGAGACTAATAAAGGCTCTGTTTAAAGATAATATTTTGAAAATATGTATTATAAATCGTGCTTAGTTCTGCGAAGCCTTACATTTCCCTGTGGAAATAATTGGGAGAGGCCTATGTACCTGTGTCGTTTTTGTCAATCGATACCAGAAAAACTTCAACACGGGCAAATAAATTAATATATCGTAGTTATTTCGTAAAAAACTAACATAAAGGCGTAAAAATTGTCTAATTTTTTAACATAGATATAATGATATTCTTGTGTGATTTTTTTTATTAAGTATGTGTCTGATAGACAGTATGTCCATATATCAGCCAATAATCGTCCCATTATAAAGAAAATACATGATGCAATATAAACGAGCGAATATTCACTATGTAGCAAATTTTTCATTCATTTTCCAATTCCCTGTGCAAACAATTGGACGTCCACGCAGAGAAGCTAGCTTTTAATACATGTTTTCAGACAAAAAATATATAAGTACACCCTTTACTCGTGAAACGAGAAAAAAATCCCGGATATTTATACGCCAGTAACAAAAACTCGACATGAATAACTCGACAAACATAATAAAAAAAAAGTTTTGTCGCGCGGCAAAAAACGCGGGCTGCGTCGTTTCCTATAAAACGCCAGTGCGCCGGACAGATATTATCGGGAGACAATGATAAGAGTTTTCACTGAACTGTTTATTTGCCATAGAAAATGGGGCAGGGAGGAATGGGTGGCCGGCTGTTACACCGTCACTGTTTTTATATACACTGCAAAGAGCAAAAATCTACTCTCAAAAGGCCTTGCTTACAATGATACCCAATAAAATTTCACAATGTGGTAATAGAATATGTTTTCTTGATCTCATTTTTCTTTGTAGTTGGAATGTAGCTAATATTTTCAAAATCGAGTCAAAAAGAGCATCCGCAGAAAGACAGATAAATATAACTTAGTTTTTATTATTTATAAGTTTCGTTTTGCGACACAATCATCAATAATTTCCAGTGCATATTTGACCATCGCAAAAGAGATTATCGACAGCCAACGTTAATGATTAACTGATAAATGTTCAATGTTAATTAACCGTATTTTGATAAGATACTTGTTACATACACACATTAGTGAAAACAATATTAATAATAATAGATAAAGATATAACAATCGACGAATAACGATTAAAATGTACTTTTGTTTGAGTGATTGTCTTTTACTAGGTTTTACTTTAGGTCTACTTTTCATGGTACAATGTATCTAGATCCTAGACAGCTTGACTATGTATGTATTTCAATAGCAGGTAAAGCACTTCAAATTTTCATATCATAAGTACATATTTGCGATTTTTTGTTTGTAATTAACTGTCAAGAAAGAAAATAACCATCATCATTATCAGCAACCTGCATACGTATTTGCTGGACACAGGCTTTCTCTAAAACTGAGTGGGTTTAGGGAGATAGAGACGTTTATTCGAGACAAATTACTCCAGAAAATTGGCTATTGTTGTTTCGTTGACATTATTTATTGATAATAATAATAATTCGTAATTAACTATAGTATAAATTCAAGCAGTAATGGCCTCGAGGTTTGGGCGCGCGGTCGAGAATCTCGACGGTCGCGGGTTCGAACCCCAGGCACACACCTCTGACTTTTCGAAGTTATGTGTGTATTCACATTGAATTATCACTTGCTTTAACGGTGAAGGAAAACATCGTGATAAAACCTGCACACCTAAGAGTTCTTAGGAATTTCTTAGGTGTGTAGTCCGCCAACTCGCACTAGGCCAGCGTGGTGGACTATGGCCTAAACCCTCTCAATGGTAGAGGAGACCCGTGCTCAGCAGTGGGCGTATATGGGTTGATGAAGAAGAAGAAGAAATTCAATGACAACAAGCGTCGGTGTGAATGCGTCCACAATAAAGGATCGGTCACAAGTGGCCATGACGAAAAAGGAAAAAACTTTGTTTTTCTAGACCCCGATGTACAATATTCCATCAATGACTTATTTTTCAAGTGTTTGCCCTCTGTCCACTGTATTTAGGTGAAGGACTCCAGCGAGATGTATTTGGGTCTCGTGTACGTAAAAAATACCTACAGGAGTAATTTAACATCATTTTTTTTTTTTTTTTTTATCACGATAGGAAAGCGCCTTAAGCTCCCCTATTCAGTACCTCGGGGGAGGCCGTAAGGGGTATGTCGGGGTCACTGGCTACGCCAGCATACCGACTAAAACCTCTCGGTGACCATCACGCGCATTTAGGGCGGTTTTGCGGCATCTCAGGGCCAGAAGTGTCCTAAATGGTCCGCTGCCGCCCAGCGCATCGTCCAATTATGGACCCCTCCAAATTGGGAGGGCTTAGTATGCCCTCCAATTAATCTATTTGGACGTTCATTTTGAACGTCCGCGACAGTTAAGAGGTCACGTACTCTGCCGCCAATCTCGGGGTTGCTATCATAGGGTACCGCCCCCGCTGTACGCCCTGCTACCCCAGTACCCCTGTTAGTCGCCTCTTACGACAGGTACGGGATACCGTGGCGGAATTCTTACACCCCCAATCCACAGGGCGGAATTTAACATCATGCGAGATATACAAAAGGTAGCCAAATTTATGTAAAAAATCACATATTTTTATATTTTCTGTTTTGTAATTAGGCTTGTATTGTAGGTATTTGTGGTGAAATAAAAACAAAGATGTGCGTCATCATCTAGTCTCAATTCAATGTAAAGAACTACCCGAGTGCTTCATGATGTTTTCCATCACCATCAATGCATGTGTAAATGCTGACTCGGACTTGAACCCGCTATTCAATCATTACAACCCTTCTCGAATCCCCATATTAATTATCACGCTATTAAAACTTCACCGGTGTCAATTGATTATAATTATGGCGTATTAATTATGAAAATTAATAAATTGACCCAAAAATTTCATGTACATAATACCTATTAAAATGTATAAAAACAATCAGTGACACATAAACCGCAAATATATTTCATGTACTTAATTAAATTACGCATTAAAGTGAACATGCGATGTTAATTAATCTCAATTATCGTTTTAATTCAGTGATTGCTTCAATTTGACGCACAAATAATCCCATTGGAACTAGTGCATATAGTATGATTACTTTGCAGTGGCCACTGCTTGCAATAGTGCCGGCTGTTCCATAGAAGCCGAAAAGCGTTGTACATTAATTTAGTAACGTTGAGATTATATCATTTAAAGATGATTTATTATTCCGAATTTTGTAAGGCAATCTGATTTCGCAAACACACAGAACTGAAACAAATGTTTGTGGATCATACAAACATTTGCCACAGTGCGGCAAACTGCCTCTATTACATGATAAGAAAATTGATTTTTTAACCCTCCCCCAAACCGTCCCAGTTGGGCCGCATTAACTATCTATTTTCACCTACCGGCGTAATTACATATCCGACACGATTTCAGTCTTTAATTTTGGGGGTATAAAAGGCCCCCATTTGCCGGTTGGCGTCCCGTGAAATTCAGATTTCAGTCTCGCGCCGTTAGCCCCGCTGTAACGGGTTAATAAACTGCTAGCTTAGCTGAATGTTAAGTTCATTTTTAAAGGGTTAACGTTGAATAATTAAACCGGCGTCGGATAATCAAATGATGCGGACGCTTTTGATTTATTGCGTATTATCAAAATTCTCGTGGAGGTTATTATTCGTAAGTTTTTAGTGCTGTTTGTGGCTGCCCGGTCTTTTTAATCAGCAAGTTATCGAGGTATGAAACCTCAATAGTCTTCTTAGAAATTACAAAAAGTTTCTTTCATATGGATGCCATAAAAACTCGGATGACTTTTCCTTCTCACCCATATGTCTCATCCATCTTTAACCAAACGTTTCAACTTACAAATGCAAGCATTAAAACCTAAAAAGAATCATACACATTATATTAAAAGGCTCATTCACGACGTTCATTGGAAGGTATTCCGTTTCAACACCTCACGGAGCTGGGCGAAACTATATTTGTCTTTGTTAATACAAAAGAGATAAAGGTAGCTGCAGGGTGCGGTATACGGGGGGAATACAAAAAATAGATCCTACCTCCAGCCCAGCTCGTCTCAAAGAGCCGAGGCGCTCGGGGGAATTCTGAATATTTTCCTTTTCACAGCAACTGACCGGCGCTTTTGCCTATTTTAACACAATGTATCGTAGTTCCGGTTGTGCGGAATTGGCCGTACACCCGCTACGTATATCGGTTTGTTAGTATCATTCCGATGGGGAATTTCCCAGAATTCCACGTTGGATATGGTCTTCACTTTAAATGGCTCTTTATGGACGGGTGAATTGATGCGTCAAATGGTTTGGTTGTTGGTAGTCTACATAACACAAACGGTTATAGCCACAAAACGGACCTTAAATCTAATTTTTGCCATTGGTTAGCGGAGTTTCTCTTAATGCAGCAGTCAAGGTATGTATCTTCATCTTCATCAACCCATATACGCCCACTGCTGAGCACGGGTCTCCTCTACCATTGAGAGGGTTTAGGCCATAGTCCGCCACGCTGGCCTAGTGCGGGTAGGCGGACTACACACCTAAGAAATTCCTAAGAACTCTTAGGTGTGCAGGTTTTATCACGATGTTTTCCTTCACCGTTAAAGCAAGTGATAATTCAATTTGAATACACACATAACTTCGAAAAAGTCAGAGGTGTGTGCCTGGGGTTCGAACCCGCGACCGCCGAGATTCTCGACCGCGCGCCCAAACCTCGAGGAATTCAAGGAGGAAGGTATGTATAGAAAGAAATAAATGTCTTCTACTTCTTATTTCCACCACCTGCTCAATCCCCCTCCCATATATGCAGAAACATATTATTAGTCTTTAAGCAAATTATGTATTTGTATAATTAGATATTTAAGGGTCTGTTTGATTCCTAATAAAATAAAATAATTCATCATACATGTCTTAATTCTTTACTACTTAATTGCTTTACCGTCTTAAGTATTTCCATGCTATGAAGCGATACATCTAGCGTCCACCAACCCGCACTAGGCCAGCGTGGTGGACTATGGCCTAAACCCTCTCATTGGCAGAGGAGACCTGCGCCCAGCAGTGAGACGTATATATGCGTTAATGACGTAAAGCGATAAATACAATATACTTTTTAAACCATTGAAGACATGACGTAAATATAATTAAATTTGGTGCATAAAATCTAGCTCTTTGAGCATTTTCCTTAATTAAATGTACACAGATATTTATTTCCACATTAAGCAAATATAATTTCAGTGCTATCTTAAACACTCAACCGTTAGTAATTATAGTTTCCTAAATGTATGCTAAAACTTGGCTAGATCCTGAGCCAAGTGTGCAATTTGCATAACATTCGGGTCACGGACGTTGGCACGAATTAACCAATATGGTAAATCTTGCATTTTCTCAATCTATACTTCCTCAATTGTTTCGCTTGCCAGAACGGAAAGAATAAGACGCATTTATGATTTTTCCAATTGTTGCTATTCAGCTGTTAAAAGATGTGACTAAATTTTTATATACATTATTATGATCACAGGAATATAATGTTGCTAACATCGTGAATCTGGATTCATTCATCATTCATCTTGACTGTATTTGGGTAAAGTCTTGTTGCCGATGACTGACGAAGTTTGCCTTCCCTTTGGTTCTATATATTGAATCACTTCTGCACTTCCGAAGGGATAGCAGAGGTATAATTCTACACCCACATGAACCAAGCTTTGAAGGTCCAAGGTAATAGAAAACAAAACTATTGCAATTTTATGCATCAAACCCGGAACCACTTGATCTCAAGTAACAAACTTATTACCTTGAAATAAATGCGGTATAAAATAACGACATAAAATCTTTTCAATTAAACCTTATTTTCATTGGACAGGATGCGAATGAAAAATAATATCTTTTAGATTTTTATCACTCGGGCTTGGCACAACGATACAAACGGACAAAAACAACTCGCTTACACATAAATTCACTGAGTTTAACACGTATTTTTTGCGACAACGCCGTCCTTGGTGAGTTATTGAGACGTCCACGCCGAGATGCTTTTTCATTATGTCGTTGAAGAAATGTTACTTTTGTATTGGTTTTTAAATCGTTTGTTGTAAACTTTCCTCGGATTTGCCCGCTTTTTGTTCACAGGGAACGAGGTTCGCACGATTTGAGATAAATTCTCGATTTATTTATTGGTTGCGCGTGAATTTGTGGGTGTTTTAAATTTTTGGGGTCAGTGCATTTTGAATTATTTCCAATTTGCGCTTGTCATCGGGATTTTGACGGAAACGCGAATGATTATTTTGCGTTATGTATATAAGATGAAGTTATTAATTAATGCAATTTAATGTGGTCCATGTGGTTAAAAAAGTCCCAAATATGTGATACGATCTAAACATAAAAGCTTTATTTATAACATTTTTACATTTTTGATACTTGCATGACAAAGTTTCCACAACGCACCCGATCGAAAACCCAACAAACTATGTATTTATACAAATTTGTATGAACGCGAACGAAGCTACATACACAATCTACTTACAAATAAAAGTCACATTAAAAACTCAAGTTCCGTCGCTTTAACCTCCTTTGACCTACGAGGAGACAACGCTGCGAGTAATTAATAAACCGTTCTCCAAAACCCGCCAGTACGAAAATTGTGCGCATTCTGATTTATGTGCTCGCGTGGTTTGCGTCGGGAAAAAACATCGTTACGTGCAACCAGCGGGGGAAGGGAGGGGTAAAAGACCGGGGGGGGGGGCGTTTGAGTTAAATTGTTATTGCTTTTTGCGGAATTAGCGGAAAACAATGCCACCCCTTCGCGTTCTATAGCGCGATGCACTGACAAATTGTGTTTTAATACCAAGGGTCTTTCGTTTTGCGAGTGTTGCGTTTGCTGTTATTTTTTTTTAATTGTGATTTATTTATGCTGATGATTTAATTGGAGGTTTTTTTACGGGGTCGATAGTGGTCGGTAGTATTAACAAAATTTTTATCTCTGTATTTTTTTGGTCCAACACCTCTTAGATTAGATCGGTGGTGTAATTCTTGTGTAACGTTCTGAGGTTACTTTCGATTACTTAGTACAAATAACACAAATATAGACAGTAATTACATCCTAATTTGTTTTTACATAAATAAGAAATAAAGTTGGTAATAACAATTGAACCAAATCTCTTACGATGACACCTTCCAACACTAAACCCCCGGGAACAAACTGAAAATCCCAAAATACATCTTGAAAAATTCAATACCTACCGCCGATACGTAAATAAAAAGGTCTGTACACGAAATTCATTTATATCGATGGAAGAGCATGGTGTGTGAGGGGCGCGGGGTGAGGTGGACTCAAGAGGGGGGGGGGGGGGTGTAATGTGAGCTCTCACTCCTGGGAAATCCAACGTTTTATTCTATGAACTATCAATCTCTTCGAACAATGTACACACGTCGCGTTGCGTTTTGTTGTGTGTTTACGTTTTTCGGTTTTGCGAGCGAAATTTTTCCTGTGAGGATGTGAGTCTGTCGGCACGGATGAGTTTTAATGCTGGGGTTTTTTTGTGGGGAAATTATTGATAGGAGCAATTTTGGGTGGTGGGTTTTGTTGTCAAGGTGATGATGGATAGATGGTAACTAAAACTTTGTACAAACATACGCTAACGTGCTAATATAGGAATCCGAAAATAAGGCAGTTGAGAAAGTGTGGGTGTCTGCGGGATTTTGAGGAATTAGGTTCGATTACTGGGATGGGATGGTGTTACAAGATTTTTAGGTATAAAGGGTCTGGTTTTCGAAAAAAGGCACGATCCATAGAGGCATGTCAATTAGCCTTCACTTAGCGTATCTTGGGTTCTAAGAAACTTTTATGCCCATCCGGCATCCATTCAATGGTAGGTACATCATCATCAACCCATATACGCCCACTGCTGAGCACGGGTCTCCTCTACCATTGAGAGGGTTTAGGCCATAGTCCACCACGCTGGCCTAATGCGGGTTGGTGGACTACAGACCTAAGAAATTTCTAAGAACTTTTAGGTGTGCAGGTTTCATCACGATGTTTTCCTTCACCGTTAAAGCAAGTGATAATTCAATGTGAGTACACACATAACTTCGAAAAGTCAGAGGTGTGTGCCTGGGGTTCGAACCCGCGACCGCCGAGATTCTCGACCGCGCGCCCAAACCTCGAGGCCATCACTGCCATCATACGTGAGTGTAAGAGTGTGTGTGTACGATTTAATTTTTGGACACGCGTAATAGGAATGTTCGCGATGTAAAGTATGTACTGCCTACACGGAGATACATCAAAGTTAATTAGAATTCTTTGAAGCGTGAAATACGCTTTGTAAATGCTCAACGTCGTGTATCTATGAATGTGTCGTAATTATATTAGTACGCATTGTGAGGATGTGATTTGATTGTACGATATATTTTATTTACTGCTTTATATCTTTGAGAATGTTAGTTATGGTTTCTAGACTAATGTAAAAACACACAGGGGTGTTATTACTTTATTTGAACAATCTTAATAAAATGTCTGAAGGATATTTAAACTATGTTACGTATAGTTATATCCAGTATGTGGTGGTGAGTAGTATAATAGAATTACGGAAACATACAAGAACCTACGCTGTATCTATCGAAGGGGTCGGCAGATGTGAATTTCCGAACCCACATTTAACTAGATTTGTTGGGATCAATCCATGGAAAGGTAAATAGGCATATTTTTAGAACCAGATCACGTGCTGCTTCTGAAAAAATCCCAATGGAGAAAAGCATAAAACACTGCCCGTTGCACCAATTCCGATCTCTAGATCGCTCAGCTCATATGTACGTCTACTGCGAAACCGGGAGGCGATTTAATGAAATTTATTTATATTAGAAAAACGAAGAAAATCAACAACTTTATTTTGGCATTTCATACGGTAAATAAGGATGTTATAGAGTGCAATCTTCTTTATTTTTATAGGCCCAACATAATTTTATATAGGCCCACAAAGAGCCTACGAGCCCCATGTGTCCGATGTCTTTTAGGGCGACTATAACACTCACCCACATTTCACACACTTTCCTGTTTATTTAACCTATCCTAATAAAAAGGGTACTGAGGTATATAAATAGTGTTACGTTAAAAAAGCGCGAAGTTACTGTAAGGTGAATAGTGTATAAAGTGATTAATATAATTTGATATACCTATAATTGGGGCATTTCACGTGAAGCGGACAGGGAAAAAAAAGTGAGGTTCTGAAAATCGTTCATATTCGGCCCATTTATACTTCTAGTAGGAATGAATGTGGACACAAAATATTTTTTTTGTATATTAAATATTTCACAAGTTATGGGCTTCTAAAGAATTGCCGTAATTGAAATATAAATTTTTTAAAAGCCGTTTATCGTATTTAACAAATTTACAATAAAATATTTAAAATAGCGATATATATTGGAAAAATACTGGTCTTTTTAATGATGAAAAAAAATTAAAAAAATATTTTTTTTATGTCCTAAACCGGAAGTAAACTTTTCAAACCTGAATTTCAATATTATTGTTTTAATATTTTATTGTAAATTTGTTAAATACGATAAACGACTTTTAAAAAATTGATATTTCAATTACGGCAATTCTTTAGAAACCCATAACTTGTGAAATATTTAATATACAAAAAAAATATTTTGTGTCCACATTCATTCCTACTAGAAGTATAAATGTGCCGAATATGAACGGTTTTCAGAACCTCACTTTTTTTTCCCTGTCCGCTTCACGTGAAATGCCCCAATTGACCTATTAGTGGGGTCGAATCTGTGACTTCTCGTTTTACAAACTGGGGTATAGCGAACTATCATATAGGAATATCAAACGATAACCAGGTCCTTTAATATTTATATTATCAAATAAAGCTAAATTACAATATCCTTCCGCATCCACATTAATGATATCGTTAAAATTAGCCTCGTACCCAACACACAATAGAAGGCATCCGTCCGTAACCGAACGGAATTAATTCGGCAGCCTGATTGTCAGCTTACATCTATACTAATATTATAAAGCTGAAGAGTTTGTTTGTTTGTTTGTTTGTTTGTTTGTTTGTTTGTTTGTTTGTTTGTTTGTTTGTTTGTTTGAACGCTAGGATCTCAGGAACTACTGGTCCGATTTGAAAAATTCTTTCACTGTTAGATAGCACATTTATCGAGGAAGGCTATAGGCTATATAACATCACGCTACGACGAATAGGAGCGGAGCAGCAATAAAGAATGTTTCAAAATCGGGGACATTTTTTTCTTTTTGTGAGCTTCCGCTGCGTGCGCTGCGGAAACGGTTAAAGTTTCGCTAAAATAATGTATGAGAGAAATGTTCCTCTTTAAAAGTTCTAAAAAAAAGTCCGCGACAGCATATGTCTATTCTTTAAGGTTGGCTCACTATAACGTTTTTTATCCTAACCAAATTTATTTTAAAATGAAGTTTTATTTGTGAACGTGTTTTTATAAATATGATATTAATCCTTATCCAAATAAATACGTTATTCGTTACAAGTATTTAATTTTAAATAAAATTGCCCTTTACATCATTTGATGTCACTGAGTATCTTAGAAGATATTGCAGTTTTAAAATATTGATCAAGTGCGCAATAATGATGCACAAGGCGCCGATCGACGCGTTACGGTTTCACGTTTGAACAATTTGACCGAATTGTATGATTTTTGGTATGGAGATAAATAGGACTCAGAGAAGTAAAATAGACTACAACTTATTTTCCTTCTGAACTCAACCCTGTAGTCTACGCGGACGGAGTCGCGAGCAAAAGCTAGTTATTTATATACCTATGTAATAATCCTCAATTAATTTTATTTACAAATTGTATGAATTCTGCTTCATCGTTTGCTGATTCGCTGTTCAGTGTCATCGCTACGAGTATCGATTGTAATGTGTATTTGACAACGTGTAAGATATACGACTTTTAATAGTCACCATATGTAGAAGGATAAGAACTTTATTGTTTTTATCTAGGGTATAGAGTTGTTGTTGATGATGGTTACAAAATAGAGCATACGGAATCAAAGTGTTTACGTTTACCTACGGACATGTAGTGCATTAAATGGGTAGAATTATTCGAGCATATAATACTTTGTGTCCTAAATTTAAATGCAACTTTTACGTTTCATATTGCTTGAAACGTAAAAATATAAAAAGAAATATAACGAAAATTATCATGATGGGACAAATATTTGTAACGATGCGCTGATTGAAACTGCATCCTATCGTTTTATAGGGAAACGCCACGAAAACTATTACTCGAAAACCTAAATATAATCCAAGTAATAGAGAACCATAACTTCTATCTAAAAACACAAAGCTATCAGAGAAATCCTCGAACAATGCCTAACTGGAGGTTTTAAAGAAAAAAATATACGCCGATTGTACCCGGCGCGGGGTACGGTCAGCGTGGAAAAGCGTATTTTTATAGAAGTGGTAACACAATAAGTTTATCCGCGAGGCAAGTGCGCCCGATAGTGTCATGTAGAGAGTACGGTCCGCGAAATAGGCCGCCGCTGGCTAACTGGGTTATGGGGAGTGTTGCTAGCTTTGTCTGGTGGGATAGAATCTTGTGAGGATTAAGAAGATTTTGGATAATGCCAACGGTTTAGGTTTGGTGCAAATGTATCTGCTTACGGTTTGTTGTACATTGGTTTGTTGTAAAATTAATTAATTAGTTGTTGATAATGAAGGTTTTGTCAAATATAACGGGTAACGGCGATTTCTTCCAGACAACCTTTTGAAAGACTGCAATGATCAGAAGAATATATTAAATGGTCAATATTATTATTATTATTGGATTATACCAAATAAAATATGCAGGTTTCGTGATGTTAAAATTTCATTCATTTTTATCAAAAACAACGCTTAAAACATTTTCAAACGTACAATTTACTAAAGAATCGTCATAGTTTTACCAGCATTCACATTTCAACTCTCCCTAAAGATAGCATTGTATTAGTTACACATGGCAACCCAGGCTCACCACACAGTACCTGCGGCAGACGGGTTGACTCTTGATACCGCGCAGATGGCTTCGTGACGTCACAATGTAGTAGCGAAAACCACGGCACCGACTTTGTGTGCTTAACTAAGTGATACGAACAGTTTGGAGTACCTATTTAGTATGAAACATTAATATAATTTTGTTGTATTAAAGTACAGTAAAAACTGGATCGGATATAACGACATTGAAGGGACCCTAAATTTCGGTTGGTATATTCGATAGTTGTTATAAGCGATAGTAATTACTTTATACAGATTATACCGGTACCTTGCTATTCAGTTGTTATAACCAATCAGTGAAATGGTGTCGTTATGACTACATTGACTGTATTTTTAATAAAATAAAGACACCCAACAGACACATAGATCACATACATAGCTTTGTCACATACATTTTTACGAGTCCTGTGTCTTTGGTATCAGAAACTACGAGATACTTTTTTACCCTCCCAAATATACATTCTTAGTAGATATAACAGGTGACAGACAAGCGGCGAAACTCGTCCTCATACAAAATGCAGTCTATTTCCTTCCTAATCTTATCAGCTGTTCTGTAGTAAGATTCCTTATAATTGTGGGGAGAAAAGTTATATGTAGTATGCATAATTGTCGCCAGGCAAAGCTAGCCATTAAGTTTAGTAACATTAAATAGATATCCGCTTAGCTAATGATAAATTTTAAGAAACACTAGCAAACCTAAGTCGCAAGAGGATCAATACATCGATCAGGCTAGTGCACGACCCGGGCGTCGAACCTGCACCGCGGCCTCGCCGTTGGCCCGCGGCCAAACTTTTGAGATATGTCTACGTTTGGAATTTTGCGGGATTGTCGCGCGCTACGAGCACTATCTTTTTTTCCTTTAGAGCGGCGAGCGGAAGATTTATCGTCACGGCTACGGGCTGAGCGCGTTAAATAATATGTTGGACGGTCTACTTCCAGTATCTTGTTGTTTTCCCTTTGTTAAGATTGTATAATACCGTTTCCAATAGAACACTTTGGAAGTCTCTGGGTGAGGCCTATATCCAGCAATTGACCTCTTTTGGCTGACGATGATGATGAAATGCAATTGTCGGGAGTTTAGTACGTAATTTTCCGCCAATCCACTTTAGGCCAGCGTGGTGGACTAAAGCGTATACCCTCTTGATGGTAGAGAAGGCCCGTGCACAACAGTGCGACGTGTATGAGCTGATATTTTCTGTCCTAGTCAGTTGGCAGGACTTTCATAGAAGCCCCATTTTTCTTAATCTTTAGGCTTTATATCTTTATATAGCAAAATTTAATACACAATTAAGGTGTTATGTGTTTAGAGTTCTGGGAAGACTCCTAGAAAGTATCGACATATTATTTTCATAATTTGCTTAATAGCTTGCGAAATACAATCATGCTAATGTCATAATGTTAAGGACAGCGACACAAGCTTATAGACGTGAAGGAACCGCAATCACTCCCAGCTCTATAGCCGTTTAATCATGAAGCTTGTTAATTGCTAAAGAAATAATTACTTTAGTCGCAAAAGAATAATTAACGCCACGGAATCTAGCTGTATGTATAACAATATTATATATGTGTAGCTGTATTATGCAGCTTATGTATTATGCAGTGATGGCCTCGAGGTTTGGGCGCGCGGTCGAGAATCTCGGCGGTCGCGGGTTCGAACCCCAGGCACACACCTCTGACTTTTCGAAGTTATGTGTGTATTCACATTGAATTATCACTTGCTTTAACGGTGAAGGAAAACATCGTGATGAAACCTGCACACCTAAGAGTTCTTAGGAATTTCTTAGGTGTGTAGTCCGCCAACCCGCACTAGGCCAGCGTGGTGGACTATGGCCTAAACCCTCTCAATGGTAGAGGAGACCCGTGCTCAGCAGTGGGCGTAGATGGGTTGATGAAGAAGAAGAAGTAGCTGTATTTATAATTGTCTTCATCATCATCCGTGACATGGATGAATCGAGCAATATTTTCGCGTACACAAACCCAATAATCCTCCAACTCTCGCACAACTCGAAACAATCATTAATATCAAACAAACAAGTGACTTAAACATTGATTTATTCTCACAATTTGGCAGTTCTCTCCGCGTCTGCCGCGGACGTGTTTTACGTACGGCCTGTCACTTTTCAATATTCCGGTTAACGTGCGCCCGCCAGATGTCCGAGGGGGTGATGGGAGGGGGAGACGAGAGCGGGGGGCGGGGGTGCACGCACAAAAAATAACACCTGCCTGCAACTGATGGGCTCAAATCGCGGGGTTCTGTATGAACATTGTAGGGTGCTTGTTGTGTACGCGATGAAGAAATGTGTAGTGTGTTTTGAGGTGTACAATGAGATTGCTTTTTATGAAAATGAAACATTATTAATAAAAAAATTAGTTAACAAATGTGTAATATAGATACAAATTAGAAGGTACTTATTGATGCGTTTTTTAAAATGTTTGCGAAGTTAAGAATGAATATACTCGTATAATATAAGATGTCCTTTAAAGCAAACGTGTGAATATCTTCTGTTTTATTCATTAGTTTTTTGGGTCTAAGAAACTACAATAATTTGAGTAGGTATTCAAAATAATCAGACTGCTCTCGAAAATGCGTGGCGCCTAAAAAAAAAAATTCAATTTGTCAAGGCTATCTCTCTCGCTAGTTGATATTCTGTGTGTAGATTTGCGGTTATTGGTGCGGTTGAGGTTGATTTTGCAGTGTAAGCTAAAAAGTCAAATCATACCGATCTACGTCATTAAACAACAAATCAATTTAGGTTGCGCTTGGGTGCTTCAATTTTCCATTTTGGTCATCATCATCAATAAGAAGTTCAGTAAAAAACATTTGTCTTAAGGTCTTTTGCGAATCATCCTTGATAAAGGAATATCCTAACTTGATATTTTTTTTCTGCTAATATCTTGGTCAATGCCTAAAGGATTGGTGTCACATCTGCAACCTTTACCTAGCAAGATAAACTGCAAGGTCATCAGTAAAAATACCAATCAGAGCGTATAACGTAAATCAATTTGTAACTTCCAATAACAAAAAACAAACTCGGTCTCGTGTTGTCATGTCCCCGTTTTAAGCGAGTCAAGGGTCCAACTTGCGTAGCGAAGGGTCCCTAAATGGTTTTGACATCGAGAAATAGTTGATAAAAGTACTGTTCGACGTGCGTGTCAAAATAATAGCGATGTTTTTTTTACAATGCCTCTGTGTTTGTTCGACGAAATAAACTTTTGTACGGTCCGGTGATTTTTGGAATTGTTATTTCTTTTTTTTATATAGAAATATGTTTACTTGGAATTAGTGAAGGTACGTTTAGCTAGGAATACAGATGTGTGTTCCGTAAGCTGAGTGGAATCATAAAATAATTTATGATACTGTAAATTAGAGACTATTTAGTTTTAATGAACTATATTGTATATTTTTTTAAATCTTGATACAAACTTTATGTATCCCAGTACTCGGCATGAGACTCCTTTATACGAAAAAAGTGCGGGTTGCCTCACTAAATAAATCTAAGGAAATTATAAAACTATTAGAAAATTTTAAGTAGCACAAAATTTCCTAAATGTCGCCCGAAAAAGCATTTCCGACTTATATTACCCCATCTCTGCTTAATTAAGCGGAACGCTACACTCGGCCAACTGTTTCAAGTCCACTTTTAACCCGTTAAACAGTCAAAGTAATATTTTTCCGGATGGTAATTCAGATGATAAAATGTATCTGTATCCGAGCTAAAAACGCAACAGCGAGTCCGCGGGCGGTACACGGTGTATTACAATATTTTTTTTTATTTCCAACCCGTTCGCCCCGGCCGAGTGTTTTTGACGTCTGACTTCGGACCGGGCCTCGGTGACCCACATTTGTCGCCGGCGGGTTGGGGCGATCGGGTTTTTTAAACTATTTTACCCCATTTGGCTCCCGCTTAGACTGTTTGAGGTTGCATTAGTCGGCTGCCAGTTGTTAATGGGCTGATTTTGGTCAGGAAAGTTTTCTTTTTTTTTCTTTCTTCTTATGAAGTCGCTGGCTGCATTAAGTTTGTAGCTAGCTAGTTTGTTTCCATCTGGAGTGGAGAGTAATAAGCGAAATAGTTGTAATGGTTGAAAATAGTAGGACTACATATTCTAGGTAAAAAAGTAATATCGAAACAGTGGTTTTTGATTGATTGCCATATGTTGTGCGATATAAATAAAATGTGACGATTAGTGAGTAGTACATGTGCCTGAAAAACTGTAAGATGCAGAGATATAGGTTCCCTATTTACCCCTAAAGATAAAGTAGATTAGTATGAAAATGTTACAGTATTTTCTGAATGCAATTTTATAAAAATTCACAAGTCATTTCGTATTGCCCTTAAATCTGACCGGGTCAACATAACCTTGGATACAAAAATAGGGCAAACCAGTCGAACCTAAAACCCTACACTAAGCTGTGCGCAGAGTTAAGAACAATGAGATGGTTTAAGTTGTACTTTGGGCATTTGCCAGCCATTCCGTAGCGCTGGAGTATGGCTGAAACACCCACATAAGTGGTTGCAGTCTTATGCACGGCTTGGGAAGTTTTCATGTATTGGTATATGAGACCCCTGGGCAGTTTTATATATCAATAGATTTTATTATAGATACTTATAAATGTAAACTTGTATTCTCTCCGTAGACAACGAAATGACTCTGTTAGTTTTGATAACATTTTCAAGCAATCTAGCTCTGCGTTATATGTTCCTTTAACTTTTAGTAGCGATCGAATTATTAGTATATTTTTTCGGTGAAGTAATTCATGTATTAGAATAGTTCGATAATTTTAATAAGTGTAAATTAGTAACTTTGCCTATTATGATCTTTTAAATTTAAATAAATGACGACGTCATTAATTTTTCATAAATTTGAAGAATAAAGTGTTTATTTGCGAGTATTTTAGGAATTAATCTCATCAAATATCAACGCTTAGAATTTGCTAATGTTTCTCCATGTCAGTCAGTCTCGTTAAGGAAAAAAGCATTTTTCCTCATTTGCATTGTAGATATTATTTATCAGTAAAGTTATTTCAGAAAACGAAAAAAAATAACAAAGAACACACGCAGACAATTCGAACACACTTTTTTTAAACACTACGAGATGTAATGGGTTAACATTTGTTATGTTTCGTTTGTATGTATGTGTGTGTTTGTTTGTGTTTCACATTTGTGTTTTTATTTATACTTAAAACGGTTATAAACAATTAATCTCTGCTTAACTCGTGTAGAGCATGATGTGCTTTATATTTTTAATAGCTCTGCGCGCTGCAAGATGCGAGAGGTAGCGATTACTGGAGCGAGAGCGTATTTGATACACAGGATTGTGTTGAGCTGAGGGTGGTCAGGCTATGAAAAGACAGAGCGTTTATTCCTCGTATTGATTTAAATATACTCCATGCAAGGCTGTAAGCTTTCGTCCACTACGCTGGCCTACTAACAATAAAATTATATCGATAAAAAAGGAAGTGGGAGCTTTACACATGAAATCGCGAAATATTATTAGATGGCAGTAAAGTCACTTTGCAATGTCTATTAATAGAAAGGGTCCTGAATAGTAATCTCTCTTACCCAAATAAACCCATCTGATATAGTGTATACTTTTAAAAACATTTCCAACTTAGTCATTTGTATTTTGATTTGCCTTGGTTAGGCTCAATTACTGAACAAAATGTATCAGAATGTAATATTATCTATTTTCCCGCTATTCGCTCATCACTTGCAAACATTTTTAATAGCGAACGAGATAAATAACTCTATTTGTCTCGCTCGAGCAATCTGTGTCGGCTTTATTAATATGTTCCTCTCCTCCCCCTCGCGCTTTCGGGATCAACCTAAAATGACTGCGTTTCGTGTTATACCCAAGTAGAACAGAATTGCCATATTTAATGAGAATTTTCGACTATTTATTAAACCAGGTTGGTATATACAGATGTATTTTGAGCGTGATCGTAAAATATGGCAGGTAATAGCTACGGTGATTACAAAGACATTGGCGTTAAATAAAATCCTGATAAATAAAAAAAAATGGCGTCTTCATAATAACTGCATACATTTAATACTCGTGGTTGTTAGGAAAAAATATTTATTTTTTGTCAAGATTTTTTAACGTATGTCGACTGGTGCGAGATAATTAGCAAAATTAATTAGCTACTATGTACATTTTTCTTCCATACTTTACACATCAGTGCGATCCTATTGCCATACTCGTTTTAAAATAATTACGAAGCAATCTTAGCGCCTCAAGAAGTATTCAATAATTCTTATCTTGATCTGCAGGTACATGAATAAATAAACAAATGATAATATTGAATATAATATTTTTTCCTCATAATCTTTTCCTCTAAACAAAAAATCAGGCTCCCTGAGAATTTCCCAATGTATTTTTTTCATCAAAACACAAGAGACGTTCCCGGCATTAAATATAATTACGTATTCATATGAAACGTAAGTGCCGTATCGGGGTAATTGTCGTCGGTCGACGGGTCGAGTGAGTGCGCCAATGTTGATCGTAATTGTGGTCTGTATGCACACCCGGTGAAATTACTTTCTAGCCGGGCTGCACCTTAATGCCTCGTTCGGTTTGGGATAGTTGGTTGTGCCACTGGATTAATCCTTTGGGTACTGTTAGTTGAAAAGGTAGGGGATGGTGGTATGTGATCTCTTGGTTGAATTTGTTTTTTGTATGGTAAAATTTCCCACCATGGTTGTGTGATGGACTTTTTTTCGGGAAAAAATTCAGGGATTTTCACTAGGAAATTGTTATCGCTTCATTTGACTAAGTCTGGCAGTCTATAAACTCTGGAGATGGTCCATTATCATCAGCCCAAAGACGTCCTCTGCAGGACACAGCCTTCCCAAAGGACCTGCCCCCCAGGCAAAGGTTATCCATATTGTGACACCAATTAATATAAATAATAGAATAATACTTTACAGCTCCTATGACCAATAGATTTAAACACCTCAAAACATCGCCGTCGAGCACAACGCCACAACTCCATCCGATAATAGCCCAAATTCACTCCAAACTAGTGTATCGAGAAAATTATTCCGAACGCGCATAACTTCACAACGGCTAAATTTAGTTTACACTGGAGAATGTTTAATATCCAACGCGCTCGCACGTACATTCCGCTGTTGAATAAGATTAGTTGGCGATACTATCTCAATTTCGGTGATATGTAAAAATAAACGTCAAACGTATTCACCGAGACACATAGGTAGAATGTTTTCGTGTCGTAATTAATTGGGCGAGACGTTCGAATGCAGGAATGATAAAACATAATATATATTTAAGAAAAAATAAAAATAGTAATAATGCATGTTTTTTGTCCTTGGTTTTTAAATTAAGTTAAATGTTCGATATAAAAATTCTTATTTGCAATTTAATTTTTAAGCAAAATATGCTAGAACCAGATTTTTTTTAATTTAAAATACAGGTTTATATTTTTTGTTAGCGAGAGTCGCGACTCGTCTCGTGTACGGTCATGACAAAAAAAAAACTATTTCTATCCACGCAACTAAAAAAGAAATGCATGCCACCAAACGCAGCACAAGACCACGCTTGGCTGTATGCAAAAATTACTTTGTTATGGTCCGCTCGCCCTTAACTGTTGGCTGTTGGGATGTCGTTCAACTGGACAAGTTTGAAGTTAGAACATGACGACTGGTATTGTGTGGCTGCACCACAGCTTGTTGGACGTGACGAGCTAATGTGTGGCGTCGCACGGCGGACTCTTTTGTATCGTGGACTAATTTTGTTGGTAGTTATTGTTGTTGTATATGATACAATAACAAGTTCTCACTGCTTGCCAGTATCGTTACAATTTGGATGAGAATTGTGACTAAAACTATAATGCCATACGTAACTTAATATAACATAACTTCTCGCCTATATTTCCCGAAGGATAGGGAGAGGTGCATTTCTGCACCCACATTTCGCCAGGTAAATGTCAGTCCCACATAATAGGGGGCGAGCTTATTCACGATTTATGGGCACATCACTCCACTCACTACACGTATGTACTTGTACCACGAGACCACGAGGCAGTCAATTATTAGGAATCTCAAAAAATACTTTCAAGTGTTGCCTGAATTCAGCCAAATTTCGAGATAATTTCCCTAGTAAAGTTCTTATACCTTCACGTTTAAGGAAGAGTGAATTCTAATTTTAAAAATAAAATATTTACAGTATATTTTACTCTCTCACTATAATTTAACGCGCAGTTTGCTACTGCAGGGTACTTGTATTCTGTCTGTGAGTGCACCCCAGTCGGCGATTCCGGGCACAACATATTTATACATACAAGGTATAATTAGAAACAGGATTCTGGAAGATTGCTACAGCACGAAGTAATGTACCTGTATACCATATTAATTTGTTATTTTTCAAGAAAAATTAGAAAAAAAAAAATTATTTAGAGGAAAGTATTGCTTGGTAATCATTTACTGTCCACTCGGTATTTTTAATGATAGTGAAATGAGGATATTTGATTGGATTCGATTGAATAGAAACCCTTTAAGGAAATAGGACAAAAAGTAGCCTCTAAGTTGTTGCTGCAAGTCGGTTTTTCAATACAGAAGTTACAATCCCCGTAGATCTATGACAGTTATTCTTTAAACCCTCTCTCAATTAATGTTATCATCATTTTGCATACAGCTTCCCCCTATAATATTTAAGCAGTTTCTGAAAAATTTAAAAATCGCATGTGAATTCACCGGCCGGCGTATCCGGCCACACGACGTCATTACGGCCACACCGGCAGTGTTCTCTTATAACTGTTAGTGCACCCCGGCCGGCCATTCCGACGCGGGCCGTGTTTGTATCGCAATCATTTATACTAGGGATGGTACTACTAAAATTTTGGAGCTGGATTCGGATATGGATATAGGAAAAAAATTAAAGTGGTTTCGGTTAAGGATATTAGATAGACTTGAAATGTAAACACAAATACTTTGTTATGTTTAGGTCTTTAACTAGTTATGAAAGAGCTTATGTGATGACTAGGAATTTTGTGTAGACTTCGCGCTTATCTGAAATTATCCGAAACTTTTAAAACGGATATATTTTATTAGGATATGCAATTGTTTCGGTTACGGTTGCGGAGCTTTGTAACATATCTAAATCCTCTGTAAGGGACGAGATGGTATCACACATCGCCAGCGCCGGCGAAACCGGTAGTTTTAAATTTACGTTTCGGGAACGGCGTGAATGCGCCCACACTGATTTATTTCGAGGATTTAATCCTGTATTGTGTTAAGTGATTGCCGCTATAATTCATAGGAACGATTGGTGAAAGTTTATTTATTCGATGTATTGATTCTATAAATTTTGAGAGATCTGTGGCGCAGTTGGCTTGACACCGGCAAGCGAAACATGAGGCGTCGGATTCGATCGCCGCACCGAGACAAATGTTTGTGGAATCTATTAAGCCATTAAAGTGAATATTTGTAAAAACATAACATTAGTTTTGTTAACAAAAACCTTGATTAAACAATATATTTTAATAATCAAATACATACTACAGAACTTTACAATGACTGTCTCAGTGCAGACCTATACAATATTAACAGAACAAAGACACTTCTGCGGCGAATTATAGCGGTTCCAGCGCTTTAAGCCGATGCATTACGGCGCGATATCAAAATTTCAGCGCTCAGACAGACAAAAGTCTTGGACGGTGATTTCCCAAACGTGTACGTGGTCGTTAGCGTTTTAAAATTCAGCGAGTTGTGTCTAATAAGTGTTTTACCGTGGAGAACCCGGCCCGTGTTTCCAGAACATTCGCGATGCATTTAAAAATGTATTCTGAACAGCTTGTATGAAGAACTTGCTTTTATAATAACTCTTGGAGAGTAACTGTTCTAATATGCGCATAAAATTCCACATAAGGTGAGAGGATATGATGAGAAATACGGTCGAAAATTCTCGGATAAAAACATCGTCGGATAAATTGTAAAATTTTAGTTACTATTTATCAATATCATTAGCCTACTGAGGAGGTTGTGGCCTTAGTCCACCACGCTGGCCTAGTGCGAGCTGGCGGACTAGACATCTTAGAAATTCCTAACAACTTGTTAGGTGTAGGTTTCCTCACAATTTTTCCTTCACCGTTAAAGTACATGATAATTCATTGAAGTTCAATAATTGGAAATTAGGTTCATCCTCTTTTGATTGTATTAACACATCTCTGCATTTGCCTACGCTCTCGGAAACATAGGCGTGAATGTGAGAGTAAATCGTGATACTCTATACAATTTTCGCACCGTTCTTATTCCCAGAATTTCAATCAAAAACCTTCAAATGATCCCCTAACCAACTGAACTACGAGTCCATTGTATCTAAAAGATAACAATACGCAGCGACAAAGGGAGAAGCAACAAAAAATGTGAAGAAAACCCACGCGCAGTCTTGCGATGATTAATAAGGGCCCGTAACGCGATAATCTGTGTATAATTAATATTAATCGCGCCCGTTTCCAACTGTAACAGTGAAAAAACACCAACCATTACAGACAAATACATTGCTTTCCTTTTTTTTATTTATTTATGATTTTAAATACAAAGATTATTTGGCGTATCGTCCGTTGGAGGGCGAATAGAAAGCTCTGGAAAGGGAATAAGGTAATTTATTGTTTTGATCAAATAAAACTATTGTAGATTGTTTCACAATTCGATGATACATAGAGATATAGCGATATTTGGCTTAGTTACAAAACGGAGATGGTCTGTGTCCAGTACTGGATGTGCAATGAGATCGAAAATCTTGAGCGCGATTCCCGGATTAGACAGTGTTAGTGGATGTTCTTCTTTACAAAACAGTAGCATCAAAAGATCTGCAATTGTTCCCGAAATTCCGGAATAGGTGGATACTATAAAACACGTGTAAATACATTTATGCTTTTTCTTAAAGAAGTTCCAAGGTAGGAGCTAGAAATTATTAAAATATATCTAATATTGTAACAGATACAAAAATGATCCGCGAAATCTGTAGGAGTTTCCAAGTACACGTATTTATATACGAAACAACAAAATTATTCAATTCGTGGTATTGCGTTGTGTCTACGCAAATACTTTGCGGTAAAAGTATTCCTAATTCAGCCAATAAATTTCATTTGAGATTTTTAAAAAATAATATTAGTTGTTTATCTATACTTCATTTTAGAGCTCGGCAATCAAAACCAGTTTTCAAAAGAACTCCTTAAAAAGAAGTATTTGTATGGAAGCAACGATGTTACGTGAGACAGTAGGGTGATTTAAAATTCTGTAAGTTTGAGAATAAAGAGTTTTCGTCAACATGACCCTCGTGGTAGATAGCAGAGAAAAACAACGGATCGCCACGTAAATAATTCATTACGCGGCGCACGTCAAGATTGTGGACAAAAACTAACGCCGGTCATAATAAATACTTATGAACTTGGGAGGGACTTGTGCGCAAATCACGAGGCCGGAGATTTATAATTTTTCTGATGATTGATGATTCCTTTTTGAACCTGGGCTAAGAGGTTGCCGTATTCTCTCATAGTAGCAAATGTGTGACATATGTATATATGTCACGTTTTGCTTTGTCTTAGCCAGGTAATTTCCTATAGGAAAAGCCTAACAAAACTATTGAGCGAATTATCTCTTGCTAGCGTGATAAAATCTAAGACACAAGACTAACCTTTCTGTCGATTGATAACAATTGTTTTCTTGTGTAGATTTGTCAAAATTTGTCGTTGCTGCTTAAAGATGTCCATTGAAGGTTTGGATTTATAATTAGAATACCAAAAAACTGACCAAGTCCATTAAAACACTTAATGCTTTGCACTTCAACCCTTAATTCGACATTTTTACTTTTTTCATTAATCACAAATGTTAAATTACTTAACTTGTTGATAGGTTCCCGAACTAATCTACAAATCCCGAACAAATCTAGGTCGATTATAAAGAACATAATCAAGTTAAAGTTTTGTTTCTCTAACGACACCTTCGCTATGCCGAATTAAGGCTAAATATTCTATCCATCTTCCCATAATCCAAGGATATCAACCAATCAATACAAACTTGTTATAATAAGCAACACGTTTCCTTCGAGTTTCAACAGGAGTCGGAACTCATGTCCTTGGGCCACTTACACACTCGCGCCCTTGAGCGGGATAGGTACAGAATCCCAAGGTCTAAGATCAGGCTCGTTACCCTCGCGGCTATGTTGAACACGCCTTTAGATTCACTAAGGCTAGGTCTTGTAATGTATTATGTTGAGTCGGCGGCTACATGTACGAATGTATGAACATGACCTAGATTTGTGCTTTTGGAAATTTTAGATCGGTAAAATTTTGGATGAAGGTATTTTTATGAAGATCAAATGTTTGATAGCTTTGACAATTGACTATTGATTTTATTTCAGTTTATGGCCCTTTGGTAACTTGGCGTAATTTGTTACGAAAATACAAAAGCAACAGGTAACATTTCCTGGCAAGTAGTGTTTTTCTGATACTTATTTTCATTAGCAGCATGGAATCTAAAAATATGCAAGGTAAAACAAAAAATATCACTGCATGAGCCATTTCTTTGGCGACCTTCTTTTCCTCTTTTAGAAATTCATGATCATATAATCCGAAATCTTGTATTAATTCAAAGGCATTATTGCACGTGTGGGAACCTTTATATTTATTCTTCCGAGAATATCAAACCTAGTTTTCTCAGAATAGGCGTGTAGGTGCTCTGGAATCCTATCCATAGGAATTGACACATTTTCAGTACCTGTCGAGCCTCGTCTTGTACCTTTGATGTATGAACGAGCCAATGGTTTAATAATCGGCAAAGGGATGTATCGGGGAACCAATACGAATGTTGAGGAAACGATCGATTTGTCGGCTCGGTCGCGCGTTATAATCTATTCAAGAAACTATTTATTATATTGGGTTATTCTTTATTTGTAAGAATGGGTGCTAGATTAGATGCCGGTGTTGCGCTAATAACCGGAACAGTTACGCCTGTAACGCTTAGAGAGGTAGATAGAAGAGAACCCCAAGACCAATTTATAAACAGCTGCGTTTCTTCGTCCACCTTTAATATGGGGCGAAACCCATTGCGGTTTATCAGGTATATTTTCAAAATATCGACTGTTAATGGAATTTTGTTGAGCTGTCTTAATCATCTAGACACGCGGCAGCGTGTCAAGCCAAGTTCAAGTAAAACTGGCTAGCCAGCGCCGAGTGTATCATTACACGAACCATTTGGCGCCACTTTTGACCCTTCTATAACTAAAAACCTATTTGACGTAAACACTTGAAACTACGTGTGTTTAATTATATCTATAAGGACATCTAGAAGCCCAAATTTCATGAAGCTAGCTCAAACGGTTATAAAGATATGGAGGTCAAAAAGTTGTAAATTTTAGCACTGACTGACTGATAGTACCTAAACCTAACCTACTTCCAGATGACCTAGAAGGATAAAATTTAGAATACAGCTCGGTAATTATGTGTAAACGTAGGAAAAAATCTAAAAATAGAAAAAAGTTAAAAAATAGGGGGGGTCCCCATACATTTTTTTTTATAATTGTAGCGTTAGAACGGTTACAAGCAGATATTTGAAAAAACTATCCCAATATATGTATTAGTATACTCACTTGCTATATATCAGAAATATAAAAATGAAGTTAAGTCAAAAAATAAGTGGTGTCCCCATACAAAAAACTTGTAATACGCGCTAAACAACCGGCGAACACAACGGTGTCCTCCGCGGCGCGCGGCACCACATATAATATAATAATAAATATACACAGAACACAAATAAATGTACATACATAAAAGCGCTCCCGAGCGACACATAAACATAGGCACTGCTTAAAAATACCGATTCAGTTAGTTAAAATCTCAATACCTGCATAATATTCTTTACAAAAAGTAATGATATCCCACCAAAAACATAAATGTAAAAAAGGAAAGCCAAGTTCAATACAAAAATTATTCTCGACTGTGGGCTTCGCCGCAAAAAGAATGGAGATCTAATTGAGTGCCAAGTTCTATGCAAAATCCAAATATAAATAATAGGAAAAAAATATAATTATGAACAAGTATTAAATCTATTTCTGTGCTTTATTAGATATCTATATGTAGCCTAAGGGTTGACTTGGCTAGTTTTCATTTACAATTTATATATAGCCTTCGCATGTTCTAAACCTGGTACCTTTCGGTTCTTATTTTATTATTCCGAAAATTTGGCTTGCTGGTAGAAACTACCCATCGAACATAAGGCTCTTCCGTTACTGTGTAAAAGTAGGTACTTAATAATAATTCGTGTAAGAAAACTAGCCAAGTCAGCCCTTAGGCTACATATAGATATCTAATAAAGCACAGAAATAGATTTAATACTTGTTCATAATTATATTTTTTTCCTATTATTTATATTTGGATTTTGCATAGAACTTGGCACTCAATTAGATCTCCATTCTTTTTGCGGCGAAGCCCACAGTCGAGAATAATTTTTGTATTGAACTTGGCTTTCCTTTTTTACATTTATGTTTTTGGTGGGATAATTTATTTCTCGGGTTATTCGATTTATGAAATGCCTATACCTCTTTTTGCAATGCCAGTGTTTTGATTAGTACTACGGTCACGTGGCTACGTTTACTTAATTTTTTACCTGTAATTATTTTAAAGACTTACATTTTCAGTTGAAAGATATTTAATAGATTTTTTTTATACTGTCACGCCGTAGCCTGGTTCCACCAACATTTTTAATATTTTAATCAAAATTTTAGCACGGCAAAAAAAAACCGATATGGACAATGGTAAGAGCAGTAACCCAAATTAATTATCTGATTCATGCAAACTTGCTCAGGATATACGATACATCTGCATTGTATCTTGTTATATCTAGAGGATACTAAGACACCGGGAAATCTGGGCCAGATGTTGTCGAACACAAGACAAAAGATGCCACGTCTATATAGATTTTAGATGGTAATTCTAAGTTTCTGAACTCTGTAGGCACAATTCTCCATGTTTTAATTACTAGGATTCCCGTAAAAATTAGAGATTTCGTAGCGAAGTTTGCTAAAACTTGTTGAAAAGCAATATTTCGGGTTCTTTAGTACATAATGGGTGTGATCTACAAGTATTTGAGTCTGAGTGTGGTGGAAAGTCGCGCATGTTTTTTTATAACAACGATATAAAAATTGGTACTCAGTGGGGCATCGGAACTACTTTGAAGACTGTTGGGTTTATCTAAAGATAAAAAAAAATCCCAAAAGATATTTTACTATTCACCGGTAATCGTAACCTTCAAACATGTCGTTTTATGTGAATCGGTAGGTACTTCAAGTGGCTCAAATCCCGCCGTTGCGTTTCCTAACAGCCATAAATAGTGAAAAACCTACATAAATACATTATAATGTGTCCCTCACACGGACAGCGGGTCGTACATATTGATGTGTGGAGCAGAAATATGGCCGAGCCCGAAATGCCGGACTTTAGACGGCCGTTTCCCTCTTCCCTTGTCATGAAGGGATATTAAAAGGGTGCCGTGGACGTGGAGTAAGGAAGATTAGGTGATACGGATGTGTTGCTTGGTTTGATGAAGCTTTGGTTGTCGTGGAGTGCATATTTGTTTTTATATATCCTTTTACAGATATACCGGTTGAGTTTGCACGAAAACTGAATCTGATGGCTCATTACAAAGTTATGTATATGCGGATTAAATAACCCAGGTACCTATGAGTTTTCGAAGTGATATTGTATGAATTATTTCTTATATTGAACAATTGGGACGACATCTATACACCTAAAAGTCCTAATAAAGAATTTCTTATGTATGAAAAGCTTAGGAGGACCAGTGCAAAGCATATTATTGAGTAACTTCTGTGAGCTGTGAAAAGTTATACAATTTTATGCATAAAGCAAAATTTCGTCGAAAAATAACGGAATAACATTTGCCGCGTCAATTTCTTCGCGAATCGACGTAGTCTGCAAAGTGCGACAGTTTGAAGAGAAGTAATAAACCGATTTTAAACCTCCCCCAAGAACGGAATTAACTATTTCAGCAGCCAGTAAAAAATAATCACTTCGAGCCGTGGAGCGACGTTGTACGAACGTTAATTATTGAAACAATCTTGGATACAATGTTGGCTATGTTTTCATCTAGGATCCAATGTGTACTGGCCGTTTTTAAGTGTCTATGTTTGTTTATTAATTAAACTGTACAGAGAGTAGAAAATTAATTACTTATAGAAGTATTTTTTGTTTCATGGTAATTTACTTTGAATTTTCGGGGCACAGTTTCTTAAACCCGGGAATTGAATATATGACATCTAAACCCATACCTGTGCATACCTGTGCCGCTGAACCAACGACACATATGTAATACGTATTAACAGCAGACTTAAGATTCTACGTAATTACCCTTCATTACGTGTACTTAAATTTCACATCAGCCAGTTCTTACGTCTTCACTACATAGTATAAAACAAAGTCGCTTTCTCTGTCCCTATGTCCCTTTGTATGCTTAAATCTTTGAAACTACGCAACGGATTTTGATGCGGTTTTTTTTAATAGATAGAGTGATTGAAGACGAAGGTTCATATGTATGATAACATCCATTAAATACCAGCATTGCACCCGTGCGAAGCCGGGGCGGGTCGCTAGTATTAGAATATAATAAAAAGCCAGAAGAAAAGATCTTGTATTGTGGAATGACTTCTTAGAATATACTGTTGCTATATTTCGTCGTACGGAGAATATTCTAGCATATTTAGTAGACACACACTGTAGTGAACTTGGACTAAATTTACAGTAATTTATGAATCCCTTGATTTATTTCATAATTTATTCAATTACTTTTCTTCCCAATTTGTTACCCATACAAAAAATAGCGGGCTCAAAGACAACAAACACTTTGAAAAGTCTAAGAATAATTGCCTTCTTTTTAATTATACTTACGTCTAAGAAGTGAGAAAAAAATTGTCAGAAAACCTGTGTACTCAGAAGATAACTACAAACAAAAAATAAATTTCATTTTATATGCTTTTGCCAACCCGCACTAGGCCAGCGTGGTGGACTATGGCCTAATAAACCCTCTCAATGGTAGAGGAGACCCGTGCTCAGCAGTGGGCGCATATGGGTTGATGAAGAAGATATGCTTTTACTTTCATTGTCATAAAAAAGGAAAGTTTACATATAAAATTAATTCTAAGCTCTTAAATTCTCCGTGAATATGTCCTATTAACGGATTCGTCGTACATAATGTCTGGAGTAACAAAGCGAGCTTTAATTTAATACGCAAGTAACACAATACGAATTAGTTATGATCGTAACCACGGTGCCTCTTAACGTATGAAATACTGCTTGAGATTCATCACGGGCGTACAGTAGAAGTGTAGGCAGTAGCGCAAGTTATTATGGTTTTAGTGTGAAATATATGGCGATTTATCCTTGAAGAATATTTTGTTTTTATTAAATTGCATTCACTAATGGGTATAGCTCTCTTCCAAATACTTTTCATGGAAACAAATGTAACAGTTAATTTTGGTAATGAAAGATTTATCCACAGTTTAATGACGTCATCAGAAAACGTTATTATTATTTACGTAGACACAAAAATTTTGCGATATGTTTAAATTACATTACGTATATACTCTAAAACAGACTCTTATGCTTACGTCTAAAGAACTACATTTTTGATTACGTAGCTTTTGTTGGCCCTATTCTTTTACCTCTCAAGATCACAAGATATTAATTGTATTTACTGATACAAATTGCACTACTGTATGTCAATTCAGCTGTGCCATAGTACTGTGCGTTGTGCAGTAAGTGAGTCTACGCTCGTAAACTGTTCTCTGTGCGTTTTCCTTTTCAATTTACGACCGCGCCGGCCATTGTTCGCTTTCTACCGAAATTCTTAAATTAACGACCCGCTATTATTTAGTTTGCGGTGTCGTTGCAAAGGCGTGCAGACGTTTTCACGTCACTTTCAACTGTAACTGTCGGCGACGGTAAAAGTTGAATTACTGTGAGGTTATAAACTGTGATGGGCTTTATTGCTTTGTTTTTTTTTCACTGCCTTCGGTTGGCAGTATTGGTGTAAATGCTAGTACCTACACAGATGATTTTTTTTGCAGTCGGCAAGGGCAAGGTTTGATTTGAAGTTATTTTACTAAGGTGATATTATGGCACATGTATGATTGTAAAGTTGTTTAGTAGTGTTCTTTTTTGGTTTATACAGAAAAAGGTGATATTCCTCGTATTTTTCTAAATTAAATACAAATTGTATATTTAATAAAAGAAGAGTGTAATTCTTTGTTACTTAAAATTTGTTTCCCTATCTATACACAAGAGGCGCTTCTATAATGAAATAAAAACAAAACCTCAAAAACTCAATATTAATTACCTCATCATTATGCTGATAACTATTATCAGTTTCTTAATTATCTCTCGGGTATTTTTTTCCGAAAATGTGGGTGTGTCCTCCCACGTCTGGTCACCCATGAAACATTACCTAAAGATACGTGGGGAATGTATAAAAATAAATCTGTGATATTTTTTCATCCACATTGTAGCCCGCATGTCGGCGTCACGCGACGGGCGAAGGGTTGCCAGATGTTGAGATATGTACTAGAAAAAAGGTTTTTTTTTACTACTAGTATGAATATGTTTAAATATCAAGAAGTGAGCATTATATTTATGATCATAACGAATGTAAAAAATACATTAATATTAAAGTAAAAAGTGATAAAGTTTTTGAGAATTATTACTGGCGAAAAGACGCATTATCATCATTGTCAGTCTATATATAACCCACGTCTAGGGACGAAGCTTCTCTACTGCTGAGAGAGTTAGGCCTCAGTCCAATACGCTGGCCTAGTGAGAATCGGCGGACTACACCTTAAGAAATTCCTAAGAATTTTTAGTTGAGCAGGTTTCTTTATAATATTTTCCTTCACCGGTAAAGAACGTGATCATTCGTTGTTAATACACGCATAAATTTAAAGAATCAGAGGTGTGTGCCTAGAGTACGAATCTGCGACCGCCAAGAATCAAAATTATTATTTTTAATATGACGATAATAATTTTATAATTAAAGGTTTTATGCATCGTAATGCAGCAGCCCTGCACGTAACAATCCATTAAGAGGCGTTTAAAAATAATGCTCGTTCGTGATGAGTGCCCGCGCTGTAATTGCGGGTAGTTTATCATAAATACCACGTGGGTATTTCACGTATTCTTTGCTAACCTGGTATTCGAAACGAAATTAACTTGTATTTAAATAGACTTTATGTCATTGTTCAACACTTTGTTTGGCGCAAGGGTTGATTGGATGTACGTATAACATGAGTGTTGAGAGTATGTGAGTGACGTAGAATTTAGAGGTCTTGGGTTCGATTTCCGAGTCGGGAAAAATGTTATTATTTTTCCATTGGGAATTTCACAGTTGCTACGAAGTGTTAAGAGTACAAATGCGGTAATCTGCTCATAATACCACCACTAAAACCTATTGGGAAAGTTCCGTTTATGAATTACCTCTGCATCTCTCTATTACAAGCATCTGTTATTAAAACAATTCATAGGAAACAGAATAAATGAAATCATACACGGATTGCAAATAATTATTTTACTTATAACAATTTCCTTCTTTTCCAGGTAAGCGAGTTACAGAGAAATCTTTCCAGCGGTCTACAAAGGTAGAGTTATTATAGAGATAAAAATATTTACAGCTTCTCAGTAAATACGTAAGTAAATTGTGTTACGCAGTAAGAGCTGACCCCTTATAGTTATTATTATCAAGGAATTTTATTAGTTAAATATTATAGATTTCTCTACATACTTGCTATTAAGCCCATCTCATTCCCTGTTGAATTTATTATGATAAGTGGAATTTAAGAGTATTACCAACGATTCAGTCATCTGCGTACCAAATAAAAAAGCAGTTTTATCCAATATAAATGTTTTGAAACTGGTATCTATGATTTAAGTCTTTAAGTTAAAAAACACAATATCTTTAATATTAAAATATAATTATTATGTATCGTCTCGTTGGTCTTGTAAAAGAATATGATATCTCGAAACATCGGATAAAATTCGCGGTTAGAACAAATTGTTGTAGTTTTAACTGACCTCAGCTTACCTTAGAAGAGAGAGTGGTAAGACTTGTTAATAAAAATCTACACATTTATAACATTGCCTGTTATTATCATCAGCCCATACACATTCCACTGGTGGACACGAGCCTCCTTCAAAATAAGAGGGTTTAGGTTCGCCACGCTGGTCTACTGCGAATTGGTAGACTTTTAGTTACATATAAATAAAAAGTATTTCATTATGTATTTGTGAACAATGCCGCGGCGGGATTGTTGTATGTATAATAGAAAATTCATTCGCTCTACTGGGACTAAACCTAATTAGGATGAGTGTTGTTAATTAGGCTAAAACTAAACCTATTATTATGAAAACATATTAGCTAAATTAACAGCCGATATTTTGACAGTATCTGATGCAAATAGAATTTGATAGCGCTCGGGGCGGGGTTGGACCAATCCAACTGGCTGTCTGTGACATGAGAGGGCGCGGGTTAGATTCTCGCTTTGGGAAAAATATTTGTGTTTTATGAATATTTGTTTGAAATCTGGTTATTAAATAAAATTGCACCTTTTTTGGTACATTAAATTAGTTTAAACGTCACATGTTTATATTATTTGTTCATTGATTTGCTGTAAATTGTTGTACAAATAAATATTGATGAATTTTGATAAATTATAAATCGGTCTGTGGAGCCCGTTATTTATATTTGCTATAGTAAATATTCTTTTTTAAACCTAATATTTAACCTAACCTTCCACTGCTACATTGCTCATTACACTTTGGCTTAGATACACTGAATTTGCACACAAACTACGATCTCTACTTACCCTTTTCGTTACGTATTACTTCACTCATACAACTCATATATTAGAAGTGCACTGCTCTCATACATGCAAAAGCAACACAATTGTAACGATTCCCTCCACCCCGCAACAGAATTAAACCTAACAACACGAGATAACAGTGGAATCATCATAAACGCTAAACGTATTTTCACCACACGCCCATAGAAGTGCATGCGCGGCTCACGGCGTCTCTTGCTTTAGTTGTCGTATCACTCAGCACTGGTATATTATTCGTATTCACTGGTGCCCAATACACAAGTTAAATCTTGATTTGGGCACCAGAATTTTTCTAAAACACTTAAGTTTTGCTTCGATAAATAATAAGATTTACTATTAAACTAGCCTTAAGTGTTCTCTATGTCATTATTCAAACATCAATAAATATTTTTTATTTTATTTTATTTATTAATTTATTTTATAATGTAAGTCTGTTTTCTTGTTTGAGTGTTTGGATGTGGTATGTTTGGTGATGTAGTTCTTGTTTTTTTTTTGTATATGTGATGTAGCTATAGAAAGATTTATATGACCTTTCTGTATGAGCCTATGTGTTCTATTAGTGGATGCAAGGCTCCTCTACAGTTGAGAGGGGTAACAGATTACACATGTCAAATGAATGCTTGGTATACTCTTATGCGTACAAGTTTCCCTAGGATGTTTTCTTTGACCATTTCACTGCTTAATTATTCATTTTGAATTGTTCAAATTCATAGTGGTTTTAAGTTAAGAATTTCAGTTATTTTTATTAAAAGCGTCTCATGCTATTAACTTTAGTATAAGAACCATGCTTGACATTTGTTACCTCATCTGCTATTTCGCGAATCTCAATCTCACACCTCCCGCCCCGGCCGCACCTACGGGGTGTGTGTGCAATTTAAGCGATAAGATCACACGCCCCGAGCCGTGGAGCCGCGAACGGCGCGGCCGCTCTCCTTAAATTATTCAAATAAAATCCCGCAACGATATCTGTGATTGTAAATTTCGCCCCTACAGATGTGCCCGTACACTGCCGGCCCGGGGGAGTGTACACGTTTTATAAACACGTGTAATGTTGTAAAGCAGCGAGCGCCTTAATAGAAGTTATTCTTGAAGAAAATTTTGCACAATTTTCGAGGGACAATTTGTGAGTTCAAAATGTGAATGCATGTTTACAAGTGGCTAATTAAGAATAATGGAATGAAGTTACACAGAAAATTTAAAATGCGTACAAACTTGATAAGAGAATTGTCGGTTGATAGACACAATTAGTAGGGTAGTATATACATACATAAGTTAGAATGTGAGGAAAATTGTGATTTGAGAATCCAAGGTAGCTCTTTAAAATGACTGTGAAAATAGAAAGTATTGGTTCTGTCTTTACACAAAGTGTCTGTGAATTTTTTTCCCGATGACGCAGATTTACTGTCGGGATTAAATTTACTTAATATTCCCAACAATCACATAAACGCGCTACGGGGTTGTTAGCGTTGGAATTAATAACATTGCCATGTATTTTGGCCGCAAGTGTAAAACGTCGTGCTAAGACAAAGCGAGTTTTGGAATCACCTGTTTGTTGTGCCACAACAACGACACACATTACTTCCATACGAACAAACGCGCGGTATTCCTTTCCCCTTTCCCCCTCCCCCGTCCCACAATGAATTAAATTCAGTGAATTTGCCGTACGCATGAATGCTTGTATTGGATTTCTGACTCGCCGCTTATTAAATATCTGCCGTCGAGATAAACGGCACGTTGCCATTTCTGTGGCCGGAAGTGTATTAATTGTGTGTTAAATTTGCATATTATTGCCAAGTTATGATATTATGACGTTTATTGGGCGGTTTTTAACGGCTCATTTGTTCGCGGAGGCGGCTGGCTGTGAGGTTTTTAATTTGATTTTTTAAACTGATGAATAAGCTTTAACATTTTGACGATTTTAATTAAATATTTTAAGAATCATAAGTGTTTTTGCATGTGTGTCTGAATTAAAAGAATACAAGTGAAAGTTTACTAAAAACTCATGTCAAGAATTAATAAAAGGGTACACTTAAGGAGTCCACTTAATCGACATGCATGAGGAGAATAATGCCAGTTGTGGGAGCGAAAGAAGTATATTTAGATCGTGGCATTAGACGCTGTATACTCTGCCTACTCTTACGGACGACAGACGTGAGTCTATGTACGTATGTATCAGTGGCGGTACTTCCATAGAAGCCCGAAAGCCCGACTTGCCTTACATAGTTCCGAATAACGAACTTAACGATTGTTTATTTATAAAATAACGCTATAAACGTGAATGTGAGTACTAACCGGTAGGTATTTATTAGTCCTACGTACCAAAAAAAATATGCTGCTACTAAATAAACATTTGGGCTTGCCTTAGTTTGACACCCTAGGCACGCCACTGGTATGTATGTATTTTAATAAAGTTATTTCAATATACACGAATACATACATACATAACACCTATTTAGCAACGACGCGAAAAAACGCCACAACATCAAAGATGCCAACAGATTTCGACCGTTCCTTCCCCATACCCCATATGTGACGTTGCCCGTGTGCCCTAATTCTGGCAGAAGTTGCCCCACCTGCTTCGGGCACGTCTTGTTACTTAGCGCCGCCAACTGGTCGAGTGATTAAGTTACGCATTACGGTGGGACGAGTCCCGTGGGAATTAACTATTGCGTGGGATGATTGGGATACACATATGTCTAGTAAATTTCATGGTATATGTTGGTTTATGTAATGTATAAATGGATGCTTATAATCTGAGTGATATTTTAGTTTATTGGAGTGCGGCGCAGTTGGCTAAACACCAGCCTGCGAAACGAGTGGCTACAGGGTTCGATCCCCACGCCGAGAATGTATTTGTGGGAACCATAAATGTTTGTTTAGGGTCTGGGTGTTTCTGGGACCGAAAAGTCTCTCGTAGCTTCTGAAGGCGACAAAAGACTCGTATGTCAATTTGTGTGTGTCTATTAGGTGTATTTATTTATTGCCGATATATGTAGGACCACTAACATTTGAATGTTAATTTCATTAAACAAATTACAATTTCGTAAA
This sequence comes from Cephonodes hylas, assembly GCA_030295005.1. NCBI lineage: Eukaryota > Metazoa > Arthropoda > Insecta > Lepidoptera > Sphingidae > Cephonodes > Cephonodes hylas. The sequence goes on along the minus strand of AP025384.1, from coordinate 6,403,223 downwards.
CATACTAATTTAGAAATAAATCACTCCAGGGTCGCGTTAATAGTAAAACAGTACTGTTTAAAAAAATAATTTTCGATATAACCTTCATCGCATAAAGTTAGCAAACCGAAAATAGGTCCAATTTCCTCTCATTTAGTGTTGTTTCCAGTCGTGACCTCTAAATATTCCTTTAGTGTATAAGCTTATTAGTGTTCAAGGTTCGGCTATAATCATTTCATAATTTAATTTGTATCAGCAATTTTACATCTCAGCAGGAATAATTTCCACAGTTGAAAGTAAAGCTCAAGTACTTTATTGAAGTATCCGAGATTCCTCGTGTTCCCTGTTGATAACGACACAATTATTTATAAAGTTTATTATGAGCAATTTTGAGACGGGATTACAATCTTTGACTTCCCAGGTCGATTTCCTTTGCCCTGGCTAAGTCTTAAGAATCATTAACGGAGTTACTTAGTACCCTAGAATTATAATAATAGACTCACATACCTTGAAGCTATCATAATCATCATCAGCCCCACAAGCACTGAGATTCCCAAACCCGCACTACTCTATTTATTTACCTTGAACTCACCAAAACGATGCCAACAAACGCACAGTGCAGCCAACCGTACGCGAACATCGATCAGTCGCGCCAACACTCGCAACTCGCATCTCGAAAATCCCATTTGGATAACAGGATGACGGTATAACGGGATAAAGTCCCGTCGAATCGTTACACGCACACTGGTTGAGGAGCCTGCGGTAACTTGGACTAACTTTGTTACATGTTGGCGCGCCTACCCTACCCGGGAGTCGATTCAGTTCGTTTCCAATTCGGCCGGTTAGTTTTGCTTTGATGCCCGCGGGTGTTGATGTGGGGGTAGGTTATACGATAGAGGTGGTTTTAATTGGTATGAAAAATTTTGGAAATTATAAGGTGATTTTTGCAAAAAGTTCTCTAAAATATTCGCGGTGAATTTATCTTTGCCTCAAATTTATTCATTTCAGATCGGAAGCATTATCACATCATATTTCAAAATTATAATAATAATTCGATGTATTTCAAATAAACTTACATAAACAAATGCACACAGTTAAGCAAGCTAAATGCCTCATCATAAGAAAGCAAAAACCAAAAAAAGCGAATAAAATCAGTACAGAACGTTATTACCATACTAATACTTTCATCAACACACGCAGAGAACAGCCGTATTCAATCTTCATATAAGTTAATAAGACTGAATAAGACGTCCAAACGGCCTCCACAGCCGAGGGTAGGAGAAAAAAATCGGGCTCATAACAAAACATTACGCGAACCCAGGCAATTTAATAACCGCCACAGTTAACTGTGATTTATTCCGTTCAATATCACGGAACGGGAATGTATAATGTTATATTGACACGTGCTGCCGATGACGTAGCTCCAATCCAATGGGAATTATGAATAGTTATGGGAAAATGATGGTGGGGTTCTGCGAATTTGATTGCTGGAAAGCCGTATCTTTTTGGCGTACTGGCAATGATTTTAGAAGGCTTCTTTTGTGAAGTACTTGATGACAACAATCTCTTTTTTGTTACTTCGTATCCGTAGTAATAACACATTTCTAAGCGGTATACTTCAGATTCAAGCTGGTATTTTGCAAAAAGACTGCGTTGCACACTGGCATCAGAAACTAAGATATACCCTTTACTTTATTCTCATATGAAACGAATATTTACTCACACATTACTCAGTGCAAAGAACCTGTGACTTCCTACCCTCATTATCCGGATAATTTTGCCAACTGCTTTAAGATAGTTGGATTGACTATCACACGCCAGGGCAACTTTACAAAAACCCTCAAATCCCCTTCGCAAATCGCTAATATCTAATTAAAAGACCATTAAACTTTGCCACCGGCGGCACCAGCTCGCACGCAACTCACCGCGCACTCACGAGAACACGGCGACAAGCACGCGCCGGCCGAGCTAAAAACAAAACCGTACCGCCGCCCGCTCGGAAACTATCTCGGTTTAATTAAACCCAACTCACGAGCCGAGACTAGTTAACATTTAATCGACGTTGCACGTGAAAATTGAAAACCCGTGTCCAACAAGGGAATCGAACTGATACGCAATCGGTTGCCTTGCAGTTAATTAAAAACCTTAGGGAGCGTACAGGCGCACGCGGGGCGGGATAAGATCTCCATGTAAGGGTATTTGAAATTACACTGTATGGGTTTAGGTATAGAGTTAGAATTCCAATGGTGGTGTTTTAGGAGTAAAACCAACAGTCCAGAGTAACATCGCAGCATTAAAATGGAACATCGATGATTCGTAAACGGAATCAACTCGATCATCGTATCCGTTCGTAGATTAACAGTTACGTTAATTAGGACCTCGGTAGGGTAGGACAAAATGGACGATTAAATTGATTGCCTTCTTATAAGTGTATTTGAGATAGGTTATCCACTAAGTTTGTATCCTGTGGGCCGTGGCTTTGATATTTGTCGGATCGAGCAGTTTTTAACTTAAGAAGATTTTTTTAGGTTAGATTATAGTTTCTAAAATTAATTTACTGAAGCATTAAATATTAATCGTTTAGATTTAATTTTTGTTTAATATACTGAGAAAATCAATTGGGCAATACATGATATTATCGCTCTTACAATTAGTATTCATGAAACAAAGGACTCGTATTCCAAGTTCCAACTCATTTTAAAAATTTCGAAATGACTACCCATGAGTAAATCTTTACAATTTACAGACTATTCTATAACAACATTACACTACTGTTACAAGGAAAGCATATGTTGTGTCTTTTCCATATGAAAAGCAATATGTGGTACATAAAAGAAAATAAATACTAAATCCAACATTAAGAGTTAGAAAGGCCTTGACATGTAAGCAACAGCTTAGCAAGGAAAGTACTACATCCGAACGTCCTCGAAGTTTGACGGAAACATACGAAGCGTTGCAAGTCACGAAACACATGCAACTAACATAGGTACATGCGATTTAGTGTTCTTAGCCCATTATACCTGTACGAGTAGATCCTTTCTTTTCAAGGATTTGATTTTTAAACGGTGGGTTAAATGTTCTGAAATGGGACAAATAGACGGAAAGTTTTGAAACTGGTAATTTACAAAATTATGTTTATGAAAGACTATATTATATTGTAGACTTCAAGTTAAGCATTTTGTTTTATTTAACTACGCTTATATCACGAAACTTTATCTGTCTGTAAAGTACAGTAGTACAGTAAATTTGCCTTAAATTTTATTCACATCCAATCTATCCTTGTACCTACCCTAAATTACTAACATTGGTATGGGTACTCATTTTGACGTACCATCTGGACAAAATGATTTTTTGTCCTAATATTGTATAAGAAACTTGAAATTATGTATTACTTATTATATATTCAGTTTAACAGCAAGAATATAAAATGAATATAGGTTATATTCACCTATTTATCTATATTTTATAAAAGCAACATCGTTAAGACACAAACGGCCGAGCGTCGAGATAAGGAATACATTGAACAATTCGCTTCGTTTGTTTTGTTTCAACCATTTCTGTTCGCGCCGCCCAGGGACACGGCAATATTAATTGAACTAATCTATAATCTATTATCTGGAACGTTCATAGTCTTAACAAACGCCAAACGCTTATTTGCCCGTAAGCGATATCCTTGTGTTGTATTCTGGGTAACAAATTGGATTATGATGAATTTTAGGCCTCTAATTAAGGAGATTTTGCGCTAAAGTTTTTGGTTCTAAAGACTGGAAAAAGTCTTGATTAACTTACCAGTTAACACAATTTTGTCAATCCATATGTGACGATATAAAAAAGGTCGAGGTGCTTTTAATGCTAAAGTTGTAGAGTTGAATTGAAATAAATCACCTTAACGGGTTTTAGACATTATATACAAAGGCCAATTTAAAGGTGCTCCAAAAATCAGACCACCACACTGGCCAGGTGAGGGTTTGCAGACTACATACCAAAGAAATTCCTAAGAACTTTTAGGTGTGCAGGTTTCCTCACGATGTTTTCCTTCACCGTTAAGGCAAGTGATAATTCGTGGTGAATACACACATAACTTTAAAAAGTCAGAGGTATGTGCCTGGGGTTTGAAACCGCGATCGCCGGGATTCTCAACCTTGAGGACAATCAGAATAAGATATAAAGAAGAAAGTTAAAAATAAATTCAATTAAAATTATAATTTTGCCTCGAGAGTTATGTGAGTTGTACGCGTGTTGCAACCGTGTAAAGATACTATTCGGTAGATAAGCTAAAGTGCAATGCATTAAAATTTCAGCGAGTGTTCTCTTATCGCGATATGATCGGGAACAAGCTCTCACCTCATTGACTTGAATGCAAAACTTGTCATACATGTAAAGTGAGTGTTTGGTATGGCATGGTGGAAATACAATCCGTATTTTTGGTCTCGCTTTGTATGTGTACCTTGAGATTGAGAGCTCGTCAGTTTGACATATTGAAGTGTTATTGACATAATCGTTTAGGAAATTCTCAGTAAGGTGTTGAGGGATTTGTTCGAAAAATGGTAGAAGTCTTACCTGTTCTACAAGGAGTTTAAAAACTAAATAGAAATATGGAGATGCACCTCTGGCTCTCCTAAAGATACTAGCGTGAATGTATTGAAATAATCCGTTTTTAATTCCACTATACTCAGTGGTAAGCTAACGGTAAAGGAAACAATCGTGATGGAGCCTGACCTATCATTTCTTAGGAATGTCTTAAGTGTGTAGTCCGCCAACCTGCGCTAAGCCAGTGCGAAGAACTTAGGGGTAAACCCTTTCCGTAGTTGAGAAGGCCCATGCCCAACAGTGGGACGAATATGGGCTGATAATTAATGAATGAATGTGGTGATAAATAATCCATTCAGATACACAATTACGTTTGCGGTTACTATTACGAATATTTAAATTGAATTTATTATATGAATCATAGATTTGCATAATTATTGAATTAGTGTAGTAAAATGTGTTTGCAATTAATTTAACTGAATTGATAAATTAGTATCAAATATTAATTTTATAGAGGAAATTCTTTTGTATGTTTGTAATGTGCGTAAAACACTACTTTACCGATTTGGACGATTTTTGGATTTGATTCAGATAGAAGAAAAGTAAATAGCCTACAATTTTTATTAAAAAGTATACATACCGTTTGATTTCGGAAGATTAACGGAGTACGTAAATCTATAAACAAAACAAAAAATGTGAAGCACAAATCGAACTGTGTTACTAGCGCAGAGGATTATTAATATTATTGTCGGCCGTCGGGTCAAGGTCACGTTGTCCTCGGAGGTATGTAACATACATACTTATTAAATATGTAAATATATTATTATTTAAGTACATTACAGTCCTTCGTCACTGTTGCACTTAGTCTTTTTACTTATATCGTATCTAAACACGACAAAATATCTAAAAATTGTACATTAATTGATGTGCACCAAGCGGTTCAACGCACGACGATACGGCTCCGACCATAGTTCTATCTCTTTCGCACTCGTATCTTTTTTTCAACGTGTGCTATCTCCCTCGCACTCGCAGCGAACGTCAGTCGTCGCGTCGGCGCGGATCATTCGCCGTGCTCGTCCAGTTCAAACCAGTTGTGTATTTAAATTACGAATCGTGTTCGTGCCAATATGGCGGACGACATAGCCGTGTTTGGCGGCGAGAAGCGACCAGAAAACGTAAAAATGCTGCAAAGGGTCATGATGAAACTGAGAAAGGACCAACAAATGCCAGTCGACCACGAAATCGACTATATCGACAAAGCCGCGCATTACACAGGCTTGCAAAAGAAAGTTCTGGAAGACTTGAAAAATAATGAAACATACAACTTTGAGTTTAAAGCGATCGATCGTTCTGTGATATACGAAGCGTTGACATCGTTTTATTTGGACGAGAAAATCATTCCTACAACTCGCCAATTGTTCGAGGCTTTGTATAACAAAATACCTGCGTACGTTGACATAAGGACATTCAGAAAAACGCTCGTCAAAATGGGTTTTGTGTGGCAACGCTTGACAGGCTACGACGTTGTTGTCATAGAGAAGCCAACGGTTATTTTTGAAAGGTATGAATATGTAAAAAATATAATCAACTATAGAAGTGAAGGTAAGCCAATTTACTTCGTAGACGAGAACGCACTGGAATTGAAATCTGATTATTTCACCTTGGATGAAAGTATGCTGTTCGAGAAATCTTCTGATGTGACCCTACAAAAAGTTATTTACGCTGTATCGAAAGCAGGTGTACATTCCATCAAGTACATCGATAACTTTGACGAACGTACATTCACGAATTGGTTCCTCAGCGATTTTTTACCCACTCTCAAAGATCCAAGTGTCATAGTATTCAACCAAGCCAAACATCACTGCGCGAAAGTGGTAGAACCACCGAACCAAGAAAGTTTGAAATTTGAGATATGCCAGTGGCTGGAACACCACAAAGTTCCTTTCGAGACTGGAATGTCGAAATACCAGTTGCTTTCTTTGACCAAGAATTACACAGACGTGGACGAAAACATGTACTGTGTTGATAGGATATTGATGAAGAACGGCCACATTCCACTTAGAATTCCTAACTGCATAAATAAATTAACGCCTGCAGCTATATTGTGTAATCTTATAAAGGAGAATAGAAAACAGTTCTTCACAGAGGATGAGTGGAGTCAAACCGCATTCGCGGAAGCTGTTGATAGTATTCCTGAGGAGATATTTGCCAAATATGATGAGTATATTGCTACACTCGTAGTAGATATATTTATGAAAGACACAGAGATAGATAAGGTCTTCGATGATCTGTTGAAGAATATGCGTCAGCATCCTTTGTCGGGTGAAGAATATTCCGATATACCCTCATGTAGCGACAGTGATTCTGAGAGTTGTGCAGATTAATGCTGATGTTTCCAATATAATGGATGTATGAATGGAAATACTTGGAAGGATTTTTTTTTCATTTCATTAAGATTTATGTTTATACTTAATCTACAGTGATTTTGTTTTAGTTTTAAATGTTTCAATTTGCTACTTCACATTTCAAATGTGTCATACTTCAGTGCATTACGTAGATCTCCGATAGTTGTAATGAAAATATTATTTGTATAATTATAATTAGTGCTGAATAAATTTTGTACTATATGTGAATGTTTTTGTTATATATTACCCCAATTATCGCCCACTATACGATATCTTTTAAAATAAGTTGTGCATTAAAGAAAAATGGCGTTTGAAATTTCCTTGGCAATACAATATTTTAACGCTATAACACTATAAAAAATTATATCAATTCCGATAACATAATGGACTTCGGAAAATAGAATGTTTCGTCGAAATTATGAGACACTTTTTGATCGTATCAACACTTAGACAAGAAACAAATATTCGTCGAGCATATCAATATTGTATACCAACCTCCACTCCTTGTAACCATAGGGAAGACGTCAAAACGCTTTCTTTGACTTAAAATTGTTGCCTGCTGTGGCAACAAATTTGTGATGTATCTAAAAATTTTAATGATTATTACAGAGCTATGAATGTATATTACTTAAGTGAAATTTAAAAGCACCTCTTATAATATTATATTTTAGTATATAGTTAAGTAATTTCTTTGAAACAAAAATTATTTCTTTTACATTTTCAAGTCTTTTGTGCTCCTAAAATCCTCTATAACAGCGTTGCCGCAATAGAAAATCAAATATTAAATACATCTATTCACGTTGAAGTAAACATTCTATACTTCCACCTACTCAGGCTGCGGTAGAAAATTCATGAGCCGAGCACAGAACCCGCACCATTCACTCGTGAAACGCGAAGTGCCTACCACTTGAATATGTAACGCAAATGTGCCTTAACTTCCAACCTTCCAATTTCAATTACGGCCAACTCTTGCAAAGTTGTTCAAGAGCGGACCCAGCTTTGGCGCCAGCGGGTCATATAGTCGCAGTCAAAACAAAAGATTATATAATTTAATTTTGATAATGATAGATACAGGTATAAATTAAAAGTAAAAAAGGTATTTTATTGATGTAGGTATGTAAAAATACGTCCAAGTAATGCGTTTCCAAAAAAAACTTATGTTAAAAAAATATATCATTGGTCGACCAACGTCTTGGGCCCAGCCCAAGGGTGGGGGGTCATGACCCCTATGACGCACCACCTGGATCCGCCCTTGAAATTGCTATACCTTGTCCATATTTGATGAGTCTCCGGCAGGACCCTAAGGGCGGGACTCTATGGCCCAAAGGGACATCGTAATCAAAATTCTCGTTTTAATAATATCACATGCTGAAGAAAAGGGCGTGTTTATAATTTAATCTAGTATTCGGTAACAATTATGAAGTCATTAAAAAGTATCTTGAAGTAATATGGTCCTTTATTAAAATATAATTAATTAATTAAAACATGGTGGATTTCGTTATATTTAAAATGTTTAAATTACTTAATTTTAAATTTGCACCTAAAAAAATAATTAAAGCAAGTCTATTTAAAAACAAATGAGGCCAGTTTACACAGTATAAGATTGCTTAACGTATTGTGGCGATCAGAAGTCTTTTCAATTAGTTTGACATTAATAGGTACAATTTCAAGATATGTCAGCATTTGTACGGTAACATAAAGCATCGCTAACACACTTTCGCACCTAAAACTTCTTCTTCTTCTCTTCATCAATCCATATTCGCCCACTGCTGAGCACGGGTCTCCTCTACCATTGAGAGGGTTTAGGCCATAGTCCACCACGCTGGCCTAGTGCGGGTTAGCGGACTACACACCTAAGAAATTTCTAAGAACTCTTAGGTGTGCAGGTTTCATCACGATGTTTTCCTTCACCGTTAAAGCAAGTGATAATTCAATGTGAATACACACATAACTTCGAAAAGTCAGAGGTGAGCGCCTGGGGTTCGAACCCGCGACCGCCGAGATTCTCGACCGCGCGCCCAAACCTCGAGGCCATCACTGCTTTTTGCACCTAAAACGCAACGAGTTATTTAGATCTGCCACTCGTATGTATACTAAGCCTGCTAAATAAATAAACTAAATAATAATAATAGACTAAAGCTTAAGCCCGCTTAATTGTTTAAGTGGCCCTTGCCTATCAGTAAAACGCTTATATATACAGAAATTCCAATGCAATATGCTTTTCATACTCCTCACATCTTTCCTCACACAATAAACTCACTCAACTCGCAAAAGGACCAGCAGACATACAGTAAAATTGTTAACACTAACAGCACGCGCTCGGGGCACTCGCACGGACTCGAACCCGGAAATGCACTCCTCCCGTCCCTACCCCCGCTTCCGGACCGGCTCAGTCCACTCTACACCCCCGCACCCCGCGCAATTTCCTCCCCCGAAGCTATTCTTAAATACGGAAAGGTATCTTGTTAATGTTAGCTTATCTAGGTCTCTCAGTTTTGAAAGCTATGACAGTTTCAAGGCTAGTTATTTTGTAGTATTCATTGAGGCTTGAGAATTCAAGTTGCAAACAGATTTATTGTAATTTATTATGAAATTATACTTAGTTGGTTACGTTACTACATAGTTCAATGGTACTTATAGGCATAAAAATGTTAATTAAGCTATTAAATTGTCCTAAATTAGTCACTTTATTATTGTAATAAAATTTATTTGGATAATTTTTAATTATTATTTATTAAAATTAAGATTATAATCCTTTATAACCCTAGGGCATCCTTTATACCAGGGGGTATTTATGTTTTCTAGCAAAAAAAATCTGTAATCTTTTCTGGGAAACGGGAATAGTCTTAAATTATACTCTCACGGGAATACATAAAAAAATTAATAAACAGGAAAACGGGTGTTAGTGTATTTTTTTCCAGGGTTTCACATATCTAGAAATAGCAATTTTAAAGATTTTAATTTGAAGATGGCCCGTCCTGCGATTTTAAAGTAATGTAGGCAGGTGCTCTCGCTGGCCTTAGCAATAACCGTCTGAGTGAAGCACCGCAATCACCATAACCGGCTCGCTATGCCAGCGGTTTTGTGGTGGGCGGGATTTAAGCGGCAATGTACTGAGAAATATTGTGTTTCGTCGTATCTTCTGAAAATCATTGTGTTATGGGTACAGGATTGTTTTAGGTGTTGTGTTTTACAGTTGAATAAGCATTAAGCGGTGGTAATGCCTTGGCATTTACTTATGGTCGACGTTGGGTGACGCAGAAAAAATGTACGTGCATAAGTAATGAAAATAAAAATATATAAAAAAAAGAATTCAAGTACATATATATAGATAGACCTGTAACGTACTAAATATATACAGGGTGTATTTAGACCGTGATCGAAAACTGAGACAGGTAATAGCGAGGGTGATCACAAACCCAGTGGCGATATTAAAAATCCCGACAAAAAATAAAAATTTTGAAGATTTCCATACCACCATAGGTGTTAAAAGTATGTGATTTGTATGGAAAACCTCAAAATTTTAATTTTTTTGTCGGGATTTTCTTTAATGACAGGGGGTTTGTAATCACTATCGCTATAACCTGCCTCAGTTTTCGATCACGGTCTAAATACACCCTGTATATGGTTTTGCTATGCAGCCCTGTGGTTTATGTCTCAGAAAAATACAGTGTTGAACTAGAGCTTAACTTTTACTAACTGCAGCAGTGTATGGATATTAAGGTTAATATGTGCCACAACAATTGGCAATCATTTTAAACTTCGATGATACAAATAAATCTTGTGTAAACTTATGTTCTTGGTCTTAAACAATGAGGTATTAATAGACTAGGGAAGCATTGTCTGCTAGATGGTTGTTTACGCATATTGTGTTCGTTTCCTGACACGATCGCATTTTTAATGTAGTCATGCAGTGAAGAGTCGTGTTGTACAATGTAATAAATCAGTCTAAAACCTGACTGCACTCGGCTTACTCATTCCGGTTATGAATATTTATTGTCTTTAAAAATAATGATTGAATGCTTCGTTGGTCTGGCGCCTTCAATATGACGTTAGGGATCGAAAAGTTTCTGGTGTCATTCGTGGTTCAGTGTCTTATAAAAATATTTCGTTTTTTTAAAGACTGTCACTGAATATATAGAATTGTAGTAAGTGAAAAAAAAGATGTATCAAAATGAAACATTTAATTATAAATTATACTAGAATAATAATCATCCAAAACCAATTCCGTATCACATTCTGCTAGTTCTTCATCTGTCAGCTTATTTTTCTTCGCCAATGTCAGCAACTTGTCCGTGATCGCCTCTAAAAGTATCTGGTCCTGGAGCAATTTCTCTTCCCTCTCAATAATTATATTCTCAATATCTTGCCAATCTTGTAGAGTATTCTCTTTAAGCTTGACGAGTGTGTCGCTTTTGCATCGTTGCGCAGGATCTCCAGGCCACATGAGTACGAGATAATCGATATCAGCCAACTCCTTCGGACGATATATGACGTCATGACCGTGAGCCGTCAACATTTTATTCAGGCGACTGTCAGACACAGCGAGATGCTTAAACTTATTGATTAAAGCGTAAAGGTCGGCTTTATGGAGTGAGGGGTGGTGTGGAACTTTTAGTTTTTCGAGCCAATTAATCATTTCCTCCTTCGAAGAAGTAGGAGTCGGGATCTTTATCACGGCTTGAGGATCGTCCTTTAGCACAACGACGCTGTTCGACGGTAGCATTGGTATCAGAACATTTTTTATCCACGTCTCATTGCTTACTTCGGAGAAATTTCCGTCGCTCTTGAGGCAGTGGTAGCCTAAGCACACCAAACCGTATTGAGGCGACACTACAACGTGGTAGTAATAGAAATGTGGGTCTACGTATACTATGGTCCTGTTAGCTTCTCTGTAGGCCTTCATTCTCGTCAAATATTCAAGTTTTTTCAACGACTGATGCGTCTTCTCCACCAAGATACTTCTCTTGGTGCCGGGCAAGCGCTTCGATTCGAATCCGTGAGCGTAGATATTTCTCTTCAGTCTCACATAGTCTTTCCGTTGCGACCATATTTTGAGCGATGAGAATGTGTTTATCAACTTAGCTTTTGTGGGAATTTGGAACATCCTGGTATATACATCGACGATCAGATTTCGAAGACTCCCGTAGGTGAAGTCAACTGAATCTGGATCCAGGGGTTGTTGTTCATCGTACCATTGTGAGAAGGTTTTCCCTTGCGTTAGTGTCATGTCTGCCATTTTTAACGTGCTCTCTTGTACCCCAGTATATCTTGTAATATTTTGTATGTCATCAGAATAGAATTTTGCCGGTGATTTGTGTAGTCTTTCGCATTGTATCACAACATTTCGTGCTATTTGCATCTTCTCGGCTATGCTCTCATCGTATGGGTCTATCTCCTCTTCGGGCAAATCGTCTGACATTTCTTCGACATCCGACATGGCGATTTACTGTAAACATATCCTTTATTACATTCATATACACAAATAATTAAACTTTAATTATGTAATAATATGAAAATGGACTAAATCTAAATGACAACAGGTTAAATTGTAAAAGGATTTGATTGTTTGTTACGATTTAACTTAATAATTACTCGAGCGATTTCATAGATTTCTGATATGGACGTACAGTGTACATAGAGAGGACCTTGAGAAGTTACTTTTTATCTTGGAATATATATTGGTTCCGTGGGAGGAGTATGGGATTAAAAATTACGCCCGGGTAAATCTTGTGGACAAGAAGTGTGGCAAAGTTTAATGCACACGACTCGTATTTTAATGACGGCCGGTATTATTCATTAAAAACAAACAATCAACAACAAATTTGTTCACAGAACACGTGGTACGATTTCGAATTAAACAAATACCAAAATAGGAAATTATACAGCGAACAACGTACCTTGTTAGTTTCTATAACACGTTAAGCACTTGTAATGGCCGCCAGGCATTGAATGCTCCGACGCGACCTCCCCCCACCGCGACAGATTGAATACTAGTGGCAGCGGTCGAAGCACGCGGCGCGGTGCGGGGTATGTGTGGCGCGGGGAGGGGTACGGTAAACGTCTGCCATTCCCCCCGCGCTGCATACCCCGCTCTTATCGCCACTCACTCGACGTTAAATCAACGTGGATTTAAAAAAAAAAACAATGAATTTGTTTTTTCCTGTGATATTTTAGAAATCACTACCAACAGCCAGTAACAAAAAACATCAGGAAACCTCTTTTCTATAATATAATACAAAAAATATACGACAGTCCACGGCAAAGACAGACCAAATTCTTCTAATTACATCCTCATGGTCCACATTTCTCTGTTAATAAGCGTCGCAAACGGTTCTTGGTTTAAAAAAAGGAAAAAAAAAACGCTTGTAACAAAAAACGTACAGCCAAGATTATTGACTAAGCCGTGCACTTTCAGCCGAACCCTTTGATATTTAAATCCTATTTGCTACTGTGGCCTGAAGGTAACATTAACCGCTTGTTATACGGAAGAAGTAATAAAGTTAGTGGGGCTGGGTGGGGAACAGGAAAGGGAATAGGTCAGTTTTCTATTTATCTTTAAATATACCTTCTTGGAAAACATGAACATTTGAATTAGGTAGATATAAATAGAATTAATTTTCATGTGTATAGAAAAACACACAGTATTTTTTTTTCTTTGACTCCATTGCCTGTCCCTTCAAAGATGTAGGCTTCTAGCATGCGTATAAATAGCTTTATAAAACGTCAGTGAAATTAAATTTAAAAGTTTTTAGATCAATTTCATTACTTTGAATGTCGTTCATAAAACTCCCAAATTGTAATATTATTAAATTGCTTTTGATTAATTTCATTTTTCAAGTTAGACGAAAAATGTGTTTTTCAAATTTCATCCATAATGCACTTGTCTGGGAACGAAATGTAATCAAATGCTTTGATAGTATTATGATATAAATATTTGGTGAATATTTTAAGCGCGCAGTGCAGTGACCGTCTCCCAGTAAGTCCAATATTTTCTTGTTCTGTTGGTTTTTTTAAGAAATTTTGTATAAAATTATACTTTGACTGTATTACTGGCTCGCAAACATAGCTGCCGAAACGTGACACAGACGTAAGCCAACGTATGTATGTTTCCATCATAATAAATGACTGTATTTTTTGCATTTCAATACGTAATACTTCACGTCTGTTTTCCCAAAAGGGGAAGAAGAGGTGCATTTCTACACCCATATTTCGCTTGGGCTTTATCAGTACCACATGATAAAGGCCGAGCCTATTTCCGGGCACAATTATAGACTCTGTGCTGTTCGTGAGAATTAGGTAATGGAAAAATCCAATAACCTCGAATTTAACCCGGGACATATAGATACCACGGCATATAGTGCCACAAGTAGATGAGGCAGTCGTAATTTTGCAATTTTTCAGCCATTTATTATTGTTAATAATGCACCGTGACATCTAGATCCTACGGCACATGTTACCGCAAGACTACGAAGCAGTTGTATTTTTTTTTTATTTCTCCGCTATTCGTTGCTATTGGTAGTTAAATTTTTTCACTTAATTCCCTATAGCTAATTTTGTAACTCATCAAATAATCCAACACACGGTACACAGATCTATTCGGATCGTCAAATGCCAGCTATTCTATTAAGTAATCAAATCGTGTACAAACGTACCGACAGTCTCAATGTTGGAAGACGTCCCTGTTCCTTAGGGATCTTTGTATACCCGGATTGGTCTTGGAAGGCAATCCCGGCTTTAGTACCGTACTGACCTCAGTTGAAAGGGCGCATTACGACATATGTATAATCTAAATGCTGCTCTATATACCTGTGTTGTTTATACAATAAGCCTGTCAGCGACTCAGAAGTCATTTCGAACAAAAAAAGTAAAGAATTATTAATATTGTTCATGAAAATTGTATTGATGGTACATATTAAAAATTAAATAAATTGAAGTGGCAATATAAAAAAATTCCACAAATTAATATCGAATTTTAAAGTTCTTATTAAAATACTGTGTAGGAAGTCTAATGAATTCGGAGGCCATTGTCTATCAGTGTAATCCTGTGGTAATTAGGTGTATGCAAAGTAAAAAAATAATTAAAATATTTGTTTTTTTGTTTCAGGTAAGACTCAAATTTATTAAAGCTGGTGGCGCCAGGCGGTCCAATATTTTAATCCTATTTACACAATGAAATTTGAAACTGGCCTTTTTTAATATGGTGAGTAGAAAAATAATTTTTAAATGAAGTTTACAATTTTGACGAGGAATCAGTTCTGTAGGCCTACTTCTACAGTTATATAGAGAAAAAAAGACGGTTGAATTCATATGAGAATTTTCGAAATAGCAAACTATTCTCTAAGCTGTACCGTTAAAATAGTAAAAAAACTCAATTTAATACTTAGATAAAAGAATTAAAAGACGAGTAAATAAGAAAATTGAATTATGAGTGAGCAATAATTGCCGGAGCAGCCACTTGTGAAAGGACGTTTGATTTTTAATACTGTTTTAATTGTGAAACGTGTTTTCTTCGTAACAAACTTTGATTGGTGAGGAAAAATACTGAGAATTCGCAGAATCGTTTTTACCAGGGAACACGGTTCAATAATTATTCAGTATTCATGAGAATCTTTCGACACGAATGAAATGGATTGAGCCAATCAGTAATTTGTTTAAGGCCAACCAACGAAGTGGTGTATGTTGAGGATCGATAACATGGCTAGCGAGGGAACAAAAATAGCTATCTTCTTCTTCTTCTTCATCAACCCATTTTCGCCCACTGCTGAGCACGGGTCTCCTCTACCATTGAGAGGGTTTAGGCCATAGTCCACCACGCTGGCCTAGTGCGGGTTGGCGGACTACACACCTAAGAAATTCCTAAGAACTCTTAGGTGTGCAGGTTTCATCACGATGTTTTCCTTCACCGTTAAAGCAAGTGATAATTCAATGTGAATACACACATAACTTCGAAAAGTCAGAGGTGTGTACCTGGGCTTCGAACCCGCGACCGTCGAGATTCTCGACCGCGCGCCCAAACCTCGAGGCCATCACTGCTTATTTAAAATATTAATTGCTTATTTATTTATTTAAAATAGCTATAGTAACGATTATTAACATGTGGGTATAAGAACATAATATAAAAACACACATAGATACCTCTACGTCTCGAAAGCGGTAAGCAATTATGATAGTTTGAGACTTTTTGCTTTTACTCAGAATGTCCTAATAGAAAAATGCAACAACATTTTGTTCAATCCCTCGATCAGACGCACCACAATTTTACCGAGAAACTAACGAGCCAGTCAATATTATTTAGGATGTATATGTCACTGTTACTTCCTTTCTAATTTTATTGTCTTCAATATTAGCAATTTATTTTAATTTCACCAAAAAGTTCTGAACGTCCCAATATCAATGCTTTTTTAAAAAGGTCGATCCGAAAGTCTTCGAGCCTTTGTCCAGGAGCGATGTTATATTAATGATCATGCCAAAAATATATTTATTTCACAATACAAGCCATAAATCCGTAGTCAGCGGCGGTACAAATTATTTTGTGTAGTTGCGTGTCTGAGGGCAGTTAAACAATGAATTAATACTCGAAAAAATATTACGAAGACTAATTGAACGATGGCCGCTTTAATCTTTCGCCGGCACTCCTTTTCGCTTTTTTGTGCGTATTTGGAATTATTTCATATTACATAAATTCGTTTTAACTGTTCTTGTTAGTGGAATTTTACATCGGACTAATCACTATTTACAATATTTCTTCAGTTGAAAGAGTTTCAATAGAAATACGTATTTTGTTTTTCGGCCCTTCATATGAATAAGCCAACTGTTACTTATTAATATATCAAACTTGGAAATATTGAAAAAATCTATCCATTCAGTATGTTTTTTTTTGTTTTTGTCATAAAGCATAAGTGATGTCAGATTAAACGAGACGAAATATTTCTCAATAGTTTTAACATTAATTTATATTTTGGGGGTGTTTACAGACCATGATCGAAAACTTTTAATGCTTATGGTGGTTAGGAAAGTCAATTTTCCATCATCACTGTTTGAAATAACCATTATTACAACCTATCTTAGGTCTCGATCTCTTTCTTTCTACGCCCCGTATAAAAAACACTTCTATAATTAACCAGAGAGAAAATTTTCGAGGTTACCGCCTAGATTCTTGCACAATCGACGAACTTCATCCGCAGCTTACACGCTCCCGTTGCTGACGGCATCCCGCGGGATCATTTCATTAGTCAATGATTTAAATATCAAAAGAATACATTTCTACCGGGCTGAATCACCTCCAGCCTGTTATATTATGCATTCAGTGTTTTATTATCTTATTGCCATTGGTTCGATTCTGTTCGTCGTTTTAATTTCAAATCGCGGATCGCTCGCGTTGGATTCAAATCAATATTTGGATGAAGAGGTTGATTAAGTAATAATACACCAGATGTTGAGATAAATGTTTGTCTAAGATCCGAATAGGTATTTGAAACCGCGAGTTTTCATAAATTATTATTTATAGTAATAGAAAAATACTTTTTATTTATGATATTAAGCTTTGTTGGATATTTGTGAGACCGAAAAGTCTCTCGTAGTGTCTGATACCCACGACACAAGACTCGTATCTTAGTGTGGGGTCAGAACTATATGTGTGACTGTTGGGTGTATTTATCTATTTGTAGTTCGAAATAAGCAAGTACTACTTGTTGAGTAATCCAGTATCATCATCATAGACACCGGCCTCCTCGACCATTAAGAGGGCTTAGTTCATCAACCCGCACTAGGCCAGTGTGGTGGACTAAGGCCACGTACATCCCAGTGAATTCTCTGGGAAATACAGGCGTGAGTCTACATACGAGTATGTACATTTACAATATATCTAATAGATATGAATGTAACAGAACTGAGGGCTGTGTATGCGTTTAGCTGCGCGTTCGCGCCACGTAATTGGATACGCGGCTAAAATGAGCGTTCCGCGCCGACCTCTGATTGTTCAGGGATTTTTTTTAATAACAACCGCACTGGGCTGCACACGGATCTCAGGGTTTTGGAAGAGCCAGCCGTTGTGTACAATAGGGCCAGCATAGTTTGAATCATGCTTCCAAACTCAAGTATTGAGCTAAGCTTATTAGGTAGATAGGTTAAATTTAGAATCTTTGGAAAATAAAGCACCTGAAAAAAGGTCGAGGAGCGTGGATAAGTCTGTTATAATTACCAAAACTGGTAACTGGTTCTTAGTGTATAGTCTAACTGTTTACAAATAGAACGTAATTAACAAAAAAGTTAGCTTCAAAGCTGCATCGTTTACTCGCAATAATAGTGTATGCAGTACGATCAAGACGTTCCATTCTTTTTTAGTCCTGGACAAAATATAATGAAATAAAAAAAAAACTCCCAAATACATACATACTTTGTGTTGTGGGTATCATAAACAATGAGTCTCTTCGGTCGAAACATATACTTATTTGTAGATTCACATTTCTTTACGAGGATCGAACCCAAAGCCTCTTGTTTCACACGTGTCTAGCCAACTGCCCATCCCGGCAAAGAAACAGTTTAGTTATAAGTTCTAAGCACATCCAGCGAGGTATCTACGCAAAAGTTTATACGTCGGCCGGTACATGTTTTTATTGGCCACAAGCTCCGCGAATGATAGTTGGATTGCGGCCGTCTTCTGTTATTATATTACGTGTTGCGGGCGATTGAGACGTTGCCAGTTTCGCTCCTTTGTTTACTTGTGTTGGCAATGTGGTTCACGTCTTTCAATGTTGGATTCGGAAACTAGAAATTTTAAATAATAAATACCCATAACAGTGACACACATAGCTTTGAGTTCATGCTACGATAGTTTCGTGGAGTGGAAATCAGGATCTTGTTTTTATCGATCTTACAAATCGCAAATATATTAGGAACTTCGAAGATACTGAGTATTTCTTAAACACAACACTAACTGTAAATGCAAGTTACTCTCCAGCTTCACAACTGTTTAAAATACTAAAACAGAGCACTAAATACATTATATTGTTTTGCAAGCAAATTCACTTCATATGAGATTCATGTTCACATCTAAAACACTGTGTACGTACAGACAGACGGGTTCACGTTGTTACATTAGAGGCGCCTACATTAGGAGTGTCGTCAAAGGAATTCAGGTAATATCTTCCAGGGAAAGGTCCGGCCAGGGTAACTTGAGCCGCGCTGATCGCCAAACGTGCAGGGTATGGTCGGGACTAAAGTGTTGTGGCAGGTCTTTGTTAAATGGTGCAGCGATTAGATGAGCCAGTGGAAATACACAGTCGTATTTTCTGTGGATGATGCCAGATAAAAATGTGCAGGGAATGAGTCGATACCACTGAGTGTTGTTCTTATCATTGATGTTAGTATACGATTGATACAGCAGCAGTTCTTTTGATGTTAAATTTTATCTAACTACTGTCAACTTATCTGGCGTCAATTTGTTGAAGAATTTATTGAAATCTATTCATTAAGTTGGTCGGAGACGACATGAATAAAAAACGTTTATAATATAAGGTATATCTTTCTTATGAGTCTCCCATTTCGCAACCTATAGCTTCACATTCACTTAGTTTATCAATGTGGAATATTTCGTTCGTAGCGAAATAAGAATTTATCAGTAATAAAGATATTCTGTAGGTTTGTTTTTACTTACTTTAGGTTGCATACGGTTATCTCGTTGGTTGTCTTTTGTTTTATTTGACTGCCACTTCGTCCAAGCCGCATAAACGTCATATGAAGTTTTAATTAGCGAACTCAAAGTATTATCTGCATATTTCCATGAGGTTATATTTTCAACTCACCTCACCAGCGCTTCCAATCTAAAGCACCCGTATCTTCCAGCAGTTGTCAGCTTGCTATACCTTTGGGCTATGCTTATTTTTTTGGATCTTCTTATAGTGCACTGGTTTCTTCAAAACAAATGCTGTCACGATATCCGCCCCTATATTTCCATCCCCCAGCCCGTCCACGCAACATTGACACATAATATCCCGACCGCACGTGGCGAAAACATCGCGCGCGGTAATTTTGCCAGAGACCATCACACGCTGGTCGCCCCTCCGCCAGGGTCCGCCAACACGGTTCTCTTCATTTGGCAGATTCTGCCAAGTCATACGCTAATGGAGATCTGTAAGAAATTGGAGTAGGTTAGAAGTCTGGGTAAATATTAGCTGTTCATTAATTATTTAATTTTAAAGTGTTTATGAATAAGTGATAATATATTTTTTTTAGTATTTTATTGAAGGTTAAAATTAGATATTTTTTTTTTTTTTTAAAGAAAGCATCAAATTTATTTCACATTTTTGCGACGCCAGTATGATGATTGTCTTCTTATCTTTTTACTTTATGAATTTCAGACCTGATATTTGTAGAAAACATTCTAAAACGCCTAAAACACCTTTTATAATAACAATTATGTACATTTAAGAATCCATATGAAGTCATCAATCGAGAAATACTACACCAATAGAATATTTATTTATTAAACCTTAAGTAACCTTAAGAAACCGTACAATTTACGTTATTTCTTCTTCTTCTTCTTCATCAACCCATATACGCCCACTGCTGAGCACGGGTCTCCTCTACCATTGAGAGGGTTTAGGCTATAGTCCGCCACGCTGGCCTAGTGCGGGTTGGCGGGCTACACACCTAAGAAATTCCTAAGAACTTTTAGGTGTGCAGGTTTCATCACGATGTTTTCCTTCACCGTTAAAGCAAGTGATAATTCAATGTGAATACACACATGACTTCGAAAAGTCAGAGGTGTGTGCCTGGGGTTCGAACCCGCGATCGCCGAGATTCTCGACCGCGCGCCCAAACCTCGAGGCCATCACTGCTTTTTTACGTTATTTGTTTTATCTAAAATCTGCATATTTATGAAAGTGTTGAGAGTTCATTCCCATTGAGATACGTTTTGTATGACACAAACCAATAATGTTATTGTGAGGTACGCTCGCTCGCATAATGCCGCCATTGAAATATTTTCCAATAATAATGCACGTACTTATCTCACTGACTTTGCTTGTATGTCTATTTTAAAGAGAACGATTGTGATAGAAACATGAGGCTTCATATTCTAAGGCTAAGGGTTCTGGGCTAAGGATATTGAGTCAGATACTTTGAAAATTTCCTCAATGCATTTTTTGCTTTATACTAACAAATACTTGAGCAATAGTCCAGTAACAAATACTTGACCATGTCATAGGAGATTTTAGTTTTAACAAAATAATTGAGATACAACGCGTGTGCTTAAACAACCATATTTATGCAGAATCTGGGTGAAGAAATTATGTTTGTGTGTCTTCCAATAATGAGAGGCAAAATGTGCCCCAGGCCCCAAGGGTGGTAGGGTCTACCCTAGTGGTACTGCGAAAAATCTTTTGAAGTCATGGGTTCCTTTCGTGACATATTATTTTTAAGATCATCAAAGTAAAATGGGATCTCATTATACTAATTTACCGGGCAAATTACTATCACCCTGGGGGAAATTCGGTTAATAATAGCTCTGGCTAATAAATAAGAAATAACTGTATAGATACATCAAATAGCTAGTTCCGATCAGCTAAGTCATACCATTGGCGCTACAAATCTTAATTCAACATACGCCCATACTGCTCCGGATGCTATAGAAATATACTAGAGAAATCGAGGCAAAATTCTAAAAGCAACACGAAACACATTGCCAACAGACAGACACGCGTCGCAAACGGAATTGTTTCATAATAACGTTTGGATTTAAGATTGTACGAATAGAAATGTTTTGTTATCCTACCCGCGCGTCATCGTCAAAGTCTTATACTAACGCGAAAATTTAAATTTATGCTAATATTGAGTTATTTATTTAAATTCGTGCACATTCCGCCGGTTCTATTTCGGTTTTCAACATTTGCATACGGTAATGTCGAGTCCTTTTAGTTAGCTTTTTTTTGTATTTTATGCTGAGATTCGTCTGCTGTCTCTTTGTGTTTGATTGAGTAGACATCCATGTGTCGATGGTTCAAGTCCCTGGTAAACTTCAGGCCTTTAGGAGATATGTCTTAATCAGAAAAGGCAATTATGAAAAGTGCATATTTAAAATGCTTTCTTAAAAATTTTGTCAAGTACATGAAGTGCTATAAAATCGTATTATGCCAGCGTGGGTGACTAAAACCTAAACTTTTAAATTAAAGACAATTTTCTCCACAACGACTTAGCAAATAAATTCTCCAAAGGAATTTACGTTCAATTTCCACAGCTCTCAAGAAACTAATAATTATTTAATCATCATAAACAAACTGCGTGTCGCAGACGCCCTCGGATTCTAAACACAATACTCGAATGCCACCGAAGGGAATTCCACCTAGGCATCTGTGATTATCTCACTAAACATTCAAACGGCAACGGCTAGAATGCTGTAAACAAGCGGTGAGGCTGGCACGCCGCGGGACGCCGAATTTAATTAAACATCTCCCGTGTAGTCCTCGGGGCGACTGCGGAGTCGTAAAGCCTTGTAGCTGAGAAACGGGTGCAGTAAATACACGGGCAATTTTTATATGCATAACTTCATGAGTAACCCCCGAAGAAGTAGGCAGAGGTGCATTTCTGCAGTCACAATTCGCCAGTTATAAGAGTATCTTTATTGGTTCCGCTTAATAGGGGGTGAGCCTATTGCCGTTTATTGAGCATATAACCAAAACCCAAGGTGCGTCTACGAAGAAATATGGAAAGAATAACGAAATACTTTTACAGCCCCGTAATCTAACTCGAAACCAGAAATGTTATCAACTATTCAATTTCATCGGTTTTTTATAAATTCCCTTTATTGCGTAGTAGTATAGGGTATAATTTTATGTGCTTAAGTAATAAACCCAGACAGGCTGATGCACACTTCGATTCATTTTATATCCTAAATAAATTACAACTGCTTTATGTTGATTGACTATCACCATTAAGTTACCGCGAGGGCATTATGAATTACGACGTTGAACAGACAGCAGTCTGTGATCCCATAAGGCTTTTAACAAGAAGCCACCAGAAAGCTTAGCACTAATTCTTAGGTTTCAAATTATTTATTTCTTTGTAATAATTTTTTGTAGTCACAAACTGTAAAATATTTGTGTGGGACTAGAAATGGGTACAAATGAAGGCCTTATCGCACATGGCGATCTTCTGGAAGCAACCATAGGATGGATGTTACGTAGGGATTTGTTAGGAAGACTATGTGTACAAAAAATTGGTTATATAGATGCAAATAAGCAGTGATGGCCTCGAGGTTTGGACGCGCGGTCGAGAATCTCGACGGTCGCGGGTTCGAACCCCAGGCACACACCTCTGACTTTTCGAAGTTATGTGTGTATCCAAATTGAATTATCCCTCTCAATGGTAGAGGAGACCCGTGCTCAATAGTGGGCGAATATGGGTTGATGAAGAATGATGAATGATGAGATGCAAATTAAAGTTACATATGTAATATTCAAATTACTTAAATGCTATGAACCGAAAAACTTCCGTATTGCAACAAGATATAGCAAGAGACACCTGACGTAGGATCTCACCCCCCTGTCACCTGCCTTGATGAAGGTCGAGCGGTGATACATATATTACGCAACCAGTTATAGGTTCCCATGGGCTTAGTCAATGGATGTCACATCGCTTGTGTTTTGGTGATAGAATGGTTTGATATATGGATAGAGATGTAATATCTTAGTGTCTTGGTAATTAACAGTCATTCATAATCGTGTCAATTACGGTGAATAACTCGTACCAGTCGATATATTTGAATCTTAGTGCCCTTGGTATCATGTGGTTAGCTGTTTGTTATACAAAAATAAAAATTAACTTTATGGATACTAAACTTTATATAATAAAGACTGAGGATCACATTCCTTTTTTTAAGTATCCTCATTTCTTTTAAAAATACAATTTTTTAGCTTACGTTCTAGTAGACCAGACTATCTTCAAAACTTAATCTAGCAAAACATACCACTAAACCAACCGATTTCTAAACCTAAATCCGAGGACACTATACCCAACTCCCGCAAATAATTCTAGAAATTTCCATTACACATTCACGCAGAATAGCTCGACGTACTCAGCGGGGCCTACATTCGGCTAATAAACATAAATTAAAAGCTAATTGCGTTGGTATCGCCGGCGGTGTTGAGTATCCCATGGACGTGAGATGTTTCGATTCGTCCGCAGGTTAATGGGTGAAGCGTTTTACTATTGACTTGCAGTCACACCATAGTGAATGGAATATCTTGACCGTACTGAATTCTTGGGCTTTTGGGTGTGGAAAAAGTAATGTATGGCTATTATAAATAGGTAATCACTACTTAAGGTCGCTTCTTTAGTAATTAGTCTTGCAAGAATGTTTACGTCGTTTTAACCCTGACTGAGAAGGCATTTGCGAAATGCATATTTTGCTAGTTGTATTTTGAGTCCGATTAATATGGGTCGAGTCTTTTTAAGGTTTCCTTCGAGACCTTTCGATCGCAAGTTGAACATTAACATAATGAGACTGATTTGGTTCTAGGCCATCTAGCATAGTTTTTACAATTAATATTACACCACCGTGTGACAAACGGTGTGCAGCGGTTTTATCCTGTAATTTCACTCGTTGTCTATTAAATAGATCGTTAATGGCCCCGTAATGGTCCGCCGGCGGTGGCATTACCGCGTTATGGTCCCGTGGACCTCTCTATCGGTCCAATTGAATTCTGATTCGGTTGAAACGACTCCAAGTCTATTGCCGTTGTAAACAGGGATCGCTTTGTGGTGTTTTGGTAAAATGCTGAAATTTTAGTAGCGATCGCCTTTCAATTGGCTGAATATTCGAGTATTGTTCGTATTGAGCTTGTTAAAGGTGTCATTTACACGGTAATTGCTACTTACCTTTTACTTTTGTTGTAACTGAGGGAGCAATTGAGAAAAGGATTACCAATTTTAAGGGAATACATACGATTATTATCGACTACGGATGAAATCCTAATTTACTAGAAATAAGACTATTTTACGATGGACCCTCATAAAACAAAACCTGTAGTCGTTAGTGACAAGAAAAATGGTCTTCAAAGGATTCCTCCGATAAATCAATGCGCAAATCCGAAAGGCGAGTACGTCACTAATCCTGAACAATTTATACTTAAAAAAAGTGAAATAGTTTTTCATCGGCGCCTCATTTATACAAACAAAATAGAAAAAAGTGTCATTAAAAGAGCGGCACTGGATGGCGAAACGAACGCGGAACAGTAACGCTAAGTGAGCGCCCGGGTGCGGCGGTATCTCGCTAAGTTGCTGTACTGAATGCCGGCGCACGCTTGCGGATAATAGTCGAGTATTGAAGAAATCAATTTACTTTGAATTAATTTTTTCTGCTAACGAGTTATGTAAATCAACATGAAACAGTACTGAAACCGTACATTACCTTTTTATTTGAGAAACCTAGAAACGTGAACTGTAAACGTCAAAATAATCTTAGTTGTTTTTTGATTCTGTTGTTTATATTTTTGTATAATGTAAAAAAAAGTATACAAATAAGTAAATATGAAAGCCTCAAGGACACGAGGACTAAGGTGTTGCAAAATTAACATAAATCTAATTACTCATAACTATTAAACATTATGAAATTTGAAAGTTTAACGTATTATAGTTTGAAATATTCAAATTTCATAGCATTACTAACGTTAAAACCAAAGTCGCAAGTGTGCCACGCCCTTTATCGTTTTATAACAGCATTGTGCTTCTGCAATATCATTTGTTGCACTCAAACTGCGCTGGATAATAATGTCCAATACGTGGATCTATTGTTCTGGATGCGTCTAGACTGGTGAAGAGTAGGCCTAAAGAATAGTGGTATGATAATATCATGTGTGTGGTAGCTCGTCTTTTTGGAACAAAAGACTGTTTTTCTAACCCATTAAATGGCTCTCCACCATCCCTATGCATTTCTTGTTAAACTGTCTCCTATATTAAAATAATGAAAACTTATACCTTATATTTTTTTAAGTGATCGGCAATAAAATCTTTTTTCTTTCGCCTACTTCTAACTCAGCGAAGTCATTTATTCAGTCTCCTGTAGTAAAAAAACGATCTTTTTTAATGGCAATTCTTCAATATAGAAAATGTAATAAAATTACCAGATGGCTAAAAAGTCATAAAAAGTTCGTTTGGTCTAGTAAAATTGTCTTCTAAATTTAAAAACTAATGAATACACACGTCTAGAGCTGAACGTAAGTCTCCCTCACAAATCTCCAGATCCACCTGTCTGGCCTATATTAAATCCGGACAAATATGCGAGCGCCGCAATCGAGAGAATCGATCAAGCCCAAACTATGGCGCGATTTAAACCGCGATTAATCGGAAAGCTGTCATACCGCCGCATTTGCCTTAACTCTGCATTAATAAGAAAAGTATTCCGTTGATTTCGAAGAGACTCGAACGTCGTCGGATGCCCCTTGGCTCGGGAAGCGCTGCGAAAACTGTTTTCATCAAGCCCATAGTTTTTGAGCGTTGGTGTTTTGCAGGGTATTGTTATTGCTGTCTATTTAAGTTTTATTGGTCCGTACTCGTAGTTTGTATTTGGAGACGTCAAAAGACTTCAAAAAGTGGAACGAGGTTATCCCACATTAGTATCTCCTGTAGTATCGACTTCGAAATCTTGCATGTGGATAATCGTACTTGAATTTCAAACAAAATCGAGTCCCCTGTATTTTTGAGGAGTTATTTGATATTTGTATCAAAATTGGAACATTTGCAGTTTTTTACAGATTACTTATATGTGGATATTTAATTGATTATATCTGATTCTATGTTTAGGGTATGGATAAATGAAAATATACCGGGTAACTCTTTATGAAAAGAGAGAAATACAATATAAAATTCTTTGTCTGTTCTAGTGACAAATACATAATCTTTGGCTTAATGTTTTCAGTGCAGCGGTACCGTGCCTCCTTCTTATACACGTTTTGCATTTAGAAAGTTTATTCATAACGGAATTTTGTGTGTTTATGAAATTGTGTGGGTAATGTTTTTGCGACGAAATACCGTTTTATTTCACTAATTTCGCTATTCAACACCTCTTGTGAATCTTATATATACTCAGCCTATCGCCGTCCACTGCTGAACGTAGGCTTCCCCAAGTAAGCGCCAACCATCCCGGTCCTGAGCGACCCTCATCCATCCGCCACCCGCCACCTTTCTCAAGTCGTCGGACCATCGTGCTGCAGGACGTCTTATAAATAATATAAATCATCATCAGCTCGACTACGTCTATATACGTCTTACTGCTGGACAAGGGCCTCCGGTACAACTAAAAAAGTTGAATTTAAGATAATATAAAAGTAGCTGCTTAAAATTAAAGCGAAATTTCCCTTTAAATGCAATAGATTTGTTCGTCCGTGATTAAAAGTAGTACGATTTACTAAACAAAAACATCTTAACTGCTCACTACTTTCCAATATTTAATTCACGAAGCTGTATCAGGATTTCGATTTAACAAATTCATAAACTGCTAATCGAAGGCGAAATTAAACTCTTTCCACTGGCGTTAGAGTTGAATTTCTCTATAATTTTTCAAACGATCGATACTCCCCTAAAGAACGAAACTAATGAGACAAAACATAGATTTTCAAGGCCCATATAAGTAAATTAATCTTGCGCTCAGGCGAGCCGAAAACCAATTTTTGGGGCACATCCTGGGCCCGCTGCGGTCCACGCTTGACACGTGACGAGGGCAAACGTTGGTTTAGTTTACTAGCACTAGGTACTGGTGTGGCGCTAGTGGAGCAAATATGTTGGTAGTGAAAGAGTGACGTAATAATGGTAATTTATTTTTGCTGTTGGAATTTTTATAGATGTTTGTGTTGTGATGAGTGTTGGTGTAATGTTGCTTTAGATTTAGAAGGATTATACCGTAGTCTATGGAGATGGTTAATTAGAACTGTTGCACTCAAAATCCGTAAAAAAAACTCTTGAAATATATACTGATCAGAAATAAAAATCTACTGATGTTTGGATTCACCTATTCGTCTTGATAACGATTAACAAAAAGAATCTCATTCATTGTCATAACAATTGTATCTTTATACAGACAAAAAACAAGAAAAATTGTCTGAGTATTCTCATTTATCCTAAGTGTATAATGCTAACATATTCGAGCCACTTGCTATCATGTGTCAGTTGCTTTGCTTTACTGTCCCAATAAAAATAAATGTGAAATATATATTACAACGTTAGCAATCCCCAGAAGCCGTGTGTCACGCGAATAGTTCAAGTTGAAACCACGGCCTCCGTTTTTGCTCGCGATATAATAAATTATGTAAGGATGTTATTGTCTTTTGATGCTATCTTAACTTAGTGGGTCCATTTGCCGTCGAGGTTCGCAGATATTTATACAGGCCGCTCCTTTTGTGGCCGCGATGCCGTCCGTCGGGTAAATTACTTCATATCCTCTGCGCCATTGTGTGGTATTTTTCTTTTCACAATAACATAAGCGGCCTGAATGTTGTGATGAATTCCCATTGTTGATCTGTTCCATATTGTTATTTAAGTTTCATATGTCGTTATAGCGTGTTCTAAGTGTTGTATTTTCGTTTTTTTTGTTGGTGGGAACATTGGAATGTATTTGTTATGAGAGAGATACAAGTTGATAGTTATTGTTGTGTATATTTTTTTGATAGCTAGCTAATGGTTACCATTCTGAGGTCCGAAAATAATTTGAATTTTTTGTAGTATAATAGTAAATAGTTGGATACTGATAACGAGTCATCGAGAGATCATTTTCTGGACGAATGATAAATATTCTATGCTAATGACGGTACTTCCACAGAAGCCCAAAAAAATACACTTTTAATTGCCTATGTCTAATTTGTAATTGTTTACTGTGACCTAAAAATATTACCTTTGTTAAATAAAGATTTAAATCTTAAATATTTATCATTGGTAATTTTGTAAGGCAAACTGGGCTTTTAGCTTCTATATTATGACTACACAAACTATAATTTACATATTGCGTCGAACAATTCCGCCGAGCACATTAACTAATAGTTGTCTGTAAGGCGTCACGCCATCAAATATTGATTCATGGTAATACTGGAACAGAGTCCCTAAGGTGGAGCCAATAAGCGTTCCTACGAAGTGCGACGGTAAATTACACGTGGGTACTATCGGTGTTGCCATACTAATTGAGAATATGTGTTGTCTGATGGAAATAAAGTTTTCGAGGCAGTAGGTTGATATGTGCAACGAGAGGCCGTGAGTTTGAGTGAAATATTTTTGTATTGAATTTGTTTGCAAGAGTAGATTGCCTGCTATAGGTTTTGATACTCACGAATAAGACATGGTTTTTAGTATGTGGTTAGGAAAATGTATGCTTCTATAGAGATATTTATTAAATATAATTTCAAAGGCAATGTTAATTCTTTTAGACGTTCTTTTGTAATGGAGTTGTGACCTTAGAAAATATACCAACAGATTAATATTGTAAATAATTGTCCTTATTTGTTATTAAAAATGGTATGTACTCCCGAAAAAGGACACCTTTCCTATACAAATGTGAGACAAAACTAAAAATCAACAGCAACTCTATTCCGACATTCTAGTAAATTGGACAAGTGTGACAACACTGTCGGGACCCAATCGTGGCCCACTTAGTTGCGGGTCGAACATTAAATATTCATCCGGACTCGACCCTGCGCTCGCTCACTCGACGCCAGTTACGTGCCTTGATGACCCACCGAGCCTAAATGCTGATACCAATTCAACTAACTACGAATCAGCATTTAGTGCGGGGCTTAAGTGTATTAATTGCTTATTAATATTGAATAGATTGGTTTGTTGGCGTCTGTGTCTTGAGCCGATTGGCAGGAACCAGGTTCGATACCCGGGTCGGGAGATGGATGATTGAGTGAGCCTATTAGGAAATATTAATAAGGAATACAACATGTGGAAATGTTTCAGGGATACTGTATACTTTCTACCTCATCATATAGATAAATGCTCAAAAAACATTACGTGAATTATAGATATTAAAATTCACCTCTGCCTATACAATTGTAACTACTGGGCTACTTTAAAACTTATTGTTAAAGAAATTTATGCCTTAATCCACCACGGTACCCTAGTTGAAATTCTATACAATATTCTATGATCCAAGTGTTATTGTTCACCTCTAACACATAATTTCGATACAAACACTCGAACGAAAAAATATTGCAATCTCCGCGAGTTTTATGAGAATTCCACACCGTTCGGAACTCAATGTATGAAATTCGTAAGATTCGCGGGGATATTTCGCGCGCGCCCCGCGTTCTCGACTGTCCCAGTATCCCCCTCGGACGTAAGTTCCTTAGGGACGTTGGGGAATCGAACGTTGCTCCATGCGAAGTGTCGGTTTAAACATCGGTTGTTGATACGAGAAATTGTGAGTTTGCTATAACGTGGATAAGAAGTACAGATGTATTGGGAATTTTAATAGGATTTGTATTTTTTAAGCTCTTTTTAAAGATGGTTTAAATTTAAATTAAATTATTATATAATCTGGTATGTTGTCTTAATACGTTTTAGATTTCGTTGTCATTGGCGGTATTACCATAAAAGCCCAGAAACTCAGATTGCCAAAATTTACGTAAGCTTACTTTTGGCCTTTTTTTAGAAGTACCGCCACTGCCCATTGTACGAGTACCTGTGATCATTCGTGTTGATTGACTTACGACGTTTTGGTTCATAATTACAGAATGTAAATTTTCAAATAATAGTCGAAATAATTAAGCTAGCCCCTCTGAGCAACGTGCTTTATGACGTTTATTATAGAAATGTGTGATATTATCCCATTATTCTCCTTACTATACCGATAAAACAATACATGCGACCAATAATGCCCATCCCAGAGGTAACATCAAACGTTGGCCAATTATCAAAGCGATTTAGTGCCATAGCGGATCCGCCGGCGAGATATTCAAATGGGAACACGTAAACTGGCGAATTTAACGCGAACTGTTGGGGTTACAGTAAAAATATTAGCATACAGTCGCCGCCGTCGGCTGTCGCCGCCTGCCCAGCGGCGCAATGGAATATTAATTGAACGCATCGCGTGACGTGGCGTGTGCCGCGTGTGGTTCTAGTCGTGTAGTGTTCTTTTCTCAAATTAAGAATTAGATACTCTTTTGTTTGAGTTATAAAAATGGAAGACCAAAGAGTCTTATACTGTTTTCTTGTCGATGGGATTGTTGATTTAGTTTAAAATTAGAATGACATGTATTAAGATAAAATATGTAAATTCGCACTGAGCTTGCGTAGTGGACTAACGCCAGGCCCTTTTCAGTCGTACAATAGGTGCTCAGCAGTGACATGTACCTGTAGGGACTGATTAAATAACTAAGTAAAGGACAAATAACAATTAAGAAGTGTTTAACCCTTTAATAAAAATAGCTTGATAAATTTTAAAAGAATCCAGTGGTTCAAATCCTATCCAGCAGTAAACCTTCCAAAACACACACTACCCCAAAAAAAATCCCTATCCAAAAAATTTAAATGCGCCATCCGAAAAACGCCGCGTTCGGTTGAAGTTATCATCGCGATTCACTTTAATTGCGCACTAAAGTAGCGTGAAGTTTGTCGGGCGGTCATCGCCGGCGATAACGACGCGCGCTCGCTCCGTCATCTGCGGCCACTCGCGGCTTGGAAGCCGGCCAGGGCACGGAGTGCTGCACGGGTAAGGCCTGCCTCGGACCGAGCGATTTTTGGGGCTAGGCCTTTTTTATATATTACCACGACAATGAGTTGTGGGAACGATGGGAGTCAACCAAGGTACTGAGCGATGGCAGCATTTCGCCGGGTACCGATTTTGTATTAAGACTTTTTTATATACTGCCACGACAATGAAATGAAGTGGATAAGTGGCTCGTTAGGTCACCAGCAGCTAGGGTAACACATCCGCTCTCGCCACCGGCTCGCACGAGACTGTTCCTCCACTACCCGTGGCACCGAGACAACGATACAAAAAGTACAATAAGTAACTTTACAACTTCACCTATATTGTTCAGATTAGCTAAAAAAATACTTCGTTACCCAATGTCCCACTTCTGGGCACCACACTCCTCTCTCATAGAGGAGATTTAGTTTAGCATAGTCCACGAAGCTGACCTAATGCGCGTTGGCGGACTCTACACCGAAAATATTCCTAAGAACGTTATTTAGGTGTGCAGATTATATCACAATGTTAGTAAAGTAAATAAATAATGCTTAAAAAAAACATACAAATGCATGTGATACGATTTAAAGTCCCAACCGACTAAAAGTCGCGCGCTCGCAGCACCCCCTAACCCAGTGTCAACGTGTAATGGATACATTTAACAGGAACTTGCAAATTTATGCACGACTTTCAGCATAAATTCAGTGGCGCGGCAGTGAATACCGCTTCGAGTTACGATCTTTTCTGTAATTTTAACGTGCGACAGATTCCCACCGAGCGCCAATTTTCAAATATGGATTCCGCAGTGAAAAATGTACGGTCTCGCCCGACGTGGGTCTTGCGGCTTGTGTAAGAACGGTGGCTGCGATCGGTCGATATGTTGTATGTAGTATAGGGATATAGTAGTAGGTAGATGGTAGGTTATAAATTTTATATATAACGGTTTGGAAATGTGTGCGAATAGGACAGTAGGCTTAGTCCGTCATAACGTGGGATGTTAAAAAACTAGCGTGAGTTGGTTGTAGAAAAACAGTCAGAGATATAGAAATGGGTATGATACTTATATAAATGCAATTTAGCTTCGATTACATCTGCGTTGGCTGAACGTTGCTTTTTTCCACTCCATGATATATGCAATGAAACTTAAGGACGCTTATATTAATTTGATAAGAAATAAGTTAGTAGTAGCACTTTATGTTTTGGGCCAGACTGAGTGCATTCGGTTTTGAACAGACATCACTATGTCGACAAGTGACCGTTAGTCAATACCTTACCGCATTGCACTAAAATAAGGTGCCAATTCCTCGAGTAAAAAACGCAGAACAAGTCGAAAACAAACTAAATTAAGACGACAGCCGAAGAAACTTGGGAACTACTTAATTAACGAGGCCGGTAGAAAAGTTTCGTCATGAATTTTTAACAACTGCTTTTACCCTGATCTGATATGGGATCGATGGGACATAAATGGATCCGTGATGGTCCACAGGGGCCATTGGCAAAGTTTGGCCAAATAATGTTACCTACAGAAATTAGTTTGAGGTATATTGTTTATGACATATGTAATGCAATAAATAATATCCTATATGTGGTGAATGATGGGACAAAATATATTTGAGAAGCGCTTAATTTAGCACTTGCGATTTGAACTAAATACAGTACGAAAATTATAATTTTAATAAGTCCCTCTCTTTTCTCATTTTGTTTAATTAAAAAATTACAAAGTTGCGTAACAGATTTCCGAGACAATTGAATCCCTAAGTTGCTGGACCTATGTCGATGTATTCTATAGTTATGTTATAGAACAAAGCGCTCAGGTGGAGTCAGTCAATTTCGAATCAAACGACATACGCCGTATCAAAAGTGAATACATAGGAAACGATCGCGTTTGAACCAAACAGGTTTAACAAAAATCTATACATGTACATACTTAGATGGGATGCTCCCTCGAACCCTTAGCCTTCCCATCCTCGCGTCTGATGACCCAGCAAGGTCGGTATCGCGAGATCTTTCCACTTGTTCGAGTGGAGCCATTTAATTTTCCACCGCGCCGGCCAGTCGCCGATAATGGCGCAGTCTCACACGAGCCCGTTTGGAAATTATTGTCGTCGAATCGAGGCCCGTATGAAATTTCCGATATGATGGCCATGTAATTAGAACCTTCTGGAAATGAGGTCGCGCGTTATATGTAATGCGCTTGTACATAAACGAAGAGAGGAAGAAGGCTGTTATGCTTGTTTGGTAAGATGTAAGTGACTTGTTCTTTTTAGATCGAAAAGACTGTGATTAAAGAATGTGTTGTGAAGTTGCTAAGGTTATGTAATCATCTCTCTCATCTCATCTCTCACCACTCGGCAGACTTATGTAGTCCTGCTTTAGCCATCACAAACAGCCCCTTCTCTACAATTCGTACTATTCAGGCCTTGTTTACCACGCTGATAGCTGTGTTATACAATACGCTTAAAGTTTCAGGAACAGGAATAAAAGTAGCCGTCGTCTTGTAAGCTTTGGTGTCTGTGACACGTTTACTACGGCTTGTCACTATGTGTTTTCGACTGCATTCGATTAAAGACAATCACATATGATTCCCTTCCACATATGAGTCAATGATAAATACCATCATTTCCTTTCACATGAAATTGCGACAGAAGCAGCTTAATTAGCAGTTAATCCGTGAATCTCAGCCGAGGGCATAATTTACACCATACGTTACAATATATTAGGAATGCCGTGGACATAAATAAGTGCGTGCGTGTGTGTCCGTGTGTATTTGTTGTGGGCAGACGAAGCGATGTATCAACCGGTGTTCAACACGCGATCTTTCAAGTTCGCCTCGTGATGGGACTCGCGTGCACCACGCGTCAGATTTAGTGTTTATTTTTGTGTGTAAGTTCGGTTTTGTTGGACTGCCATGTCCGGCCGTGTGTGGTTGATCGAAAAGCCCCAGGGTCGATTTTGGCGACAAAGGAAAATGTATAATACTGCTTTAATTATAAATTTTATTGAAATATTTTGTTGTGTTCTGTTGATTGACCTTAGGGCTGTTACGGAACTAAGAAAAAGGGTGTTTGAAAGTTTATACGAAGAACCGCTAAACGCACAATAAAATCACAGTAATGAGCCCACATAAAGATAAAAGAGACAAGTTGAGAGTATCAGAAATGTCGAGAATCTTTTCAGACCTAAAATAAAATTTTGATCGCAAAAATATTTCTCTCGGATCTAGGATAACAGCCGGATTATAATAAAAAAGCGCAGCAAATTGCTTTAATTTATAGGAATATTCATGAAGAGTTATGACGGAGCTTAACGCTGAATGAAAACAACGCTAAGAAACTTGGATTAAGAATTCTGTAAAATTTCTAAGAAGTCCACCAACCCGCATTTAAACCGTTTTATTTTTTATTGGCCGTATTATATTATTAATTTAGAATTGTATACTAATAAACACATTGATAATCATTCCACATACTTTCAACTGCTAAGACACTAGCCCACTGTCCAACTGAGAGGGTTAAGGCCAGCGGCCTCGTGAAAAATCTGAGGTATGTCTGGTTTTCTAACTCGCGACAGTCAAGATTTTGAACATGTGCACAAACCTCGAGGCCATCACGAATCTATGTGGATTAAAATGCCTATTATATTGTTTAACCGTTTGTAATTAACTAAATAATTGACATTTTACTTTTATATCTCGCCCGTGCTTTTTGAACGAAACATTTCAGTGATTGTTGTAATAAAAATTTAAGTTTTGTTTTAAATCCGTCGAGTTTTACAACCATCCGCCCGGACTCAATAAAACAACGCTCGTATTATTTATCCGAATGGAATTGTATTTATTCGAAAACAACTAACTGCTCTAGTATTTCATTGGTTTGTTCAAGAAAAGTCTGAGAAAATGCCGAGTCAGCGGATAGCTAATTTATTTTTTAAACACTCTTAATAATAGAAAAATAGAATAAGTCTTATTTGTTATTTTTAATCTTAGTAATACTAAACAGTTTTATGAGAATGTCTGGCTGCTGTATTTCTAAAAATATATTGAATGATGAGGGCTGAATCCAATGCAAGAGCCCTAAATTCCTTTTAAGTTGCACGTTTAGAAAGTTGTTATAATTTTACCGACTAAAGTATAGTTTTACAGTATTCTAGACTAGAAAAAAGTATTTGTATATCTCTCTAATCTTGAAGCGCGATTTGAAACAAGGGCGTTTCGCAACTGTTTAACCGATGACGTCACGAATACTCGACCATGTTGCTATATTCATATATACTACTACATATACTTATTTTATGTTTTTTTTTGTTCCAGGTACGTCATCAATATTACTATGATAATGTTTTCCGAAAAGGTAAAATCTCTTTGTTTCTTATTTCATAAGAAATACACACATGAAAATGGAAAAAAGGGTTACATCTACGTCACTTAAATAATAACACTTTTGAAAGAAGGTAAGTAATCCCTCAACGTAGGACGCAAACCCGGGACCTCTCGACCGCACGTCGACATTTATACTATGAGTCCAACTAACGTATTCCTGGTGTAATATTCTTTTACTCTTTGTAAAAGAATTACATCGACTTTCAAGCGATGATTAATCAATAGATTCTATGAGTGACACAAACAACAAAACTGTAATCTACTTACTCCCTTCCCCCACAATAGCCTGTTAGCAAAATGAGCCCAACTATCGGTTTTTATTGAAAAATAAAATACATATTTCCCCCTATACGACATCCAAGCAAATATTATGCACATTTATCTCCAAAAGCCACTACAATCACAACCTTAAGCGCCGGTGTTAAAGTAACTTTTCGTATGAACAATGACGTCATAAAGCCACCCCATTCACGTCAAATTACGCATTCAAGGCCAGACGCCGATAAAAACAATGATGCCCCATAAACATAACATTAATATTTTTATTATGACACAGTGATCATAATCTGTCAAGTAATTTTTTTGCTGATTCTGATTATGCTCGTATTTATGATGGATAGAAAGGGGTTCGGGTAATAAACCACCTTTATACCATTAATAGCTATATTTCACCAGTTATGTTTTAAACTAGACATAATATCAGACTTAGTACTGAGTTCGCTGTTCGACATCTGAGTCGAGAAAACTTTCTCTCACCGATTTTCCTGAAGTTTTCAGAGACCAAGACTCTGGTAATGGGTCCGAAAGAAATAGATTCACCTCTTTTTACTTGAAAGCAGAAACTGACCTCAGTCTACCCTTTCGGTGATAAATGAGAGTAAATAAGCCAAAAGAATTAATCCCAAAGTAAACAGCTGCAAATTTTCAATTGGTTTTATATGTCGGTCGCCTGTTCCATACTTTTATACTATTTATGAAGTGCCAGTATTGCCACTTGAAATTTTCTCACACATTGTTCCCACCTATACTTTATTAACCGTCGTGTCAAAACGATGGATTTTACTGTACCGCGTACATTGCGGTATAAAAAGATTTAATACCTGGTTTGTTAAAATGTTAGAATAGAACTTTAAACGAATGACGAGATCGATAACTTTTCTTTAAGTTGAGTTAAAAAAAGAACGAAAATATTGATAACCATTTAGTACTTTTGAAACGTTGAAATTAGATTAGATTCTTACCAATCAAAACTTATATTGTCCGCCTAATAAAATGTATTTACTGTATCTATTGAAAAATACCAGTATTTCATAATGCTAGGTTATGATTACCAAAATGATCATAAAACTTTTACATTTATCATATTGTGATAATTCTATCAGAGGTATAAATATTACCTAAAGGAGGTTATAAAACACTAGCGCCTTCATAACACGCCGTACTGACCACGCAATGGTCACGAAACACAGCGATAAATCACGTCGCCAAATGCCCCGGTGGCGGCCGTCGGTGGAAAAGCATCCTTCCTCCATTGATTGT
The DNA here is from genome assembly GCA_030295005.1 of Cephonodes hylas. Classification (NCBI taxonomy): domain Eukaryota; kingdom Metazoa; phylum Arthropoda; class Insecta; order Lepidoptera; family Sphingidae; genus Cephonodes; species Cephonodes hylas. Next base: position 6,365,719 of record AP025384.1, on the reverse strand, counting down.
GTTTGCCCGGCACAGTCAATGGAACTTAATTTTCTTCGTACTGCGCTCTCCACTATTTTATTTGGTGTTCTGTCGCACTGTTGACTTTACTTTCGCGTCTGTGTTTTGAATTTTTGCGGTGTCGCAAATTGTACGCTCTGTCGTTGATTAAAATGTATTTTGTCTGCGTTCTCGAATGTCTGTTGTTTATTTTTATTTTATTTTTTATTCCATTGCCGCTTATTGTCCAATATTTCGAATTCTTCGTTTAAAACAGTGACAATAGACTGTTTCGTTTTTGCGAGGATTCTTTATTATGCATTGTTCTTTGGAGCGGCTCTGTGTATATGTGAGGTTTAAACATTTCTATTCGAAGAATATATATGTACGGCAAAAACTTGGACTAAAGTTTAAACTACAAGTTTTCGGATATTTTTACTAGATGCAGGGGGATTATAGATAGTTCTCTTTACGTATACCTATAAACTTAAAAACTTTCGTGTAGCAATAGAAATTTATTAAAAGTACTTGATTTCGGTGTACAATAGCTTCTTGCCAAATACACTTAATAGCCTAGCGTCTAAATGTATCCTCATTCAAATTTTACAAAAACATTTGCAATTCGCACTAAATGATACATATACAAGATCTATCGATGTTATCAACGCCCCCAAAATTAGGGTCCCAATAAAGGAACCGTCGGCCCACAATCCCAGTAACATATCGATTCATAAGTGCCGTAATGTACGGCTCCAAGGTCTAGTCCCGGCCATAATCGATCCTTACAAATCAGCGACATCTATTGTCGTAAATCTGGTACTAACATCCCCTGTCGCATTATCAACCAATAAGCATATAACGAAATTGCTCGGAATTCGCTATATTAGTATCCTAAACTATCGTTTTCCCGTATACGGAGCCGTCGGCTTTGTCTCTCGCTCCCAAGAAATGCGTCGATGTACTAACATGTCCAAATGACTTATACATTGCCGGCTCAGTACTAAATTTTCAACTCGACCGCACAATGTAGAAGCAATGTAAGTCAGACAAAACGGAGATACTATTGAATGTGTTACCATTGGCGGGATTTCGAGATAGGATTGATTCATGATCACAATTACCTTTGAATGTTGTTGGGAAACATCTAGTTGGACTCGACCCTGCTGCGGCCAAGTCGGTTGGCCTCCGAGCGTTGTTCTTTTCATGGAAATTACGTACCAACTTCTACTGGCTTCGAAATCAGACACATGAAGGACCGATTTAAGTTGATCGTTTATGTAGTGGTAATTGAATGGTTGTAGAGATCAATTTATGCTGGATATTGCGACTAGTCGCGCTCACAAGATTTGCCCGTATCGGGGGATTTCTTCGGATTTTCGTCGTTGCTTCAGTATCAATTGTATTTTGTTGGGCCAATAAATAAATCAAGTGTTTAGTTTTGAGATACATTGATCTATTGTTAAAACGTTTTTACCTTTTTGTTTTGTCGGCCCCTTTTCCGGGTAATCTCATGTGACTGATAACAGAGCTAAAGTGTATTTGGCTTACATACTTATTGTTTTTCAATCTTTATGAATAAAATCCCTGTTTATTAATATTTTATTAGTTTTAATAAAGTATACCGAACAGAATTAAAGAATTGAATCAATATATAGCAAAATGAATCGAAATCGATGACAATTAAGATAGCTGCGTATAGTATGTATATAAACTTTTCCGTTAACATGTTCTTTCCATTCAGTAGATAACAGTTATCGTTCCCAAATACCCTTCAGCGGTATTCGTTATTTCACGATAAAAATACATTTTAAATAGTAATGGTCATATTTGATTTTTTTAAATGTTTCCGAGGAACATTTAAACACTGAATGAATTTGAATTAAGGATTTAAGCGTACTTTAAATATTTGTTATCATCATCATCAGTCCATACTTTTTACTTATAAAAAAAATGAATTAAAACATATATGTATCAAATAAATTTTCTTTTTCATTATCTTCTTATTTGAATTTGAATCTCCACTTGAAATCGTAATTACAGTTTTAAACCTGCATGGTACACATTTTTTAAATAAAATGCTTTAAAGTTTAAACTAAGAAACCATTCAGTATACATATATAACGACTGACAATTCTAATTAACAATCGGTACACAGTCACCATTCAAACAACTCCCGCACTGCACCCGACCGGCGTTAACGCAATAAGCAGTACAAGGGTAGTTCTTTTCAGCGCACGGTACGGAGTTCAAATACACGGGCGTTCGTTAGGCCAAGTCGTAGTGGGGAATTCAATTTGTCGTACGTGGCGTCGGGCCGCGTCGGAATTGTCTTCCGTGTGTGTGTTTTACTATATTGAATGAGTTTTTTTTTCGGCTATCGGCCCGCTAAATTCGGGGAGACGTGTTCACTAAAACGCTGTTCGGTTTGGGTTAGTTGCCTCGTGAGTCGTGGCTATGGGTTAGGAAGATGTATATTTCTATATTGCTATTTATGGAGCTCTATTGCTGTTTTTGGGTATACGAGAATATTTAGACTCTTTTGCTGTGAATTAGAATTGCCTCATAAAAAAAAAAATAATGTTCGACTCGGATATGAAATCCGAGACCTCTCAATCACAAGACAATGTCGTTGATTAGAATTAATTAGATAAAAATTTGCTACGGAACGTACAAACTCTCAAGTAATTAGAAAATTTAAAGGAAAAATCTCATCCTTATTCATACGAAATATGAACTCTAACCATTCATATTGACTGTAGTCATAAAGGCATCGAACTTAATATCCCACAGTCACTGGACGCATCTGCTAAAATACGTGCACTTGAACTTATTATTAAAATAACACCGCTGTCTGCCAAGTTGTCGGACTTGTCTCCAATAACCGTTGTTACGCGAAAACTTTTTTAATAACACACACATTGGCAATAATGTGGACCATTCTTGCTTGCAGCACGTTTAGTGCCCGGGTCGGTACCGCTCTCGTCATATTAAGTTATTGTCTCGTAAAACGTTTTACATTCTCTAAAACACTATACGAGTGTTTAGAAATTCGCGGAGTGTAAATTTACTTGTATTAAAGTCGTGTTTATTTTTATAGTATATGACTTCAGTTTAAGCGAAGCCTTCACTTATGGCTTGTAGTATTCATTAGTTTTATCTGTGTTCCAAAATACCTCAAAATCATGACAGCCCCGTGGCGCAGTTGGCTAGACACCAGCTTGCGAAACGAGCGGCCGCGGGTTCGATCCCCGCACCGAGACAAATGTTTGTGTGATCCACTAATATTTGTTTCGGGTCTGGGTGTTTGTGAGACCGAAAAGTCTCTCGTAGTTTCTGATATCCACGACACAAGACTCGTATCTTAGTGTGGGGTCAGGACTATGTGTGTGATTGTTGGGTGGGTGTACCTCAAAATCATGTCGGTTTTTGAGTGGAAACATACAAGAAAACAAAATAAGGATTACATTTCCAATACTTAAATCGTTTCTTTCTATGAAGCGTTATTAAAGATTGTATTAGACAACTCGTACACATTTTTAAATTTATTTTTTTATCGGCCTATACTAAATCCAACTGCTAGACAAAACTTTCTTTTACCACTTCTCTATGTCTTGTGCTTAGTTACACCATTCCTTCTCAAACAAACTAACCATAATGTAAATTGACTCTGCCCAAGTATCAAGAAAAAGGTTGTACAACAATTCATTCATTCACACGTGAGTTATTTATGGAACTACATCTGTATACACACGAGGTGATATAGTAATCGTCTACTTTATTACACGTCGGGGATTAATGAAGGGCGAGACAAGAATCTACGCAATCCATTACATACTTTATCTACGTCTACAGTCTTAAATAATGAGACCAAAATAAAACACATTAAAATATACACGACACAAATAAAACGCATACACAATTAAAAAAATAAAAGTGAAACTTGTAAGAAAAAAAAATTAAATTTAAAATGATTCTTCAAAAAATAAAGAACGTGATTTCAAAAATAAAATTACGAATTAATTTAGACTGACAATTGAGACGTGAAATGTGAACAAAAAAACAAGCGACGACGCGACGCGGACGAATAAAAAGCATTAAAAACATGCCATAAATTAAATATGCTCTGACAGCTTTAATCAAGATATTGCATTGGAAAGAGCTGTAATTGCGGCATATTCACTGACCAGTGTCAACGGTTCAAGATGTTTATCGATAAAATTAATTTCTGCCGACGGGCGCGCGATTTTAACGATAAAATCGTTTAACATCCCTAACTATGGCTACCATGTGTTCGGAATTTGCAGGGCACATCTAGATTGTCCGTGTTGGGATTTCATTTTGTATAATGAGATGTTTTTAAAGTAATTATATGCGTGTTTTATGTGTTTTTTTTTTTGGAAGGAGGCAAATGAGTAATGAGCCATAATACCAGAAGAATTATTGGTGCGTTGCCAGCCAAGGACCCTAAGTCGTAACAATTTGAAAATATGTTCATATGTGGGCTGAAGGCAATGGAATATTGTCAATCAATTCATTTTTGATTTATAGGTACAATTGGTCAGAACTCGACTGTGTACGTGAAAAAGACACCTAATTACTGTAGAGTACAGTTACTACGTTCATTGTATTTTTATTTTGTAACATCTATAATGATACAAATCTGTAAATAGTATATTCGACTTAACAACAAAGTTCATTCAAGACCAAATTCATGACATTGTTATTCATTTCTATAAAATATTCTCAACATATCTCGAAAAAAGGATCGTCCGCCTAGTTTAGGTTCAGGCGCTTACAATATGCTTTCCAGATACCGTGTTGAACATGTAGCCCGCTCCCAACTCAAACCGAAAGATTCACAAGCGAGCAGTAATATTCGCTGTTTACATTCCAGTTTCTATGTGAATTTTGTACGTATGAAGCAAAGTGTCTACGTCAGTACTTCCACGATTGATTCCGTTATCGAAAATGTCGAGTTTGACATTTCACCAAATTTATCTTTTGACGTTCGAACCTTTTTTTTTAAATAACCGTCCTCTTTTCAAAAAAATTGTTCTTTTTTTAAAATTCGCTATCGATAAGTGGTCGGTTTGAAAAGGGAACGTAATTTATTGAAGTGCTTTTTATCTATGAAATGATGAGGGTATTTTTTTAAAAGTTATTTTCTTTCGGGGATCGATTGTCGATTTTCTTTATCTGTGATTGGTGAAATGTTACTTTCGAGTTAAATGATATTTAAAAATGTTTGCGTTCTTTTTTCAAACGTTAATCACGTCGTTAGAGCGAGGCTTGAAATGCGTTTAAATTATACTATTAAATAAAGATTGTTGATTAATGATAGAATTAATATTTATGAAGTCAAATTTATGATTGTAACACATTATCTCAAATCGATTACGTACTTTATTAAAAATATTGGTGTTATTAGCAATCCGACTATTGCAGCTCTCTAAGCAAAAAAAAAAAATTATATTGGAATAACAAAATTGACAAAACATCACCTAATAGTACGTACTTTGCAATCTAAAGAGTAACACGAATCTGTCGACCTGCACACCTAAAAGTTGTTAGTGATTACTTGAATGTGTATTCCATTAATTTCAATTCCAGGAGACCCTTGCCCAGTAGTTGGATGTAGATACATACATGAACTGATGATTATATATTATGAACTAGCGACACGCACCGGCTTCGCACGGGTGCAATGCTGATATTTAATGGATGTTATCATACATATAAACCTTCCTCTTCAATCACTCTATCTATTAAAAAAAACCGCATCAAAATCCGTTACGTAGTTTCAAAGATTTAAGCATACAAAGGGACATAGGGACAGAGAAAGCGAATTTGTTTTATACTATGTAGTGACAACTATAAAAATCGGCAGTATGTACCGAAACATATGAGTTGTACAAAACATCAAACACCGCATGAATTCGATCAAATCCCAATGGATATTTGTGATTGGCAAACCAAGTCTACTTGTCAGGTAATTTGTAGTGTGTTTGGTCCGACCAATCGGGTTAGTTTGTAAATTCCCCCGCTAACGTAACGCTAAGGGTGTCGCGTGTCACACCATAGCCTGGGATTTTATACTCACATACGGAATTCTGACAAACATACAGATTAAAAAAAATATTCGTGGATCACACACTGAGCACGGGCTTCCTCTACAACTGAGCAACACCAGATCTTCCGTCTGACTAGTGCGGGTTGGCGGATTACACATCTTAGAAATTCCTAATAACTTTAAGGTGTGCAGATTTTATCACGATGTTATTTTTTTACCGTTAAAATACATAATAATTTCTTGTGAATACAAATAATTACAAAAAGTCAGAGGTGTGTTTGAACCCGTGACCGTCAAGATTCTCGATTGCCCGCCTAAAACCTAAACGTGATGGACTATAACCTAAACATTCTCAATAATAGAGGAGGTCCGTGCCCAGTTGTTGGGCGTATATGGCCTGATAACGATGACACATTGATAATGTAAATGAATCCGTGTTACGTGACGGTGGTACAACGACACTAGTAAACCGATTTGGATATTAGTTCGATTTGTGTAATTTTGATTTCGGTTACTCGCTGAACGTTCCGATTGGTAAGCTTAGCTATGGCTTAAATACACTAAACCGCAATATTAATTGTATACCTTTTATAATAACAACTAGCTTTTGCTCGCGACTCCGTCCGCGTAGACTACAGGGTTGAGTTCAGAAGGAAAATAAGTTGTAGTCTATTTTACTTCTCTGAGTCCTATTTATCTCCATACCAAAAATCATACAATTCGGTCAAATTGTTCAAACGTGAAACCGTAACGCGTCGATCGGCGCCTTGTGCATCATTATTGCGCGCTGGATCAATATTTTAAAACTGCAATATCTTCTAAGATACTCAGTGAAATTAAATGATGTAAAGGGCAATTTTATTTAAAATTAAATACTTGTAATGAATAACGTATTTATTTGGATAAGGATTAATATCATGTTTGTAAAAACATCTTCACAAATAATGCTTTATTTAAAATAAATTTGGTTAGAATAAAAAACGTTATAGTGAGCCAACCTTAAAAGATAGACATATGCTGTCGCGGACTTTTTTTTAGAATTTTTAAAGGGGAACAATTCTGTCATACATTATTTTAGCGTAGCTTTAACCGTTTCTGCAGCGTACGCAGCGGAAGCTCACAAAAAGGAAAAAATGTTCCCGATTTTGAAACATTCTTTATTGCTGCTCCGCTTCTATTGGTCGTAGCGTGATGATATATAGCCTATAACCTCCCTCGATAAATGTGCTATCTAACAGTGAAATAATTTTTTAAATCGGACCAGTAGTTCCTGAGATCCTAGCGTTCAAACAAACAAACAAACAAACAAACAAACAAACTCTTCAGCTTTATAATATTAGTATAGATTTGACGCTCGTGTTTCCGACGTAACGTCACTTCATATTTGAATTTCGAACGCTGCGGTACATTCAAATGTGGAATGCTTTTATTTCTAAATTTGAAATTTTGCATTAAAATTCGTTACTATTGTCAAAGAGGACTTTTTTGTGCGGAATGTTATATAGCCTGCAAGTTATAATAAATAAATATGGTTGACGCACCAAATAATAAAAGTAGAAAATGTTTTGTCATATGACATGAATAATTCCGGATATGTTTATTTCGATGACGTAAAACCAACAATTAGTAATCTTTTAAGTTATTAGAAATAGTATCTTCACATGCTATTAACACATTGTACGTCAATTGCAAGACATTTATTTCGATGAACAAAATGTCTAGTAATCTTGTAATCTTTGTGTCCTTCTCAATAGATATTCCCAATTACATCACAACTGGTTCCGTTGAGTTTTGCTCGTATTAGTTCGGAAGCGGAACACGTGGCGCGTCCACTTGCTCAACTGTCTTTAAGATAAAGATAAGCGTCTGCTGAGCATATGGTTAGTATGACAGATACGCCAAAATTAACGGCGCAAAAATTCACCATAAGATTTTTCTATCTAAATTTGAAATTAATCAGCCTGTAACGTCGTGTCTGCCGACTAAATACTCACATCGTATACCCGTGGTTAAGGCTTTGCGGTATAAATTTAAAGGAATATAAGACGCAGTCAAACGGCCTTAAAGATATTAGAATCAGAAGTAACAAGAATGAGAACATTTTCACACCTGCATCTCCAAAAGATCCCATTTCTCTACCATCGTTTACGTCTTTTTATGATTTAATTCATACCCGGGTTTGAAAAAATCGACCAGCTTTTATACTCAGCTATCACCATCAACTGCTAAACGTAGGCCTCCTCCAGTAAGCGCGAACTATCCCGGTCTTGAGGAGGCGTTATCCATTCGTTTTCCATCACCTTTCTCAAGACATCGGACCGTCGTGCAACTTGACCGGCTCAATGGACGCCTACCTCTACCGTTCGTACGTGTCCCGGCGCGGCCTGCCAAAACATAATTTGTAAGTTTTTAGCCTCGCAACGCCTTTTTACCGGGACAACCTCCACTCACCGTGTTTGCTTTCGGTATGTTTATTCACAGCGGTTGGCCGTTTGTTGGTTTTTGTAAAAGGTGTCCGGGAAACGAGTTGCATGTTGTTGTTTTATTTTTTTAATTTCTCCGCGCAAAGGCGCTGGCATTCGGATTCTAGAGTCGCAGTACTGTTTAGTGCTAATTGTCTCGTGTGTTATTTTTTCTGGATTTGAATTTGGAATCACTGCAGTGCTAGGATTGTGAACAAAGGATTACGGTGGTCTCATGATAATAGTTAGACCTATAGCTCATCACATCGAAAATATTTGAAAAAGGTACTAAAAACAGTTGAATATTATAATATTTCTATAAAACACCATACAACGCGCAACAACAAAGGCGAAACCTGAAACCTCCCGACAAAGTATCGCCGAAACAATAATCCGCCGATTAAAGCGTTAAAACAATTTGTAACCAACACCGCTGGGCTATCGCGACGCGCCACTTTCGGCCCCAAATCCTCGGCGTCGTCGCCGAAGCCGAAAGCGGCAACTTTTTGCCCGAATCCAGCTGGATCGTTCAATTTTCGTTGAGCTAGTTTTGAGTCTGATATAATATGAGGCATTACCTCTATGCCGTATTCGACCGGTTTTGGGATTCGCCGGGATTTTTGCCAGTCGGGCAATGCAATGCTCCGTACGGATTTCGCAGTAATCATGTCAAATGGATTTCGGGGGTTGGCGGTTGGCGATATGCGGTTGGTGTAGCGGCATGAAAAAATCGAGAATGATTCATGTGCGGCATTAAAGGGATTAATGTTACTAGACAAAGAGGGCAACGGAAATAATAAGATTTTTAAATATGGAATGTTTGTTGTGGATTTTTAAATATGGAGGTGTGCAGATGGTATTGTGTCGTGGTATGAGTTAGAGCGATAAAGAGATACTGGGTTAGATAACCAGGTAGGAAGAAGTATTGTTGGGCTTTGTCAATACCAAGCAAATTTTTTAGGCGTTTGTAAGGTAATAAGAAAGTTCTGTTATTAAGTAGCTTGGTAAATATATAGTGAGCAAGCAATTTACCCTATTGAAAGCACCATGTGACACATAAGTGGGATTAGTAGGCTATCCTACTTAACGAAAAAAGTTGTAAATGATCAAAATTATTACTGCCTACAGCCGCTTCATTCAAACAAATCAAACAATAGTTAAAAAATATGTTTATTAATAAAGTGCTTTTGTTAGTCATTCTAAATTTGAACATCAAAGAGAACGATTTAAAATAGAATGAATGTGACATTTGAATTTCGATTTTATTTTTTCCATTCATTCAATGCAGTGACAAGGGCAGGTTTTGCGGAGCGTACTTACAAGCGATAAATCAAACGGCACATGTGAATGATTACGGGACGGTATCGCTTCACTCGGGATCGACGCTGTCAAATGTTACATTTTGATAAATTTATTTTTATTCCCTCATTTATTATTTTATTCCCAATTCATTATTTTATTTCACGAATAAAAAATAAAAGAAAAAATATAACTAATAAATATTTACCTATTATTTAATTAACAATAAATAATAGCTGTTTTATTGGTGGACGGCGAGCGAGCTAGGGCTGCGGGTAGCTCGTACACGCGATAAATCAAACGGCACGTGTGACTGATGACGGGACGCTTTCGTTACAGCCCTGATCGATGCGGTCGTGCGGCGGTGTAGCGCAGCCCTGACTGTCTTAATGATGTGAAACTTTTTGGTACATAGTGGATCGATTAACTTCGAAAAGAGAATACTGGCCACTGATCTTTTTTTTTAAATTAGCTTTGCGAATCTCCTGTAATGGATAAAAATGATGCCAGTACGTCTGCCCCAGTAAATAAATTTGAAATTGCGTGCAACATCTTTAATCATACAGAAAGACCGGACCCCTCCCCCACTTCACCTCCCCCCCGGCAAGGTTACGTTTGAGTACGTTTCCTTGTATTCCTAACAAAAATAAATCGTGCCCTCCCGTTCACTATAATGTTTGCTTATGTGCTCTCATTATTTAAGAAGTGCGTCCTTGAGTGGTGTGCGAGGGAGATGGATAGATTCGTGTCAGCTCCTGCTGTGATTAAAGATATGTCGAGGGTTATGAGACAATATGCTGTAATGTACTCGTAAATACAATTTTGTTGAAATTTGTCTCTTATGTGAGTACTATGTGGCTGTTGAGTTGGTCGCGTCGCATCAATCGTGACAATAGTAGTTATATTTCCGAGTCGGGAATCATTGCCGATATGACGGTGTATTTACCATAAACTTACTTACCCATGGATTCCTAGAAGGGTTCGGCAGCAAATGTAGGGCGAGCCTAACACCGTTCCTCGGATCCATTTCCAGAGTACGTGTTGCTATTGAAACTAACACTTTCCTTGATCATGAATAAAATCCAAAACCTCTAGATCAAAAGGCACATGGTTATGCGACGTTTAAGCTGCTCGAAGCCACACCAAAAACGTGACTTTGTGTAAAAAGGGATAATACTAATAGTGGAGCGCCGTAAGGTTTATACCTCGGAATCCAGGGCCAGTCAATGAATCTTAATATAAACCTTGAAAATATGTTTTTAATAGTATATAGAAAAATGTTAAAAAAAAAAATTTTCGCGCTCTCAATTTTTTTTTATTATTATAAACATTTATTAAGTTTTAATTGATTTATATTAGTGAAAAGTCATATTTTAAAAATAACAACTATTACAAACTTGAAAACTTGATCTTGGATCTTTAGGGACTGCAGGTATACCGATGAATATAAATAAATACACTGCTGGGAAAAATTAAAGGATCAAAAAATAAATCCAAATTTTTGGGCCGTAACTTCGAGAAAAATGGTCGTACAGGAAATTTAAAAAAAGAAAATTGTAGCTCCAAGTCTCTAGTTTTTGGATTAACACATTAAAAAATTGTAGCATCAGTGGTTTTTGAGTGATCTTAGGAAAAGCAGCAACAAAACGATTTCAAAATTTTTAATGCTTCTTTTTTTACATACGGGCGTGGAGAAAAATGTTCTTGCTTAACCCTTATAAAGATCGGATACTTTGTTTATTTAGCTTTAATTTCTATCTTTTAACACCTCGATATGTTTAGTTCTCACCGAGATATCAGTCTACAAATGGAAAAGGATCCTTTTGTCTTTAATTATCGATATCTCAGCAACAAATAATTGTACACTAAGTTTAAGGTGCGTTTCAAGAATTTGAATAAATATCCTTTAACCACCAGCTATTACTTTTTCGAAAAAACAAGAATTCTTCTTGTTACATGAATTTGAAAATGCATCAAAAAATGAGCTTTAGATGGTGTTTTGGAAAATCGAGCGCTGGATCGAAAATATTGTGAAAACCAATAATGTTAAGTGTGCGTTTTACAGTTCAATATGTCCACAAAAATCCTACAAAGTGCCAAATTAATCCATCCAGCCATATTTTTGTTTCACTCGATCGAATTTTTGAAAAAATAAGGGATCACGTTTTTGATCTGCAAAGCTCATAATTTAAGAAATGAGAAATATTCTTTTTTAAGAGCTTTTTTCACATTTTGTTGTATAGATTTGTTGTTTTGGGGCAACTTGAGGAAATTCAAGTCACCAACGCCAATATTGCCCTTTGTTGCTATTGCGTGTGATTAAGGAATTTTCGAGCAACAATATTCGCATTGACGAAATATTGAATTAATTGGGCGTTTGTACTAAAACTTAAAAGAGTATTTTTGCAAGTTCAAACATGGCTTGGAATGCGGAATATTGACACCGCAAACAATGACGCAACGACCAGCTCCAGAATCTTTATTAAAAATTATTTTTTGCTCATGCAAAACAGGATGTGGAGCATCTTGTGGGTGCAGGAAAAGTGGATTAAACTGCACTGCAGCTTGCTTAGAATGCAATAGTGAAAGCTGTGAAATGTACACGATGTAACAATGTGAATAGTTAATGATAATTTTTTTTTTGTAACTTATTTTTTACGATGATCTAATAAATTAACATTGAAGTTACTCTGCACATATAATTTATTACAAATAAAACTAAATTTTTCACTATAAAAAAATTTTCTCTCTTCCGTCTCTCATTTTTCAGTGAATTGTTGTTAAAAATTGTTGTAAATAGAGATCGGTCAATTTTTTTTTTTTAACTTTTTTATTTGAGGTTTTAATAATGCAGTCTCATACTTGATATACAGATTCATTGACTGGCCCTGGGTTCCGAGGTTTGACCATTTTTATGTCTTACGGCACTCTACTAAAACCAAACCTCCAGCCTAAATCCTTAACGTGTATGCACTATGTATATTAACTCTACGTTCAATCTGTTCCTTTTTTATACACGATCCGTTCAAATTGAATTGGTGCCGGTTCATTTTTATTGAAAACGCAATATCCAATAAAAGATTAGTATTAATCCGATTATAGATCGTTCGGCTTACACGAGGATAGTGGGCGAGCGCGGATTCGGCCGGTTTCCACGTAAATATCGTCGTTTCGCTTGCAATACGACTTACAATCTGCGTGATGGAATAGCAATGGAATGGGATAGGAGACGTATGTGTGGTGTAGAAAAAAAACAATAGGTCTGTGCCGATAGTTCAATAGATCATGCGACTGGCCTAGGATAGAGACGATGGGCATCCCATAAGAGAGGCCTACGCCAGCTGTGGGTTAAAAAAAAGGCTGTAGATGATGATGATGAGCTCAATAGAAACCTTAAAACGTTACACGTGAATATTGTTATGTCTAGTTTGTGATTGTTTAGTGTGTGTTTAGTTTACAGCATAAAGATTTGAAAATTCTTTAAGCATTCTTTACCTATTTTTGAGCTTTTATGGCATTTGATGTGCCCAGCAAAGCTGAAAATCACGACACACAGTTTTATATATAAACCACAAACACAGTAAGTATCGCGCAATTCGTCCGTACATAAAATACAATTACGCACGGACCGACCGCCGCAAACGTTTGTGTTAGATGAAATCGCGGTCGGCGGCTAATTATATCTGATTGGTGGACTTTTAATAGCATAGGAAATTATTGAAATCCTCCACAACTCGATGGCGCATTCAATTGGATATTAATTCTGCATTTTTATAATATTTTATTTTATTATGCATTTTTTTGGTATGGTAAATAGTGATGCCCTCGAGGTTTAGGTACACATCTCTGACTTTTCAAAGTTATGTGTGTATTCTCAATTAATTATCACTTACTTTAAACTTAAAAACTTCGTGAACTGCATAGCTAAAAGCTCTAAAGAATTTCATAGGTGTGTAGTCCGCCAACCCGGACTAGGCCAGCGTGGTGGACTAAATTTTAAACCATCTCATATATAAACGACGTCTGTGGCCTGCAGTGGATATGCATATGCAATAATGCATAATGCTACATTTACTATAAACTATTAGGAGTCAACGCATCTACTATGTCGTCTTAAAATTACATAAATTTGTATGGCTAGTACTTAGTCAAACTCAAATAATCTTTATTCAAGTAGACGTTCACAAGTACTTTTAAATCGTCACTATTATATTATTATTTTTTTAATACTTATACTGTCACTTTATCCTTTTCATGGTGTAACAAATTCATGAAATCTCGCAGAAATTATTCCAGCGTCTGATTACGGTTGAAAATAACTCCGCGAATAGTTTCGGTCAAGACTTCTAAACTTTTGGAAACTTTGCAACCAACATAACTTGTAACAGCACTTCAGTTAAATCTCATAGACTTTGAATTAAAGGCCAACAGCCCTTGAATAATGCGCGGCGTACTGCGTAGTACGCGCAATGACAGTACTTTGTAGTGTAATACGCAATATACAGCACAGTACTATGCCTAACCATCGAAATATGCAAATTGAACTAAACACTCAAATAGTATTAATGATGGGTCATAGAGTAATAGGCTCTCACAGGTAGAAGGGACATGTGTCATTTTATTCCTGCCTAATACATAACGACTTTACATACGATAATTAAAGTTTTCATTATGTTTATGAAATGACTTTTGAAATGATTTTCATTTTCGGTTCGTACTTTCCAAATAACAAACAAACGGTTACTGTCTAGATATCAATTTTTATTAAACGGTTAAATTTGATTGAAGAGCAAATATTAATACATCAAAATAGCAATTTTAATATTATTGGGATATGAAATTCAAAATACTTATTACATAACCTATAATTCTAATGTTATATACCTCTTCTATTCTAATATATACGAGCGACATTATTACAATAAATAAACCTAAAAAAATCTGACAGTACAGTACAATGTATTCCAAAATTAAGGGTAGAGACGTAATAAAAAACAAAACGTTACTCTCTACAATATTTTTTAATCTTTGCCACCTGCATATGTTAATAGGGAGCAAATGAAGGAAGGGCGTGTGATATTAGGTGAAGTTAATATATGCCATAATGGCGGCTAATTAACGGACTCGCCGGCAAATTCGACGCAATTACGCCGATTCGTGTGTCATTGTGATGGGGTCGTGTAGTTTCCGATCGCTGTGTCGTATCGAGGGCAACGTGTTCGTCAGCCCTTATACGTTCCACTGCTGGGCATGGGCCTACTCTGTAACTTAGAGGGTGTACGCCTTAGTCTACCACACTGGACTAGTGGGGGTTAGCGGGCAACATACCTTTGAAATTCCTAAGAATTTCAGATGAGCAGGTTCCATCACGATCTGCCCTGTGGCAAGGGGGCGTTAGAATCTCACCACGGTATCCCCTGCCTGTCGTAAAAGGCGACTCAAAGGGGCCCTTGGGGTCGCTGGGCGCGTTACTGAAAGTGACCCCGAGAGGGGCGGCGGCACTGTGGCCTGTGTACGTCGCGGGCGCCCACACACAACCGGGGCGTCCGAACAAGCTGGTGGGGGTGCAACTGCGCCCCCTATAACTCCGAGACGGCCGAGACGTTTACGTCTCGGAGGCGCACAGGGCGGCTGCGGTTAACGGTGGGCGCTTCTCGCCCGCGTACCGTGGTCGCCCCACTCGGCGCGGAGATGGCCACCGGGGGGTTTTGGTCGGTATGCCGGTTTAGGGATTTCGTTAGGGACCCAGCCCGGCACTAACATCTGCGCGGACATGACGTCGCCGCGCGCCGGGCTGGAAGACCGGTGACCCCGACATACGCTTCCCGCCCCCCACTGCCCCCGGGCTGGCGGGAAGTAGAGCCATAAACAGCTTTCCCCTCGATAACAAAAAAAAAAAAAAAAAAAAAAGGTTCCATCACGATGTTTCTCTTTACTGTTAAAGTACAGGATAATTCATTGTGAATACACACATAACGTCACGACTGTCGGCGTGTCGTAATGTCGCCGTGTTACGCGCGACGCCCGCGGGCGGACGCCGTCGACTCTGCCCGGTAAATGTACATATTATTTAATTGAACGCATAATTTTGCGGTTAAATCATAGCCTCGGGTGCAATTTGTATGCGATTCCGGATAAATTGGCTGATGATTTTATAAATTTTCATCGATATTTTTGAGGAAGTTGTGTTTTTTTTTATAGTAAATATTGCGGTAGTCATATTTTAACTGCGAGATTGAATTTAATAGTCTATCTTTTTAATTAAAACGATTACATTGAGAGAAAAGTATTTGCTAAATATACAAGAATATGGCTATTATAACTCCATAATTAAATATCTTTGCAATGACGTAATATAATAACTGTACTCTGTAAATTCAAGTTTAATTAACGGCATTTGTGTGCTTATTTTTTCAATCAAGGTGTTTTGCTAGATTAATTATTGCGTTTACAAAATCGATTTCATGCAGATAAATACACAGAAAACGATTCCATTTTTTTCCTTGCCCTTTGATTTTAACGCAAAATAAAAGTAATAACAAACAAAAGCAAGAGATTACAACAGAGCCCCGCCCGTAACACAAACGGCAACAAGTTAATCCGCATAATGACCGACATGATGGAAATTATATTAATAAAATCAATTGTTGAATTCAATGCACCGAGCTCACTCGCTACAGTTACCATAATGTTTAATTGGACGTTATACGCAGAAATGGCAGTTCTATCGAATATTATATTCTCTCGACGTATTCTAGAACGATTTGTTGAAATAACCTTTCTTCGAACGCTTGTTTTATAGTATTGGAATTAAGAAATTTAGGCACAATTTTTTTATAGTATGCTTTTTTAGTATAACTGATAGACGGTTTTTTTCAGTGTCGATATTTCCATAGAAGCCATATTGTAATTTTGTAAAAAAAGTTTTGGTCAGCATAATCTCAAGTACCTAAGTAGAAGTAGGCACCGCCCCTGTTTTGCCACTGGCAGTTTTTTTAATACTACTATACCTAATACTATATTTCAAGACAATTTGTGTCTTCTAACATCGGCCACGTAAAACAACCGGAGATTTTAAGATTGGACACGCCAACATATGTTTACCTTGAACCAAACGAGGTAAATTTAAAATACAATAAGAAAAGTTCGGGTGAAATCACTGAAAAGCTTGGCATCGGAATTGCTTTTCGGTCGATAGATGCGATTTAGCTTACTTCCTTGTCCCAATAGAAAAACATGTAGGTATTACATCTTCATACGGTAGGATAGGATGGCGCTGAATGTATATCTAGAAATACGTAATATAACAACTTTGATAGTAAATGGTTATAACTACTTTAAAAGTTATTTGCGGATCATACAATCATATCTCTGTGAGCTAATCGAACTCGCGGCGTTTCGTTTTCGTGCTGGTGTCAAACCTACGCCACTGAACTGTCGGTTTCAATGAAACATCTGACAACCAAAACAGTCCACAAAACTCGGAAGCCAATTCACATAATGACCGAATGAAAACGAAATTAATAAAACTAATTGGCGAATTGAATCGGTGCGGGCTTACGGGAACAACAGGCGCTTGTGATAAACTGGCGCCGGCCGGTTAGTCTAACCGCGGTGCGGGGCCGTGTAAAACAATTAAACGACGATTACACGCACTGGACCAGTGTTGGTCAAATGTAGGTACTAGGTATGTGTATTTGTGGGATAGGGAGTTGGGGGCATAAGGGCTGCGCTTGGGGTTAATTGATTTTGTGGTAATGGAGAATGCAACTCGGTAGTATAGGTGGGCAAAAGAATAGATAGTTTTTATGTGAAGGGTAATGAGCAACTCTTCAACTTACAA
Source organism: Cephonodes hylas (assembly GCA_030295005.1). Lineage (NCBI taxonomy): Eukaryota > Metazoa > Arthropoda > Insecta > Lepidoptera > Sphingidae > Cephonodes > Cephonodes hylas. The sequence continues at coordinate 6,348,066 of AP025384.1, read as the reverse complement.
CATAATATCTTTTTTCTGACAAAAGTCTGGGTTTAAACAATTTTGGTTTTGTTAGATTCCCTGAGCTTCAGTCTGCGGTGTGCCTGTGTGAATACAGTGCGTGCCGCTGTTGATCCTGGAGCACAGAAGTTACAGTAATTTGTTAAGATTGCCTCGCAATCTTGTGGCACAAGTAACGTACCGTGCGATCTAGAGAGGGTCGACCAGGCTCAGGCCTGTTGTGATTGGGTTATCCATAAAATGATTAATAGTAGCGTTAAGTCTGAAAATTTCTACGAGAAACAGCAAAAAGTTCGTTCTCTATCACGTAGGACTGATACCAGGCGAAATTATGGTGCAGAGATCCACGACAACGGAGTATAGACAAGAGCCTATGTATGTATGTACAAATAAGTCTTAGGCCAAAATACGTTTTTTACGCGTATTTGTACGCGAAAAAAATTGCGTGGCTTTTGATAGATCCCGGTGGAGGTCATTAGGGGAGGTCTATGTCCAGCAGTGGACCACCAGCTGATGGATAGATGAAAATAAATTTACGCATAGACGCTAAATCTCCCTCGTGCATCCCTGTGCGCATATCGCGAAACCCCGGTAATGGCGAGCGCCGAATGCGCGGATAACAAGCGGCTTAATTCATAAGCGATTCGTGCGTTTGCATTGTAAACGTCGCTCGTTCGTATTTCACGCGTACCTGCCAACCGTGTAATTTTAACTTACATTCGAATTTTATGTCGTTTTAGGTTTCGTATTTTTTAGCGCTAGATTTGATGTGGGATAGTTGGAAAATATTGTTAAAAGGCCATGTATCGTCCACTGGCCTCCTATATAACTGAGGCGGTATATTTAATATCAGTGTCCTAACAGATCGATTAACATAAAACAAGATTAAAAATCATACATACAGCAATAGCAAACATAGTATTTAGATTTTAGTCCAATGAATTTTAGTATATTTGTAACTACTATGTGGTGCCATAAAGTTTTGATATCAGCTTAAACACATCCCTTTTTCAAACAAGCCAGGCTGTATCTACTAGTAGGAATAAGTGAAGCATTTAATCAGGCGAGATACACAATTTACCCTCAGCCGTGCGGACACTTCGCCGCGCCTGTTTATAAAACAAGGACTTAATACGAGAACATAATTAGACCGTTGTATTAATAGCAAAACCTCAGCATGGAATACTTAATAAGTACCACTTTTTATTCACGTCAAGTTCCTAGTTGTTTTTGCCCTCCAACGGCTTTCACTCACAAGCACTTTAAACTGGAAAGTTAATTGAGAAAAGATTTTACCGAAGTCTTTAAAAAGAAAATAATGTTCAAAGAATTTTTCCACCGCAAAGGATGAGTTCAAAAGGAATATTCTTCTGGGTGTTTCCTATTAAAAAGCGCTCTTTTAAAATGTTTCGCGGTAAATTATGATAACCTCAAACGTGTTCGTAAACGTTCAGCCTTTTGACATGCTCTGTTTGTTTTTTTCTCTTTCCTGGTCAAGGGAAGCCGTCGAGTGCGTCGTAAGACTTGTTTTTTTAATGCTTTTTGTACATTCAAAATAATCGCTTGAGAGTTTTAAGTCACGTTTCTATAAAAAGGATTTTTTAGACTTGATTTAACAGACCGAAGATGTAGCTTAGTTTTGTTAAAGTGGATATTTTTATCCTAACAGATCTATTGACGTCTTGATTGACAATTTATGAATGGATATGTCTTAATAGTTACGTGGGTTCAGTTATTCGTGTTTGGTAAAATTCCACCGGAGTATAGACAATGACTATCATGTTTGTATCTCTAAAGGTCTATTACCTATAGAAACACAATGGCTTTGACCTTTGACTATTCAAAGGAGAATATCTACACTATTTTTCCAACTAATTTTTATAGGTCCAAGTCTTCTATATCTTCTCACAAAAACTCAGTTCAAAAGATGAAAACATGAAGAAAATCTTCTTAATAATATAATAGGATCTCGTCTTTAATAACGAACGTAATATTATTCTCCTTATATGTATTTAAATAAACTTAATTAATATCTTTTAAAATGTAAAATAAAGAAGGCAATCCATTGTGGATTCCCGAAAAGCTTTTTTAAAAAATGTTTTGCTTTCAGAAAATAATATTAAAATTATATTAAAATTTCTTCACTCCAAAATGAGTTCCATGAAACAATGTTGTTATTGAAATGTTGCATTTTAAAGTCCATTATAAGATCTTTTAAATAAAGCCAAAAATATTTTAGCTAATACGTGCCGCGATTTTCTTAAATAGTTAAATCTGATTATCATAAATTTTTGCGAACTAAAACCTAGTGATAACTGGGTTCCATAAAGCATTATGAGAAATGCACTGTACCTACAAATATAATATATAATTTATATAATATATTTACAATTAATTATCATTTACTTTGACGGTGAAGAAAACATCGTGAGGAAACCTGAACATTTTATAGTTCCTAGGATTTTCTTGGGTGTGTTATCTGCCAACCACTAATAGGCCAGCATGGTCGACTAAGGTTTAAACCCACTATGTTTCCGAAGAGGCCCGTGCCCAGCAGTGGGACATAAATGGGCTGTTTATGATGATGATCCCATATTCATTCTGGGTGCAAGGATGGTACCTACATAAAAAAAAACACTTGTTAAGTAAACACGTCTCAATGTAAATGAAGTACTTGTACTTACGCGTAAGTTGTAAATTACGTTCGATGGTAATAAGATGACTTTTAAACTTCATCGGCGAACTTTAATAGCTTATTTTTTCTCTCTCCCGTCAAACGTACTCGCCGTGTAAAAGAATAAACGTGAAAAATATTTTCACGGGCCAATTTAAAGTTGTGGAAATTTTCGGCGAGTTTTTGACATTGAGCCGTTTTTTTTATTGTGCTCCGGGGGATAAATATGATTTTTGCTAAGGTCGTTGGGGATTTGAACCTGTTTCTGCATGGTGTAAATCAATACTCAATCCAACAATCTAACCATCGTTGATACCGCTTCTTTTTATTAGTAAAATATCGCTAGGAGACCGTTGTTATACTTACAAATAATTCGTTTCTTTAGCACTTAACAACTTCAGAATTCTCACCATCAATCACGAAAATAAAATACTTATCAGTTGATTATACACCTAGTTTTATTAGTTTCCTCACAGCGCCGTTTTAACACTGCAAACAGTTCTACAATGTAACTCGCTTTAGCAAAACCTGTGGATATGGCTTTTAAAAACTGTTGCTATCACCCTCCCAAGGGAATTGCTATTTGCCACAAAGCTACAGCAAAAATAGCTAATTCCGCCCAATGTGAACGCACAATAACATTTAGCGTTAGCAATAGCAATACAAAAGATACAAGCGCGAATTTAAACAAAGTTTCGCACGCCGCTAAACTGAATTGGTCCATGGAAAATCCTCACCAAAACGTAAACAGCGCTTGATACCGCCACGGATAACTGAAAGTGGACGCGAAAATACCTGGTTTTATCGTTTAGGACGCGGTTTTATTGCACTAGCGGCCGCAGTTCCTTTTGATAAGATTTGTATGTAGAGTTTCACGGGACGCTAATCGGCAGCTAATGCGTAATCGTCAGGAGATTCCCTCCTAATGTTTGCTATTCGTAATTTGCAGTAATACTTGTGGATTGAGTTTTTTAGTGCGAAATTGGCGATTGGATTTTCGAATGATTCAATGATACAAATGAAGACAGACATGAAATTAATTGTATTGATGTCTTACGCTTGGATGCTCGACAGTCAATTAAGATTTATTAGTCTTTATTTGAAACTTCTTATACTTACTTACTTTAGTATATTATAAAAGTATTCAATTCAGTAGACAAATGATTAATTGAATTAATGATTTGTGTATTAATGAGTAAAATTTCAGGCTATTACAAATTTTAATGAAAGAATAAAAGGTAATTCTGAATCCATTACTATATAGATGTGAAACACCTAAGTAAATAGAAGCAATTCAATTAGTACAAATAGACTTTTCCAACGATGGTTTTCTTACAATTCATTATATATCCACCAATAATTTTACTATAAGTTACTTGGCATCACGAATTTCAATACAAATCAATAACTTATTTATACTTTCCGATGCCCGTACTTACAGTTGATGCCTAATTGAGACCCGAACATCGTCCGCTATCCCACCCAACACGAGCTCTCCATAAAAGGCCACCTCCGTTTCCTCCCCAACGTGACATTTACATATTTCTTATTTCTCCAGTCGTGTCCCAAGCGATCTCTACATTGACGCCGAGGCTTTTTTACTAACAAAAAACCTTCTTTGTTTCAGGTGAGAGCAGTTTGTTGCGTTACAAGACGGTAAATGGGGTATATTTCATAAGAGCGAATTGTCTGTGAGGTAAGGTGGTCGCGATTTGCATTATTTGTGTGTATACACCCTGAGAATACGGCAGGAATCGTATGTGCGGTATAAAATTCGTTATAGCAAAAGAGGTTTATGTTTTCCCATCATTCGTTTATGTAGGTGTTAAAAAACTGGTGGTGATGCAGGTTTATTAGTAAGAGCGGTGAAAAGCATTAGAAATTAAAAGATCAGATCTATGTTTCTAACATACTCTATGAGATCGTTCATATGAGAGAACATCATATCGTTAACTTAAATATATGAGCACATTAAGAACCTAAAGTTGAAAAAAATGTAAAGTCAGAACAATCTGAATTGTCCCCGGCTCAAAGGCGTATTTTCCAGACATAATCAATATCAGCCGCCCCGCACTAAATTTCACCTTAAACAATTATAAACTGAAACCAAATTTAAATCTATTAATGTACTACAAAGTAAACAACTAAAATATACAACGGTAATTTACACGAACACGGCTAATTACTATAATAAACATCACTTAACTTTCAAGGCCACACGATGCTTTCAATCCATGGAATGTATTTAGAAACCCTTGTATACACACCGGGAGCCATTTTCCTTCCACAGTCCCTGCCGAATGACGTCACACCAACCACAGTATGCAGTGGAAAAGTCTTTAAGCAATCCACTCTCTCTTCCATGAACTGCAGGGGACCCCCAGAGTCTCCTTGGCAGGTGTCTCTTCCACCACTTTCATAATCCCCGGCACACAGTTGATCCTCGGTTATCCCTTGGGCTAATATCTTCCTTCTGATCAGGAATCTCATGCTTCTATTGCACTTCACTCTATCTATCACGTCCATATCGACTTTCATCATAGTCTGGCTACCAGACAAAGCTCCAGATGCCGTGACACCAAAACCTATTGCGGTTAAAGGAGTCTCGCCTATATTGTCTTCGAGTTGAAGGCATGCTATTCTAATATCTCGTGTCAATAGGAAAGGTATATCTGCTCGCATCAAAGCTATGTCGTGGTATTTTGATGGCGGTTTGTAATTTGGATGCGTTATAATCTCGGCTACGTTTCTCTCCTGTGCCATTTCATCGACTTCATCGAATTCAAAGGTCGCCGTTCCAACCCTCATCATGCTAGCTGGTCCACTATAAGGGTCTTCCATGCAGTGAGCCGCAGTAAGCACCCAGCTCTCACTTATTAAAGTTCCTCCGCATTTCCACGAAGGGTCCTCGTTTGGGTCATTTCTGAAGCCGATGAGGACCATGTGGGGATAAAGGAGTAAGTCTATAGGCACTCTCACCCTTACCGATGGGTAGAGGACGTTGTGACATTCTAGCATGGACTGACCGTAAGACTTGCACGCATTAAACACTTTCTCTCCCACTGTATCTCCAGAAGATATCAAGCATGATAGAATAAGGAACGGAATTCTCTTCCAAAGTACCATGTCGGTTATAATCTTGGTTTATATAGATTAATATTTTCCAAGAATCGGCTGATTAGTTTCAACACTTTAATAATAACAGAGAGTCAGTTACCTCGTCTTGTGTTTCGAGTTCCATAATTTTCCAGTTAATAATCAAACTCATTGTAGCTCCAATCACAGTTTAATTTCATTGTTCTTTATCACGCTAAAACACTTTGTTGGCTTTTGTTTTCGTTCATCAAATTTCTATGTATACATTGTAGAATAAAATCTTCTGTTTGTATTGTTCAAACGTCTTTACAAAATCCAGTATGGCCTTATCAATGATTGGTCTCAGTAAATAAACGCTATATAAAATGGAGAGTCGTTAAAGTTATCCAAGCGTTCATAATTTGTAGTAATAATTACTATGGATGGAAACGTGAGATCGTTTTTATGTGTTAAACTAAACTATTGAGTGCGTGGTAGGGGAAAAAATTGTGCTCCCGCTTTCCCGTTTTTTGTTCGTTTAATCGTGTTTCTAATACCACTTTGTGGCAGCATTTTTTGGTGTAATATAACTCTTTCGTCACTTATCTCCAACTTTATTTTGTTGTGCACAATGAGCCGTGGCTGTACGGGGTTTTTTCGATTTATTTTCGATTAAATGTTTGTATTGTATGGATTTGTTATGGCTGTAAGTTGTATCCTTACAATTTAGTTGTATTATAAGATATGAAGACCGAATTGAAGTACGATTGAGTGAATTATTGTTTCTAACCATTCGCTTATTTCATTTCTTTTCAAAAATCCTCGAACTTAGTATCCTAAAGTAATAAAGGACACGGGTCCGATGGTATCTGAAGAATTTAGAGCCATATTAAAAATAATCTTAGTCGGTAAGGTGATATAATCCTTGAAGAGATAGAAGTTGGTTATAAAACAAGGCGTCACAGATTAATTCCCTTATAGAAACTTAATGATACTCTGTATATTGTATTTAAAATATTCACAAGTGATGCAACATTTCTTAACATTATGTTGAATAGTTTATTTCGTTTTTAATAGTAGAAAAAAAATTATACTGCGATAGTATTTTAGCACAATCCGTTGAGTAATTGCTTCGGCACTAGGCTGTGAAAATTAGCTCATCTAGGTCAAATTTTAGATGATGATTATGTGACACATACATACATATATGGGTACATGTGTCTTACAAAATATACATATAAAAACATACTCGAATAAAAAAACACTAGCGAGAATAAACGCGACAATAATGTAGTTATCAAATTGAACCGAAACAGCCGTAAAATGTTCTATTGTAAATAATTGTATTTTTAATGCTTTAATCGATTGAACATGATTGATGTAAAAAAACATATTTTTACGTAATTTGTAACAGCCACATCAATTTGAGTTGCATTAGTTTTTTCTTTTCTCATGCATGAATTACAAACGGCGTTATCTTTCGCCAGCAATTAAGTGGTATTTAAAAAAGTGATTAAAAGCTTGTAAAAAATATCTCATTTTTTAAAAATGGATGTTACGCGAACCTTTCACAGCCGACCACAGTACTCTTTTACCGCGACATTAACGACGCATCGAAATAATAATACAACTATTTATGTATTAAGCTCAAATTGACAGCTCGGTGGTGCGATTGGGGAGACACCAGCTTACGAAACGAGAGGTCGCGGGATAGATCTCGGCATCGAGACAAATGTTAATATGATCCACAAATTTGGTTCTGGTCTGGGTGTTTGTGAGACCGAAAAGTCTCTTAGTGGGTATAGGACATAGACGTGTATACTAATGTTGAGTGTGTTTATATATTTCTTCATCAACCCATATCCGCCCACTGCTGAGCACGGGTCTCCTCTACCATTGAGAGGGTTTTAGGCCGTAGTCCACCACGCTGGCCTAGTGCGGGTTGGCGGACTAGTGCGGGTTGGCGGACTATTTAATATTTATTTAAATAAAAACATAATGTTTACAATTCTTCTAAAACTCACACGAATTCGGAATATAACTTGGAAAACATCCATACGCAACAATCCGACGTTCAATTTCTCCACTCCAATACATCGGAACACAATGCATCCAAGTAAAATAATAAATCAGCAAGTTCCAAGTGAATATTCAAGTATTTCCACCGATTCTTTATGCGAAACTTTATCCGCTATTCTTTCTACGCCGTCTCGAGTCGGACGGCTGGCCAAATGTATGATTGAAAGGGAGCTTTCGACGCAAACATCGTGTTATTAAAAGGTTTTGGGTGTTTCATGTGTATTTCTTAGCTTATGCATTTTACTTTCGAGATATTGCTTAATAATTCTGAGATAAATTAGAAATATGTGGGTTATAAAGAGTAAGAACTGTAGGATAAACAAACTATATTTCTATATCTATTATACAGGGTGGTCAAAAAGTCGTGGATCAAACGAAACAGAGAGATAAAGGAGGTAATTTCCAACAAAAAATCTTTCTACAGCATGGCCATAACTTCATTGCGCGAAAATTTATGCATACTTTTGTGTTTTTCAAGGAAAGTACCGAGTTTTTTTACAATTTAATCAATAAAAAAAACAAATTGATTAAAACAATAAAACAAAAGGTTTTGTATTATGACTTGATAATGTATCAACACAAAAAAAAAAGTATTGCAGCTCGTGGTACCAAATTTAACGAGCAATTAATTTTTTCCCGTAAATTTTGAAGCAATACAAAAAATTACTTCTCACTTTAAGAGCATCCTGTGAAAAAAAAATGTATTACGGATAAGTGACCCTGTATTAAAAAAACTTGCTGATTTAATGTTGTTTCAAATGAGGTACAACACTTTACTAAATGACCTTTACTTTTGGTTTTATGGTCGATTTTTCATATCAAGATGCAAATTCATTAAATTTGCCTTATTCAAAATAATTCATTATTCTATCATAAACGGCCAGTTTTTTGTACTTTGGAATGCTAGAACTGTTCTGTTCTTGTTACACTTAGGGTTTATGAAAAGGACAGAAACTCTTTCACACTAACCATTTAATCCATTGTCGAAAAAGTGTCTTAGTTCATGTAACTAATCATTTTTAAGAAACAACAGGTTCATCACAACTCTGTGTAAATAAACTGGAGCCATTATGAAATAAAAAGAACAATTATGACTTAGTGGTTTAATGAATTATTTTTTTACATTAAATGTTCAACCGAACAAGAACTACGACAGAAGCTCGAGTTTGCTAGGTTATGAATTATGAATAACACAGGTACATTCCGCCGATTACGTGCGAATTTTATTAGGCAGTGCAGATTGTGCATTACGGTTAGAGGTAGGCACTTTGAACATTTAATGTAAAAAAAAAATCATTAAACCTCTAAGTCATAATTGTTCTTTTTATTTCATGATGGCTCCAGTTTATTTTCACAGAGTTGTGATGAACCTGTTGTTTCCTAAAAATGATTAGTTACCTGAACTAAGACACTTTTTCGACAATGGATTAAATGGTTAGTGTGAAAGAGTTTCTGTCCTTTTCATAAACCCTAAGTGTAACAAGAACAGAACAGTTCTAGCATTCCAAAGTACAAAAAACTGGCCGTTTATGATAGAATAATGAATTATTTTGAATAAGGCAAATTTAATGAATTTGCATCTTGATATGAAAAATCGACCATAAAACCAAAAGTAAAGGTCATTCAGTAAAGTGTTGTACCTCATTTGAAACAACATTAAATCAGCAAGTTTTTTTGATACAGGGTCACTTTTCCGTAATACATTTTTTTTTCACAGGATGCTCTTAAAGTGAGAAGTAATTTTTTGTATTGCTTCAAAATTTACGGGAAAAAATTAATTGCTCGTTAAATTTGGTACCACGAGCTGCAATACTTTTTTTTTGTGTTGATACATTATCGAGTCATAATACAAAACCTTTTGTTTTATTGTTTTAATCAATTTGTTTTTTTTATTGATTAAATTGTAAAAAAACTCGGTACTTTCCTTGAAAAACACAAAAGTATGCATAAATTTTCGTGCAATGAAGTTATGGCCATGCTGTAGAAAGATTTTTTGTTGGAAATTACCTCCTTCATCTCTCTGTTTCGTTTGATCCACGACTTTTTGGCCACCCTGTATATATATATATATTAATTAATCCGTATATATCTCACTGGTGGTCACAGTCATCTTGTACGCAGAAGACTTAGTCGTAGTAATACCTCTATCTTTTGTCCTTATACATCCTCTTTTTTGGACACGAACCTCCTCTACCATTGAGAGGTTTTAGGCCTAAGTCCACCACGCTGGCCTCGTAGACAGCCTGTTTATTATGTTATGGTTAACTTAACACACCTGAAGAATTCTAACACCTAATTTAGTATTCACCGCAGTAAATTCGTCATACAAAACCCGGAAACACGTTGATGTAGACTGGAGCTGTGCAATATGATTACCGTGTTGTGAGTAATATCGGAGTGATACCCCGGAGAACGGGCTGCTATCAGCCCACATGTGCGGCCTGATTGCTCTCCACACTATGTGTCGCCAGAATGGCGTGCGAATGCGTGGACGTGGCAGTTTATTCCTCATTAATTCATTCAGTCAGTCAGTCATTCATTCATTCATACCTACATTCATTCGTAGAGATATCAGGAATGAAGGCGTTGTGGTGTGGTGTGATATGGTACGAGGATCTCGGAAGGAAAAGTGCTGTAGAAATGTTTAACTAGATAATTTCAAGTAGCAGCTAGGAGCTTGGAAATGTGTACCAAATGTTAAGCTTTTCCTTGACGTGGGATTACCAAATGCAACTGGCGAGACGTTTATACAAAAGCATGAATATCTTTACCTACTATGTTCTTGATACATGAGTCTATAGACATGAATATATAAGTGTATCTATAGATCAGTTGCCATGTACTAAGCTTTTCACATGACTTAAGGTTGTAGATTAAAAGGCAAATAAACTTCTATACCCAACGTTATAAATGACCCATCCCCAAGGCCTTCTAGTTGTGCGTAAAAATGTTACCAACTTTCCAAAGTTTAAACTATGCCCCAGTGGATCTTTGTCTAGAGATGAAAGAAACTTGAATAATGTCTGCCTCGGGAATTCTTGTAACGAATATTTTTTGCGTTTATATTTAATTATGGTGTTACGAGTTGAATGAAAGAAAGTTCTTTTTAGTAGCCTCATTAATGGCTGATGGATTGTGTGGGTGTGTTTGATGAAAGAAAATGTTATTAATGTATTCGTGTTATCATTAAATTCAATAGCTGAATGCGTAAAGCCGTCAAGTAAAAAGTGCATGCAAAAAATATTTCAAAGAAAAGTGTCTTGAATTGAAAATTTAATCTAATGTCTAGTATGGTAATGGCTGAGGAACCATTACCATACTAGCAACGAAATAACAATAATTCGAGAAAAATACATGCATATACACTCACGCCTAAATCCTACAAGAGTAGACATAAACAATTCAGTGCTTCAAGCTATGATATTGATACATCTCTTGCTTTTTCAACATCCATACAGTTCTTCACACACGCGAGAAAATCACCATAATTATTTCGAACGATGAAATTCCTTAGCGATTATTACATCGTAATTACATTAGCTTATTTGTGTTGTACTATTTATATATTTGTTATGTAAGTAACCCAATTAGAAACATTGTGTTTGGTATGTCCTTATGTATAAAAACTTCTACAAAATAAATAAATTGAAAAACAAATCGCATATTTATACCGCGTCCATTGCCACGACTCGGTTCTAACTCGTTGTATGTTGGCTCTATTGTGCCGGCCGCGTTGGCAAATACTTGGTCTTTCGAACTGGATTGAAATGGGGAAAAAACTACCGCCCTCACACGTCTCAGTATTCAAAGGAGGCGCTTTTATAATGGAAACAGCTCGTGTACTTGTTAAGGATTTAGATTACTTTCGCAATGTGGGGGGATTAGGCCCGGGGAACATGTGTTGCTGGTTATAAATTGTTGGGCATTTAGGGATATGTACGACGATGTGAAAATTTACATCATCAATTTTTTTTTTCTTTACATAATTTATACGCGTTTATCGTATTTTAATAGTTAGTGCATATAAGTACTCAAAATGTATCTTAACTATCTTTATTTGTCCAATTCACCATAGATATGAGAGTACCAAATCAGATAAAGGATCACAAATTATCACATTGGAAGAGTCAACTCTAATAAAATGTTGCAAAAATGTATATTTTTAGTTCCAAATCATATGTATAATTTTATCCTGGAATGGTCAGGCTCCTGTGGGATTATAAGAAATTAAGTAACTGGTGTTGGGCCACTATTTTTATCACACGCATTTTTCTTTCCTATCTTGAAGCAATCCTTAAGTCTAGCAAAATCATTATCGTAAAACATTAAACTCATCAAAATCGACACAGCAGTTTAAATGCGGGAGTAAAAAACGAACAAACTTACTTTAACACCTGCAATATCAATTGGGATAAGATCGGCGCGAGGCGCGATAACAAGTGGTTATTAATTGACACGATTCGAATTAATTCTTAATGAACGTCGTGCAAACCTTGATGATATATTCATTGATATTATTAATTGTAATGATAAGGGGAGTTTTTAATGCGTTGTAATTAAGCCAGGGATTTTTTGTAAGCGATGGAAAAACTTGGCGTTTTTTTTTTATTTACAACATGACCTATCACTCCGGTGTATTTTTTTAAACTCTTGAGAGTTAATTATATTTTTTTAAGCCTAAATGCGTGATTCAGTTAACAAAAGACTGCCTCGTGGTCTGCACAACTATGTGACTTCTGATCTAGGGGCTCGATTCCCGGGTCAAAAAGTGGTATTGATTTTTTCCATAAAAATTCTGAAGCAGAAGGGCATTATATGCACCTACATTTCGCTAAGTATACATACGTACTAGGGGGTGAGACTTGCCGTTTTTCGTTTAAATTTCTAGACTCCTTATTTTATCTGAGAATTTCCTGATGGTTAATCCCAAAAGCACTTAGCACATACTTACGCCAAGACACTTATCATTCAATTAATTTCATCCCATATTTTAAGGGTTTATCTAAGCCAAATTCCCTCAATTTTCTTACGTACCCGTATGTATAAGACATATCGGCTATGGTCGTTCCACGCGGCCCGTCGTGCGGACATAAGGATGTGGCTGTATTAGGCGCCGAGCCAAACGTCTCTCGCAATTACACTACGTAATAGCACTCCGGTACCGTCAACAACCGAACGCAGGAAGTAGGAGTAGACTAGTTTTTTTATTTTTATATTAAGGATTTTTGTAGACTTATGGTGAAGGTTAAAGTGATAGAGAGGCGCTGGGTTGAAAGTCTAGTTCGTAAGAATTGCGAAAGTGGAAATCGCATACACATGACAACTACCGATATACAACAAAACTGAAATGTACAACATTGAGAAAATAGATATAAAATATCCGCCAACCCACACTTGACCAGCGTGGTAGACTATGACCTAAACCCTCTCAATTGTAACGAAGGTCCGTGTCCAACAGTGGGACATTTATGCTCTGATGATGATGCTAAATATTCAGATTAAGCTTTGACAGTGTATTGTGTGTAAATTTTTATTTCATTCAAAAATCCCTTATAAAGGAGATCCTAGTGTGTCGTAAAATTAAAAGAAAACAATTATGTATAATATGTATCTATGTATATAGTTTATTTCGTTCACGTATTCATTTCGTCGTTATCTCGACAGTTAAATATATTAAGGTCCCTTCGGGCCGGGAGTTCTTTAATTCCCTCTAATTTTTAAGGCCCGCGCGTTTTTCTACTATATAACGGAATAATCACCAATAAAAAGCAATTTACAGATGGAACTTGGTTTGTTTACTAATTAACGTTTTATGAGGTAATCGGAATGTATAATAGAATGAGGGAAATATTTTTAAGGAGAATAAATTGAACTGTATTTGTTATTTCTATAGAAACTCCAAAAATTTTCTTTGGTAATTAAAACTCAGATATTGAATAGAGAGACCGCGGGTTCGATACGCGAATCAGAATAAATTGTGGGGATGCTATTACTTTATCAGGGGTGGTAATATCAAGCCGGCATAATTATGGCAAAAATCCTTGAAGCCGTTACTTGCTAATTTACCCTTATTTAGACCTCATTGCGCTTACCAATATACGTCTTTCGCGTGCTTTTAAAAGGGAAACATTCGTTTACTCTACACAAACCCTTACAATACTTAATAAAATTACACACAAAAAACGTTTCCACAGACATCCGAATGCCGCCAATTCCCCGTCACCTCGGCCTGTCGGGATATAATTTAATTTTTCACAGCGCCCACCGTGTTTCCTCGGATCCGATAACTCGCTCCAACGGACTGCCTCGATGATGCCTCAATGTCTATAAATTGTTCAGATATTCAGCACAAACGGTGGATACGTATGGATTAGTATGGTAACGTTGGTAGCTCACTCGGTTCCCGGTTAGGGCTGTGGATCGAGAAATTGTTTTGATTGTCTGTTGTTTGAATTATCGCGGCGCTTGTCAATGTAATAAGACTAGCTTGTGGTCTCGGTGTACGAGAACGTGCCGTGGTCCCGAGGTCCCGGATTCAATCTCTAGGTCGGTTAAATTGTTATTACGTGTTTGCATTAGGTAAGTTATATTCAATTCTATATTTTGATTGTCAGTTTAATGAATGAATGCCTAGCAGAATTGTCTATTTAAACGTAAGCATTAGACCCTTGTAAATCTTAATAAAGTAGAATTAATTATTAAATACCTTAGATGCTATGTACCCATGAATGTAACACATTACTTTCAATGCTATCGCTAAAGACATAACGATCAAACCGACAATATAAATTCAAACACCCTTTTAAAATCTTCTGACAGCCCTACATTAGAACGCCCCGTACTGTCTTCGCTGCATAGTGGTTGTCGAACTATCTTCCGTCCCTCTCGCACGTCTCTGTGGAAATAGGTCAAGTGTAGTTTGCATGCCGACTGTACCGCCGAATATTTGGGCAACGTACGGAACTGCGCGTTTTGTTAGGGATACATTGCGTTGTGCTGGCGACTGGGTAAGCTACGATATTGAGACATTAATTATAGTTTCCAAGAAATTTTTAGTATTGAAGAATTTGTGGCCAATACTCCTATACACTAGGGTATTGAGACATTTATAGTTTCCAAGAAATTTTTAGTATTGATGAATTTATGGCCAATACTCACTAGGCCAGCGTGACTAAGGCCTACTGTCTGTCGAAGAGGAGGCCCGTGGCTGGCAGTGTAACATATGTGGGTTAATGATGATAATTTTATAATAAAGGAAACTGTGACTTTTGCAGTTATTAAGTCTTCTAAAGACTAAGTCTTCTAGAGCAGTGATGGCCTCGAGGTTTAGGCGCGCGGTCGAGAATCTCGGCGGTCGCGGGTTCGAACCCCAGGCACACACCTCTGACTTTTCGAAGTTATGTGTGTATTCAAATTGAATTATCACTTGCTTTAACGGTGAAGGAAAACATCGTGATGAAACCTGCACACCTAAAAAGTTCTTAGGAATTTCTTAGGTGTGTAGTCCGCCAACCCGCACTAGGCCAGCGTGGCGGACTATGGCCTAAACCCTCTCAATGGTAGAGGAGACCCGTACTCAGCAGTGGGCGTATATGGGTTGATGAAGAAGAAGTCTTCTAAAATAAAAGAGTTTTCGGTTGAATATTATGTCGAATTTATTTAGACGCGCCTCTGCACTTGATAATTTATAAAATAATACCCTCTAATCCTTAAGTATGTCGTCTGATGCTAATCCTAAAGTATAAGTCTCTCTTGAGTAGGTTTGTATGTCTGTCTTAAAAAAAAAGCTTTTGAATAACGAAGACGAGTTATTATTGCTGCACCAGCGTACTCTTTAACCAATATCATATTGCTCTATTACATTTTTATACTTAGAATAATAATTACAATTTATATTCAAGACGTGATAAACTCGCCAAGTCCGAAGCTTTCGCGTTCAGGACGAGCCGTTGGGACGAATCTGCATGACAATGCGAACTTAGTCGGCGATATAAGTTTTATTTCGCAACGATTTTCGACTTTTATGTATCGGAAAGTCTAAATAAACAGTATTTACTCGCGCTGACCCCGTGCTGTGACCCGTCGGTTATTTTTTTTTCTCTTGTATCCGAACGGCTAATATGGAGCAACGGTCGAATGTCGCCCTTTTTATATATATTCTCTTCACGAAGATAACAGTTTTAATATCGGATTACCTTTATCTGTGCGTGCTTTGTTCGTGGGGTCACTGGTGTGGCGTTGTGGGTTGATGCTCGATTGTTTTTTGAACTTGTGGGCTAGTGGTTGGTTCGTGGGGATAATGACGTCATAGCGTGACGTATCAGTGTGCCATAGCCATACTGATTAGCATGTGATAACTTTATAATAATGTAGTATTTGTCAGTCGCGGTACTTCTATAGAAGTCGAAAAGTGTTACACGTTAATTATTTAGTTAATAATTGTTATTAGTGAGAACAAGAAATTCTCATTTATATTTTGTTAGAGCGACCTGGACTTTTGGGCATCTATGCAAGTAACGCCATTGATAAGTGTTTTATTCTTACTAACACTGGTAGTTCAGTAGCACTCATGCGACACGAAAAACGCCTGACCCAAAAATCGAATCAATAATACGCGCCACTAAGTCCCAGATTATTTTCTGATAAGACCCAATGATAACAGTTAGATTAGCTCCATCCTTATCGCCCCCTACGAAAGGGTTTAGGGTCCGTGCGTAGGGTAGAGCACTATCTCGATGTACAAAATATGAACTTTATTATACGGAGACAATTTTCTATTCGGCCATTTACTTTATATTGGTGGGTAATAGGTGTATTATTTAATAATGTACATTAACTTTGGTTATGCTTATACTTTGAACGGCGATATAACGGACTCGAGGCTTAGATGTGTGGTAACGAAAAATCTTTATGCCTAACGAGAGGCCGCGGGTTCGATCTGTGCACCGACACAAATGTTTGTGTTACCAGAAAATTTTGTATCGGATCTGGGTGTTTTTGAGACTGAAGTGTCTCTTAGTGTCTAATACCCACGAAATAAAAAAATCGTCTTAGTGTGGGGTTGAAATAAAAGAGGAGTTAATGTATAATAGGACATAAATACGTATTTGTCTGGTACTTAATATTTCGTCATCATGAAAGTGGCTTTCTAAACACACCAAAATTTTAAAAAAATATCCTAGTCTGGCTCAGGGTAAAAAGCAAGATAATTATTAAAATTTTAAGCATACAAGCAAACAGCTTAGTAAATATGAGAGTCCTGTATCGCAGTCAATTTGAAGCCATAATCGGTCATAGTTTAATAACACTGATTGCTGTGCTAATTACTATCATAATAGCCCAACGTTCAAGTGGCGGGAGGGGTGGGGGTAAGTCTATGGAAGCTATGAAGCCCCTAGCAGTTGCCATGGCAACGAATTAATTAACAACAATTGGCGATTGATATTAATAAATTTCCACGTTGCGCTCTGTACAATGCGACATTCTATTGTCGATGGTGTGCGATTTAATATTCGAAAATGTGGTATGAAAAATAGTATGACTAGAAAAGTTGTATTGTCATTTTTAACCGTAAATTTATAAATTCATAACTAATTCTATTTAAAGTAACAAATGATTCGACCGGTGAGCTGTGTAGGTTGACAAAGAGTTCGTCGTCTGACACAACCTATTTTACTTGTTTGTTAAAAAACAGATAAAGATTTACTTTTTTATCATTAAACCCACTTGGAGGATAGTCTTTCTACCTATTTTTTTTTTAATTTCTCATGAGACGTTTTATAGTCTGTGTTATGTAAGGCACTTAAAAGCAATATCTATCTATTTAATCAATGCAACTACTTCGTAATTAAAACTGAAAGATAGAAAATTACAAGTGGCATAAATTACAGAGCGCGGTTTATTTAGCAAATTGTTACTGAAAGTATAAATGCAGTATGTCTTGGAATTTCAGCCGGCCAGTGGCGGTTGGGAAACGCGCAAGTGTGGGGATATTTTATAGGGATACGGTCGGCTTGACTGCGGGGAGTATGTAGTAGCGAGTTTGAATAAAAAAAGTATAAACTATAACGCGTTATGGTACGTTTCTACTTTGAATGTTACGTGTGAGATGATTTGAATTTCGTCATACCTCTTATTGTTACCATAAATTAATACTTTCATATTACATAACATATTAAATATCTGTCAAAATCGCAACTCTCCTTTGGCTTTTCCGTAATCGGGTAAAAATATAGACTCACTTTGCAAATTCACCATTATATTTTAGTATAAGACCATGCATATCCCGATATAGACATTCCTTCTTAGTTTTAAATACTTTTTCCGCTTAAGCGTCTAGCCCCGCTACTCGCTCGCACTCCAACCCCACCCTAACCGCCCTATAACGTATCATTTGAACGTGTGAATGACTACAGATGTAGGGGCTAGGTACTCGGCGCGTTTATTTTAAACTGCCTACAACTTAATATGCAGTTAGACACGTAATAGCCCGCGCCGCTCGGTTATTAACTAACCTGTCCCGGTTCGATTCCGCGGTGAGGCGACTTTGTGTTTTTTTTTTCTATTCTTTTGTTTCCCGCAGTGTCTAATCATAGTTTGTTGTGCGTTGCGTGACAAGTTTGTTGGCAAGGTTTTGATCAATATGAGGGAAACATTTTTTACTTTGTATATAATGGTTATTTCAATATTAAAATATTTTCCTTAATATTCTTTGTCTGTATACACATGGGGTTAGAATAAAAAGTTAGAAATGAGAACTAATGGATGCAATAATTGATAGATTAGTCCAAAGAATGACAATTTCTCAGACTTAACAATTAGTCTATAGTCGATACAACTATGGTGTTTATGGCTCATTTACGGCTGTAACATGTGGGGTTCATAAACATAGCGGTTAGTTTTGTGATAAAAACATATTCATAAGTGTCACTCCAATAAAAAAGTTCTCAAACAAGTAACTGATAACAAAAACAGTGACAAAACATCAATCTTCCAAGTACCCCATTGTCACCCCAAAGTTAACAGAAAAACAACACAAAAACCAACTATCTCGACTAACCACAATCAAATTATTAAACAACTGTCCGTCCGTTTCCGCTGAGCACCCCACAAAGGGGGCAAAAACATGGAATTGTTTAAAAAAATGACATTTAAATACCCCAAAAAACAAACACTGCCTACCCCAATGTAACGTATAGTTTGATATTAAGGCAGATGTGAACGGGCGGTTGTCACGGTGGGTGACGCCCAATGGTCTGCAGAATTGATCGTGTTGTCCACGGTTCGATTTTGTTCTGGATATAATTTTAAAGTCCAGATTTATAGTTGCAACATTAAAAAATAAAAATATATGCGGTAATTCTTTATATTTTTTTTAAGTAGTATAAAACTGTCTCGTTAATAATACGTCTTAGGGGTTAGGTCAAAGCTAGAGAGGTTTTTGTTTGATTCCTGGGTCGTGGAAGTAGTAATGTATTTTTCATTAGAAAACCCTCAAACACCACAAATTTTCTCGGAATACGTCAGGATACTCGCTGTCTATAATGTGATAGTGAAACATAACACAGCTTACCTTTTTGTAGTTATAAGCGTGTAGGTATATACGTACATATGTAAAGATTTTTATTCCCCGTTATCATCGTATGGAAACAACAAAGAAACTACATTTTTAACTTTTTATAACCATCAATGGAACACAATAATGGTTAAAATGAGCGGGAAATGTCCCCACTGCCGCCATTTTTATATAATTACAAGACCCGAGTAAAGCATCGCCTGTTATTCACAACGGAGTTATTATGCCGGCGCACTAATCGTTCTGTCACGGTTCGCTCGCAAATATTGGAGGGTGCAACGTATTAATGTAGAAACTTGTGAAGGTCAGTCAGTGCGTTTGTGCAAGTTTTTGTGGTGAGTTCGTGGGCGGAGTGATGTTATGTACTAACACATGTCTACCCCTTGTCAGTTAGTAAATGTAGACTAAATGTCGTAAATAATAATTGTATACTCGGTGCTAGAGGATGTGGGTATTTTCAGCGAATTAGTCATGAAATGGTATTGCTGCTATATAGAATAAATAATTAAAAAACAACAAAAAAAAGTGTTTATAACCGGATATAGGGCTAATCGTATTGTGAAATAGTAATGTTTAACTCAATTGTTGAAAGTTACATACACTGTTTGTAAACAGACCGTAATCGAAAACTGGTAAAGGCAATTAAGAAAAGTCATGTTTCTTAACGTCAATGTGTTTATTATTATCGTTATTATTACCTGTAATAGTCTTCGATACACGGCGTTTTTTCTACTACGGTACTATACTACTATTATATTACTACTATTTATTTTACTACGGTAAAATTATATTAACATATTGAACAAAAAAACAGGGTAGATTAACCAAACGTTAAAAACTATGAAAACATCGCTCCATCAACAGAAATTAAAAATGTATCCGATTAATCGCCTCCACTATACATTTTTGTTTTACATCTAAATTTCACGGGCTTTAAAAAAAACAAAAATATGATTGCACACAGCCATTCCGACGAGAGGCGAAATCTCATGAGCCGCGACACTATTCAATAACGCGTTATGCCGGCTGCTATAAAAATAACGGGTCGGCGATAAAAAAAATCGCGTTATCGATGTATTCCGTTGCGCCTTCGTGTGGAAAATGAAAACTAAATAAAACTGTGTCCCGAGCTCCGTCGTCAAATATTGTCAGAAGGGCATCTGCTATCAAAACTTTACGCCGGCCCTCGCGGGACTCGGATGTGAGAAGGCTAGAACAGTTATTTGTCTTCTATTTACGATAAATAAATTCTCCTTTTTTTCTTTCGTGTTATTTCATTAAAAAAAAAGAATTTTTAATCAAATAACACTTTTAATAACGGATTACAAAAGTGAAATAGCGGCGCATTCGAAATTAAAAATTTAAACTTTAACAATTCGAAATTAAATTGCAACACAGATAAATTCAATTTCAAATTTCGAACGTTTAGTAGCAATTAGTTGGTTTGAATCAATTATTAATTCTTACCACAATACCTGCATTTTCAATTAGAAATTTGAATGGATTAATATCTATGATGATAAAATATACACTATTCAATAAATTTACGCCACGCTATTAATTTTAATGTAATATTATATTTTTTATTCGTCCACTGTTGGACATAGGCCTCTCCTATGGCACGCCACTATGTCTAACTACTACTCCTATGTCCAACAGTGGACGAATAAAAGCTGATGATGATGATGATGATTATATTTTTTATATAATGTCTTAGGATTGAATCTCCGGAAACACACAACAAATCTCGAAATATTATCAGATCTGTCCTCCTCTTACATGTTAAGTTGTAACGATAATAAGTTATAACTACCTTTGATTTATATGAATTTAACGAACGAAAATATTGAACTAAAGTTATCTTTCATTGAATTTTAAACTCTGAGTATGAGCATGTTTTCATATCATTTGAGAGCTGTGTTTGTTCTAGAAAATTGTAGACGATTACAAAATGAATTCTCTGACCATTGGAATGGATCGCTTTGTGTTTTTCTTTCATTCACGATCAATTGAACGAATAACTTTGACTTTGAACGAAAGCGTTCATAAATTGTGTGTAATGGATGTTTTTACTGCATATATGTGGGTGGACTGCTTACACCCGTGGCGTCGCCCTCATTTTTCTCGTTAAAATTTCCTTCATAAGAATCTCTACATTTAGATGACGAAAAAACAACCCAGCCTTATGTGTTGGCTGTCTTTAGTAGAAGTGGATTATAAATATGAATTTAGTGAAAATATGTTCGTATCTATATACAAACAACCCCTTATAGGCCAGCTTGTAATATATACCTAAACAAAAAGCAAAAACTGTCAACTTCCATAAACTACTTGAGAAAAATAAAGTAAAGGTGAATTGATTATTAAATACTTATATAAAATTATAAGTCCCACTGCTGGGCACAAGTTTTTCTATTAAAGAGAACTTAGGTCCTAAATGCAGGTAAGTGTTTGTTGGATGAAAAAGAAAAATTAAACAGTAAATTAAAGAATTGTCTGTGCTCTAAAATGGGTCAGAACAATCTGGTATGCAGGTTATGAGGACACCAGCGACCCACTTTCGCGTTTTATTTGTACGAAACACAATGGAACGGTTAATTCGGAAAACCTTATTTATAAACACGAGATTAATTATTAAAATATATTAAATTTTCATCGTGTTCTATTTTCGTAAATGTAAAACGGATTTTATTGTTATTCTTTTATTATTTTTAAACATAATCTGGGTGCTATTTAATTATAATTGAATTAATTAACGTTTATTTTGATTTTCGAATCAGTGGCGTTTTGTTTCTGCCTCGGCATAGCCCAGTACAGTCGATAAATACTGGCTGGTTTTGGCATAATTATAACGATTTTCGCTCACCAGTCGTCAAAATTATGCTGGCCTGTTACTACAAGAACACGTCTAGTGTCTTCTTTATCCTTGTGTTCGCCACACGTGGATACCCCAGCAGTCATTGCTTTGAAGATTCGCGACTTTTCCTCACACTTTTTCCTTATAACTTGACACTTATTTTTCGCTATTATGTATGTTTGTGGGTCGTCGTAATACGCTATACAGAAATGCCTCCAGTATAATGTGAGCGAAACCGCCAAATATAACGGTTATTTTAGTACTATATTTGAATACTGTAGGGTTTGTAGGGCTATAGGAACAATGGCTATTCTTTGATTTAAACCCGTGGGTTGTAAACTTGGTTGCCCCTAAAAGTCACTAGATAATAGTAAAATATCATGAAATGAAAGACTTCAATCTTTCGTGACATGCTACCATTATCATCATCAGCTCATATACGTCCAACTACTGGGCACGGGCCTTTATTATTGAGAGGGTTTAATAGACCTAATATATTCTACATTCTACGCTGACATAGAATACGAACTTGCGAACCTTTTTCCTTTTGCTCGCACTATGAAACTGCGACTCAAATCTAAAGAAGCTCATGAATACCGCCGTATATTAATAGTAATTTATTAGCAACCCTTCAGTGTCTCGTTTTGAATTCGCTCGCGAGATTTATTCAACTTGTTTGCAAGTTTTGCGATGGAAGCGCGTTGAGACCTTGGCGTTGAGAAGCTCTACGGGTAAATATAGTGTAAGCATTCCAAAGTTAATTATATTTGCAAGTATTTCTTTCAAATATACTACTCACGTCTAAAAGGTGTAGAAATACATCACTACATAGTATAAAACAAAGTCGCTTTCTCTGTCCCTATGTCCCTTTGTATGCTTAAATCTTTGAAACTACGCAACGGATTTTGATGCGGTTTTTTTAATAGATAGAGTGATTGAAGAGGAAGGTTTATATGTATTATGTACGATAACATCCATTAAATATCAGCATTGCACCCGTTCGAAGCCGGGGCGGGTCGCTAGTTTCTAATGTTATATATGCCAACCCATTAAAATCTTTTCGGTCATATTTGGGTTCTACAATGAATCCCAGTGATGAATTCGTCACTATAATTTTAATTTAGTCATCAGACCAAAGCTGAGAGTAGGTTCTCTTCAAGGAAAAGAAGGCCATTGTTTGTGTCACAATATTATTTTAATTTCAATTTATTTGACAGCCCCGTGGCGCAATTGGCTAGATACCAGCTTGCGAAACGAGCGGCCGCGGGTTCGATCCCCGCACCGAGACAAATGTTTGTGTGATCCACAAATATTTGTTTCGGGTCTGGGTGCTTGTGAGACCTAAAAGTCTCTCGTAGTTACTGATACCCACGACACAAGACGTATCTTAATGTGGGGTCAGGACTATGTGTGTGACTGTTGGGTGTATTTATTTATTTATTACCTATCTGTTAATTAATTATATTTGGTGTACAATAAAGCGTCAATAAACTCTTATGTATATTAAAAAATCAAATTACAAATTGCTAACGAAATTAACATGGGCATTTTTCGCGGACGGCCAAATCGAACGCATGAGAAATTCGTATATTAATGAAAAAAATAATCCAATTAATCGCCGACAATAGAATCGGCCCGCTCCGTTCGTCTGTACCGTTGGGCGAGCGGTCGGATTAACAGAGGCCGGTGTGACCGACACTGATTTTGATATAATACTTTTTATATATTATTAGGAATAACTGCCTGGTGGTGTTTGCAGTTTTCTCTGTTTTGGTTGAAGTATAACTCTAAATATAGTAGAATTTGCTAACTCGGTTAATATTGGAAGAACTGTCTTATAGGATATGGTACGCTTTTCTTCATGTTTAGCGTTAAAATGTTCTTGACTTAATCGTTTTTTTATTTTTTCCACAAATGTTCCAAGATTTGAAATTTTTCGCAATAGTTTGTGAAATGTAATTGCCACAAAAGTCATTACGAAAACTATTCCTTAACTCCCCTTCATTTTCACTAAGCTAGGGGCATAATGAAAATAGATATCAATTTTATCGAATTGATTACGCGAAGCTCCGATGAGCGCGCGCAAAATGCCCCCGTCAATAAGTGCGGCGGCCATCTTGACCGAGTTTGACAGATAGAGGGAGCCACTTTGTACGTGAAACGGATTTACCCTAAATTCAGTTGCTCAGTTTGTTTATTACATTATTTCTAATGGATATCGGGGATAGCCGATATAATTGTATGGGTGAACGTATCATGATATTGGTGGTCAATGAAATGGACTTATATCTAATGATTATTTATTAAAGTGATCAATAAAAAGGGACGGAGTATTAAAGTAATTTAAGTACAATATTGATGTTTATTTTTAATTCATACATGTGATTGATGTAAATCAATAATTTAGTTTGAGGTTAGGATATGTGAGTTAATTTACCCCGGGTGAAAAAACTTATTTTTTTTAAAAAGTGCTTCATTTAATGTATTCTTTCACTATGCTTTCACGGTAATAATGGTTTCCAAATTTTATGATCTTATAGATTGCGCATCATTGTGTTTTAATATGTAATTGTTTTAGAAACTTTGTTACATAAAGAAATGAAAGGATGCTGGTGCTTAGGAACTTAAGAATGTTTTTGATGCCATTTTAATTAGGAAAACATCAGTGGCTCTCTTTTTTAGTACATAGTTTTGTAAATAACTCTTATACAATAATTGAGAAACAAAACTAAAATTCATTCACACTTGCGAATGATACATATTCTTAAATAAATCATGCCTAAAGCATAATTAGTACTAATGCATCCGATTCCTTATGATACAGTTGTTTAAAAATAACCCAGTGACTTGACGCGTCAGTCAATCTGTCTATTAGTGAGAGAGCGCTTTGCAGTCCAGATTTGGAGACCGCAAATAAATTGTTTTGGGGAAATTATTAATAGCCTTATTTTCGAAAGTCTTATCATGTGGGCGTGTAAGTACATTGAATAATGGATTGAATTTTTATATTATGCGTTTTTACTACTTCTTTATCGCAGAGGGGATAAACATAGTTTTATTATCTGTGACTTTTATACAGGCCTCAACTATTACTATAATCTAGACCGCGTACTACTACTGTCAATTTTCTGAATTATCTGGTAGCTAATCGAACCTTGAAACTCAGAACCAAGTCGTTTCACTTGCCAAGACCGACTTGTGTGTGTTTCTTACTTTCTATTCAAAAAGAAAAAAGTAGTACTTAGCAACTGTCACAAACATAGCCAGCTATTATAAAAACTTTAATTACTTCCTAACAAATGTAATTAGCGCTCCATTACGGAGAGATTATTAAAAATGCAACCGGCCCGAGAGCCGTAATTATACAAAGTGAGCCACGGCATTTTTATCGGCCCATCATTAATATTTAACGTGCGCGATCAATCATTCGGCGTCGATATCTGGACTCGCCCTACAAATGACATGTTTGTAAGTCCACCGGTACATATTATCAATCAGCCCTTATCTGGGCCTGGCCTGTGTCGGCCTTTAAAACGAATGCGATGCGGCCATCCCGATTCGCATATGTCTAATGGATTATTAATTGTTGGGGCGTTCTAATTTCAAATATTTAAGCGATTGTTATTTAATTTTTAGCGCTATTTTTGAATTTGATTTTGGAATTCGGTATTTCGAAATACAATAAAATGAGTTGAAAAAAAACACTAACTGTTTGATATGATCTCCTTGTCTTAAAGAATCTTGAATCAAGTAAGACAAATATTTCAATGCTTCATAAATAATGAATTCAGAAGAATGTATGAAGTTTTTATATATTTTTTTGAGTTGCATGTCTTAAGAGACTTGATAAATTATTTATTGATGAATATATTTAAACTTAAATAAAATAAATTGTCTGTCGTCACTTTTTACATTGTTTTCTAAGGGCATTCTAGAAATTTCTCGTGAGAAATATTTCAAATTCAGCGATAAGGTAACATTATGAAAAAGCGCTACTCAGTACTCCCACATCGGTATCAACTTTCAACGGGAATGTCAGTATTTTTTCTCGTGACGAATGAAAAGCGTCTCAGATGTAATAAATCATATCACTCAAAGAGGTCTCATCCCTTTCGATTGGGAATACGTGACACATACACTCTTTTTGAAGTGAGCGTGACTGGTAACTGGCGATATTTAAATATTATTCGAAAATCATTTTGTAAACAATTTCTTTTCGATTTATTTTGAATACAAACTTTTTTTTTTAATTGATTGACCAAAACTCTAATTTCAAGAATAAACCAGGACTGCCTCGTTCTGATGTTTGATCTCATAAGAGACAGATATTTATGATGAAAAATAGTAATCACATAATATAATTTTTTAAACCTCAAAATATGGTAATTAGTTCCTCATATTTATTATTTTTTATTAAACCCGGAAAATAGAACAGATGTATTTTTTAACTTAAACTACCTCCTTTGCAACAAATACTCATTATACATAAAAAGTATGTTTAATTAATTATAATAGCTTTTTAATCAATAGGCAAAGGAACCCGCCCCGTGCAGCCCCATCTGTCGCGAGATATTCCTATAATATTTTTATTATCGGCGCACACAACAGATCCCGCCGACCGCGAAACGAGAACATCTGAGTTCCGAAAACATATAACAATACAAAATAGTTGAGCGCAAGCCGTGCAACGCACATGTCATAATGAAATATAAACATCGCCCCCGCACAAATTCCGCGTTGATTTAGGCACAAAACAAACATGTGTCGTGTGTGGGACCTTTAGATTAGAATAGAGGGGCTTTGTTGACCCTAAGGGCCCAACTGCACCGTGCACCACGGGTTAATTTGGCAAAGTTACGTTTGCCGTACGTTATGCCGCGAAGGGTTGACTTTGGTTGTGGATATTTTCCCTTACAATATTTAGATTTAATTTTTTTTTTTATTATTTTACACCGTATCGTTCCTTTTTCAAAATAATCATGTATTAATTAAGTTAATTGTTATAATAAATTGCTATTTATCAAGCGTGTTTTTATTTCATTTTGTCAACAATTGGTTGTATCTTTTTTAATTATATAAATTTCAGATACTACCATTTCGTATTTGTTATTATTGATTATAATTTAGTTTATGTCACCAACCCATTTACCCTATATTTTTATATGGATATTAAGATATTATTCATTCCCTTGTAGATTAGGGTACACTTAAGTTCTTCAATCAGTAAGGCCGTTTCGCCGACCGCACAAATAAACTTGTCAAATTTCACGGGGGAACAGAAGCGGTGTTTTGGCATTATTTGTGGGCTTACTCTATACATATTTGTCCATTTCGCTAAGTAAGCTTATTGCTTAAGACCGCTTGACATATTACAGCTTATAAGTGGACTGTATCGCATTTCTTGCGTAGGCAGACGTGGTCCTAAATGTCAATGAATATTAATTGACTTTTGGGGGAAATTGTTATTCTGATAAATTTGAAGGTCTCAAGGGATTTATTTAGATTCGCTAACATGTTCAGAAGACTAAGATTTTTCTAAGATTTGAATATTAACCCTAATAAATACGCCTTGAATTTTTAATGATGCTGAATGAATAGTTCTTAAGAATTTCTTAGGTGTGTAAACCGCCAACTCGCACTACGGCAGCGTGATGGACTAAGGCCTATACCCTCACTATAGTATAGGAGGCCCGTGGTTAGCATTGGGACGTATATGAGCTAATGATGATTATTAATACACAAAAAACTTAGTGCAAAATCCTACACTCGAATCTAAGACCACAAATCTCGAAAGCCCGTGCATTAATAGACATAGGCCGTGCGGTCCACAGAGCGCCGATGAATGCGGTCTTGTCATCTGACGTGCGGACTTGCGAAACCTAGGAGTGGACAGTTTCACAAACCGTTGTGCGGTCTTGAATAGGATGTGTTTGTAAGTGACAGGAATTGGTGTCTTGGCAGTTGTCACGTAGATAATAGTTACTAAAGATAAGGGAATTAAAAGTGTTCATGTAGTAATGTAAAATAAATTAATACATCTAAAAGTTACATACATAGTTCTGATCCTACACTAGGTTACAAGTCCTGTTTCGTAGGTATCGGAACCAAGGTACATACATGAAAAGGATAATGTCACTTGTGGAAACAAATGATGTATGTTTTGATCCTGGCATTTGAGGTTCTATAGTTCTCTAAAAATGCAATATCGTTTTATACAGCAAAATGCATATATAGTAAAAGTCTAAAGTAAAAGATAAACAACGCATAACCCGGCGAGTGCGTGCTACGCCCCTTTCAAATTTCATCCCGAATTAAATCCAAAACATAGACGAATCCTTTTTTATAAGTCGTATAAATTAGATTTTACGAGTGGGCTCATTAAAAAGGTCAATAAAAACAACGCCCTCAACGGATTTAGGCCCGATTTAATCCGGCCCAGCGCTGTGCTTCAATAAGAAGGCCCGGGTCGGTGTGTAAGTGACGTAAAGTTTTTATTTTGTTGTTGTTTATAGTTAATATTAAACTTTTGGGAGTTGCGTTTGATATTTCATATTCTAAGGATGATTTGAAGGGTATCCTTGTTGTCTTGTAAGGGTGGCGAACTGAGGAATACACAGGTTTGAGTAGTGCGCTTGATCTTTCTGAAATATTATGTTTAGATTAGAATATTCTCAAGAGTAATAGACCCACCTCCTATTACATGGAGCTGAAATATACTTGATAAAACACGAGTGTAGAAATGCACCTCTGCCTATACCTTTCTGGAATAAAGGGTGAGGCTATATGTGATATTCTTCTTATTCAAATTCAATATTATTTACCTCACAGTCTTACACCCCTGTTATCAGCATTCCACCATTAAAATGTTAAAAATCTAAGCCAGACTTATGACTGCATAAACATGAGTCCTCACACACTTTATGTTAAACGCGTGAATAGCAATGCGCTTCGTTGATGGCACAATTTTCATGCAAATACGCCGCGATAAGCAGTCGGCTGTGTCGTGACAAAAGGCGTACAAGCGCGGGCTCGGTGGTTGCATTTGTCGCCCCGCTGCGGCGGACCGTGGCGGTATTTTCGCCCACTGGACGAAACGTGGCGGTATTGTCCATGCGATGCGTGGGGT
Source organism: Cephonodes hylas (assembly GCA_030295005.1). Classification (NCBI taxonomy): domain Eukaryota; kingdom Metazoa; phylum Arthropoda; class Insecta; order Lepidoptera; family Sphingidae; genus Cephonodes; species Cephonodes hylas. Next base: position 6,318,680 of record AP025384.1, on the reverse strand, counting down.
AGTTAACTGTGTGACTTTTAGTAGATACATTTCTATACTCAAAATAAGCAATTGTTTGAAAAGTAATCCGCTTCGTTGATGGCACAATTTTCATGCAAATACGCCGCGATAAGCAGTCGGCTGTGTGGTGACAAAAGGCGTACAAGCGCGGACTCGGTGGTTGCATTTGTCGCCTCGCTGCGGCGGACCGTGGCGGTATTTTCGCCCACTGGACGAATCGTGGCGGAATTGTCCATGCGATGGTGGGTTTGTTAAGTGTGTGACTTTAAGTAGATACATTTCTATACTCAAAATAAGCGATTGTTTGAAAAGTAATGCGCTTCGTTGATGGCACAATTTTCATGCAAATACGCCGCGATAAGCAGTCGGCTGTGTGGTGACAAAAGGCGTACAAGCGCGGGCTCGGTGGTTGCATTTGTCGCCCCGCTGCGGCGGACCGTGGCGGTATTTTCGCCCACTGGACGAAACGTGGCGGAATTGTCCATGCGATGGTGGGTTTGTTAAGTGTGTGAGTTTAAGTACTAGAGATATCAATTTAATAGGCAAAATAAGCAAGTGTTTTTGTAATGACCTTCCATTTGGGGACCTTTCATTCCTCTTTCCTCATATCCTAGTTTGTCTGTAAGAGCTCGTCTTGTGCGAGTAGATACATGTATATATTCAAATATAAGCAAGTGTTTTTGAGTCCCGTGTAATACGGCACTGATGACCACCTTTAATTTATATTTCCTATATTTTCATCCCTGGTTATCTGTAAGAGGTCGCTTTGTGCGATAAGGCCGCCTTCTGTACTTATTTAGTTTTATTTAGTACTATACTCCGTAGTTTAATTAATTTTGTACATAAATAAGTTTAGTATGGGAGAGCCTAATTCAGACACCGTTCTGCCACACAGTATTTCCCGAAACACCATTTCCCCCGACAAGGAAGTCCGAACTACAGATTTCTCAATAACAGGCAACAATTATGCATCAAAACCAACCAAGCGAGGTTTTAATATCGGCCCATAATTACTGTCGTCAACAGATTGGGTATTGTTTTGGGCCATAATGGGATTTCTGTTCCATTGTGGGCCGCTCCCCGGTCGCATCGATACATAGCGTGCCGGGGACGTTAATTCTCTCGTTATGCCGGCCTGTATGGGGAGTATAGGTGTACTGTATACACTTTTATTTGAAAGCTTTCATGGATGTATAGGCACTAAAGAATGGGTATTGGGTTTGATTTCTGGAATGGGATAGATGTTTCATCATCATCATCATCATCAGCCAAAGGACGTCCACTGCTGGACATAGATGTTTGAATGATGGAAAAATATTTGCCTCGGGTCTAGGCGTTGTGATACGGAAAAGTTTTCGTGGGTTCATAAATAATAAGTGCCATTGTTTTTTGTTGCCTAAATTTAAGTGTTGATATTGATCCGCAGTAAATCGCTTGAAATGATCTAAAAAAATATTTTTTCTAGTAAAAAATCACTCGTGGCAGCGGTGGGATTCGAACCCACGCCTCCGAAGAGACTGGTGCCTTAAACCAGCGCCTTAGACCGCTCGGCCACGCTACCGCTGTTAACCAATTGCTAAACAGGAGACATCCTTCGCGAAAACTCATCATTTCATCGTCATCACCATTAGCCCCTTTACATCCCGCTACTGTGCACTGGCTTTTACTGTAACTAAAAGGAGCTCAGACAGTAGTCCACCATGCTGGCCTAGTGCGGATTCCTAAGAACTTTTAGATGTGCAGGTTCCCTCACTATATTTTCCCTCGCCCTTAAAGTAACTTGAAATATAAACGGCGTGTGCCTGTCGTTGGTCTTGCGACCACGCGTCTAAACCACGAGGCCATCACTACAAGTATGAACTTGAAATTACCGTTCTTTCGCCCGTAATCTGATTGATTCAGTCAGTAATAACCAAATCGCGGTCTCCACACGAGAGCCTAGCGCAAATGCGCCACTCGGCATTCGGCGCAAATTCGTTTGCAATAATTCCATTGTGATTATCGTTGAGCACGGACTACACTCCGGGAATATCGGACGTGCGGTTTGGGACGCCCGGACGCCGTTCACACGTCAACGTGGCCTACGTAACGTCAACGACGCGATGGGTGCGCTTTTAATCGCTGTGGCAAATTTCTGGAGTCTCTTGATCATTAACGTATGGTGTTAACTGACTAAATAATTATTGTTGCAACTAAAATAGGCCTAATAAAGTTTTTAATAAAAATAGATTATAACATAAATCTGCATTTTTGAAAACTGGTTATTAGTGACTACTCTACAGCGTTAGCGAGTTGCTTACAAATTGAAATGGAATCGTATATAATACACGTCTAAGCGAGTCTTTTAAAGGTATGGTATTCTTTAAGTATAGCTTAATAAACAATTTTATCAATAACAACGTTTTTACATTACTTTGAATATTGAAGCACGTGTAGCCTTCATTTCACTCGACATAACCTGGAAATTAACAGTAAAACAACAAATTCATCCTGAAAAAATTAACAAAATTTCTCGTTAAAAATAATTTCAGCTTGAACTTAGCTTCATCATAATTCTAGTAAACTTTTCACAAAGAATTATCACTTACTTAACGAGTAAGGACAATATCGAGAGGAAGCCCGCACCCCAAAAGTTCCTAGGAATTTCTTCGATGTGTACCTAAGTAGTTTTAGTTTCACCTGCAGTGCCTCTGCACGTATTAGGACTGATAATGATGATAAGTACATTGTCACCTTCTTACATTCTGTTACGTAGTCCAAGTATTGGTCACAGTATTATAGATCATATAACTGTAGCTACCTCTCGACCTAACGACAAAGCACGTTACAAATAAGTATCTAAGCCGACCGCCATTGTCGATACAAATTAGTTTGCAATAATTCCATTGTCATTACCGTTCGATGCGGTTCACAGCGCACGACTCCGGGGTGATGTGGTTTAGAGGTCCGTTCACATGCCACGGGGACGTAACGTCGACGACACGATACGATTCAAAAGTAATTTTGACTTTTGATACGCTGGCTTTACGGATGGTGAATTATCATCCTCAAATATAGACACACAAAGTACGCAAGTTGTGGATGAATTCGTTGCCAGTTTCAAAGAACGCATGGGAAAATGGAGGATAAAAGGATGAGAAAAAAACAGGTTTGTACGCCCCCGGCAATCTCTTTCACAAACGAAAATGCTACAGCAAAGCTGCTTTTTTGCAAAGATTCTCTTGTAATTCCATGCTGGAATATTTGTAGAGTCTTGGTTTTTGCACATGGTTAAATATATTTTAAAATCTATCAAACGGTAATTACTTAGCTTGATATACTTAGGTTTGATCACCTCCAACAGTAGAACAAACCAATAGAGCATATATCAACAGGCTACCATATTTGTTTTGAGTGGTGTGGTATGATCATAGTCGTGAAATCTAAAGAATAAAGAAGTTTTGTCTTATTCTGTCCAATTAATTCTAATATAAGGAAGAGCGAGATAGGAGATATATTACTTCAACATGTTCATTAGTAATACCAAAACATTTATACAACCCAAATTTTCAATAGAATATTTGACGCGGGTTAGACTTGTGAACTGTCCGCAAATTGTTATGCATAGCTGATGCTTTTATATTATTAATAATGCGAACTTCATATACTGCGGTTTTGGATAATTGCGAAAGCTATCAAGTATTTACATACAATGCTAATGTAATTATTTAAATTCGCTGTGAATTTTGTTGTCGCCGCGTTTGAACTTGCCTTTTTTTTAGTAGCTCGGCGCGAGGGCTAATGAACTTAATTATGGCGAACGATAGTTAGAATCCGTCGTCAGTGGAATTCGACGTGCCGGTACGTGAAATTAATAAATACACTCAATAGAATAGGAAGTTATAAGCCATATAAATGTTATGGAGAATAACTATGCTACCTGAAGACTGGTGGGCTAAGAATTTCACCACGGTAATGCGCCTAAAAGGCGACATCACGGAGTTGGAGTAATCCCGAGATGGAAGCCCCGTGGCCTTTTGATTTTTGTGGAGGCGAACATCTGAAATAGGGGAAAAAATATCATCGTTCGCCCGTATACGAAGACGTATGCGCAGTAAGAACTGCTGGGCACGGGCCTCTTGTATAGCTGAGAGAATTAATGCTTTAGTCCACATAAAGCGCCATAGTATTTGGAGGTGAAATTCGAGCGGTGTTGATATGAAAGAAATTCTTAACAGCACGGATTGTGGAGTGAAAAAAAGTTGTAATAAGTTCACCCACGTCCAAAAGGCCTTAAAACGCATTGAAACTCGGAGAAACATGGACACTTCTTAATTCAAATTATTACTAGTCCTTTGCAAGAAATTTAAAATTATTATCAGTAAAAAATTAACTACTGTAAATTGCTACTCTGCCTTCCATTTTCAAATATCAAGTCGGGTATACACCATACATACAATACTCTAACGCTCTGTTTTCTCATGTTGTGTACAATTAAAGAATTATTACCAGCTTCATTTAATTGATACCTTCCAGAACATTCCATTCACATGACAGTTTCTGATATGGACCCATATAGCACGGCGGGCTTCCAAACCATCCGCAGTACAAATACGTTGATTTATTCGCCCGAGAGCACCGTTGGCGAGACACGGTCCGATCAATTCCGTTGTATTACGTATGGCGAATGTTGCTGGAGATTTTTGAAAAATTGGACCTTAAGAGGGTTTATACATATTTCGGCAAAAACAGTACTTTTCGAAGCCCTTAAAATTGATGAAGGACCCATCGTACAAATACCTTAATTACCAATTATTATAGGGAATGTTGTCATCTAAAAAGTTAGTTAAGAACATTTTAAGATTTTTGCGTAAATTTTAATAAATAACAAGATAACTGAGCTAAGGTTGTCATAAATTCACTTTTAGAGTCATTTTCGAGGCTCAAAATTCGAATTAATTCATAATATATTTAATCAAAATAAAATTTTGTTGTATTGTATATATCCCCAAGCAAATAGTTAGTTAAAAACATTTTAAGATTTAGATTGTATATTCAAGTAAAAAAAAAATTAAGGCATTCAAAATATTGTGAAATTACTGTTACTATAGCATTTTTTTTACCCCTGTACGATATTCAATTTAACAAAATAACAACTTTTCTTAATAAAAAAACGTGTACTTGAAAACGTACAATTTTTGTTTTAAATAAATTCTATTTCTTTATTTTTTTATGAATATTTTAAAATGTGCTATAAAACGCCGGGCCCAGGCCAGTGCAAATCACACCGCCGCGAGGCCTTTCAAGGAGAGGACGTATCGCTCTGCGCTACGCCATCGAAATTTGCGTCGTAAATATTTTTGCTATTATCTCTGCTTTCCGAACATGTGATTAATTAAACTTTAAAAGGAATTAATCTAAGTGATCTATTTGACACTATACATATTCAATAATGATGATTTCATTTCATTTTATTTGATATTTTGAGTAATAAGTAGGACGCGGCGCGCGCGCTCGTCGCTGCATCGACACTCGTCGTATTTACCTAAACTCGGCGTGCCGCGCGGTGTTTATACGCTCTTAAGCGATGTGATTTTTGTCATCTACAAATATTTGATTCGGGATGGGGGTTTGTGGGAGCGAATAGTCGCTCGTAGTTTCTGATGCCCTAGAAATGAAGACTCGTATCTTAGTGTAGGGTCAGAAGTAGGTGCGTGACTGCTGGGTTTTATAAAATAAATATAGATATACAAGCTTTTATTTACTAGGACTAAATTAAGTATGTTGTCAAACTTCCAACGCCTTCAAACCCTCTCAACGGTAGAGGGACACCGTGACTAGGACGTATCTATATAGCCCCGATAGCCCCGTGGCGCAGTTGGCTAGACATCAGCTTGCGAAACGAGCGGCCGCGGGTTCGATCCCGGCACCGAGACAAATGTTTGTGTGATCCACAAATATTTGTTTCGGGTCTGGGTGTTTGTGAGACCGAAAAGTCTCTCGTAGTTTCTGATACCCACAACACAAGACTCGTATCTTAGTGTGGGGTCAGGACTATGTATGTGACCGTTGGGTGTATTTATTATTTATTATATAGGCTGATAATAATGAAAACTTAAAAAAAAGCAAATCGCGGTATGTGTACAAGTAGTATAGACTCCCACGAGGCTGCAGTCACATGATTTATCATGGCGTTGACGTCATGACTTAGAACGATGTACAATGTGCTACAAAGGTAGTGCGGTTTTACCCAAAGTCTGATTGGAACTTTGACGCATTCATTTGCATTTCCAATTAGATTATGGATGCTGAGAATAGAAGGGCGTTAGGTACAATTTTTTATGGCTTTAGTTGAAGAAGAATTTACTTATATATATTTTGTATACATACTCTATCTTAAAGATTTACGAGGCTCCCTAAGACAGTTGATAAGATACCAATTTCTTGTCATAAGAACTTAAATATGTTGGAAAAGTTTTATACAAATACTGCAATGTCATCGGGTAACATTATCTGACGCTCAGGATTATTCTGAACAGAAAACCTTTGGCTGAAATATTTTTTCTTATTAATGAAATGATCGATATGATAAGGCAAGAATAACTTAAATCACTGAGTCGATTTTTGATAAATTACGCAACTTTAGCCTCTAAAAATATTACAGGTTCTTTTTAATCCGTTTAAATATACATTTTTCATAATATCGCTTGACAAAATCTGTGAATAAATTATAAACATATGACATATCTATATGACACCCTGGGCTTAAAACTATAAGTTACAAACGATGAAAACGTACATGAATGCTTTATAGATTAAACATAGCGATTATAACCCGACCGTGTTGAAGTGTATAAATAAACGCGATTCAAATTGCCTCCATTAAGCCGACATAATAATTTTCCCGCTAAATTAGTTCGATTCCATTGCGGGCACCGGTTTAATGACTTTATAAATTGGTCCTATGCATCATGTTTAGAATCGCCACTCGAGTGCTAAGCTTATGTTTGATATTAATGATTAATTTGTGGTGCGATCGCTAGTTCTCTGGTTTGATTCTTGGGTTGTGCAACTCACGCCTGTATTCGTGGTGGGGTAAGCAGCTATTTCGAAAACTGAAGCTAAAGTTTTACGTAATACGAAAAAAAACAAAAATTCATTGTCCGACCCCAAAATCGAACCCGCAACTTCTAGATAACGACAAAGACTACTATGTATTATCACATCGGTGGTATACGCCTTTCAAACGCTATGCTCAACCCGAGACTGGACCTAAATCATCCTTACTACTTACTTCTTTTAAGAATCGTTCAAAGTCAATGTCAAAAAGACAACCATTAAAAAATATATTATAATGGAAATTGAAAAATGCTCTCAACCTCCACCTTTTCAGAAACTCCATTTAATTTCGCTTTCGTCGTATCTTTCGAGCATCAATTTTATATCTTCTATGAAATAACAATACTCTTCTATGAAATTTTTGATACTCAAACAATTGGTTTGGTTCTTAGAAACCATTGAGCGAGATCTCTGATGATGTACCACGAAGTATTCGGTTCTCTGAATTAAGGAGTCAATTAATAAAATAAAATTTTGAGAGTATTTTCTTGCGACTATAACTAAATAAAAAGTAAACCAAATATAAAATCTTGCATCATCATCAAATTTTACACCATCAGGATTATTTAAATACACCCAAAAAGTCAAGATATCAAGCCTTGTGTCCCTTAGTATAAGATCAGATATTGGTATATGACAGTTTATAGCATTTCATTCATTGCTACCTTTACCTCTTAAACTGAAATAAAATCCTAAAACAAGCTCACGATTTATTTATCTAAAAAAGGCAATATTAAACTCTTAAACAGAATAGGCGCGTACAAGCATTTCACTAGGTAAAATGCGATGGGATGAAAAAATGTGAAAACAAGAGAAAACAGCTTCTCAGGTCTACCCCACTCAACGTCAGCGGGATCCGCGGACATAACGAACCTTGAAAACTATTGAAAGTGTAATTTATTTAGGGTATCTTCGAGAATATTCCGCGTTGGCTGTTTAAGCGTAGTGCTGTTGCTTCGTTTTATTTTGATAGAATGATAGATCTTATAAGATTGTATACGATTTTTTTAAAACTATGAATCTAATAAGAAAAATTGGTTGATTGTCCTTTAATAAAAAAACATGTCCTATTTGAAAAACGAACTTTACCGTCACTTTAGTGTTTTAATAGAGCCCGGATTTGATTCTCGAATTAGACAAAATGTAATCTTAAAGAACTTAACTAACTTAAACTTTACTCGAGAACCGGTGATAAGCTCACTTGTCACATGGCACCTATAAAAAAACTAATTTGCGAAACATAGGCGTAGAAAAACAGTCTCATCTTTCGATTTACAAATAAGTTGATACAAACACGAGCATCGCCATCTTCAGTCCACCACGCTAATTAAACAAAGAGCCGATGATGCGCGTCGAGCGTGTGCGGATTCCGAGCAAACACACGAGGTCCAATTAAAGCGCGAAATTGCGTGCCCTGTGTCAACCGCAGCGCACACACGCACGCACCGCGGTGGTAAGTCGCACTAGTTTTGGTGACTGAGAAAAATTGTTGATAGGATTTTAGGTAGTGCGTACATTGTTTTACAAGTCATTCTTGAATGTATGTCTTAAAAATCAACGTTTCATATTAGCAAGATAGGATTTATAATGACGTGGCTGTGGAAATTAGTCGTTATCTGAAAAAAATCTCGAAATACAAAAATCTCGAGTCTATTATTATTATTTTGTTGTAAGATTCATAGGTGCGCTGTCGGCTTTTGAGAAAATTATAGGCTCTTTTCTTGAAGATATGTTAGAAAAGTTAAGAAGTATCCGTTTGGAAATACCATTTCAATTTTCGGTAGTGAAATCCAGCAGCAGGTATTAAGCCGAAAAGTTCATCAGGACACTCCTCATAAATGCGATACTGAACAAATACGTAACCTCTTAACGCGGTGACACTGAGAAGAAAAGTCAAACATATACGCAGGGCTATTTGTTTAGGTCTAATTGGTGTTCGCATCGCGTCTTTTGTTTATAATTCATTTGACTTCTGCTGTGTTTTGCTGCTGAGCCGGAAACTAGTAGCGTTGATATCCGAGCCTCAACTTCTATATTCAAATTATTTAAAGAGCTAATAGTATACATAAGTTTTCACGATTTTTTCTACTTAGTTTCGTTTGAACGAATTTGTAATTATACCTTTTCAACCCATATACGCCCACTGCTGAGCATGGGTCTCCTCTACCATTGAGAGGATTTAGGCCATAGTCCACCACGCTGGCCTAGTGCGGGTTGGCGGACTATACACCTAAGAAAATCCTAAGAACTCTTAGGTGTGCAGGTTTCATCACGATGTTTTCCTTCACCGTTAAAGCAAGTGATAATTCAATGTGCCATACTTAATTTATTGTCTGTAGCCAAGAAGAGGTAGACGAGTTCTATACGTCTCGTTTTATGGGTATCAGAAAATAAGAAAGATTTTTGGGACTCACTAACATCTAGATTCAAAACAAACATTTGTCTTACTTATAGTACGAGACATAAACCTGCGACTTTTTATTTCAAAAGCTAGAGTCTATAATATTTTCATTGCTAAATTTAGGTAATTTCGTCATATTCAAATAAGCATCAAATGTTACTCGTACATGTGTGTTTTATACAAAATTCATACTACCGAGAAGTAATGAGTTTGACAAAATATCTTATAGGAAACGATCTTTCAACGGAAATGAGAAAAGAAAATACGTTTTGAAATGTATACGTTCGTCAAACGTAGAGATATGAGATTGCTCTTTTACGTTTACATCCTCTTACAAAAACCTCGTTCGTTTGTCGTTACATGCGCATGTGGGCGGGAAGATCTAGGTTCCATTCCCAGGTTGGGTAATATTCGCATTTGACTTTGGTTTCTCAGTGGCATATAAATGGCTATATGATTGTCTCAAGCTTTATAGGGCCACACCTCTACTAATGATGTGGTAGGCACGGTAGCATTATTGCACCCAAGTTAACAATGTTATCGAACCCAGAACCATTATACCACCATACCCTACTATGAAATCAACGGCGCAATCTTATTAGATGTAAAAGAACAACAGAAAGAAGTCATCAAGGAAATCCTTCAATTACCGAAAGTAGAGGCGATATAATTGAATGAAAATACACGTAAAGTATTGGCGGAGTACGCAGAGACATTTGTGTGATAAAGTGAGCGCCACATTATGAGCTATGAATATTAATATATTGCCTCCGAGGGAGTGATATCTCATGTCGGAGGTATTAAAGTCTTTCATGGACTGTGTTTAACGTGCTTTTAGTATAGTGAAGTTAAAAACCCTCTCTATAGTAGAGCATGCCCGTACTGAAAAGTGGGAATGTATGTATGGGCTGTTGATGATAAATCAAGCTAAGGTGTCTTGGCGTCAAGTGGAGCATCCATGGTTCATTCTACAGGCGCCCTATGAGACAAAAATGTCTCAACTGTATTAGAGTTATAGGGGGCGCAGTTGCACCCCCACTAGCTTGATTCGCCCGCCCTGATGGTGAATTTTGTTATGCTATTCTCCTAGGTTACGTGTATGACCAAATCCCCATACAAACATCAACCAAACATCCTCGATACCTCGAAGCCATTTATAACTGAAAGAAACTCTCTTTACCGCCTTCAATCAAACTCTTCATCTTTGTAATATTAGTATAGAAAACCAATCTATTTCAATAAGAATAAGAATTCTTATTGAAAACATGTCATTGTATTTCGATTTCAAAATAATTTAATGTATGGGACATTCTAGCTAGAATATTACTATAGTAAAGCTGATTCGCGCATCGCTTCAAATACGACGTTGCTACAATACAGAAACGCGTTGGATATAGCAAAGTGAGTTACCGCAGGCCAAAAAGCCTAAGCGCGGGTCCAAAAGGCCGCGAGGAAGCTTTTAATCTAAAATCTATTCAATTATTCCCCGTTGAATTTATTTTATTTTTTCACCCAGCCAAGAGGTTTCCCTTTATTACTTCTATTGATTTCCCTTTGTCAAATTTAATTTCGCGGAGGGAATTCTCTTCACGCCCCCCGCGCAACCTCCATGAGTTTTTAAAAGATAACAGAATAGATTAGATGGAATGGGATTTTGAGAGTACTGAGAATCGGGATGTTTAATGTTCAATATATTTTTTATGATATTGGTTTTTCTAAGAGTTCTTTAAGGGAGGAATAGTAAGTGGCAAAGGTAAACCATTAAGTCAGTTTGGGCTATAATTTAAATAGGTTGCTTAAGTGATTAGATCGTTTAACAAAAAAACTGATGATGATTTGTGGAGTTTATTTACCAAATTCAACAAGCCTTCCTCACGTTCATTGCTAGACTAAGCCCTGTCTTCATCCAACAGTTACAAGTTACTTTGCCACTTATTAATAATCATTTACAATCAGGCATTTAAATTGCTAAATGAACACTAAGGAATTATTCCTTACTTGTCCAAACCATTTGTATTTTTTAAAGACTCGACTACTAAGCCTGTTGTTAATTACTACATAACCGATCCTCGTAATAGAGGCCCGGGCTTAACTGTTGAACCTAATATAGGTATGAAAGGGCTTCTCACAGTGACATGGGAAAGATTCTAGTACGCTTTAAGTTTTACCCCTGAACGAACATTACAATAAAGGATTTTTTTCGTTCAATCCTAATTATCGCAAACAACAAAGGCATCAACAGGTCGTGCGAATAATTGAAATTAGCCGTCGCATCGCAGGAACACCTCACATCCACACTCATACAAACGATTGTGCAAATGTCCACACCTCGAGAAACGTGCGTAACCGTACACCGCGCGACGGCACATCGCCAGTCCCACATACTCCCATAATGGCTTATTATTACGAATCAGCGTGTAAGATTTCAAAGCTTAATATTTTGTATATTAACAATATAATTGGGCACTCGGTCGAGCCGCGAGCACAATGGAGAGCACTTTTAGACATCTGGCGTAGAAAAAAGGGCGGATATGGCGAACTGGGACTGAATAGACGCATGTCCCAAAGGCGAATTGTGTGCTGTTTGGCCTCACATTAATGCGACGCATCGGATATTCGGCTTTAGTATGAACAAATTGGGACGATATTCGCATGTATATCAACAAATATTTTGTTCAAATGAAAAAAGTTGCATCTGAACATCCCTTTAAAATACATTTGTTTTGATTTATGATTTTCGGAAGGTCGTAAGCGCTTCAACCACCAAGCAATTTCTCGCCTTATTAGCGATGTTTTAAGAGCTAAAATTGTAAAAATCGGCATCGTTTGTACGAAGAACAAGGCATCACCCTTTGTGAGAAGTAGGTGTAGCGTATAATTAGCGATTTTATGAAATTGTTAGGTAAACGTACATAGTAGAATAACAAGCGCAGTTTTGTCGCGTGTTACTACCGCCGGGCTCTTTACAATTTTGTATTATTAAAATGTTTTTATGTTCGCGTTAAAAAATGTTGAAATATAAGTTTTAAATTGCGCTCGCGAGTCTTTGTGGGGCGGATTTTTTTATGAAGACATTTCGAAATAGTTAAAAAGGGAAATGGCTGTGTGTGTATTTTTAGGAGTAAAAAGTGTAGAGCGTTAATGCGTCGGCCGTAATGAAAGTTATTAAAATGAATAGTTTTCAACTCATTCCTTTGGGGGCGATGTTCGGTGAGAAATTCGTGGAGGCCGCGGATTTCGGTTGGACTCACTGAAGAGGTTTTTTTTAGTACCCTTCAACCTAGTTATAATTACTTTAATGAGATTTTTCTTTGAAGACGTTTTGAAATGTAATTTGAAAACTTTTTTAGGAGGTTCACTTCAGAAATCTATGAAAGTCAGGTAACCTTTGATGTGAAAAAAAAATGGCTTCACAATTCCACGTAGGTGCGGGCGGGATCAGGGCGCTTTGAGGTCAATTTTAACTGTGTATGATGCGGGTTCGATGTCCGCACAGAGCAATATTTGTATGGCTTATATTTGTATGTTTTTTTGTATTTTCTGCGAGTGAAAATAGCGTTTGCTTGCTTTAGTTGAAGCGTACATCGGCGCGTGCAATTAATGACCTAATTTAGGGATTTTCTTTAGATTTTTTATACCAAAACAAATGTTAGCAATAAGCGAAGTCGAAAATTTATTTATTTATTTATTTACACTTCATACATTAAGTATAGGTGGACTTAATGCCAATAATAAGCAGTGATGGCCTCGAGGTTTAGGCGCGCGGTCGAGAATCTCGGCGGTCGCGGGTTCGAACCCTAGGCACACACCTCTGACTTATGTGTGTATTCAAATTGAATTATCACTTGCTTTAACGGTGAAGGAAAACATCGTGATGAAACCTGCACACCTAAGAGTTCTTAGGAATTTCTTAGGTGTGTAGTCCGCCAACCCGCACTAGGCCAGCGTGGCGGACTATGGCCTAAAACCCTCTCAATGGTAGAGGAGACCCGTGCTCAGCAGTGGGCGAATATGGGTTGATGAAGAAGATGAAGAAGAAACATTAAGTATAGGTGGACTTAATGCCAATGGCATTCTCTTACAGTCGAACCTAGGGTGATGCAGAGATGAAGTTAGGCAGGTAATTACGGTGTCACTACATACAAAATACACTTACATATAATACAATAAATACTTCATTGATAAACAAACATAAATACATACAAAATACATAAATATACATATAAATATTAATATACATTAAAAATACGGTAATTTCGTGTCTACAAAATGAATTTAGGAAATACGTTATGTACGAATAACTTCTGCCTACCACTTCGAACATACTGGCGTGTACATAACAGTGGCGTGCCTAGGGTGTCAAACTAAGGCAAGCCCCAATGTTTATTTAGTAGCAGCATATTTTTTTTGGTACGTAGGACTAATAAATACCTACCGGTTAGTACTCACATTCACGTTTATAGCGTTATTTTATAAATAAACAATCGTTAAGTTCGTTATTCGGAACTACGTAAGGCAAGTCGGGCTTTCGGGCTTCTATGGAAGTACCGCCACTGGTACATAAGTATGTACATATATAATCCACAGCATATACTATGTTGCATTTAAGGATTAATACACGCGATGGGAAAATGTGGTCCTCAAAGACGACATGTATATTAATGCAAATTTATTCTCTAACAAATTCTAAATGTGTTTTGAAATACGATCACGCCGTAGAAATGTAAGAATTATTTATGAATAACTTATGTCGAATAATGGATGTCGTCTTTTATATTGTTTTTCTTTGTATGGTTTAATGTGAGAAATATTTTTACTGACGTCACATTATGCAATGTCATTTTTAATAATGTTTTTTTAAAGAGAATATAAAGAAGCTTACAATTAAACCGGAAAGCCAAGAGATGGGTCGTAGGGTTAATTAATGTACACTAACTCTCATTTTAGAGGTTACTTTCTTTCTGACTAGGTGTGAAAAACCTTTCCTAAATGCCTTTGACGCGACATACTTATGTACATTATTTTAGCAATATTTCTCAAAAATAGGTCGTAAAAAACCTATTCGTCATTGCAATTGCTCCATACGACGACTTTGAGTGCGATTTTTTTTAAATAACTGAAGCTTAAACTAACGGCAGTCGATGGCTTTCGACACGGACGTGCCTGCGACACTTCGTCGGGAGTGCTCAGGAATACTCGGGGACAATTCCGATAAATGGTTAAATTGAAAAAGTCCAAGTGAAAAGGATCATTTTGTGGAAAAGTAAAATATTCGACAGCCCTATGGTGGAGTAGGTTAGATACCAGCTTGCGAAACGAGAGACTGTAAGTTCTCTCCAACGACACAAATGTTTGGTTGATCTGCTGATATTTGTTTCGGGTTTAGGTGTTCGAGAGACGACTTGAGAAAAGTGGCGGGAAACGGATGGATGAGGGCTGCTCAAGACCGGGATGGTTAGCGCTTTCTTGGGGAGGCCTACGTTCAGCAGTGGACGGTGATAGGCTGATTGATTGATTAGGTGTTCGAGAGATAAGCTATCGTAGTTCTGATATACAGAACACAAGATATTGTGGATCACAAAAAACATTTGTCACGGTGCGTGGTTCGAACCCGCGGCCTCTCGTTTCTGCCCATATATGTACGTCCTGCTATTATGTCTTAGTCCATCCCGCTGGCCTAGTGCGAGTTGGCGGACTACACGCCTGAGAAATTCCTGAGTATTTTTAGGTACGCAAGTTTCATCATGATGTTTTCCTTCACCGTTAAAGCAAGTTTCGTTGTGAATACACACATAACTTCCAAATGTCATAGTTGTGTGCCTGAATTTTGAACCCGCGACCGCCGATCTTCTTGACCAAGCGCCTAAACCTCGAGCCTGTTTCAGTAGAATATGTATAATAGGACGAATAATTGATCTCTGTCGCATCCCTTGTAGGGACCAATTAGTTCCCTTGCCCTCGAAGCGGTAACCGGCCATAATTCATTGTGTTATTGTGTACAAACAGACTGCATCGTGCTGAGCTAATTGTCGTACGCGGGACGTATTGGAGCTGTCGATTGTAATATTTTGTTACTCTAAAAGGTTTATGTTACTTGCTTGTTTATTCAGTCTTTCTTGTACATGATTACTTCATTATGGAGAAACTGAACGTAGAGTATACTTGTTATTACGGTGAAAGAGAATATTGCAAAGAAACTTGAGCACCTAAAAGTTGTCAGGAATTTCTTAGGTGTGTACTCCACCAACCTTTGTAATAATTTCTTAGCATACACAATTCTATGTTTCCGAATCTCCATCTTTATGGTTCATATCATCAAGAACAGAAAGTTGTTTAAATCTTTCTAAATTCGATGAAGGGGTTCTATCATATTACTTTTCTTTATTCTTTTATAATTTTAGGCCTTAGCCTAAACCTTTTCAGTTACAAAGGAGGCCGGTGTCAATCAGTAGGACGTATATGGGCTGATAATGATTAAAAAATACATGTGCAACGCTCAAGTACGTCCCTGAGCTCAGAAGCGCATGTCTCGTGAACCCGCCGATAACCGTGGGGGGTATGCAGTCGATTACCGTTATTTACCATTTTATTACCATTTTTTACTATTCGTCGGGTTACACGTACAAAAAACAAACTATTCTACATTTGGATGTATGTTTTTATGTATTCTCAGCTATTAATTTATGAATGTTGACATTATTATGGTATTTTTATTGTATAACATTATTGTTATGTCATAGGATTACTATCGCAAGATGTTATCGAATATGTGTTTGTTTTTGTATGCTAGAGTAGTAATGAAATTGACCAGTTGTTGTTTGTTGAAATCTAAATATCTTTTAACTCGAGTATGTATTACTTATAAAGTGCAAAGTATTAATAAAACGATAAAAACTGTGATGCAAATAATCGCGAAACTTACCTCTTCTGTATTACTGTAATTTACTTTGAGAAAATATCGACAGATCTTTGTCAAACTTTAGGCTCATGTCATAAGTGCGCGGTATAAAATCTAGATGCCACAGGTTCAATTATTACTTCAACAAACGGTTGGAATTCCCCTTTCGGATTGGTACCTAATTTCCGGAAGCATAGCTCCCATCAGCTTAAAATTTACCAAGTCATCAACACATACGTCACCCGAAAATCTCCACATACAAAACGGCGTCCTCATTCCGTATCGCCGTTCGCCGCATTACTTCACGTTAACGTATCGACTGGGCAGGTGATCGATGCGCGCGCTGACCTCTCTCCATTGTTATCGCACTGTTGGCCAGATTTTTTCCGCACGCACTAGAGATTAATTTGCACCGGTCGGAGAGACGGACAGCGTTGTGCGTTGACATCTGCCTTTTAGTGCCCGCTACGATTCATTTTAAAGATGTCGAGTTTTTTGCTAGCGGAAGGTTGGGTCACTTAATTGTCTTAGTGACGATTCTTGAAAGGATGTTAGGGTGTTTATGGAAGTGAAAATGAGGCGTAAAATTACTGTGTAATAAAATTTGTGAATTATGAATAAATAAAGTCAACTTTACTAGCGTTACTTAAGTAGCGTACCTTTTATAAAAACCTTATTTAGCAGCGTACCTTTGTATCTGGGTTTGTCTTGGTTGTAGTTGCATTGCTTGATACTTGTCTAACGCACATGTAAACCTTAATTCCGACTAGACACAAATACATAAGCATAATTATACGATTCATAACCTCACAAGCTGCATGATACCCCTAATACCTATTATCTCGTATCACTTGTCAAAGTTCGAGCCAATAACCATAGTAACTGTAGGTGACCAATAGAACGCGTCAGTCGCGGGCCGCATTCCACAGTGCAGCGGAGCGTGAACTATCGAGCCGGTCGGAACGTTGGGCTCGCTAGCGACCGACGCCTGAGGTGATGCCGTCACTGAATACGGACGCCGTGACGAATTATTTGTTTTGAAAATGTAATTAATTTTATAATCATCACCCTTATAGGTGAGATGGTTTAGCCCTTAGTATACTCGTACTTGGTAGTATATTCGTATACAATTTCGGACTAATTCTATATTGTTTTAATACCCCACAACATTTTTTATTTACTGAACAATCCACCCACTAGAATGATCCTACGCAAAACCTCTTGCATTTCCAAGAGGCTCTTTAAAACTAAAAGAATATTGCGAGTAACAAGTAACGTTCAATTCTCATACCCACTACAAGCGAAGCAACAGGTTACCACTAGTGTTTTTGTGATGAATCCAGATTTGTATCGAATACGATTCGTTTATAATATGGAATATGATGTATCTTATAAGGGGATGTTTTGACTTTTATAGAGTAAGCTTAGAATTTCCAACTATGTTTATTCTGGTGCCACAAGTATGTGACGTGCAATCTAAAGGTCCCTTGATCGATTCCCGGGCAAAGTGTTATTGAGTCATACCATTAGGAAATTATCAGTAGCATGCAGTCTAAAATTGTGCCCGACAAAAGGGCTGGCTCCTTGCTACGTACGACTTATGTAGGTACGTTTGAGAGATCGAATAACTTAGACAAATGTTTTGATCTACAAACTATTCATTTCTGATCCGGCTGTTATTGAAACCGACAATTTCGAACCAAGATAGTGTTTGAGTTCAAAATCTTTGCCGAACAGACGAAGTAGTGGTAGACGGCAACAGGTTTTCAATAAGGGCGGTAATAATAATGAAAGTTGCGCTCCGAAGTGCGCCGATTGCGCCGCGGCCGAGGCGAAATATTGCAAGTTAATTGTGCACGGCCCGAACGGCGCAAACCGTAACTCAATATTGAGTCGATTATGGTCGCACTTATGAATTGAATGATGATTTTTTGTTTGCAGTTTTGGATATGTTTTTGAAAAATGTTGCGTAATTTTCTTTGTTACTTAAATGATGGAGGTGATTCATTTCTTATTATTTATGCAAAATTATGACGTAAATAGGTGCATTCATAAAGAGACATCGGTTGAGAAAGCAAAAAGGTGTTTGTAGACCTTAGCGTTTTATAAGCTCTGCCTACTCTAAGTGAAAAAAAAGCAAATAACCCACAAAGTTTAGTGTGGCCACACAGACCATTGCTAAATAACTTAAGAAGCTTGCTCTTTTTGATGATCTATAAAGTCATAATTTTAATTGTAATCAAGAAATTCTGGCGTTTCACCGATATGTATTAAAAACCATCAAAAAAGTGGTAATATGCCATATCTATTTCGCAGAGTAAAACGTCTTCTAACTTTCTTATTCATAAATTGTCGCTTATTTTCGAGACGAGAAATATTACCAAGTTTATAATTCCCGACCGGGGCGTACAACGCAATGCGCCATAACTCAATTTTGAGTTAACTCATTACGCTAATACGTTAAGAGGCGTCTGCGTTGACGCTCTAGTTCAAAGGATTTTAGTCTATTTTCCCCGTCGTGATAAGCTATTTAATCTTAATAAAGTTCCACATTATGGGGAGGTATTTATGGAATGAAGGCAGGCGATAAAAATAGCTTGGAAGTTTTTGATTGTCGTCTCGCTGTACACAGTACAAGAGTGCCGTGGGGTCTAAAAGTCGTGGATTCGATTTCGGGCCGGGCGAAATTTCATTGTATTTTTCGGCTTACATAAATTTCATAGTATGATAATATGTTTCGAAAGTGGTTTTTTATCTCGCCTCCTTCTGCGATATGTTCCTACCCCTTTCAGAATACAGTCAAAAAAATTGGCCTTTTAAGAAATTAATCATGCAGGCTTCTGCGAAATATAAATAAATAAATAAATACACCCAACAGTCACATACATAGTCCTGACCCCACACTAAGATACGAGTCTTGTGTCGTGGGTATCAGAAACTACGAGAGACTTTTCGGTCTCACAAACACCCAGACCCGAAACAAATATTTGTGGATCACACAAACATTTGTCTCGGTGCGGGGATCGAACCCGCGGCCGCTCGTTTCGCAAGCTGGTGTCTAGCCAACTGCGCCACGGGGCTGTCAAAAATATGTAGTATTAACAGTTACATACATAGTTCTGAACTCACACTAAGTTGCAAATTTTGCTTCATGGGCATCAGAAACTATGAGAGACTTTCGGTTGTCTCAAATACCTAGAACCGATTCAAATATTTAAATAAATAAATACACCCAACAGTCACATACATAGTCCTGACCCCACACTAAGATACGAGTCTTGTGTCGTGGGTATCAGAAACTACGAGAGACTATTCGGTCTCACAAACACCTAGCCCGAAACAAATATTTGTGGACCACACAAACATTTGTCTCGGTGCGGGGATCGAACCCGCGGCCACTCGTTTCGCAAGCTGGTGTCTAGCCAACTGCGCCACGGGGCTGTTTCCAACGTAATGTAACATAAAGTCAATCAAGTGCATGCAAAATGTAAATACTGAATACGCAACAGCGACCAATTAATATTCATGAAAAACACATACATTATTGAAATTCATTGTAATAATGTTCATATTCTGTTTGTTTCAGGTAAATCTTGCGCCGTTTACAAGAACGAAAAGAACAATATATTAATAAAAGCCATGGTTAAAAAGAATAATAATTAATAAATTTGTGTATTTAAATTTGGCCAACATTTCAAGATTGTCCCTGGATGGAAATAATTTTAAGGCATTTTAAAACATATTATGCAATTAATTATTTATGTTTTTATAATTGGCAAAACGTAGCTTTTAAAATTCTTCTGTGATATAAACGAAAGAGGGTATATTCATTGTGATAGGAACTTTTAGGTGTGCCGGGAAACGAGGAACCCCTCGTGATGATTATTTGATATCAATTTTAAATACCGAACTATAAAACTATTAAAAAGCCGCACGATATAAATTCCTTAGCCAAGACACGGGAATAAATTAAAAAAAAAACAATCTCACAAGATACAAGCTCACGTCATTTCGCGTTGCGCCAGTGAGTTGAGCGCAGCGGAGTGTGTCGTGCCCGTGCGCCATTCGCGGGTATTGTAATGCGTTGACGCAATGCGTTATGACACACGCGTCCGACGGCGCATATAGTTGGATGAGTTGATGCTATTTGATAGGTATGCCTATGTGGTAACGTGGATTGTGTGTCGGATAATACGGGGTACAAGAGCTTGGATAGGCTTGCTTGTGCGACTAATAGTGGGGATAAGATGTCTTGATATTTAAAAAGAGAATTAGCTTGGTGTTAAGTATAAGTTACTACCACGATTAATGTTCAATTGCAAGGAATCCACCAATTCTTTGTCTAATCCCCACAAATGAGGTTTTTGAGGATATGAAACAGCAACAATAAAATTGACCACATTACAAATGCTCTCTTTGCTGCTGAAAAATCCTAAAGGAAATACCCAACTAAAATTGCCTCCATCGGGAATCAAAACTAAACCCTCGCGATCTTACACGGTTATTCACGTCCAGTCAACTCTTTCAATCAATAAATCGGCAATCCGACACTCGATTCGATGCAATAAGTATTATTCCAACACTAAATCCCTTGACCCTTGCAGCATTACTTGGGGGTCGCCAAAGCCACCCGCGCGGTGTCGGCGCAGACGGCCGAGAAGACCCCGAAGTGCTATCCCGTAATTTTATATGCGAAGCCGCGCGGACAGGTGAGGGTTGCGTGCGAGCTGTGGCCTGTTTAACCCTTTACTTGCACGGTATGCGCGTTTTTTGCGGGTTAAACACATTGACATTCGGATGTACATATGTGACGTCGTGTGTTAGGTTGCATGATAAAAAAATAAACAGTTTTTAAATCGTGCATGCGTTCCGAATTTGAAAAATAGTTTTCGTTATCTATAGTCTATTATAGTTAAAAAATTAAAGTGTTCAAGTCATGCATTCGTTCCAGATTTGAAAAGAATATTTTTTGAATTTAGAACTATACAGCTTTGTCCGCGTCTCTACTTTTGTCTACTCTCGTAACCTTATTACTTGTATATTGGCAACATTAGAGTTACCATACTTCTCCAAATGATCATTATCTTCAGCTCGCCAAAGATTTGAATTAAGTCATACCAATTCACAGATATAATAACTCACCAATGCATACAATCAGGCCAATCATCGAACACCTTACCCGACAGTTCCGGGCCGCTAACCGGGTTAAGCTCCGTCCTTCGGGAGCTAAACTAGAGCGACGCCGCGCAATCGCATTATAACCGTCAAAGCCCGCCGTTGGTTTGGTTTAATTAATTTAAACTCCGACCGAGCATCGAACCCGCCACCTCCGTAAGCCTTGGAGGGATTGTAATATTGCTTGTGATGTAAGTGGATGGTGAAGTTGATAAGAATATGGGTATTGTTAATAAATTTTCACGTATAAAAACAAGAACTACGGAAAAGATGTAGGTAAAAATTTTGAAGACAATTACTAGGCCAGGTTAGTGCACTACAGCATAACCCTGATTGATGCCATAAAATAGGGCGAATAGAAAACTTTTAGAGGAATCAGTTTGATCCATTTTTTACAGCATCCATGATCAATCATATATGTATGATTGATAATGACTATGGTCATTATTTAACCTAAAAGAAAATCGTCCTAAGTGACGATACATTTTAATAAAAATAATGAATTATTTTTTTTTTTTTTTTTTTTTTTTTTTATTTGCCTTAGCAGGCAGACGAGCTGACGGCCCGCCTGATGGTAAGCGGTCACCGTCGCCCATGGACTTGGCAATGCCAGGGGCACAGCCACGCCGCTGCCTACCGTGAGGAAAATGCTCTTTTTAAGCCTCGTTTGAAGAAGGCCATGTCATAGCGCTCGGGGAACACCGACGCAGGGAGTTCATTCCAGAGCTTGCACGTACGTGGTAAGAAAGACCTCTGGAAACGCACCGTACGGGTACGGTACGTCTCCAGGTGAAATGGATGAACTCTACTGCGGTGACGGGTGGTGCGATGGTAGAACGGCGATGCCGGTACCAACCCGAACAGTTCCTCGGAGCATTCCCCATGGAACAGCCGGTAGAACACACAAAGAGACCCAAAGTCTCTCCGCAGTCCTAACGGCTGTAGATTCTCCGTGAGATCGGGATCATCGACGATTCGAACGGCCCGTCGCTGTAAGGAGTCAAGTGGGTCGAGCTGGTATTTTGGGGCACCTGCCCAGAGATGCGAGCAGTACTCCACGTGGGGCCGGATTTGCGCCTTGTAGAGCAACAACCTATGACCCGACGTGAAGTACCGCTTGGCTCTGTTCAGGATACCCAACTTCTTACTAGCCAATTTGGCTTTGTCCTCCAAATGACTCCTAAACTGGACTAAGCTCGAAATTTCGACGCCGAGGATCCCAATACTCTCGGAGATCTGGAGAGATACTCCTTGGAACTGTGGCGCTATGACGAATGGATCCTTCTTCGCAGTGAACGCGCAAACTTGTGTCTTCGTAGGGTTGAATTGAACCAGGTTCTTTTCTCCCCATTCGAAAGCCCGCCCCAGAGAGCTCTCGACTTCAGACACAAGTTGTGACCGTCTTTCCCCAACGGTACTCCGAGGGACATTCTGTTGGCCGATGTATCGCGCGTCACTCGTACTATCATCTGCATAGCAATGCATGCTTTCGATAGAAAGCATGTCATTGATATGCAGGATGAAGAGTGTCGGCGATAGCACCGAACCTTGAGGAACGCCAGCGTTAATGGTCATGGTCTCGGAGCAACAGCCGTCAACGACGACCTTGATGCTTCGACCATCCAAAAAGCTGGCGATCCACTTGCAGAGTCCCTCGGGGATCCCATATGCTGGAAGCTTCGCCAGAAGGGCGCCGTGCCACACTCGGTCGAACGCCTTCGCAATGTCTAGGCCGACGGCAATAGCCTCACCCCCACTCTCCAAGGCCTCCGCCCAGCGGTGCGTGAGGTACACGAGAAGATCGCCAGCTGACCGACCGTGTCGAAAGCCATATTGACGGTCATTAATCAGCTGGCGATCCTCAAGGTACCTCAGGATCTGAGTATTAATAACTCGCTCCATGACCTTGGAGAGAAGGGATGTGACCGCTATCGGCCTATAGTTGGAAGGGTCCGACCGGTCTCCCTTTTTAGGGATTGGGTGGACACGTGCAACCTTCCAAGAAGCTGGGACCCTGTTGGTTTTGTAGGAAAGGCGGTACAGGCGCGTGAGCACGGGGGTCAACTCAGGGGCGCACGTCTTAAGAACCACCGCGGGGATACAATCCGGCCCACTCGACTTTCGGATGTCGAGAAGCCTGAGCTCCCGTCTGACAACACGATGATTAAATCTGATGTCAGACAGGAGACTCTCACACCTGGGTATAACTGGTGGAGTGGCTCCACCGTCATCCAGGGTCGAGTTCGAGGCAAAGGATTCTTTATCTTTATATTATTTCTATTATTCTTTATGCCCGTTCAGAGCGAACTTACCCGAACCTAATGACCCAATTTGAAAGTGTACACAAAAATATAACAGAGTTGCGAACATTTCACGGTTCCGGGAGCTAAATCAACACATTTTCGAGATCAGCACTGTCTCCCATTACATACAAAAACTCCGCATTAGCTTGCTCTTTATTTAAAACCACCTGTTTGGATCTATCAACTGAAAATCCACCTTGTTCCCAAGCAGGAAAGTCTAAAATCAAACGCTTTGTAGACACGCTAAATCAATGGCACCCTTAGGAGATGAGTTTTGAAAATAGGATTAACGGTAGATAAAAAAAACAGGTAACATTTGTTTTCGGTTTGGGGAACGTAATATTTCCGGATAGAGTATACAAATAAGAAAAAATGATTAAGTGCTCAAGATGTGTTACTTTTGGGGCACTCACCCTAATTTAATTATCTTTGTTAATCACATATACAAATACAAATGTATTTATTATTATATAGGTGAGGTTGAGACTGTTATGTTGTCATTTTTGATGAATTTTGCTACAGAGATAAATGGAATTCTGTAGATTGTTTCAGGTTATTTTTATTGTGCAAAAAAATAGATTTTCAGAGAGTTTCTTTCAAAATGCTTTTAAAGCAATGAAACAGGTTCCATTTCTAAGTTTTAAATAATCAGAATCCTAAATTTTGTAAGCCACACTGCGCTATTGGGCTTTTGTAAAATTACTGCCACTGAAAGATCTAATGCCTATGCCTCAAAGAATGAATTAACGAACTAAATGAATCAAAACTCCCATCGTCTCGCGATAAAACAGACGCATTCACTTTACACTGGCAAGTTTTTATTCA